>JAWHQI010000029.1:3230000-4480000 GCA_033032865.1 Dactylorhiza incarnata
TTAAATCACAAAATACAAGACATATGTAGAGTAAAGTGCACAATAAAACACAAGTATATTAACTTTCACACACTTTAATGCACATAATTTTTAACAAAATGGTGTAATAAACAAGGTTTGTACAAGACACTTTACTATTCTTTCCAAGTAGTACTGGGTGGAGTTATATTTGTCTATATTTTTAATTCACTTTTGTGAGACAACATTCTCCGAATACACTTGTTTTGCAAACCCAACATAATAAATTTTTTTAAAACTCAACCACTTTTCTTAATTTTTAAGTGCAATTCAAATGTAGTGTAGATAATTAACTTTTGCAAGTTTTAATTCATTGTACAATTACAATACACAAGCAAGCATTTTTAAATTTAAACACACATGTAGATTACCAAAATAAGTGAGTGAAAAAGTATCATTATAAATCACAAAACATTTACTCATACTTAGAGGCATGCTAAGCTTAGTTTTACACATATTTTGAAATACAATTGATGCACTTAATTTGATGTATCAAAACATGATAAGCAAAACAATGTTCATAGTAATTTGAAGGAATAAATTTTAACATTATAAATAATTCTAAATAATAGAATTCATACATGCTTGATATTAGCAATAAAGATCATATAGTTTTTTAATTAAAGTAAAATAGAAAAAATAAAAACATATTTTTGTATTTTTGAATTTTGAAATTTTGTAGTTGATTTTCCATAATATTAATAAAACAAAAAAATAACAAATGTCAGAAAGACAAAACTAAGTAGTACATATAAACTAACATAATTTTAATGATTTTCAAAATTTTAAAAAACAAAAAAATTGAAGACTCACGCTAGCGCGGGAAACAGAGAGTGAAATTTTGAGAATTTTAAAATTCTGTTTTTTGATATTTATTAAGAGTCTTATGCAAAAAATTGGTAATTTTTGGAGATGTCTTGGTTGCTCAAATTGCATAAAACTTTAGCGTTTTTCATATAACTCATCCTAAGATATCTAAGACTCCTAATTCCAACCGTAACATTTGAAACCTTGCATCGGGAAGAGGTTTAGTGAAAATATCAGCAAGTTGAGAGTCCGTGCCAATGAAACTTATTCTAACATTTTCCTTTTTAATGTGATCCCTTATGAAATGATGACGTACATCTATATGTTTGGATCTAGAATGGTGTACCAGATTATTTGAAAGATCAATGACACTTTTGTTGTCACATTTTAATTCAATATGTTTTAGATGAAAACCAAAGTCCTATAGAGTTTGGCTCATCCATTGTGCTTGTGCACAACAACTACCAAGTGCAATGTATTCGGCCTCCGTGGTGGAGAGTGCAACCAAATTTTGTTTCCTACTAGACCATGCAACTAATGAAGGTCCTAGAAAATGGAAAGTACCGCTAGTGATTTTTTTATCAAGAGAGCATCCGGCATAGTCCGAATCAAAATAGCCGTGAAGCGTAAATGAATTATTATGCGGGTACCATAATCTTAATCTAGATGTCCAAATTAGATATCTAAAAATTTGTTTTACCGCTTTTAAATGAGATTCTTTTGGATTGGCTTGAAATCGAGCACATAAGCATACGACAAACATAATATCGGGTCTAAAAAGTTTGATCAATTGAAATTCCCGATTCATACCTCTATATAAAGTTTGATCAATTGAATAAAGTAGAGATCCTATCATACCTCTATATAAAGTTTGATCAATTGAAATTCCCGATTCATTTTTTCCACATTTTAGTGATGCACTTATTGGTGTTGAAGCATGTTTAAGGTTTTCAAATCCAAAGCGTTTAAGCATATCAAAGACATATTTAGTTTGACATATAAAAATACCATCAACTCTTTGTGATATTTGAAAACCAAGAAAATAAGAAAGTTCTCCTACTAGACTCATTTCAAATTCATTTTTCATCACTAAAATAACTTCGTTACCTAATTCTTCATTAGTAGATCCAAAGATTATATCATCAACATATATTTGCAAAATAATCAAATCATCATTATTGTGCTTAATGAAGAGAGTATTATCGACACTTCCCATAATATAACCGTGCTTTAATAAAAACGATGTAAGTCTTTCATACCATGCACGGGGCGCTTGTTTTAAACCATAAAGTGCCTTATCTAGTTTATAAACATGATTGGGAAATTTTTCACTAATAAAATGGGGGGTGGGGGGGGGGGGGGGGGTGGGGGGGGGGGGGTGTTCAACATAAACTTCTTCTTTTACAAACCCGTTTAGAAATGCACTTTTTACATCCATTTGAAATAGTATTATTCTTTTAAAGCTTGCAAATGCTAGAAAAATTCGTATAGATTCCAATCTAGCAACGGGTGCAAAAGTTTCATCAAAATCTATCCCCTCGATTTGAGAATATCCTTGAGCTACTAAGCGTGCCTTATTTTTAGTGATTCTAGACTCACCATCTAATTTATTTTTAAAAATCCATTTTACACCTACAACCGGGTGATTAGATGGTCTTTCTACTAATATCCAAACATTATGTCGCTCAAATTGTTCCAACTCTTCATTCATAGCCAAAAACCAAAATTCATCATTTAAAGCGGTTGAAACGGTTTTTGGTTCAATTTCAGAAACAAAACAAATATTTGAATAAGATTCATGAAGAGAAGAGCGAGTTCTTACCCCAATAGATGGTTCACCAATTATTTGTTCCCGTGGATGATCCTTTGTAAATTTTAAGGCACTTGGAAGTACATACTCATCTTCCTTGGCCTCCTCTTCATCATCTATGGAAGGTTCCTCATCACCATGCTCCAAAGGTTGTAAGAGATCATCCTCTTTGCCTGCGAAAAGTCTTTCTATACAAGGAACAAGCTCATCAAATTTTACATTAATTGACTCTTCAACTTTACTAGTTCTTTTATTGAAAATTCTATAGGCTTTACTAGTTGAAGAATACCCAAGAAAAGTTCCTTCATCGCATTTTTCATCAAACTTTCCTAAGTTATCTTTAGTATTTAAATAAAACATTTACAACTAAACACTTTGAAATAAGATACGTTAGGCTTCTTTTGAAAATAAAGTTCATATGGTGTGTGATTAAGAGATGGGTGAATCATGATTCTATTCATTACATGATGTATTTACGGCTTCGGCCCAAAAGGACTTAGGCAATTTATATTCACATGGCATAGTGCGTGCTAGTTCTTGAAGTGTCATATTCTTTCTTTCTACAACACCATTTTGTTGTGGTGTGCGTGGTGCAGAGAACTCATGTTTAATGCCTAACATATCACAAAACGATGTAAACTTTTCATTTTCAAATTCTCCTCCATGATCCGAGCGAATGCATTTAATTTTTAAATCACTTTCATTTTGAATACGAGTACATAATTTTGTGAATTCGCAAAACGCATCGGATTTGGATGAGAGAAATAGTGTCCAACAATATCTTGAAAAATCACCTATTAAAACATATGTATATTGTCACAACCCGTATTTTCCCGAAATAAATTATATTATCAGAGCGAAGGGGAAAACACGCGTCATGATGCCACGTCCTGTAGGGGACAACTACAGACGTTCAGGCGAGCATTCAAACGAACATTTTCTTTTACAAAAAGGGATGAATTAAGTAAAAGGATTATCTTTTAAGATTCATTTCATTAGATTAGGAAGCCGTGTCCCTCGGCCCTGCGGTTTACCTAGCCGCACCTTATAAAAGACAAGCATTCACAACGGAAGAAAATAAGTTCCCTTTATCCCCTACGGCGCTGAAGACTAGAGACGTCTCCAGGGCAATCGTCGGTCTAAATTTAGTATATAATAAGGAGTTATTAGTTTTATTTAGGTTTACGTTTTGCAAATATGTGATACTTAATAGTAAATGCAACAGACCGTTAAAAGATCGAATTTTCTTATAACGCTAGAAGAAACTGCTATAGTATACATCAAAATAAGCTTTTCCCAGAGTGTATAACCACAAAATAACTAAGTAGCAGAAAAGGAAGCTAGCAGCAGCAGCAGCAAGTAAACTAAGCAAAACCCACACGGGCGTCAACAACTGACACGAACCCGCAGGGAGAAGAGTCCACAGTCCAGAAGGAAACTACAACAAAAGAAACTGAATCCTTACCTACTAGGAAGGGAAGGCCTCAACAACGATCAGTACAACCCCGCTCGAACTCTGGCAGCAGCTACAAACCTGAACCTGAGGCATTCATAAGAAAAGAATGCCTCAGCCCAAAGGGTGCAAGAAAACAGCATGGGTAAAAGTAAGAGCAGGCAAGGTAACCAGTAGTATAACCAGTCTGAAAGGAGTATATAAATACATATATATATACACATATACACGTACATATATAACTATATATATATATGCATATATAAGGATTTCAGTAATAGAAGTTTATGAAGGATCCGTATAGAGCCGGTACGATAAGCAGGAGCATAACTAAATTAGGCATATATAGCAAAAGGACCAGTGGTGGCGGACCCAAACCATGTCACTATCCAGTCACAATAAGGGGACATTTACCCCAAATAAACAAAGGCGCCGTGGTGGTGGTCTCATTGTCCTACCAACCACTACTAATAGAACTGCGATGGAGGACCCCATTGTTCCCTTTGCCCATCCTTTCATTTCAAACATTTTCACCAACATTTAGCCAATAAACTATGGGAGGTATGCAGAATTAAAGTACCCCCATTAAGCAAACAAGATCAAGGTGCAGCCCCCACTTATAACCAACCAAGGAGCAATCCCCATAATGGCATAACAGCAGCCCTTTAAGTAAAAAAAAACAACCTCTAAGTGGCATGACAGCAACCAGTCCAAGTTAAGTCCATAGCAGCAACCAATTGAAACACAAAGGGCAGCCCCAAGCAACACAAGCAGCAACAACCTCACAAAGGCAGCAACCGACTCACAAGGAAAGCAAACCAACGGGACATCCCCAAACAACACAAGCAGCAGCAACCTCACAAGGGCAGCTAGGAGTGAGAGAAAAGGGAACCCCAATTGAAAGGGTAGGTCCAGCCCGAGCACATCCCTAGCAGCAGGGGTATAGTAAGAACCCCACAAATAAACTAAATCATATATTCAACAGTACATGCATGGTAGCAAGGATAGCATAGCAAGTGTAGCATAAAACCCCCAATTAACCAGTCCAACAAAACTTAAGCATAGCAGCAGGTCTATGGCAGCAGGAAGGAAACAAAAGAAAACCCCAAATTAACAGGTGTATGGTAGCAGGGGGGAAGGAGAAAACCCCAATTTAACAAGGATAAATAGTAGCCCTTAGCAAAGCATACCAGCCCCCAATTTAAAACCAACCAAGGTATAATCAGCACAAAGAAGATGATTCATAAGCCTTCACAAACAAAGAACGAAGGGAAAGAGGAGGAGGCAGTTTTCTTGCCTGAACGGAGCCGACGCCACGCGAAATGAAGTCTACGGCCGGACGACCTCACCACCAACGCCGACCCCGACACGATCTCTCCGCAACCCCGCTCCGGTGAAGAAAAGCTAGCTCCGGCAGCCCCTAAACCTCCTCCGACGGCCAACGACACCGACGAAACCCTATCTCGCCACTCTCTCCATTTCGGCAAACCGAAGTCATCGGGGGGGGGGGGGAGGCGCAGAATGGCTGAGGGTTACTTGGCTTTTATAAATATATATATATATTATATAACTTATATATATATATAAATTACATATATATAAATATATAAGAAAAAATTAAGTACGTAAAGCTTATATGCACTTATTCAAGAACCTTTATACGCGTATATACCTCCACCTACATATGCCTCCCTATACGAAAACATGATTGTAAAAATTTACCTATACAAGAACCCCTACACACGTGTGTGCGTGCATATATATATATATATATATGAATAATTACATTTATAAATCAGCATATACGCCTCCTTTTAGGAACGGAACGCCGGATGACGGCGACGCTCCCGACACGGTAACGCCCCATTCGCCGCGATGCCCTGAATAAATAATTCGCTCTGGAATAATCATTATTAATTCCTTAAGTTAAATTAAAATAATTAATAGAAAAACCCGGGGCGTTACAGCCACCCCCCCTAACAAAAAGTTTCGACCCGAAACTTTGCAACAACAATTCCTAACAATGAAAAGCACAAGATACGAAGACTTACAGGGGAAGCTAGCAGAAGAGATGAGGATAGGACTCCTTCATCACTGCTTCTAGCTCCCAGGTCGCACCCCGAACATCCTGGTTATCCCAGAGGACCTTCACCATAGGGATGGTCTTCCGCCGCAACACCCGATCCTGCCTCTCCAAAACACGAACAGGCTGCTCCACAAAGGATAAATTGGGTTGCAGCACTGGCACGGAAACTAGAACATGGCGATCGCTGCGGACACACTTCCGCAGCTGGCTCACATGGAAAACGTCGTGCACGCCGGGGAAGGTGGCCGGTAACAACAACCTGTAGGCAGAAACCCCGATGCGTTCGACGATCTCGAATGGGCCTACATACCTGGGGTCCAGCTTGTGGCTCTTTCCAAACCTCTTAACGCCTGCCATCGGGGACACTTTAAGGAACACCATGTCCCCCACTGCAAACTCCAGATCACTCCTACGCCGGTTGGCGTACTTCTCATAGCGCTCCTGCGCTATCCGCAGCTTCTCTCGGATCTGCGTCACAGCAAAACCCATCTCCTCCAAAGCCTCAGGACCCAGAACAGGCTTCTCGCCCACCTCAGCCCAAAACAGGGGAGTCCGACATCTCCTCCCATACAGCGCCTCAAACGGAGCCATCTGCAAGCTCTCCTGGTAGCTATTGTTGTACGCGAACTCCATGAGCCCAAGGCGTTCATCCCAAGCTCCGCCATGCTCTAAAATATAGCACCGGATCATATCCTCCACGATCTGATTAACCCTCTCTGTCTGCCCATTCGTCTGCGGATGATAAGCTGTGGAATACCTGAGATCGGTGCCCAAAGCCCCTTGCAGACTCTGCCAAAAACGAGAGGTATACCTGGAATCGCGATCAGACACTATGCTCGCGGGAACCCCATGCAGCCTAATGACCTCCTGCACATACAAAGACGCGATCTTCTCCATCGAATAACCGATCTTGTACGGCACGAAGTGAGCACACTTGGTCAACCTGTCAACGATGACCCACACTGCGTCATACCCCCGCGGAGATCTCGGCAGTCCTGTAATAAAATCCATAGAGATGCTCTCCCACTTCCACAAGGGAATATCCAACGGCGACAACTTGCCCCCAGGCCTCCTGTGGTCTGCCTTGACGCGCTGACAAGTGTAGCACTGCGCCACGAATCTCGCAATATCGCCCTTCATGCCGGGCCACCACACAATCTGCTTCAGGTCGCGATACATCTTGGTAGAGCCAGGGTGATAGGATAGGCTGGAGTCGTGAGCCTCCTCGCAAATCTTCGCCCGAATCTGCTCCACCGCGGGTATGCACAGCCTGCCGCGGTACCGCAAAGTACCCTCCACATCAATCGAGAAATCTGGCAACTCGTCCCTCTCCGCTCTACTCCGGAGGTGCTGCAAATCCAGATCATCCCTTTGGTGCAACTTTGCCAAAACAATCCAGGACGGCTCCTCAACCTCCAAACGAGACGGACCACCACTGGGCTTCACCGCAATGCTCATCAGAAAGAACTCCTCCACCAAGGACTGCACAGAGAGTCCGAAAACAGAAGCTGACTTCCTGCTCAGGGCATCCGCCACTACGTTGGCCTTGCCGGGATGATAGAGGATCTCCACATCATAATCAGCCACATACTCCATCCATCGACGCTGGCGCAGGTTCAGCTCTCGCTGCGAGAATACGTAAATCAAGCTCTTGTGATCTGAGTAGATCTTGCACTCCACTCCATACAAGAGATGCCTCCACAGCTTCAAGGCATAGATCACCGCAGCAAACTCCAAATCATGCGTCGGGTAATTTCGCTCATGCACCTTTAGCTGCCGCGACCCGTACGCAATGACCTTGCCCTCCTGCATGAGGACACAACCAAGGCCCAACAGCGAAGCATCGACATAGATCTGGAACTCCACTCCCTCAGCCGGGAGAGCCAAAACCGGTGCGGAACACAGCCTCCTCTTTAACTCCTGGAAGGCCTCCTCGCACTGCTCGCTCCAAACGAAAGTCGCTTCCTTCCGCGTCAACTTGGTCAGAGGCGCGGAAATGCCTGAGAAACCCTCCACAAATCTCCGATAGTAGCCAGCTAAACCCAGGAAACTGCGGATCTCCTTCGGCGACGACGGCCTCTTCCAGTCCAAAACAGCAGCGACCTTCACTGGGTCCACGGAGATGCCACTCTTGCCCACGACGTGACCCAAAAACGAGACTTGCGAAAGCCAGAACTCGCATTTGCTTAGCTTGGCGTACAGCTTGTGTGCCCTCAAGGTAGACAGCACCAACCGCAGATGCCGAGCATGCTCCTCCTCGCTCGAAGAATAGATCAGCACATCATCAATAAAGACCACTACGAACTGGTCCAGAAAATCCCGGAACACCCTGTTCATCAGATCCATGAAGGCAGAAGGCGCATTTGTCAGCCCAAAGGACATCACCAGGAACTCAAAATGTCCATAACGTGACCGGAAAGCAGTTCGCGGCACGTCTGAGTCGCGAATCCTCAGCTGATGGTAGCCGGACCGGAGGTCGATCTTCGAGAACACGCAGCTACCCTGCAACTGGTCGAACAAGTCATCAATCCGTGGGAGCGGATACCTATTTTTGATAGTGACCTTGTTCAACTCTCTGTAATCGATGCACAGCCTCATCGACCCATCCTTCTTCTTCACAAACAGAACCGGCGCACCCCAAGGCGACGAACTCGGCCTAATGAATCCAAGCTGCAGAAGCTCATCCAGCTGAGTGCGCAGCTCCTCCAACTCCCGTGGTGCCATACGATAGGGTGCCTTCGCGATAGGGCGGGTCCCGGGCTCCAAATCTATAGCAAACTCAATCTCCCGCTCAGGAGGGAGACCAGGAAGGTTGTCGGGAAAAACGTCCGGGAACTCCCGCACCACAGGAATGTCCTCCACACAAAGCGCCGACGCACAATCTGCAAGCAACACGGAAACAACACAGACCCGGCCATCAAACCCCGCCAAAGCCTGGGCACAGACTACCGACATAACTGAGGAAGTCTGACGCGGGAAACCGAACACGCTCCTGGGCTGGCCATCATCCATCAGAAAATCTAGACGCTTATCTCTACACTGAATCACGGCGTCATAGCGGGCTAGCCAATCCATGCCCAAGATCACGTCGAAATCCTCCAAGACGATCACCATCAGATCTGCATGGCTCGCAAATCCATCCAACACGATCGGACACTGCCTCACCCACAGATCCGACACCACTGAATCGCCGGACGGGTACTTGACACGAAACGGACCATCAACTCGCTCCAGGGCCCAGCGATGCCGATCGACAAACCTCTTGGCCACAAAAGAGTGGGTGGCACCCGAGTCAAACAGAACGTGCGCCCAACAGCCTCGAACCTTAAACACGCCTAACCAAGCAGTATGGACACGCATCAACACAGGGATGAGGCATTGATATAGCAACCAGTTAAACATAACGAGATTAAACTATAACGAGAACGAGGACGAACCTGATATCACCTGGTTCGAGCACTGCGCTTCCTCCTTTGTCACTGCATTTAACTTTACTTTCCCTCGATCTACCTGCTGCTGCTGAGGCGGCGGCGGTGCCACGGCTGGGAGGGCAAGGTGCTGGCCGGTCGACTGCAGCTGCGGGCACTTGGACTTCACATGCCCCTTCTGTCCGCACTGATAACAAACCTTCCCCTTTGACCAGCAACGACTGACGTCGTGCCCCCTCAGTTTGCATGAAGTGCAAAACAAATCATTCTTCAGGGCAACCTGAAGCGCCATCAGCTGTTGCTGCTCCTGCACACCCTGCCTCCTGAAACACTTCTCGAAGGGGTGGCCCACACGGCCGCAAAAGCTGCAAACCACCTTGCCCTTCTTACCTGAAGCAAGGCTGCCTCCATCGTCGGCTTTCCTCTTTCCCCTTCTCGATTCCTTCCCTCGATTTCTGGCATTCTCGATCGCTTCTACCTTCAGAGCGGCCTCCACTGCGTCCGCGAAGCTCACGGACCGGTAAGCATTGGTCAACTGCTGGATCTCGCTGCGGAGTCCTCCCAGAAATCTCTTCACCCGGCTTTCCTCAGAAGCAACCAAGTCCGGGGCGAACCTGCTCAACTTGGAGAACTCGACCTCATACTCCCCTACTGAGAGCTGTCGCTGCTTCAAATGCAAAAAGCTGTTCATCAGGCGGTCTTGCTCCACTGAAGGCAGGAACTTCTTCAATAGCCTCCCCTTGAACTGCTCCCACGAACAGCCTTCTACCAGAGCCTCCTTCTCCCGGATCCACCAGCTCCTTGCCAAACCCTTCAGTTGGAAGGCAGCAATCATCACCTTCTGGTCCGCCGACGCGCCAGAATACGAGAACATCTCCTCCATCGCCAGGATCCAATCATCGAGTACCATGAAGTCCGCCCTCCCGTCATAAGTCGGGGGTCCTAGCCTTTGGAAATGCGTGATAAAATTCATTTCTGGCGGCAACGCGGCAGGGGGAACCAGGGGTGCAGGACGGGCAGCCTCCGGCTGACTAGCCACGGGCTGCTGCCGCTGAGTGGCAGTCAACAACGTCTGCATCTGCTCCTGTATCGCGACCAGCTGCCGCGCTAAGGTCTCGTTATTCAGACGCAGCTCTTCAATCGCTGCTTCGCTATGCGCACCCGAGGTCTCGCCCTTAGACTGGGGAACAGGATTCGCGGGTCGACGCCTAGGAGCCATACCCAACAACAACAAACAACAAGATAAGACCGGATTCAGACCTCTAGGAAAGGAAGACATACAAATACTTGCTTTTGCTACTGCCTTTTTCTCTGGGAAAAGTAAATACATAATATCACGCTATACTCAGGATGGTATACCATCCTTTACCTCTCGTGCACCTCACTCGTATGCACATAAACTTAAAATCTTGCCTTTTTAAATCATGGGTGTACATGTGTCATCGCGTAGATCTCTGGCTTGGCGCATGTGCTTATGCAATGTTATGCTATGCATGCAGTGCTATGCAAACTAAGAAAAGGTCTTAATGCATGCTATGAGCGGCGTACACATGCGATCTTATGCATCCCATACTACATATTATCGCATGCAACGAAAAAGAAAATCTAATGGACACGCATGCGACCTACGTTATGCATCCCATACTACATAACAGTCGCATGTTGTCACCTATGAGGATCCATATACAGACACATATTATGCATCCCATACTACATAATATGCCCCGTATACTTCTTTCATGCTTATGAGTGTAGTGTTCGTGCTTCAGCCGAGATCTACCGATGACCCATCGGTGAGTGTATGCAATGATTAACGATTCTCACTGGACGGTTAACCGGGCCAACCAGACCATTTCCAGCAACCCGGCTAACCTCCCTCTGATACCAACTGTCACAACCCGTATTTTCCCGAAATAAATTATATTATCAGAGCGAAGGGGAAAACACGCGTCATGATGCCACGTCCTGTAGGGGACAACTACAGACGTTCAGGCGAGCATTCAAACGAACATTTTCTTTTACAAAAAGGGATGAATTAAGTAAAAGGATTATCTTTTAAGATTCATTTCATTAGATTAGGAAGCCGTGTCCCTCGGCCCTGCGGTTTACCTAGCCGCACCTTATAAAAGACAAGCATTCACAACGGAAGAAAATAAGTTCCCTTTATCCCCTACGGCGCTGAAGACTAGAGACGTCTCCAGGGCAATCGTCGGTCTAAATTTAGTATATAATAAGGAGTTATTAGTTTTATTTAGGTTTACGTTTTGCAAATATGTGATACTTAATAGTAAATGCAACAGACCGTTAAAAGATCGAATTTTCTTATAACGCTAGAAGAAACTGCTATAGTATACATCAAAATAAGCTTTTCCCAGAGTGTATAACCACAAAATAACTAAGTAGCAGAAAAGGAAGCTAGCAGCAGCAGCAGCAAGTAAACTAAGCAAAACCCACACGGGCGTCAACAACTGACACGAACCCGCAGGGAGAAGAGTCCACAGTCCAGAAGGAAACTACAACAAAAGAAACTGAATCCTTACCTACTAGGAAGGGAAGGCCTCAACAACGATCAGTACAACCCCGCTCGAACTCTGGCAGCAGCTACAAACCTGAACCTGAGGCATTCATAAGAAAAGAATGCCTCAGCCCAAAGGGTGCAAGAAAACAGCATGGGTAAAAGTAAGAGCAGGCAAGGTAACCAGTAGTATAACCAGTCTGAAAGGAGTATATAAATACATATATATATACACATATACACGTACATATATAACTATATATATATGCATATATAAGGATTTCAGTAATAGAAGTTTATGAAGGATCCGTATAGAGTCGGTACGATAAGCAGGAGCATAACTAAATTAGGCATATATAGCAAAAGGACCAGTGGTGGCGGACCCAAACCATGTCACTATCCAGTCACAATAAGGGGACATTTACCCCAAATAAACAAAGGCGCCGTGGTGGTGGTCTCATTGTCCTACCAACCACTACTAATAGAACTGCGATGGAGGACCCCATTGTTCCCTTTGCCCATCCTTTCATTTCAAACATTTTCACCAACATTTAGCCAATAAACTATGGGAGGTATGCAGAATTAAAGTACCCCCATTAAGCAAACAAGATCAAGGTGCAGCCCCCACTTATAACCAACCAAGGAGCAATCCCCATAATGGCATAACAGCAGCCCTTTAAGTAAAAAAAAACAACCTCTAAGTGGCATGACAGCAACCAGTCCAAGTTAAGTCCATAGCAGCAACCAATTGAAACACAAAGGGCAGCCCCAAGCAACACAAGCAGCAACAACCTCACAAAGGCAGCAACCGACTCACAAGGAAAGCAAACCAACGGGACATCCCCAAACAACACAAGCAGCAGCAACCTCACAAGGGCAGCTAGGAGTGAGAGAAAAGGGAACCCCAATTGAAAGGGTAGGTCCAGCCCGAGCACATCCCTAGCAGCAGGGGTATAGTAAAAACCCCACAAATAAACTAAATCATATATTCAACAGTACATGCATGGTAGCAAGGATAGCATAGCAAGTGTAGCATAAAACCCCCAATTAACCAGTCCAACAAAACTTAAGCATAGCAGCAGGTCTATGGCAGCAGGAAGGAAACAAAAGAAAACCCCAAATTAACAGGTGTATGGTAGCAGGGGGGAAGGAGAAAACCCCAATTTAACAAGGATAAATAGTAGCCCTTAGCAAAGCATACCAGCCCCCAATTTAAAACCAACCAAGGTATAATCAGCACAAAGAAGATGATTCATAAGCCTTCACAAACAAAGAACGAAGGGAAAGAGGAGGAGGCAGTTTTCTTGCCTGAACGGAGCCGACGCCACGCGAAATGAAGTCTACGGCCGGACGACCTCACCACCAACGCCGACCCCGACACGATCTCTCCGCAACCCCGCTCCGGTGAAGAAAAGCTAGCTCCGGCAGCCCCTAAACCTCCTCCGACGGCCAACGACACCGACGAAACCCTATCTCGCCACTCTCTCCATTTCGGCAAACCGAAGTCATCGGGGGGGGGGGGGGGGGGAGGCGCAGAATGGCTGAGGGTTACTTGGCTTTTATAAATATATATATATATTATATAACTTATATATATATATAAATTACATATATATAAATATATAAGAAAAAATTAAGTACGTAAAGCTTATATGCACTTATTCAAGAACCTTTATACGCGTATATACCTCCACCTACATATGCCTCCCTATACGAAAACATGATTGTAAAAATTTACCTATACAAGAACCCCTACACACGTGTGTGCGTGCATATATATATATATATATATATGAATAATTACATTTATAAATCAGCATATACGCCTCCTTTTAGGAACGGAACGCCGGATGACGGCGACGCTCCCGACACGGTAACGCCCCATTCGCCGCGATGCCCTGAATAAATAATTCGCTCTGGAATAATCATTATTAATTCCTTAAGTTAAATTAAAATAATTAATAGAAAAACCCGGGGCGTTACATATATGATCTACCACCAAAACTTACGGTGCTAACGGGACCAAAAAGATCCATATGAATTAATTGCAAGGGTCTTGAGGTAGAAATAAAATTTTTACTTTGAAAGTGGATCTAGTTAATTTACCTTTTTGACATGATGAACATATTGAAGGTAAAGTTTCTTTTAACCTAGGCAATTCTCTAATTAAATCGCTTTTGGCAAGTTTTACAATAAGCTTTGTGCTAGCATGTCCTAGCCGCCTATGCCAAAGATCTAATTCATCATTTTTAGTGATAAAACATTTTATAGCTGATTTAGAAAGATCATGAAAAGAAACTATATAAACATTATTTATTATTGGTGCAGTTAGTAAAATATCTTTTGTAGTTGGATTGGATATTTTGCATAAATTAGTGGAAGATTCAAATAAAACATCTAATCCTTTATCGCATATTTGGCTAATAGAAATTAGATTGTGTTTTATCCCTTTTTACATAAAGAACATTAGATATCGCAAATGATTCATTACCAACTGTCCAATTCACATGATCCTTCCTTTTCCGTTATCGCCAAACATCACGATCCCTCCCTTCTTCTTTTCTAGGCTAAGGAACTTTGCGTTATTGCTCGTCATGTGTTTGGAGCATCCAGAATCCAAGTACCATGCATCTTCATTTTCCTTAGCCTTCCTACACATCTAGAAACAAGATGAGATTAAAGATTCGGATACCCAAGCGGTACCACCCATAGAATAAGTGGAAGCCTTAGGTACCCATATTTGCTTTAAAGTATTTTGTTTTACTTTCCTGCAAGAACTAGATGTGTGACCTAACCTATAATAGTTTTGAAAGTGAGGTTAGATCTTAGATTTACTCTAGGGGGGGGGGGTGAATAGAGTATTAAAAACTTTTCACTTAATTTTATAGCGGAATTAAAATAGTGTTACTTATATGTGTATTGAGTGAGTAATAAAAACAAACACCAAGAAGGCACACAACACAGCACAACACACAGAAAATCACAACACAGAGGACACAAGGATTTTTATAGTAGTTCCCCAATAAACCTTGGTATGTCTACTCTTCTACCACACTTGGTAGGATCCACTAGGTTTTTGATCAGGTGCCCTATCACCAAGGGATTTTGATCAGGTGTCCACACACCAAGGAGCTTTTGATCAGGTGCTCTAACCCAACCATAGGTTTTTGTTCAGGTGCCCTACCACCAATGGGTTAACTTTTGAAGGGAGTTATAACCCTGTACAAGAGGAGGTAAAGAAGTGTTATGAAGTTCTTCTCTGCCAATATTCTGAGAGAAGACTCTAGTGGATTGATGATGTTGTAAAGCTCCCCTTGCCTGATATAAAATTATTTGACAGTAGATGGCTGGAGCTTTCTCTTGAATTTACTGATCTTCCTGTAGTTGATGAATCTGAGAGAATAAATTCTTCAGATTATTGTTGCCCTTTGAAGATCTGATCTTGCAGCAGAAATTGAGAGAAGGTGTTGATGTTGTTCTCAGAGAATGAGTGTTGCTATTGAGGAAGAAGATGAAGACTGAAAAGCTTTTTCTGTGTGTGTCTTTCTTCTTCTTTCTCTCGACTGTATTTTTCTTCTTCTTTCTATATTTTCTGTACTGATAATCTGTGTTAATAATAATACTGTATATCTTCTTTCCTTATTCCCTTTTGAAATCTCTGTCAGATTTGAAATTCAAATCCCTTATTTTAAGGAATAGAATATTCAGAAGATATATATCCTGTACTGCAAATCTGATACGCCGCTTATCTTTTTCCTTTTCCATGAAATGTCCTTTTCAGCTAAATGTCAACGGCTATAATCTCAAAATAATAAAAGGAAAGATATAATCCTTACTTATCTAATATAATCGAGCCGTTGCTGAAAGATCCGAGTTCAGGAAATATAATAAAATGATCTGTCTGAAATTCTGAATTGAAATAACACATTTCGTCGAGCGCAGAGCTGAGTTTGTCGAGCGCAGAGCTGAGTTCATCGAACGCAGAGAATAATATACTGATCTTCTGAAATAAATCTGCTGTAGAGAGATTTTTGTCGATCTCAATAAATTTCGTCGAACACAATGTTGAGTTCGTCGACCTCAACTGGAATCTGGCTGGAATAATTAAATTAGTCGATCTGAATGATATTTTCGTCGATTTGAACATCTGATACTTATTCTTTGAACACAGAGCTGAGTTCATCGAACATTGAGAGGAGTTTGTCGAACACAGAATGAGTTGGCAAATTCATCGACCGCTGAACTGAGCAAATTTGTCGACCGCTGAGACTGGATAAAATCGTCGATCACTGAGACTGAGCAAGTCGTTCGTCGAACACAGAGAGCAGTTCATCGAACGCAGAACCACTGAGCCACTGATATTGAAGCAAGTCATTCATCGAATGCAGAATGTAAGACATTCGTCGAACGCATGATGGAGTTCGTCGAACGCAGATAGGAGTTCGTCGAACGCAGAAACTGAATATTTTCTTGAGTTCTAACAACCTAAAACCTTGACCCATTGACTATACATTGGGGTCAACTTTAGTCCTAATCAGCAGATAGTGATCCTAGCCCAAAACAGTAATAGGGTTGTTCCAACAATCTCCCCCTATTTGGGTTAGGACACTTTTGACAAAATTTAAATAAAACAGCAAAAACAACAAAATAACAGAGCATATATATATCTGACAGATTTTTTAAATATTTCAGCAGATATAAAATTATGATACTCTGAGTTTTGAAACATTACAATTGAAAACTTTATCTGAATTTCCATTAAGCTGGAGCAATCATTGCATCTGAAATTTGCAACATATGTAGCTTCTTCATAAAGCATCTCTCCCTTTCATAAAGCATCTCCCCCTGATACTGGAGCTTCTTCAGCTTCTCCCCCTGCCTAGTTCATAGAACATCTCCCCTGAGCAACTACATCATATGGAGCTTCTTCATAGAACTTCTCCCCCTGCCTAGTTTCAGGAAGGCCTGAAGCTAGGCCACTAGAAGAAGGGACATTTGATGGGAGGTAGGGAAGGATGCAAGATTGTCATTGTTCCCGCAAAATGTCTCTGGTAGAGGTGGTGTTCCTCTCCTCATTTAATAGGTTAGTTCCAACAATGCATGGACTCTTCTATTTTAAGAGTAGATTTGTTATAAACCATATATGCTTTATTAGAAGGAAAATATCCTAGATTTTGTTTCAATAAGATTCTATTAATATGATGAATTGCTACAACTGTTAATGGATTCTAAGAAATTTTTATCTTCTCAGAAAAACATTGCCTGATACCTTCCTTCTTACAGAATTCTCTCATCAGAAGAGATTCACACTCAGTGCCATGATCATTTCTGATCAATGCAACTAGAGTAGAATACTCAAATCTTGATGGACCTGAGAAAGTCTGTTAGAACATGAAGTTATCTGACTTTGTTTTTAAGATAAGAAAATTTAAGTGAATCTTATAACTTTTTGTTTGATTACAATTGGAGTTAAATGATTTATAATAGGTGTAAGTATTGCCTTATAGTTAATTATATTGGCCTTACCTGTTAAGTGTATTACCAATTGAAATTTTCTTTTACCAATTGAAAGTTTTCTTTTATGATCATTAAAATATATGTTTGATACCAATTTAAATTTTTCTTGATAATCATTAAGATATATGTTTGATAAACTATTCTGATTTCGTCGATCTCGGGTCGACAAAGTGCAGTGATTTTGTTGATCTCTAATTAAGGAATAGTTATATTTATTCTCTGTGTTTAGAGTTTGTTGAACTCTAATTCGTTGAGCTCTGATCATAAGAAAATTATGCTTAATTTTTGTGTTCGGCTTTCGTCGATCAGTGTTCGACGAAGTCATTTGATTTCGCCGATCTTGGTTCGACGAATTTTGTTGAACACACAAAATTTTAATAATTTTTATTAAGTCTTCTGCTATTTCCTTTTCTTTTGCAGAGACAAATATTATAGATGTAATTATAGGATTTTTCTTTAGAATATGAGATAGATTAGCTGAAAATCCCAAGCTATGTTTGCTGCCATTTAATCTGGCATTTTTAGTGCTTGTGATATTCATTATTTTGATATTTTTCTTATTAAGAGTTAGTTAAAATATTTCAGCTTTAATTGAATTATTTTTCAAAGAAATAATTTGTTCTTCTGATATTTTTAAATCTTCTTTAAGTTTATTATTTTCAGAAGTTAAATTGGTTATTTCTGTTAACTCTTTTCTGAGAGGTTTGATTTCTTTCTCAGATTCTATTAAATATGTACATAGCAATTTAAAATCTGATTTGAATTGTTTAGGAGTAAAATCAAAACTTGAAATTACCTTATCTTCATCAGATTCAGATTCTGCATCTGAGTTGTGGTTTGACCCATTTATGGCCATCATGCAGAATGCTATAGCTTTTTGTTCTTCTTCTTCTTCACTTGAGCTAGATGTTGATTCTGTATCTGAATCACTTGATGTGGAAGAAGATTCAGCTACCATCCTTGTGAGGGAGTTCCAGATGTCTCTTGATGAAGTGCAATCATCAACTCTTTGATAAATGTCATTTGACATTGCTTGAGCTAATATGTCCACAGCCTTGGCATCAACACTTTTCAGCATCTTTTGAGCATCTGTTGATGTTGATGAAGTTGAAGGTCCTGTCAAAATGACATTGAAAATATCTTCATCACTTGCATTCATATATAATCTAATCCTTGCCTTCCATAGTGCAAACTTATTGAGATTGCACATAGGAGGTCTTGTGCTGGAATATTCTTTGTTTTGTGCCATGAATTTTTAGAAAAATAAAACCTTAGAATAAAATAAGATCTAATTGATCTTTATGATTCAGGTGTTAGCCTGTAAATAATCAACAGCCCTCTGATACCAATTGAAAGTCAAATGGATATCAGTCGAAAGTGATTGATATAATCAACCACGCTTTGATACCAATTAAAAGTGAGGTTAGATCTTAGATTTACTCTAGAGGGGGGGGGGGGGGGGGGGTGAATAGAGTATTAAAAACTTTTCACTTAATTTTATAGTGGAATTAAAATAGTGTTACTTATATGTGTATTGAGTGAGTAATAAAAACAAACACAAAGAAGGCACACAGCACATCACAGCACACAGAAAATCACAACATAGAGGACACAAGGATTTTTATAGTAGTTCCCCAATAAAACTAGGTACGTCTACTCTTCTACCACACTTGGTAGGATCCACTAGGTTTTTGATCAGGTGCCCTATCACCAAGGGTTTTTTGATCAGGTGTCCACACACTAAGGAGCTTTTGATCAGGCGCTCTAACCCAAACATAGGTTTAAGTTCAGGTGCCCTGCCATCAATGGGTTAACTTTTGAAGGGAGTTATAACCCTGTACAAGAGGAGGTAAAGAAGGATTATGAAGTTCTTCTCTGTCAATATTCTGAGAGAAGACTCTAGTGGATTGATGATGTTGTAAAGCTCCCCCTGTCTGATATAAAATTGTTTGACGGTAGATGGCTGGAGCTTTCAATGAAAATTTTCCATATATCTAGGAGTGAGCAGGAATTGTATAACTCAAAGTTACAGTCAACAACTAGAAGCACATGAAGCAAAGCAATTTTTATTGATAACAGCAGAAATCTTCATTACAGAGCGAGGTACACAAAACCAAAAGGAAAGTACAATGTTAAAGAATGATAACCGGTTGTCTGAAAATAGAAGTCGCCTGACCACCCGGCCTGGATGCTCGCACGACTAGAAAATGAGACCGCCCGAACACAGTGCCTGCGACTTGAACAACACCATGAAGCTCCGCGACCTCCCGAACTCCAGCAACCCGCACTGCAAGCCGCAAGACCGCCCAAACATCTTAGAAGAAGAGGTGACCGCTGTTGTCCGCTAAATCCGCAGAAGCTGCACACAAGGAATTCAATCAGCAAACCGACCGGTCACAAAAATGAGACTGCAAGCTCTAGGAGCGAGTACTTCTTACATATGATGCAATTATTTTGCTGCTACAGTGACTCCTATTTATAGGCGTGAAACCAGATCCAGTCACCACCCTATGAGATAGAGTCACCTCCCTGACCGCGCGACCAAGATCGGTCAACACGCACGGTCAGCGGATCGCTCTGCGCCTTGTGAGCTCGCCAACTTCAAACCTGACCAGGAGATCGCCACTCCTCCAAGAACCCGCGCGACTGATGAGTCCAATTTATATACTATTTTTCGGACTCATCCGGGCTGCTTTTCTTGCTTTTTTACGTTATTTTTTTTCGTATTTGTTTACTTTCACCTTGTTCATACTTGTGCTTTAAGTGCCTGTTGTAGTGTGCAATTGCACACTACATTGTTGGGGGTAAGCACACTGTGCTCCCCATCATGTTGTTTCTATTTTTATGTTGATGCTGGAAGGGTATTCCCAGTTTTGTTGTGGCTAATGCAGGTGGACATTTCATCAATTTTATCCTGAGTTCATATCTGTGCATATCGCACGGTCGTGCGTTATGTTCGCGCACGGTTGGTTTTGGTCGTGTGCCCTTTGCTGAGGAGGAAAACGATGATCTGATTCTGATCGTGCGACTTTACGCACGGGGATTTGCCCGTGCGCGAAGGAATCGCACGATCGACCTGTTCAGCCTTGTTTTTAGCTTTTCTGAATTTACCCGTGCGTTTTGACGCACGGGCGGATTTGCTCGTGCGTGAGTAAATCGCACGGGCGCTCCAGGTCGTCTTCTTGCGCTGTTCTCCATTATTAATATCGCACGGTCTACGCACGGACGTTCATTCGACCGTGCGTTACCATTTTTCTAATCCTTTTCTATAAAAGCGCAGTTCGCCCTAGTACGAAGGATCGTACATTTTTCCGCTTTTTCCGCCGCAAAAGGAGTTCCAGCTCCGTACACCTCCACCTTTCCATAAGGGCTTGGCCCTAGGCCTCCTCCATCATCCTCAATCTCCAAGGAGAAGGATCTAGCTCTTCATCTACCATCATCCAAGAAGAAGGAAGCTTGGTTGTGCGGCTGAATCGTGACACGAAGAAGACGGGCCATTAGAGGGTAGTGACAGCCTTCTCTACCCCGGACGCAGTTGAGGACCGAGCTTGGACGCGGATTAACAACCCAGCGATTCCAACCGTGAACCCTCAGCAAGACTTCGGATTCGGTCGATTCCTCACTTTCCCCTTCTTTGTATTATGTGTTGTAATTGTTAGTTCCTTTGCATTTTGATGATGAACACTATAGACCTTGCTTTATAAAGTTATTTCATGTCTATGTGAATGTATCTTTTTGTTTATATGTGTGTATGAGGTGCGCCGCCATCCATTTCCCATTCTGCCGTCACGTTCGTGTGCCGCACTAGCAATTGCTAGTGGCGTGCTTGTCGAAGAGGTGCTTGCGACCCTCATTCCATTTGCCTACTCGTCCATCCGCCCTTTCGAAGCAGCGCGCTCAAGGCCTGCCTAGTCTCTATCCCGCCAAGCGATGCATTGCATAGCGGCATTGCATAGGAGTAGTTGTAATATTTTCTCTTTATTTCCACAAACCAAAACACCTCGTTTCCGCAACCCATTCGACTTAAGGACTTCAATCTCAAGTCCTTCCTCAATAATAAACTACACCTTACTGTGTTCCTTCGAGATCGATACTTGGGGATTCACTCCCACATTTTATATTACTTGAACTATCAGTACACTGCCGTTTCGTGCCGCAGTCTTGCTACCGCCTATAACGGTGTGCTAAGATTTGCGCATCAAGTTTTTGGCGCCGTTGCCGGGGAACACAGTCGTGGGAGTTTTCTGGAGAGGGAGAATCTAAGAGAGAAGCCCTTCCATTTGTCTATCGCGTCCTTTTTGTTTTATTTCTTCTTTTTCTGTTTTACTGTTTATTTTAGGTTGCTCTAGTAAATTTTTGTTAGGTGTAGTATTTTGCACAATACTATTTTTATTTTGAATCATTTTATCTTCACACTATGTGGGCTTCATTTAATATTCGTTGCCGTTGGTGTGGAGATATCTCTCACGCTAGTGATAGATGTCCAAAGGGAGATAATAGCCGTAGCACTCAAGGCCCGGTATATGGAGCACCGACTTCGTCTGGTACTCCATATGGTGTGTGTAAGTCCTACGACTACTCATCCGCTCTGCACATGCCCTTTTCGCATTCATCTCCGGTTCAATTTGAGCCGAAGAAAAATGCAAAACAGTGCTTGTTTTGTCGGAGCATAGATCATGCCTTGAAGGATTGTGCTGCATTCCTTCGCTAAATGGACGAGGATGACGAGCCGGATATCCGGATCGTCCTGACTCCTACTTCTGGCAGCACACCTTCAACATCTGGTTATGTGCCCACTTCACCTTCAAGCTTTGAAGGGTATGATGTGGACACAGTCACCAGATGTGTGGCTGATCTAGGCTCTGACATGGCTGAGCCCATCTCCCCTGTGCATATATCACCATGTGTAGATTCAATTCTTTGTGAGGAATCGGTGCTTGACATTTATCCAAGCACTATTCCTCCCCCTGTTGTGCATACTACTATACTCGTCTCTGACGACATTGTTGAGGATGTGTCGCAGGATGAGGCTGGCGATCTATATGTTATTCCTACTCTTATGGAGGAGGACAACCTTCTAGGTGAAGAGGATTTTTCCTCAGCATCGGTGGAGGAAGTCCAATTCCTGGGGAAGGTCACCATTGATCCCACCGAACCTTGCAGCATTGTCAACAATGCCAACATTATTTTACTTCCCCAACCTGATGGGAGTGAGACCGGGACCACTCCCCCGATTGATTTTTATTTATGTTCTTCTTCTTCTTTATTTCTTGATCCCCTTTCTTCATCTGAGCCTGTGCAGTTTGAGTTTTCACAGGTACTTCAGGAGGACTTGGAGCATTATGCTCAAGTCAATGATGAGAGCATCCTCTTATGTGAGGAGGTTGATCCCCCCTCCGTAGAGGAAGCTCCACTCATTGCCTTCTCCTCCTGCTGCCTCCCTGGAGATGATACCTTGCTGGGCAAGGATAGTTTTGGTGAGTTGAGTGAGGATTCCTCCTCTTCTTACTTTTTATTCCCCCTACCTGTGACGAGCAGGTATTATTTATATTCGGGTAGAGGCATGACTGTTCTATCGCCGTATCGGTACCCGCTACTGACACGCATATTAGAACAGTTACCTGTGCACTTTTCTTTTCATAGACCCATTAGCTAGAATTATTTAATTTTGAATAAGTCGTGCTGGGAAGACAATAAACCCAGTAGTTATCTTACTTTTTCTTGTCTTTTATTTTATCGCCTACTCTAACTAGTTAGTTAGATTTTATTTTAGCTTGCTTTTGCGGAGACAACCACTTGCAGGTATTTTCTATTTATGAAGGCGGTGGTTGTTATTCTTCGTAGAGCTTCACTCCAGGCTTCCGGCATGCTTACTTGCTGAGCATTTGGTACCCTCTTCCCCTAACTTTGTTTTAGAATATCTTAATGCATAGTTTAAGTCTGGGGGAGACCTTTTTGTGTACCCACTCACGTGCACATTTATTTAGCATGCTAGAAGTTCTTATCTAGATTGTTTTGTTTATTTTGTCTGCACACAATGCACCCACTTGAGTGCGTACTTAACCTTTTGTGCGTCATGAGTATAACTCATTTCTTTTTATAGTTTGGAAAATGATTGTGCTAGTTTTTAAAATTATGGAGTGGAATAAAATGTTGACTCCGGTGTTTCTAGTCAAATACTCATGTGAGTATAGGGATTCATGTAGATTAGATTTCTCTTTTATACTGCTAGCTTTATGCATTTCTGTTAGCATAAATATTGTTTACTCTACTCAAATGGTGAATCTGGTGTAAATCAAATGGTAGCATAGGGATGTGTGTAAATGATTGTTAGATTCATATTGCTCGAGTCAGGAGGAAAGATAATCTTTCTCAGTGGCTAAGAACTTGCCCCAAGCGATTCTCGAAGCATAGACATAGGATAGTTCTAGTGCGTGAGAATGACGTAGGCCATCATTTTGGCCCGGTTGAGCCTTTGTGCCCATTCCTATCACTCTATCCTCGTTAGCCCAATTGTGCCTACCCGTTTCTTGATTCAGCTCCACTTTTATCTCACCAAAGCCTAAAATCCAATCCTAGTCACACATCCGAATTTGAGCTTTAGTTGTTTATTATTTTCATGATTGGGGTGTTGATGTGGTATTTTTGTTTTGTGAAAATGTGGCTGTGCTTTCTTGCAAAATTTTGCTGAAGTTAAAGAAAAGAAAAGAAAAATGAAAAAAAGAGAAAAGAGGAAAGAAAAAGAGGAAGATGAGCTTAATTGAAAATCTGTGTAAATTTTGAATAAAAGTAGGCGGTGCACACACCCATGTTGCAAAAATCTAAGTCTGGGGGTGTGGTGCACTTGCATTCGATGTTGGTGTGCGAGGAGTTGTTTTAAGAGCTCATTTGGGTTTAGTGTTTGAGCCATCGGTTCTATATTTGTTCATCTCACCTTAACCCAAGCCCCATCTTAAAACCTAAAGTCCTACCGACTCGCGCTATGAGCCAATCTAGTGTCGTGGAGAGAATATGAATGGGTGAGCTTATGGTCTCCGACACCGATGGATTTCGGTGGAGTTTGTTCGGAACCCCAGCTTTGGCAATGCTTGTCTCAGTGATTATTCTACTTTCTCCATATGTGTGACCGGATGATTCACCGTGATTCCCATTGAGCAGAAGTAATATTTATTTACTCTTTTAGAAATTTATAAACTATGTGTATAAATTAGAAATCTTCTCTCGTATTTTTCTATGCACATGGGTATGCGACTTCGCATAGTATTTCACTTTGTAATTTGAAGTTAGATATTTCATGTTCCTGCCTGCTTAAGATTTGTTTGCTCGGGACGTGCAAACAGGTAAGTCTGGGGGTGTGATGAGTCCAATTTATATACTGTTTTTCGGACTCATCCGGGCTGCTTTTCTTGCTTTTTTACGTCCGTTTTTGTTCGTATTTGTTTACTTTCACCTTGTTCATACTTGTGCTTTAAGTGCCTGTTGTAGTGTGCAAATGCACACTACGTTGTTGGGGGTAAGCACACTGTGCTCCCCATCATGTTGTTTCTATTTTTATGTTGATGCTGGAAGGGTATTCCCAGTTTTGTTGTGGCTAATGCAGGTGGACGTTTCATCAATTTTATCCTGAGTTCATATATGTGCATATCGCACGGTCGTGCGTTATGTTGGCGCACGGTTGGTTTTGGTCGTGTGCCCTTTGTTGAGGAGGAAAACGATGATCTGATTTTGATTGTGCGACTTTACGCACGGGGATTTTCCCGTGCACGAAGGAATCGCACGATCGACCTGTTCAGCCTTGTTTTTAGCTTTTCTGAATTTACCCGTGCGTTTTGACGCACGGGCGGATTTGCCCGTGCGTGAGTAAATCGCACGGGCGCTCCAGGTCATCTTCCTATGCTGTTCTCCATTATTAATATTGCACGGTCTACGCACGGTCGTGGGTTCGACCATGCGTGACCATTTTTCTAATCCTTTTCTATAAAAGCGCAGTTCACCCTAGTACGAAGGATCGTACATTTTTCCGCTTTTTCCGCCGCAAAAGGAGTTCCAGCTCCGTACACCTCCACCTTTCCATAAGGGCTTGGCCCTAGGCCTCCTCCATCATCCTCAAGCTCCAAGGAGAAGGATCTAGCTCTTCATCTACCATCATCCAAGAAGAAGGAAGCTTGTTTGTGCGGCTGAATCATGACACGAAGAAGATGGGCCATTGGAGGGTAGTGATAGCCTTCTCTACCCCAGACGCAGTTGAGGACCGAGCTTGGACGCGGATTGACAACCCAGCGATTCCAACCGTGAACCCTCAGCAAGACTTCAGATTCGGTCGATTCCTCACTTTCCCCTTCTTTGTATTTTGTGTTGTAATTGTTAGATCCTTTGCATTTTGATGATGAACAGTATTGACCTTGCTTTATAAAATTATTTCATGTCTATGTGAATGTATCTTTTTGTTTATATGTGTGTATGAGGTGCGTCGCCATCCATTTCCCATTCCGCCGTCACGTTCGTGTGCCGCACTAGCAATTGCTAGTGACGTGCTTGTCGAAGCGGTGCTTGCGACCCTCATTCCATTTGCCTACTCGTCCATCCGCCCTTTCGAAGCAGCGCGCTCAAGGCCTGCCTAGTCTCCATCCCGCTAAGCGAAGCATTGCATAGCGGCATTGCATAGGAGTAGTTGTAATATTTTCTCTTTATTTCCACAAAACAAAACCCCTCGTTTCCGCAACCCATCCAACTTAAGGACTTCAATCTCAAGTCCTTCCTCAATAATAAACTCCACCTTACTGTGTTCCTTCGAGATCGATACTTGGGGATTCACTCCCACATTTTATATTACTTGAACGATCGGTACACTGCCATTTCGTGCCGCAGTCTTGCTACCGCCTATAGCGGTGTGCTAAGATTTGCGCATCAGCGACCCTGACATCCCGCATGGTCATGACGCCCACCACCAGAGTTCGCATATACGAGACCTCCTCCAGAGACCGCGAACACAAAGGCGAGACCGCGCGACTAAGAGAACCTTAGTCGGCGCGCACCACCAAGAACCCGGACAGCCACCAGACCGGACTGCCGGAAACCCTGTGCGGTCAACAGAATAACTCGCACAGTTCAGAATAAGAGCTCGCCACGCGGTCACACGAACAAGACCGCGCGGCCTCACCTGACTGAAAAATAGCTCGCCATGCGGTCGCACGAACCAGACCGCGGGGCCACACTTCGACAGCCTTGGACAGAAAGAACGGCGGTCAGACCGAATAGACTGCTGCTAGACCGAATAAGTCAGACCGCAGAGGAGACCGCAAGGTCGTGCGGATAGACCAGACAGGGCGACACCCTCCCAGACTGCCAGCTCCACACATCACAACCTGTGGCCGGACCGCGCGACCACTTCCATACCACGCGACCTCTTCCCAGACCGCCAACCTCACACTTTAACATTTTCAACACTCCCCCTTGAAGTGGGAAGTTGAAATCAGCCCAAGTAAACTCCTTAGCCGAGTGAACGGCCCCTTCGCCAGCGCCTTTGTGAATATGTCAGCAACGTTGTCCATACTCCGAACATGCTCAACCGAAAGAGACCCCTCCAGCACCTTCTCAGGAATGAAATGATGCTCGATCTCAATATGCTGGGTCCTCGCATGACACACTAGATTAGTAACCAGTTTGAGCGCACTCTCATTTTCGCCGCGGAGCAGAGTCGGACCCCGAACCTCCTTATGGACGTCTCCCACCAACCTCCTAAGGCATATGGCTTCTTGAGCTGCCAAGGCCGAAGCCTTGTATTTCGCTTCCGTGGTAGAGACAGACATGGAATCCTGCTTCTTACTTCTCCATGATATAGCCATAGGGCCCGCCATGAAGACGAATCCAGATGTCGACTTCCGATCATTCTAATCTCCCCCGTAATCAGCATCCATGTACCCATGCACCTCGAAGCCTGCATCCCTCCCGTATAGGAGACCCATATCCGAAGTCGCCTTGGCATACTTCAAAATACTCTTGGCCGCTAGTAGATGAGGCATCTATGGTTCCGCCATATATCGACTCACCCTGCCAACTGCATACGCAATATCCGGCCTAGTGATTGTCAGATAAATCAAGCTCCCAACCAGAGCTCGGAACACAATCGGATCTTCCAGAATCCTCCCCTCATCCTTCCGAAGTTTCATGGCTTTCTCCAGAGGTGTAGAAATGCATTTCCCTTCCTTCATGCCGAATCGCTCAATGATTCGCTCCGCATATCCAGCCTGGGACACCAACACTCCAATTTCCTTCCTTTGCACTTCGAGTCCAAGGAAATGGTGGAGTTCACCCAAGTCCTTCATCTCAAATCTGATAGATAGCTCAGCCCGAAGCTTTGCTACCTCCACCTTCGAATTCCCCATCACGATCATATCGTCGACGTAAAGCAACACGTTGACTTGAAGCTCCCCGTTCTTCTTGACAAACAAGCTTGAATCAGAGTTTACAGCACCGAATCCACAGAATAAGAGATATTCTGCAATCTTTCCGTACCACGCCCTCGGCGCTTGCTTCAACCCATACAGGGCCTTCTTCAACTTACAGACATAGTCTGGAAAATCTTCAGATACGAAGCCTGGCGGTTGGATTATGAAGATATCCTTGTCAATCTCTCCATACAAGAAAGCATTTTTTATGTTGAGTTGCCAAATCTCCCACCCATAAAATGCCGCCAAGGCAATCACGAACCGAACTGAAGTCATCTTCTCCACCGGACTAAATGTCTCTTCATAGTCTTCACCGTATTGCTGCGAGAATCCACGAGCCACAAGGCTAGCCTTGTAATGCTCGATACTGCTGCCTGCCTTCTTCTTGAGCTTATAGACCAACTTGCATGTCACAGGGGTGATGCCCTTAGGCCTGGGCACCAGAGACCAAGTCTCATTCTTCTCGAGAGCTGTCATCTCTTCTTCCATAGCAATGTCCCACTGCTTCACGCCTTTGGCCTTCTCAAAGCTCACTGGTTCCCGCTTATCCAGGGGACCAACAAAGAAACACGAGACAAAGCTCACCATGTTTCCTCCTGTATAGCGATCAGGGGCAATGATCGTTCGCTTCGATCTCCTCAACACTTGCCCCTGACTTGCATCATCCTCATCTGCTTCTTCCCTAGCTCCCCTTCCAGACATACTAGGAGCATCGCCCCCCCTGCTTCCTGATCCAGAAGCCTCCGTGTCAGAACTAGAAATGGATGGACCACCTAGTGATAAAGACAGCTCCACCTGAAGATTTTCCATAGCTCTCTCCATCTCCTCCACCCTGCTTTCTGGTAACTCAACACCAGAACTTCCCTTGTACGATGTCACTTCGTCAAACAAGACGTCACAAGATACAACAAATCTCCGCGTCACCGGGTCCATACACTTCCAGCCCTTCTTCCGATCATCATATCCCACGAAGACTAGCTTCCTTGCTTTTGCATCTAGCTTCGTCTGAAGCGCATCTGGAACGTGCACATTGCAAGTGGAACCAAACACCTGAAGGTGTGCCACGCTTGGCTTTTCTTTGAACATCATCTCATGCGGGGTCAACATGTTGATGGCTAAGAGGCATCCTGTTGATGACGTAGGCAGGACAAGACATTCCCTCCACCCAGAAGGACCTTGGGATACTCTTGGCATGCAGCCAACACTTGCAGGTCTCCGTCAAATGATGGATCTTTCGCTCTGCAACTCTGTTTTGTTGTGGAGTATGCGCACAAGTGAGATCCCTTCGGATGCCCGCCTTCCTGCAAAAACTAGAGAACTCACCAGAGGTGAACTCCCCCAACCGTTGTCAGTTCTCAACTTCTTTACCCGCAGGCCTAGCCGACCCTCCACTAGCTCCTTGAACTCCACTAGCTCCTTGAACTCCACAAACTTGGCAAACGCCTCCGCCTTCTCCTTCAGGAAATAAACCTAGACATATCTGGTGTAATCATCGATCAACACCAACATATACCTGCTGCCTCCGAGGCTTGGGGTAGTAGTCGGTCCAATCAAATCACCGTGGATACACTCCAACGGCACACTACTCCTTGTCTGCGACTTATCAAACGGTAGTCGATGAGACTTGCCGAACTGACATCCCGCGCAAACATGACCGTCACCATAGGAAGATAGACTCGGCAGGCCCTTGACTAGACCTTCTATCGCCATAGCCTTCAGCTTATCCATCCCTACATGCCCCAATCTCTCGTGCCATATAACAGCACTATCATTTGTCCTCATCTTGTCAACATAAGAACTTGTCGATAAAACGAACAAGTCTTTTTCCCTTCTCCCGACATGAACGACATCCGCCTTTACCGCCTCAACATTTCGAAGAAACCTCACTTCTGTTGGACCGAACAGAACGTGATACCCAGCGTCTACAGCGTTGGTCACGGAGAAGAGATTTTTCCTCATTCCGGGCACATGATAGACACTCTTCAAGGTTAGTGGCCCCCTATCACTGCCTAAGGAAACAACTCCCACCTTCTCGACAGTATGCACAGTATTATCAGCAGTTATGATGGCATCATTACCCGAGTAAGGCTGCGCTGAAGAAAGCTTCGACTCGTCCCCGGTGAGGTGATGACCACACCCCGAGTCCACCATCCAGTCCTCCTGATAGTTGATAGGAGCCGCAGCTCCGACAGAAGCCGAGAAGTCTACTCCCCATCCTCCATCAATTTGCCTGACCTCAGCTTCCTCCTTCCCTGCAGCAGCATGCCCTGGCTGAAGATTCACCCAGCAATCCTTCCTGATGTGACCAAGCTTTCCGCACATAAAGCACTTGGGTCCTTCTCCCTTCTTCTTCCCTTCATCCTTGGGAGCATAGCCCCTCTCCCGCTGTCTAGAAGTTGAAGGCCCATTGCCTCCAGTGGTCTTCTTCTTCTTATCCCATTTCCTCTTCTTCCCTGTGAAGAAAACCTCGCCTTCTCCCCCAGACACTGACACCCCCGCCATCTGCCTTGCCAGGCTCTCCTGCGACGCAAGCAGATTATCCAGCTCCAGCAGAGACGGCTGATTTGCCCAACCCTGCACCAACATCACAAAGGCCACATACTCCTTCCGCAAGCCACGAATGACGTGCCTCTTCAGCTTCGCCTCAGAAATTGGCTCATCAGGATCCTGTGCTGAAATCTCAGCGCACAGGTTCTTCCTCTTCAGGAAGAACGTAGAGATAGACAGATCTCCCTGAGCCGACCTAGCCAGCTCATTTTACAGAAACTGTAGCCTTGCTACATTCTTCTTGTTAAACAACCCGTCCAGGGCTCTCCAGATTTCGGCAGATGATCCACACCCCAAGATGTGATCGAATAGGTCAGGTGATATTGCCCTTTTCAGAGTGAACTCTGCTTTCACATTAATCCTCCTCCAATTCCTCACCTCATGACCATTATCCCCATCCGGGACAACTTCCTCCATACTATCTCCTCCAACAACCTCCCAGAGGTCCTCGCCCAGAAGATAACTCTGCATGCACGAGTTCCACTTCTTGAAGTTAGTCGGCGTGAGCATCTCAATTCCAAGATCTCTTGCAAAACCTACTTCCATGGCTCTACCACTGGTTCCTTCTTCACAAAGGCGATGGCAACTTTGAGTTGTTCACTGCTCTATCCACTCCAACCTACCTCTGATACCATGTGAAAATTTTTCGTAAATCTAGGAGTGAGCAGGAATTGTACAACTCAAAGTTATAGCCAACAACCAGAAGCACATGAAGCAAAGCTATTTTTATTGATAACAGCAGAAATCTTCATTACAGAGTGAGGTATACATGGCGAGACATGATTTCGCCAGTACACAAAACCAAAAGGAAAGTACAATGCTGAAGAAAGATAATCGGTGGTCTGAAAACAGAAGACGCCTGACCGCCCAGCCTGGATGCTCGCGCGACCAGAAAATGAGACCGCCCGAACACACTGTCTGCGACTAGAACAACACCACTGAAGCTTCGCGACCTCCCGAACTCACTGATTCTCCCAAACTCCAGCAACCCGCACTGCAAGCCACAAGACCGCCCGAACACCTTAGAAGAAGAGGTGACCGCTACTGTCCGCACAATCTGCAGAAGCTGCACACAAGGAATTCAATCAGCAAACCGGCCGGTCACAAAAACGAGACTGCAAGCTCTAGGTGTGAGTACTGCCTACACTTGATGCGATTATTTTGCTGCTACAGTGACTCCTATTTATAAGCGTGGAATCAGATCCAATCACCACCCTATGAGATAGAGTCACCGCCCTGACCGCGCGACCAAGATCGGTCAATCCGCGCGGTCAGCAGATCGCTCTGCGCCTTGTGAGCTCGCCGACTTCAAACCTGACTAGGAGATCGCCACTCCTCCAAGAAGCCACGCGACCATGAAATCCCGCATGGTCATGATGCCCACCACCAGAGTTCGCATATACGAGACCTCCTCCAGAGATCGCGAACACAAAGGGGAGACCGCGCGACTAAGAGAACCTTAGTCGGCGCGCACCACCAAGAACCCGGACAGCCACCAGACCGGACTGCCGGAAACCCTGTGTGGTCAACAGAATAACCCGCACAGTTCAGAACAAGAGCTTGCCACGCGTTCATATGAACTAGACTGCGCGACCCCACCTGACTGAAAAACAGCTCGCCCCACGGTCGCACGAACTAGACCGCGCGGCCACACTTCGTGTAACACCCTGCCAGTACGAAGAGTATAACAGCAGGTCCGGCCGGGACCCCACGCCATACAAACCACACTAGCTAGGAGTTAAAAGGTGATAACCAGAAAAGTAACAACTAAACGAGAGTACAAAACGTAAGCGGAAGCATTAATTAAACCATTTCAATTAGAACTGTCCACTATCATAGGAATGAAACCAAAATATAGAGTTACGGCCTTAAGGCCTTACATTTACTAAATGTGATAAAAACTCCAAACATACATCGGCACGCAGGCCGGCAATACAAGGAAAACAGAAAAGAGGCTGGCCTTCGAGGGCCAACTCAGCATAAGGGCCACCGCCCGCTATTTTCCGCTAGGCTCACCTGCACCTGCATAAGACATTCCACCAAGCGGCGGCAAACAAAGTAACGGTCAGCAAAGCTGACCAAATTATAACGACCCCACCCCTTTCCCGGGGTGGCGGAGCTTCTACCCTGCAAGCAAGCTACACTGGCAAGTGCTAATATAAAGAAGGTGCAACTACACAAGGTGAGGTTTCAAGCACAATCAATCTTCTAGGTTGAGCATCAAAAGAAGGGAACCTAGGTATGCACATGATGTTGGTTGGGTTCACCTGAAGGTTCCCCACAACCGCCTAAGCAACCGCATGAGGCTAACAACATCAATTCATCACAAATGTGGGTACACACAACCGCACGCTCCATGCTCACAAGGCATGCACCAAAGGTACTTCTTCCCGAGCACCAAAACCATCATGAGTCCGGAAACTCTAGATAGAAAAGAGCTTTTGGTCGGTCTAGGCAAGACGCCCTTCCCAACCTCTCCCAAGGTCGTTCGGGTTTACAAGAGATAATTCCCCCTACCGCCGCGCCTGGAAACGGGTTCAGTTCAGCCAATTCCCGTGCTCTTGTCATCGATTGAACACACGATGCGGGTATGAGATCACCTCGGCCCGTAAGGGTTTAGCACTCGCTAGTGCTACACAAAACATAAGTTACAACACCCAAGCATTTAAAGTTTACCTTGTAACGACTCAAGACCCGACTCCGCCTTTCGGTCGGAGGGCATGAGGGATCGTTAGGACTTTATACGTAACCAAAAAGGATGTACAAGACGACTCCTCAACAATTCTAGTGGTGAAGGTTTGCATTCAACCACTCGCAAAGCATGGGGCTTCCGTTAGGATCTTCACAAGATGCCTACGCTTAAATCCCGCAATACTATCGCATATATCACAGAGTCATTCTCCGGCACGCATACTAGGCTTAACCTAAATGCAACGTCGCAAATCAAGCATCACCGATTCGGGCTCACGGCCACGAATAGGCTTCACACACAATGCCTAAATCCGCACGACTACCGGATTTTCTACATGCAATATGCCGGGGACGAACACAATCGACCCGGAGTTCCGAAGAACTTGAGGAAATCCTACACTTTACCCATTTGGTGAAAGGGATTCCTCATGCAAGCATAGAGAAATGAAGGAGAGGACAAAAGACAAGTCCAAACAACGGGAGAAGAAATCGTTACCCTAGGAGCGTTCTTTTTCGCCATGGATCCGAGATTCTACGCGGAGGGAAAGAACCGCACCGGGCTGCACTCTCCGGATCTGGAAACGGCTCGCGAAACGGAGCTCCGGAGCTCCGTCAATGGCGAAATCTCCTCTTCTTCTTCCTTGCCCCCTTCTTCTTCTTCTAGCCTAGGAGAGAGAAACACTATGAAATAATGAGGGTTTAATCCCTCTCCAAAGCCCTAAGACCCCCCAGCATTAAATCCCAGCCGTTGGATCGAATTCCAAGAAATTTGATCGGTCGGATCCTCTTCTCCGCTCAAAATCGCGGAACAGAATAAACAGGGCGCACGATCACAGGCGCACGGTCAGTGGTCGTGCGCGACGAGGGCAATGGTCGTGCGCACTATCCGGGACAGAACTCTGAATTCTTGCGAATAAGCGCACGATCGCTGGCGCACGATCACTGGTCGTGCGCGAAGAGGGAAATGGTCGTGCGCACTGTCCGAGACAGAACTCGATTCTCTTCTGAATTAACGCACGATCGCTGGCACACGATCACTGGTCGTGCGCGATGAGGCCACTGATCGTGCGCTAAGAGCAGACAGGGAAAATTCTAGCCTGCTTCACGTGCCGCACTACCACTCTGCCTACTTCGCGGAACTACCAGTTTTGGGGTGTTACAACTCCACCCTCCTTAAAAGAATTTCGTCCCGAAATCCAGGAAACAGTAATAGCATAAATTACAGTTATACTTTACCTGAGGGAAAAAGCTCGGGATACTCCGCAAGCATCGTTTTCTCTCTCTCCCAAGAGAGCTCCTCTCGGCCGCAATTATCCCACCGGACTTTTACCATCCGAATGGACTTGTTCCGCAGCTGCTTTACTTCGGTATCTTCGATGCGTAAAGGCTTGACTTTCGTCGACAACCCACTATCAACCGGAACTTTGCCGACCGCAACGATATGAGTAGGCTCTTGCACTGCCTTCCTCAACACTGAAGTGTGGAATACGTCGTGCAGACCGCTCAGCTCTGCAGATAGTGCAAGCCGATAAGCCGCATCACCAACACGCTCCACGATCTCGAACGATCCTAAGTACCTCGGACTGAGCTTTTTCAAGCGTCGAATCCTTGATACCCCTTTGAACGGTTTGATCTTCAAGTAAACCCGGTCACCGACGGCAAACTCTAAGTTCCAATGCTTGGCGTTGAAATACTTTGCTTGCCTATCCTGGGCAACCAATAGCCTTTCGCGTATAGACCGGATCGTCGAAGTTGCTTCTTCAACATCCTTTCGCTTCAATAGCTTAGTATCGCCCGTTTCTGCCCAAGACAACGGCGTACGACACTTCTTACCATAGAGGGCCTCGAAAGGAGCCATCTTTATGCTGGCTTGGTAGCTATTATTGTAGGCGAATTCGATCATAAAGAGGTGATCCTCCCACCTCTTTCCAAAGTCTAGAGCGCACATTCGGAGCATATCCTCCATAGTCATGTTGGTTCTCTCGGTCTGTCCATCCGTTTGCGGGTGGAAGGCCGTGCTGAACTTCAATTTTGTGCTCAACAGTTCATGGATAAGCCTCCAATCTTTCGATGTGAAACGCCCGTCACGATCGCTGACGATGCTACGAGGGACACCGTGCAGTCTCACGATGCTATCCACATAGAGCTTTGCTAGCTTCTCTACGGAATCATCCTTCCGGTTCGGAATGAAGTGTGATACCTTTGTCAAACGGTCCACGATCACCCATATGGCGTCGTTTCCATGTTGCGATCTCGGCAATCCGTGCACGAAATCCATCGAAATATCATCAAACTTCCACTCCGGAATCGGCAAGGACTTCAGAAACCCACCGGGACGTTGACATTCCGCTTTCACCAACGCGCAAGTATGACACTTGGCCACGTAAAGGGCAATGTCTTTCTTCATGCCCGGCCACCAAAACAGTTTCTTCATATCCATAAACATTTTAGTGCTCCCCGGGTGGATCGAGTACTTGGTATGATGAGCCTCGTACATCAACTCCGCCCGTAGAGTATCAACGTTTGGGATGCATAACCTTTCCTGCTTCCACATAAGGTCGTCTTCGAAGGAGAAATCAGCATTTAACCCTTCAACGGTTTCCGCTTTGTATCGTTTCAAGCTCTCGTCCAACTCCAATGCTTGTCGAACTCGGTCGGCAAGGTCGTAGTGAACTTCCGTCCAGTTCAAGCATGCTGAAGTAGACGTTCTCCTATCAATGCATAAGATCTCCATTTCTTCCAGCTCACGGATTGGACGCTCATCGTGCATCAAAATCCAATTTGCTTGAGCGGGAGCCCGATGACTCAACGCGTCCGCAACTACATTTCCCTTTCCAGGAGTATATTTGATGTCGAAGGTGTAGTCCCCAAGGAACTCCAACCACCTCCTCTGTCGCATATTCAACTCCCTTTGATCTAGCAAGTACTTGAGGCTCTTGTGGTCGGTAAAGATGTCGATCTTCACGCCATACAAATAATGCCTCCAAGGCTTAAGAGCGAATACCACGGCCGCTAGCTCCAAATCATGGACCGGGTAATTCCTCTCGTGAACCTTCAACTGCCGGGAGCCGTAGGCAATTACCTTACCGAACTGCACTAGGACACAACACAAACCACTCCCTGAGGCGTCGCTATAAATTTCGTAGCCTTCCGTACCACATGGCGAGCATAGAATGGGCGTCGTGGTCAGACGGCTCTTCAGCTCTTCAAAAGCTCGTGCGCACTCGGGCGACCAAACGAACTTATAAACTTTCCTAGTCAATTTAGTGAGGGGAAGTGCAATCCTCGAGAAGTTTTCCACAAAGCGCCTATAATAGCCGGCAAGTCCTAAGAAACTTCGGACTTCCGCTACGTTTTTCAACAAAGGCCAGGCTCGGATCGCTTCTATCTTCGACGGATCAACTGCAATTCCTTCGCCACTAACAACATGACCAAGGAATGCCACTGACGGTAGCCAAAACTCGCACTTGGAGAACTTGGCATATAGCTGACTCCTCCTCAAGGTGCTCAGGACTGCGTGCAGATGCCCTACATGCTCCTCTTCCGACTGAGAGTATACCAAAATGTCGTCGATGAAGACGATCACAAATTGATCTAAATACTCTCGGAATGTCCTATTCATTAAGTCCATGAATACCGACGGTGCATTAGACAGACCGAACGGCATCACCGTGAACTCATAGTGCCCAAAACGGGTACTGAACGCTGACCTTGGAACATCACATTCCCTAATACTAAGCTGATAGTAGCCGGACCTTAAATCAAGCATAGAGTATACCGTCGACTCAACCTGTTGGTCAAGTAAGTCGTCGATTCTCGGAATCGGATAACGGTTCCTCTCGGTCAGCTTGGTCCGCTACTACTAGGACAACACACAACTGGTCTTAGGCCCCGAATCCTTCAACGAGGTGAAGAACATCTTCGCGCCTTTTCACAGCTTCTCCTATTCGCGCTCACTCGAGATCTATTAGGCAGCATTACCTCCAATCTATCCTTGACTAAGGTAAATGACAATTCGATTCATAACACGAATTCCTTAGACAAATAGGAGAGCGATGCTCCCACACCAACAGAGCTCTTGTCGAATAGTCGATAATTAGGACAAGGCCTAATTGCCCACAAATACAAGACATAAAATTTTGTTGTCAACAGATACAGTGGACATATTCCTATCTTTAACCGCACACGGGGTATAAATCATATTTGGAGATGATCATCCATACCTGTGGCAACATCGCATTGTTGAATGACCTCTTGCTGGCCATAAGAGTAGACTCTCGGCTGGGTTAGAGAATATTGGGGAATCGAAGACTCCACCGCTTTGCCTTTCTCCATAGGAGCTGAACCCATCGCACGAGCATAGTCCACTTCTCCGCTTTTTGCTTTTGGGGGACCACTTCGACACACCGCGGCTTTGTGTCCCACCTTTCCACAAGTGAAACAAATTAAGGAACACCGTGCAGTCTTAACTTCCACAGAGTTGAACTTTCTCTTGTTTCTTCTGAACTCGGACTTGGACTGAGAGACCGGCGCATGAAACTCTGACTTCTTTACATTGAAGTCTTTCGCGCGCTGCATACTCTTCATATCCGTTTCCAGAGATTTAGCTGTTTTCACTAAGACGTTGAAGCCGAGTAACTTTGGACCCACAAGCATTAGTCTTAGGTCATCTCGCAGACCATTGTAGAACTTGTTGACCTTGGTCTCCTCATCTTCCCACATAGACCTCTCATAACGATTCCGACTGATGAACTCAATCAGGTACTCATCCACTGAGTCTTCTCCCTGCTCTAGGTGTGAACACTGATCTTGTAGTTCAGGAATCTCAGTTAGGGGTAGAAACTTTAGAAGGAATGACTCATGGAAGCTTTCCCAAGAGATTTCGGAAAGTTGTCTCCCACCAAACTTGTGCAACAACTCTCCTTCCCACCAAAGTCTTGCTTCTCTTATAAGTAGGAAGGTGGTTAAGGTTACCAACATATCTTTGCTTATAAGCATTGACATTAAAGTCCTCTTTATTTCTGACAACCACTCAGCAGCTCTCCCAGGGGATTCCGTCCCCTCGAAGGATGGAGGGTTGAGGCTCAGAAAGTACTTTAATTGCTGGTCACGCGCTCGCCCCACTACTACCTGCGCAACTCGACGTTCCACCCTCAGTTCTACCGTAGGTTCCACTACAGCAACAGTTACAGGGGCCACATCCAGAGTCGGAGTAGTAGGCTGTGCAAGCTGCCCAGACTGAGTGTTGATCATCGCGAAGACCGCTTCAGCGACTAACTTGATCATCTCAGCCGAAGGAGTGGTCGCTGTCACCTCAGACGACCCACTACTTTTAGCAGTGTTCCGGGGTTGAGACGGCCCCGCACCACTCCTAGTCACCTATAATCGTGTAGGAGACAATTTAGTGACTGAAAGCATAGCAAAACAACAATCATGGAACGCTCAGGTTCCGCAAACAAGTATGTTTTTCCATTCCTAAGTGGACATTCTTATTAGTTTTTGTCGTTTTAGGTGAATGCACATCCCGTGCACACCACCCCTTAAAAGGAATTCGTCCCGAATTCGCTAAACTACGGATCGACGCCTTAAGTCCGATACCAAATTGTAACACCCTGCCTGTACGAAGAGTATAACAGCAGGTCCGGCCGGGACCCCACGCCATACAAACCACACTAGCTAGGAGTTAAAAGGTGATAACCAGAAAAGTAACAACTAAACGAGAGTACAAAACGTAAGCGGAAGCATTAATTAAACCATTTCAATTAGAACTGTCCACTATCATAGGAATGAAACCAAAATATAGAGTTACGGCCTTAAGGCCTTACATTTACTAAATGTGATAAAAACTCCAAACATACATCGGCACGCAGGCCGGCAATACAAGGAAAACAGAAAAGAGGCTGGCCTTCGAGGGCCAACTCAGCATAAGGGCCACCACCCGCTATTTTCCGCTAGGCTCACCTGCACCTGCATAAGACATTCCACCAAGCGGCGGCAAACAAAGTAACGGTCAGCAAAGCTGACCAAATTATAACGACCCCACCCCTTTCCTGGGGTGGCGGAGCTTCTACCCTGCAAGCAAGCTACACTGGCAAGTGCTAATATAAAGAAGGTGCAACTACACAAGGTGAGGTTTCAAGCACAATCAATCTTCTAGGTTGAGCATCAAAAGAAGGGAACCTAGGTATGCACATGATGTTGGTTGGGTTCACCTGAAGGTTCCCCACAACCGCCTAAACAACCGCATGAGGCTAACAACATCAATTCATCACAAACGTGGGTACACACAACCGCATGCTCCATGCTCACAAGGCATGCACCAAAGGTACTTCTTCCCGAGCACCAAAACCATCATGAGTCCGGAAACTCTAGATAGAAAAGAGCTTTTGGTCGGTCTAGGCAAGACGCCCTTCCCAACCTCTCCCAAGGTCGTTCGGGTTTACAAGAGATAATTCCCCCTACCGCCGCGCCTGGAAACGGGTTCAGTTCAGCCAATTCCCGTGCTCTTGTCATCGATTGAACACACGATGCGGGTATGACATCACCTCAGCCCGTAAGGGTTTAGCACTCGCTACTGCTACACAAAACATAAGTTACAACACCCAAGCATTTAAAGTTTACCTTGTAACGACTCAAGACCCGACTCCGCCTTTCGGCCGGAGGGCATGAGGGATCGTTAGGACTTTATACGTAACCAAAAAGGATGTACAAGACGACTCCTCAACAATTCTAGTGGTGAAGGTTTGCATTCAACCACTCGCAAAGCATGGGGCTTCCGTTAGGATCTTCACAAGATGCCTACGCTTAAATCCCGCAATACTATCGCATATATCACAGAGTCATTCTCCGGCACGCATACTAGGCTTAACCTAAATGCAACGTCGCAAATCAAGCATCACCGATTCGGGCTCACGACCACGAATAGGCTTCACACACAATGCCGAAATCCGCACGACTACCGGATTTTCTACATGCAATATGCCGGGGACGGACACAATCGACCCGGAGTTCCGAAGAACTTGAGGAAATCCTACACTTCACCCATTTGGTGAAAGGGATTCCTCATGCAAGCATAGAGAAATGAAGGAGAGGACAAAAGACAAGTCCAAACAACGGGAGAAGAAATCGTTACCCTAGGAGCGTTCTTTTTCGCCATGGATCCGAGATTCTACGCGGAGGGAAAGAACCGCACCGGGCTGCACTCTCCGGATCTGGAAATGGCTCGCGAAACGGAGCTCCGGAGCTCCGTCAATGGCGAAATCTCCTCTTCTTCTTCCTTGCCCCCTTCTTCTTCCTCTAGCCTAGGAGAGAGAAACACTATGAAATAATGAGGGTTTAATCCCTCTCCAAAGCCCTAAGACCCCCCAGCATTAAATCCCAGCCGTTGGATCGAATTCCAAGAAATTTGATCGGTCAGATCCTCTTCTCCGCTCAAAATCGCGGAACAGAATAAACAGGGCGCACGATCACAGGCGCACGGTCAGTGGTCGTGCGCGACGAGGGCAATGGTCGTGCGCACTATCCGGGACAGAACTCTGAATTCTTGCGAATAAGCGCACGATCGCTGGCGCACGATCACTGGTCGTGCGCGAAGAGGGAAATGGTTGTGCGCACTGTCCGAGACAGAACTCGATTCTCTTCTGAATTAACGCACGATCGCTGGCACACGATCACTGGTCGTGCGCGATGAGGCCACTGATCGTGCGCTAAGAGCAGACAGGGAAAATTCTAGCCTGCTTCACGTGCCGCACTACCACTCCGCCTACTTCGCGGAACTACCAGTTTTGGGGTGTTACACTTCGGCAGCCTTGGACAGAAAGAACGACGGTCAGACCGAATAGATTGCTGCTAGACCGAATAGGTCAGACCGCAGAGGAGACTGAAAGGTCGTGCGGATAGACCACACCGGGCGACACCCTCCCAGACCGCCATCTCCACACATCATAACCTGCGGCCAAACCGCGCAACCACTTCCAGACCGCGCGACCTCTTTCCAGACCACCAACATCACACTTCAACATTTTCAACACTTTCTCTTGAATTTACTGATCTTCCTGTAGCTGATGAATCTGAGAGAATAAATTCTTCAAATTATTGTTGACCTTTGAAGATCTGATCTTGTAGCAGAAATTGAGAGAAGGTGTTGATGTTGTTCTCAGAGAATGAGTGCTGCTATTGAGGAAGAAGATGAAGACTGAAAAGCTTTTTCTGTGTGTGTCTTTCTTCTTCTTTCTCTCGACTGTATTTTTCTTCTTCTTTCTATATTTTCTGTACTGATAATCTGTGTTAATAATAATACTGTATATCTTCTTTCCTTATTCCCTTTTGAAATCTCTGACAGATTTGAAATTCAAATCCCCTATTTTAAGGAATAGAATATTCAGAAGATATATATCCTATACTGCAAATCTGATACGCCGCTTATCTTTTTCCTTTTCCATGAATTGTCCTTTTCAGCTAAATGTCAACGGCTATAATCTCGAAATAATAAAAGGAAAGATATAATCCCTACATATCTGATATAATAGAGCCGTTGCTGAAAGATCTGAGTTTAGGAAATATAATAACTGAAATAACACATTTCGTCGAGCGCAGAGCTAAGTTCGTCAAGCGCATAGCTGAGTTCGTCAAACGCAGAGAATAATATACTTATCTTCTGAAATATCTCTGCTGTAGAGATATTTTCGTCGATCTCAACAAATTTCGTCGAACACAATGTTGAGTTCGTCGACCTCAACTGAATCTGGCTGGAATAATTAAATTAGTCGATCTGAATGATATTTTCATCGATCTGAACATCTGATACTTATTCTTCGAACGCAAAGCTGAGTTCGTCGAACGCTGAGAGGAGTTCGTCGAACGCAGAATGAGTTGGCAAATTCTTCGACCGCTGAACTGAGCAAATTCGTCGACCGCTGAGACTGGATAAAATCATCGACCGCTGAGATTGAGCAAGCCGTTCGTCGAATGCAGAGAGCAGTTCATCGAACGCAGAACCGCTGAGCCACTGAGATGCTGAGATTGAAGCAAGCCATTCGTCGAATACAGAATGCAAGACGTTTGTCGAACGCAGGATGGAGTTTGTCGAACACAGATAGGAGTTCGTCGAACGCAGAAACTGAATATTTTCTTGAGTTCTAATAGCCTAAAACCTTGACCCATTGACTATACATTGGGGTCAACTTTAGCCCTAATCAGCAATAGTGATCCTAGCCCAAATCAGTAATAGGGTTGTTCCAACAAGTTTGCACACAAAATAAAGGGGGTTGAGACCCTTTTCTGGAATTTTGTGTTATTCTTGCTGGAAAGAATTAGATTTACAGAAGAAAAAGATTTTGTAAAAGAATATGCTGGATTTTTGTATGAGGTGCTAGCACCGGCGTTAGTGGCTAGCACCGGGCGGTAGCTCTCACCTCGATATCCGAGCCCAAATTTTCCAGAGCCGTAGCACTGGTTCCCTAGAATCATATCCAGTGATTTTTGGCATATTCCAAAAAATTTAATGGCCATGGTGAGATCATGAACTTGTTCTTTAAGTGATGAATTTTCTTTCACAAGCATGACACCTGTTTTCAAAACCTTTTTTTATTGTTTTTAATTTGCAAAAGAGAGGTTTCTAATTTCCTTTCTAATTCCCCCTTCTCTTTCCTAAGAGTTTTGGTATGGGAGAGGGCTTTAGAAAGAGAATCTTCAATATCTTTTTCCATCTTAATGGAGTGATCACACTCTTGGCAAGAAACCTTTCTTTTTTCTAAAACAATTAATTTTTTGGAAAGCTTTTGATTTTCTTTAATTAGAGATTCATTTTCACGATTCAATAAAATATTATCTTTCATATTTTATCAAAAGCTTTGCAAGTTTCAAGAAATTCATTAAAAAGTTCATCATAAGTGGGAGGAGTTATCTCAGTGTCGCTAAGAACATTGGTATCATCATCGCCGTTTCCATGTCCCATGAGGTACATGTATGTTTCCTCATCTTCGCTTGATGAAGACCCCCTTGATTCTTTGGAGGAGGAGGATTCATCCCATGTTTTAGCTTTTAGCACCTTCCTCTTTTCCTTCGCTTTGTGCCGCTTTTCCTTTTTCTCCTTCAAAATTTTGGGCACTGGCTCCGAATATGCCCGGTCTTCCTGCAATGATAGCATTCTGGAGGAGGTCTTTATTCTTCACCGTGGCTCTCCTTTTCCTTCTTTGAAGATCACCCTTTCCATCTTCCATCCTTTTGGAGATATTTCCGGAAGTTGTTTCTCCTTTCCGGATTTCTCATTAACTTTCGAAAATTCTTTACCAAGAGACTTTTGGTGATTAAAATTCCGCTTGCACGAAATAAAATCCGAACTAGCAATCCGAGAAGGCAAGTATACCTGTCGAACTGTAGTATAGGAACACAAGTGTTGTATTAAAATCCGAGAACCGTTGATTACTTATACTCAAACGAATTACTATTATTTTATCTTAATAATTTTTTGGAAGGTTTTGTCTGCTAAGTTGAAATAAAAGCTGGATAAAAGTACGGCTAAACGATGATTAAGAAATAGCACTCGATCTTGACTTACTTCGGCTTAAGTTGATCAAAATTCAAAAGCAAACTTAAAACTTAATAAAGTAAGGGTAGCTTGACCGTGGGGGTTCCTATAGTTTGAACATGCTTCTCTCGAAGATATGCCCAACTGAGTTTAGGAAAATTAGACCGAACTCTCGTCCCGTATTCGAATACCTAAAACTCGCTTTAAGTGGTGAACCCCGCTATTGGGTTTGACTCCAATCCAGGAGATTTACGTCATTCTCTCTCGAGAAATGTGTGTAACTCTCTTTACTCTTAAGTGCTCACTTCAGACTATCGGCCTCTCGGCTAGCCAAGAATGAAAGTAAAGGTGTGGACTATACATCGATAATATAGCTCCACTTAATTTTAATTAAGAGTAAATTTAAGGCCCAAAACTTTAGAAAGTGAAAGAAGACTAAAGGATCATAACTTTATCAACTCATCCTCAAATCATCAAGATCGAGTACTATGAGGATTTAGTTACTCATGGTGGAGGGGTAGGAGAGAGAAATGATGAAGATTTTAAGAGAACAAAAACATGAAATTTTTATTAAACAAAAGTTCAACTGAGATTGCATTTGCATGGAAAGCCTACTAAGCATTAGTAATACACTATGAAAGGAAATTACAAAGGCATTACAACATTCATATGAAAACTAGAAAAGGATATCCATTGAAATAAGAGAGAGAGAGAGAGAGAAAGAGAATAAAATAACACGAAAATCACTGAAAATAGAGTAGTAGCACCAGTTCTCTCTGCCAAAAACTGAATGGGGAAAGCTTGGAGGTCATTTCAATTTATAGAAATTTTTCTGCCTCAGTCACGCCCTCAGTCACGCCCGTGACTAGTGGCATGACATTGTTTAATCAATTCTGCGGCTTGGATCAGGTTCGGCGCACGATTCTGATGCGATTTGATGGGTCACACCCTAGGTCACGCCCGTGACTGAGGGCGTGACCATTTCGGTGGTTAGTCCAGTCATGGGCGCTGGCGGCGATCATGGGCGCTGGCGGCGATCATGGGCGCTGGCGGCTGGCTGACGTGGCAGTCACGGGCGTGACTGGAAGCATGCCCGTGTAACAGTGGCGTGACCAATTCGGTCGTCAGCTGGTCGAATCTAAGCTGTTCACGGGCTGGTCACGGGCTTGACTTGCGTGTCACGGGCGTGACTTGTGTGTCACGGCCGTGTACTTTGGGCGCGTCTGACCAGATCTTCTGAATTATGGTGGCAGCAGCTTAACTGGAAACAGCAACTTACACGCCCTAGGTCACGGGCGTGACCTAGGGCGTGACTTAGGAAATTTTGCATTTTTGACCTGAAAATTCAGAAAACTTAAGTTAGCACTAAAAATAGGAAAATGAACCAAAATTGCATTTAGGTAAACAATAATAAGCAAAAAGTAAGAGTAAATAACCTAAAAATAACCTAATTAAACTAACTAGATTTAGCATTATCAAATTCCCCCAAGCTTACACTTTGCTTGTCCCCAAGCAAAGAAATATGCTTAGCTAATAAAACAAAATGACTAATCAAAAAGATTTAATTATGCTAAACACGAGTACCTTGCAAAATTCCAAGTAGGGAGAATAGTGAAAAGGAAACCTAAAATAAGTACTTTATTTAAGCTTAATTTTTATACCCTTTACTAACAAAAATTAATCATCCAAAATTTTAACTAAAAAGTTTTCAAATAAAATTGAGCAAAGTAACAAGTGAGATAGTGCATTGAATTGTTACTAAACCCTTAGAGACAAATTATAATTATATCATTCTAAGAACAAGGATCTAAATTCATACCCAAGACTTAACTATTCTACTTTTCTTCTTTACTTAGCTAAAGCAAATTTAGGAGCATGAATCAAGAGGACTTTATTAGGACCGAAATGTTTGGTTTAGGCATATGATTTGGAATGGAAATCGAAGATAAAAGTGATTGCTATAATCACACTAAACCATAAACATGAGTTTTATAAAATTTTCGATATGAATGATAAGAGGCAATCCTTCATTATAAGCATATAGCATATTTTCTTTCTTTCTCTTTCATAGTCTTTTTTTTTGAAATTTTGGCAAAGATAACTAATACAAATATGCTTAAAATATCTTCTTTTTGAGCAAATTCTTTTCTTTGAAGCTCTCCATGCAATAAACCAATCACACTCTTTTAGAAATTTAAATAAAACTCAAAGTGTTAGTGTGATTCAAATAGGTTTGGAAATTTTGACTTTGGTGAAAAATTTGATAAGTGGAGGTGGCAATAAAACATGGGAAAAGGCTCAAAAGAGGCTAACAAAGGGTTTCTTTTTAAGGGTTGGCATGAAGGCTCAAACTTTAAAAAAAATGGCCTAAATCATTTTCATTGCTCTCTAAATTTATTTAAAGCATGAGTTTTGAAGGATTTCAAAAAGTAAGCCCTAGATATTAAATAAAGACTAATGAACTTATCCTGAAAATAAGAATAATAAGCGTCTAGGATTATTCACATTTACTACATAAATCAAAAGTTAACCTTGCAAAATATATCTAAAAATGAAGAGGAAAATAGTGGATGAAGAATTTTTACGAAAGTAAAGAAGATAAAAGAGAAAACGATAAGGAAAGTACAAGATTTTAGAAAAAACTTTTCAGATTAACATGCTACCTAGAATTAGAACACTACATGAGTCAACAATTTACTTGTGAAACATAATTAAAAGTAGGATTAGAAATTTTGAAATTAACTAAGGCTATATAAAATATTTTGGGAAAAACAAAACATAAAGTAAGGGGTACTATTGATTTTACCAAAATCTAATTTAGACTACTAAAACAAAAGAAAAGAAAAGAAGACATTCTCCTCCAAGCTTACGATAGACATTGTCCTCAATGGAAAAGGAGAGTGAAGGAAGGGGTAACTAAGAAAAGAAATTAAAACTAAAAAACTGAAACAGGCACTTCCCTGGATTTATGGGCTTGAAAGGATGTGTGATGCCGCTCCCCCTAGTTGGCGCTTTGAATCTTCATGAAATATCATCTTGAATTTTTCTTGAAACCAGCAATGTTGAAGCAGGCGGATCGCCGAAGTTGAGAGTATCGGAGCCGCCCAGGGCCAAAGAAAAATTAAAACAACAAATTTTAAAAACCTTGGGTTGCCTCCCAAGAGCGCCCTCTGTTTAATGTCGTTTGAGCTCGACTAAAAGAATATAGTTCAAAAGTTAATCCAAATTATTACAGTCCAGACAAAAGAAGTTTTTCACTGTCCATGTCAACATTGTCACCAGAAAAATAAAGTTTTAGACGCTGCCCATTAACCTTGAAATCACCCTTATCTGGGTGTGATATCAAAACAGTTCCATACGGATAAGCTTCCTTTACATTAAAAGGACCTGACCATCTAGATTTTAACTTTCCAGGAAATAAACGTAGACGAGAATTATAAAGTAATACTTGGTCGCCTGGTTTAAATGTTTTCGGGTGCCTTAAATTTTTATCGTGAAAGCATTTCGTTCGTTCCTTATATAATTTATTATTTTCATATGCATTGGAGCGCCACTCATCAAGTTCGTTGAGTTGGAATTTTCAAAGATCGGCGGTGGAGTGGGGATCAAAATTTAAAAATTTAAGGGCCCAGAAAGCACGATGTTCTAATTCGACCGGTAAATGGCACGATTTCCCATATACTAACTGATACGGTGTACAACCGATGGCGGTCTTGTACGCTGTTCGGTAAGCCCATAGAGCTGTTGGAGCTTGCTTTCCGCATCTCTTGGTTTGAGAATAACAAATACCATGATGTATTTGATCTAGTCTTTTGTGTGTTTATAGTGGCCAGGTTGTACAGGTTCAATGAGGAGACAAGTCCTCGTTCATGGGCATGATCCGAGAACGACAAGTCTCAGGTTGGATGAGTTTTGTGTGCTGATCTTAAAATGGCCATAACTTTCAATCCAGGAAGAGTTACGGAATGTGCCACCCCATTTCGGAGATGAGAACGACTCAATCTACAGTCTGGAGAAGTTTCGGATGGCAAAAATGAAGAGGAGATGTCTCCCAGGCGACAGTCACTGTCGCCCAGGCGATAGTCAATGTCGCCCAGGCGACAGTCAATGTCGCCCAGGCGACAGCAGAGAAGTTACAACTACTTTCCCCCACTGCAGCACGACGAAAAGCAGTTTTGAGATGTCAGAAATTCGACATCGATGTCGCCCAGGCGACAGCTCGACGGTTACACCAACTGCCCACGACTCCACCCACGACGGCACTCCAGCGGCAGTTTAGCACTGTCGGAAAATTCCGACAGTCACTGTCGGAAATTCCGACAGCGATTTTCTATAAATTGACACCTTGTGTTCGTGCATTTCAACTACTAAAGATTCTAAGTCCCTTCCTGAGTGCATTCCATCCAGAGAGCTCCAGAACCTCATGAACTCCCATTTATGCTGAGAAGGTTTGAAATTGAAGACGAGATCGGACGAGCTTCTACATCAAGGATCATCTCGAGGCTTCAACCTTCCTTTCAGAGATCTGAATTTCTAGGGAGTTCTTATTTTATCTTGTATTTTCATTTATATACATTTTACTTTTTATTGGTAGGGAAAATCGCTTCCTTGTGCGGAGCGTCTAAGTCCTTGCGTGGCTTAGGGGAAAATCGCTTCCTTGTGCGGAGCGTCCAAGTCCTTGCGTGGCTTGGTTGGAAATCGTGGCCTTGTGTGCTATGTCTAGATCTTGGGAAGATCTAGAGGATAGGCTTGGGCTTGGTCTAGGGAGAGACAAGTGATAGCCTTCCGATCCTTGGGAGAAGGATTGGTAAACAAAAAGAAATTTACATTTGTACGCCTCCGATTTCTAGCGATATAGAAATCAAATTTATGTAAACACTTTTTCATATATATAATCATGCCTCTTTTGTGTTTACTTGATTTGTATCATTTGGCGTAATCTCTATTATATTGTGTTCTAAGTTTTCAATTCTAAATCTAAATTATTTATTTCAATCTCCTTCATTATAAAACAATTTAGTAATTATCTTGAAAATTATAGAAAGAATTTTATTCCCTTATTCACCCCCCCTCTAAGGGCGCCGTAAGATCCAACAATTGGTATCAGAGCCAGGTTATTCCAAATCGGCTTAACAACCGGGAATAATGACGTCTCTTGATCATGATCTCGCTTCTACTAGTGGGGAAAATTTTAATATAAATGAAAAAATATTATCACCACCTTTATTTATGGGCAAAAATTTTAAAGGGTGGAAAATATTAATGAAAATTTTTCTTAAGGCCTTAGATGAAAAAGTTTGGAATATTACTATTAAAAAGCCATCTAGCGTACTAACTAAAAACGAAATTATTTTAAATGCAAAATCTATGAATAGTATATTTTGTGCGTTAGACCAAAATATTTTCAAACTTATTTATACTTTACCTACCGCATATGAAATTTGGAGTTTTCTTGAAAGAACTTATGATTCTCCTTCTACAAGTACGGAACATTCACAAGAACCGGAGAATATGCAAGCCTATGCAAATATTCAAGAAAGCTACACAAAGGATGGATCCATAGAATGCTCATCAAGCGGAAAGGATGACGGACACTCTTGTTTGGAAGAGGAAGATGAAGAAGACAACGTCACAATATTGGACTCAGTTGATGGCAAAACATCAAGCAAAAGAGAAGATGGAAACTATAGCAAGGTAAGAAAATCTAAATCTTCTCTTTTAGTAACTAATTCTATTTCTACATTTCGTGTGCTTAAATTTGCTAAACGTAAAATTTCAAAGTTGAAACATGCTAATTCCAAATTACGTTTAGAAAATAAAACTTTAAAAGCAAACACTAAAGTAGAATCTTATATTGATGTTTCAAATTCTTGTTCATGCTCTTTAATTGAAAATGCTAAACCTTGTTTTTATTATAATTCTTTTAAAGAAGAACTCAAGGTTTTAGAAAAAGGACTTTTAATTTCCAAAGAACATAATGAAAAATTGATAAAAGAAAATGATAATTTAAAGGATAAACTAGAATCATTAAAAATGTTTATTCAAAATTTTTCATATAATGAAAAATCTCTTTTTTCTAGTTTATCAAATTTTCAAAAGTCTAAAAGCTTAACTTCATATTATAAGAGTAGGTCTATAAGAAAGAGTGGAAATGAAAATCATCTAAATAAGGACCAATCATTTAAAACATTTTGTAACTCACTCTTTCAACATTCAATTCTAAAGAAAGACAATCACTCTTATAAATTTTCAAAGAATCCATATAATAAAATTCATTATGATTATCAACATCAATCTATTTTGAAAAATAATTTGAATAAGCATAAATCTCAAATGAATTATTTTTCAAACAAATACAATCATATAAAGATGTCACATAATCATAATATGAATTTTAAAGATAAACAACCAAGGTATGAATGGAGACCCTTAAAGAAAAATGACACATCCACTTTAATAGAAAGGGCTCATTTATCCTTGTCTCCTAAAAAATCATCATGTCGTATTTGGGTACCCAAAGGAACCATCCCTCATGGTCCCCTTTGGATATCTAAATCTCTTATTCATTAGTATCCTATCATTTGCATGAAGTGGAAATAAATTAAAAATGAAATATGATTAGTCTACTTCATGATATGCGTAATTGCTTTTTCTTTTGTTTATTTTTTATTTTTGAGCTAACTTGTTTATGGTCACTTAGATATATTATGAAATATGACTTTTACATTTTAAGCCTAATGTTTATCAAATCAAAATTGAATTAAATTAAATAAAAAGTCATAAAGTTTTCAAGTGATCTATCTTTCCTTTTTATATGTTTTATCCTTCTTAAATCCATTGCCTATAAATGTCGTATATTATCATTATAAATTGAATGCTAAATTTGCTAAATTATATTATCAAGATTAATGAAATTACTTTCAAAATTGGATTTAAATGGACTATTAGGGGTCTTAGGCTAAAATATTAAACGCGCAACCAATTGCATATTTGTCTTTTTTTTTCGTTGCTGCATATAATAGTCCTTATATTGAAAATCATAATCAAGAAAAATCGGAATCAATTAATATAAAAAACAATGTGTTTTAAAATCAAATATTGTAACTCTATTGCTAACGCCAGGCGTTATCACTAACGCTGGCGGTAGCATATTTTCCTAAAAAAAATTCTGATTTCTCTGAAAAATTATTTTGTATTTGTTTAGTCTAATTTCTAAAAATTAAAATCAAAAGAAAATTTTCAAAAATGATAAATATGATTTCACAATCACCACCATGATCTATTAATATCCTATGCTAAAATTCACTATAATCATATATCATAATTCATGATCCATCAAGACCTATCTTAAATCAACTAATTCTATCAACCTTAGGAATTATGAAATATATGATTGCAATTGGTATTATAGTTTCATATCTTGTTTTGTGTGCGTGATGTGCATCTTTATTGTTTGCATGTATATCATTATCTTTAGACCTATGAATTAACTTGATATCAACAAGATGAAATCAAATAGAATTGTCACTTCATTCTAGGTCTATAAATTTTCAAAACTCTAAAATTGATTACATGCAAACCAATTATATAAATTTAGCATATTTTGCATAACCTCCAAATTCATTATCCTAGCCGCACCTCTTTGTATATGCTTAATTTAGTGTTTATGTTAGGATTATCAATACAGTGACATGCTAAAGGTAGAGAAATTTGAACTTTAAAATTCATGAGTACATTGTGATTTCAAAATCTACAATATGTTCTAAAACTAAAATAAACTCATGTTTTATGAATCAATCCTTAGACTAAAACGCTTAGTATATCCATAATCATTAACCTATGACATGTGTCTCACAATAGCGAGGGCGTAGGATTGTGTGCATTAGAGACCTAACCTCTAAGTCATGTCTTGTCCTTAACCGGGGAGGGTTCCAGTGGGGCCTTGAGAGGCACTAGGGGGAAAGAGTGCTAGGTTGAGCGTCGTCTTTTGTATGCATATGGGATTAATACCCCAACCTACGGCAAGTGTGCAGCTCCTCATGCCCATCCGTCACTTAGTACGGGGCTAGAGTGTAGTCATGTAGTTAAGGTATCTTGATCTTAGATATACTTATATTATATTCATTGCATGAACATTATCTCACTCTTTATACATAAATCATGCATATTTTTTTTATTCTAACATTGCATCATGTGTTTGCATATTTTAATATTTCGAGCTTTAATGATTTTACCAAACACAAGTATTTGAAAAATCACCAAATACATGTTAAAAGAGCCTTCGAATCTAATCAATATACTCTGAAATTTCAACTAAAGGAAGGTCTCTTTATAATACAAACGAATTAAGAAAAATATTTTTCAAAACATCAAGAAATACAGTTCTGTTTTGGCGTTAAGAAGTTAATGCCTGGCGTTAGCTCCTTTGCTCCAAAATATTTTTTTGTTTTGAATTATTTCTGGTATTATTTTAATATTTTGTGTGTTTGTAAAAAGTTTTCTATCTTTTTATTCCTTTTAAAACAAAATTTATTTCTTTTAAAAAAAATATATATATATGTATTTTCTCATACGTTAGTTTTGTTTATTTCTCTGGCATAGAATATCATTTACTGAAAGGGCTATTAAAGACTTCTATGATTTCCAGAGAATATATATAAGAAAAAACAAATACAAAATTACAAAACAATTTCAAAGAACAAAAATATGTTTTTCTTTATGTGTGTTTATTGTTTTGTCCATATATAAAAAAAAATCAAAAATTTATAAAAACAAAAATGATTGTTGTTCATTGCCATTGTCAAGGATGGATGATTAATTATATCAATTAAGGATTAAATACAATGTTTAATTTAACTTTCAAGTTTCTTAAAAACATTGTTTTGTATTTGTCATGCCTTGAAAATTATCTTGTTATGTGCAATGAAATTGATTGTAGATAAACATGTGTAGAAATGTTTAGCATGCCTCTAAGTATGAGTAATGTATTATGTTTGATAATGATTCATTCACTCACTTATTTTTGATAACCTACATGTGTTTACAATCCTATTCTTACATGATTGTGTAGTATAATAACATAAATAATTAAAATGCCTAAATAGATTACCTACACAACATTGAATTGGTTATTACAATTCTTTGTCTTTCATGCACTTATTCTTTAGAGAAATGTGGTTTTAAATGCTATGTTTGCAAAACAAGTGAATTCGGAGTCCTTAGTCACTAAACTAAAAATTAAATAATAAATGACAAGGAAAACTCCACCAAGCACTACTCACCCTCCTGATAAGTCTTAATGAGCATTGTGAGGTTGAGCACCTTGGCTAAGAATTGTAAAGTGTCTTGTAGCAAACAATTTATACACCACTTCTCTTTTGTACACCGGATCACAAAAAAAATTGAAAATAAAGCTAATAAGTATAAAAGTGATCCCCCAAGCACTACTTTGCACCCTGATAAGTCTTAATAAGCATTGTGTGTGCAGAGCACCTTGGTAGTTGTACTATTTATTCATGTGCATTGAAATAGTGTGGAAGTAATATTATTTGTGTATTTTAATGTTGTGTTATTTCATTATATATGTCATGTGTTTTTGATTGATTCACTTGTATACTTTATCAAAACACTACTTTGTACTTATCTCTTTCATAAAACTTCTACTCATGAGAATTGGATCCTAATGCTCATCTACTCAAATCTCTACAAACTTAAGTAAATGCACTAGATAACAAAGCATGACCGCTACAATGTTTATGTTTACTTGAAATGAAAATTTTATTACATTGTAGTTTGTGTATCTTTTCTTGATATTATGAAATCATGCTTGCAAATTTTTTTTATCTTAATGGAATAGCATCTCTTCAATCTTTAACTCAAACATCAACTTTTCAAATTTAAAACTCATTATCCTTTATATGGTTTTATCTTCTAAAATGATGTTTATGTTTAAGAGTGCTTATTATTTTTAACACTGTGTTTTCCTTTAAGCTAGTGGTATCTTAAATAGAATGCTTACTTTATCATGTTAGCTATGTTGCTTACTACTTTATGTTACATCATGCCTATATTTTTCTCAACAAGTAGTATTTAACAAGCTTTTGATTGCATCCTATTTTTCTTCTCGACATAAAATCTATTACTCTTATATACTCCCATATTTATTATTTCTTCATAATTATTCATTCTTTATTTCAAAATAACTTTTGATAATATCAAAAAAAAGGGGGAGAAATATAAATTCAAGAAATCTCTTACTAATCTCAATTTTTCAGAATGCACCATTACAATTAATTATAACATTTAGGGGGAGCATACATTTAGGGGGAGAATACAATTTAGGGGGAGTATATTAAAAAGTTTTCATGGAAAGCATCTATGTAGAGGGAGTGATATTGCTCGATCATGACAACCCACTTTTGGTAATAACAAAAGGGGGAGAATAAAATGAGAAATCTAGTGACATAGATATTTAGGGGGAGTAAAATCTATCACGCAGTAAACCTTTTATTCATGCATATCTTTTATCGCACTTATCTATAAACTCACTAATTTCTCATATGGGTATTTGTTATTATCAAAAGGGGGAGATTGTTGGAGCTTGCTTTCCGCATCTCTTGGTTTGAGAATAACAAATACCATGATGTATTTGATCTAGTCTTTTGTGTGTTTATAGTGGCCAGGTTGTACAGGTTCAATGAGGAGACAAGTCCTCGTTCATGGGCATGATCCGAGAACGACAAGTCTCAGGTTGGATGAGTTTTGTGTGCTGATCTTAAAATGGCCATAACTTTCAATCCAGGAAGAGTTACGGAATGTGCCAGCCCATTTTGGAGATGAGAACGACTCAATCTACAGTCTGGAGAAGTTTCGGATGGCAAAAATGAAGAGGAGATGTCGCCCAGGCGACAGTCACTGTCGCCCAGGCGACAGTTAATGTCGCCCAGGCGACAGTCAATGTCGCCCAGGCGACAGCAGAGAAGTTACAACTACTTTCCCCCACGGCAGCACGACGAAAAGTAGTTTTGAGATGTCAGAAATCCGACATCGATGTCGCCCAGGCGACAGCTCGACGGTTACACCAACTGCCCATGACTCCACCCACGATGGCACTCCAGCGGCAGTTTAGCGCTGTCGGAAAATTCCGACAATCATTGTCGGAAATTCCGACAGCGATTTTCTATAAATTGACACCTTGTGTTCGTGCATTTCAACTACTAAAGATTCTAAGTCCCTTCCTGAGTGCATTCCATCCAGAGAGCTCCAGAACCTCATGAACTCCCATTTATGCTGAGAAGGTTTGAAATTGAAGACGAGATCGGACGCGCTTCTACATCAAGGATCATCTCGAGGCTTCAACCTTCCTTTCAGAGATCTGAATTTCTAGGGAGTTCTTATTTTATCTTGTATTTTCATTTATATACATTTTACTTTGTATTGGTAGGGAAAATCGCTTCCTTGTGCGGAGCGTCTAAGTCCTTGCGTGGCTTAGGGGAAAATCGCTTCCTTGTGCGGAGCGTCCAAGTCCTTGCATGGCTTGGTTGGAAATCGTGGCCTTGTGTGCTACGTCTAGATCTTGGGAAGATCTAGAGGATAGGCTTGGGCTTGGTCTAGGGAGAGACAAGTGATAGCCTTCCGATCCTTGGGAGAAGGATTGGTAAACAAAAAGAAATTTACATTTGTACGCCTCCGATTTCTAGCGATATAGAAATCAAATTTATGTAAACACTTTTTCATATATATAATCATGTCTCTTTTGTGTTTACTTGATTTGTATCATTTGGCGTAATCTCTATTATATTGTGTTCTAAGTTTTCAATTCTAAATCTAAATTATTTATTTCAATCTCCTTCATTATAAAACAATTTAGTAATTATCTTAAAAATTATAGAAAGAATTTTATTCCCTTATTCACCCCCCTCTAAGGGCGCCGTAAGATCCAACAAGAGCATCGTCTAATTTATGTGACCAATCCTTACGTGAGGTGGAAACAGTTTTTTCTAAATACGTTTGATTTCTCTATTCACTACCTTGACCTGGCCGTTAGTTTGGGGGTGGTAAGCAGTTGAAAGCTTATGTGTAACGCCATATTTTAAAAGTGTTTTTGCAAATTGTGCGTTACAAAAGTGCGAACCCCTATCGCTAACGATGGCCCTAGGAGTACCGAATCGAGAAAATAATTTTTTTAAGAAAATAATAACGACTCGGGAGTCATTGGTAGGAAGAGCTTGGGCCTCTGCCCATCGAGACACGTAGTCTACCGCAACTAAAATGTATTTATTACCATGGCTAGAAGGAAGAGGACCTACAAAATCAATTCCCCAAAGGTCAAAAACTTCGCACTCGAGGAAATAATTTTGCAACATTTCATTTTTTTTTTTTGAGATATTTCCGGCCCGTTGGCAGCTATCGCACCGTCTCACAAGAGATTGGGCATCTTTAAAAAGGCTAGGCCAATAAAAGCCTGCACTTAGCACTTTGTGAGCGGTCCGATTGGCTTGATAGTGCCCACCAGTCGGTCCTTCGTGTAAGTGTTTGAAAATATTTTGTCCTTCTTCGAAAGAAACACATCTCCTTACTACTTAGTCTGCACAAACTCGAAACAGATACGGGTCCTCCCAAAAATAATTCTTCAGGTCAGAGAAGAATTTCTTCTTTTGCTGATAGGAAAATTCTTTTGGGAGGACTCGAGCTACTAAGTAGTTGGCGAAGTTTGCAAACCAAGGAGAAGGAGTAGTGTTGATTGATAATAACTTCTCGTCGGGAAAATAATCATTAAAAGTTTGTTCATTTAAATCTTCAATAAACGGGTTATCTAATCGTGAAAGATGGTCCGCGGCCAAATTCTCAGCCCCCTTTTTATCTCGGATTTCCAAGTCGAACTCCTGGAGGAGTAAGACCCAGCGAAGTAAGCGTGGTTTGGCATTCGGTTTAGAAAGTAAATATTTGAGGGCCGAGTGGTCCGTAAAAACAATAATTTTTGAAAGCGTAATATAAGGTCGAAATTTGTCGAATGCAAAAATAACTGCTAATAATTCTTTCTCCGTTGTGGTATAGTTCTCTTGCGCGGATGTAAGTGTTTTACTTGCGTAGAAAATAGGGTGGAAGTTTTTAGATATACGTTGTCCTAAAACGGCTCCCACCGTAAAGCTACTTGCATCGCACATGATTTCGAATGGAAGGTCCCAGATTGGAGCTATCATAATTGGCGCATTTATTAGCTTATTTTTGATTAATTGAAAAGCAGATAAGCAGGTATCATCAAAAATAAATGGAGTGTCTTTTTCTAAAAGATGAGTGAGGGGTTTGGTAATTTTCGAAAAATCTTTTATAAATCGCCGGTAAAAACCGGCATGTCCTAGAAAGCTTCTTATGGCCTTAACGTTGGTTGGCGGTGGCAGTTTTTCGATCACTTCTATTTTTGCTTCATCGACCTCAATTCCTCTTGCTGATATCTTATGACCTAAAACCAATCCCTCCCGTACCATGAAATGGCATTTTTCCCAGTTCAGGGCGAGATTGGTCTCCTCACACCGTTCTAACACTTTTTCTAAATTTTCTAAACAAAAATCGAAGGAATCACCAAACACGGAAAAGTCGTCCATAAATACCTCCATAATACTTTCTACGTACTTGTCGAAAATGGCCAACATACATCGTTGAAATGTTGTCGGCGCATTACATAAGCCAAACGGCATTCTTCGATAGGCGAAGGTGCCGAAAGGACAAGTAAACGTCGTTTTCTCTTGGTCCTCGGGCGAGATGGGAATTTGGAAGTAGCCCGAGAGACCATCGAGAAAACAATAAAAGCTATGGCCGGATAATCGTTCTAAGATTTGATCGATGAATGGCAAGGGGAAATGGTCCTTGCGGGTGGCGTCGTTCAATTTGCGATAATCAATAAACATATGCCACCCAGTCACCGCCCGTGTTGGGATTAAGTCATTATTGTCATTTAACACTACCGTGATACCTCCCTTTTTAGGAACTACTTGAACGGGGCTTACCCATTTGCTATCTGAAATTGGATAGATAATTCCTGCGTCTAATAATTTCACGACCTCACCCTTTACTACTTCTTTCATGTTTGGGTTTAATCGGCGTTGAGGTTGAATAGAATTATGTGAATTATCTTCCATTAGAATTTTGTGCATGCAGAAAGATGGACTTATGCCCTTAATATCAGAAATCTGCCAAGCAATTGCTTGGTGGTGCTTTTGTAAAACTTTTAGCAATTTGGCATTTTCAGATCCACTTAAATGGGCCGACACTATTACTGGTAACTTGGAGTCTTTTTCTAAAAATTCATATTTTAAATGATTGGGTAGTTCTTTAAGTTCTAATGTGGGAGGTTCCTCGTATGAAGATTTGAAAGACTTTTCTTTTTCAAAAGTAATTTCTTCAAAAATTTTGATTTAATTTGAAAATTTGAGGGGGCGGGAGCAATGGCCATTTTCATTTCTTGTAATATTTCAGTGGAGGTGTTTGAAGATGAACAAAAAGAAGAAGAACCATTTTCAGAAATACAAAAAGAAGGGTCTTCACTTAACACATCTAAGAAAAAACACGAATCGTCATTTTCTAGGGTATTTTTCATAGAGGGTGTTATGGAGAAGGTTACTTCATCATCTCCAACTCGGAGGAATAGCTTACCATTACTCACATCATTGATAGCACGGGAGGTGGCAAGGAAGGGGCGGCCAAGGATTAGGGGAACCTCGACATCCTCTTCAATGTCCAAAATGACAAAATCCACCGGGAAGATGAATTTGTCTACCTTTACGAGCACGTCCTCCACAATTCCCAGCGGATATTTTATCGTCCTATCTGCTAGTTGTATACTCATACGTGTGGGGCTAAGGGTGCCCACTCCTAACTTCTTAAATAAGGAGAATGGCATTAAGTTGATGCTTGCTCCTAAGTCGGCCAACGCGTTCTTTACAAATAGATCACCAAAGAGGCATGGGATAGAAAAACTACCCGGATCGTTAGCCTTTTTCGGTAATTTATTTGTTAGGACGGCGGAACACTCAGCATTTAAAGTTACGTGCGATAGATTTTCTAGCTTTTTCTTATTAGTTAGAAGATCCTTCAGGTACTTAGCGTACTTGGGCATTTGTGATATCGCTTCATGGAAGGGCAAATTGATGTGTATTTGCTTAAACATTTCCAGGAAGCGATGATATTGATCATCTAATTTTTCCTTGTTGAGTTGAGAAGGATAAGGCGGGGCGGGGTTGTTTTTGAAAATATGAGGTGGAGTGATAAAATCTATTTGAGTGAGTGGTGTTTTTAAAATAGGGGCGGATCTTGCCTCGGGCTCTTCGCTAACCGGACCAGATACTTGCTTCCCACTCCGAAGAGTTACAGCTTTCGCTTGCTCTCTCGGGTTGGGCTCGGTGTTAGCGGGAAGAGTCCCGGGCGGTCGCTCGGATATTATTTTGGCGAGCTGCCCGATTTGGTTTTCTAGATTTTTAACGGATCCGGCTAAGTTCCGGACGGTTGCTTTGTTCGTACTTATATATTTTGAAAACATATCCTCCAAAGATGGAGGTTTTTGAAAGTTAACAGGGGGTGGAGGTGGTGTAAATTCATTTTGTAGAGGCGGGCGAGTTGTGTTTGCAGGATTACTCCAAGAAAAGTTCGGGTGATTACGCAGCGCAGGATTATAATTATTCGGTAATTGAAAACCAGGTGCATGAAAATTAGAAGCAGAATAATTATTATAAGCATTTCTATTGCCTACGTAATCAGCTTGTTCGGAGGTGGCTTTTGCGAATTCCCAAACCTGAGGTGCGGAAGGAGCATTCATTTCAGATATCTTTTTGCTAAGCATTTCCACTTGTAGTGCCAGCTGGGAGACGTTATCCACTTCGTACATACCTCCAGGTTTGTTTGGGCGGGATCTTGGCACATTCCACTGATAGGTGTTCATGGCCATATCCTCAAATAGTTCAAGAGCGGCTTCCGGGGTTTTGTTATTTAAGGTACCACCGGAAGCGGCGTCTATCATTTGCTTAGTATGTTGATTTAGCCCGTTATAAAACGTCTGCACTTGTAACCATACAGGCAGAGCGTGATGAGGGCAACGTCTTAAGAATTCTTTATACCTTTCCCAGGTAACATATAGCGTTTCAGAATCTATTTGGCAAAAAGAAGAAATATCATTTCTAAGCTTAGCAGTTTTCGCAGGTGGAAAATACTTAGTTAGAAATTTTTCAGTTAACTGGGCCCAAGTGGTGATAGAACCTCTAGGTAGAGTTGACAACCACTGCTTAGCCTTTGTTCTTAAAGAAAATGGGAAGAGTCTTAGCCTAATTGCATCATCCGTAACACCATTTATTTTGAAGGTGTCACAGATTTCAAGGAAGCTGGCAATATGTGCATTCGGATCTTCATCTTGTAATCCGTCGAACTGCACGTATTGCTGCACCATGTGAATTATGCTTGGCTTTAGTTCGAAATTATTATTATTTATGGCAGGGCGGACTATACTAGTTTCCGTCCCTTCCAGGTTAGGCCTTGCATAATGGGACATAGTCCATTCAGGGGCCGCAACCATGTTGGGGACTTCATTTTGGTTAGGTTCGCCCATATTAACAACCGACTCCGAATCCTCAGCCAGTTCTTGGAATGTAGGATCTTGAACTTGCGATTTTCTCCGAAGAGTACGCTCAAGTTCTTGGTCCAAGTCTACAAGTTCTGACGGATTCGCTCAGGTCATAAACTAGAAAGAGAGAAGGGAAAATAAGATTGAGAAATTCGAAAAAGAAAAGGTCTCTTTTTTTTTGAATTAATTTTGTTTTTCAAGAAAGAGGAGAGAAAAAGAGGTGATAAAAGTAATAGATTCGTTCTTTCAAAATATCAACAAAATGCGAGTCCCCGGAAACGGCGCCAAAAAACTTGGTGATTAAAATTCTGCTTGCACGAAATAAAATCCGAACTAGCAATCCGAGAAGGCAAGTATACCTATCGAACTGTAGTATAGGAACACAAGTGTCGTATTAAAATCTGAGAACCGTTGATTACTTATACTCAAACGAATTACTATTATTTTATCTTAATAATTTTTTGGAAGGTTTTCTCTGCTAAGTTGAAATAAAAGCTGGATAAAAGTACGGCTAAACGATGATTAAGAAATAGCACTCGATCTTGACTTACTTCGGCTTAAGTTGATCAAAATTCAAAAGCAAACTTAAAACTTAATAAAGTAAGGGTAGCTTGACCGTGGGGGTTCCTATAGTTTGAACATGCTTCTCTCAAAGATATGCCCAACTGAGTTTAGGAAAATCAGACCGAACTCTCGTCCCGTATTCGAATACCTAAAACTCCCTTTAACTAGTGGTGAACCCCGCTATTGGGTTTGACTCCAATCCAGGAGATTTACGTCATTCTCTCTCGAGAAATGTGTGTAACTCTCTTTACTCTTAAGTGCTCACTTCAGACTATCGGTCTCTCGGCTAGCCAAGAATGAAAGCAAAGGTGTGGACTATACATCGATAATATAGCTCCACTTAATTTTAAATAAGAGTAAATTTAAGGCCCAAAACTTTAGAAAGTGAAAGAAGACTAAAGGATCATAACTTGATCAACTCATCCTCAGATCATCAAGATCGAGTACTATGAGGATTTAGTTACTCATGGTGGAGGGGTAGGAGAGAGAAATGATGAAGATTTTAAGAGAACAAAAACATGCAATTTTTATTAAACAAAAGTTCAACTGAGATTGCATTTGCATGGAAAGCCTACTAAGCATTAGTAATACACTATGAAAGGAAATTACAAAGGCATTACAACATTCATATGAAAACTAGAAAAGGAAATGCATTGAGATAAGAGAGAGAGAGAGAGAAAGAGAATAAAATAACACAAAAATCACTGAAAATAGAGTAGTAGCACCAGTTCTCTCTGCCAAAAACTGAATGGGGAAAGCTTGGAGGTCATTTCAATTTATAGAAATTTTTCTGCCTCGGTCACGCCCTCAGTCACGCCCGTGACTAGGGGCGTGACATTGTTTAATCAATTATGCGGCTTGGATCAGGTTCGACGCACGATTCTGACGCGATTTGATGGGTCACGCCCTAGGTCACGCCCGTGACTGAGGGCGTGACCATTTTGGTGGTTAGTCCGGTCATGGGAGCTGGCGGCGATCAGGGGCGCTGGCGGCTGGCTGACGTGGCAGTCACGGGCCTGACTGGAAGCACGCCCGTGTAACAGTGGCGTGACCAATTCGGTGGTCAGCTGGTCGAATCTGAGCTGTTCACGGGATGGTCACGGGCGTGACTTGCTTGTCACGGGCGTGACTTGTGTGTCACGGCCGTGTACTTTGGGCGCGTCTGACCAGATCTTCTGAATTATGGTGGCAGCAGCTTAACTGGAAACAGCAACTTACACGCCCTAGGTCACGGGCGTGACCTAGGGCGTGACTTAGGAAATTTTGCATTTTTGACCTGAAAATTCAGAAAACTTAAGTTAGCACTAAAAATAGGAAAATGAACCAAAATTGCATTTTTGGTAAACAATAATAAGCAAAAAGTAAGAGTAAATAACCTAAAAATAACCTAATTAAACTAACTAGATTTTGCATTATCAACTTTCTTCATCTTCATCCTCATTCTCTTGGCACTCCTTTGATTTTAGTGCCAACGCCTTCTTCTTTGGCTCCTTGTTGTATTCATCATATTGGATCTTGAGTTCTACCTCATGGTTTTGAGATTCCCAATGAGGTTCTCAACTTGGAGCATTCTTAAATTGTGCGAATCTGAGATAGCCGTCACCTTTGGATTGAATTTTGGAGGAAGAGAACGAAGAATCTTTCAGACCAAGCCGATGTTGGAGAAGGTCTTTCTGAGAGCTTTGGAGGCATTGACGATCTTGGTGAAGTGTGTGTACATTGCATCAACAGCTTTCATCCATTCGATACTTTTCATATTCTGACTCCAGTTGGAAAAGTTTTGAATCTTTAACCTGCGATGTAACTTCATGAGTAATTTCCAAATGGTTTCAAATTTCATATGCAGTAGTTCATGCAGAAATTCAATTAAATTCATTTCTATCTAACGCACAAAATAAAGAATTCATGGCCTTGGTGTTATTTTTGCATTTAAGTTTATCCCTATCATCCCATTTATCTTTTGGTTTTTCTAATGTTATCTCTCCAACTACAGTTATAGGAGTAAAGTATTCCTCTTCTACCATATTCCATACCTCAATATCTATGGTCATAACAAAACATCGCATCCTATTTTTCCAATAATTATAATCTGACCCAGTAAATAGTGGAGGTCTACTAATTCCCCGACCCTCGGAAAAAGCGAGATCATAAGACGCCATTATTCCTGGTTGTTAAACCAATTTGGAATAACCTAGCTCTGATACCACTTGTTGGATCGATTGGCGCCCTCAGAGGGTGGGGGGTGAATAAGGGAATAAAAATTCTTTTTATAAAATTAAGAAAATTACTAAATTGTTTAGAAATAAATGAGAGTGAAATAATAATTTTGCTTAAACTAATTTGCAATATAGGAATTAAGGCAAAATGAAAGAAATCAAGTAAGCACAAATACATACATGATTGTATTATATAAAAAGGTGTTTACATAAATTTGATTTCAATATCGCTAGAAATTGAATGCATACAATTATAAATACTTTTTCCTTTTCTATACCGACTCGTATCCCCAAGGAACCGGTTGGCTTTAGCCTATCCTTCCTAGGATATGGCCTCAAGCCTCTCTAACCAATCCTTCCCCGGATATGGCCTTGAGCACCCCCTAGATCTAATCACCTAAACCTAGTCGCCAACTCACCTGGCAAATTCCCCCTAAGCTGTGCAAGGACCTAGTCACCAACACAAGGCGATTTACCTATAAAGATTCACAGTAAAGAAATAATACAAATAAAAACTCCCTCTATGAGATTTTCTGGGGTTGATGATGAAGGACCGCTGTAGCATAACCGAGGTTGAAGCGATCATTCTTCGGATGCAGCGTGATGGCTTCCTTCTCCAGAAATCTTCTTTAGCTTTAAGTGGGAGAAGACTTTTCGGCAGAGTAACAACTATGGAATTTAGGCACTGGAATTCTCTCTGGGATGATGATCATCCAAAATGAGAGAGAAAGCTTCAATTTATAGAGCTTGCCGTTAGCACCTGCGCTAGCTCTTAACGTATGTGGTAGCATTCATGTAGAGACGACTACGAAACCATCGTGGCGTGGCGTTGTTCACGATTTGGAGATAGCGCCAGGCGGTACCTACTAGCGCCTGTGGTAGTGCTAACGCTTGCGGTAGCTCCAAGCGCCTGCGGTAGCGATCGTGTAGAGGTAATTATGTAACCATCGCGGCATGGCGTTGTGGCACGAGCTGGAGCTAGCGCCAGGAGTTAGCGTTAGCGCCCGCAGTAGCGCTTCAGTTCAGATATGTGGTTCCATGCTGCTTTCTACTTGTTGAATACTATTGCACCTATAGTTCCAGCACACTATAAACGCACGACAAGCAAGATCAAATACAATATGAGATTTGTTATTCTCAAATAAAGGGATGTGACACACATGTCCAACTGATAGTACCTGGCCTCGACGGCAGGCTTCGCCCGCCCCGGCAGGCTACGCCCATGACGCTCTGGGCTGCGCCCGCATCATGTCGGTTGCGCCCACAACATATACATATGAGTACTCAAAATGACCGCATAAAAAATTTAATTAATATTTTATAATTGTTTTTTTTCAAAAACATTTATATTTTAACAAAAAATTATTTTAAAGTAGGTCTAGGATGTCTAATGAGTACCTACTATATTAGGTGTAGGAGGTCTACTAAAAACATTTGGATTTTATGAATATCCACCATTATTAGTATTATAGAGATATTGTGTAATTACACAAATATCCATTATATTTTATGAATTCCCATTTTTTCATAATATATGTTAAGTTATTGGAGTAAAAGAATGAGGCTATATTTGGCAATTTTGAATGTTGCACCAAAGGAAACTTCTTGTATATAGTAGTTAAAAATATATGTATATGTATATATATATATATTATCATAGGATTTAGGTTAGGGGTGCAAACTGAGTCGAGCTAATGGGAAGGTGCACATTTTCCATGGGATCCGGAAATTAAGCACCTCTATTTGGGGGTAACTGTGCTATCAGAAACCACCGCTCTGCGTTCATACGCCGCTCACCATTATCGTCTACGAGAGGAAATCCAGCTTACGTGATCCAATACTTCAGCCAGAAGAATGGCCGCGACGACTTATTGCTAATTATTTCTCTCTATCGCCGGGAAGCTGCCAGCCAAATCTGTTTATCTGTCATTGTTAAAATTTCGAAGATGGATCGAAGACAATAGCGAAAGTATTCAATTCAATTCAAAGCAGTTAACCAGTGATAATGAAGGCAATAGAATCTAAATTGACTACTATCTTATTACAATGCGTTGCATATATGATGAGACATGATTTAAAAGAGAAACACTTAGATGAGAAGAACAAGCAACACAACAAGCATTTGGCGGCTAGAAAATTGAGACCACCCAGACTGCTCGAACTCAGCAAGATTGCCGGCATCTCTGTGACCGCACGAATAGAACAGGTCGCTGACTTGTACTCTGCCAGACCACCAATCACAGACCCAACAATCTGCTCCTTATTGAACTGCTGAAAAAATAAGGCTGTCCACACTTCTTGATCGCCCAGACCGCACGATCTCAAGATCACAGAAGCAACCCACAAACAAAAGATGAAGAACATCTCATTGCTGCAAGACCTTAACTCAAGACCTCCTGACCACTTAAGGTCGCCTGATCAACTGAGTCCGTTGCAAACATACCAAGAACTTCAAAACACAGTTCTCCCAGACGAGACTGCTGGCGAGCTGGTTTATTCAAAGCTGGAAAGAAGGAAGAATGCAGACGGTAGACCGTTGGCCGCTAACTTGCGAACATAACAAACAGGTCAACAAACCAAACCGCGCGACCTCAAAAATGAGACCGGAACAATCAATCCAAACTTTAGTTCTTACAGTTCTGGCATACGAATGGATAGCCCTGCCCCTCTATTTATAGGCAATTGAACGGATGTCGTCACCATCCGAGAGGGATACGATCACCATCCTTATTGAAGCACGCGGTCTCAAGAACCAGACCCCGCGGTCTCCATAAGACCTTTATTATACTTAAGCAAAACTGTCCAAGTAAGACAGCTTGCCAAGAACAACCCGACAGACCGCCCAGTCTATTATAAGAACAGACATATGAGCATCTGACCGATCAAGAGCAGACCGCCAGAACCGAGCTCATACAACCCGCCCGGATTCTTATAAGATCTGAGCCACATGAACATTCTGACATACCATAACTGTCTGCCAGAACGAACTCATGCAGACTGCAGTACCAGACCACCGAAGCGACCTCCAGTACAAGACCGCCAAGTCTAAACCAGAACATAAACACTTGGGCCCAACCGGAAAACTACAATAGTTTGCCAACACCAGAGATGTGCGAACAGAAAGCTAGATCGCCGTACCAGATCGCCAGTTTAGGCGGTCTCTGCTGTCTCCAAAGTCAGCCCGCCCGGACACTCCACTTCCACTTCAAAATTTTAACACTCCCTCTTGAAGTGAGAAGTGGAAGTCAGCCCAAGGAGACTCCTCAACCGATCAAACAGTTCCTTCGACAATGGCTTCGTAAAGATGTCTGTGACATTATCCTTGCTCTGCACATGCTCAACCATAGAAGATCCCTCCAACACCTTCTCCCGAATGAAATGATGTTGAATCTCTATGTGCTTGGTTCGCGCATGACAAACTGGATTGTTCACCAGTTTGAGGGCACTCTCATTATCACACCGAAGCGGAGTAGGACCTCGCAACTCCCTATGAATGTCCTCCACAAGCCTCCTAAGCCTGATGGCTTCCTGAGCTGCCAAAACTGAAGCTTTGTACTCCGCTTTTGTGGTAGAGACAGACACAGAATCCTGCTTCTTGCTGCACTATGATATAGCTGTAGAGCCTATCATAAAGACATATCCAGAAGTTGATCTCCTATCATCTGAATCTCCTCCATAATCAGTATCCATGTATCCATGCAAGCAAAAGCCTGAGTTCTTCCCATAGAAGAGACCCAAACCTGAGGTGGACTTTACATACTTCAGAATTCTCCTAGCCGCCATAAGATGAGGTTTTTGAGGCTCTGTCATAAACCGAATCACTCGGTCAACTGCATAAGAGATATCTGGCCTTGTGATCGTCAAGTATATCAAACTTTCGACTAGAGCTCAAAACACCAAAGGATCAGAAAGAACCTTCCCCTCATCACATCGAAGTATTGTACCAACCTCCAGTGGAGTAGAGCTGCTTTTCCCTCCTTCCATGCCGAATCGCTTCACAATTTGATCTGCATAGCCCTTCTGGGAAACAAGTATACCACCCTCTTTACTCTCCACTTCAAGTCCAAGGAAATGGTGGAGCTCACCCAAGTCTATATCAAATCTGATAGCTAACTCAGCACGAAGTCTAGCTACCTCCACTTCAGAATTTCCCGTGACAATCATATCGTCAACATATAACAACACCAAGACTTGAAGCTCCCCCTTATTCTCTACGAACAAGCTTGAATCTGAATCAGAAGCAAGGTATCCGCAGAACTGGAGGTATTCTGCTATCTTGCCATACCACGCCTGAGGCGCCTGCTTCAAGCTATAAAGAGCCTTCTTGAGCTTACACACATGTCTTGGATAGACTTAAAAAATATACCCGGGTGGCTGATCCATGAAAATTTCCTTGTCAATCTCGCCGTAAAGGAAAGCATTATTCATATCGAGTTGCCAAATTTTCCACCCTTGGCAAGCTGCCAATGTGATCACCACCTGAACTGAAGTCATCTTGTCAACAGGGCTGAAGGTTTCTTCATAATCCTCACCATACTTCTGAGAAAAACCTCTAGCTACAAGGCGAGCCTTGTATCGCTCAATGCTACCATCAGCCTTCTTCTTCAACTTGAAAACCCACTTGCAAGTCACATGAGTAACACCCTCAACCTTAGGCACCAAGTTCCAAGTCTCATTCTTCCTGTAACATCCCTATTCGAGCTAGACCCCTTGTGCGTGTTTTTGGGTCAAGCGAGTTGACTCGGGCTCGGGGTGTAGTGAGGGGCTGGCTTGCACCTGAGCCGGGGAAGTGCACTCGACGAACGCAGCGAGTACCATTTCTATTCCTTGTCTCGATGTTTGCTGTATCGGGATCCGAGCTGTCCGGAGAGTATAATTTGAGCAATAAAACTCGAAGGAGGCGTACCGCCTTGAAGGAATTATAGTGCGTACGTTAGCTCAAATGACACGGTCTGCGAATAGCGTATCTATTCAAGAAGGTGATACGTAGCAAACGACCTTGGAATTCACCCCAGTCAGTTTTGTTAGGCTCGTGAAGCCTATACAAGTTCAGTAAAACTGTCCGCGCTCGATTCTGATAAGAATCGACGTAATTATAATGTGGTCTGCGAATAGCGTATTTGTCCAAAATGGTGAAATAGGCGGAACGACCTCGCATTTGACCCCAATCAGTCTTTTTAGACTCGTAACAATATTATGAGTTCAACGAATTTATCTGTATGGGATTCCGACGTCGTTTGAAGAGTTTTGACGTTTAAGTCAAATTATGTCGCAAACGCTCCGGGGAGCATATAATACGCAAACGAACTCGGATTTGATCATGGACTATTCCGATAGATGCGTATCGGCGAGACGGTCGTAACGAGCCCATCTGGAACAAATTACGAGTTCCCAAGAGCGATATGCGGGCGTTTGAATGAAATAACTTAATGTTTTAATTAATAATAATAATAATAATATATGTTATATAAATATATATGTTAGGTTAGAAACTTACCAGCAACCAAACCCCCGATCCCTCTCCTCCCAGCTGCGCCGCACGGAAACCCCCTCTCCTCCGATCTCTCTCCGGCAAGCTCATGCTCCAACGCAACTCCACACGGCAAGAAGACTCTTCTCCTCTTCCCCCTCCATCTCCTCTTTCTCGCTTATTTACCCTGGGCCGATTAGGGTGTCATGCCCAGCATCTTCTCTGGTGTTAGTTCAAAAATCTGGATCCATTTTTTCTCTCTTGGCTTAGTTGCCATCTCCTGATGCTAATATCGTGGCTAATGTTGTTCTTGGCTTAGTTGTTATTTCCTGATGCTAATATCGTGGTTAATGTCGATCTTGGCTTAGTTTGCTTTTTTTTTAATGCTAATTTCTGCGGCTAATGTTATAATCCCCTGCCGCCATATGCTTGCTGCTATACATACACTTTGGTGGATAAATTTTGTTTGGGGGATTTCTTCTTCTCGACTATGCATGTTGTCGTATGTTTGCTGCTATACTTGAGAATCTAGATAAATTTTGGGGGTTTTCTTAATTACTTCCCTATTGATTATATGGGGGGCTCCTTTCCTTGTTGAGTTGAGTTGCTGGGGGCTGCACCTGTTGTCGTGGTCTGCATGCTGTTATGCTTGCTGTTTGGTTGGGGGCTGCCCTATTTTCTTTTCTAATTTGACGGGGCTGCTATTATAAAACCTGCTGTATGTTTAATTCGTTTGTTGTTCATGTGGGGGCTGCTACTTAAGTGTTGATCATATGGGGGGGGGGGCTGCTTCTTAAGTTGGTTTCCATGAGGGGAAGTTGATGTTTATACTCGAAAATGAGGCTGCTGTCCTTTGTTTATTTGGAGACTGCCTCTTTGCTTTGGGGTTGTTCCTTTCTTTGTTGATTTGGAGTGCTGATATGTTTTGGTTGGGGCTCCTTTCCTTGTTGATTTGGGGGCTGCTCCTTGAGCGTTGTCTAATTTGAAGGCTATGAGGGGGCTGTTTTGAGTATGTATGTTAGCTGCTCTTATTGGTATAGCTTGTCCTTCTTGTTGGCCTGCTAGATCTCATTGATCTTCCATATATTGCTATGCTAGATCTCAGGGTGGTTTTACTACTGTGCTGTCCCTTTTGATATGATTGTTGGTCTTTTTAGCAGCTATTATGATTGTTATCTTTGTATTAGCTGCTATATCTCCTCCTCTCCTTCTTGTTGGTCGGCTGTTGCAGTTCCAGTTAACTGACCCTTTGTTGGTCGGCTGTTGTAGTTCCAGTTACCTGTTAGCTTCAATTTATGGTTAGCCGGCTGCTTTTGTTTCAGTTATGGACCGGCTGTTCTCCTTCTGTTAGGGCTGTTATTTATGGCATGTTATTGTCTTCCTCTTTTTGATTTCCTTGTGGGTGTTGGTGGTTCACTGTTGAGAATTAGTTCTCAGTTTTCTCTTGGCCAACTGTTGCTTTGCAATATTGTTCCATTATCTGCATATTGGAGAATCTTAATGATGTTGTCTGTGACCGGCTATTGCTGTTTTTCTGTCCAGTTAAAGTTGCTGCCACTTCTCTTTTTATTGTTGCTGGGGGAAACTCCTGTTAGTTTGTTTTTGTGTCCAGGAAGTATTCAATTTCTCGCGTGGAAGTAGCTTTTCCTTATGAGCAGGCTGTTTGGAATTTCTGTTGTCTAATCTTTGTTCCTCATTTCAGTTAGAATTATTGTTAGGAGATTTGAGTCAAACTCGTGAATAACTTTGGGGCTTTTACCTTGACCGACCGTTTGTTGTTTCTTTTTTAGTTTGGAGTAATGTTGACTGATTATATGTTTGATATTTTTGTGGATCAGGACCCCTTTATTCAGCCTTGGCCAACAGCCGCCATGCCTCGGAGGAGACCGCCGCGATCGTCGGCCGAAAATCAGGTGACTTCCTCCCCTCTCCCTTGGTGCTAGATCTTTAGATCACATAGGAGAGATGTTGGGCCAGGAGGACCCAACCTTGTGAGTTATGGTGTTTCCATAGGAGAAGACCACGCTAGAACTTCCGTTCTAGGGCGACGATCGCCGTGAGATTTGCTTCTATCAACCCCTCTCTTCAATACGAAGAGAGAGGACTTGATCTCGTGAAGATTGGTGGTCTTTTGAGGGAGTATTTGAGGAAATAGCGTTGTTCATTTTACCCCCTTGCTGGAGGAAGAAGACGAACAAATGTCATTAGATTACTTTAAGATGCGTGCAGAAATTATATCTGCAGACCGATGCAGAAATCTGTTTTCTGCGCGCAGCTGTGTTCAAGTTCAGTTTTAGGCATGATACAGTGGGATTCAGGTTTTGGGCTCAACACGAAAGTTGTAGATATCGGAAAATCCTTCGAGATGAGTGGCTGTGCATATTTTGGGGAGCCCTGTAGCTCCCTAGACAACCCTTGAATACAGACTGTGTAATTAAGGTTTGTTAGTTTGCTGTCATCTATTACACAGCCAGCTTGTTGAGCTTGTTTGAGGATGAAACACTTGGAATTGGACCTTTGGTTCAACATAAAAATTGTAGCCCTTGTTGTTAACTTTCCAGAATGGGGTGGCACGTAAATTTTTAGTGTAGTGAAACTCTCAGAATTTCAGTTTTAGTATTCTGTGTCTTGGTAGCCTAAGTCTCGATGAATTTTGGAATAATTCATTGATACTTGTTGTTGTTCAAAACAAAATTGTAGAGATGATGTTGATGACGATGTGCATATCGCTGTAGAATTTCATGATTTTTAGATGAATATTTATTATCATTTTGTGAATAATAAATTGTGATCGTAACAAAGCAGCGAGTCTATGCTAGAGGCTTTAGCGAGATCGGAATTGAAATGGATCCTTGGTTATATATATTTTGGTGATTTACCTTGTCTTGTTTATCGGAGAATGTTTGGAATTGGTAGATAAATGTTGATGACAATGTGGACATCCCTCTTAAATTTCATAATCATCGGATATAAACTTGCTGTGATTTGTCAATATTAGGTTATAAATTATTATGCCGTAAATAGCTATCAGGATTATTTCGAATGAGCTGGGATATGGTGTAAACACTTAAGACGCTAACCCTGACGAGTAGAAGAAAATTTAGAAGTCTTGGGTTTAATATAGCCATTTGATTGATCACTTGTTTGATGACGCTCTAGGACAATAAATATGTGCATGAAACTTTAGGCAAGTTGTGTTTTGAATAGTGCTCCTAATTACATTATATGTAAAGGTTATTATTATGATTTTAATATAACATTGGAGGTGATTGACCTAAATATTGGGGAAAATCATGTAATGAACGATTGATGGCATAGTATGTATTAACATTTAAATATATATGTTGAATCTAACAGGGTTGGATGAGAAACAACCCTTGAGTAAAAGTCGAGCTTAGTCTTATAATATCATGATAGTCTTCTGGTAATAATCTTGAGTCAATTGGATGAATATTTGTAGTACCTCCCCTTATATGGTTCATATAACTCATTTGGTCTGCGAATACTAAAATGGTAGAATGGAGATAACTTGTAGACCATTAGGTGGGAATGGGATGTAGTTGGTGTACCTGATTTGGATGAAGAGGTTGAGGTCACTAAAAAGGAGTTTAGGTGATGAGAGTGCTTAGTGAGCTATGGGTAAGGCTGTGCTCGGGATTGACGAAAGATCGTCTTTCCCCTTAGAGGGTCATAAAGCACTGATGTTTAATTCGAGTGAAATGATAAGAGGGTAATCTTATGGGTAGATGCCAATAATCCTAAGTGTCTTGAGAAAGGGAACTTTGGGGTGTCATCCCATTGTAGTTCCTAGTACTGTTGCGAGCCCCTTACAGGGTAACCCTCGGGAAGTCCAAGATCAACCCTAAATTGCAATAACATTTAAAGTAGGCAAGAGTAGCCATAGTAGGGTAAGATTGGATTTATGTATCTCTTCTCAGGGTGGGAGTGACAGGTGTGTGGTATACTGGGTTGGATGAGCTGGAGGCTCGAGGGGAGGATAGCCCCGTTAGTTCTTGGATAATTGTGGCAAGTCTTCGGTACTAGGCAGGTCGTCACACCGACCGCGGTACGTGGACTTTGCAGGTGTGTAGGGGTCTGAGGGGCCAGCTTGTCTGCGTGTCGGGATGACAATTCCTCGAAGACACCTTCCACTTAGCTCAAAGCCTGGTGGACTCCAGCAAAGAGTACGCAGAGCTCCGCGGTTGTTTAGCGTCGAGGCGTACGTGCGGTCTAGGCCTGGTAGTGTGCATACCCGCCTAGGAGTGGATGGCCCGGTCCGCTACCACCGTGTGTCACAGCGGTTGGTACCCGAGAGGTTGGTTTCCTCTCAAATAGAGGGAACTACAAAGGTCTGTGTGCACAGAGTCGTGTGTGTGAGGTCATTGCATAAATCATTCATAGCATAACATAGCATACGCACTTGCGGATCCTCATCATATAAATTAGTGTGGGCTCTTTTATATGATGAGTTATAATTCCTGGAAATCCTAACTTATAAGTTTGTATGGGCATTCATATAAGTTAGGGTACGAGATTGATTACTTGTCTCTACTGTTCTTACTGCCTTGCTTTCCCTGCTTTACTTACTGTTTATTTACTGTTGTACACCTTTATTATACTCCTGCTTATACATGATTAGATTAGCCCCTTTTACACTTGTGTAGCTTAGAATTTGTGCATACACTAGTTTACTTTCCCCGTCACCTGCTTTGTATATTACTGTTATATTGCAGCTTTTCTTCCTTTCCTTCCGCCCGGTGCCTTGGAGCCGCCGGGGGAGCGGATGGGAATCCACTTAGTCTTTATGACTAACGGTTGCTATGTCCCTCTTTTTAGGAGCACATTCAGTGGTATAGCAACGTTCAACACCGGAGGCCAGCCAGGTCAGGTGTGCATGGCTGGGGTTTGTAGTACCTTAGCTGCCGTCAGTGACAGAGGCGGGTGAGTGTTTTGAGATGTAGCCCTTGGGGTATTTAGCTGGTTACTCTGATGATTTGCAGGAGCTTGTGTAGCTTTCTGCTTTTCTCTGTACTGTTCTGGACTTTATTACTTATTGTGAACCTATGACTTTAATGCTTTCTATTATTGATGGGTTGGCGTTGTTTAGTTGGTTTGGCCGGCAGGATAGGCATCTTGTGGTACAGGTTAGCCCGTGTGCTGACGCTACCGCAAGGTGGCTGTTCTGGGCATAAGACTCCCCTCGACCGTGTTTTGTGTTCCGGGAAGGGGATCTTACAAAGGGTATCAGCTTGCAACGATCCTGAGATAAAAAAGACCATTAGACCACTAGGCTACCCCTGCTAGCTAGATCAGTTTGAGGACAAACTGATGCAGCGGAAGCGGTGGTGTGCCCATGTGTAATTCACAATAAGTATGTCCGCTTTTTCCTATAGAAAGTGCCAACCTAAGCCAAACTCGTACCCTTACATACAAATGCTGGCTCACTCCGAGACAGTAATTGGTATTCCCATTCCAACAATTAGAGTTGGTTTGGCATAGGATTGATGCCAACCTAACTAGGATCCGTTTTGGTCTACTTAGCAGGATATGTTGGGGCATACCCTAACCTTATACCGATCTGGGGGATGATGTGACCAAGCAATAAGTGACTTTGATTGACTAAGGGAAGAGTTTAACGTGAGTGTAGATGCTAGAAACTCACACCCTGAGATTTCTATCTCAGATATGGAGTAATATTATCACCTTACCCAAAATATTAGGACAATCTCAATGGGATTGGTGCCTGTAATCTATTGTCAGCTTAGTAAGAGACCACCAAGCATGTCTTTTATACTCTATGTGGATACCTCGCACTTCTATTTATGTAGAAGGTTTCATATGAAGAAGATACGATAAGAATTCGGATCCAAAGAAGCCTCATGTTGGGACGAATGTGTTATATTGGTGGCGGAAGAAACGCAGTCGAAGAGATATGGAGGCTAATCTCTTCGTTTATTGGGCTAGTTATGTACCGTCTTGGATCCCTTGAGGAGTTAGAATCTTTGTAATCTTTGACATTGGAAGTTTTGATCCCTGAGAAGTTAGTTCACCTTAAGCAAGGCAGACTGCAAAGGCTCATTTTGGGTTGATAGAAATTTTATTAGCGTTACGAGGGAGGAAAGCATTTTTTTTAAGATGTTAATTTTCTCGATATTGTTCTAAGCTTATGAGGATAAGTAACGAGGAGAGTAGTAAATTAACACTTTGGGGAATTGCAGCTATGTTGTGATAACATTATAATTGGGAAGTTAAACGAACCTTTGTGCATGCATTGCTGGTATGATGATAATCTACCCCTGAGTTTGGAAATTCGTGGTGAACATTCCCTCAGTGTTCTAATTATTTGATGTTGGGAAATTAATAAGTATCTGGCGGTGGAGTCAACAAGATTAATATGACTTGATTGATGATCTAAAATCCAAAAAGTTTTTATAAAATAAACATGCATGCCATGGATGATCGTTGGCAGGGATGGTGGGGCGCTTGTAATGGATTTGATTTAGTTTATCATATCGTGAAGTATGCCCTACTTCTGGTAGCCTGCATAACTCGTGTCGAAGGGAAAATCATTCTGGGCCTTGCACCTTGGTTCATGTTAAGTTCAAACATATATAAATGTACCGGGTGATTGGATGTTATTAGTGCATGCTCTCATTACAAAGAGATGCAGCTTGGTCGTCGCCGTAAAAATTTAAACTTCTACATCCCGGTCGATATATGAGTGCGTCGTTGCGAGGATCTATAAGGTAAGAACTCTAAGTCGAGGAAGATATGCCCTTAAGGTTTGTGTCCATATGTGAGATGAACGTACCTTATGAGCGGTGGAAGAAATTTAGTCCAAAAACGTGCGGGGGCTTGTCCCTTCGTTTATTGGCCTATTTTCGTGCCGACTTCGTTTTCCCTTAGATCATGTTTATTTAAGTCGTGAACGATGATGATTGGATTCATGATAACCTCTCAGTACGGGTGAGAGCGTAAAGGGTGTTGAGACGGGCCGTGATTTGAACACATGAATTGAATATTGAGGATAACTTGCATTTACTTATTTAATAAGATACGAATATGTCTCTACGTACATGCAGGTGTACGTGTGATTGTATTGCCTCAACAAGGCAGTCCTCTAAAGGCTCTGCACTGAAACCCAACCATTGGATAAGGTTTATGTTCACGGTCTAGGAGCCCTTAAATGAAATGATGTAAATCCCGAGATAAAAGTAACACCTGACTAAGAGGTAGTGTATTGAATAAAGAATTGCCTACATGTTTTAGTATTTGGAATTTGGCACTCCTTGATGAATGTGTTCATCTTAAGCATGGAGGATGATCGAACACTAAATTTTGGTTTGCGGTGAGTTCACTCCTAGAGTATTAGAGGTGAGTACCTTAAGGACGAGCATGTCTTCACTCTAATCGAAGACTTTGCAGAGAAGTAAACTGTAACGTAGCGTTGTAGTGCCTCTCAAGGATCAAAGGTCGATCTGGCGACCGCATGACAAATTTTGGGGGACGCCTTAAAGTTTGTCAAGTGGGAACTGTATCGATTTCTGATCGGAGAGGTGTGTTTGTCAGCGTCCGATTAAAGATAAAGAATACGAAATGGTAGCACCTGTGGTGCTAAGGCATTGTTGCGTGAGTTGTTATATTACTACTCGCATCGCTAAATAATCAGACGGTTGGACTGGGTCCTTTGGTGTTCATTCCCAAAGGCGCCATCTGGGCTGTTATAAGCATGTGCGAGACCTCGTACATTACCTGGTAAATTACCCGCCTAACTTAGAGGCCGGTTTCGTTGAATGCCAAATTTTGGATACATTGACACGATGACATTAAAAGTGTTGCGCGTTATTGGATAACGATGTTTGGGATTGGAGGAATCAATTCATTTTTGTAAATCTAAAGCACATGACTCCTTTGGTGGAGGATTCTAGATTTTATCTAGAGGCACGAGTAGTAACCTCATGTGTATCGGGGTCACCGATCTTTAAGGGGTTTAGATCAAAGGTGCAATGAAAGTTGGTGAATCCATTTGGGTTAGCCTATTATTGGCAGCTATTTGTTTCTTTTGTTCCCCTTGGATTTGATTGGTAGATAGTATGTCCCTTGGGTTAGGATAATAACTACTTAGAAATTCTTGTTCTAGGCTAGCTTCTACTTGGTATATTTCCATGGTTTCATGCTAGCAGATATTTGATTATGTGGTTGGGAGTTAGGGAATTCCCTTGATTATGCCATTAAAATCTTAAGAGCTGCTATAAATTTACATATATATATATATATGTATTCCTTTTCTTTTAAGTCCTGTTGGTTGTGCCGAGCTTTACTGCCCTCTTGTCAATTAACTTTCGTTGCTCCTCTTTGGCCTGTTCAGAAGATGGAGAGGAATAATGTTTGTATTAGATGTTTTGTGTGAATGGCTGTTGGGGCTATTCATTTGGTCATGTTTTCTTATGCTAGCTGCCTATTAAATTCTTGGCTAAGCTTTGAAAGCTCTGTCCGATCCTGTGCTAATTCTGGAAGACTAAAATCTAGATAGCATTATTCCTGAATATAATTGCATGGCTCAACTATGGATAGTTTTATTTCTGATACAAATCTCTTGGGGGTATATACTAAATTTCCTGATGCTATGCTTGGATTTATATTACTTTGGGTTGGTTTGTATAATCTCGATTTAGAGGTTGCTATATACCCATCCTGTAAGGTTTTATGTTTGGGGTTGCTATGTGTAGTTTCTACTAGCCATTGTTGAAATAGTGTGAGTCACGACTAATTCGTATGACTGTACAAGACCAGAGCGCTCACACAATCTAGACCCAATGTATAAATGAGCCTAATATTGTTAAGGGTGAATCATCCGTAACTGCATACGGTGAGTATGTTTCAATCCCATCCGGAAGACCCTCGTAACCCCAACTTAAATTTCGGGGACGAAATTGTTTCTTCGTTTATTGGATTTGTAACATCCCTATTCGAGCTAGACCCCTTGTGCGTGTTTTTGGGTCAAGCGAGTTGACTCGGGCTCGGGGTGTAGTGAGGGCCAGGCTTGCACCTGAGCCGGGGAAGTGCACTCGACGAACGCGGCGAGTACCATTTCTATTCCTTGTCTCGATGTTTGCTGTATCGGGATCCGAGCTGTCCGGAGAGTATAATTTGAGCAATAAAACTCGAAGGAGGCGTACCACCTTGAAGGAATTATAGTGCGTACGTTAGCTCAAATGACACGGTCTACGAATAGCGTATCTATTCAAGAAGGTGATACGTAGCAAACGACCTTGGAATTCACCCCTGTCAGTTTTGTTAGGCTCGTGAAGCCTATACAAGTTCAGTAAAATTGTCCGCGCTCGATTCTGATAAGAATCGGCGTAATTATAATGTGGTCTACGAATAGCGTATTTGTCAAAAATGGTGAAATAAGCGGAACGACCTCGCATTTGACCCCAATCAGTCTTTTTAGAATCGTAACAATATTATGAGTTCAACGAATTTATCTGTTTGCGATTCCTGCGTCGTTTGAAGAGTTTTGACGTTTAAGTCAAATTATGTCGCAAACGCTCTTGGGAGCATATAATAGGCAAACGAACTCGGATTTGATCATGGACTGTTCCGATAGATGTGTATCGGCGAGACGGTCGTAACGAGCCCATCTGGAACAAATTACGAGTTCCTAAGAGCGATATGCGGGCGTTTGAATGAAATAACTTAATGTTTTAATTAATAATAATAATATGTTATATAAATATATATGTTAGGTTAGAAACTTACCAGCAACCAAACCCCCGATCCCTCTCCTCCCAGCTGCGCCGCACGGAAACCCCCTCTCCTCCGATCTCTCTCCGGCAAGCTCATGCTCCAACGCAACTCCACACGGCAAGAAGACTCTTCTCCTCTTCCCCCTCCATCTCCTCTTTCTCGCTTATTTACCCTGGGCCGATTAGGGTGTCATGCCCAGCATCTTCTCTGGTGTTAGTTCAAAAATCTGGATCCATTTTTTCTCTCTTGGCTTAGTTGCCATCTCCTGATGCTAATATCGTGGCTAATGTTGTTCTTGGCTTAGTTGTTATTTCCTGATGCTAATATCGTGGTTAATGTCGATCTTGGCTTAGTTTGCTTTTTTTTAATGCTAATTTCTGCTGCTAATGTTATAATCCCCTGCCGCCATATGCTTGCTGCTATACATAAACTTTGGTGGATAAATTTTGTTTGGGGGATTTCTTCTTCTCGATTATGCATGCTGCTGTATGTGTGCTGCTCTACTTGAGAATCTAGATAAATTTTGGGGGTTTTCTTAATTACTTCCCTATTGATTATATGGGGGGCTCCTTTCCTTGTTGAGTTGAGTTGTTGGGGGCTGCACCTGTTGCCGTGGTCTGCATGCTATTATGCTTGCTGTTTGGTTGGGGGCTGCCTTATTTTCTTGTCTAATTTGAGGGGGCTGCTATTATAAAACCTGATGTATGTTTAATTCCTTTGTTGTTCATGTGGGGGCTGCTACTTAAGTGTTGATCATATGGGGGGGGGCTGCTTCTTAAGTTGGTTTCCATGAGGGGAAGTTGATGTTTATACTCGAAAATGAGGCTGCTGTCCTTTGTTTATTTGGAGGCTGCCTCTTTGCTTTGGGGTTGTTCCATTCTTTGTTGATTTGGAGTGCTGATATGTTTTGGTTGGGGCTCCTTTCCTTGTTGATTTGGGGGCTGCTCCTTGAGCGTTGTCTAATTTGAAGGCTATGAGGGGGCTGTTTTGAGTATGTATGTTAGCTGCTCTTATTGGTATAGCTTGTCCTTCCTGTTGGCCGGCTAGATCTCATTGATCTTCCATATATTGCTATGCTAGATCTCAGGGTGGTTTTACTGCTGTGTTGTCCCTTTTGATATGATTGTGTTGGAACACGGTCTTCCGCATCTCCTAGGTTTGAGAATAATAAATCCTATGTGTGTATTTAATCTTGTGTGATCTAAGTGTGCAGGATAACAGGTCAAAATGACTCAAGGCTTACATATGGTGGTTGCCCCCGAAATTGAGCCATCAACTCCAAACTGATCACTAGCGCAGGCGATAGTGGATAGCGCCGGCGCTAGCTCGATGCACAGAAGGCATGCTGGAATTGTTGCCTCAGATTAAAGATTCTGCCGCGCAAAAAGTCTCTTAATATGAGATAGCGCTGGCGGTAGTGGCTAGCGCAGGTGCTAGCGCTAGTCTATAAAAAGGAACCAAGTCCTCTCGTTTCAGACACACATCAGAGAGATATATTGAGTGCCAGAATTCCAGAGGCTATCTTGGTCGAAAGTTGATGTGCTAGCGAAGCTCTGCAAAACTTCTGAAGGAGATTCTCGTCACGCCGGATCAGATCGAAGTCCGCTTCTGCAACGCTTATTCAACGGCGGATCTTCGTCTCCAACTTCAGAAGTCCATCTTGAGGGAGTTCTTATTTATTTATTGTTATTTCATATTCCTCTTTGTAAACGATTAGTGAAATCGCCTCGTGTTGGCGACTAGGTCTGGGTAGGACTTAGGAGGAAAATCGCCTCGTGTTGGCGACTAGATCTAGGCTAGGTCTAGGGGGGCTCGAGGCCACATCCAGGGAGGGATTGGCTAGAGAGGCTTGAGGCCGAATCCGGGGAGGATAAGGCTAGGGCCACCGGTTCGTGGGGAAGCGAGTCGGGATAGAAAACCAAAAGGTTTCTTTTCTATTTAGCTTTGATTTCTAGCTTTCATAAGAGATCAAGTTTTGTAATCATATTTCTCAAGTTAATAAAATCTTGTCTCTATTTTTACTTTATTTGATTAGTCTTGATCTTCTTTATTATCATATTCAAAGCTTTTTCTAAAATAATCAAAATAATTATAAAATCTTTAAAACCCTTATTCACCCCCCCCCCCCCCCTCTAAGGGCGCCTACCGATCTAACAAGTGGTATCAGAGGGGTTTTGTTCCAATCGGCTTATAGGGAACAAAGGCGTCTCATGATCTCGCTTTTCCTGAGGGTCAAGGGGTTAGTCGACCACCTCTCTTTACTGGGTCTGATTTTAACTACTGGAAAAATCGAATGATGTGTTTTCTTATGACTATGGATGTAGAAGTATGGAACATGGGAGAAGTTCGGTACTCTCCTCCTACAACTGTAGTGGGAGAAGCGACATTAGCAAAACCTAAGGATAAATGGGACGACAACGATAAACTAAGGTGTAAAAATAATGCTAAAGCAATGAATGCCTTATATTGCGCTTTAAATAGAACTGAGTTTAATAGAATTTCTGCATGCACTACTGCTTATGATATTTGGAATCAATTAGAAGTAACTCACGAAGGTACATCGCAGGTAAAAGATGCAAAGCTGTTTCAACTGGAATCTGAATACGAGAAATTCAGGATGGACACGGAAGAGGACATCAACTCCATGTACACTCGCTTCACAAAGATTATCAACGCTTCAAAGGCACTTGGAAAGACCTACTCCGACGGGGACTTGGTGAGGAAAATTCTTTGTTCCTTACCCCCAAGGTTCAATCCGAAGGTGACAGCCATCTCAGAGTCGCATAACTTAAGAACGCTCCAGATCGAGAACCTCATTGGGAATCTCAAAACCCATGAGGTAGAACTACAAATTCAACATGAAGAATACAACAAAGAGCCGAAGAAAAAGGCATTGGCACTAACATCAAAGAAGGATTGCACCGAAGAGGACGATGATGATGAAGAAGGACTCCTGGTGAAGAACTTCAAAAAGTTCATCAGGAATCCAGAAAGAAGGAACACATTCAGAAAATTCTTCCAAAAGGACACTCGACGGAAGGGATCTTCCTCTTCGTCGAGGAAAGAAAAAGGAAGCGATGACGAAGAAGAAAGGCCGCCTCCAGAATGCTATCACTGCAGAAAAATCGGGCACATACAGAGCCAGTGCCCAAAATACCAAAAGGAACGAAAAGAACAAAAGAAAACAAAAGAAAAGAAGAAAGTGCTGAAGGCCGCCACTTGGGATGACTCTTCCTCTGAAGAGTCAAACGAATCTGAGTCAAGTAGCGAGGAGGAAGCAAACTTGTGCTTGATGGCCAAAAGCGACGATGACGACACCAGTGTTCTTAGCGACACTGAGGTATCTCCTCTTACTTTTGAAGAACTTTACGATAAATTTGTTTTACTAAATCTTGAAAATGAATCTATTATAAAAGAAAATCATAAGCTCACTAAAAAATTAGTTTCTCTTGAAAAAAGAAAAGTCTCATGTCAAGAATGTGAGCACTCCTTATTTAAGTTAAAAGAACTTGAACTATCTCTCTCTAATGCCCTCTCACAAAACAAAATTATTGCAAAAGAGAAGGGGGACTTAGAGAGAAGATTGAAAGCTTCTATATTACAAATTGAAAAGAACAAAAAAGGTTTTGAAAACAAATGCGTTATGATTGTTCATGAAAATACATCTCTTAAAAAACAAAATCAAAATCTCAATTTAGCCATAACCAAATTCGGGATTGGTCAAAAATCCCTGGATATGCTTCTGGGTAATCAATGCTTTGGGTCTGGAAAAATCGGACTCAGATATAAAAGTGAACACTACCGCCCGGCGCTAGCTACTAACGCCGGCGGTAGCTCTAACGTTAAAATTTTTCCTGGTCTTTCTAATGTACAAACATCATCCAGCAAGAGCAACATAGAAACTCAGAAAAGGGTCTCAACCCCCTTTATTTCGTGTGCTAATTGTCTTAAATTTGGACACACGTCTGGCTCTTGCAGGAATATAATAAATCAACGATCATTAAAACAAATCTGGGTACCTAAGAAATCCACTTACTCTATGGGTGGTACCTCTTGGGTATCTGGGTCTTTACTCTCATCCTCTTTCTAGATTTGCAGGAAGGCTAAGGAAATAGAAGACGTGTGGTATTTGCACTCAGGCTGCTCCAAACACATGACGGGCAATAAAGCAAAATTCCTTAGCCTAGAAAAGAAGAAAGGAGGAATAGTAACGTTTGGCGATAACGGCAAAGGAAGGATCATGGGAGTTGGTACAGTGGGTAACGCATCTTTTCTTATATCAAATGTGCTTTATGTGAAAGGATTAAAACATAACCTAATATCTATAAGTCAACTGTGTGATAAAGGTTTAGACGTACTTTTTGAATCTTCCACTAACCTTTGCAAGATTGTTAATCCTAAAACAAAAGATGTGTTATTAACTACACCTAGAATTCATAATGTTTACATAGTTTCATTTCACGGTCTTTCTAAATCTTCTATAAAATGTTTTATAACAAAAAATGATGAATTAGAATTATGGCATAGACGCTTAGGCCACGCTAGTACAAAGCTCATCTTAAAATTAGCAAAAAGAGAATTGATTAGAGGATTGCCTAAGTTGAATGGAAATTTATCTTCATTATGCTCTCCATGCCAGAAAGGCAAATTTGCTAAGACATCTTTTAAAAGCAAAAATGAAATTTCTACATCAAAACCTCTGCAATTAAATCATATGGATCTTTTTGGTCCCGTTAACACTGCGAGTCTTGGTGGTAGATTATACACTTATGTTTTCATAGATGACTATTCTAGATATTGTTGGACTTTATTTCTCTTCTCCAAATCTGATGCGTTTTGCGAATTTTCAAAATTATGTACTCGCATTCAAAATGAATTAGATTTAAAAATAAAATGCATTCGCTCAGATCATGGAGGTGAATTTGAAAATGAAACTTTTAAATCTTTTTGTGACTTGTTAGGTATTAAGCATGAGTTCTCTGCTCCACGCACACCTCAACAAAACAGTTTTGTAGAACGGAAGAATAGGACAATACAAGAACTTGCACGCACAATGCTATCTGGATATAAATTACCTAAATATTTTTGGGCAGAAGCCGTAAGCACTGCATGCTATGTAATGAATAGAGTTATGCTTCGCCCATCATTATCTCTCACACCATATGAACTCTACTATCAAAAGAAACCTAACGTATCATATTTTAGAGTTTTTGGATGTAAATGCTTCATTCTTAATACAAAAGACTCTTTAGGAAAATTTGACGAAAAATGCGATGAAGGAATATTTCTTGGTTATTCTTCAACTAGTAAAGCATATAGAATATATAATAAAAGATCAAGCAAGGTTGAAGAGTCAATTAATGTAAGATTTGATGAGTTTGTTCCATGTGCAGAAAAGCTCCCTTCAGGTACCGATGATGAACCTCTGCCATCCTTGGAGCACGACGAAGAAGAACCATCCATCGAAGAGGAGGAGAAGACCAAAGAATTTGAAGTTGTTCCTCCAAGTGTTTTGAACTTCTCAAAAAATCATCCAAAAGAACTAGTCATTGGGGAACCTTCTACTGGGGTAAGAACTCGCTCCTCCCTTCATGAAACATTTTCAAATATTTGCTTTGTTTTGGAAATAGAACCTAAAAACGTTTCCACCGCTCTAAATGACGATTTTTGGTTCATGGCTATGAATGAAGAGTTAGGACAATTTGAAAGAAATAAAGTTTGGAATCTAGTAGAAAGACCATCTAATCATCCGATCATAGGTGTAAAATGGATCTTTAAAAATAAACTAGATGGTGAATCTAGAATTATAAGAAATAAAGCACGCCTAGTCGCTCAAGGATATTCTCAAATCGAGGGGGTAGATTTCGAAGAAACTTTTGCACCCGTTGCTCGCCTAGAATCTATACGAATATTTTTGGCATTTGCGAGTTTTAAAAGATTAAAATTATTTCAAATGGATGTTAAAAGTGCCTTTTAAACGGGTTTATAAAAGAAGAAGTCTATGTAGAACAACCCCCCGGTTTCATAAATGAAAAATTTCCTAATCATGTTTACAAACTAGAAAAAGCGCTTTATGGATTAAAACAAGCGCCCCGTGCATGGTATGATAGACTTACATCGTTTTTGTTAAAGCACGGTTATGTTATGGGAAGTGCCGACAACACACTCTTCATTAAGCATAATAATAACGATCTAATTATTTTACAAATCTATGTTGATGATATCATTTTTAGAGCCACTGATGAAGAGTTGTGTAATGAAGTAGTACTATAAATGAAAAAAGAATTTGAAATGAGTCTTGTAGGAGAATTGTCTTATTTTCTTGGTTTTCAAATCTCACAACAAAGTGATGGTATATTTATTTGCCAAACAAAATATGTTCACGATATGCTTAAACGATTTGGATTTGAAAATCTTAAACAAGCTTCTACTCCTATGAGTGCTTCTTTAAAACTAGGAAAAGATGAATCCGGAATTTCAATTGATCAAACGTTATATAGAGGAATGATAGGATCTCTTCTTTACTTAAGTGCATCTAGACCAGATATAATGTTTGTCGTATGTTTATGTGCTCGCTTTCAAGCCAACCCAAAAGAATCTCATTTAAAAGCGGTAAAACGGATTTTTCGTTATTTATTAGGGTCATCTAAATTAGGTTTGTGGTACCCACACAATGATACATTCACACTCCACGGCTATTCTGATTCGGACTACGCCGGGTGTTCACTAGATCGAAAAAGCACTAGCGGTACTTGTTACTTCTTAGGACCGTCCTTAGTAGTTTGGTCTAGTAGGAAACAATCCTCGGTTGCACTCTCCACCACGGAGGCCGAGTATATTGCACTTGATAGTTGTTGTACACAAGCACTATGGATGAGTCAAACACTAGAGGACTTTGGATTTCATCTTAAAAACATTGACCTTAAATGTGACAACAAAAGTGCAATAGACCTCACATATAATCCTGTACATCATTCTAGATCCAAACACATCGATGTTCGTCATCATTTCATTAGGGATCACATTAAGAAAGAGCATGTAAAAGTAAGCTTCATTGGCACGGACTCCCAACTCGCTGACATATTTACTAAGCCTCTTCCCGATGCGAAATTTCGATTATTATGACTTGAGTTAGGTGTCCTAGATCTTTCGAGTTAAAACACTTTCACAAAACATAATTTTTTGCATTTTTCACCATCGAAAACACCTCCTACAAATCTGAAATTTCAGCATTAAACTACTATTGGGACACCTAATCAGGATCAACAATCAAAAAATTTAAACTCCTCGAAAATCGTGTACTGTATTCCGCGCTAGCGCTAGCGTGACTTTCTGATTTTCTGCATTTTTAAAATTTTGAAAAATTCCAAAAATTATGATAATAGATATGTACTATTTTTTTTTTGCACCACTAATGTTATTTAAATTTTGAAAAAATAAAAAACAACACTATAAAAGACAAAATTCCAAAAATATGTTTTGCTTTTGTTTAAAGCTTTTGTCATTTACCAAAATCAAATATAAAATTACAAAAGACAAAAACCAAAAATATGTTTTGCTTTTATTTAAAGTTTTTTTTTTAAATCAAAATACAAAAACATAAAACTTGAAAACAAATCCAAAATTTTGTATGTTTTTTTTATGAACATCAAGCATGATTTAAATCTATTCTTTAGAGTCTCTATAATGTTACAATTTATTTTTTTCAAACTTCTTTAACATTGCTTTTATCATGCTTTGATCTATCTATTAATATGTGCATCAATAATAATTAGAAAAGTTTGTGTAGGACTAAGCTTAGCATGCCTCTAAGTATGAGTAAATGTTTTATGTTTGATAATGATATTATTTCACTCACCTTTTGGCTTAGTCTACTTGTGCTTCTTAATCTAAGAATGCTTGCTAATATTTTGTAATTGTACATAAAATTAAAATTGCACAAGTATCATACCTACACAACATTTATTTGCACTATTAAATTTTAAGAAGAGTGGTTAAAATTTCTTCTTTAAAGTGTTTGCAAAGCAAGTGTAATCGGAGAACTTTGTTCAAATCAAAACTCATCATAACCTTGACAAAGTCACCTCCACCAAGCACTACTTGAACCTCCTGATAAGTCTTAATAAGCATTGTGGGGTTAAGAACCTTGGATAGATTAGTAAAGTGTCTTGTGCAAACTCTTCATTTTAAAAATAAAACCACTTCTTCTTAAGTACACAGGATCACAACAAAAAAAAAATCAACCTTGATAAATTAACTTATGTGATCCCCCAAGCACTACTTTGCACCCTGATAAGTCTTCATAAGCATTGTGTGTGCAAAGCACCTTGGTTGTTGTACATTTTAATTTGTGCTTAAAAGTGTGTGGAAGTAAAATTATTTGTGTTGTTATTGTGCACTTTACTCTATATTTGTCTTGTATTTTTTTGGTTAACACACTTGTTCACTTTATTCAAAATACACTTGTGCACATCATTATCTTCCATAACACTTCTTCTCATGAGTATTGGATTCTAATGCTAATTCTATTCTTACTCTTTATTTATAAAATGCACTAGATAACCTAGCATGATTTCTACAATGTTTAGTTTGTTTTTGAAATTATGAATTACCATAACATTGTAGTACTCTCTCTTGTGATAATATTTATTCATGCTTGGTTTCTTCATTGGTGAAATTAAACTCTTGTTTAACCTTTGATGTACAAAACATCTTTTTTATGAAATTAAAACTTCAATATTTTTTGAATTATCACTTCTTATACAAGATGTTTTCTTTTAAGTCTTCCGCACCTTTGCATTATGCTACAAAACTCTGATTTATGAAAATATAGATACTCAAACTCTAATCTAATTCAATAAAAAGAATTCTACAGCTCCTTATCATTTCCTTCTCTCAAAGCTCGATCATGCCTATTAAACTTATTACAACAGCTTGAAGTGGTGTCTCCTTACCCACTTTTGCTAATAACAAAAGGGGGAGAACTAACATGATAACATATCTAACATGCATAATTCAGTTAAGAACATATTAGGAGAGCATTCACTTAGGGGGAGCATGTATTTAGGGGGAGCAATACTAAAATGCTATAATCATTATTTATCCTAAGTCATCCTTTTCACACACACACAAATATGTTTCTTCAGGCTTATTTAGACTAATGCTCTGATTTATCATTAATGGATTTGTTATTATCAAAAGGGGGAGTTTGTTGGAACACGGTCTTCCGCATCTCCTAGGTTTGAGAATAACAAATCCTATATGTGTATTTAATCTTGTGTGATCTAAGTGTGCAGGATAACAGGTCAAAATGACTCAAGGTTTACATATGGTGGTTGCCCCCGAAATTGAGCCATCAACTCCAAACTGATCACTAGCGCAGGCGATAGTGGATAGCGTCGGCGCTAGCTCGATGCACAGAAGGCATGCTGGAATTGTTGCCTCGGATTGAAGATTCTGCCGCGCAAAAAGTCTCCTAATATGAGATAGCGCCGGCGGTAGTGGCTAGCGCAGGCGCTAGCGCTAGTCTATAAAAAGGACCCAAGTCCTCTCGTTTCAGACACACATCAGAGAGATATATTGAGTGCCAGAATTCCAGAGGCTATCTTGGCCGAAATTTGATGTGCTAGCGAAGCTCTGCAAAACTTCTGAAGGAGATTCTCGTCACGCCGGATCAGATCGAAGTCCGCTTCTGCAACGCTTATTCAACGCCGGATCTTCGTCTCCAACTTCAAAAGTCCATCTTGAGGGAGTTCTTATTTCTTTATTGTTATTTCATATTCCTCTTTGTAAACGATTAGTGAAATCGTCTCGTGTTGGCGACTAGGTCTGGGTAGGACTTAGGGAGGAAATCGCCTCGTGTTGGCGACTAGATCTAGGCTAGGTCTAGGGGGGCTCGAGGCCACATCCGGGGAGGGATTGGCTAGAGCGGCTTGAGGCCGAATCCGGGGAGGATAAGGCTAGGGCCACCGGTTCGTGGGGAAGCAAGTCGGGATAGAAAACCAAAAGGTTTCTTTTATATTTAGCTTTGATTTCTAGCTTTCATAAGAGATCAAGTTTTGTAATCATATTTCTCAAGTTAATAAAATCTTGTCTCTATTTTTACTTTATTTGATTAGTCTTGATCTTCTTTATTATCATATTCAAAGCTTTTTCTAAAATAATCAAAATAATTATAAAATCTTTAAAACCTTTATTCACCCCCCCCCCCCCCCCCCCCTCTAAGGGCGCCTACCGATCCAACAGATTGTTGGTCTTTTTAGCAGCTACTATGATTGTTATCTTTGTATTAGCTGCTATATCTCCTCCTCTCCTTCTTGTTGGTCGGCTGCTGCAGTTCCAGTTAACTGACCCTTTGTTGGTCGGCTGTTGTAGTTCCAGTTACCTGTTAGCTTCAATTTATGGTTAGCCGACTGCTTTTGTTTCAGTTATGGACCGGCTGTTCTCCTTCTGTTAGGGCTGTTATTTATGGCATGTTATTGTCTTCCTCTTTTTGATTTCCTTGTGGGTGTTGCTGGTTCACTGTTAAGAATTAGTTTTCAGTTTTCTCTTGGCCAACTGTTGCTTTGCAATATTTTTCCATTACCTGCATATTGGAGAATCTTAATGATGTTGTCTGTGACCGGCTATTGCTGTTTTTCTGTCCAGTTAAAGCTGTTGCCACTTCTCTTTTTATTGTTGCTGGGGGAAACTCCTGTTTGTTTGTTTTTGTGTCCAGGAAGTATTTAATTTCTCGCATGGAAGTAGCTTTTCCTTATGAGCAGGCTGTTTGGAATTTCTGTTGTCTAATCTTTGTTCCTCATTTCAGTTAGAATTATTGTTAGGAGATTTGAGTCAAACTCGTGAATAACTTTGGGGCTTTTACCTTGACCGACCGTCTGTTGTTTCTTTTTTAGTTTGGAGTAATATTGACTGATTATATGTTTGATATTTTTGTGGATCAGGACCCCTTTATTCAGCCTTGGCCAACTACCGCCATGCCTCGGAGGAGACTGCCGCGATCGTCGGCCGAAAATCAGGTGACTTCCTCCCCTCTCCCATGGTTCTAGATCTTTAGATCACATAGGAGAGATGTTGGGCCAAGAGGACCCAACCTTATGAGTTATGGTGTTTCCATAGGAGAAGACCACGCTAGAACTTCCGTTCTAGGGCGACGATCGCCGTGAGATTTGCTTCAATCAACCCCTCTCTTCAATACGAAGAGAGAGGACTTGATCTCGTGAAGATTGGTGGTCTTTTGAGGGAGTATTTGAGGAAATAGCGCTGTTCATTTTAGCCCCTTGCTGGAGGAAGAAGACGAACAAATGTCATTAGATTTACTTTAAGATACGTGCAGAAATTATATCTGCAGACCGATGCAGAAATCTGTTTTCTGCGCGCAGCTGTGTTCAAGTTCAGTTTTGGGCACGATACAATGGGATTCAGGTTTCGGGCTCAACACGAAAGTTGTAGATCTCGGAAAATCCTTCGAGATGAGTGGCTGTGCATATTTTGGGGAGCCCTGTAGCTCCCTAAACAACCCTTGAATACAGACTGTGTAATTAAGGTTTGTTAGTTTGCTGTCATCTATTACACAGCCAGCTTGTTGAGCTTGTTTGAGGATGAAACACTTGGAATTGGACCTTCGGTTCAACATAAAAATTGTAGCCCTTGTTGTTAACTTTCCAGAATGGGGTGGCACGTAAATTTTTAGTGTAGTGAAACTCTCAGAATTTCAGTTTTAGTATTCTGTGTCTTGGTAGCCTAAGTCTCGATGAATTTTTGAATAACTTCATTGATACTTGTTGTTGTTCAAAACAAAATTGTAGAGATGATGTTGATGACGATGTGCATATCGCTGTAGAATTTCATGATTTTTAGATGAATATTTATTATCTTTTTGTGAATAATAAATTATGATCTTAACAAAGCAGCGAGTCTATGCTAGAGGCTTTAGCGAGATCGGAATTGAAATGGATCCTTGGTTATACATATTTTGGTGATTTACCTTGTCTTGTTTATCGGAGGTTGTTTGGAATTGGTAGATAAATTTTGATGACAATGTGGACATCCCTCTTAAATTTCATAATCTTCGGATATAAACTTGCTGTGATTTGTCAATATTAGGTTATAAATTATTGTGCCGTAAATAGCTATCAAGATTATTCCAAATGAGCTGGGATATGGTGTAAACACTTAAGACGCTAACCCTGACGAGTAGAAGAAATTTTAGAAGTCTTGGGTTTAATATAGCCATTTGATTGATCACTTGTTTGATGACGCTCTAGGACAATAAATATGTGCATGAAACTTTAGGCAAGTTGTGTTTTGAATAGTGCTCCTAATTACATTATATGTAAAGGTTATTATTATGATTTTAATATAACATTGGAGGTGATTGACCTAAATATTGGGGAAAATCATGTAATGAACGATTGATGGCGTAGTATGTATTAACATTTAAATATATATGTTGAATCTAACAGGGTTGGATGAGAAACAACCCTTGAGTAAAAGTCGACCTTAGTCTTATAATATCATGATAGTCTTCTGGTAATAATCTTGAGTCAATTGGATGAATATTTGTAGTACCTCCCCTTATGTGGTTCATATAACTCATTTGGTCTGCGAATAGTAAAACAGTAGAATTGAGATAACTTGTAGACCATTAGGTGGGAATGGGATGTAGTTGGTGTACCTGATTTGGATGAAGAGGTTGAGGTCACCAAAAATGAGTTTAGGTGATGAGAGTGCTTGGTGAGCTATGGGTAAGGCTGTGCTCGGGATTGACGAAAGATCGTCTTTCCCCTTAGAGGGTCATAAAGCACTGAGGTTTAATTCGAGTGAAATGAAAAGAGGGTAATCTTATGGGTAGATGCCAATAATACTAAGTGTCTTGAGAAAGGGAACTTTGGGGTGTCATCCCATTGTAGTTCCTAGTACCGTTGCGAGCCCCTTACAGGGTAACCCTCGGGAAGTCCAAGATTAACCCTAAATTGCAATAACATTTAAAGTAGGCAAGAGTAGCCATAGTAGGGTAAGATTGGATTTATGTATCTCCTCCCAGGGTGGGAGTGACAGGTGTGTGGTATACTGGGTTGGACGAGCTGGAGGCTCGAGGGAAGGATAGCCCCGTTAGTTCTTGGATAATTGTGGCAGGTCTTCGGTACTAGGCAGGTCGTCACACCGACCGCAGTACGTGGACTTAGCGGGTGTGTAGGGGTCTGAGGGGACAGCTTGTCTGCGTGTCGGGATGACAATTCCTCAAAGACACCTTCCACTTAGCTCAAAGCCTGGTGGACTCCAGCAAAGAGTATGCAGAGCTCCGCGGTTGTTTAGCGTCAAGCGTACGTGCGGTCTAGGCCTGGTAGTGTGCATACCCGCCTAGGAGTGGACGGCCCGGTCCGCTACCACCGTGTGTCACAGCGGTTGGTACCTGAGAGGTTGGCTTCCTCTCAAATAGAGGGAACTACAAAGGTCTGTGTGCACAGAGTCGTGTGTGTGAGTTCATTGCATAAATCATTCATAGCATAGCATAGCATAGCATAGCATACGCACTTGCGGATCCTCATCATATAAATTTTTGTGGGCTCTTTTATATGATGAGTTGTAATTCCTGGAAATCCTAACTTATAAGTTTGTATGGGCATTCATATAAGTTAGGGTACGAGATTGATTACTTGTTGCTACTGTTCTTACTGCCTTGCTTTACCTGCTTTACTTACTGTTTATTTACTATTGTACACCTTTATTATACTCCTGCTTATACATGATTAGATTAGCCCCTTTTACACTTGTGTAGCTTAGAATTTGTGCATACACCAGTTTACTTTCCCCGTCACCTGCTTTGTATATTACTGTTATATTGCAGCTTTTCTTCCTTTCCTTCCGCCCGGTGCCTTGGAGCCGTCGGGGGAGCGGATGGGAAGCCACTTAGTCTTTATGACTAACGGTTGCTACGTCCCTCTTTTTAGGAGCATATTCAGTGGTATAGCAGCGTTCAACACCGGAGGCCAGCCAGGTCAGGTGTGCAGGGCTGGGGTTTGTAGTACCTTAGCTGCCGTCAGTGACAGAGGCGGGTGAGTGTTTTGAGATGTAGCCCTTGGGGCATTTAGCTAGTTACTCTGATGATTTGCAGGAGCTTGTGTAGCTTTCTGCTTTTCTCTGTACTATTCTGGACTTTATTACTTATTGTGAACCTATGACTTTAATGCTTTCTATTAATGATGGGTTGGCGCTGTTCAGTTGGTTTGGCCGGCAGGATAGACGTCTTGTGGTACAGGTTAGCCCGTGTGCTGACGCTACCGCAAGGCGGCTGTTCTGGGCATAAGACTCCCCTCGACCGTGTTTTGTGTTCCGGGAGGGGGATCTTACACTTCCTGAGGGCAGTCATCTCTTCATCCAAGGCCTCTTCCCACTCCTTGACTCCAACAACATTTTCAAAGCAAGATGACTCTCTCTCATCTAGGGGACTTGCATAGAAACATGAGACGAAGCTCATCAAGTTTCCCCCGTATACTGATCTAGTGGAATGATAGTCCTCTTAGACCTCCTCAGAGATTATTCTGAACCGCCTCTTCAACTACCTATTCTGAACTAGCTCTCCTTCCAGGCATACTTGGAGCATTGCTCCCCCTTCTTCCAGAACCTGCACCTGACCTAGAGCTATATGCAACTGGAGCACCCGGAGAAATAGGCAACTCCACCAGAACCTGCTTAGTAGCTTCTTCAAGTCTACCATCTGACCTTCTTCCTTGTAGCTTAACAGAAGAGCTACCCTGGTATGATGTTAATTCATCAAATACCACATCCCTTGAGACCACAGCTCTCCGTGTCTCAGGATATATGCATCTCCAACCCTTCTTCCGGTCATCATAACCGACGAAGACTAGCTTCCTTGCTTTCGCATCTAGCTTTGTTCTGAGGGCATCAGGAACTTCCATGTAGCAGGTAGATCCGAACACTCGAAGGTGTTCCATCGTAGGATTAATCTTGAACATTAACTCATGAGGGGTCTTCATGTTGATGGGACTCAGAGGCATCCGATTGATGACATAATTTGCACAGGACATTCCCTCTGCCCAGAAAGACTTTGGGATATTCTTGGCATGAAGCCAACAGTTGCAGGTCTTCGTCAGATCACAGATCTTCCGCTCTGCAACACCATTATATTATGGAGTGTGAGCACAAGAGATCTCTCTCTGGATGTCATGCTTTCTGCAGAAGTTAAGGAACAAATTTGAGTTGAACTCCCCTCCATTGTCGGTTCTGAACTTATTGATCCGCAGGTTAAGCTGACCTTCCACTAGATCCTTGAACTCCACAAGCGTTTCAAAGGCTTCCGACTTCTCCTTCAAAAAATATACCCAAGTATATCTAGTGAAGTCATCAATCAAGACTAGCATATACTTGCTACCTCTAAGACTAACAGTTGCGGTAAGTCCAAACAGATCACCATGAATACACTCCAATGGTGCTTTGCATCTGCTTTGTGATTTGTCGAATGGAAGACGTTGAGCCTTACCATATTAACAACCTGCACAAGCATGACCTTCACCAAAAGAAGACAAGATAGGCAGACCTCTCACAAGGCCTCTTCCCGCCATAGCTTTCAGCTTCTCCATCCTAACATGTCCAAGTCTTTCATGCTAGATAGCAGCGCTATCAGTAGTCCTGATCTTATCAGCATAGGAACTTGTAGATAACACAAACAAGTCCTTCACCCTTCTTCCAATATGAGTGATATATGCCTTCATCGCTGGCACGTTTCGAAGAAACTTCACTTATGTTGGACCAAACAGAACGTGATAGCCAGCATCAACAACATTGGTCACCATGAAGAGGTTTTTCTTCATCCCCAGAACACGATAGATACTCTTCAACGTGAGTAGACCTCTATCTCCGTTCAAATAAACTATACCCTCCTTCTCAACTGTATGTATAGTATCATCAGCAATAATGATAGCATCATTACTTGAGTATGCCTGCAAAGAAGAGAACTTTGACTTGTCTCTTATTAGGTGTTAACCACAAACCGAGTCCACAATCCAATCATCCTGATAGTTGATAGACGCCAAAGCCCGAACACATATGCCCGTCATAAAGGCTCCATCACCCCATATATCTCCTACATTGGAAACAACTTCTTCTTTTCCTACAGCATGCCCCAGCTGAAGATTGACTTTACAGTCTCACTTGAAATGACCAACCTGATTGCACCTGTAGCACCTTGGTCCTTCCTTCTTCTTTCCATCACTCTTAGGAGGACTACTCCTCTCTTGCTGATAAATTTGAAGGTCCATCGCTAATGGATGACTTCTTCTTCTTGTCCCATCTCTTCTTCTTGCATGAGTATAGAACCTCACTTTCTCCCCCAGAGACAGATATCCCAGCCATTTGCTTTGCCAAGCTCTCTTGCGAAGCAAGCAAGTTCTCCAGCTCTAGCAACGATGGCTGATTGGCCCAACCTTGCACAGAAGTGACAAAGGCCACATACTCCCTCCATAAGCCGTGGGTTATGTGCCTTTTCAACCTTGCTTCTGAAATAGGTTCATCCGGGTTCAAAGCTGATATCTCTCCGCACAGGTTCTTCATCTTCAAGAAGAAAGTTGAAATGGACAAATCCCCTTGAGTTGCTTTCGCCAATTCATTTTCAAGAAACTGTAGCCGAGCTACATTCTTCTTATTGAGCAAGCCATCCAAGGCTGTCCAAATCTCAACAGCTGACCTACATTCAATTATGTGGTCAAACAACTCCGGAATGATAGCACGCATGTGAGTGAACTATGCCTTAGCATTTGTTCTCTTCCAAGCTTTCACCTGCTCAGCGTTCCCTTCAGCAGCTACAACAGCTTGTCTATCATCTCCTCCTACTACCTCCTATAAATCCTCGCCAAGAAGATTGCTCTCCATGCACGACTTCCAGTTCTTGAAGTTAGTCTGCGTAAAGAGCTCAATTCAAAAACCTCTTGTGTAACCTCCTCCCATTGCTATCACACTGGTTAACAACCTTTCAGAGACTGAAGCAAGATTCTGTGGCTGATCACTGCCTCAAACCTCCCTCTGATACCATGTTAAAATTTCAGAGATGGATCAAAGACAACAGCGGAAGACTTCAATTCAATTCAAAACAGTTAATAGTGATAATGAAGACAAGAGAATCTCAATTGACTACTATCTTATTACAATGTGTTGCATACATGATGAGACATGATTTATAAGAGAAACACTTAGATGAGAAGAACAAGCAACACAACAAGCATCCGATGGCTATAAAACTGAGACTGCCCAGATCGCTCGAACTCAGCAAGATCGTCGGATTCCTTGAGACCACACGAACAGAACAGGTCGTTGACCTGTACTCTGCCAGACCGCCAATCACAGACCGAACAATCTGCTCTTTATTGGACTGCTGAAAAAACAAGGCAGTCCGCACTTCTTGATCGCCCAGACTACACGGTCTCAAGATCACAGAAGTAACCGGCGAACACAAGACGAAAAACAACTCACTGCTGCAAGACCGCAACTCAAGACCGCCTGACCACTTAAGGTCGCAGGATCAATTGAGTCCGCTGCAAATAGACCAAGAACTTCAAAATACAGTTCGCCCAAACGAGACCGCTGCCTAGCTGGTTTATTCAAAGCTGGAAAGAAGGAAGAATGCTAATGCTAGAACACTGACCACTAACCTGCGAACACAACAAACCGGTCAACAAACGAAACCGCACGGCCTCAAAAATGAGACCGGCACAATCAATCCAAACTTTAGTTCTTACGGTTCTTGCATATGAATGGCTAGCCCTGCCCCTCTATTTATAGGCAAATGAACGGATGTCGTCACCACCCGAGAGGGATATGATCACCATCCTTATTGAAGCACGCGGTCTCCAGAACCAGACCATGCAGTCTCCCTAAGACCTTTATTATACTTAAGAAAAACTGTCCAAGTAAGACAGCTTGCCAAGAACAACCCGGCAGACTGCCCAGTCTCTTATAAGAACAGACATATGAGCATCTGATTGATCAAGAGCAGACCGCCAGAATCGAGCTCATACAACCCGCCCGGATTCTTATAAGATTGGATCCACATGAACATCCTGACATACCATAACTGTCTGCCATAATGAACTCATGCAGACCGCAGTACCAGACCGCCGAAGCAACCTCCAGTATAAGACCGTTCGCTCTAAACCAGAACAGGAACACTTGGGCCCAACCGGCAAACCACAATAGTTCGCCAACACCAGAGACGCGCGAACACAAAGCAGATCGCCATACCAGATCGCCAGATCACACAGTCTCTACGGTCTCCAAAGTCAGACTGCCCAGACACTCCACTTCCACTTCAAAAATTTAACAATCCAGCTCCGTCTTTTTCCTCAGCTCAAAATGCGATCGTCGGGAGGCTAATAGGTATGTTGGATTAGGATTTTGCTCCGATATTGGCGCTTGAACATGACGCAGAATCAGATGCAGCACACACGTCTCAATCTTGATGCACTGCTCCTCTCCGTCCGCCGCCATTCCGCTCAGCCTGCAGAGAACCCATCGACAAAACCGGAGGACCCGGCGGCCAAGAAACCTTTAACTCCATTGTGGAGACTCTTCCTTCCATTTTACAATTCAGATCTCAAATCCGGTCCAGTGAGGAACCCCAGAGTTGTCACCAGCATCCCGAGGAGGAGTTGTAACATCCTCCCTGTTAAATAGAACATATCAGTAGGTCTGGTCGAGTCCCCACGCCATATTAAACGAACAGAAGAATGCGTTACTTAATTAGTTTCAAACCGTTAATATGATATCCATTTCAGCAGAAAGAGTTGTACAACGGAAGCATTTAATATTTAATTACAAACCAGTTCACAAAAACTTGTCCACTTACTATCTAGGAATGAGTGCACAAAAAGGGTCTTTACATAATTTGTTTACATCAAAAGTGGCTTCCAAACATCGGCACGCAGGCCGGCCACACATGAAAAATAGTAAACAACAAGCTTTGGCCTTCGAGGGCCAGCACAGCACAGCAGCAGGGGCTTCAGCCCACTATTTCCCACTAGTCTCGTCAGGACCTGTACAAACATATCCCCCAAAAGAGTGGGGGAAAACAAGCAACCGGTCATCTTTAGCTGACCAAGATATAACGACCCCACCCCTTTCTTGGGGCGGTGGTACTCCATCCCTGCAGTCAAGAGTCAGCAGCATATAAACACATATTACCATAAACAACACAAGCGTAGGCATTCACAGCCATCTGCTTCGTGCTCTCAAGGCACACTTTGGCATACTCCCCGAGTTACGCCTCCAAGCTAAGTCTTATTTCAACTTAGACAAACAATTTGAGCTAGTTCGTACACACGAAGTTCCGGCACTCTTCCATAGCCCGGTGCACCGAGGGGCGACCTCTTCACCACCACTATGGGCTGGTTCGGATCAGCTAGGCCCGTCCTCAATCATCGTGATCAACTCTGCACGATGCGGGTAAGCTTTCACCTTGTGCCCGTCACTTAAAGCTAGGTTCTTCAGGCCCTTCAGCTTCTTCTGCTACGGACCCAGTCCCCAAGATTTTAGGTCACACAGGCTCACACAATCTGTGCATTGGGTGATACCGCCGGCGCTAATGCTAGCGCCCGACACTAGCAACAGAACTCAGTTCTGCCCGGCACTAGTAACAGAACCCAGTTCTGCTACCTCTGGGAAAATACCTCCAGAACTCAACTTCTTAGCTCACCTGGAGATACCGCCGGCGCTAACGCTAGCGCCCGACGCTTGTAACATAACTCAGTTCTGCTACCATTTTCAGGTATTTTTTGGGAAACACCTCCATATCACTTTGATGTACAACACTGTACACAGAACCCGCAACACGCATATACATGGAGTCTTCTCTGGCACGCTACAAGCAATAATCATTGCCAATCCGGACCAACCTGTCCAGATGGGCTTCACACAGCATGCTTATGTCCGTACTTCCATTCCAGACTCTATATGCAATTTCTGGGGGGAATAACTTCAATTTGTAACATCCTACCTGTTACATAGAACGTAACATTGATCTGGCCGGGACCCCACGCCATATTAAACGGATTATCACATAACATTGGTCCATCGGGCAGTGGCCCCGCCATCCGCACGCTCGTCGCCCTTAACCGGAGGCCTTCCGACCCAGGATCTGGGTCAGACTCCGATAAACCAGAGGAGTATTACACCGGCGGTGAGAAGAGGTGGGATTATCACTTTTTCCCGTTCAAATGCATTGATTTGTTAATTTAGTATTGAAACGATGGTCAGGTAGGCCTTCTTAATGTTTGTGATTTTTTTCGAAATATGCTGGATTTTAGATGTTATCGTTGGTTAGGGATCATTGAATATGCAGAATAATGATTAGATCCGGCAGACGTGTAACTCTCTTCTGGAAATTTATTCACAGTTTACCGCTCCGAGATGATTGGCCTAAAAAGAAAAATATAAAAAAAATGCTAGGGTTGTTAGCTATATTCTTGGTTTGGCAACATGTCACTGAGTTTTTTTTTGCATTTACCGTTCCAACGAGTGGTAATGTTGTGTTTTATTATGTTTAATGAAATTCTTTTAGATCTGGCTAATGCAATTCCTGGTCTGAGATAATAATAATGATTAGTAGACTCTTCTTGCTTAAATTTCATGCAGACAATCTTAATGTTTTACTCTTCCTTCTTACTCTTCATGCTTCAACTGATTTCTTTGAACAATCCCATTATTTCTATAATCTACTGTCCGCAGTTGCAACTAATATATTGAATAAATATTTATTTCATGTTTCGGATCGGAACTAGCATCCAATTTGTTGCGGGGATCAAGACCGGGGTCAATTTTTTTACGTACTCCTCCTTACATTAACTCGTTCATCGTTAAAGTTATGTCTTCAACCAGAGCTCAAGTCTTTCTCAGGTATGATCTGAATTTCATTTTTATTTTTCAAATGATCACGAACAGTTCTTTGAACTTATCTATTCAATTTCAAATGTATATTCTTATTTCAATACTTTCAAAATACTTATTGTAGTTAAAAGGTAAGCGATGCTTCAATTTGTATGTAATGATATAGCTCAAATTTGCTTGTATGGTTGCTGGATTGGTATGAATTGGTAGACAGTAGGAGGCCGCATTTGGTTGGTGAAATTAAAAATAGATACAATTAGATAAAGTAATTTGACATGATTCTCATTCTCTTAAGATGCTCATTATTAAGAACTAGTTGATTTCCATACTAAAAAGTAATTTTCAAGTTTTTTATGAAGGTGGGATCGAGGGAATATAGACTTAAGAATATCTTAAGCATGATGCGTTCGTCATAGAGATATTTTCATCCATGCATGATTCTGTAGTGGTATACAAATCACCATGATTTTTTCTTAAATCTTGTCTATATTGATTGCGATTACTATGGTGGAAAGCTTGCACCAACTATTTTTTTGATGATAGCAGAATGTGAAGACTCATTTTCTCCTTGCTGTCTATCCAGGCTTAGCATCTAAATTTAACTCCTTGATATGTGTTTTCATTTAAATAATTTGACTTTTCTGCCTGATTATGAGCTAATCTTATTCTCCAATTGCTTCAAATCATTGAGTTGGTGTACATTAATGCAACATGTAAAGCATAATTCTTACTCCTAAATTTTTTACAGGTCTCCAGCTATTATCATGACCTCACATGATAATATGAGATGGTAACCTCTTCTTCCGAATAGATATTTAGTTCATATAAATGTTCTGTGCTTTCGTCTATCTTTTTTGCAGCATGTAGCCTATGGATGGGTAATTTCTTTCATTCTTCCCTGAATGGTGTCGATCTTCCTTCATTCACAGAATGATCCAACTCCGAGGAGACAGAACTTTTGGGAAGTGGGGATTATAATTTAGTAAGAAGTAATTACTCTTAATTTTTCATCCGTATGGATTTTGAATTGAACTTCTGGTAAAAATGATCAACATTTGTTCTTGATTTTCTAGGCGAGTGGGGGAGTACTATCAAGTATTTCTATATGATCGTCACCATCTTTCTTTCCTCTATCAGCCCACGGCCAATGTCGCCGCCCACAATCAATGTCGTTGCCCACGACCAATATCGCCGCCCACGACCAATGTCGCCGCCCACGACCGATGTTGTCGCCCATGACCAATGTCGACGCCCACGACCGATGTCGCCCCCGAACAATGTTGCTACCGCCCACGACCAATGTCGCCGTCATGACCAATGTCGCCGCCCACGACCAATGTCGCCGCCCCCCTAAATGTCGCCGCCCCGCATGGGGTCTCCGTGCACGACTGCTTGTATATATATACACATACATATATACATATATATACACATACATATATGCATATATATATATACACATACATATATATATATTTATATACACACACACACATATATATATATACATACATATATATATACACACACACATATATATATATACACATACATATATATACACATACATATATATACACACACATATATATACGAGCATCTTCGCACGGGCTACGCCCGTGCTTGATGCTCTCGGGCGGCCTTCGGCCGCATCAATGCGGGCTTCGCCCGCAATCAAGCGGGTTTCGCCCGCTTGTCATGCCAGGCGGGCTTCGCCCGCCGCCTCGGCATCGGCGGGCTTCGCCCGTCCCGCGCCGATAATCGCCCGCCCATCGCCGGTCTTCGCCCCCGTCACCTATTTAAAAGTTTAAATAATTTTCCATTCATTAAATATTAACAGAAAAAATAAATTAAAAATAATCAAAACATGTAACCCCCTAAAATCTCGGGCGGGCTTCGGCCGCATCAATGCGGACTTCGACCGCAACAAAGCGGGCTTCGCCCGCTTGGCATTCAAGGCGGGCTTTGCCTGCCCCCTCGGCGTCGGCGGGCTTCGCCCGCCCCCTCGGCGTCGGCTGGCTTCGCCCGCCCCTCGCCGGTATTCGCTCGCCCCTCAGCGGTCTTCGCAATTTTTTTTTTTCAAATGCCTCCGCGTGAGCCCGCCCGCTCCCTGTTGAGCCCGCTTGGCTCGCCCCGTCCTGGCCCGCGTGAATCCGCCCGCCCCCGCTTGAGCGCGCCCGCCCCCCGGGATCCCGCGTGACCGAGCCGCAGCCGCAGCTGCACCATTTTTTTCGTTCGTACAGAGGGCAAAAAGGTAATTTACTGTGACCGACTATATTGACAGCCCAGGAACAGATCGCGCTTATTAATATAGATATATATGACTTCAAGCAGAATGGCTGGCGCCGAGGTGGTTACTCTATGTCGTTTTAATGTAATCTAAAATTAATAAAAAAATCAAAAAAATGTATATTATAATTATATACAAAAATAAACTTATTAAAAAAATTGCATAATATGTATACACACAGAGAAAAACTATATTAGCGGTATAAAATTTTATAAATACGTGAAAATAAATAACTAAATTATATAAAGTAAAGGTGATTTTAAGATCCATTTTTTTACATATGAGTTTAATTAATATATTAGTAGCAGTTCTGCAGTTGTGTTGTGTACGGGACTTGTGCTCCTACCCGATTGCTGTAGTGGGCTCGGCCTACGCACTTTGGAATCTTATAAATACAGAGAAAAAAAGAAAAAAGAATAAAATTTGTATAATTAATGTTATATTATATGTAAGAGCTAATAATACAGTGTGAAAAGGCGCGTAATTGCAGCAATTTTTTTTAAAAAAAACATCGCCGGCGGGGCCCACAGGCGGGCCCCGCCCGCTTCATTGTAATGGCGATTTGGTACTTTTAGTCCCACATCGCCAATTACACTGGCTTCCCGCTGTTTATATAGCGGGAAGCCGGTGTAATCCCAAAGATTACAGCGGGCGGGCACAGCCGCCTGGCTCGCGTGAGCCCGCCCGCTCCCGCGTGAGGCCGCCCTGGCTCGCCCCGTCCCGTCCCGCGTGAGCCCGCCTGCCCCCCGCCTGAGCGCGCCCGCCCCCCGTGAGCCGGCTTGACCGAACCGAGCCGCAGCTGGCTCAGGTTTTTTTCGGCCTCCCCCTTGAATCGGACAGCCAGATTTTGATCATGCTTGGTGGATTGGACGGTTCAGATGGGATCTATGGTGTTAGCAGAATATGCATACTTCCTTTATAGTATAGATATACACATACATACATATATATATACACATACATACATATATATATACACAAACATATATATATACACACACAAACATATATATATGTATATATACGAGTGACAGGCACGGGCCCTCGGCCCGATCCAAGGAGGCATTTGTCGTGGGGGCGACATTTGTCGTGGGGGAGATATTTGTCGTGGTAGACGATATTTGTCGTGGGTGGCGATATTTCTCGTGGGGGCGAAATTTGTCGTGGGGGAGACATTTGTCCTGGGAGCGACATTTGTCGTGGGGGCGATATTTGTCGTTGGGGCAACACTTGTCGTGTGGGCGACATTTATCGTGGGTGGCGACATTTGTCGTTGGCAGGTACATTGGTCGTGGGGACGACATTGATCGGGGGGCGACATTGATCGTGGGCGGCGATATTGGTCGTGGGCGGCGACATTGGTCGTGGGCGGCGACATTGGTCGTGGGCGGCGACATTGGTCGTGGGCGGCGATATTGGTCGTGGGGGCGACATTGGTCGTGCGGCGAGATTTGTCGTGGGGGCGACATTTGTCATTGTGGAGCGACATTTGTCGTGGGGGCGACATTTGTCATTGTGGAGCGACATTTGTCGTGGGAGCGACATTTGTCGTGGGTGCGACATTTGTCGTGGAGGCGACATTTGTCGTGGTGGACGATATTTGTCGTGGGTGGCGATATTTCTCGTGGGGGCGACATTTGTCGTGAGGGAGACATTTGTCCTGGGGGCGACATTTGTCGTGGGGGCGATATTTGTCATTGGGGCAACATTTGTCGCGTGGGGCGACATTTATCGTGGGTGGCGACATTTGTCGTTGGCAGGTACATTGGTCGTGGGGGCGACATTGATCGGGGGCGACATTGATTGTGGGCGGGGCGATATTGGTCGTGGGCGGCGACATTGGTCGTGAGCGGCGACATTAGTTGTGAGCGGCGATATTGATCGTGGAGGCGACATTGGTCTTGAATGGAAAGAAAAAAATAGAATGCACTTGCTACTCGATTTTCTCATCATTAGCATCAAGATTTAAAAAATTTCAAATAATGAAGGAAACAATGGAATGGGTAATTAGCAATAACAGAAAATCACCATCCAAATTCGGACAATCTGCATCTAGATTCAAAAAGAACCAATCAAGATTCCATGGTGTCTAAACCATAAACCCTAGTATGAAATGTCTAAATTGAAAAAGGTTTAGTGAAATATCTAACCCAGGTATGAAATGTCTTAATAATAGTATGAAATGTGTAAACACTGTATGAAATGTGTAAACCCTATACAAAATTAGCTTTACGGGAAGAGACCAACCAAAACAAACCATTTTCTTTTAGAATAACTCTAAACAAAAAACAGAGCGAAGTTCTGTATTGATTGAGTCAATATCTAGTATCTTGGAACAAATAACAATGATTAAAGAAATATCTTCTGTAAGTTCCATGTTTTTTCTAGTCCACGGAGGAAAATGGTAAAGTGTAACAATTATAAAACCATAAATCTTAAGACAAAAAAAGTAATGGCGAGGGTAAAACCCAAAAATTATCATAAAAAGTTTAAACTGTGTACTCGTACTTGGTGAGTGTATTCCATTTCATCATAATGGAATGATTCTTAGGGTCCGTTCGTTTGGACGGAATTGGCATTCTGGGATTGGTATTGACGATTAGAAATCCAATTGTAATGTTCGGCGCAACGAAATTTACGAGGATATTGACTTTTATATGAAAACCCATGGCTTTGACTTTGAACTAAAAAATCAAATCGCCAATTCTTACCTCCCTCCACCCATGAGTTTTCCGCATAATCGAGTGTTTTTGCCAGAGTTTTTCAGCCAACGCGTGTGTTTTCCTGCCGGGAGTGGGTTTTTTTGCCGGATGCGTATTTTTCGGTCGACACGTGTTTTTCGGTCGGGCATTCATTTTTTTTGCCCAGGCTTGCGTTTTTCGCCCGGGTGCGCGTTTTTCGTTCGGCCGTGGGTTTTTTCGGCCGACCGGGCAATTTTCACATGGGCGCGCGTTTGTTTTGCCCTGGCGCACTTTTTTCGCCCGGGCGCGCTTTTTTCGCACGAACGCGATTTTTCCGGCCAAACGCGATTTTTCCGGTCGAACGCGATTTTTCCTGCCAAACGCGGTTTTTTCCGGCCGAACGCGATTTTTCCGGTCGGAAGCGAATTTTTAGGCCGGGCGCGATATATTTTGCCCGGACACGATAGTTTTTGTCGGGGGCTATTTTTTCACCCGAGCGCGTTTTTTTCACCCATGCGCGTTTTTTTGACCGGGCGCGATTTTTTCGCCTTGGCGCAGTATTTTTCGCCCGGGTGAGATTTTTTCCCCCGGGCGAGTTTTTTTCGTAAAAAATCGCGCCCGGTCAAAAAAATGGGCCCAGAAGAAAAAATCGAGCCCATGTGGAAAAAAACACTCCCGGGCGAAAAAAACGCGCCGAGTCGCCCGGGTGAAAAAATCGCTCTCCGGCGAATAAAACGCGCCCTCTCGCCCGGGCGAGAAAATCGCAAGCGGGCGAAAAAAAATGCGACCGGGCAAAAAAAACGCGCACGAGCGAAAAAATCGCGCCCCGGAGAAAAAAACGCGCCCTGGCGAAAAAAACGTGCTCTGGCGAAAAAATGGCGCCCTGCAGAAAAATTCGCGCCCAGGAGAAAAAAACGCGTCCGGGCATAAAAATTGCGCCTGGGAGAAAAAATCGCGCCGGGGCGAAATAATCGCGCCCGTGCGAAAAATACGCGCGCGGGCGAAAAAAACATACCCGGGCGAAAAAATCGCGCCCGAGCGAAAAAAAACACGCCCGGGCGAAAAATTCGCGCAAGGGCGAAAAAAACCCGCCCGGGAGAAGAAACGCGCCCAGGCAAAAAATTCGCGTCTGGGCGAAAATTCTCGGCCCGGGCGAAAAAAATGCGCCTGGCCGCGAATTTTTCCATCCGGGCGCACGTTTTTTCGACCAATCGCGAAATTTCGCCAGGGCGCGGGTTTTTCGCTCTGTCGCGCGTTTTTCACCCGAGCAAAATAATGCGCGCTCGGGAAAAAAATGCGCACCTGGGCGAAAAAATTGCGCTTGGGCAAAAAATGCGCGTCATAAAACATATTATGCAATTTAATACATTCGGCGCTGACGCCTATTTTGAGTTTTATAAAATTATTATATAATGTCAATTCCAATACCAATTCCATCATTCAGTCGAACAACTTTTGTGCCACAATTCCAATTTTATTGACTGAATTCAATCTTACCGCCGAACAACAAAATTGGAATTATGTAAAAAGTCAATTCATGTAGATATTGGTTTTCGTTGAAAAGCCAATTCCAAAAAGTAAATTCCATCAAACGAACGAACCCTTATGGTTTACATTTACGAAGAAAACACAATCAATAACTCCTACAATCTCAAACAAAATCAAAAGATGATAAAATTTATTAGCAGCATTTAAAAGATTACAATACCTTAAATTAAAAAATTCTAATGAACAACAGTACATTGTGAGTAATACATTGTGATATTTCAAAGTAGAGTTCTAGACCGACAAACTTCTCAAACTCCCCTTATGCACCTATCCAGAAGCATGTGATAGTGGTAAATTAGAGATTACTCATACAACCATTGAAGAACCATCAAAATCTAATGGAATTCTCTATGTCAGGATACTAAGTATGGTTCTGGTTCACTCTTATCCTCTCTTATGCACCTTAAAAGGGATACATATCCCTCCTGGATAAATGGAAGAGGAATATTCCTAAAGTGAAGATAACAAAGGATGCTTCTCCTAAAACAACACCATTCCCCTCTGATCTCAAATCGTGATGGGTTTTCACCCATATCCCTAAGGCCCCGTTCGTTTGGACGGAATTGAAGACTTAGAATTGAAATTCAACGTCGAAGTCCAATTACACCGTTCGCTTGTTAGGTAGCTTTAATAATTGAAATTTGAGTTGAATATCATGAAATTGATTTTAGCCTAAGCAGAAAATCTAGCTAAACATATCGGATTTGGGCGAGTCTAGCACGCTCGATTTATCGCATTTTTTGCTCGGGCGCGCGTTTTTTCGCCCGAACGCTCGTTTTTCGCACGAGCGCGCGTTTTTCGCCCGGACGCCCAAATTTTGCCCGACCGGAAATTTTCCGCCCGGACGCGCGTTTTTCGCCCTGTAGCATGTTTTTCGCCCTAGCGCGCGTTTTTCGCCTGGGTGCACAGTTTTTTGATCGGGCGCGAGTTTTTTGCACGAACGCCAGTTTTTCGCCCGAACGCGCGTTTTTCGCCCGGACGCCCAAATTTTGCCCGGACGGAAATTTTCCGCCCTAGCACGCGTTTTTCGCCCCGGGGCGCGTTTTTCGCCCGGGGGCAAGTTTTGCCTTCCGGGAGCGCAATTTTTTGCATGGGCGCGAGTTTTTGCCCGGGCGCACGTTTATCGCCGGGGCGCGCGTTTTTCGCCCGGGCACGCGTTTTTCGCCCGGGCGCGCGTTTTTCGCCCTGGCGCGATTTTTTTCTCCCGGGCGCAATTTTTTCACCTGGGCGCAATTTTTTCCCCCGAAAACGTTTTTTTCGCCTGGACGCGATTTTTTCGCCCGGGCTCGAATTTTTCTCCTACGGGAGAGTTTATCGCCCCGGCGCGATTTTTTCGCTCAAACGCAATCTTTCGTCAGGGAGCAATTTTTTTGGCCGCGCGCAATTTTTTCGCCCGGGCAAGATTTTTTTGGCCTTGAGCGATTTTTTTGCCCAGGCGAAATTTTTTCGCCCTACGAGATTTTTTTGCTCGGGGGCTATTTTTCGGGCGCGATTTTTTCACCGGGGAGCGGTTTTTTGCTGGGACGCGCTTTTATCACCTATGCGAGTTTTTTCGGCCGGGTGGAAAAATCGCACCCGGGGAAAAAATTTGCGCCCGGGCAAAATTATCGTGCCCGGGACACAAAATCGCGCCCGGGCAAAAAAATGAGCCCGGGCAAAAATGCGCGCCCTGGCGAAAAAATCGCGTTTGTGCGAAAAAATTGCGCCCGGGCGAAAAAAAATCGTTCTTGGGCGAAAAAATTGTCCCCGGGCGAAAAATCATCGCCATGACATACATTTGTTTATGATATATGTGATACATATTAGCTTCTTCGTAATATTTTTTAAATTCATAAATTGAATTTTATTTAACAAACGAACAAAAGTATTGATTAATTCCACAATATTCAACAATATTGTTTATTAGCCGAACGTTGGAATTTGAATTAGTCACCAATATTTAATTACACAATATTTATCAATATTCAATTCCAATATCGAATTCCAATTCCGTCCAAACGAACGGGCCCTAATTGATTTGAGGTTGAAGAGCTTAGAGATGACCGCAGTGGAGTAGAAATGGCCCAGGAAGAAGAAATCAGGAGGACTGCTTTTGAGATCTGAGATCTGAAGAGCGCAGAAATGTAAGATGTAAGAAATCTGGGAATGTCGAAGAGGTGAGGAAGCCATATTACCGAGAATGTCGAAGATGTGAAAAGGTCATATTACCGAGGATGTCGAAGAGGCGGAAGGCCGGTCCGACAGAAATAATATATAGCTGCCGGATGCAATGTGTAAACTCATTGAGACATAGAAACAAACACCTTAAGAGTCATTTGCCAAGAATAATAGAGGAATGATTTAGATCAAGGGGAAAGTTGTGTACCTTAAGTCTTCCATCAAGTGCAAGCACCAGCAAATCATATTCCTCCACAAACCCAAGCTCTGAAACAGTTGACTGTAAAAATATTCCTGAACACTTGAATCACTAAATTAAAGCAGTAAATGAGATCATGAGTGAGCAAGAAAAGGATTGACCCGAAATCAGTAAATGGAATCGGAGATCGATGTGTAACGAAGCTGAAATCTCAAAGCAGCAGATGTACATGGAGAAGGAATGGTGAGAAGCATAAATGGAAGGAGAAGGAAAATCAGAGAAACGTAATGTCATCTTTAGCATTTTTTAATTTCTTAATTTTGCGCTTTGTAGTTTGAAGCAATTGTAATGTAGAAATAGAAGTACAGAAAATGAGATTTGATTTCCTTACATTGCTTTCGGGAGAGGCACGATTTGAGCATATTGTTTCTTTTACATCTTTTTGGCACTCCTCTTTCGAAGACAGTACTTCTTCTTCTTTTCCATTTAATGTGTGCTCCATTGATCCGTCATGAGAGGAGCATTCTTGAAGACTTGTGCAAGCTTGCATATTCTCCGGTTCTTGCGATTGTTCCATACCTGTAGAAGGAGAATCATACATTTCTTCAAGAAATTTCCATACTTTGTATGCACTGGAAAAACAATATATTAATTTAAAAATATCTTGAGATAAAGCACAAAAAATATAATGCATAGCTTTTGCATTTAGGTGACGCTCTTGTTTATTTGATTCGTCCGCTGGTCTAACTATTTCTATATCCCATGCATTGATATCTAAACTTTTAATAAACTTTTTCATTAATAATTTCCACCATTCATAATTTCTCCCTTCGAATAAAGATGGTTTAGGAGATTTTTCTTCTTCATAAAAATTTACCCCACTAGTAGAAGCGAGATCATGAGACGCCATTATTCCCGATTGTTAAGCCGATTTGGAATAACCTCGCTCTGATACCACTTGTTGGATCGGTAGGCGCCCTTAGAGGGGGGTGAATAAGGGTTTTAAAACCATAATATATTTTGAATAACTTTGAAAAAGCTTTGATTATTAAACTAAAGAAGATCAAGACAAATCAAGTGAAGTAAAAGTAAAGACATGATTTTATTAACTTGAGAAGCATGATTACAAAACTTGATCTCTTATCGAAGCTAGAAATCAAAGCTAATAGAGAGACTCTTTTTGTTTTCTATACCGACTCGTATCCCCACGAACCGGTTGGCTTTAGCCCATCCTTCGCCGGATACGGCCTCAAGCCGCTCTAGCCAACCCTTCCCCGGATATGGCCTCGAGCACCCCCTAGACCTACTCCCGAGACCTAGTCGTCAAGACGAGGCGAATTTCAGCCCTAAGTCCTACCCAGACCTAGTTGCCAACACGAGGCGAATTTACTAAACGATTACAGAAAAGATGTGAAATAAAAAGACAATAATGTAAAACTCCCTCTATGTGGATCTCTTGGAGAAGTAGACGAAGACGCAGAGTATGATCGTAGTCGATGCGGTCTTTCATCATGATGATGACGCGTGTTGAAATCTTCTCCACGGATCTCCTTTAGTCTTTATGGATTTGTGGGAGTATCTCTCTGAATCTTCCTCTATATGATGTGGCACGAAGCTCTGGAGTTTTGGGGTTATAGAAGAGTGAGGAAGACGGAGCCAAGGGCCCCTTTTATAGCCTCAGCGCTAGCGCCTGCCCTAGTGCTACCGCCGGTGCTATCCCATTTTAGGACATATTCTGCGCGGGAGAATCCTTCATTTTAAGCAAGCCGGCCGCCTTCCTCTATTGCTTTGCGCTATCGCCGACGCTATCAGCTATCGCCGGCGCTATCCCAAATTAGGACATGTTTTGCGCGGCAGAATCTTCAATCCGAGGAAACAATTCTCCCTTTCCTTCTGTGTGCGTCGCTACCGCCTGCGCTATCGGCTACCGCCAGACGCTATCTCCTTCCATATTTACTCCCAGAATTGCGCTATCATCGCTAGCGCCAGGCGGTAAATGCTGCCGCCGGCGCTAGTGGGAGTACTATCTTCTGTTTTCATTCGTCGGAATTCATCGGGAGTTCTCGAGAACATTCGACGAATTGACTTAGCCGCACAATTTCCTTCACAAGTCTGCCTTTTTGACTTCTGTCTGCGTTCGTCGATATTCGTCGGGAGTTTACGAGAACATTCGACGAATAGACTTAGCCGGAGAAATTTCTTCTTCAAACTAGAAATTTGGCTTCTGTCTGGATTCGTCGAGATTTATCAGAACTTCACGAGACATCTCGACGAATTGACTTAGCAAAAATTTCTTTTCTCCTGAAAACCTGCTCCATCCTTGATTCATGTGGACTTTGATTTCCTGCACACTTAAACACAGAAGATCAAATACACATAGGATTTGTTATTCTCAAACCTAGGAGATGCGGAAGACTATGTTCCAACAATATTCTGCTATCTTCCCGTACCACGCCCTCGGCGCTTGCTTCAACCCATACAGGGCCTTCTTCAGCTTACAAACATGGTCTGGAAAATCTTCAGATACGAAACCTGGCGGCTGGATCATAAACATATCCTTGTCAATCTCATCGTATAAGAAAGCATTCTTTACGTCGAGTTGCCAAAACTCCCACCCATAAAATGCCGCCAAGGCAATAATAACCTGAACTGAAGTCATCTTCGCCACCAGACTAAATGTCTCTTCATAATCTTCACCATATTGCTGCGAGAATCCACAAGCCACAAGGCGAGCCTTGTATTGCTCGATACTGCCGTCTGCCTTCTTCTTGAGCTTATAAACCCATTTGCATGTCACAGTGGTGATACCCTTGGGCCTGGGCACCAAAGACCAGGTCTCATTCTTCTCAAGAGCTTCCATCTATTCTTTCATAGCTATGTCCCACTGCTTCACGCCTTTGGCCTTCTCAAAGCTCGACGGCTCCCGCTCATCCAGGGGACCAGCGAAGAAACACGAGACAAAGCTCACCATGTTTCCTCCTGTATAGCGATCAGGGGCAATGATCGTTCGCATCGATCTCCTCAACACCTTCCCCTGACTCGCATTATCCTCAGCTGCTTCTTCCCTAGCTCCTCTTCCAGTCGTACTAGGAGCAGCGCCCCCCTGCTTCCTGATCCAGAAGCCTCCATCTTAGAACTAGAAATGGATGGACCACCTGGTGACAAAGGCAGCTCCACCTGAATATTTCCCACAGCTCTCTCTGGCTCCTCCACCCTGCTTTCTGGTAACTCAACACAAGAAATTCCCTTGTATGACGTCACCTCGTCAAACACGACGTCGCGAGATACAACAAATCTCTGCATCTCCGGGTCCATGCACTTCCAGCCATTCTTCCGATCATCATATCCCACGAAGACTAGCTTCCTTACTTTTGCATCTAGCTTTGTCCGAAGCGCATCTGGAATGTGCACATAGCAGGTGGAACCAAACACCCGAAGGTGCACCCCTTTGGCTTTTCCTTGAACATCATCTCATGCGGGGTCAACATATTGATGAGACTGAGAGGCATCCTGTTGATGACGTAGGCTGCACAAGACATTCCCTCCGCCCAGAAGGACCTTGGGATACTCTTGGCATGTAGCCAACACTTGCAGGTCTCCACCAGATGACGGATCTTTCACTCTGTAACTCTGTTTTGTTGTGGAGTATGCGCACAAGTAAGCTCCTTCTGGATGCCCGCCTTCCTGCAAAAACTAGAGAACTCACCAGAGGTGAACTCCCCCCCGTTATCAGTTCTCAGCTTCTTTACCCGCAGGCCTAGCCGACCCTCCACTAGCTCCTTGAACTCCACAAACTTGGCAAACTCCTCCGCCTTCTCCTTCAGGAAATAAACCCAGACATATCTGGTGTAATCGTCGATCAACACCAGTATATACCTGCTGCCTCCGAGGCTTGGAGTAGCAGTCGGTCCCATCAAGTCACCGTGGATACACTCCAATGGCACACTACTCCTTGTCTGCGACTTATCAAATGACAGTCGATGAGACTTGCCGAACTGACATCCCGCGCAAACATGATCGTCACCGTAGGAAGATACTAGGCAGGCCCTTGCCTAGACCTTTTATCGCCATAGCCTTCAGCTTATCCATCCCTACATGCCCAAACCTCTCGTGCCATATAACGACACTATCATTTGTTCTCATCTTGTCAACATAAGAACTTGTCGATAAAATGAATAAGTCTTTTGCCCTTCTCCCTACATGAACGACATCGGCCTTTACCGCCTCAATGTTTCATAGAAACCTCACTTATGTTGGACCGAACAGAATGTGATACCCAGCGTCTACAACGTTGGTCACGGAGAAGAGGTTTTTCCTCATTCCGGGCACATGATAGACACTCTTCAACGTTAGTGACCCCCTATCACTGCCCAAGGAAACAACCCCCTCCTTCTCGACAGTATGCACAGTATCATCAGCAGTTATGATGGCATCAGTACCTGTGAGTTTATAAGGTTTGTAGTTTAAATCACCTAGAGGGGGGGGGGGGGGGGGGGGTGAATAGGTCTTTTGGATTTTACTTGATTATTATGGACTGTTAGAACTATTCTAAGCAGAAAATCAAGCAACACAGAAAACATACATGGATGTATAGAGGTTCCTCAAGACAGGGTGTCTTGAGTAGTCCTCTTTCCCCCTTCACCTTTCTAACAATGTGTTAGATAAGGCCAACTCCTCCAAACTCGACTCAAAGAGCTTACAACTCAGATCCCTCAGGATCTCTCAGGTTTTCCCAAACCCTACCTCAGGCTCAGCAGCCCTACTGTTGGATCTTGAGGCGCCCTTAGAGGGGGGGGGGGGGGGGGGTGAATAAGGGCCTTTTAGAAAATATGATTTTTACTTAAGAATTTTAGAACAACTTTTACTTTTCTAAAAGTTACTTATAAAAATTTCAAACTAATGTAATTTTTAGAATAAATTCAAACACAAATTTCTAAGTTAAAGATTAAACAACCATATTTGCAATTAAAGAAAAAGTCATAACTTTATAATTATGAAAATCACATACAAATAATATGATCTTAACAATGCTTAAGATCAAGGCACAAATATGATAATAACCCTTTTACAATTTGTGTTTACCAATCCTTCTCCCAAGGATAGGAAGGCTATCACTTGTCTCTCTCTAGACCAAGCCCAAGCCTATCCTCTAGATCTTCCCAAGTTCTAGACGTAGCACACAAGGCCACGATTTCCCACCAAGCCACGCAAGGACTTGGACGCTCCACACAAGGAAGCGATTTTCCCCTAAGCCACGCAAGGACTTAGACGTCACGCACAAGGAGACGATTTCCCTATCAATGCAAAATGAAATGTATATAAATGAAAATACAATATGAAAAGAACAACTCCCTAGAAATTCAGATCTCTGAAAGGAAGGTTAAAGCCTCGAGATGATCGTTGATGAAGAAGCGCGCCCGATCTCGTCTTCAATCTCAAACCTTCTAAGCACAAATGGGAGTTGATGAGGTTCTGGAGCTCTCTGGTTCGTATGCACTCAGGAAGGGACTTGAAATTATCAATGCTTGGAATGCACGAACAAAAGGAGCCAATATATAGAAATTCGCTGTCGCCTGGGCGACATCAGCTGTCGGAATTTCCGACAGCGCTAAACTGCCGCTCGTAGTGCCGTCATGCGTGCAGTTGCTGTAACCTCCGAGCTGTCGCCTGGGCGACATCGATGTCGGATTTCCGACAGCGCAAAACTGCCGCTCATAGTGCTGTCATGCGGGCAGTTGCTGTAACCTCCGAGCTATCGCCTGGGCGACATCGATGTCGGATTTCCGACAGCGCAAAACTGCCGCTCATCGTGTTGCTGTGGGAAAAGTTGTTGTAACTTCTCTGCTGTCGCCTGGGCGACATCAGCTGTCGAAAAATTCCGACAGTGAAAATTTCATACTCTCAAATTGAGCTCCAGCAGAATTGTGAACATCTCATACCTGTTACCTGCACACCATTAATAAAAATAGAATCAAATACAAACGGGACTTTGTTATTATCAAACCGGAAGAGTGCGAAACGCATGCTCCAACACCTACAACTCAGATCAGCTCCTGATCCTATAGCTCAGACCTCAGCAGGTCCTACAACTCAGACCACAACAGGTCCTACCTCAGGCTAAACAGCCCTACCTCAGATAAGCTCCTGATCCTACAGCTCAGACCTCAGCAGGACCTATAACTCAACGAATTCCTCCTCCTACAGCTCAGGCAATGAAGCCCTACAACTCAGATCAGCTCCTGATCCTACACTCAGGCCTTCAGCCCTACAACTCAGAACCCTCAGGTTCCTACAAACTCAGACCCAAAAGGTCTTACAACTCAGGCAAAATGCCCTACAGAAAAAAGGTTTAGAAATATTCTACAGTAGAGGTACTCTCCTGTAGATGCTGCACAGCCTATGCTTCCTGTAGCTAAAGATGTTGATTACAGCCACAACTTTGATCTTCCTCTTCAATAGAGTGATGGAAGATCACCTTTCCCCTTCTTGTGGAGGAGCTATCTTCTTCTCTCTGTTTCTTCTTCTCTTTCAGTGAGGAGGAAGAAAGTCGAGAGCAACAGCCGTCAATGGCGAATCGAGATTTTGCACGCAATCGGCCGGGGCATGGAAAATGCCCTAACACTTTCTTTTATACTTCTTTTCATCTTCAACGGCTCTAATTTGATCTCCCAAGAAGTATGGGAGAGATCGGTGGTCCCCTGTAGCTTTTCTGCAACTTGCCCTAGCCGCAGGTCCCGCCGCCCTATTTATCCATAGAGAAGGTCTGCGCTCGACGAACGTGCTACACTCTGCATTCGACGAACCCGCTGTATCCTGCGTTCAACGAACTTGCCAAACTCTGCATTTGACGAACTTGCCTTGTCTCTGTATTCGACGAACGACACTCTGCGTTCGACGAACAGTGTTCTTCTCAGCGGCTCCTTCTTTGGTCTCGTCTCAGCGGTCGATGAACTTAGCCCTTCATTCGACGAAAGGTGATATAGAAATTTCGTGTTTTGAAATTAAGTGAAGGTTTGAAGGTTTTCTCCAAAACTATATCTGATTAAGGCAAGTGTACCTTATCGTCTATAGTATAGGATATTTAGGAATATCAAGGTCATATTCCACGGGGCGCGTTGATTACTTCTACTTTGAGGAAAGTCACCATTATCTTTTCGATGAAATTTTGAGGTTTGTTTTGCTTAACTAAAAAAGACAAAATGCAAGCTAAAAGAAAAGATTAAACGAAAATAAAAAAAGCTTAATGCTCAAACATAGTGGAGGGGGAAAAGGAAAGCAAAATTAACATTGCATGAAAGGAAGAGTGCTTAAGGAGAAAGAGAACATGAAAGGAAGCAAACTTAAATTTATTGAAAACCAAAACGATTACAAGCTTAAAGAGAGATTACAAAGCTAGGAAAGTAAAGTTACAAGCTTTAATTAACTAGTGCAAGTAAGAAATAAAAACTAGTACATTACATGAAAAAGAGAACATGAAAGCTTAAGGAAAAACATGAACAAGCATTGAAAAACTTCACTAACAGTTCTAGCAGCACCTCCCTCACTCCAAAATTCTGAACCCTGGACTCAAGGAGAGCCTCTGAATTTATAGCAGAAATTTTCGAGTTACACGCCCTCGATCACGGGCGTGACCTAGGGCGTGTAAACATTGCTGATAGTGGATCTGGCAGTGACGTGGACTTTATGTGACGGCGGCAGAAAATCGGACAATACACGCCCGTGTAACTTTGGTCACGGCCGTATACTTGGGCGGCTTCATTAAATGCAGCATGGGCTAGCTTTAGGCTCGGTGGCGTGCAGGGATCATGCGGGAAAGTCATGGGCGTGACATTCTGGTCACGGGCATGTACCTGGGCGCCCTCAATTAATGCAGAGTGGGCTGGAATTCGGCGCGACAGAAAGTGTTCGTCGAACGAGGCTCAGACTTCGTCGAACGCAGGGGCAGATCGTGTTCGTCGAACGCTGCTCCACATTCGTTGAACGCAGGTGCATATCGTGTTCGTCGAACGCTGCTCCACATTCGTCGAACGCAGGGGCAGATCGTGTTCGTCGAACGCTGCTCCACATTTGTCGAACGCAGGAGTAGAGCTTTTTTCGTCGAACGGAGCTCTACTTTCGCCGATCGCCGATCTTTAGGTTACACGCCCTTGGTCACGGGCGTGACTGAGGGCGTGACTTGCGTTTTTCTCCAATTTCCCCCAAAATTCTGTAAAAATAAAAGTAAACTATATTTAGAACAGAAATTATAAAAGAAGTGATTTTAAACAAAAATATAAATAAAATTTGCAATTTTAAATTAAAACTAAACTAAATACTATAATTAAAATATGCATAAATACTACTCATCAAATACCCCCATACCTGATGTTTTGCTATTCCAGAGCAAAAGTGTGAGGCATAATTTATAAGACATCCTTAAAAATTTTTAATTTTAAACTAAAATTTCATTTAAACCAAAAGTTAAGTTAAGAGTAAATTCAAGGAGGAGTTAAGTCCTAAATTATGATGATGATTTGAAAAGAGGGAAAAATGTTTAGGCAAGGACTTCTCAAGAAAATTAATTAGTTTAACAATATTGTAGAAATTATAAAACGAGATTAAATTAAAATTATAAGAACTCTATCTTAAAAGAAACTTAAGGAAAAGTAATTTACTAAATATTGCTCTCTCCATAATCTTAAACTAAATCTAGAACAATGATAATTGGCTAAGGGGGATTTCATAAAATTTGGCTTAAGAAGAGATCTTTTTGAATGGAGGAAATGGAATTTATCCTCATCATGAATATTTTTTTCTCCTTTTTTTTCTCTTCTAATAAAAACCCAAAATGTATATGTTTAGGAGTAATGAATTTTATCCTCTTACTCCATGCCATATAATCTTTTAAATGATTTTGGGTGCATATGTTTAGGGAATAATGAATTTTATCTGTTTACCCGGGAAACCGCTTCCAGGAGGGTTACTCCCAGACCGCGCGGTTTGCGGGTCTAAGTCGCCCGGTTCAGGTCAAACGAGGTCTATCGGCTCCGGCTAGCACAGGCCGGGCGGTCTGTGACAACTCAGGCCGCCTCCAAGTACTAAAGGTAATCAGAGCCCAAGTCCAACAGGACAAGCCCGCGGTCTCAAGTCGGAAGTCGCGCGGCCTATGCAATAGAGGCAGCCAAGGTCCAAAGTCAAAGAACAAGCCGCGGTTTCATAGCAGAGACCGAGCGGGTAGCCTCATCATCTCTAGCTACTGGTCAGACAAGTCGGAAGGGCAAGCCGCCAAGTCGCGCGGCTTATTTACTTCTCCTTTTTGTGTATCCCGTCACCGCCTGCCCGTTTCTCCTGTACCCGGGCAGGCGGTTATTTTATCCCTGCCCGCTCGGGCAGGCCCCCAAGCCTATAAATAGGGGGCGGCACTGTTCACAAGACACGCACACTTGAATCTTGGAGCTCGCTTGTTTGAGCTGCGGACTCAAGTTTCCCGTCTTGCGGACTGTCTGACCGGCCGGCTTCTTTTTTCCTGCACTTGCAGCCCGCTGTAACCTCTTTTTTGTAATCAAAGGAAAGCCCGTCGCAAGAGTGGCATTCGCCGCGGCGGGCGAAGTCTGGTTTTGACCGCTGCCAGCGGTCTCCCTTTTTTCTACTTAAAAAGTAACCGACAACCCGCAGCCTCCGGTTTCCTTCGGAGGAGCGATCTCAGCCTCAACAGAAACACGCGACCTTCAGATCGCGGATTGTCGGCGAAATCCCTTTTCCACCATAATGTCAGACCGTCAGTTCCCCCTTGGAGACCGCTCCGATCATAGCGAGGATTCTCTATGGGAAGCCCTGGAGCAATCAAAGAGAGAAGCCGAGCGGGCTCAGCGGGCCACTGATCAGCGACTTGAAGAGATCAGTCGGACTTTAGCAATACTGACTGAGCGATTAGTCCCGCAACAGGCCGCGACTAATCGGGCGGGTACCCCGGTCCTTCCTCCACCTCCTCCCTACTCGCTACCGCAAGTCGCTAACTTCCAGCTCCATCAAGAAGACCCTGTGGCTAGGGAAAACTTCTATCAAGCCGCGCACAACATGCCAGCTCGAGTCCTCGACTTCCAGGGAGCGACTTCCCATGCTGCCCGTCTTTCCTACCCGCCGGAAGGCGCGGCTCGTCTTTCCTACCCGCCTGAAGTGCCCATCCATCACTCCTACCCGCCAGAAGCAGCCGCCCGGTCTTCTCATCAGGCGGCCTGTCCGCAAATAGCCGCAGCTCCAGCGGCTTATTACCATACACCTCAATATGAAGACATGGAAGAGACCTCTCTCTTTGTGGACGAAGTCAGGGGGGAACCTGCCCCTAATAATTTCAGGGAACCTCGCCTGCCAGCGTTCAATGGAGAGACTGACCCAACGGTTCATTTGCAAGCTTTTGAGTCAGCCATTGCTCTCAGAACCCTGACCGATGCCACCAAATGCAAGCTTCTCGTAACCTCCTTTGAAGGACAAGCGAGGGAATGGTTCTATGGATTGCACCCCAGGTCGATCCATTGTTTCGCGGAGCTGCGAAAAGAATTCCTGCTAAGATTCTCCACCTCGAAGAAAAGAAAGAGTGGCCCGGCGGCCCTCTTTGATATAAAACAACGGGAAGGCGAAACATGGGCCCATTTTGTGGATCGATTCCAAAGAGAGATCATGGAAATCCAGAATGTGGACCCGGAGCTGTATAGGGTTGCCCTCATCCATGGCCTGAGGGAGGGCCCCCTAAAGTTTGAAGCAAATATAAGGGAGCCCAGGACTTATCAAGAGATGATAAGTCTGGCAAATATGTTTATCAGAGGAGAAAAGAGCAATCTAGATTACGTCGCGAAGTTGGTAAGCGACAAGGAGCCATCAAATACATCCTTCCATCGTCCACCATCAAATCAGTCCCACTTCGAACCCCGCTCCCAAAGGGGGAGGAACTTCAAAAATAAACAACCATTTATGGGCCATCAGCGATTTCAAGATCAGAAACCATCGCTGGCCATCGCTCCCGCTCCATCCGCTCTCCTTCCGCAGATCATGCCAGTATACTTACCACAGTATGCCGCGCAGCCACCTCCAGTCCTTCCATCAACTCAATACGATAATTCGCAAGACTCGTTCACCCCCCTGAATGTCACCATGGACGAGGTAGTCCAAATTCTGCAAAAGAGGCCAGATTTCAAAAGGCCTGCCCCTCTGAAGTCGGATGTTCATAGTCGAAATCCGAACCTTTATTGTGAATACCATAAAGAAAGGGGACATTTGACTGATGATTGTCGGGCCCTTCGTCTGCTTATAGAAAGGCTCCTGGGAGAAGGAAAGCTCCGGGGTCTGATTCAGAAAGATAAAATTGCTGAGCCAGCCACCGAGAAGAGAAAGGAGAAAGAAACAGTAGAAGTGACCTGGGAGTGTGCCGACGTCGAGGACGCCGGCTGTTATGGTGACATCCATCCCTCTACCGAATGCATCGAAGTCAATGATGTGGGCCCCTTGGGGGACATCTATTGTATCCATGGGGGAGCTGGAGCGGAATCATCTCGCAAATCCAGTATTGCAAGAGTTCTAAAGCAGGAAGTGGCAGCCACAACAAGTTCTCCTCCCGAAAGCACTGTCGTCACGTTTGGTCAGGATGACCTTCCCCCTAATGCTAATCCTTTCGATGACGCGGTGGTCATCAAGGCCGTCATCGAAAACTACACGGTCCACAAGATTCTGGTTGATACTGGCAGCTCCGTCAACCTCCTTTTCCGCCCAACTTTCGAGGCCCTGAAGACTGGAAAGCAGCTGCTTTCCACCGATGGGCCCCTCTATGGCTTTTCTGGGGAGAAGAAGGAAGTAGAGGGTTCAGTGAAGCTCCTGGTCTCTCTTGGAGGGGTGATAAAGTTGGTCAATTTTGTGGTGGTGGACGCCCCGAGCAACTACTGTGCTATCTTCGGGAGGCCGATTCTCAACGCATACAGAGCGGTAGTATCTACTTTTCACCTCGTTCTCAAGTTCGCCGCAGAAGGGAAACAATATCGGGTCAGGAGCAACCCAAAGGTGGCTCGGGAGTGCTACGTCCGAACTGTCAACGTGATCACTGACGTTCCACTTCCCGAGGCCGAGGCTGAGGTTTTGATGATTGCTGAATCTTCAGGGCCTGCAGAGGAAGAGAAGGATCGAGAAGGGGCTCACTTGGAAACTGCCCAAGCGACCCAAGAAGTTCCTGTTGCTGAGGAGACAGAAAAGAAACTAGTCATCAACGCTGAATTGCAAGAGGAGGAGAAAGCGGAGCTAATCTCCTGCCTGCTGAAGAATCTGGATGTCTTCGCTTGGTCAGCGGAGGACATGTCAGGGGTGGATCCGGACGTGGTTTGCCATCATCTCAATGTGTCTCCTGAGTTCAAGCCCGTCCAGCAGAAGAAAAGAGAAGTGGCGACCAAGCTGGCGTTGCCCATCAGAGAGGAGGTTTCCAAACTCCTAAAAGCTGGTTTTATTTCTGAGATTCAATATCCCACGTGGATGTCGAACGTTGTAATGGTCAAAAAATCTGGTGGGAAGTGGCGCATGTGCGTAGACTTCACCAAACTCAATAAAGCGTGCCCTAAAGATTGTTACCCTTTGCCTCGGATAGATGTTTTAGTTGATTCCGCGGTTGGGTATGGTTTTATGAGTTTCCTCGATGCCTTCTCTGGGTATCATCAAATCAAAATGCATAAACCTGATATCCCGCATACCTCATTCATCACGAACGATGGGTGTTACTGTTATCTCGTAATGCCTTTCGTTCTAAAAAATGCGGGCGCAACATACCAACGAATGATGGATACCATTTTTAAAAATCAAAAGGGCAGGAACCTCGAAGTCTACGTTGATGACCTTCTTCTAAAAAGCAAAACATTCTCGTTACACTTGGAAGACCTCGTAGAGACGTTCGCTACTCTACGGAGGTTCAAGTTAAAACTAAACCCATTAAAATGTGTATTCGGAGCAAGCAAAGGAAAATTTCTCGGGCATCTTTTAACTCCTGATGGCCTTGCGCCAAACCCGGATAAAGTGAAAGCTATCCTTGATATGACCCCTCCTCAAAATACTAAAGAAGTTCAACAACTTGGGGGAAGACTGGCAGGATTGAGCAGGTTTATCTCTAAATCTGGAGATAAAAGTGCCCCATTCTTCAAAATACTACGAGGGGGATCGAAATTCGAATGGAGCAAAGAATGTGACAGGGCTTTCGAGCAGTTAAAGGAGCAATTAACTTCAACTCCGTTACTTCAAAGTCCCCGTGAGGGGGAGAATCTTTTCTTATATCTGGGAGTCGGACCAGATGCAGTAAGTTCTGTCCTCGTTCGGGAGGAAAAGAGGAAGCAGTTTCCAATATATTACGTTAGCCACATCCTTAAAAATGCAGAAACCAGATATTCGATCCTGGAGAAGCTGGCCTTGGCTTTGGTCATGTCATCACGAAGGCTCCGCCCCTATTTTCAGGCTCATCCCATTCAGGTGGTCTCGGATCATCCACTAAAAAGTATCTTAGAAAAGCCGGATCATTCAGGAAGGTTGGCTAAATGGGCAATTGAGCTAAGCGAGTTCGAAATATCATACGTTCCCAGAACGGCAATAAAGGCACAAGTATTGGCAGATTTCTTGGTGGACACGACGGAGTCTAATCCAGAACAGAGAGTACAATCTCCCTTGGCTTGGATCATTTATGTGGATGGGGCTTCTGGCAGAAACTCCGTGGGAGCCGGAGTGGTTCTGATCAGTCCAAATGGCGTCAGGCTGGAGCAGGCTATCAAATTCTTCTTTTCAGTTACAAATAACCAGGCCGAATACGAAGCATTCTTGGCTGGCTTGAGACTCGCGAAGGAGCTTGGGATAGAACATGTTCATGTGAAAACTGATTCTCTTGTGATGGCCTCGCAGGTTCTGGGGAATTATGAAACAAGAGAACCGATGTTGAGAAAATATCTATTCCTAGCGAAGAAAGAAATTGGGAGATTCAAATCCTTCATCATCGAACACATTCCGAGAACACAGAATGAAGAGGCAGATGAATTATCAAAGTTTGGTCTTCCATCCGGAGGGGTGACCTCGGAACTTTTTCACCCGGCAATAGATGAGGCAGAACTAATGCAAATCGATCATAACCCTTCGTGGAAGGATCCTTACGAGCTGTTCTTGTCAAAGGGGGAGTTTCATCATTCTATCAAAGATCGGAGAAGGTTCAAAAGAAAGGCGGCTTATTATTATCTGATAACAGGAGTTCTCTATAGAAAAACTTTGATTTCCCCCTTAGCACGATGTGTTCCGGAAGAAGAGATCCCTATTATACTTCAAGAAGTTCATTCTGGGGAATGTGGTAGCCATTCAGGGGCCAAAACTTTAGAAAAAAGGATCCTGCGGCAGGGATATTTTTGGCCAACTATGAGGAAGGATGCCGAAGTATTTGCTAAGCGGTGTGTGCAGTGTCAGAAGTTCGCTCCTCTTCAGCATTTTCCTGCCCAGTCACTCAGATCAATAACCGCGCCATGGCCTTTTGCAGAATGGGGGATGGATCTTATGGGGCCTTTTCCAATGGCCAGTGGTCAGCGACGCTTTATCATTGTAATGATCGACTATTTCAGTAAGTGGATCGAGGCCAAAGCATTAGCGAAAACTACTACCCAAATTGTCAGAAACTTCATCTGGGGGGAAATAGTTTGCCGGCATGGAATACCGTTGGCAATCGTCACCGATAATGGTCCACAGTTCAATAATCCAGAGATGAAAAATTTTTGTGATCAGGTCGGGATTGATCTTCGGTTCGCCTCGGTACATCATCCGAGAACAAATGGGCAAGTAGAAGCAGCAAACAGGCAAATCCGACAACTCTTGATGAAAAGAGTCCTAAATCAAAAAGGAAACTGGGCGGATCAGCTTCCTTCCATTCTTTGGACTCTTCGTACTACCCCGTCCTCAGCCACAGGGGAGACACCATTCAAGTTGTCTCATGGCTCGGAGGCCGTCGTTCCTGTAGAGTTTGAGGTGGTCACTCCAAGAGTTATGTTCGGAAAAGAAGGAGGAGAAGCATGGGTAGAATGCAATGACGAGGCTCTCAAGTGTAGTTTGGACCTAATCGAAGAACTTCAGGATGAGGCTACAATCAGGCAAGAAGAGGTCAAAAGAAGGATGGCAAAGTACTTTGACAAAAATGTCAGGGTAAAACATTTTGCGGTCGGCGACCTTGTGTTAAAGAAAGTTGATGCAGCGGCCCGAACGGGTAGCGTCGGGAAGCTAGATCCAAAATGGGCTGGACCTTTCATCATCAAGGAGGTACTAAAAAGTGGAGCTTATCACCTCCAAACAAGTGACGGAGAAGACATCCCGCGCACCTGGAGTGGCGACGACCTCAAACGGTTCTATCCTTGAAATGTCCTTTTTATTCCTGCAGTTTTTTGAGATATTTTAATAAAAAAGCACCATACTGACACTTCTCCATGTCTGATATTTTCCTCTTTGTACTCTCTCATATCTATCAAACTCACTGAACCGCGGAGACATCGCCAAGTTTTGCTTGAACTCCCTCGGATTGTAGTCATTAGCGTAAAACCATAAAGATCGTGTGTAGCGGGGAGTTTTCGCACACATGTAGTGGTGGCTTGCCAATTCCCGAGCGGTGGTCTTCAGAACCTTGGATCCCGTCGGATATCCGACACACCCCTGCATCAAGGGAGGTCTAGGTGAATGTTGGCTCTATCATGCCCCGAGGGGATATAATTACAGCTGTGATGATCCTTCTGAGGAAAGCAATGTCGGTATAGCCCCCGCGGCATAACCACACCTGCCCAACTGATCATCTTAGTCTGTGACTATCGAATACTCCAAGGTACTCTCGAGCGATGCCTAGGCGGGACCCACAACTAAGTTGATCTCTCTGAGGAAAGCAATGTCGGTATAGCCCCCGCGGCATAACCACACCTGCCCAATTGATCAACTCGGCTTGTAACCCTAGGCAAGAGAGCAGCCGAGTCGCTTACAGCCCTTATGACCACTTGAGGAAAGCAATGTTCGCCGCCTAGGCCCACCTGCCCACTTGGTCGTCTGGGTCTGTACTTTCTTCTCTTTATTTATACAGCTTTTATGACGCTTGAGGAAAGCAATGTTCGCCGCCTAGGCCCACCTGCCCACTTGGTCATCTGAGTCTGTAGTCATCTTTATAACATTATAAGAGATTATCTCATTCCATATGGTCACTATAGACCGTTTGGAGAAGAAAGCAGGATTCCTATACATATAGCACAAACCGGACGACTTGATGATCAAACCGTGCGGTTTGAAATAAGCAGATACCAAGCCTTTCAGGCGGTCTGGTAATTAAACCAGGCGGTCTCAAAATTAGCAGGTTCCAAGGTTGTCATGCGGCTCAATCTTTCAAACCGGACGGCTTGAAATAAAACTGGGTATCATTAAGGTATCAAGCTGAATATCAGGGGAGCAAGCATAATCATGATCGGCCGATCTTATCATCCGGATTATGAATTTTATCATCCTTATGGGTTTCCATTCAATCCGATCAGATAATCACAGGATCTTTTAAGTCAGGCAGTAATAATTTTCACTACAAGTATTATGCCTGCTCATCATACGAATTTAATGCACAGTTCGTGCGGCTTGTTGTTCAAGACGGTTATAATTTTCACTACAAGTATTATGCCTGCTCATCATACGAATTTAATGCACAGTTCGTGCGGCTTGTTGTTCAAGACGGTTATAATTTTCACTACAAGTATTATGCCTGCTCATCATACGAATTTAATGCACAGTTCGTGCGGCTTGTTGTTCAAGACGGTTATAATTTTCACTGCAAGTATTATGCCTGCTAATCGTACAAATTTAATATGCAGTTTGCGGATTAAGTACTAACCGCACGATCTATCGATTGGTCTTCTTGAGATCGGATATTCTCTTTATAGTCGCACGACTTGGTTATTTCAAAATACTGGATCGGTTATCTGATTGCATTCGCGAAGACTTGCCCTCTATCCCGGAAAGCAAGTATGCCGGGTCTAGTAGCAACCACACGGCTTGATTGAGCCCGGTTTCCGGAATGTACACATTCGAAATAAGTCGGCTCTTCTTCAGAACGAATCAAATAAATTCGACGCGGATTAACAGGAGCGGGCTGTGCCAGTATTTTTCAGATACTTTAACGGAGTCTCGGGGAGATCGCTATCCAAACCGGATAGATTAAACACTAAGGCGCACGATTTGGTAAGATTCAATACAGAGAAATCACAAGCAAATACAAATAAGTCGCAGAAGGTAGACGGACAGATAAGTAAAAACTTTTCATTTCAATAAAACGCTGTTTACATTGTATTTTAAGCCGTCCGGCTAACAACATCAAGCCGGCGGCTATTCAAAATAAAAAAACAAAATACATCTATTGATCGTGCGACTTGAGTTTCTTAGATGCAGGAGCACTTGAATGTTCGCTGCCGTCGACCGAAACATCGGGAGAATAGCCTTCGCTGCCCGACGAGGATGAGCTGCTCAACTCGCCCGACTTGCGACCAGCATCTTCTTCAGAATCGCTGGGTTCGGACTCTGAGCTACCTTCACCACTCTTGGCCGCTTCGGGTTCTTCGGCCTCGACGTCCTCATCTTCACTCTCTTCCGAGCTGGATCCATCGACCTTGTTCTTCCCCTTGGCCTTCCGCCTGATCTTTTCCAGCTTCTTCTGCAAGGTCGGATAAGCATCCGAAAAGGTGAAATGCTCAAAACCGGGCGCGAACCCTTTGAGCTCCCGCAAGCGGTTAAAAGCATTTTCAATTCCCTCGGCGACATGAGGGAAGGGTTCTTGCTGATAAACCGGGTCGGTCTCATCATATTTAGCCTGCAAAAGAAGAGAGTAAGGTAAGACCGGGCGGTTTGAGAACATCGGTATTAAAGCTGGCCAGGTGATAACTTACCAACTCGGCTTCCTTCAACCGCTCATTCTCCTTTTTTAATTCGGCGATTTCCTTCTCTTGAAGGCTGTTATCTCTGGTCAACCTTTTCAGGGTCATCCCCATAAAGGCGTTTGTGGTAAAACTCTCGGCAGCTACCCGCGCGGCCTCCCTGGCGAGCTCCTCCACAGGAACTTTCCTTAGCCTCCTGAAGTTCCGCCGGCCGAACATGCCAATGCTGGCGGCCTCAGCATGCCGACCCGACTTCTCGCTCGCCCAGTGGGGAAGCGCGGTAGAGATCTGGACGCTGTCACCGTTCGGGTGCCAGGTCAAAACCGGGCAGCCCTTCAGGTCCTTCACCTTGCTGAAAGATCGGAGGGCGGCGAAGTCGCCCAAGGAGCCTGAATCCTCCCCATCAGATGGCAGCGGCTTGTTCCTGGCTTGCCTCTTTCTTTTCTCCGTCTGGGTCAGGACCAAACCGGCCGGACTGACCGGCTTGTTAACAGGAACCACGGCTTGGGCTATAAAATAAGAAGGGTCAGCACAAGAAATCAAGCGGTTAGCATTCAAGTCGGAGGCAAAGAGAAGCTTACTATCTTCAAGCCGAACGTTCTCCAGTTCGGCAAGCAGAGGGATGTAGTAGCTTATGTTAAGCCGGTCATCCTTGAGGAGCTTACAGATCCCTTTCTCCACCTCGCTGATTGGCACTGGCTGAAAAGCCTCCTCAGGCCGCACCTGCGGGTTCGGGTTCAACAGGCCCAGCCGGCCTTCGAAGATCAGGTACCTCTCCGACCAGGCAGTTACCTTGTTCGCCAGGTTGACCATCTTCAACCCGCGGCAACCGAAGTAGAGGTGGCCTTTGAAGACGTCCGATTCAGAGTCCGGGATGGCCCGAACTGAGAATATCTTCCTGAAGAGATCCATGGAGAAGCGGACTCTCTCAGATCGAAGGTAAGAGATAAAGCTGCATATCCCGGCCATCGAGTTGGGAGAAATCTGGCCCGGAACAACTCCATAGTGGTCGAAGACCATGGCGAGCTCCATTGGGATCGGGAATTTGAATCCGCAATCGAAGTGATCGATTGGGATCGCGATGAGGTTTGGACCGGACGAGTTCATCCGCTCGTCACGGAGCGGAAGTCGCGCAAGCAGCGGGCTGTCGACCATATGTTTTTCAACGAACTCGTCCAATTCGGCTTTCGTTAATCGACACTCCTCAAGATCAGCAGAGTGGAAGGCAACGGCGGCTTCAGAGCGGGTAGCTGGGGTCTTCGCAGGTCGCTTCGACTGGCGCTTTGCTCCCATCTCGAAATTCTGGTAAGAAGAACTTCAGAAGGACGCTACTTATAAGAACGGATGATCTGCACTTAGCAAAGGTCAAATCGCGGCTAGATGATCAACCCGCGCGAATATATCACCACAAAAGTCAGCGATAGATTGCATAAATTGAAAAAAGCGAATTACAAAGCCACGAAGGCAAGCCGAGCGGCTTATGAAAAATAACTCAGGCATCAATCAACAGCATGAAGGCTAAAAAAGTAAAATTGAATATTGAAGCCACACGGCCTGAGTAAACAGGTCGAATATCACAAAATCAGATTCAAGCGAATTGTCCAAAGGACCGAATTGAAACCATATTACAAAGTTGTATCCCAACACCGCTCATTACTGGCGGGTATCGTTCGGTTCGTCCTCTCTGTGAAGCCGCGCAACATGATCGCCAATCTGAAGGACAGTCCCCTGCATTTGGTTCATATTATGATTAAGGCGGTTGATCATGCTATGAATCCGCGAGGCGTCTCTCTCCACTCGCGACGAAGGAATCGTGCGAGTAGGTAAGTTCGCTGCGGACTCATGAACACTAGCAACTGGGCGGATTGTCCCGGCTGCAGGAAGAGACGAGCTCGTCCCTGCATCCGGGCGGATTGACCCTCGCCGGCCTTCATCAACCGTGTTTAAAGGGCGCCGACTTCCGCCGGCTTCCTTGGCCAGATGCAGGTATTTGTCCCTATAGTAGGCACAGTCATCTTCGAGCTTGCGGACTTCCTTCTTCCCGCGATCAATCCGGGCGGTCAGCGCTGCCACCTGGTCCTGCTGCTCCTTCTCTTTCTCCCGGCGCTCTCTCCGCTCGGCTTCCAGCTCTACCCGAATCGCGGCTTTCTCGTCCTGGGCGACTTTCTCCCTCTCCTCCACTGCCCTCAGCTGCTTGGCAAGCGTCTCCAGATTCTTCTGAAGCTGGGACATCTCGGTCTCCATCCGAGTATCCGGGAGAGGGAAGCGCAGTAGAGGTGGTTCAAAGGGAGGAAGGTAGGACACCAGTTCGCCCGGCTCCAGGATGGAATCACGATCATCTACAAAAAGAGAAACAGTCAAAAATTGTTCAACATGAAACCGCTTTCATTAAATTTTCCTCGCTTACGAGCCGCGGCGGTTTGAATTGAACTCGGGCGGGCAGGTCGCCTTGTTAGCTCGGTATCGAATTTCCTGCATTGTTCTCTCCACGATCTTTCACTTTGCCTCCGCTTAGCAGCAGAGAATTGAGTAGCAGAGGGAAAGAAGCTAGGCGATGGATTCAATAACGCAGCGCGCGACTTGTTTCGAGGTCGCGGCATGAAAAAACGAACGGAATGGAAATCCGCTGCCTTTTTACCTTGAAGCAAGAGGTTGGGCTGCGGCGGGGGCGGCCTGGCGAGTTGATCTCTTACCCGCTCCGCCTTCACCTGCATAAATCGCAGACCGGCAATCACGGGATCGACAGAGGCCGGTATGGATTCTGCAGCCGCGACCTTAGGGAGGATGGTCTCCTTAAGGCTGGTCGCATCCTCGGACAGAGCGGATCTTTTTTACCCTGGCGGGTTGGCAGCCTGCAGTTCGGCGGAAGTTCCCAGCTGGTCATCCTACTTCTGAAAAGAGTCAAAATCTTTGAGAAGGTCGCTCACAGAAATACTATGCGCATCAACCAGAGCCTGGTCGTTCGGCTGAGGGGAGGGAGTGGTCAGGCCTTCCGAGACCTCATTCTCACGCGATTTGCCCTGCAGCCTGACCGCTCTCGATTTACTAGAGGCCGCCTTATTCTTGGCCTTAAGCTTCTTCATTTTTTGGAGGAGCCTGTCCGCAGCGGACTCCTCCATCTTCCTCTTCTTCGACTTCGGGACAGTTGGCTTGTCCGGGCTGTCCTCAACATTGATTATGGGAGAATCCAGACCGTCCGGCTTGGGGGAGTCAACTGCTTCTCCCGCTTCATCCCTTATCTTCAAATGAAAGACCCCTGACGGGGTAACTTCCATCTTGAAGGACTCATCCCCGTCGCCTTTCGGGGAAGCAGCTTCCAGGTCTGTCCTACCCGGCGGAGAAGGCGGGTTGTTTCCCTGGACAGAGAAGATTGGGGGCGGGTTCGAGCTGCCCGCTCCATCCTTAGTCGGCGGAACAACTGCTGGCTCAGGGAGCAGTTCGGTCGGTCTATCCTCCTGTTTAGATGATAAAGCAATTGTTAAACCTACAGGCAGGTCGGTCGGTTTATTCGTAAAGGCAATTGTTACCGTCTTATCAGGCCGCTTCGTCTTCTTCTTCTTCTTCTCTTTCGAGCGGTCTCTATCACGGTTCTTTCCGGACTTCTCAAGAAGCTCGAGTTCAGCCATCAGGTTCACCATCTTTCTCGAGTTGAGCAAACCGAAAGTTCTAACCGCAACAGGCGAATAGTGACTCGTGGTAACAATAGAGTTATGCCAGAGTCGAAGCTTCTGGAGCATTTATAACCAGCAGGGTGAAGTCGGCGCGATCTCCGGCTAGCACTGATATTTTCGAAATCTTCACGGAAATTTAAAAATATGCGGGGATTATGTTTACCCGGGAAACCGCTTCCAGGAGGGTTACTCCCAGACCGCGCGGTTTGCGGGTCTAAGTCGCCCGGTTCAGGTCAAACGAGGTCTATCGGCTCCGGCTAGCACAGGCCGGGCGGTCTGTGACAACTCAGGCCGCCTCCAAGTACTAAAGGTAATCAGAGCCCAAGTCCAACAGGACAAGCCCGCGGTCTCAAGTCGGAAGTCGCGCGGCCTATGCAATAGAGGCAGCCAAGGTCCAAAGTCAAAGAACAAGCCGCGGTTTCATAGCAGAGACCGAGCGGGTAGCCTCATCATCTCTAGCTACTGGTCAGACAAGTCGGAAGGGCAAGCCGCCAAGTCGCGCGGCTTATTTACTTCTCCTTTTTGTGTATCCCGTCACCGCCTGCCCGTTTCTCCTGTACCCGGGCAGGCGGTTATTTTATCCCTGCCCGCTCGGGCAGGCCCCCAAGCCTATAAATAGGGGGCGACACTGTTCACAAGACACGCACACTTGAATCTTGGAGCTCGCTTGTTTGAGCTGCGGACTCAAGTTTCCCGTCTTGCGGACTGTCTGACCGGCCGGCTTCTTTTTTCCTGCACTTGCAGCCCGCTGTAACCTCTTTTTTGTAATCAAAGGAAAGCCCGTCGCAAGAGTGGCATTCGCCGCGGCGGGCGAAGTCTGGTTTTGACCGCTGCCAGCGGTCTCCCTTTTTTCTACTTAAAAAGTAACCGACAACCCGCAGCCTCCGGTTTCCTTCGGAGGAGCGATCTCAGCCTCAACATTATCCTCTTATTCCCATGACATATGATCTTTTAAAATACCTTTTTTATGCCATCAAAGGGGTAGGGTAGAGAAAATAAATCTAGCTAGCTTTAAATTATTTTGAGAGCAAATTCTAGTAAAATTAATTTTCCTAAGATCTAAAAAGTTAGAAGAAAATATAATTGAAATCTAAAGAGGTTTAGCAAATTCACTACAAAATGAAGTCTGTTGGATCGGTAGGCGCCCTTAGAGGGGGGGGGGGGGGGGGGGGAGGGGTGAATAAGGGTTTTAAAAAACTTTAGTGATATTTCTAAAACTTTGGAATAATGCAAGATTAAGACAATAGAAAGTCAAGTAAAACAATTGAAATAAAGTAGAGACATGCTTTATTAATATTGAATACGGTTTTACAAAAGTTGACTTCTATGACGCTAGAAATCGGTGGCGATGAATAGTAAACTCTTTTTGTTTTCTATACTGACTCGTATCCCCACAAACCGGTTGGCTTTAGCCGATCCTTCCCCGGATACGGCCTCAAGCCGCTCTAGCCAACCCTTCCCCGGATATGGCCTTGAGAACCCCCTAGACCTACACCCGAGACCTAGTCGCCAACATGAGGCGAATTCACTAACGATTACAAGAATAAGATGTGAATATAAAAACATCAATAATAAAAACTCCCTCTAAGAACTTCTGAAGTTGGAGACGTTGGACCGCTGTAATGTAAGCATTGTTGAAGCGGTCGCCGGTCGGATGAAGCGTGAAGAAGTCCTCCTTCAGAAATTCTCTCTAAGCTTTTGGTGGGAGTATCTCTCTCAACCTTCCTCTATATGCTGTGGCACGAAGCTCTGGAGTTTAGGGTTATGGAAGAGTAAGGAAGACGAAGCCAAGGTGTCCTTTTTATAGCCTCAGCGCTAGCGCCTGCGCTAGTGCTACCGCCGGCGCTATCCCATTTTAGGACATATTCTGCGCGGCAGAATCTTCAATCTGTGGCAACTCTGCTGAGATTCCTCTTGTGTTTTGAGCTAGCGCTAGCGCTATCGCTACCACCGGCGCTATCTCAGATTAGGCAATATTCTGTGTGTGTGAATCTTTTATTCCAAGGAAACCTGCCAAAATTCTTCTTCTATTTTGCGCTAGGGCCTGCGCTAGCGCTACCGCTAGTGCTATCGCTACCGCCTGCTCTAGCAGCTACCGCTGGAGCTACTGCTGGAGCTACCGCCGGCTATAGCGGCCAGTTTTGAGTTTTTGCTTCAAACTTGGGCGCAACCTTCTTATGTTATTCTTGAGTCATATGAACTTGTTATCCTGCACACTTAAACACACAAGATCAAATACACATAGGATTTGTTATTCTCAAACCAAGGAGATGCGGAAGACCATGTTCCAATAAAGTCATGCTAAATAAGTTCTCTAATCAAGTTAAAATCATAAGATGATTCTTAAAACAAGATTACCTCAAATTTAAAATTAACAAACTATGATAATCAAAATTTTAGCTAATTAAAAACCTAAACATGCTTATAAATATTCTCAACTAGATTTCTAAGAAATCACAAAAAGAACAAATAGGAGAGGTATAAGATTTTTGTATTATATTTTTCTTGGTTTTTCTTTCTAAGTTTTTCATATATATATATTTTCTTAATTTTTATATTATCCCTTTTTTTGGATTTTTGATATTATCTAAATAATTAAAAAAAGACTAAACATAAACTAAAAAAAAAACAAAATTGTTTTTGTTAATTCTCAGACTTCCCGAGGTCTACCCGGTGAAGGGTTCGCAAGGTACTAGAGGCTGTGATGGGAATTCAAGCCCAAAGCGTCCTTTCCGAGAATTTAAATTTTCGATTTTCGATTTTTTTTGAGTTTTTTGGGTTTTACAAGTGCTTAAAAAGAAGAAAACATAAGAAAATATATTTTATAATTTTTTTTTGAAAATTTTCTAATTTAAAAAGAACTATTTACAAAGAACTATTTACACCCCCAAACTTAAAGTTAAACATTGTCCCCAATATTTAAAACTAAGTATGAAGTAAGAGAAAATAAAGTGCAAGACAACAAGAATAAAAATAGAAAAGAATGAGAGGTTAAGAGGGCTTCCCTGGTTATGAAGATGCGGGGGAAGCGGCGGTTACCTACAAAACATGTTAAAATAAAAAGAAAAATAATAAAAAGATAACTTTGGGGTGCCTCCCAAAAGCGCTTTGTTTAAGGTCGCGAAGCTGACCCACTTGCCGATCATATTATTGGAGGAAGTAAAATCGAGTCACTCTTTTTATTAGTTAACTTTCCCGGAAGATATAATTTAAGGCGGTGCCCGTTAACTTTGAAGGAACCTTTTTCCGGGTGGAAAATTAAAATTGTCCCATAGGACCAAACTCTTTAACAATAAAGGGTCCGGACCATCGGGATTTTAGTTTTTCCGGAAAAAGCGAAGGCGAGAGTTATAAAGGAGGACGAGATCGCCTGACGAAAAAGTTTTCGGAAATTTTATGTGTTTATCGTGATAAAACTTTGTTCGCTCCTTATATAACTTATTGCTCTCGTATGCATTCACTCGCCATTCATCTAATTCGTTTATTTGAAATTTTCTTTGTTCGCCCGCTAAAGTGGAATCGAGATTTAAAAATTTAAGCGCCCAAAATGCGCGGTGTTCTAGCGACCAGAAGGTGGCAAGCCTTGCCATAAACCATTCGATACGGTGTACAACCGATAGCGGGCTAGTACGCCGTTCGATAGGCCCATAGCGCGTCATCGAGCTTTATTGCCCAATCCTTCCAATTAATAGAAACAGTTTTGTCTAAAATCCGTTTTAATTCTCGATTAACAACTTCGACTTGGCCGCTCGTTTGTGTGTGATATGCAGTGGATAATTTGTGCGTGACACCATATTTTGCTAAGATTTTTGTAAATTGACTATTGCAAAAATGGGTGCACCGATCACTCACTATAGCGCGGGGCGTGCCAAATCGAGAAAATAATTTTTTTAAGAAATTAACGACGACTCGTGCATCATTGGTGGGGAGAGCTTGCGCTTCCGCCCACCTTGACACGTAGTCGACCGCTACGAGAATATATTTATTTGAATAAGAGGGAGGGAGAGGACCAACAAAATTAATACCCCAAAGGTCGAAAATTTCGCATTCTATGAAAATGTTTTGGGACATCTCATCCCGGTGGGAGATGTTCCCCGACCGCTGGCAGCTGTCGCAAGTACTCACAAGGGTGTGAGCATCTTTGAAGAGCATGGGCCAATAAAAGCCCGCCTCCAGCGCCTTCCTCGCGGTTCAGTTCGAATGATAATGACCACCGGTTGATCCCTCGTGACAATGACGTAAAATTTTAAAACCTTCCTCACTTGAGACGCATCTTCTCACTACCTGGTCTGCGCAAACACGGAATAAAAAGGGATCCTCCCAAAAGTAATTCTTTAAATCAGAAAAGAATTTTTTCTTTTGCTGACTCAATAATTCTTTTGGCAGGACCTGGGCTACTAAATAGTTAGCCAAATCCGCAAACCAGGGGGTAGAAGATGAATTAATATTTTCGAGAGCTATGAGGCGCTCTTCGGGAAATTTATCGTTAATGTCAGCTTCTATTAATGCTTCCGAGGAGGGATTTTCTAATCGAGAAAGGTGATCGGCCGCCAAGTTTTCGGCTCCCCTTTTATCCCGGATCTCTAAATCAAACTCCTGCAAGAGGAGGATCCATCGCAAAAGATGAGGCTTGGCGTCCGATTTACTTAAGAGATACCTAAGCGCGGAGTGATCTGTGAAGACGATAACTTTGGAAAGTGTGATGTACGACCTAAACTTATCAAAAGCGAAAACGATTGCTAGAAGTTCCTTCTCGGTCGTGGTGTAGTTTGCTTGTGCCGACGTGAGTGTTTTGCTCGCATAATAGATCGGGTGAAAATACTTACTCACCCGTTGGCCTAAAACGGCACCAACCGCAATATCACTCGCGTCGCACATGATTTCAAAAGGGAGCGGCCAATCTGGGGCGACTAGAATCGGGGAGTTTATAAGTTTCTCTTTGATAAGTTGAAAGGCTAAATGGCATTCATCGTTAAAAAGAAAAGATGATTCTTTCTCAAGAAGATGGGTTAACGACTTTGTGATTTTGGAAAAATTTTATATAAAACGCCGATAGAATCCCGCGTGGCCTAGGAAACTTCTAATAGCTGTTATGTTTGTTGGAGGGGGGAGTTTTTCAATTACTTCGATCTTGGCCCTATCGACCTCGATCCACTTGCCCGAAATTTTATGGCCAAGGACTAATCCTTCTTTGACCATAAAATGGCATTTCTCCCAATTAAGCGCTAAATTTGTTTCCTCACATCGCTGCAACACGCGCTCGAGATTTTTTAAACAATTTTTAAATGAGTTTCCGTACACGGAGAAGTCGTCCATAAACACTTCCATCACCTCCTCTACTAACTCGTCAAATATTGCCAACATACATCTTTGGAATGTAGCTGGCGCGTTACAATGACCGAATGGCATCCTTCGATAAGCGAAGGTGCCAAAGGGACAAGTGAAAGTGGTTTTCTCTTGGTCGTCGGGCGAAATCGGGATTTGGAAATATCCCGACAAACCATCGAGAAAACAGTAGTAGGAGTGACCCAAAAGGCGCTCTAAAATTTGGTCGATAAATGGTAGAGGGAAGTGATCCTTACGGGTGGCATCATTTAGTTTTCGATAGTCGATGCACATCCTCCAACCCGTAACAGTACGGGTTGGGATCAATTCATTATTATCATTTGCAACTACCTTTCTTTGGCACGACTTGTACTGGGCTAACCCAAGTACTATCTGATGTCGGGTAGATGATTCCCGCATCCAGAAGTTTTATAACTTCGGCCTTAACGACTTCTTTCATGTTGGGGTTTAGTCATCGTTGAGGCTGGACCGAGTTGCGGGAATTTTCTTCGAGAAAGATTTTATGAGTGCAGAAAGAAGGGCTTATACCCTTAATATCCGATAATTGCCACGCAATTGCGTGGCGGTGCTTTCTTAAAATTGTAGTCAACTCAGAAATTTCTGAGTTGCTAAGATCGGATAAAACGATGACGGGTAGTTTAGACTCTTTTTCTAAAAACCAATATTGGAGGTGAGGGGGGAGTTGTTTTAACTTTAATTCGGGTGGTTATTCATAAGAAGTTTTAATTTTCAATTTTTCTAGAAATAACAGTTCGGGTGGTGTGGGGTGAGAAACTTCTTCTTCAACATAACAGAGCTCTACGGGCTCGGAATCACTACTTGCCGATGAAACTAACTCGAGGGATGAATCGAACTCACAACACTCTTCCATGTAAAAACACGAATCGTCGTTTTCTAATGTGTTCCGCATCGAGGAATTTATGCCGAAAGTAACTTCATCGTCTCCAACCCGTAGGAGGAGCTTTCTGTTACTTACATCTATAATAGCGCGGGAGGTGGCAAGGAAGGGGAGGCCGAGTATGAGGGGTACTTCGGCATCCTCTTCGATGTCAAGAATGACAAAATCCACCGAGAAGATGAATTTGTCAACCTTGACAAGCACGTCCTCCACTATTCCTATCGGATATTTTAAAGAACGATCCGCTAATTGAATACTCATTCGAGTGGGCCTTGGATTTCCTAGACCTAGCTTTTTGAACAATGAAAACGACATAAGGTTGATGCTTGCTCCAAGATCCGCTAAGGCGTGTTTTACTAACGAATTGCCAAATAGACATGGGATGGAAAACCGTCCCGGGTCATTTGCTTTTTTAGGCAATTTGTTGAGTACAACCGCGGAGCATTCCGCGTTTAAAGAAATATGCGAAATATCTTCTAACTTTTTCTTATTGGAGAGCAACTCCTTAAGATATTTCGCATATTTAGGCATTTGAGAGATAGCCTCGCAGAAAGGTACATTAATATGGATTTGTTTTAAAACATCTAAAATTTTTTTATAATTTTTTTTGGCGCACTCATTTTTAAATTTAGATGGATACAGAATATTAGAAGTAGGAGCGGGCAGATTTAAAATAGAAGCGTGCGGAGCTGAAAGAGAAGCGTGTGGAGCTACCGTAGTGGGCAAATTCGAAGATAAATTAAAAGTAGGAGGAGGAGGAGAGGAAATTACCTTGGGTTCGTCCTGTTTTGAAAACACCTCCTTCCCGCTTCGGAGTGTAATTGCGTGCGTGCTCTCCTTTGGATTTTGCTCTGTATTCCCCGGTAGTGCTCCTTGTTGACGCTCGGAAATCATCTTTGCGAGCTGGCCCACTTGATTCTCTAAATTTTTTATCGACCTGGTAAGGTTCCGGATGTTCGTTTCATTTGTAGCAACATATTTTGCAAAAACCTCTTCAAGCGGAGAGAGTTTTTGCTGTTGCGGTGGAAAACTGGGTGGATTAAAATTTTGAGAAATCAAATTTGGAGGCGGAGTTAAGATAAGAAGTTGATTGGGGGGAGGTTGATTTAAATTCATAGGACGCTGAGCATTTCCTTGGTTGCTCCATGAGAAATTTGGATGATTCCTATAACCCGCATTGTATGTGTTGTTATACGGAGCAGTGTTGGGGTTATAGGAAGGCCGAGGCGGATTTCCCATGTAGTCAACATGTTCTTCAATTAAAACGTTATTAGCCCAAGGAGGAGTGGCGGAGGAAGCAGACATCTCCGCCACTTGCTTTGTTAAGCGCTCAACTTGTAAAGCCAAATTTGCGTTTGCGTCTATTTCAAAAATTCCGTCCGGCTTATTAGGCTGCGCTCGGGGCATGTTCCATTGGTACGCATTCGTGGCCATCTCTTCGAAAAGCTCTTGAGCGGCGATCGGTCTTTTGTTATTTAATGTCCCCCTGGCGGCCGCATCAATCATTTGCCTCGTTTGGAGATTTAAGCCATTATAAAATATTTGCACTTGTTGCCAAGTGGCAAGTGCGTGGTGAGGGCATCGACGCAAAAGCTTCTTGAAGCGCTCCCATGTGTCATAGAGAGTCTCCGAGTCGATTTGCATGAACGACGCAATATCCGTGCGCAATTTAGCGGTCTTTGAAGGCGGGAAATATTTATTGAGAAATTTTTCCGCCATTTCGGCCCATGTAGTGATGGATCCCCTAGGCAGGGAGCCCAGCCACTGCTTGGCCTTAGACCGCAAAGAAAAAGGAAAAAAGACGTAATCGAATGGCGTCATCGGTGACGCCATTGATCTTAAAAGTGTCGCAAATTTCAAGAAAGTAAGAGATATGCGAATTAGGATCCTCGTCTGGTTGACCATCGAAGGTCACCGATTGTTGCACCATTTGTATGATGCTGGACTTGATCTCAAAATTATTGTTCGCCACCATGGGGCGAACAATACTTGACTGCGTGCCATCCAAATTCGGCCGCGCATAATAGGACATGGTCCGTTGCGCGTCCTCATCAGGATTTGGCTCGTTAAGATTAGGAGGATTAAGAATATGATCCATATTCGCTGTGTTAGTGTCCCCGATCGGCTCTTCGAATTCTACTTGATTTTCCTGATCACGAGAACGGCGGTGCCTCAAAAAGGTTCGCTCGATTTCCGGAACAAAAGGAATAATCGAAGTGCTACCTCGGGTCATACACTAAAAAGAGAAGAAAGGAAGAGGAAAAACTATTTTTTTTTCTTTTTTTTTTAATTTAGAAAAAGCAAAATAAAATAAAAAGAAACATGATAAAATTAATAGCTATCCTCTTTTCAAAATATCTACCAAAGTCCCCGGCAACGGCGCCAAAAACTTGATATAGAAATTTCGTGTTTTGAAATTAAGTGAAGGTTTGAAAGTTTTCTCCAAAACTATATCCGATTAAGGCAAGTGTACCTTATCGTCTATAGTATAGGATATTTAGGAATATCAAGGTCGTATTCCACGGGGCGCGTTGATTACTTCTACTTCGAGGAAAGTCACCATTATCTTATCGATGAAATTTTGAGGTTTGTTTTGCTTAACTAAAAAAGACAAAATGCAAGCTAAAAGAAAAGATTAAACGAAAATAAAAAAAGCTTAATGCTCAAACATAGTGGAGGGGGAAAAGGAAAGCAAAATTAACATTGCATGAAAGGAAGAGTGTTTAAGGAGAAAGAGAACATGAAAGGAAGCAAACTTAAATTTATTGAAAACCAAAACGATTACAAGCTTAAAGAGAGATTACAAAGCTAGGAAAGTAAAGTTACAAGCTTTAATTAACTAGTGCAAGTAAGAAATAAAAGCTAGTACATTACATGAAAAAGAGAACATGAAAGCTTAAGGAAAAACATGAACAAGCATTGAAAAACTTCACTAACAGTTCTAGCAGCACCTCCCTCACTCCAAAATTCTGAACCCTGGACTCAAGGAGAGCCTCTAAATTTATAGCAGAAATTTTCGAGTTACACGCCCTCGGTCACGGGCGTGACCTAGGGCGTGTAAACATTGCTGACAGTGGATCTGGCAGTGGCGTGAACTTTGCGTGACCGCGTCAGAAAATTGGACAATACACGCCCGTGTAACTTTGGTCACGGGCGTGTACTTGGGCTACTTCATTAAATGCAGCATGGGCTGGCTTTCGGCTCGGCGACGTGCAGGGATCACGCGGGAAAGTCACGGGCGTGACATTCTGGCCACGGGCGTGTACCTGGGCTCCATCAATTAATGCAGCGTGGGCTGGAATTCGGCGCGGTAGAAAGTGTTCGTCGAATGAGGCTCAGACTTCGTTGAACGCAGGGGCAGATCATGTTCGTCGAATGCTGCTCCACATCCGTCGAACGCTAGGGCAGATCGTGTTCGTCGAACGCTGCTCCACATTCGTCGAACGCAGGGGAAGATCGTGTTTGTCGAACGCTGTTCCACATTCGTCGAATGCAGGGGCAGAGCTTTTTTCGTCGAACGGAGCTCTACTTTCGTCGATCGCCGATCTTTAGGTTACACGCCCTTGGTCACGGGCGTGACTGAGGGCGTGACTTGCGTTTTTCTCCAATTTTCCCCAAAATTCTGTAAAAATAAAAGTAAACTATATTTAGAATAGAAATTATAAAAGAAGTGATTTTAAACTAAAATATAAATAAAATTTGCAATTTTAAATTAAAACTAAACTAAATACTATAATTAAAATATGCATAAATACTACTCATCAAAAGGCATTCTGCGTTCGACGAACATGCTGATTCTCAGCGTTTGATGAACTTATCAGCTGACACACCTTCTTCTCAGAGGATCCGCTGAGACGGCTCCTCGTCTCAGCGGTTTTGACCCTTCGTCTCAGCGGTTCTGCTGAGACAAATCTTCATCTCCTTGTAGATGATTTCTTCACATCTAAGGGCATGTTTGGCCCTTTCTTTTGAGTCACCTGTACCTGTATATACTACACAAGTATAGCTTTATCAAATACAATATGTCCTTAGCATTGAGAGTGATGCCTCTTCAAATCAAGGTAATATTGAGGGCAATATTCCCAACAATCTCCCCCTATTTGAAGAAGGCAGAACATCCCCAATGCTAAGGTACGTTAACAGCAAAAACATATCACAAAAATGATCTGTTGCATGGGCCCTAACACCCTAGGCATTTGCCCTATCTAGCATTGGCCTATCCTAAGCATTGCCCTATCTAGCATTGACCTATACTAAGCATTGGCCCTATCTCCCCCTTTCTGGTTTCTTCAACTGTTTAACCTTCTATGGATTGGGAGGCAGCATCTATAGATCCCTTTGGATCAACTTATAGGTCAACCTATACACTCTTAGCATTTGCCATCTCCCCCTCAACCTGAGCAGGGAATTTGCCCCCCCTCAATTAGATAGCAATTTTCTGTAATAGCTGATCTAGTTCAATTTGAATAACCCATTCTAGCACCTGAAAACTAAAGGTAAAAATACAGAGTACATATACCAATAGTAACAAACACAATATGATTTTTAGAATCTGAAATATCATTTCAATTTAAATGTTCAGTACAAACATTTCAAACAATTCAACTTATGATTGTACATTGAATAGTTTACAGAGCATCTCAAGGCAGGTTCTTCTTAGATGGTCCCTGGGAAGAGCTTTCTCCATCTTCAGACTTTCTCTTCCTAGCTTCAGCAGCAGCCTTGATCTTCTCTTTTACTTTGAAGTACAGAAGTGGCTTGGGAAGATATCTTGTGGGAATCCTTAAAGGAGTTTCCCTTCTTACCATGTTTTCTTTGAGAATCCTTTCCCTTACAGATTCCCTCTCAAGGTGCTTGATCCATTCAACAGACTAATAGACATGCTCAATGTTCTTCAGTTGATTGCCATGGCTCACCCAGGTATTGACAACAATTGTGTCCAACTATAGATTGTCATCTTCATGGAGTGGATCCTCTAATCTTTCCATTCTTTTCTGGGCCATATATTCTTCAGCAGTTTGAATGCCCTCTGCCCTTCTCCTCTTTGCTTCCCTCTCATCTTGAATCAGATATGATTGACTTTGGAAGTCAAAGTCTTCATTTCTGCTTGGATTCAATATTGGAAGATTCAAAGCAATCCTTGTTCCTTGCAATACCTTTAAGCTTGAGTCCCACTGAATATCATTAACCTTTTTGACCATGGTTAGGATATTTTCTTGAATTTCATTGGAAGCTTTGTTGACCACTTCCACCACTTGCTTGTTGGCTGCTGCCTGATTGGAGAGTATCAGCTGGTGGATAGTCTCCATGTTGTTATATAGCTTTATGTGAGCTCCTTTCAGCTTAGCAGTTAGCTTGGTAATCTTCTCCTCTCCCTCTTTGCCTTTATCCATTATCTTTTTCTCTGTTTCAGAGTGTTGATCCATTATTGATTGAGAGAGAGTTTGGAAAGTGCTGTCCACATCATCCAAAATGTTTTCCTTTGCCTTGTCAATGTGGGACTTGACTTGGCTGCTTGATGTGTTGACCACTTGTGCCATTCTGGCAACAACATTCTCCCAGACATTTTGATTCCTGTAAAGATGATTCTTTACATATGTGATGTCTTTTATGGAATCCCCTAGATGGTCTGCAATATTTTTCAGAACTGTGTGCTGGGCAGCAATAATTTTTTTGGCCATCTCAAACCATCTGGTCATTTGCTGGAGGATATGAGCAGAGTCAGCAGTGACATTCTAGATTTGAGTATTCAGCTCATTCCTCATAGCAGCCATCCTTACCTCCAACCTCTGCTCACTAGCTTGGATTTCTTGAGATAAAGCTGCTCTTGTAGCATTCAGCTCAGCCCTAACTTGAGCAGTAGCACCTTGTATCCTTTCAGCAACAAGTTCTTTTACTGACAACATCTGACCCTCAATCATGGTTTGTATTGAGTTTAGCAGGTCAGATGTGTCCAGAACAGCAACTGGCCTTTCCTGGGACAATTCTTTTTCAACCACCTCTACAGCTCCACTCTGAGCTTTAGCCCTTCCATCATCAGGGATCTGCTCCCCCTCAGATGGGGCATTAGGTGTACCTTGTAGATGGGGGGGGGGGGGGGGGGTTGGTTCCTATTGATGTTCCCCCCACTAGCATACCCACCTCCTCCTTCATAGGCTGGGCTATGCTCCCCCTCACTTGGGGCATCCATAGGTGGAAAATTTTGTCTAGGGTCATTTGAAAAATGATTGATGAGTTAAACACCTAGACTATACTATTGTTAGAGAGGAGAAGCCTAACTGAAATCCTAATTTACCATGGATAGGTGAATTGGGAAGTTCATCTTCAGCTTGAGGAATAGCTAGATCAGTATTCATCTGATTTGGCTCAGGATTGGGTTCAACTCTTCCTTGGGACTCCTCATCCCCACTTGTCCTAGGGACATCTTCTCCTTCCATACCATCCTTGTGCATTGGAGGTTCATCATCCTTTTTGGAGGTTTCAGTACCTTCTCCTTCATTCTTCTTAGCTCTCTTCTTCTCCTTTATCTCAGCCACCATAGAGGGTTGGCTCATGGGAAGAACCCTTGTAGACCTGTCCAAAGTCTTGATATCTATTCTCTTCAAGTAGTGAATGTTTACACCCTTGAAAGAGGAGAACTGGTCAGGATATGCCTTCAGCAGGAAGAGAGATAAGATCCTTCCAAAGTTTGGAGCCTGCAGGCATTGCTTAATCCTTTGGAACAGGACATTTCCCCAACATGTTCTTTTCTTTAAGATGATCCTCACAATGAGCTCAAGCATGGGTTGTGATATTGTGTCATGTGAGCCTGGCTTGCACAGAAGTGCCTTTCCCACAATGTCACACAACAACTTCCCTTTTTGATTGAAGAATTTCTTCTTCAATGATGAAGTTTGGGAGGTACTGTATTCACACCACTTCAAGGCTTGCTCCTTGTCTCCTGCAGATATTTCCTCTTCTTCCACTCTAGGAAGGTGCAGTACTTTTTCCAGTCTCTTAGGGGACAGTTTCACCCTAATTTCTCCAACCTTAGATGTTAAGCCATCCTTAGAAAACGACTGCTTGGCATTTGCAAAGAACTCTAGCACTTCTTGCTTGAATATCTGAGAGGGTCCAGACAGCAAGAAGTCTAGTCCGGCATCAGAAATCAAGGATATAACACTCACAATCTCTGGAGAGGCATGGAGAAACCCATCCCTCACCAACTCACAACCCTCTAGCAATTCCTTCGCAATCTTGGGCGCCATCTAGTCGAATGTAAAAAAATGCTGGGACGGAAGAGTAGAGGTTTCGTCTCGGCGGCTGGAGTGGTGCGAGAGAATGTGAAGAGTCATTTAATTCCGTCGAGAGTTTATATAGTAGGCCAGAGTGTTAACCTAATCGACTCAGCGGTTCAGCTGAGACGGTTCATCTAAAGTTTCAACCTATGGCTGAATACGTTGAACATAACTAATGTTTTAAAACTAAGTTCGTCGAACTTAAGCTCGGCATTCGTCGAACCCAGACTTAACCCAACTTTTTAAGCGTAATTTGAAGCTTAGCTAACGCAAATTCTACTGGTTAATTCTATCATCCTACTTTAACACTATTATGGATAGCATTTGATGATAAATTTATAATAGGGAGGAGAAATACTTACCTTGAGGATTTATTCCTCTATCTGATATCAAATTTATGATATCACCCTCCTTTCTTTCATGTGCCACAAGCACACACTGTCCAAGTACCAAATGATGATGAGGCTGGTACTTGAACTATCCTGCAAAATAGAGTTTAATGTTCCTTAGGAGCCCAAGATGACTTGGGTCCTAGGTTCTTGTTAGCATAATCAAAAAGCCTTACTCTAGCTGCACCCTTGGTAGGAAGACTCTTCTTTGCATTAGGTACATTGGGGTTGTACCAACAATCTATGGCAAAGTGTCCCACTTTACCACAGCACCAACATTCATGAATGTTGTATCTTCTCTTCTAAACACTTCTTGAGGATTGTGCAACACTGTCCACATATTCAGGAATAGATACAGCAGCATTCTTCATGTTCCTCTCAATAATGATTTGACTGAATGTCAATCTGTGTGCTGTCTTGATGCTCTTTGTCCTGATGGCATCAACTTGCAATGACTTGGCAACCATATAAGATTTGATGGCATCTGACACTGAGCAATTAGACATGTTTACAGATTTGACAGCAGTCATGTTCTTGACTGATTCAACCTTAGAAGGGTTTGCCTTCTCATTCTTGAATGAAGTGGCTGAAGTACCAAATACAAATGGTCCATGTTGGGCCATTTGAATTTCCTCATGGGGAGCCTTCATGGCACTCAATCCCATTCCCTTTCTTCCACTATGGGAAGGAGCATTATCCTTCCTATAACAACTCCCATTCTTCCAGTGACCATAAATGCCTTCATGGTCATACCTGTTGGAAGGAAGTAGCACCTTTTGAAAGGTGGTTTGAGGCTTAGCCTTCTTCTTGCTCTTTACTCCACTCCCTTCTCCTACTTCCATCTTGTTGAATTCAAGTCCTCTCCTATTGGTTTGAGAGGAGAAGGTGTCAATAATAGGAAACATAGATTTGGGCTTGGAGAATTGAGCCACCAGGCTCTTCTCCTTCTCAAGCTTTTCTACAAGGTCCTTGATGACCTTGTTCTTCAGGGAAATAATGCTTAATTGCACAACAGTTATCCCCTGTAAATGGATGATTTGTCTACTCATCTGAGCCACCAGGGTGGTAGGTTCAGTGTTGACATCCTTAGTCATTTTGAGAGAAACAATTTCCTGGGCTTGCCTCTTGGCAAGCTTCTTGCTCTTCTTCAGAGCCTCCAAAAGAACACCATATTTGTCAATCAATTGATTGAGTTCTTCCTCAGCTTCCATGCCCCTTCCATCAATTGATGAAGGTGCAATAGATTCTGGTCTAGTCTCACAATCAGAAATTGAAGTGGAATGAGATAGTACCTGATCATTGTCAGAAGCATTCTGACTCCCTTCCTCATAGTGAAGGCCATAAGGCCTAGCTGAACAATGTCTTCTTCATCCTCCTCTTCATCACTATCTGAGTGTGAAAGAGGGGCCCTGACTGCAATCCTGCCAACAACAGTTTCTTCAACAGCAACCAGCCCAATGAGGGCTTCTTCCATTCCAGATTCTAATGAGCTAGAGTCAGATTCACTCTAGCTCTTCTTCTTCTTCTTAGCTAGAAAGGATTTCTCTCCTTTCTTGCTTCTTGATTGATGAGCCTTCTTCTCATCCTTCTCTCTTCTCTTCACAGGGCAGTCAGCAATGACATGACCAGGCTTGCTGTAGCAATAGCAAACAACTTTGGAAGAATTATATTTTGAGTTAGACTCATACCTGTCACTTCAGGAGTGATGCTTTGACTCCTTGTTGTCCTCCTTGTTGTGATATGAGGAGGAAAGCTTGTTCTTCCATTGCTTCCTCCTCAATAGCTTTTTGAAGTGCCTTGTAAGAACATCAATTTCTTCATCAGAAGAAGAGCAGCTTGATGAGCTAGGCTCATAATCTTCTGGTTCAGCAGGTCTTCTGGGAGGTAAGTGAGCCTTCTCTCTCCCTCTTCTTGTGCTTTCAGCCTTAAAGGCCAGGGAATTCTCCCTGGTATCACCCTTTGCCTTCAGCTCTTCTTCCTTCCTGGTAGTCAGCTGCATTTCATAGGAGAGCAGCTTTCCATAGAGAGTTTGGGGAGGAGTTTCAGTCGACTTAGCCACCTCCCTTATGGCATAATTTTTTGTGTCCCAATCTCTTGTTAGAGATCTGAGGAACTTATCATTCAGCTCATAATTTGTGAACACTCTCTCATAGGTTCTTAGTTCATTTATTATTCTAAAGAACCTTTCATAGCACATGGAGATGCTCTCCTGCCCTTGCTGCCTAAAAGCTTCATATTCCTGATTGAGGAGCAACTTCCTTTCATTCCTCACATCTTCAGTCCCTTCCATGTACAAAATCAGTGTATCCCACATCTCGTTAGCAGATCCACAGTGCACTAAATTTTGAAAAGTTGAGTCATCAATAGCATTGACTATGATATTTTGAGCCCTTTTATCCATAGTAGCCAATGCTATCTCATCCTTGGTCATTTCAGTGTATGGTTTGCCTACTTGCCTGGTAGGATCAACAGAAGAGGGTTTTGTGATAATGAAGGTGCCTTCCTGAACAGTAATGTAGATTCTAGGGTCTGATGCTTCCATGTACAGCCTAACCCTCTGCGTCCATATGCCAAAGTTGGCTTTGTTACATATAGGCAGTTTCATTGAGCTCATCTCCTTCTGCATTACACTGGAGGACATTGGGTGTTGACTTGACTATACCTTTTAGGATCTGGTCAGACTGTTAAGTCCTTCTTGACCAACCTATCTCTGATACCACTTGTTAGTTTATAAGGTTTGTAGTCTAAATCACCTAGAGGGGGAGGGGGAGGGGGTGAATAGGTCTTTTGGATTTTACTTGATTATTATGGACTGTTAGAACTATTCTAAGCAGAAAATCAAGCAGCACGGAAAACACACATGGATGTATAGAGGTTCCTCAAGACAGGGTGTCTTGAGTAGTCCTCTTTCCCCCTTCACCTTTCTAACAATGTGTTAGATAAGGCCAACTCCTCCAAACTCGGCTCAAAGAGCTTACAACTCAGATCCCTCAGGATCTCTCAGGTTTTCCCAAACCCTACCTCAGGCTCAGCAGCCCTACAACTCAGATCAGCTCCTGATCCTACAGCTCAGACCTCAGCAGGTCCTACAAATCAGACCACAACAGGTCCTACCTCAGGCTAAACATCCCTACCTCTGATCAGCTCCTAATCCTACAGCTCAGACCTCAGCAGGTCCTACAACTCAGAGAATTCCTCCTCCTACAGCTCAGGCAATGAAGCCCTACAACTCAGATCAGCTCCTGATCCTACACTCAGGCCTTCAGCCCTACAACTCAGAACCCTCAGGTACCTACAAACTCAGACCCAAAAGGTCTTACAACTCAGGCAAAATTCCCTACAGAAAAATGGTTTAGAAATATTCTACAGTAGAGGTACTCTCCTGTAGATCCTGCACAACCTGTGCTTCCTGTAGCTGAAGATGTTGATTACAGCCACAACTTTCATCTTCCTCTTCAATAGAGTGATGGAAGATCACCTTGCCCCTTATGGTGGAGGAACTATCTTCTTCTCTCTGTTTCTTCTTCTCTTTTAGTGAGGAGGAAGAAAGTCGAGAGCAGCAGCCATCAATGGCGAATCGAGATTTTGCACGCAATCGTCCGGGGCATGGAAAATGCCCTAACACTTTCTTTTATACTTATTTTCATCTTCAACGGCTCTAATTTGATCTCCCAAGAAGTATGGGAGAGATTGGTGGCCCCTGTAGCTTTTCTGCAACTTGCCCTAGCCGCAGGTCCCGCTGCCCTATTTATCCGTAGAGAAGGTCTGCGCTCGACGAATGCGCTACACTCTGCGTTCGACGAACCCGCTGTATCCTGCGTTCGACGAACTTGCCAAACTCTGCGTTTGACAAACTTGCCAAACTCTGTGTTCGACGAACTTGCCTTGTCTCTGTGTTCGACGAACGACACTCTACGTTCGACGAACATTGTTCTTCTCAGCGGCTCCTTCTTTGGTCTCGTCTCAGCGGTCGACGAACTTAGCCCTTCGTTCGACGAATGACATTCTGCGTTCGACGAACACGCTCATTCTCAGCGTTTGATGAACTTATTAGCTGACACACCTTCTTCTCAGCGGATCCGCTGAGACGGCTCCTCGTCTCAGTGGTTTTGACCTTTCGTCTCAGCGGTCCTGCTGAGACAAATCTTCATCTCCTTGTAGATGATTTCTTCACATCTAAGGGCATGTTTGGCCCTTTCTTTTGAGTCACCTGTACCTGTATATACTACACAAGTATAGCTTTATCAAATACAACATGTACTTAGCATTGAGAGTGATGCCTCTTCAAATCAAGGTAATATTGAGGGCAATATTCCCAACAGTACCTGAGTAAGGCTGCGCTGAAGAAAGCTTCGACTCGTCCCCGGTGAGGTGATGACCACACCCCGAGTCCACGATCCAGTCCTCCTGATAATTGATAGGAGCCGCAGCTCTGACAGAAGCCGAGAAGGCTCCTCCCCATCCTCCATCATTTGGCCTGGCCTCAGTATCCTCCTTTCCTGCAGCAGCATGCCCTGGCTGAAGATTCACCCAACAGTCCTTCCTGATGTGACCAAGCTTTCCGCACCTAAAGCATTTGGGTCCTTCTCCCTACTTCTTCCCTTCAGCCTTGGGAGCATAGCCCCTCTCCTGCTGTCCAGAAGTTGAAGGCCCATTACCTCCAGCGGTCTTCTTCTTCTTATCCCATCTCTTCTTCTTCACTGTAAAGAATACCTCGCCTTCTCCCCAGACACTGACACCCCCGCCATCTGCCTTGCTTTCTCCTGCGGCGCAAGCAGATTCTTCAGCTCCAGCAGAGACGGCTGATTTGCCCAACCCTGCACCGACGTCGCAATGGCCACATACTCCTTCCGCAAGCCACGGATGATGTGCCTCTTCAGCTTCGCCTCAGAAATTGGCTAATCAGGATCCAGTGCTGAAATCTCAGCGCACAGGTTGTTCATCTTCAGGAAAAATGTAGAGATAGACAGATCTCCCTGAGCCGACCTAGCCAGCTCATTTTCAAGGAAACATAGCCTCGCTACATTCTTCTTATTAAACAGCCCATCCAGGGCTCTCCAGATCTCGGCAGCTGATCCACACCCTAAGATGTGATCGAATAGGTCAGGTGATATTGCCCTTTTCAGAGTGAACTCTGCTTTCGCATTAATCCTCCTCCAATTCCTCACGTCATGACCATTATCCCCAACTGGGACAACTTCTTGCGTACTATCTCCTCCAAAAACCTCCCGGAGGTCCTCGCCCAGAAGATAACTCTGTATACACGACTTCCACTTCTTGAAGTTAGTCGATGTGAGCATCTCAATTCCAAGACCTATTGCAAAACCTGCTTCCATGGTTCTACCACTGGTTCCTTCTTCACAAAGGCGATGGCAACTTTGAGTTGTTCACTGCTCTATCCACTCCAACCTCCCTCTAATACCATGTGAAATTTTCCATATATCTTGGAGTGAGCAGGAATTGTACAACTCAAAGTTACATCCAACAACCAGAAGCACATGAAACAAAGCAATCTTTATTGATAACAACATGAATCTTCATTACAGAGCGAGGTATACATGGCGAGACATTATTTCGCCAGTACACAAAACCAAAAGGAAAAATACAATGCTGAAGAAAGAAAACTGGCGGTCTGAACACAGAAGCCGCCTTACCGCGCGACCTGGATGTTCGCGCGATTAGAAAAGGAGACCGCGCGAACAGTCTGCCGACGACTTGAACAACACCACTGAAACTCTGCGACCTCCCGAACTCCACGGATTCTCCCGAACTCCAGCAACCCACACTACAAGCCGCAAGACCGCCTGGACACCTTAGAAGAATAAGTGACCACTACTGTCCGCGCAATCCGTAGAAGCTGCACAAAGGAAATTCAATCAGCAAACCGGGTGGTCACAAAAAAGTGACCGCAAGTTCAAGGCACGAGATCAGCTCACACTTGGTGCGATTGATATTGCTGCTACAATGACGCCTATTTAAAGGCATGGGACCAGATCCAGTCACCACCCTATGAGATAGAGTCACCGCCCGGATCGCGCAACCAAGATTGGTCAACTCGCCGCGGTCAGTAGAAGATCGCTCTATGCTTAGTGAGCTTGCCGACTTCAATCCTAACCAGGAGATCGCCGCTCCTCCAAGAAGCCGCGCGATCATGACAACCCGCATGGTCATGATGCCCACCACCAGTGTTTGCATATACGAGACCTCCTCCAGAGACCGCGAACACAGCCAAGTCGACTAAGGCAACAACCCGCCAAGTCGACCAACACCAGTGTCCACATACAACAACAGACTGCCAAGGGACCAGCTTATACAAACACAAAAGGGAGACCGCGCGACTAAGAAAACCTTAATAAGTGCACACCATCAAGAACCCGGACAGTCACTAGACCGGACTGCCGGATGCCAGAACAACAACCCTGTGCGGTCAACAGCTTAACCCGCACATTACATAACAACAGCTCGCCACGTGGTCACATGAACCAGACCGCGTGGCCTCACCTCGGCAGCCTTGGACAAAGAGAATGACAGTCAGACCGAATAACTTGCGGCTAGACCGAATAGGTCAGACCATAGAGGAGACCGCAAGATCGTGCGGTTAGACCAGACCGAACGATCACCTCCAAGACCGCCAACTTCACACTTCAACATTTTCAACAGGGAGCCGAGCTCTCCTGGAGGGGGAGGGAACTCCACACCTACCATGGAACGAAGCTCTCCTGGAGGGGGAGGGAACTCCACACCTACCAGGGAGCCGAGCTCTCCTGGAGGGGGAGGGAACTCCACACCTACCAGGGAGCCGAGCTCACCTGGAGGGGGAGGGAACTCCACACCTACTGGGGAGCCGAGCTCTCCTGGAGGGGGAGGGAACTCCACACCTACCAGGGAGCCGAGCTCTCCTAGAGGGGGAGGTAACTCCACACCTACCAGGGAGTCGAGCTCTCTTGGAGGGGGAGGTAACTCCACACCTACCAGGGAGCCGAGCTCTCCTGGAGGGGGAGGGAACTCCACACCTACCAGGGAGCTGATCTCTCCTGGAGGGGGAGGGAACTCCACACCTACCAGGGAGCAGAGCTCACCTGGAGGGGGAGGGAACTAACAATTTCCTGAACTATCCGGGGGCAGAGAACCAGTCCACGTCCTAGGTGCTTACCCTCACCGAGAGACGGAGGGATTCAACCATCTTACCAAACCAACTGGGGGCAGAGAACTAGTCCACGTCCTAGGTGCTTACCTTCACCTGGAGGCGGAGGAACTCAACCATCTTATTATCAAAGCAATAGGGGGCAGAGAACTAGTCCACATCCTAGGTGCTTAGCTTACCTGGAGGCAGAGGAATTCAACACCTTTCCAAACCAATTGGGGGCGGAGTACCCATCTTTGTCCTAGGGGCTTAGCTTGCCTGGAGGCAGAGGAACCCAACACCTTCCCAAACCAATTGAGGGTGGAGTACCCGTCCACGTCCTAGGGGCCTAGCTTACCTGGAGGCAGAGGAACTCAACACTTTTTCAAACCAACTCCGGGTGGAATACCCATCTATGTCCTAGGGGCCTAGCTTACCTGGAGGCGTAGGTGCTCATCATCTTTCCAAGTCACTCAATCTAGTAGTAAGTCGATCCGATGAGTCTCCCATCTGCCGGCATGACTGAGCCCGGAGAATGGTCTCTAGTCAGGGATCTTACCTATAGGGAGCGGAGTACCCATCCACGTCCTAGGTGTGTTTACCTTCACCTAGAGGCAGAGGAACTCTACACCTTCCCCAAGCCACTCTGCATGTGGCGAGTCGACCCGATGAGTCTCCCATCTGCCGACATGACTGAGCCCGGAGAATGGTCTCTAGTCGGGAATTTTACCAATCAGTCGACCCGATGAGTCTCCCATCTGCCGGCATGATTGAGCCCGGAGAATGGTCTCTAGTCGGGGATTTGACCAATCAGTCGACCCGATGAGTCTCCCATCTGCCGGCATGACTGAGCTCGGAGAATGGTCTATAGTCGGGGATTTTACCAATCAGTCGACCCGATGAGTCTCCCATCTGCCGGCATGACTGAGCCCAGAGAATGGTCTCTAGTTGGGGATTTTACCAATCAGTCGACCCGATGAGTCTCCCATCTACCGTCATGACTGAGCCCGGAGAATGGTCTCTAGTCGGAGATCTAACCATCTGGAGGCGGAGTACCCATCTGCGCCCTAAGTGCTTACCTTCACCTGGAGGCAGAGGAACTTAACACCTTCCCAAGCCACTCCGCATGTGGCGAGTCGACCCGATGAGTCTCCCATCTGCCGGCATGACTGAGCCCGGAGAATGGTCTCTAGTCGGAGATTTTACCAATCAGTCGACCCGATGAGTCTCCCATCTGCCCGCATGACTGAGCCCGAAGAATGGTCTCTAGTTGGGGATCTTATCATCTGGAGGCGGAGTACCCATCCACGTCCTAGGTGCTTACCTTCACCTGGAGGCAGAGGAACTCAACACCTTCCTAGAGGCTTTACATAAGGTTCTATCTCTACCTACTTTTCATTCAACATGGGGAGGTTACATATCTATTACAACGCGCCTTCTTGCCCCTACTCGGCCACATGCATCTCGGCCATCTCTTGTATCACCTCCTTCACTTTCTCTGCCTTCTCATTCCTTCTCTTTCTCCTGGTCCTTCCTGCTTTCTGAAAGGGAGTTTAGTTCTTATTATAAGTTTAAAGCTCTTGCTTTAAGTTTTAGTTTCAAAATAATGGTATATAAATATATAAGTGTTTGCAGAGTAATAAACACAAACAGCTAGAGTGCATAAATAACAAAGCACAGGAAATAAAATAAAGCATAAACAAGAAGCATTCCAGGTGACACAAAGAAATATAGTAGTTCCCCAAATCTGGGTAGTCTACTCTTCTACCACCCTTGGTAGGAATCCACTAGGATTTTTAATCAGGTGCCCTTACACCAATGGAGGTTTGATCAGGTGCCCAATTCACCACAGTCAGGTTTTTGCTAAGGTGACCTGTCACCGAGAGTTCACTTTTGAAGGGAGTAATAACCCTGTACAAGATGGGAGAAAGGGAAAGGGAAAAATATAATGTTCTTCTCTGTATAGGAAGACTCTTGAAGATCCTGATATGGTGTTGGAAGGATCTGATTATGATGTTGAAGAAGACTCCCCTTGTCTGATAGAGCTTGGTGACAGTTCTGGAGGCTCCTTCTCTTGATTGAACAAGCACCTCTTCTTATGCAGTTATGATCCTGAGCAAATGATTGTGATTGTTGTTTCAGGATGTGTATGATCTGCAAGAAGATGTTAGGCAAAAAAGGAGAGGTTTCTTGTAGTGTTGTATCTCCGTTGTATATGCCTGTCCTTTTTCCTTTATCTCATATTTTCTGCTCTATATATAATCTGGAGAAGGTATTTGAATTCTTTCCCGGGAAAAAGGAAAGAGATAAAGTCTCTTTAATTAGATTCCTTGAGAAGATAAGTTTTCCGTCTCTTACTCTTCTGAAAACGGCTATAATCTTTATTGCCTGCAATGGCTATATCAGAAAAGCATGAATATATTAATGTTAGTCCAGCTGTATAATAATAATAATAAAATTATTGCTGATAACACATTTATCGAGCTCTTCTGGATTCGTCGAGCGCCGTTTAGAGAATGCTTAGCCGCTGAGATCTATTCTGACTGGAATTTCTCGACCGCTGTTCTGATAGAGATTTGTCGAGCGCTGGCAACAAAATTGTCGAACGCTAGCTGGCTTTCGTCGAGCGCTGGCAACAAAACTGTCGAACGCTGGCTGGCTTTCGTCGCGCACCGATCGACATTTGTCGATCGCAGAGAATATATATAAATTTTAATTCCTTCTCTTTATTTCTCTCAGCCAAATATATATATAAATTTTTACTATGTTATATATATATTATTTTTATCTGCTTTCTTATCTTAATGAGATTTGGTCTGAGTAATTAAATGGTCTATGACCAAAGGGATGGATCCTAACTCAAATAAAAAACTAAGGTTCCAACAATCTCCCCCTATTTGAGTTGGGATCCTAAATCAAATTAAAACTAGTGGCCTGGTACTCTCCCCCTATTTGGTTTAGGATGCCGACAGTTTTAATTTATATATTCTCCTTTTCTCTCTCACTTGGCTTTTAGCAATTTTTATTCTTTGTAAGGTTATTTTTGCACCTTTACTTTCCTAAATTTTGATTTAAAATTTTCAATTGCAGCAAACTTTAATGGATTTCATTTGAATGTTGAAGTCAGAAAAACTTTGTCTGATACCTTCCTTCTTAAAGAATCCCTTAAATCAGAAGAGACTCACACTCAGTCACATAAACCATTTCTGATTAATGTAACTACAGTAGAATGCTCAACATGGTTTTCAGAGAAATCTATAAGACTGTGAAGTTTTCTGACATTGCTTTTAATGATATAAACATTTAAATGAATTTTATGTTTAGCTGTTTAATTTAGGGATGGAGTTTAATGGTGAAAAACTTATTAATAATTAAGTAAGGAGTTTTTATTAAAGTTGAAAGGTTTAGTATTTTGAAATATGTTTAGCCTTTTTATTTCATTGAAATATAAATTTGAAAATTTTCTTTTATATTGCTGAACATACATAATTTCTTTTTCTTTAAAATTCTATTTGAAGTTTTCAGCTTTAATGAACTTATTTTTTAAGTAAACAAATTGTTCTGCTGTTATTTTAAAATCTTCTTTAATTTCAACAGAAATTAATTTATTTATTATTAGCTTTTTACTGATTCTGTTTTCAGAAATTATCAAATCTGTAGATGGTGAGTTGAAAATAGAAGTAAAATCAGAGGTAATAATAGGAAATGCTGTTACCTCTTTTACCTTTCCTTTATCAAGTTCTTCATCAGATTCAGATTCTGCATCAGATTTGTAATCTGAGCCATATATAGCCAACATGCAGAAAGCTGTGGCTTTTTGTTCTTCTTTTTCTTCTTCTTCAGTTAGAGTAACTGATGGTGCTGCATCAAAAATGATGTTAGATAAGGCAGTTTCAACTTGTGGATATGAAGATAGAAAATTTGCTTGTGCCATTTGAAAAACCCTTTTGAAACAAAATAAGAACTAAGTGATCTTTGTGATTTCAGGTGTTAGCCTGTGTGAAAAATCAACTTCCTCTGATACCAATTGAAAGGGACAATTGATATCCTATGATGAGGGTGATTGATAAAATCAACCTGCTTTGATACCAATTGAAAGGGAGTTTAGTTCTTATTATAAGTTTAAAGCTCTTGCTTTAAGTTTTAGTTTCAAAATAATGGTATATAAATATATAAGTGTTTGCTGAGTAATAAACACAAACAGCTAGAGTGCATAAATAACACAGCACAGGAAATAAAATAAAGAAAAAACAAGAAGCATTCCAGGTGACACAAAGAAATATAGTAGTTCCCCAAATCTGGGTAGTCTACTCTTCTACCACCCTTGGTAGGAATCCACTAGGATTTTTGATCAGGTGCCCTTACACCAATGGAGGTTTGATCAGGTGCCCAATTCACCACAGTCATGTTTTTGCTAAGGTGACCTGTCACCGAGAGTTCACTTTTGAAGGGAGTAATAACCCTGTACAAGATGGGAGAAAGGGAACGGGAAAAATATAATGTTCTTCTCTGTATAGGAAGACTCTTGAAGATCCTGATATGGTGTTGGAAGGATCTGATTATGATGTTGAAGAAGACTCCCCCTGTCTGATAGAGCTTGGTGACAGTTCTGGAGGCTCCTTCTCTTGATTGAAAAAGCACCTCTTCTTATGCAGTGATGATCCTGAGCAAATGATTGTGATTGTTGTCTCAGGATGTGTATGATCTGCAAGAAGATGTTAGGCAAAAAAAGGAGAGGTTTCTTGTAGTGTTGTATCTCCGTTGTATATGCCTGTCCTTTTTCCTTTATCTCATATTTTCTGCTCTATATATAATCTGGAGAAGGTATTTGAATTCTTGCCACGGAAAAAGGAAAGAGATAAAGTCTCTTTAATTAGATTCCTTGAGAAGATAAGTTTTCCGTCTCTTACTCTTCTGAAAACGGCTATAATCTTTATTGCCTGCAACGGCTATATCAGAAAAGCATGAATATATTAATGTTAGTCTAGCTGTATAATAATAATAATAAAAGTATTGCTGATAACACATTTGTCGAGCTCTTCTGGATTCGTCGAGCGCCGTTTAGAGAATGCTTAGCCGCTGAGATCTATTCTGACTGGAATTTGTCGACCGCTGTTCTGATAGAGATTTGTCGAGCGCTGGCAACAAAATTGTCGAATGCTGGCTGGCTTTCGTCGAGCGCTGGCAACAAAACTGTCGAACGCTGGCTGGCTTTCGTCGAGCACCGATCGACATTTGTCGATCGCAGAGAATATATATAAATTTTATTTCCTTCTCTTTATTTCTCTCAGCCAAATATATATATAAATTTCTTAGTATGTTTTATATATATTATTTTTATCAGCTTTCTTATCTTAATGAGATTTGGTCTGAGTAATTAAATGCTCTATGACCAAAGGGATGGATCCTAACTCAAATCAAAAACAAATGTTCCAACACTTTCCCTGGTCAACCTGGAGATGGAAGACTTGCCCCTGGAACTGATCTGCGTATCTTCCCTGCATCTCCCCGAGCTTTTGTTGAATCAGGAACAGGGACTCCGCGCCCTTCTAGGTGAGACGGAGGCATCCTCCCTACCCCCTCACTCAGGGCAGCTGGCCCCAGGAGAGCTGTTGAAGAGCGCTTGCGCTTGGAGGCTCAAGCCCTCCTCCGAGGCTGGCCACTTCCCTTTCCAACATGCTTGCTCTATCTCCATTAAAGACGGCGAGGCTAGCACAGGTGTTGGCGATGCCGAGCACTCGCCCTGAGGGGGGAGTGCAAACCGCAAGACTTCCTAGATTGACCTCCTGAACTCCTCGAAGTCACCTTTCTTCACGCACTTTCCGGCAGGGGTGAGTCCCCCAGCTTATCGCTTCCAGCCATGAGACTTGCCCAGAGCTTTCCGAACTAGCTGCTTCCACGCTCACCGCACCGTAATGTTGAAACTAGAGAACTTGTCTCAACGTTCGCAAGGGGGATGCAGCTAACCCTTACTTGACCCAAGCTAGACCCTTGACCAGTCACTAAGAACCGAAGAACCTTCCACCTGAAGAACACCTTGTTGGATCGATTGGCGCCCTTGGAGTGGGGGGGGGGGAATAAGGGAATAAAATTCTTTATAAATTTTTAGACGATTTACTAAATTGTTTAGAGTGAATTAGAATGAAATAACAAGTTAACTAAAAGGAGGAAACAATTGTAATTTGCAATTTTATAACTTACGCCAAATGATCGAAATCAAGTAAACACAAAAAGAGACATGATTATGTTATATAAAAAAGGGTGTTTACATAAGTTTGATTTCAATATCGCTAGAAATCGGAGGCGTACATAGTAAAACAATTTTTCCTTTTCTATACCGACTTGTATCCCCACAAACCGGTTGACTTTAGCCTATCCTTCCCCGGATAAGGCCTCAAGCCGCTCTAGCCAATCCTTCCCTGGATATGTCCTCGAGCACCCCCTAGATCTAATCACCTAGACTTAGTCGCCAACAAAAGGCGAATTCCTCCCTAAGTCCTATCCAGACCTAGTCACCAACACAAGGTGAATTCTCTAAACGGTTACAAAAAAATATATGGAATGAAAGTAAAGATTATAATAAAAACTCCCTATGAGATCTTCTGAAGTTGGAGATGAAGGATCGCTGTAATTTGAGCGAGGTTGAAGCGATCGTCCTTCGGATGTAGCGTGACGTAGTCCTCCTCCAGAATTCTCCTTAAGCTTTTTGTGGGAGATCCACCTTTGGCAGCATAACAACAATGCAGTTTTGGCACAAGTATTCTCTCTGGAAGCTCTCTCAGATTTCTGGAATAAAGGCTTCAATAATCCTCCCAGCAATGAGCAAAAATGAAATTAGGTCTTTAAATAACCACTGGAGCTAACGCGTGGCGTTAGGAGTTAACTCCAGCGTTAGTGAACGTGTACGACAGTTGCTGAGATCATGCATAGCGTCGGGAGCGTGGAAGAACCAAATTTTGTCGAACGAAACTAATTTCGTCGAACGCGCCTTCGTCGAATAAAATTAACTTCAATTCGTCGAGCGCAGCTCAGTTCGTCGAATGCTCCAATTCGTCGAGCGCAGTTTAGTTCGTCGAACGAAATAAGTCGAGCGCAGTTAACTTCAATTCGTCGAGCGCAGTTCAGTTCGTCGAACGCTCCAATTCGTCGAGCGTAGTTCAGTTCATCGAACGCAATAAGTCGAGCGCAGTTAACTTCAATTCATCGAACGTAGGTTCCTTCAGGTTTCGTCGAGCACCTTCAGAGTTCGTCGAACTTAGTTTCCATTTGTCAAACACGGTTTCCTTCTGATTTCGTCGAACGCCATCTCAGTGGTGTTAACGCTGGGCGTTAACAACTAATGCGAGCGTTAGCACACTTTCCAGAGAGTCATCTCCAATCTGTTTTCTACCTGTGGAGTAGTGCACCTATAGTTCCTGCACACTCTAAATACATGACAAGCAAGATCAAGTACAATTTGGGATTTGTTATTCTCAAACAAAGGGATGTGACACACATGTCCAACAATATCCCCCTTTTGATAATAACAAATCCTCTTAGCAAGAAATCATTAAAGGTGATTATAGAATATGAAAAGCGAGATAATAGTGCAACTATGGTATTTGATATGCATGATAATGTGCATACTCCCCTATCTTAATGCTCCCCCTACATAACACCAATTTATGTTTTACTCCCCCTAAATGATGGATTACATGAATTTGTCTCCCCGTACTCTTCTATATTTCTCCTATATAGATTTCTTCAATTAATCTCCCCTTTTTGGTATTATCAAAAGAATGTAGGGTGAGGGCAGTTAGGAGGCATTTCATATAAATGATAAAGCATGATCGAGCTTTTGTAATATAGATAATGATAAAGATTTTAAGCATAGCATATATAAGAGATTTCAAATAAAAAGATAAGAGTTGTAAGCAAGCGGAAGATTATGAGAAATATCTTTTTATAAGCATGAAAAGCATAATTAAAAAATATGAGTTTTAAGTTCAAAATGTAAAGATGTTTTAACCTTTTTGAAATCTCATAGTTTTACATAAAGATACCAAGCATGAAAATGAACATATAAAAAAAAATTATACTACAATGTTACTTAATTTTAAATTCAAGAGATACCAAAACATTGTAGAGATCATGCTAGGTTATCTAGTGCACTTATTATATAAAGAGTAGTATAGATAAAGCATTAGAATCCAATTCTCATGAGAAGAAGTGTTATGAAAGATAATGGTGTGCACATAAGTGTATTTTGGGCAATGTTAACAATTGATTTAAATCACAAAATACAAGACATATGTAAAGTAAAGTGCACAATAAAACACAAGTAAATTAACTTTCACACACTTTAATGCACACTATTTTATAAAAAGTGGTGTAATAATTGAGGGTTGCACAAGACACTTTACTATTCTTTCCAAGGTGCTCAAACTCACAATGCTTATGAAGACTTATCAGGAGATTCAAGTAGCGCTTGGTGGAGTTATATTTGTCTACATATATAAATTTTTTGTTCACATTTGAAACCTTGCATCGGGAAGAGGTTTAGTAAATATATCAGCAAGTTGAGAGTCCGTGCCAACAAAACTTATCCTAACATTTTCCTTTTTAATGTGATCCCTTATGAAATGATGACGCATATCTATATGTTTGGATCTAGAGTTGTGTACCGGATTATTTGTGAGATCAATGACACTTTTGTTGTCACATTTTAATTCAATAAGTTTTAGATGAAAACCAAATTCCTCTAAAGTTTGGCTCATCCATAGAGCTTGTGCACAACAACTCCCTAATGCAATGCATTCGGCCTCCGTGGTGGAGAGTGCGACCGAATTTTGTTAGACCATGCAACTAATGAAGGTCCTAGAAAATGACAAGTACCACTAGTGCTTTATCTATCAAGTGAACAACCAGCGTAGTCTGAATCGGAGTAGCCGTGAAGAGTAAATGAATTATTGTACGGGCACCATAATCCTAATCTATATGACCCAATAAGATATCTAAAAATTTGTTTTACCGCTTTTAAATGAGATTCTTTTGGATTGGCTTGAAATCGAGGACATAAACATACGACAAACATAATATCGGGTCTAGTTGCACTAAGATAAAGTAGGGATCCTATCATACCTCTATATAAGGTTTGATCAATTGAAATTCCCGATTCATCTTTTCCTAATTTAAGTGATGCACTCATTGGTGTAGAAGCATATTTAAGGTTTTCAAATCCAAAGCGCTTAAGCATATCATAGACATATTTGGTTTGACATATAAAAATATCATCATTTCTTTGTGATATTTGAAAACCAAGAAAATAAGAAAGTTCTCCTACTAGACTCATTTCAAATTCATTTTTCATCAATTTAATAACTTCATTACACAACTCTTCATTAGTAGATCCAAAGATTATATCATCAACATATATTTGCAAAATAATTAAATCATCATTATTATGTTTAATGAAGAGAGTATTATCGGCACTTCCCATAATATAACCGTGCTTTAATAAAAATGATGTAAGTCTTTCATACCATGCACGTGGCGCTTGTTTTAAACCATAAAGCTCATTTTCTAGTTTATAAACATGATTGGGAAATTTTTCATTAATTAAACTGGGGGGTTGTTCAACATAAACTTCTTCTTTTACAAACCCTTTGAGAAAAGCACTTTTTACATCCATTTGAAATAGTTTTATTCTTTTAAAGCTTGCAAATGCTAGAAAAATTCTAATGGATTCCATCCTAGCAACGGGTGCAAAAGCTTCATCAAAATCTATCCCCTCGATTTGTGAATATCCTTATGCTACTAAGCGTGCCTTATTCCTAGTGATTCTAGACTCACCATCTAATTTATTTTTCAAAATCCATTTTACACCTACAACTGGGTGATTAGATGGTCTTTCTACTAATTTCCAAACATTATGTTGCTCAAATTGTTCTAACTCTTCATTCATAGCCAAAAACCAAAATTCATCATTTATAGCGGTAGAAACTATTTTTGGTTCAATTTCGGAAACAAAACAGATATTTGAATATGATTCATGAAGTGAAGAGCGAGTTCTTACCCCGATGGATGATTCACCAATTATTAATTCCCGTGGATGATCCTTAGTGAATTTCAAGGCACTTGGAGGTACATATTCATCTTCCTTGCCTCCTCTTTTTCTTCTTTGGAAGATTCCTCATCACCATGTTCCAAAGGTTGTAAGAGATCATCCTCGTTGCCTGCGGAAAGTTTTTCTACACAAGGAACAAACTCATCAAATTTTACATTTATTGACTCTTCAACTCTACTAGTTCTTTTATTAAAAATTCTATAAGCTTTACTAGATGAAGAGTACCCAAGAAAAGTTCCTTCATCACTTTTTTCATCAAACTTTCCCAAGCTATCTTTTCTATTCAAAATAAAACATTTACAACCAAAAACTTTGAAATAAGATACATTAGGCTTCTTTGGAAAATAGAGTTCATATGGTGTGAGATTAAGAGATGGGCGAAGCATGATTCTATTCAAAAAATTACACGATGTATTTATGGCTTCGGCCCAAAAGGACTTAGGTAATTTATATTCACATAGCATAGTGCGTGCTAGTTCTTGAAGTGTCCTATTCTTTTTTTCTACAACACCATTTTGTTGTGGTGTGTGTGGTGCAGAGAACTCATGTTTAATGCCTAACATATTACAAAAGGATGTAAATTTTTCATTTTCAAATTCTCCTCCATGATCCGAGCGAATGCATTTAATTTTTAAATCACTTTCATTTTGAATACGAGTACATAATTTTGCAAATTCACAAAACGCATCGAATTTGGAAGAGAGAAATAATGTCCAACAATATCTTGAAAAATCATCTATTACAACATATGTATGCAATCTACCACCAAGACTTGTAGTGCTAACGGGACCAAAAAGATCCATATGAATTATTTGCAAGGGTCTTGTAGTAGAAATGATATTTCCTCTTTTAATAGAGGATCTAGAAAATTTACCTTTTTGACATGGTGAACAAAGTGAAGGTAAAGTTCCATTTAACCTAGGCAATCCTCTAATCAAATTACTTTTGGTAAGTTTTACAATGAGCTTTGTGCTAGCATGCCCTAGTCTTCTATGCTAAAGTTCTAATTCATCATTTTTAGTGATAAAACATTTTTTAGATGATTTAGAAAGATCATCAAAAGAAAATAGAAAAACATTATTTATTCTTGGTGCAGTTAGTAAAACATCTTTTGTAGTAGGATTAGATATTTTGCATAGATTAGTGGAAGATTCAAATAACACATCTAATCCTTTATCACATAATTGGCTAATAGAAATTAAATTGTGTTTTAATCCTTTCACATAAAGAACATTAGATATAGTAAAGGATTTGTTACCAACTATAACAATTCCCATGATCCTTCCTTTTCCGTTATCACCAAACGGCACGATCCCTCCCTTCTTCTTTCTTAGTCTAAGGAACTTTTCTTTATTGCCCGTCATGTGCTTGGAGCATCCCGAATCCAAGTACCACACGTCTTCATTGTCCTTAGCCTGCCTGCACATCTAGAAAGAAGATGAGAGTAAAGATCTGGATACCCAAGTGGAACCACCCATAGAATAAGTGGAAGCCTTAGGTACCTTTGTTTTATAATATTTTGTTTTATTTTCCTGCAAGAACTAGATGTGTGACCTAACTTATAACAGTTTGCACACGAAATAAAGGGGGTTGAGACCCTTTTCTGGAATATTTTCTTGCTGGAAGAAATTGGATTTACAGAAGAAAAACATTTTGAAAAAGAGAATTCAGGTTTCTTGTATGAGGTGCTAGCGCCGGTGTTAGTGGCTAGCGCCTGGCGGTAGCCCTCTCCTCGATATCCGAGCCCAAATTTTCCAGAACCATAGCACCGGTTCCCTAAAATCATCTCTAGTGATTTTTGGCCTATTCCAAATTTTTTAATGGCCATGGTGAGATCATGAACTTGTGCTTTAAGTGAAGAATTTTCTTTCACAAGCATGACACTCTTATTTTCAAAACCTTTTTTGTTATTTTTGATTTGCAAAAGAGAGGCTTCTAATTCCCTTTCTAATTCCCCCTTCTCTTTTGTAAGAGTTTTGACATGAGAGAGGGCTTTAGAAAGTGACTCTTCAATATCTCTTGCCAATTTAGTGGAGTGATCACACTCTTGGAAAGAAACCTTTCTCTTTTCTAAAATAATTAATTTTTTGGAAAGCTTTTGATTTTCTTTAATAAGAGATTCATTTTCACGATTCAATAAAATACTTTCTTTCATATTTTTATCAAAATCTTTGCAAGTTTCAAGGAATTCATTAACGAGTTCCTCATAAGTGGGAGGAGTTACCTTAGTGTCGCTAAGAACACTGGTGTCATCGCCGTCATTTCCATGTCCCATGAGGCACATGTTTGCTTCCTCATCTTCGCTTGATGAAGACCCGCTTGATTCTTCGGAGGAGGAGGAGGAGTCATCCCATGTTCTAGCTTTTAGCACCTTCCTCTTCTCCTTCCCTTTGTGCCACTTTTCCTTATTCTCCTTCAAGAACCTTGGGCACTGGCTCTGAATGTGCCCGGTCTTCCTACAATGAAAGCATTCCGGTGGAGGTCTTTCTTCTTCATCGTGACTCTCCTTTTCCTTCTTTGAGGATGACCTTTTCCATCTTGCATCCTTTTGGATAAATTTTCGGAAAGTGTTTCTCCTTTCCGGATTTCACATGAACTTTCAGAAAATCTTCACCAAAAGGCTTTCTTCATCTTCATCCTCATCCTCTTGGCATTCCTTTTTTTATGTTAGTGCCAACGCCTTCTTCTTTGGCACCTTGTTGTATTCATCATATTGGATTTTGAGTTCTACCTAATGGGTTTTGAGATTCCCAATGAGGCTCTCAACTTGGAGCATTCTTAGATTGTGCGATTTTGAAATGGCCGTCACCTTCGGGTTGAATTTTGGTGGAAGAGAACGAAGAATCTTTCAGACCAAGTCACCGTTGGAGAAGGTCTTTCCAAGAACTTTGGAGGCATTGACGATCTTGGTGAAGTGCGTGTACATGGCATCAACATCTTCACTTTCGTCCATCCAGAATTTTTCATATTCCGACTCAAGTTGGAAAAGCTTTGAATCTTTAACCTGCGATGTACCTTCATGAGTAACTTCCAAATGATTCCAAATTTCATATGCAGTAGTACATACAGAAATTCCATTAAATTCATTTCTATCTAACGCACTATATAAAGCATTCATGGCCTTGGCGTTATTTTTGCATTTTAACTTATCCATATCATCCCATTTATCTTTTGGTTTATCTAAAGTTATCTCTCCAACTACAAATGTAGGAGGAGAGTATTCCTCTTCTACCATATTCCACACCTCAATATCTAGGGTCATAAGAAAACATCTCATCCTATTTTTCCAGTAATTATAATCTGACCCGGTAAATAGTGGAGGTCTACTAATTCCCTGACCCTCGAAAAAAGAGAGATCATAAGACACCATTATTCCTGGTTTTTTAAACCGTTTAGAATAACCTGGCTCTGATACCACTTGTTGGATCGATTGGCGCCCTTAGAGGGGGGGGGGGGTGAATAAGGGAATAAATTTTTGTATAAATTTTTAGACGATTTTCTAAATTGTTTAGAGTAAATTAGAATGAAATAACAAGTTAACTAAAAGGAGGAAACAATTGTAATTTGCAATTTTATAACTTACGCCAAATGATCGCAAGTAAACACCAAAAGAGACATGATTATGTTATAAAAAAATAGTGTTTACGTAAATTTGATTTCAATATCGCTAGAAATCGGAGGCGTACATAGTAAAACAAATTTTCCTTTTCTATACTGACTTGTATCCCCACAAATCGGTTGGCTTTAGCCAATCCTTTCCCGGATAAGTGATGAGTCCCATTTATATATACATTTATGGGCTCATCTGGGCCGTATTTCTAGTCTTTGCACTACACTTAGGCATGTTTTTATTCATATTTGTTATTCCCTGCTAAGTGCACTTTTAGGCCCGTTGTGGTGTGCATTTGCACGTGTTAGTGTTGGGGGTAAGCACAACGTGCTCCTCATTCTTTTTATGCTTTATTTCCTATGCTGGAAGGGTATTCCCAGCTTTGTTGTGGCTAATGCAGGTGGACGTTTCATCAATTTTATCCTGAGTTCATATCTGTGCATATCGCACGGTCGTGCGTTATGTTGGCGCACGGTCGGTTGTGGTCGTGCGCCCTTTGCTGAGGAGCAAATTGATGATCTGTCGTTGATCGTGCGTCTGCGCACGGTCAGTGCCCGTGCGTGAAGGAATTGCACGAATAATCTGTTTAGCCTTGTTTTTAGCTTTTCTGAATTTACCCGTGCATTTTGACGCACGGACGGATTTGCTTGTGCGTGAGTAAATCGCACGGGCGCTCCAGGTCATCTTCCTGCGCTGTTCTTTATTATTAATATCACACGGTCTACGTACGGTCGTGCGTTCGACCGTGCGTGACCAATTTCTGACTGTTTTTCTATATAAGCTGCAGATTCCGCCCTAGAAGGATCGATCTTCTTTTCCCGCGCCCAAGAGCTCCAGTTCCGCTCCCTTCGCCTCTCCATCGCCGCCCACCATCTGGAGGTGCTCCGGACATATTCTTCACGCCAATCTCGATCCGGAGTATCCTCTCGGCCTCCTCAATCATTCAAAAGCTTCCAAGCTCCATTTCGACGGATTTTGCACTATATCCTTGGAGTTCTCCGGCAAGATCATGGTTGAAGGCTATTGACGAAGAAGACGGGTCCATTGGGAGGTAGTGACAGCCCTCTTCTACCCCGGACGACAGTTGAAGACCAAGCCCGGACGAGGATTGACAACGCTAGATTCTGGCCGTGAATCTTCGACGAGTCTTCGTGCTTCGGTTGTAATCTTACCTCCTCCTTGTTATTTTTGCTGATTCTATTTGATGTGTGTGGTTGTATGTTTCTATATGAATGATGTCCATAAACCCTAAATATTATTAGTGTAATTTTCCATGGTTTTGTGGTTATGTTTGTGGTTTATGTGATTTGAGGAGCGCCCCATTCCATCCTCCATCCCGCCGTCACCTTCGTGTGCCGCACTAGCAATTGCTAGTGGCATGCTTGTCGACGAGGTGCTTGCGACCCTCATTCCGCTAGCCTACTCGTTCATCCGCCCTTGCGAAGCAGCGCGCTTAAGGCCTGCCTAGTCTCCATTCCGCCATGCGAAGCATTGCATAGCGGCATTGCATAGGAGTAGTTGTAGTATTTTCTCTTTATTTCCACCAACCAAAACCCCCGTTTCCGCAACCCATCCGACTTAAGGACTTCAATCTCAAGTCCTTCCTCAATAGTAACCTCCACCTTACTGTGTTCCTTCGAGATCGATACTTGGGGATGTTGAAACATGGTCTTCCGCATCTCCTAGGTTTGAGAATAACAAAACCTATGTGTATTTGATCTTGTGTGTTTAAGTGTGTAGGATAACAAAGTCCACATGACTCAAGGATTACATAAGAAGGTTGCCCCCAAAGTTGAGCCATCAAATCCAAATCTTCCACTAGCGCTGGCGGTAGCACTAGCGCAGGCGCTAGCTGTCGTTCGACGAACTGTTAGTGGCTAAGTCTATTCATCGAATGTTCTCGTGAACTCCCGACGAATATCGTCGAACGCAGACAGAAGTCAAAATGGCAGACTTGTGAAGGAAATTGTGCGGCTAAGTCAAATCGTCGAATGTTCTCGATAACTCCCGACGAATTCCGACGAATGAAAATAGAAGACAGTACTCCCACTAGCGCCGACGGTAGCACTTAGCGCTTGGCGCTAGCGATGATAGCGCAATTCCGGGAGCACATATGGAAGAAGATAACGCCTGACGGTAGGCGATAGCGCAGGTGGTAGCGATGCACACATTTGGCAAGAAGGAATTGTTTCCTCGGATTGAAGATTCTGCCGCGCAGAATGTGTCCTAATATGGGATAGCGCTGGCGGTAGCCGATAGCACTGGCTGTAGCGCGGAACACAAGAGGAATCTCAGTAGAGTTGCCACAGATTAAAGATTCTCGCGAGCAAAATATTACTTAATATGGGATAGCGCCAGCGACAGCGATAGCGCAGGCGCTAGCGCTGAAGCTATAAAAAGGACTCCTCTCCTCTCGTTTCTAACACACATCAGAGAGATATCATAGAGAGATAGAGTGCCAGAATTCCAGAGGCTATCTTGGCCGAAAGTTGAATTCCTACCAAAGTTCTGCAAACTTCTGAAAGAAAATCTGATCACGCCGGATCCAAATGAAGTCCGCCCCTACAATGCTTATTCTACAGCGGATCTTCGCCTCCGTCTTCAGAAGGGAGTTTTTACTTATTTTTCATTTCATATTTTTCTTGTAAACGGTTAGTGAAATCGCCTCGTGTTGGCGACTAGGTCTGGGTAGGACTTAGGGGGAAACTCGCCTCGTGTTGGCGACTAGATCTAGGCTAGGTCTAGGGGGTGCTCAAGGCCACATCCAGGGAAGGGTTGGCTAGAGTGGCTTGAGGCCGAATCCGGGGAGGATAGGCTAGGGACACCGGTTCGTGGGGATGCGAGTCGGGATAGAAAACAAAAAGAGTTTACTATTCATCGCCACCGATTTCTAGCGTCATAGAAGTCAACTTTTGTAAAACCGTATTCAATATTAATAAAGCATGTCTCTACTTCATTTCAATTGTTTTACTTGACTTTCTATTGTCTTAATCTTGCTTTATTACAAAGGTTTTAAAAATATCACTAAAGTTTTGAAAACCCTTATTCACCCCCCCTCTAAGGGCGCCTACCGATCCAACAAGTGGTATCAGAGCAGGTTATTCCAATCGTCTTAACAACCGGGAATAATGGCGTCTCATGATCTCGCTTTTCCTGAGGGTCAAGGGGTTAGTCGACCACCTCTCTTTACTGGTCAGATTTTAACTACTGGAAAAATTGAATGATGTGTTTTCTTATGACCATGGATGTTGAAGTATGGAACATGGTAGAAGTTCGGTACTCTCCTCCTACAACTGTAGTAGGAGTGGCGACATTAGCAAAACCTAAAGATAAATGGGATGATAACGATAAACTAAGGTGTAAAAATAATGCTAAAGCAATGAACGCTTTATATTGCGCTTTAAATAGGACTGAGTTTAATAGAATTTCTGCATGCACAACTGCTTATGATATTTGGAATCAATTGGAAGTTACTCATGAAGGTACATCGCAGGTGAAAGATGCAAAGCTATTCCAACTGGAATCTGAATATGAAAAATTCAGGATGGATACCGAAGAGGACATTAACTCGATGTACAACCGCTTCACCAAGATCGTCAACGCTTCAAAGGCACTTGGAAAGACCTACTCAGATGGGGACTTGGTGAGGAAAATTCTTCGCTCCTTACCTCCAAGGTTCAATCCAAAGGTGACAGCCATATCAGAGTCGCACAACTTAAGAACGCTCCAGATCGAGAACCTTATTGGGAATCTTAAAACCCATGAGGTAGAACTCCAGATTCAACACGATGAATTCAACAAAGAGCCAAAGAAAAAGGCACTAGCACTAAAGTCAAAGAAGGAGAGCATCAAAGATGATGATGAAGATGAAGAAGGTCTCCTGGTGAAGAACTTCAGGAAGTTCATCAGGAACCCGGAAAGAAGGAACACATTCCGCAAATATTTTCAAGAGGATACTCGACGAAAGGGATCTTCCTCTTCATCAAGGAAAGAAAAAGGAAGCGAAGATGAAGAAGAAAGACCACCACCAGAGTGCTACCACTGCAGAAAGACCGGGCACATTCGGAGCCAGTGCCCAAAGTATCAAAAGGAGCAAAAAGAACAACACAAAGCAAAAGAGAAGAAGAAAGTACTAAAAGCCGCAACTTGGGATGATTCTTCCTTTGAAGAGTCAAATGAGTCCGAGTCAAGTAGCGAGGAGGAAGCAAACTTATGCTTAATGGGGAAGAGCAACGATGATGACACCAGTGTTCTTAGCGACACTGAGCTAATTCCTCCTACTTTCGAAGAACTCTATGATGAATTTGTTTTAACTTGCAAATCCAATGATCAAAGTATAAAAGATAATATTATATTAAATCGTGAAAATGAATCTATTATCAAAGAAAATCATAAACTCACAAAAAAGGTGAATTCCTTTGAAAAGAGAAAGGTTTCATGTCAAGAGTGTGAGCACTCTTTATTTTTGGCAAAAGAACTTGAAGTTTCTCTTTCTAAAGCCCTCTCACAAAACAAAACTATTGCAAAAGAAAAGGGGGACTTAGAGAGAAAATTAAAAACCTCTCTTTTACAAATTCATAATAACAAAAAGGTATTTGAAAACAAATGTGTTATGATTGTACAAGAAAATACTTTTCTTAAAAAACAAAATCATGACCTCAATATAGCCATTAAAAAATTCGGGATTGGTCAAAAATCCCTGGATATGATTTTGGGAAACCAATGTTATGGTTCTGCAAAATTTGGGGTCGGATATAAAAGTGAACCCTACCGCCCAGCGCTAGCCACTAACGTCAGCGGTAGCTCAAGTTTGAAAAATTCTTCTGCTTTTTCTAATATTCAAGCATCACCCAACAAGAGCAACGTAGAAACTCAGAAAAGGGTCTCAACACCCTTTATTTCGTGTGCTAATTGTCTTAAGTTTGGACACACGTCTAGCTCTTGCAGGAATATAAAACAACGTTCTTTAAAATAAATCTGGGTACCTAAGAAATCCACTTACTCTATGGGTGGTACCTCTTGTGTATCTGGATCTTTACTCTCATCTTCTCTCTAGATTTGCAGGAAGGCTAAGGAAATGGAGGACGGGTGGTACTTGGACTCAGGCTGCTCCAAGCACATGACGGGCAACAAAGCAAAATTCCTTAGCCTAGAAAAGAAGAAAGGAGGGATCGTAACGTTTGGTGATAACGGTAAAGGAAGGATCATGGGAGTTGGTACAGTGGGTAACAAATCTTTTCTTATATCAAATGTTCTTTATGTTAAAGGTTTGAAACATAACTTAATATCTATAAGTCAACTATGTGATAAAGGATTAGACGTATTATTTGAATCATCCACTAATCTTTGCAAAATAGTTAATCCTAAAACAAAAGATGTGTTACTAACTGCACCTAGAGTTCACAATGTTTACATAGTTTTGTTTCATGATCTTTCCAAATCATCTATAAAATGTTTTATAATCAAAAATGATGAATTAGAACTATGGCATAGACGTTTAGGTCACGCTAGTACAAAGCTCATATTAAAACTAGCAAAAAGGGAATCGATTAGAGGATTGCCTAAGTTGAATGGAAATTTATCTTCACTATGCTCACCATGCCAAAAAGGAAAATTTACAAAATCATCTTTTAAAAGCAAAAACGAAATTTCCACTTCAAAACCATTACAACTAATTCATATGGATCTCTTCGGTCTCGTTAACACCGCAAGTCTTGGTGGTAAAATATACACCTTCGTTCTAATAGATGATTTCTCAAGATATTGCTGGACCTTATTTCTCTCTTCCAAATCTGATGCGTTTTGCGAATTCTCAAAATTATGTACTCGTATTCAAAATGAACTAGATTTAAAAATAAAGTGCATTCGCTCAGATCATGGAGGTGAATTTGAAAATGAAAATTTTAAATCTTTTTGTGAAATGTTAGGTATTAAGCATGAGTTCTCTGCACCACGCACACCTCAACAAAATGGTGTTGTAGAACGGAAAAATAGGACAATCCAAGAACTAGCACGCACCATGTTATCTGAATATAAATTACCTAAGTCGTTTTGGGCCGAAGCCGTAAGCACATCATACTATGTAATGAATAGAGTTATGCTTCGCCCATCACTAAATCTCACACCATATGAACTATATTTTCAAAAGAAACCTAACGTATCATATTTTAAAGTATTTGAATGTAAATGTTTTATTCTTAATACAAAAGACTCTTTAGGAAAATATGATGAGAAATGTGATGAAGGAATATTTCTTGGTTATTCTTCAACCAGTAAAGCCTATAGAATATTTAATTAAAGATCGAGTAAGGTTGAAGAGTCTATTAATGTTAAATTTGATGAGTTTATTCCATGTGCAGAGAAGCCTTCTACAGGTACAAATGATGAACCTTTGCCATCTTTGGAGCACGACGAAGAGGAACCGTCCAAAGAAGAGGAGGAGAAGTCCAATGAAGTTGAATATGTACCTCCAAGTGTGTTGAACTTCTCAAAAAATCATCCAAAAGAGCTAGTCATTGGGGAACCTTCTACTGGGGTAAGAACTCGATCCTCTCTTCATGAAACATTTTCAAATATTTGTTTTGTTTCCGAAATCGAACCTAAAAACGTTTCCACCGCTTTAAATGACGAATTTTGGTTTTTGGCTATGAATGAAGAGTTAGGACAATTTGAAAGAAATAAAGTTTTGGAATCTAACCATCTAATCATCCAATTATCAGCGTAAAATGGATCTTTAAAAATAAATTAGATGGTGAATCTAGGATTATAAGAAATAAAGCACGCTTAGTTGCTCAAGGTTATTCTCAAATTAAGGGGGTAGATTTTGAAGAAACTTTTGCACTCGTTGCTCGCTTAGAATCTATACGAATATTTTTGGCATTTGCGAGTTTTAAACGAATAAAATTATTTCAAATGGATGTTAAAAGTGCCTTTTTAAACGGGTTTATAAAAGAAGAAGTTTATGTAGAACAACCCCCCGGTTTCATAAATGAAAAATTCCCTAATCATGTTTACAAATTAGAAAAAGCGCTTTATTGATTAAAACAAGCGCCCCGTGCATGGTATGATCGACTTACATCGTTTTTGTTAAAACACGGGTATGTTATGGGAAGTGCCGACAACACACTCTTCATTAAGCATAATAATAACGATCTAATTGTTCTACAAATATTTGTTGATAATATCATTTTTGGAGCCACTAATGAAGAGTTGTGTAATAAAGTAGTCTTAGTAATGAAAAATGAATTTGAAATGAGTCTTGTAGGAGAACTATCATATTTTCTTGGTTTTCAAATCTCACAACGAACTGATGGTATCTTTATTTGACAAACAAAATATGTTCATGATATGCTTAAGCAATTTGGATTTGAAAATCTTAAACAAGCTTCTACTCCTATGAGTGCTTCTTTAAAACTAGGAAAAGATGAATCCGGAATTTCAATTGATCAAACGTTATATAGAGGAATGATAGGATCTCTTCTTTACTTAAGTGCATCTAGACCAGATATAATGTTTGCCGTATGTTTATGTGCTCGCTTTCAAGCCAATCCAAAAGAATCTCATTTAAAAGCGGTAAAACATATTTTTCGTTATCTATTAGGGTCATCTAAATTAGGATTATGGTATTCACACTATGATTCATTCACTCTCCACGGCTATTCCGATTCGGACTACGCCGGGTGTTCACTAGATCGAAAAATCACTAGCGTTACTTGTCACTTTCTAGGACCCTCTTTAGTAGCTTGGTCTAGTAGGAAACAATCTTCGGTTGCACTCTCCACCACGGAGGCCGAATATATCGCACATGGTAGCTGTTGTGCACAAGCTTTATGGATGAGTCAAACACTAGAGGATTTTGGATTTCACCTTAAAAACATTGATCTCAAATGTGACAACAAAAGTGCAATAGACCTCCCATATAACCCCGTACACCACTCTAGATCCAAACACATCGATGTTCGTCATCATTTCATTAGGGATCACATTAAGAAAGAGCATGTAAAAGTAAGCTTCATTGGGACGGACTCTCAACTCGCTGACATATTTACTAAACCTCTTCCCGATGCAAGATTTCGATTATTACGACTTGAGTTAGGTGTCCTAGATCTTTCAAGTTAAAACACATTCACAAAACACAATTCTTGCTAGTTTTAACCATCGAAAACATCTCCTAAAAATCTGAGATTTCAGCATGAAACTACTATTGGGACACTTAATCAAGATCAACAATTAAAAATTCCTAAATCATAAAAAATCGTGTACTGTTTCCCACGCTAGCGCTAACGCCGGCGCTGGCGTACTTATGTGTTTTTTTGTATTTTTAAAATTTTGAAAAATTCCTAAAAATATATTAATCTATATGTACTATTTGTTTTTGCACTTCTGATTATATTTTATTTTTGAAAAATCAAATACAAAAATACAAAAGTTAAAATTACAAAAAAAATATGTTTTGTTTAAAGTCTATTTTTTTAAAAAAAAATCAAATACAAAAATACAAAAACTTAAACTACAAAAAAAATATGTCTTGCTCTTTGTTTAAAGTTTGTCTTTTTGAAAATAAATTCAAATACAAAAATATAAAACACTAAAACAATTAAAAAAACTGTATGAATTTTCGTATGAGAATCAAGCATGATTTAATCTATTCCTTAGAACTTCTATAATGTTGCAATTTATCTTTTCAAACTACTTTGAACATTGTTTTCATCATGCTTTGATATATCTATTACCATGTGCATCAATTATATTGAAAGTTGTGTAGAACTATGCGTAGCATGCCTCTAAGTATGAGTAAATGTTTTATGTTTGATAATGATCTTTATTCACTCACTTCTTTTGGCATTGTCTACATTTATGCTTAATCTAAGAATGCTTGTGTATGTCTTGTATTAGTACTATGAATTAAAATTGCACAAGTATCTTACCTACACTCCTTTATTTGCACTTTTAAAAATTAAGAAAAGTGGTTATCTTTCTCATAAATTATATTGGTTGCATAACAAGTGTATTCGGAGACCTTTGTACAAAACAAAAGTCATAAAATAAAGTGACAAAGATAACTCCACCAAGCACTACTTGAACCTCCTAATAAGTCTTAATAGCGTTGTGAGGTTGAGCACCTTGGAAAGAATAATAAAGTATCTTGTGCAATCCATAACTTTCCTTCAAAATAAAAACCACTTATTCTTAAGTACACCGGATCACAATAAAAATCAATCTTGAAGAATAAAATTATGTAATCCCCCAAGCACTACTTTGCACCCTGATAAGTCTTAATGAGCATTATGTGTGCAAAGCACCTTGGTAGTTGTACATTTTTTGTGCATTTAAGTGAGTGGAAGTAAAATTATTTGTGTTTTATTGTGCTCTTTACTCTACATATTACTTGTATTTTTGATTAAAACATTTGTTTACTCTATTCAAAATACACTTTTGTGCACATCATTATCTTCCATAACACTTCTTCTCATGAGTATTGGATCCTAATGCAAACTTTATACTACTCTTTATTTATGAAATGCACTAGATAACCTAGCATGCAATATACAATTTTTGGTATGATTTGAAATTATGAATTAAAATAACATTGTAGTAATCTTTTTGATAACATTATTTCATGCTTGGTTACAATATTGAAGATTTTAATTGAACAATGATTTACAAAAACATCTTCTTTATGAAATTTAACTCATACATCTTTTTATGGATCATCATTACAATAAGATGTTTCTTGTATTTCTATAAGCCTTCCGCATCATCACCATATATTTCTACCTTGCGCTCTCATGCTTATATCAAAGTCTTAAATACCAAAATTCCTTTCTTTCAACAAATGGTAGACTTGCTTGGTAGATTTTATATTGGTTACTCATCTACATATGAATATTTTCTTTTTTTTTGCTAAAAACTCTGATTTATTTCTATAAAAATATTATTACGCTAAAAATTCTGTTTTATGAATGGATTTCAAAATAGCTATGTGAGTGGTTTCATAAATTCAAATAAAAATATAAATCCATATGCTATGTCATTAGATTTAAAACGCTTATATGTTTCCAATAATTATTATCCATGACTTCATTTCTCACCATAGCGGGGGCGTAGGGTTGTAGACATTAGATAACCTATATCTCTAGTCATGTCTTGTCCTTAATCGGGGAGGGTTCCAGTGGGGCCTTGCGAGGCACTGGGGGGAAAGAGTGCTAGGTTGAGTTGTGTCTACTATTTGCATATGGGACTAACACCCCAACCTACGGCATGTATGCAGCTCCTCATGCCCATCCGTCACTTAGTACGGGGCTAGGGTGTAGACATATTGTCTGGGTAGTTTAGTTACTTGGAAATCATTACATTTATTTATGCTACAAACTTTAATTTATGAAATTGTTGTAATACTCAAAACTCTGATCGATTTCATTAAAAAGTATTCTAAAACTCCTTATCATTTCCTTCTCTACAAGCTCGATCATGCTCTTATCTAATTATCAACTTTTAAGTGGTGTCTCCTTACCCGCTTTTGCTAATAACAAAAGGGGGAGAACTAACATGATAAATATTAATCTACTATCAAACTATAATGCTTAATTAAGATGATAGCTTACATATTAGGAGAGCATTCACTTAGGGGGAGCATGTATTTAGGGGAAGCAATTCTAAATGCTAAAATTGTTCATTATCCTAAGTCATCACTCTCACACACACACAATTATGTTTCTTCATGCTTATATATATTAATGCTCTGATTTATCATTAATGGTTTTGTTATTATCAAAAGGGGGAGTTTGTTGGAACATGGTCTTCCGCATCTCCTAGGTTTGAGAATAACAAAACCTATGTGTATTTGATCTTGTGTGTTTAAGTGTGCAGGATAACAAAGTCCACATGACTCAAGGATTACATAAGAAGGTTGCCCCCAAAGTTGAGCCATCAAATCCAAATCTTCCACTAGCGCGGCGGTAGCACTAGCGCAGGCGCTAGCTATCGTTCGACGAACTGTTAGCGGCTAAGTATATTCGTCGAATGTTCTCGTGAACTCCCGACGAATATCGACGAACGCAGACAGAAGTCAAAAAGGCAGACTTGTGAAGGAAATTGTGCGGCTAAGTCAATTCGTCGAATGTTCTCGAGAACTCCCGACGAATTCCGACGAATGAAAACAGAAGACAGTACTCCCACTAGCGCCGGTGGTAGCACTTAGCGCCTGGCGCTAGCGATGATAGCGCAATTCCGGGAGCACATATGGAAGGAGATAACGCCTGGCGGTAGGCGATAGTGCAGACGGTAGCGACGCACACGTTTGGCAAGAAGGAATTGTTTCCTCGGATTGAAGATTCTGCCGCGCAGAATGTGTCCTAATATGTGATAGCGCTGGCAGTAGCGCGGAACACAAGAGGAATCTCAGCAGAGTTGCCACGGATTAAAGATTCTCGGGCGCAAAATATTACTTAATATGGGATAGCGCCAGCGGTAGCGATAGCGCAGGCGCTAGCGCTGAAGCTATAAAAAGGACTCCTCTCCTCTCGTTTCTAACACACATCAGAGAGATATCATAGAGAGATAGAGTGCCAGAATTCCAGAGGCTATCTTGGCCGAGAGTTGAAGTTCTACCAAAGTTCTGCAAACTTCTGAAAGAGAATCTGATCACGTCGGATCCAAACAAAGTCCGCCCCTACAACGCTTATTCTACAGCGGATCTTCGCCTCCGTCTTCAGATGGGAGTTTTTACTTATTTTTCATTTCATATTTTTCTTGTAAATGGTTAGTAAAATCGCCTCGTGTTGGCGACTAGGTCTGGGTAGGACTTAGGGGGAAACTCGCCTCGTGTTGGCGACTAGATCTAGGCTACGTCTAGGGGGTGCTCATGGCCACATCCGGGGAAGGGTTGGCTAGAGTGGCTTGAGGCCGAATCCGGGGAGGATAGGCTAGGGCCACCGGTTCGTGGGGATGCGAGTCAGGATAGAAAACAAAAAGAGTTTACTATTCATCGCCACCAATTTCTAGCGTCGTAGAAGTCAACTTTTGTAAAACCGTATTCAATATTAATAAAGCATGTCTCTACTTTATTTCAATTGTTTTACTTGACTTTCTATTGTCTTAATCTTGCTTTATTACAAAGGTTTTAAAAATATCACTAAAGTTTTGAAAACCCTTATTCACCCCCCCTCTAAGGGCGCCTACCGATCCAACAGGGGATTCACTCCCACATTTTATATTACTTGAACGATCGGTACACTACCGTTTCGTGCCGCAGTCTAGCTACCGCCTATAGCGGTGTGCGAGATTTGCGCATCAAGGTTTTGGCGCCGTTGTCGGGGAACACAGTCGTGTGAGTTTTCTGGAGAGGGAGAATCTGAGATTAAAGCCCTTCCAATTCTGTATTGCATTCTTTTTGTTTTACTTCTTCTTATTCTATTTTACTGTTTATAATTAGGTTGCTCTAGTAAATTTTTGTTAGGTGTAGTATTTTGCACAATAATTTTTCCATTTGAATCTTGTTATCTTCACATTATATGGGCTTCATTTAATATTCGTTGCCGTTTTTGTGGAGATATATCGCATGCTAGTGATAGATGTCCAAAGGGAGATAGTAGCCCTAATACTCAAGGCCCAGTACATGGAGCACCAAATTCGTCTAGCACTCCATATGGTGTGCGTAAGTCCTACGGCTACTCGGCCGCTCCGCACATGCCTTTTTCGCATTCATCTCCGGTTCAATTTGAGCCGAAGAAAAATGCAAAACAGTGCTTGTTTTGTCGGAGCATGGATCATGCTTTGAAGGATTGTGCTGCATTCCTTCGCCAAATGGACGAGGATGATGAGCCGGATATCCTGATCATCCCGACTCTGACTTCTGGCAGCACACCATCAACATCTGGCTATGTGCCCATTTCACCTTCAAGCTTTGAAGGGTACGGCGTGGACACAGTCACCATATGTGTGGCTGATCTAGGCTCTGACATGACTGAGCCCATCTCCCTTGTCCATATATCACCATGCATGAACATGATTCTTCGAGAGGAATCGGAGCTCGACTTTTATCCAAGCACTATTCCTCCCCCTGTTGTGCATACTACATTCGTCTCTGACGACATTGTTGAGGATGTGTCACAGGATGAGGCTGGCGATCTATGTGTTATGCCTGCTCCTATGGAGGAGGACAACCTTCTAGGTGAAGAGGAGCTTTCCTCAGCACCCGTGGAGGAAGTCCAACTCTTGGGCATGGCCACTGTTGATCCCGCTGAACCTTGTAGCATTGACGACAATGCAAACATTATTTTACTTCCCCAACCTGATGGGAGTGAGACCGGGATCACTCCCCCGATTGATTTTTATTCATGTTCTTCTTCTTATTTATTTCTTGATCCCCTTTCACTATCTGAGCCTGTGCAGGTTGAGCCTCCACAGGTAACTCAGGAGGACTTGGAGCATGATGCTCAAGTCAATGATGAGAGCATCCTCTTATGTGAGGAGGTTGATCCCCCCTCCGTAGAGGAAGCTCCACTCATTGCCTTTTCCTCCTGCTGCCTCCCTGGAGATGATACCTTGCTGGGCAAGGATAGTTTTGGTGAGTTGAGTGAGGATTCCTCCTCTTCTTACTTTTTATTCTCTCTACCTGTGATGAGCAGGTATTATTTTTATTTAGGTAGAGGAGTAACTGTTTTATCACCGTATCGGTACCCGCTACCGACACGCATATTAGAACAGTTACCTGTGCACTTTTCTTTTCATAGACCCATTAGCTAGAACTGTTTTAAATTTGAATAAGTCGTGCTGGGAGGACAATAACCCCAGTATTTATCTTACTTTTACTGCAATTCTTATTTCACCTTGTTTAGTTTAGTTAGCTGTATTTCATTTTTATGTTTGTATATTGTCTTTTGTTTTTGCGAAGCTCACCCCTGCAGGTATTCTTCTAGATGGCGGATACTGCAGCTTTGTCTTGGTTTACATTCCAATCCTCTGGTATGCTCACTTGCTGAGCATTGGGTACTTTCTTTGCCTAGCCCTCATTTAAAAATCATGTTGATATTTTATGCTGGTTTGTTTAGTTTAAGTCTGGGGGAGAGATATTTATTGTACCCACTGCACGTGCACATCTCAGTGCATGCTAGAAGTATTTTATTTCAGTTATTTTATTTGTTCATCTTCATCGCACACCACTACACCCACTTGAGCGCGCACTCACTTGTGTGTGTGTTTCCGTTCACGCTTATCTTGGTTTGGAATGTGAAATAGGATGTTAGCTTAGGGATTGCAAATCGGAGTGCGATGTTGACTCATGTAGTGCTCTAGTCGCATCCGCATGCTCTAGTAGAAATTTGAGTAAAATTAGATTATTTCTATGCATTTAATTTACGATTAGTGTTTTTGCGTAGCTTTAAATTTATTATACTCAATTGGTGAATGTGAATGAAATTGGCGGTAGCACGGTGTTGTGTGTAAGCGAGCGCTAGTTGTGTGTTGCTCGAGTCGGAAGGAAGGTTTACCTTTCTCGTGGGCTAAGAACTTGCCCCAAGCGACTCTTGAAGCATGGGCAAGAGCAACTCATATTGTTAAACGTGATGTAGGCCATTTTTTGTCTAGTTTGAGCCTTGTTTTCCATGACCTATGCGTTTACCTTTGCAAGCCAAGTTTGTGCCTACCCTTCCTTTGTTTCAGCTCTTCTTTCAATCACGAAAGCCTGAAACTTATCCTATTATCGCAACCAAGTAGTGAGTTAACTGAAATCATATTTCTTGATTTGGTGTGATGTTTGGAACCTTTGTGATGTGAAAGAAAAAGTGTATTGTGTGCTGAACACATTATTGTAAACCAACCGGGGGATAAAAGAAAAAGAAAAAAACAAATGAAGTTAAAAGAAAAAAAATCTGAAAAAAATTGGAATGAAAAGAAACCCCTTGTGCATATTAGAAAAATTCAGTTGGTATTTGTTGGAGTAGGCTGTGTGCACACCCAGTTTTCAAGCTAAGTCTGGGGGTGTGTCACACTAGCATCGTTCTTGGTTTTGTTTTGGTACAGCGATATCTTTAGACTCAATTGGGTTGCGTAGCCGTCTCGTTTATCATTGAATATCATACCGTAACCTAAGCCCCATTATAACCTGAAAGCCCTATTGATTTAACTTATGAGTTTGCTAGCGCCGTGGAGAGAGTGTATCCGGGCAAGCTTATGGTTCTCGTCGTTGATGGATTTCAGCGGAGTTATTCCCGAATTCCGGTGTTTAGCAACACCCTCCTGAGTGGCTTGTTTACTTTCACACCAGGCACGATCTCGTAAATTCTTCATGATTCACCATCGGAGTACAAATAAATCTCTATTTACGCATTTATACTATTGTAAATTAGTTAGTATAGTTAGAATCTTCTTTTACAGAATTTTTATTTGCATGGGTATGATACTTCACATCTTACTCTTTCTTTGCAATTCTCTACGCCAACTACCATTTTCATACTCCGCCGGGTTTGTTTGCTCGGGACGCGCAAACAGGTAAGTCTGGGGGTGTGATGAGTCCCATTTATATATACATTTATGGGCTCATCAGGGCTGTATTTCTAGTCTTTGCACTACACTTAGGCATGTTTTTATTCATATTTGTTATTCCCTGCTAAGTGCACTTTTAGGCCCGTTGTGGTGTGCATTTGCACGTGTTAATGTTGGGGGTAAGCACAGCGTGCTTCTCATTCTTCTTATGCTTTATTTCCTGTGCTGGAAGGGTATTCCCAGCTTTGTTGTGGCTAATGCAGGTGGACGTATCATCAATTTTATCCTGAGTTCATATCTGTGCATATCGCACGGTCGTGCGTTATGTTGGCGCACGGTCGGTTGTGGTCGTGCGCCCTTTGCTGAGGAGGAAATTGATGATCTGTCATTGATCGTGCGTCTATGCGCATGGTCAGTGCCCGTGCGTGAAGGAATCGCACGATCAACCTATTTAGCCTTGTTTTTAGCTTTTCTGAATTTACCCGTGCGTTTTGACTCACGGGCATATTTGCCCGTGCGTGAGTAAATCGCACGGGCGCTCCAGGTCATCTTCCTACACTGTTCTTTATTATTAATATCGCACGGTCTACGCACGGTCGTGCGTTCGACCGTGCGTGACCAATTTTTGACTGTTTTTCTATATAAGCTGCAGATTCCGCCCTAGAAGGATCGATCTTCTTTTCCCGCGCCCAAGAGCTCCAGTTCCGCGCCCTTTGCCTCTCCATCGCCGCCCACCATCTTGAGGTGCTCCAGACATATTCTTCACGCCAATCTCGAGCCAGAGTATCCTCTCGGCCTACTCCATCATTCAGAAGCTTCCAAGCTCCATTTCAACGGATTTTGCACTATATCCTTGGAGTTCTCCGGCAAGATCATAGCTGAAGGCTATTGAAGAAGAAGACGGGTCCATTGGGAGGTAGTGACAGCCCTCTTCTACCCTGGACGACAGTTGAAGACCGAGCCCGGACGAGGATTGACAACCCTAGATTCCGGCCGTGAATCTCCGACGAGTATTCGTGCTTCGGTTGTAATCTTACCTCCTCCTTGTTATTTTTGCTGATTCTATTTGATGTGTGTGGTTGTATGTTTCTATATGAATGATGTCCATAAACCCTAAATATTATTAGTGTAATTTTCCACGATTTTGTGGTTATGTTTGTGGTTTATGTGATTTGAGGAGCGCCCCATTCCATCCTCCATCCCGCCGTCACGTTCATGTGCCGCACTAGCAATTGCTAGTGGCGGCTTGTCGACGAGGTGCTTGCGACCCTCATTCCGCTAGCCTACTCGTTCATCCGCCCTTGCGAAGTAGCGCGCTCAAGACCTGCCTAGTCTCCATTCCGCCAAGCGAAGCATTGCATAGCGGCATTGCATAGGAGTAGTTGTAGTATTTTCTCTTTATTTCCACCAACCAAAACCCCCGTTTCCGCAACCCATCCGACTTAAGGACTTCAATCTCAAGTCCTTCCTCAATAGTAACCTCCACCTTACTGTGTTCCTTCGAGATCGATACTTGGGGATTCACTCCCACATTTTATATTACTTGAACGATCGGTACACTGCCGTTTCGTGCCGCAGTCTAGCTACCGCCTATAGCGGTGTGCGAGATTTGCGCATCAATAAGGTCTTAAGCCGCTCTAGCCAATCCTTCCCTGGATATGGCCTCGAGCACCCCCTAGATCTAATCACCAAGACCTAGTCGCCAACACAAGATGAATTCCTCCCTAAGTCCTACCCAGACCTAATCGCCAACACAAGGCGAATTCTCTAAACGGTTATGAAAGTTGAGGTTTAGTTCTTATTTATCTTATTAAAAGATCTTGCTTAATTTTTACTTTTAAAGTAAGTGATATATATATGTATATAAGTGAGTTTGCTGATTTCTGTATGAGCAATAAAATCAAACAGTTAGAGTGCATATTGATAACAGCACAAATAAAACAGAGGTAAACAAACAAACAAGAAGCACAGTCCAGATGACACAAGAGGTATAGTAGTTCCCCTCGACTGGGTACATCTACTCTTCTACCCACTGGTAGGATTCCACTATGAGGTTGTTGATAAGGTGCCCTCACACCAGGTGAGCTGTTGATAAGGTGCTCTAACCAAACTGTAGGTTTTTGCTAAGGTGCCCTGTCACCGAGAGTTAACTTTTGAAGGGAGTTATAACCCTGTATAGGATGGGGTAAAGTAAGGAAAGATAAAAGCAGAAATTAAATTGTTCTTCTCTGTATAAGAAGACTCTTGAAGATCCTGGTTTGAAGTTGAATGGATCTTGATGAAGATGTTTGAAGAGCTCCCCCTATCTTATGAGAGTTGATGACAGTTATGGAGCCCTCTTCTCTTGATTGTACAAACACTTCTTTCTTCCTAGGCAGAGATGATCCTGAGCAAATGGTTGTGATTGGTGTCTCAGGATATATGTGATCTGCAAGAAGATGTTAGCAAAAGAAAAAACAACAAGATGAATTTTCTCTTTTCTGTCGTGTGTCTCTCTTGTGAGTACTGCTCTGTTTCTTTTATAATCTGAGATCCTTTGCTCTTAATTTGAATTCTTCTCTTGGGAAGAAAGAAAGAGGTGAGGTCTCCATCAATGCTTTGACTCCTCGAGAAGATAACCTGCCGTTTCTTTTTATTAAAGATGGTCTGCAACGGCTAATAGTATTGATTGATCTGCAACGGCTAAGAGGAATAGTCAAAAGAAAAAAAATATAAAATAATTTAGAGAGAAATTCGTCGATCCCGCTTGATATTTGTCGGGCTGTGCTCGCCATCTTATGTACTGAGCAATTGTCTTTATCTTGGAATTCGTAGACCGCTGAAATGGCTAGATTGAGTTTGTCGAGTGCCGTTCAGAGAATGCCTGGCCGCTCCAATTGTTCTGACTGGATTCGTCGAGCGTCGTTCGCTATTTGTCGAGTGTCGTTCGACATTCGTCGAACGCAGAGAACTTATATTATTTGCTTAAGTATATTCTCCGATTCGATCGCATCATATTTAATTTATGTTAATTTAGATTGATCTAAATTATTAGATGACTTATTAACAAAAGGATGGATCCTAACTCAAATCAAAAGCTATGGTTCCAACAATCTCCCCCTATTTGAGTTGGGATCCTTAATCAAATCAAAACTAGTGACCTGGTAATCTTAAAATGGCTTTTAGAATTTTTAGTTGCAGCAGCTCATTTCTTGAAGTTTAAAATTTTCAATTGCAGAGATTAAATTTTTGATATCAATTGAAAGGGGTTTTGATTTTCTCATTTTCTCTCTTACTTGGTTTCTCTGGATTTCTCATTTTCTCTCTCACTTGAGCTTTAATAATTTTTGTTCTTAAATTATTTGAGCAACTCTGCTTTCCTAAAATTAAAGATTTAGAGTTTTCAATTGCAGTAATCTTTAATGGATTTCTAAGGAATTTTTGTCTGATACCTTCTTTCTTAAGATTCCTCCCTATCAGAAGAGACTCACACTCAGTGCTTCTGATTATTTCTAATCAGTGCAACTACAGTAGAATGCTCAACATAATTTGGAGAAGCTCTATAAGAATATTGAAGTTATCTGACATTAATATTTTTATGCCTGTTTATTAGGAATAGAGTTTAATGGTGAGAAACTTATTAATAGTTTAATTTAGGAAGTTTCTTAAAATATATTAGCGTTTTTATTTCATTAAAATATAAGTTTGAAGATTTTTGTTGATCATGATTAATTAATTTCTCTTTAGAAAGTTGTTCAAACTTTTTGGCCTGCATTTTGAGATTTCTCCCATTGATTGTGCTTGCCATAGAAAATTTGTTTTTAAGAAGAATAGTCTGTTCTTCTGATGATTTCAAATTTTCTTGAAGTTTATTATTCTCAGGAGTTAAAAAATTTATATTTGTTAACTCTTTTAAAGGTTTATTTTCATATCTTATTAATTCTGTAAATGTTAATTTATGATTAGTTTTATCTTGAGTAGAGGTAAAATTATAAGTTGGAGTTACCTCAATTACCTCAGGCTTTTCCGATTCGATTTCTGCATCTGGAATTTGAAATGTGCCACCATATATGGCCATCATGCAGAACGCTCTAGCTCTAAATTTTTCTTCCTGTTCTTCTTCACTTAGATTTGTTGATGGTTCTGCATCAAAAATATAGTTAGTTGAAGAAATGGTAGAAGGTTCACGTTTTATTTCGGCAGTTTTCTTTGAAGAAGATATATCAGCGCCAACATAAACAGGCCCTTTCATTGCTCTCGAAGGAGACTTGAGACCCATGGAGCTAGGTAATGCAGGTGTAACCGCCTTTGATGATATGAGGGGAGGTCCTGTCAAAATAAATTTGTAAGTTTCTTCATCTGTGGAATTTGTATATATCTTAATTCTATCATGCCATAAAGTAGTTCTATCTAGATTACAAGCAAGTGGATCTGAAGATAAAAGATCTTGTGTCATTTTTGAAAAACAAAACAACAAAAAGTATAAGAACTAGGTGATCTTTGTGATTTCAGGTGTTAACCTGTGTGACAAATCAACCTGCTTTGATACCAATTGAAAGTTGAGGTTTAGTTCTTATTTATCTTATTAAAAGATCTTGCTTAATTTTTACTTTCAAAGTAAGTGATATATATATGTATATAAGTGAGTTTGCTGATTTCTGTATGAGCAATAAAATCAAACAGTTAGAGTGCATATAGATAACAACACAAATAAAATAGAAGTAAACAAACAAACAAGAAGCACAGTCCAGATGACACAAGATGTATAGTAGTTACCCTCAACTGGGTACATCTACTCTTCTACCCACTGGTAGGATTCCACTATGAGGTTGTTGATAAGGTGCCCTCACACCAGGTGAGCTGTTGATAAGGTGCTCTAACCAAACTGCAGGTTTTTGCTAAGGTGCCCTGTCACCGAGAGTTAACTTTTGAAGGGAGTTATAACCCTGTACAGGATGGGGTAAAGTAAGGAAAGATAAAAGCAGAAATTAAATTGTTCTTCTCTGTATAAGAAGACTCTTGAAGATCCTGGTTTGAAGTTGAATGGATCTTGATGAAGATGTTTGAAGAGCTCCCCCTATCTTATGAGAGTTGATGACAGTTCAGGAGCCCTCTTCTCTTGATTGCACAAACACTTCTTTCTTCCTAGGCAGAGATGATCCTGAGCAAATGGTTGTGATTGGTGTCTCAGGATATATGTGATCTGCAAGAAGATGTTAGCAAAAGAAAAAACAACAAGATGAATTTTCTCTTTTCTGTCAAGTGTCTCTCTTGTGAGTGCTGCTCTGTTTCTTTTATAATCTGAGAGCCTTTGCTCTTAATTTGAATTCTTCTCTTGGGAAGAAGGAAAGAACTGAGGTCTCCATCAATGCTTTGACTCCTCGAGAAGATAACCTGCCGTTTCTTTTTATTAAAGATGGTCTGCAACGGCTAATAGTATTGATTGATCTGCAACGGCTAAGAGGAATAGTCAAAAGAAAAAAAATATAAAATAATTTAGAGAGAAATTCGTCGATCCCGCTTGATATTTTTCGGGCTGTGCTCGCCATCTTATGTACTGAGCAATTGTCTTTATCTTGAAATTTGTAGACCGCTGAAATGGCTAGATTGAGTTTGTCGAGTGCCGTTCAGAGAATGCCTGGCCGCTCCAATTGTTCTGACTGGATTCGTCGAGCACCGTTCGCTATTTGTTGAGCGCCGTTCAACATTCGTCGAACGCAGAGAACTTATATTATTTGCTTAAGTATATTCTCCGATTCGATCGCATCATATTTAATTTATGTTAATTTAGATTGATCTAAATTATTAGATGACTTATTAACAAAAGGATGGATCCTAACTCAAATCAAAAGCTATGGTTCCAACAGGTTACAAAAAAATATATGGAATGAAAGTAAAGATAATAATAAAAACTCCCTATGAGATCTTCTGAAGTTGGAGATGAAGGATCGCTGTAATATGAGCGAGGTCGAAGCGATCGTCCTTCGGATGTAGCGTGACGTAGTCCTCCTCCAGAATTCTCCTTAAGCTTTTTGTGGGAGATCCATCTTTGGCAGCATAATAACAATGGAGTTTTGGCATAAGTATTCTCTCTGGAAGCTCTCTCAGATTTATGGAATAAAGGCTTCAATAATCCTCCCAGCAGTGAGCAAAAATGAAATTAGGTCTTTAAATAACCACTGGAGCTAACGCGTGGCGTTAGGAGTTAACACCAGCGTTAGTGAACGTCTACGACAGTTGCTGAGATCGTGTATAGCGTCGGGAGCGTGGCAGAACCAAATTTCATCGAACGAAACTAATTTCGTCGAACGTGTAACACCCCAAAACTTTCTATGAGAATTGGTCAAGAGGGTTTAACCGAATTCGTCTAAAGGATATAGCCGAATTCGACTAATGGGTATAGCCGAATTCGTCTAATCCAAATAGCCGAATTATTCTATGTATTAGCCGAATTCATCTAATCCAAATAGCCGAATCTGTTTTAGCAGCTTTACTGAAAATCATCGAACGTCGTTCGACATTCGTCGAGCGCAGCATTTTAGCAATTCGTCGAACGCCGTTCGACATTCGTCGAACGCAGTTTTGCTGCCATTTGTCGAGTGCAGCTTTACTGAGATTCGTTGAACGCCATTCGACATTCGTCGAACGCAGGTAGATTCTTCGTTTTGTGGAATTTCAGACCCGTAACTTCTTAATCATGGTCGTCTGCTTCAGGGCTTTAAATCCAAAGGCTGAGATTTATTTGTCTTTATTTAGGGTTGGTGCAGAAGTGTATATATACCTTCTCTTACGCCTAAACCTTTTTCTCGATATCTTTGCGGAAGACGGAAGCTGAGTGGAAATCAGCGACAGCAAGGAAGAAGAAGGAGTTGTCTTCTGCCATTGAAGGAGCTTCGGAGCTCTGATTCGCGAGCCGTTTTCAGATCTGGAAAGTGTAGGCCGTTCCGAAACTTTCTATCCGATTGAAATCTCAGATCCATGGCGAAGAAGAAAGCTCCAAGGGTAACGATTCTTTCTCCCGGTCGTTGGACGTGTTTTGTCCTCTCGTTCTTTTTTTATGCATGCTTGAGGAATCCCTTTCACCAAATGGGTGAAGTGTAGGATTTCCTCTAGTTCTTCGGAACTCCTGGTCGATTGTGTCCGTCCCGGGCATATTGCATTTAGAAATCCGATAGTCGAGCGGATTTAGGCATTTTGTGTGAAGCCTATTCGTGGCCATGAGCTCGGATCGGTGATGTTTGGATTGTAATGTTGCATTTAGAGTAAGCCTAGAATGCGAGCCGGAGAATGTCCTGTGAGATCTTCTATTATGTTGCGGGACTTGAGTTTTAGGTGCCTTTTGAGAGCCTAACGAAAGCCCCTTGCTTGGGTGGTTGAATGCAAGCCTTCGCCATTAGATTTGAAGAGGAGTGGTCTTGTACCTCCTTCTTCGTTGTTATTTGCGAAGTCTAAGTCCACGTGAAAGGATTAAATGCGTAGCTTAATTTTTGTGGGCACTTGATGTGCTAAACCCTTACGGGCCGAGGGGAAGCCGTACCCGCGTCGTGCGATAGATTGCGACGATTAGAGCACGGGCAAAGCTGAGCCGAACCCATTTTTATGCCGATCGGTGAGAGTTCCAAACCTCATGTAAGCCGTGTGATCATGGGAGAGGTCGTGGAAGGTGTCTTACCTAGACCGACCAAAAGCTCTTTTCCCCAGCTAAGGCTATGTCCTTAGGGTGGAGTGTTTGTGATGATTTGATGTTATGTTAGCCTCATGCGGTTGTGGGGAACCTTCGGGTGAACCCAACCAACATCCTGTGCATGCCTAGGTTCCCTTTTCTTTGATGCTCAACCTAGAAGATTGATTGTGCTTGAAACCTCACCTTGTGTAGTTTTGCACTTTCCTTATATTATTAAATGTTGCTAGTACAGCTTGGTTGTAGGGAAGAAGCTCCGCCACCCCGAGAAAGGGGTGAGGTCATTATAATTTGGTCAGTTGTGCTGACCGTTGCTTTATTTGTCACCTCTTGGTGGAATGTTCTTATGCAGGAGCAGGTGAGCCTAGCGGGAAATAGCGGGCGGTGGCCTTTTGCTGAGCTGGCCCTCGAAGGCCAGCCTCTTTTCTGCTTTTCATGTTTTGCCGGCCTGCGTGCCGTTGTATGCTTGAGTTTAGTACATTTGGTAAATGTAAGGCCTTAAGGCCGTAACTCTATTTATTTCATTCATGGGATGGTGGACAATTCTAAATGATGTTTAAACCAAATGCTTCCGCTTACGCTTTATATGCTCTCGTGTAGTTGTTGTTCTTTTCTGATTATCACCTTTTAATGCCTAGCTAGTGTATATAGTATGGCGTGGGGTCCCGACCGGACCAACTGTTATATTATTTGTACTGGCAGGGTATTACAATTTGGTATTGGACTTAGGGCGTCGATCCGTAGTTTAGCGAATTCGGGACGAATTCCTTTTAAGGGGTGGTGTGCACAGGATGTGTATTCACCTAAAACGACAAAAACTAATAAGAATGTCCACATAGGAATGGAAAAAATACTTGTTTGCGGAACCTAAGCGTTCCATAATTGTTATTTGCTATGTTTTCGGACACTAAATTGTGTCTTGCACGATTATAGGTGACTAGGAGTGCTGTGGGGGCAGTCTCGACCCCGTAACACCGCTGAAAGTAGTGCGTCGGCTGAGGTGCCAGCGACCAATCCTCCTGCTGAGATGATCAGGTTAATCGCTGAAGCGGTCTTAACAATGATCAACACTCAACCTCAAATGCTTGCACAGCCTGCTATGCCTACTCCGGATGTGTCCCCGGTGGCAGCTGTCGCAGTGGAACCTGCAGTGGAACCGAGGGTGGAGATGTTAAAATTTTTTATTTGTATCGTTTAGGAGTAAGCAGGAGTTGCATCCACTGAGTTAAAGCCAAACAACCACAATGCCACACAGCAACACAAGAAACTTTATTGAAACACAAACTTCATTTATAGTGCGAGGTATACATGGCGAGACATGATTCATCAGAATCAAGGAGACGAGAAGAACAAAACACACCAAAACAAATCTGGCGGCTAGACAAGCTGAGACCGCACAGACCGCTCGACTCCAGAAGTCGCCCGACTTGACCTGAGACTATGCGAACAGAAACCGGACAGACCGCCAGCACTGCAAGACCGCACCTCAGACCGCACAAACTGGAGCTTTATTGGAACGAAGAACTGAAACTGTCGCTAGACCGCAACTCAGATCGCCTAACCGCTGAAGGTCGCCTAATCGCTGAGCTCGCTGCGAACAACACAAGAACAAACATAAACCAGTCCGCAGACAAGCCGCTGCCGAACTGTTTATTCAAGCCGCTGGGAATCACCAAGGAAGGAGACCGCAACCTGCTGACCGCAAACCCGCGAACACAATAAATAGTCAACTCGCTTCCGAAACCGCCCGACCTCAAAGTGAGACCGCACGAATTAACCCAGGCTTAGTTTTTATAGTTCTCGTTATGAATGACGGGCCATGCACCCCTATTTATAGGCGGGTGGACGGATTTCATCACCGCACAAACCGGGATACAGTCACCACCCATCAGATCGCCAGCGGTCTCATAAGACACACCGCGCGATCAGACCTCTTGGACGATCATCCGACCAAGACTGCAGAACAGCAGGCAGATCGCGCACAAGTCACGCGAACACGAGACCGCGCACAAGCTGCGCGGACACAAGATCGCTCCTCCCTTAGATCACCAGGAGCAAACAAGAACCATCTGGCTGACTTAGAACAAGTCGCCAGATCACCTAGCACAAACCGCCCGGACAGACGGTCATATAAGAACAACCCGCCCGGTATTCCAATAAGGAAGACAGGCAAACCAGCAGACCAACTCGGGAACAGACCGCAGCTACGAAGAACAGATCGGCAGAACTAGCAGTCCGCCAGAACAGGCCGGCAGAGCCATACCGGCAAAATATAAACACAACTCGCGCGGTCTCGGCGGTCTCTCAAAATCAGACCGCCCGGTCTTCTCCACTTCACTTCAAAATGTCAACACTCCCCCTTGAAGTGGGAAGTGGAGACAAGCCCGAGTAAACTCCGCAACCGTGTAAACGGTCCCTTCGCCAGCGGCTTTGTGAAGATATCTGCGACATTGTCCGCACTCCGAACATGCTCGACCATAAGAGATCCTCCCAACACCTTTTCACGAATGAAATGGTGCTCAATCTCAATATGCTTGGTCCTCGCGTGACAGACTGGATTATTAACCAGCTTGAGAGCACTCTCATTGTCCCCGCGTAGCATAGTGGGACCTCAAACCTCTTCATGAACATCCTCCACCAACCTCCTGAGCCAAATGGCTTCCTGAGCTGCCAAGGTCGAAGCCTTGTACTCTGCTTCTGTGGTAGATACGGACACCGAGTCCTGCTTTTTGCTGCACCAAGAGATAGCTGTAGGGCCCGTCATAAAGACATAACTAGACGTTGATCTCCAATCATCCAAGTCTCCCCCGTAGTCAGCATCCATGTATCCATGCAACTCCAAGCTTGACCCTCTCCTAAATAGGAGACCCAAATCAGAGGTTGACTTCACATATTTCAGAATCCTTTTTGCCGCCAGAAGATGAGGCTTCCGTGGTTCCGCCATGTACCGACTCACTTTGCCAACTGCATAAGCAATATCGGGCCTTGTGATGGTCAAGTAAATCAAGCTCCCAACAAGATCTCGGAACACCAACGGATCAGATAGAACTCTTCCCTCATCCTACCGAAGTTTATGATGTTGTTCCAGAGGTATAGAGCTGCTCTTCCCTTCTTCCATGCCGAATCGTTGAACGATCCGATCCGCAAATCCTTCCTGAGAAATAAGCACTCTGCTCTCCCGCCTCTGGACCTCGAGTCAAAGGAAATTGTGAAGCTCCCCCCAGATCCTTCATCTCGAACCTGATAGCAAGCTCAGCTCTCAGCCTTGCTACTGCCTCCTTCGAGTTCCCGGTGACAATCATGATATCCATATACAGCAGCACAATAACCCCAAGCGCCCCCTCCTTCTTGACGAACAAGCTAGAATCAGAGTCTGAAGCAAAGAACCCGCAGAATAGAAGATACTCCGCGATCTTTCCATACCACGCCCGAGGCGCTTGCTTCAACCTATGTAAGGCCTTCTTCAGTTTGCAGACGTAGTCCGGATGATCCTCCGAGATGAAACCCGGTGGCTAGTTCATGAAGATATCCTTGTCAATCTCTCCGTATAAGAAAGCATTCTTAACATCAGGCTGCCAAATCTCCCATCCACAAGATGCCGCCAAGGCAATAACAAATCGGACCGAAGTCATCTTTGCCACTAGACTAAACGTCTCATCATAATCTTCACCATACTGTTGTGAGAACCCACGAGCTACAAGGCGAGCCTTGTATCGCTCGATCGTACCGTCAGCTTTCTTCTTGAGTTTATAAACCCATTTGCATGTCACAGGGGTAATGCCCTTGGGCCTGGGCACTAGAGACCAAGTCTCATTCTTCTTGAGAGCATCCATCTCCTCTTGCATAGCAATATCTCACTGCTTCACGCCTTTGGCTTTCTCAAAGCTAGACGACTCCCTTACATCTAAGGGACCAGCGAAGAAACATGAGACAAAGCTCACCTTGTTTCCTCCTGTGTATTGATCTGGTGGCTTGATAGTCCTCTTCGACCTCCTAAGAGGTTGCTCCTGACTAACCACCTCCTCAACTGCTTCTTCTGTGCAAGCTCCTCTTCCAGTCGAACTTGGAGCATCGCTCCCCCTGCTTTCAGAACCTGAAGCCTCCATCTCAGAGCTTGATACAGCTGGAGCTCCTGGTGAAATAGGCAACTCCACTTGAAGACTTCCTGCAGCTTTCCCTGCTTCATCAACCCTGTTCTCCGGTAGTTCAACTCCTGAACTACCCTTGTAGGAAGTCACTTCATCGAACACCACATCCTGAGATACTACTGATCTCCGTATCTCAGGATCCATGCATCTCCATCCTTTCTTCCGCTCATCATACCCAACAAAGACTAGATTCCTTGCTTTCGCATCTAGCTTTGTCCGAAGAGCATCAGGAATATGCACATAGCAGGTTGACCCGAACACCCGAAGGTGTGCAACACTTGGTTTTTCCTTGAACACTAGTTCGTGAGGGGTCTTCATGTTGATAGGACTTAGAGGCATCCTGTTGATGATGTAAGCTGCACAAGACATTCCCTCCGCCCAAAAGGACTTTGGGATACTCTTGGCATGAAGCCAGCATTTGCAGGTTTCCGTCAGATGATGGATCTTCCTCCCCGCAATGTCATTTTGTTGTGGAGTATGAGCACAAGTGAGCTCTCTTCGAACGCCGTGTTTCCTGCAAAAACTTGAGAACTCACCAGAGGTGAACTCCCCACCATTGTCAGTTCTCAATTTTTTCGCCCGCAGGCCTAACCGACCTTCCACCAGCTCCTTGAACTCCACAAACTTCGCAAAGGCTTCCGACTTCTCTTTCAGAAAATACACCCAGACATATCTGGTGTAATCGTCAATCAACACAGACATATATCTGTTGCCTCCAAGGCTTGGGGTGGCAGTCGGTCCCATCAAATCACCGTGAATGCACTCCAACGGTGCTTTGCATCTTGTTTGCAATTTATCAAATGGAAGTCGATGAGACTTACCAAACTGATATCCAGCACAAACATGACCGTCTCCATAAGAGGACAAGCTAGGCAAGCCCTTGACAAGGCCCCTTACCGCCATAGCCTTCAATTTGTCCATGCCAACATGCCCCAACCTTTCATGCCAGATAGTCGCGCTATTGTTGGTCTTCATCTTATCAACATAGGTACTTGTCGATAACACGAACAAGTCCTTCACCCGCTTTCCAACATGGATAACATCTCCCTTTATCTCCGGTTGAGTTTTAAGAAACTTCACTTCTGTTGGGCCAAACAGAACGTGATAACCGACATCGACTGCATTGGTCACAAAGAAGAGATTCTTCTTCATACCAGGCACGTGATAAACACTCCTCAAAGTGAGTGGACCCTTATCACTGCTCAGGGAAACAACACCTTCTTGTTCGACAGCATGAACAGAATTATCAGCCATAATGATAGCATCGTTACCTGAGTAAGGCGCCAAAGAAGAGAACTTTGATTCATCCCCGGTGAGATGATGTCCACACCCTGAATCAACAATCCAATCCTCTTCGAAGTTGATGGAAGCCAAGGCCGTAACGGGCATCGCCGTCATATTAGCCGCAAAGGCTCCTCCCCATCCAACTTCATCGGACTTTGGCTTCTCCTTCTCCGCTACATGTCCTGACTGAAGATTAACCCGGCAATCCTTCTTGAAGTGACCGGTCTTATTGCACCTGAAGCACCTTGGTCCATCTCCCTTCTTCTTCCCATCAGACTTAGGAGCATAACCCCTATCCTGCTTACCTGAAGTAGAGGGTCCATCATAACCCGACTTCTTCTTCTCCCACTTCTTCTTCTTCTTCCCAGAGAACAACACATCACTATCTCCCCCAGAGATAGAATTCCCCGCCATCTGTCTTGCCAAACTTTCTTGCAAAGCAAGTAAGTTCTCCATCTCCAACAGAGATGGTTGATTTGCCCAACCTTGAACTGAAGTCACAAAGGCAAGATACTCCTTCCGCAACCCGCGGATGATATGCCTCTTCAGTTTTGCCTCCGAGATGGGCTCATCAGGGTCCAAAGCAAAAATCTCTGCTGTGAGGTTCTTCATCTTGAGAAAGAAGGTAGAAATAGAAAGATCGCCTTGAGAGGTTTTCGCCAACTCATTTTCAAGAAACTGTAGCCGAGCTACATTCTTCTTATTAAACAGCCCGTCCAAAGACGTCCAAATCTCAGCAGCAGATTTACATCCAATGATGTGGTCAAACAGCTCCGGTGAGATAGCCCTCTTGAGTGTGAACTCTGCCTTAGCATTAGTCCTCCTCCAAAGTCTCATCTCTGCCATATTATCTCCTGCTAGAAACACTTCTTGTGTGTCTTCTCCTCCAACTATCTCCCATAGATCCTCGCCAAGTAAATAGCTATCCATACATGACCTCCATTTCTTATAGTTAGTCGACGTGAGAAGTTCAATACCAAGCCATCTTGCGTATCCACCTTCCATGGCAATCTATGTGGTATCTTCTTCACAAAGATGATGGAAACTCAAGTTGATCACTGCTTATCCACTCCAACAACCTATCTCTGATACCATGTTAAATTTTTTGATTTGAATCGTTTAGGAGTAAGCAGGAGTTGCATCAACTGAGTTAAAGCCAAACAACCACAATGCCACACAGCAACACAAGAAACTTTATTGAAACACAAACTTCATTTACAGTGCGAGGTATACATGGCGAGACATGATTCATCAGAATCACGGAGACGAGAAGAACAAAACACACCAAAACAAATCTGGCGGCTAGACAAGCTGAGACCGCACAGACCGCTCGACTCCAAAAGTCGCCCATCTTGATCTGAGACCGTGCGAACAGAAATTGGACAGACCGCCAGCACTGCAAGACCGCACCTCAGACCACACGAACTGGAGCTTTATTGGAACGAAGAACTGAAGCTGTCGCCAGACCGCAACTCAGATTGCTTAACCGCTGAAGGTCGCCTGATCGCTTAGCTCGAAGCGAACAACACAAGAACGAACATAAACCAGTCCACAGACAAGCCACTGCCGAACTGTTTGTTCAAGCCGCTGGGAATCACCAAGGAAGGAGACCGCAACCTGCTGACCGCAAACCTGCGAACACAACAAACAGTCAACTCGCTTCCGAAACCGCCCGACCTCAAAGTGAGACCGCACGAATTAACCCAGGCTCAGTTCTTACAGTTCTCATTATGAATGACGGGCCATGCACCCCTATTTATAGGCGGGTGGACGGATGCCATCACCGCACAAACTGGGATACAGTCACCACCCATCAGATCGCCAGCGGTCTCATAAGATAGACCGCGCGATCAGACCTCTTGGACAATCATCCGACCAAGACTGCAGAACAGTAGGCAGATTGCGCACAAGTCGCGCGAACACAAGACCGCGCACAAGCCGCGCGGATACAAGATCGCTCCTCCCTTAGATCACCAGGAGCAAACAAGAACCATCTGGCCGACTTAGAACAAGTCGCCAGATCGCCTAGCACAAACCGCCCGGACAGGCGGTCATATAAGAACAACCCGCCCGGTCTTCCAATAAGGAAGACAGGCAAACCAGCAGACCAACTCGGGAACAGACCGCAGCTATGAAGAATAGACCGGCAGAACCAGTAGTCCGCCAGAACAGGCTGGTAGAGCCAGACCGGCAAAATATAAACACAACCCGCGCGGTCTCGGCGGTCTCTCAAAATCAGATCGCCCGGTCTTCTCCACTTCACTTCAAAATTTCAATAGGAGATCCCTGTACCAGTGGCTGTAGTGGAACCTGCGGTGGAGCCAAGGGTGGAACGTCGAGTTGAGCGAGTAGTTGTTGTGCGAGCGTGTGATCAACAACTTCAGCACTTTCTAAGTTTCCATCCTCCAACCTTTTCGGGGAATGGATCCCCAACGGAGGCGGAGGACTGGCTGTCAACAGTTAGAAAAACTTTAAAGGCGACAGCAACGGAAGAAGCTATGATGTCACCCTAGCCACCTTCCTCCTTAACGGAGAAGCAGAGCTTTGGTGGGCTGAGCAGGAAGCGCATAAGTTTGAAGGTAAGGATATTACCAAGATCACGTTGGCGTAGTTCTCAAAGTCGTTTCTTCAGAGATTTATTCCCTCTGCCCAACGCATTACGTTGCAGAACCAGTTCTTAAAGTTAACTCAAGGAGATAGCTCAGTGTACGAGTACTTGCACGAGTTCATTAGATTGGGATGCTATGCGGGGTTTTTAGTGGAAGATGAGGAAATGAAGACGAACATGTTTTATGAAGGTCTTCAGGATGAGTTGAGGCTGCTCCTTGCAGGCCCAATGACACTTGGCTTCCATGTGATGGTGCAAGCCTCCAGATCTCTGGAGTTGGACATGAAGAGAGTGCAAGCAAAAGGCAAGAAGCCTGAATTCCATGCGCCGGCCTCTCAATCCAAATCTGAGTTCAGGAGGAACAAAAGGAATTTCAAGTCTGCGGAACCAACTCGCTCAAATATGTCGGGAGCTACGACCGCACATGGTCCAATTACATGTTTCACTTGCGGAAAGGTGGGACACAAAGCACGTGTGTGTCGCAGTGGTCCCCCGAGACCAGAAAATCGAGCGATGGACTATGCTTGTGCTGCGGGTCATGCGGAAAAGGGAAAAGCTACAAAGTCTTCTGCTTCCCAGCACATTTCGACCCAGCCGAGAGTTTACTCGCTTGGCCAGAAAGATGCCATACGACAAATTGACGTCGTAACATGTATGGATTAGAAGTTAGCTTTTACAGCTATTTATGATTGATACTATTGTGCGACTTTATGTTGACCTGTGTGCAATTAGGGTTCGTCCTAATTTTCAACAATCCGGCGAGAGCTCTATTTGATACGGGTGCATCACACTCTTTTCTGTCTGAGGACTTTGTGGTGCGAACGGAGTGACGTCTACCTTAGTAGAGGATAGATTGGAAGTAGTGCTACCCAATGGATCTCGCATGGGTGCGGATAGGAAAAGTCGTGTGAAGGTGCGGATTGGAAATCAGAACTTCAACTTGGAAGCATCGTTATTACCGCTAGCTGAATTTGACGTGATCTTCGGTATGGACTGGCTCTCGGAGCAGCGAGCATGCATCGATTGCAATTCAAAGGAGATCACTCTGAGAAAGAACACCGGAGACGAAACCACGTTCGCGGGTATGCGAGGAGCGAGCAAGACGCTGATGTCTGCTCTCCAGGTGGTTAAGGCGGTAAGAAAAGGCGTGGAGTTGTTCTTCACCTTGTTGAAGGCTTCGGAGCCAAAGCGCAGTTTGAGTGATGTCCCAGTTGTAGCGGAGTATGCCGATGTGTTTCCTAACGAACTCCCTGGGGCTCCGCCTCAACGAGAGATTGATTTCTGTATTGAGCTGGTGCCAGGTGCCAAGCCTGTAGCACGCTCACCGTACCGAATAGCGCCAAAGGAATTGGCAGAGCTGAAGGTTCAGTTGCAAGAGCTACTAGAGCAAGGCTATGTACGTCCAAGTTCTTCACCTTGGAGTGCACCGGTCCTCTTTGTGAAAAAGAAGGACGGGAGCTTGCGTCTATGTATTGACTATCGAGAGTTGAATAAGCTGACCGAGAAAAACCGTTATCCGATTCCGAGAATCGATGACTTATTCGACCAGCTGGTTGGGTCGACGGTATACTCTAAGCTAGACTTAAGGTCCGGCTATTATCATCTTCGTATTCAGGAGTGTGATATTCCCAAGATAGCGTTCAGTACCCGCTTTGGGCACTATGAGTTCACGGTTATGTCGTTCAGTCTGTCTAATGCACCGTCGGTATTCATGGACTTAATGAACAGAACGTTCCGAGAGTATTTGGATCAATTTGTGATCGTCTTCATCGACGACATTTTGGTATACTCTCAGTCGGAAGAGGAGCATGCAAAGCATCTGCGCGTAGTTTTGAGCACCCTGAGGAGGAATCAGCTATGTGCCAAGTTCTCCAAGTGTAAGTTTTGGCTATCGTCAGTAACATTCCTTGGTCTTATTGTTAGTGGAGAAGGAATCGCAGTCGATCCTTCAAAAATAGAAGCAATCTAAGCATGGCCTGAGTTAAAAAGTGTAGCGGAAGTCCAAAGTTTCTTAGGACTTGCCGGCTATTATAGGCGCTTTGTGGAAAACTTCTCGAGGATTGCACTTCCTCTCACTAAACTGACTAGGAAAGATCATAAGTTCGTTTGGTCGCCTGAGTGCGCACGAGCTTTTGAGGAGCTGAAGAGCCGTCTGACCACGACGCCCATTCTATGCTCGCCATGTGGAATAGAAGGTTATGAAATATATGGCGACGCCTCAGGGAATGGCTTGGGTTGCGTTCTGGTGCAGTTCGAAAATGTAATTGCCTACGGCTCCCGTCAGTTAAAAGTTCATGAGAGGAATTACCCGGTCCATGATTTGGAGCTAGAGGCCGTGGTATTTGCTCTTAAACTTTGGAAGCACTACTTGTATGGCGTGAATATCAACATCTTTACGGACCACAAAATCCTCAAGTACCTGCTTGATCAAAAGGAGTTGAATATGCGGCAAAGGAGGTGGATGGAGTTCCTTGGGGACTACACCTTCGACATTCGATACACTCCTGGGAAAGGAAATGTGGTTGCGGACACGTTGAGTCTTCGGGCTCCTGCACTGGCAAACTGGATTTTGATGCATGATGAGCATCTAATCTGGGAGCTAGAAGACTTGGAGATCATTTGTGCCGATAAAAGAGCGTCTCCTTCAGCATGCCTGAACTGGACGGAGGTTCAATACGACCTGGCCGACTGAGTTCAACAAGCTTTGGAGCTGGATTCGAGCATGCAGTGTTATAAAGCAGAGACCATGAATGGGTCAAACACTGATTTCTCCTTCGAAGATGATCTTATGTGAAAAAATGGCAGATTCTGCGTCCCAAATGTTGGTACATTGCGGGCAGAATTGATGTACAAGGCTCACTATACCAAGTACTCGATCCACCCTGGGAGCACAGAGATGTACATTGATATGAAGAAGCTCTTTTGGTGGCCAGGAATGAAGAAAGACATTGCACTCTACGTGGCCAAGTGTCACACTTGCGCGTTAGTGAAGGTTGAATGTCAAAGACCTGGTGGGTTTCTTAAGTCTTTACCGATCCCGGAATGGAAGTTCGACGATATTTCAATGGATTTTGTGAACGGATTTCCAAAATCGCAGCATGGAAACGATGCCATCTGGGTTATCGTAGATCGATTGACGAAAGTTTCGCACTTTATTCCGAACCGGAAAGACGACTCCTTGGAAAAGCTAGCAAAGTGATACGTTGATAATATCGTACGGTTGCACGGGATTCCCTGTAGCATCGTGAGCGATCGTGATGGGCGGTTCACATCAAATGATTGGAGGCTGATTCATAAATTATTGGGTACCAAGCTAAAATTTAGCACAACCTTCCACCCACAAACGGATGGACAGACCGAAAGGACCAATAGGACAATGGAAGACATGCTAAGGATGTGCGCCCTGGACTTCGAAAAGAGATGGGTGTTGGATCGGTAGGCGCCCTTAGAGGGGGGTGAATAAGGGTTTTAAAAACTTATAATATATTTTGAACAACTTTAAAAAAAATGATTATTAAACTAGAGAAGATCAAGACAAATCAAGTAAAGTAAAAGTAAAGACATGATTTTATTAACTTGAGAAGCATGATTACAAAACTTGATATCTTATCGAAGCTAGAAATCAAAGCTAATAGAAAAACTCTTTTTGTTTTCTATACTGACTCGTATCCCCACGAACCGGTTGGCTTTAGCCGATCCTTCCCCGGATACGGCCTCAAGCCGCTCTAGCCAACCCTTCTCCGGATATGGCCTCGAGCACCCCCTAGACCTACACCTGAGACCTAGTCGCTAACACGAGGCGAATTTCTGCCCTAAGTCCTACCCAGACCTAGTCGCCAACACGAGGCGAATTCACTAAACGTTTACAAAAAAGATATGAAATGAAAAGACAATAATATAAAACTCCCTCAATGCGGATCTCTTGGAGAAGTAGACGAAGACGAAGAGTATGATCGTAGTCGATGCGGTCTTTCGTCACGAAGATGACGCGTGTTGAAATCTTCTCCACGGATCTCCTTAAGCCTTTATGGATTTGTGGGAGTATCTCTCTGAACCTTCCTCTCTATGCTGTGGCACGAAGCTCTGGAATTTGGATCTCGAGAGGATTAAGAAGACGGATCCAAGGGGTCCTTTTTATAGCCTTGGATCTAGCGCCTGCGCTAGCGCTACCGCTGACGCTATCCCATATTAGGACATGTTTTGCGCGGCAGAATCTTCAATCCGAGGAAACAATTCCTCCTTGCCAACTGTGTGCGTCGCTACCGCCTGCGCTATCGGCTACCGCCAGGCGCTATCTCCTTCCATGTGTACTCCCGGAATTGCGCTATCATCGCTAGCTCCAGGCGGTAAGTGCTACCGCCGGTGCTAGTGGGAGTACTATCTTCAATTTTCATTCGTCGGAATTCGTAGGGAGTTCTCGAGAACATTCGACGAATTGACTTTGCCGCACAATTTCCTTCACAAGTCTGCCTTTTTGACTTCTGTCTGCGTTCGTCGATATTCGTCGGGAGTTTATGAGAACATTCGACTAATAGACATAGCCGCAGAAATTTCTTCTTCAAACTAGAAATTTGGCTTCTGTCTAGATTCGTCGAGATTCATCGGAACTTCATGAGACATCTCGATGAATTGACATAGCAAAAATTTCTTTTCTCCTAAAAACCTGCTCCATCCTTGAGTCATGTGGACTTTGATTTCCTGCACACTTAAATACACAAGATCAAATACACATAGAATTTGTTATTCTCAAACCTAGGAGATGCGGAAGACCATGTTCCAACAAACTCCCCCTTTTGATAATAACAAATCCATTAATGATAAATCAGAGCATTAATAAATAAGCATGATGAAACTATATTTGTGTGTGTGTGAGAGTGATGACTTAGGATACTTATTGATTTTAGCATTTAGAATTGCTCCCCCTAAATACATGCTCCCCCTAAGTGAATGCTCTCCTAATATGTAAGCTAACATCTTAATTAAGCATTATAGTTTGATAGTAAATTAATATTTATCATGTTAGTTCTCCCCCTTTTGTTATTAGCAAAAGCAGGTAAGGAGACACCACTTAAAATTGATAATAAGATAAAAGCATGATCGAGCTTGGAGAGAAGGAAATGAGGAGTTTTAGAATTACTTTTCATTTTAATAGATCAGAGTTTGAGTATCTCAACATTTTCATAAATCAGAGTCTGTAGCATAAACAAAATGTAATGATTTCCAAGTAACTAAACTACCCAGACAATATGTCTACACCCTAGCCCCGTACTAAGTGACGGATGGGCATGAGGAGCTGCATACATGCCGTAGGTTGGGGTGTTAGTCCCATATGCAAACACTAGACACAACTCAACCTAGCACTCTTCCCCCCCCCCAGTGCCTCGCAAGGCCCCACTGGAACCCTCCCCGGTTAAGGACAAGACATGATTAGAGATAAAGGTTATCTAATGTCTACAACCCTACACCCCCGCTATGGTGAGAAATGAAGTCATGGATAATAATTATTGGAAACATATAAGCGTTTTAAATCTAATGACATAGCCTATGGATTTATATTTTTATTTGACTTTATGAAACCACTCACATAGCTATTTTGAAATCCATTCATAAATCAGAATTTTTAGCATAATAATATTTTCATAGAAATAAATCAGAGTTTTTAGCAAAAAAGAAAATATTCATGTGTAGAGTAACCAATATAAAATCTACCAAGCAAGTCTACCATTTGTTGAAAGAAAGGAATTTTGGTATTAAAGACTTTGATATAAGCATGAGAGCGCAAGGTAGAAATATATGGTGATGATGCGGAAGACTTATAGAAATACAAGAAACATCTTATTGTAATGATGATCCATAAAAAGATATATGAGTTAAATTTCATAAAGAAGATGTTTTTGTAAATCATTGTTCAATTAAAATCTTCAATAATGTAACCAAGCATGAAATAATGTTATCAAAAAGATTACTGCAATGTTATTTTAATTCATAATTTCAAATCATACCAAACATTGTATATTGCATGCTAGGTTATCTAGTGCATTTCATAAATAAAGAGTAGTATAGAATTTGCATTAGGATCCAATACTCATGAGAAGAAGTGTTATGGAAGATAATGATGTGCACAAAAGTGTATTTTGAATTGAGTAAACAAATGTTTTAATCAAAAATACAAGTAATATGTAGAGTAAAGAGCACAATAAAACACAAATAATTTTACTTCCACTCACTTCAATGCACAAAAAAATGTACAACTACCAAGGTGCTTTGCACACACAATGCTCATTAATACTTATCAGGGTGCAAAGTAGTGCTTGGGGGATCACATAATTTTATTCTTCAAGATTGATTTTTATTGTGATCCGGTGTACTTAAGAATAAGTGGTTTTTATTTTGAAAGAAAGTTATGGTTTGCACAAGATACTTTATTATTCTTTCCAAGGTGCTCAACCTCACAATGCTTATTAAGGCTTATCAGGAGGTTCAAGTAGTGCTTGGTGGAGTTATCTTTGTCACTTTATTTTATGATTTTTGTTTTGTACAAAGTTCTCCGAATACACTTGTTTTGCAAACCAATAGAATTTATGAAACCATAACCACTTTTCTTAACTTTTAAAATTGCAAATAAAGGAGTGTAGGTAAGATACTTGTGCAATTTTAATTCATTGTACTATTACAAAACATACACAAGCATTCTTAGATTAAACATAAATGTAGACAATGCCAAAATAAGTGAGTGAATAAAGATCATTATCAAACATAAAACATTTACTCATACTTAGAGGTATGCTACGCTTAGTTCTACACAACTTTCACTATAAATATGCACATATTAATAGATATATCAAAGCATGATGAAAGCAATGTTCAAAGTAGTTTGAAAAGAAAAATTGCAACATTATAGAAGTTCTAAATAATAGATTAAATCATGCTTGATTTTCTCAATGATGTCCATACAGTATTTTTGATATTTTGAAGAATAATTTTTATTTAAAGTTTGAACTCATAAGATTGATCTTGGACTTCCCGAGGACTACCTTGCGAGAGGTCGCCCGGTACTAGGTGATATGATGGGATGATAGCCCAAATTACCCTTTCGCAAGATAGAAGTAAAAAGTTAAGTTCAAAAATAACAATTTTTGATAAATTTTTTTTTGTTTTATATTTTTGTATTTGATTTTTGCTTTTAGAAATAGGATTTAAACAAATGACAAAAAACACAACGGCAAAACATATAATTTTTTTTGTAATTTGGCTTTTGTATTTTTGTATTTGATTTTTCAAAAATGTAATAAAAGCAAAAATGCTGAAATGAATAGTGCACATAGATTAATATATTTCTAGGGATTTTTCAAAATTTTAAAAATACAGAAAAACACATAGGTGCACAGCGCCGGCGTTAGCGCTAGCGCGTGAAACAGTACTCAATTTTTGATGATTTTGAAATTTTTAATTGTTGATCTTGATTAAGTGTCATAATAGTAGTTTCATGCTGAAATTTCAGAATTTTAGGAAATGTCTAGATAGTGCAAATTTCATGAAACATTAGCGATTTTGTATATGACTTTATCAAATAAACTTAGCATGAGATATAAATTATTATATCTCCATTTTAATTTTTCTAAGGCTTGTATTTATCAATCTAATGTAGTTTGACAATGATAGGAAATGTAAGCACGAGAAGACATGAATGCACAAATCAAATATACATGATTTTAGTGATTAAAAATAATGTTCATGCACAAGAATAACTTGGATAAGCCCTAGATGAGAATACCCACCCTGTATATCTTGGTAAACATATAAAGCCTAACATAGACACGAATATTCTTTAGGTGGCAATGTCAGAATGATAAGTTTGAGATTAATGTTATACCAAGGTTTGAGAGTGTTTCACTTATAGACCTAGAATGGAGTGACAATTCTATTTGATTTTATATCAAGATGATTCAAAAGTCTAAACTAGAAATAAATCACAATATAAACCAGCCATTATAATATCAATTGTCATTAGTTAATATATCAATTATAATTCACATAAATGTGATAGAAATAATTATTTTTAGAAGACTTTTGATATGACTTATGATGTTAGAGAATTTTAGCAAAGGACATCAATAGATCATAGTGGTGTTTGTGAATTCAATATTCATTATAAAGATAAATTCTTTCAATACATTTTAGTGATTTTCCTTTAATTAAGAATTTTGAATATATATATATATATGTGATTTTTTTTTGATAGGTGAACAATAGTGATGGTTTAGATCATGTTTGACATCAAGGAGTGAACACAATATAATTTTTTGTTGTGAACAATGACACCCATATTGAAAGTTGAGCTATTATTTAGATCTTGAATTTTCTTTTAGATCAAGTTATTTCACTAAACCACTTGTTGGTGAAGGCTAAGAATCTTAATAGCCTAATAACCAGATTTAATTTGAAATATCTTATAGCAAATTTAGAGTTTGATTCATATGGATAATATAAGATATTTAGAAGCAATGAATATAAGAATAAAAGATAGGTCATCAAAATAAAAATATGATTTTGAATTTTGATCAATTTGTTTTATAAACTCATAAAGTTTTATGAGATAAAATCATATTTCCAATAATATATAAGATGACCATAACATGATAGCTTAAAAATAAGAAAACAAAAAGAAAAAGAGAAAGACATTAAGGCATATCATGAAGTAGAAATTTGTATATTTCATTTTGAACATATTCTACTTCATGCATTTGGATGATACTAGTAGATAAGAGATTTAGGTATCCAAAGTTGACCATGTGTGATGGTTCCTTTGGGTACCCAAATGCATCGTGATGATTTTTGTGAAGACAAAGATGAATGAGTCCTTTCATGTGAAGTGAATGTTTCATTTTTAATTTTAGGCCTCCATTCAAACCTTGGTTTAATGTTACTCTTATTCATCAAATTTCCATTGAGATTATCTTTATATTGATGATTATGATTGTAATGATTATTAAAAGTGTTGTTCATAGGAGATTTGTGTAGTTTTATTCTTAAGTTGGGAGAAACACGATTTTGTAAATAATAGTGATTTTGATTTTGATTTGCAAATCCTTTATGTTCCTTACTTCCATTATTAAACTTAGTTAAGATGTTCATATTCATTTTCAACTTGTTTTTAGATATAGTTTGATATTGTGAATTTGTATTTACAATTTTCATAAGCTAGTTTATTTTTTATTTTAATTCATCATTTTTAATCTTTAAATTATGTCTTGCTTTATTATAGGCGATTGTGCTATTTTTAAGAGTTGAAACAATTGAATCTATATGATCTTGATAGTTATTTCTATATTCATCAAATGTTTCATCCACCTCTTTAATTTCAATTTTATATTCTTTACACTTAGCACAATCATTTTTCAAAGATGAATTTTCTAAACATAATTTTTTATTTTGTTCTTTTATCAAAAGAAGTTCCTTTTCAAGTTCCTTGCATTTTTCTTTTAAGTCATCACATTTCATACAAGGTGTAGTGTTTTCAACTAAGGAACCATGGATAGAACTAGATAAATTTGAATTTGATTGTTTATTAATTTTTGCCTTTAAATTTTTATTTTCTAAGCGCAAATGTTTATTAGCATTTTTTAATTTCTTAATTTTGCGCTTTGTAGTTTGAAGCAATTGTAATGTAGAAATAGAAGTACAGAAAATGGGATTTGATTTCCTTACATTGCTTTCGGGAGAGGCACAATTTGAGCATATCGTCTCGTGTACATCTTTTTGGCACTCCTCTTCCGAAGACAGTACTTCTTCTTCTTTTCCATTTAATGTGTGCTCCATTGATCCGTCATGAGAGGAGCATTCTAGAAGACTTGTGCAATCTTGCATATTCTCCGGTTCTTGCGATTGTTCCATACCTGTAGAAGGAGAATCATACATTTCTTCAAGAAATTTCCATACATTGTATGCACTGGAAAAACAATATATTAATTTAAAAATATCTTGAGATAAAGCACAAAAAATATAATGCATAGCTTTTGCATTTAGGTGACGCTCTTGTTTATTTGATTCGTCCGCTGGTCTAACTATTGCTATATCCCATGCATTGATATCTAAACATTTAAAAAACTTTTCCATTAATAATTTCCACCCATCATACTTTCTCCCTTCGAATAAAGGTGGTTTAGGAGATTTTTCTTCTTCATAAAAATTTACCCCACTAGTAGAAGCGAGATCATGAGACGCCATTATTCCCGGTTGTTAAGCCGATTTGGAATAACCTGGCTTTGATACCACTTGTTGGATCGGTAGGCGCCCTTAGAGGGGGGGGGGTGAATAAGGGTTTTAAAAACTTATAATATATTTTGAATAACTTTAAAAAAAACTTTGATTATTAAACTAGAGAAGATCAAGACAAATCAAGTAAAGTAAAAGTAAAGACATGATTTTATTAACTTGAGAAGCATGATTACAAAACTTGATCTCTTATCGAAGCTAGAAATCAAAGCTAATAGAAAGACTCTTTTTGTTTTCTATACCGACTCGTATCCCAATGAACCGGTGGGCTTTAACCGATCCTTCCCCGAATATGGCCTCAAGCCGCTCTAGCCAACCCTTCCCCGGATATGGCCTCGAGCACCCCCTAGACCTACACCCGAGACCTAGTCGCCAACACGAGGCGAATTTCTGCCTTAAGTCCTACCCAGACCTAGTCGCCAACACGAGGCGAATTCACTAAACGTTTACAGAAAAGATATGAAATGAAAAGACAATAATATAAAACTCCCTCAATATGGATCTCTTGGAGAAGTAGACGAAGACGCAAAGTATGATCGTAGTCGATGCGGTCTTTCGTCACGATGATGAGGCGTGTTGAAATCTTCTCCACGGATCTCCTTAAGCCTTTATGGATTAGTGGGAGTATCTCTCTGAGCCTTCCTCTCTATGCTGTAGCACAAAGCTCTGGAATTTGGATCTCGAGAGGATTAAGAAGACGGATCCAAGGGGTCCTTTTTATAGCCTTGGAGCTAGAGCCTGCGCTAGCGCTACCGATGGCGCTATCCCATATTAGGACATGTTTTGCGCGGCAGAATCTTCAATCCGAGGAAACAATTCCTCCTTGCCAACTGTGTGCGTCGCTACCGCTAGGCGCTATCTCTTTCCATGTGTGCTCCCGGAATTGCGCTATCATCGCTAGCGCCAGGCGATAAGTGCTACCGCCAGCGCTAGTGGGAGTACTGTCTTCTGTTTTCATTCGTCGGAATTCGTCGGGAGTTCTCGAGAACATTCGACGAATTGACCTAGCCGCACAATTTCCTTCACAAGTCTGCCTTTTTGACTTCTGTCTGCGTTCGTCGATATTCGTCGGGAGTTCATGAGAACATTCGACGAATAGACTTAGCCGCAGAAATTTCTTCTTCAAACTAGAAATTTGGCTTCTGTCTGGATTCGTCGAGATTCATCGGAACTTCATGAGACATCTCGACGAATTGACTTAGCAAAAATTTCTTTTCTCCTGAAAACCTGCTCCATCCTTGAGTCATGTGGACTTTGATTTCCTGCACACTTAAACACACAAGATCAAATACACATAGGATTTGTTATTCTTAAACCTAGGAGATGCGGAAGACCATGTTCCAACAATGGGAAGATCATCTCTATATGATTGAGTTTGCCTACAACAACAGCTACCAAGCAAGTATAAAGATGGCACCTTTCGAGGCTCTCTATGGTAGAAAATGTCATACACCATTAGCTTGGGCTGAAACGGGCGACACGAAGTTGTTGAAACACAAGGACGTGGATGAAGCAAATACATCAATCCGGGCAATATGAGAGCGGTTGCTCATTGCCCAGGATAGGCAGGCAAAATACTACAATGCAAATCACCGGAACGTCTAGTTCGCCATTGGTGATTGGGTTTACCTGAAGATCAAACCGTTCAAAGGAGTATCGAGGATCTGACGCTTGAAAAAGCTAAGTCCGAGGTACTTAGGACTGTTCGAGATCTTGGAGCGCATTGGTGAAGCTGCCTACCGGTTTGCTCTATCTTCGGAGCTGAGCGGGCTGCATGATGTATTTCATATCTCTGTGTCCCGGCCGAACCTACTGTTATATTATTTGTACTGGCAGGGTGTTAAAGAACGCGCCTTCATCAAACAAAATTAACTTCAATTCATCGAGCGCAGCTCAGTTCGTCGAACGCTCCAATTCGTCGAGCGAAGTTCAGTTCGTCGAACGCAATAAGTCGAGCGCAATTAACTTCAATTCGTCGAGCGCAGTTCAGTTTGTCAAACGCTCCAATTCATCGAGCGTAGTTTAATTCATCGAACGCAAAAAGTCGAGCGCAGTTAACTTCAATTCGTCGAATGCAGGTTCCTTCAGGTTTCGTCGAGCGCCTTCAAAGTTCGTCGAACGCAGTTTCCATTCGTCGAACGCAGTTTCCTTCTGATTTCGTCGAACGCCGTCTCAGTGGTGTTAACGCTGGGCGTTAACAACTAACGTGAGCATTAGCACACTTTCCAGAGAGTCATCTCCAATATGTTTTCTACCTGTGGAGTAGTGCACCTACAGTTCCTGCACATTCTAAATACACGACAAGCAAGATCAAGTACAATTTGGGATTTGTTATTCTCAAACAAAGGGATGTGACACACATGTCCAACACACCTAAGTCCACAAACGGACCCCTTAAGCTGCAGCGTGGAGGTCCCACCATATACCCAGAAGCTCACAAGGAACTTCCCCTCCCAAGCCAATGCCGAGCCTGAGCACCTTGGAGGGCACTAAGGATCACCTCACCATCCACCATCCATGACAGGGGGAGGGGAGGGGTAGTGCTTGCTCACAACATACATGCGAGAGAGGGGCGGGGGTACCAACATCCCTTCCCAAGGTGCCCATGGTGGTCTATTTATAGACTTCCCAAAAATTGGGGTGCGGGTAGCCAAAAATCCACTATCCGCAGCCCAACAACTAACCCGAATGACCGAAACACGAGGGGGGTGGGGGGGGGGCAAGTGGAGATCCAGAGGTCCACTCCCCCCTTCGCCGGGACAGCCTGCCTCTCCCCTAGGCCTGGGCGAGTGGACCTTCGGTCCACCCGTCCCCTAGGGCCGGGCGAGTGGATCGAAGGTCCACTCGCCCCTAGGTCTGGGCGAGTGGATCTTTGGTCCACCCGTCCCCTAGCGACGGGCGAGTGGACCGAAGGTCCACTCACCCCGGCCTAGTGGACCTTTGGTCCACTCCCTCACTAGGTCCACTCGCCCACAAGGTCGGGCGAGTGGATCGAAGGTCCACTCGCCCCCTAGGCCCTGGCGGAACACGGGGGAGTAGAACAAAACATCAACCCCCCTCCTTTTGCCTTAGGTGGCTTCGGACCCTTTCAACAGGTCGACTCATCGTGCCACGACTACCTTCACTATTGCGATTTTGCCTATGTCGGGTCACACCAGCTCAAAAAATATGAGGGTTGTACACCGTGCGTTTTACTCATGCACGGTTGAAGCAGCCCGTGCGTAAAAAAAGCATGACCAATTCCAGATGGCCGAAAAAACTAGGCTTAACAGGCGATCGTATGTTTTCTTCGCGCACGAGCAACTGCCCGTGCGTAAAAACGCACGATCAACGACAGAACATCATTTTCTACCCCAGATGAGGCTGCACGAACGCAGCCATCCGTGCGTCAAGGAAAGCGCACGACCGTGCGATATATGTAGACATGAAAAATGGGTAAAATAGGATGATCCATCCACCTACATAAACACCAACACAACTGGGAATACCCTTCCAGCTCAATACAAAAACAAAATAAAAGATTAGGGAGCACCATGTGCTTACCCCCAACAACAAGAAGCACAAAAGCAAACCAAAACAGGCCTAAATAGTGCACATAGCGCGGAAGTGATTATAAGAGAAATACAAGCAATAGTAGCTCGAATAGGACGTGCACAAGAGTGAAAACTAGCCCGGATGAGTCTATAAAAGTGTATATAAATGGGACTCATCACACCCCCAGACTTACATGTTTGCGCGTCCTGAGCAAATAAATCCGGTGGGAAATGAAAATGTTAGTTAGCGTAGAGAATTGCAAAGAAAGAGTAAGATGTGAAGTATCATACTCATGCAAATAGAAATTCAGCAAAAGAAAATTCTAACTATACTAACTAATTTACAATAGTATAAATGCGTAAGTAGAAATTTAAGTTTACTCAGAAGGTGAATAATGGTGAATTTTGCAGTCGTGCACCAGTGTGAAAGTAAACAAGCCACTAAGGAGGGGGTTGCCAAAGACTGGAATTCAGGGGTAACTCTGCTGAAATCCATCAACGTCGTGAGCCATAAGATTGCCCGGTCACACTCTCTCCACGGTGCTAGCGAACTCGTAAGGTGAATCAGTAGGGCTTTCAGGTTTTTACGAGGCTTAGGTTACAGAATGATATACAAATATAAACTTGAAGGCTACGCAACCCAAATGAGCAACAACAATATGCTTACCCTAAACAAGCCCATAACAGCGCTAGTGTGACACACCCCCAGACTTAGCTTGAAAACTGGGTGTGCACACAGCCTACTCCAACTGATTTTCTCAATTTCACACAAGGGGAATTCTTTTCATTTGTATTCCTTCCTCAAATTTTTCTTTTCATTTTCTTTCTGCTTTCTTTTTATTTGAATCCCCCATTTGGTTCACCAATATATTCAGCATAATAGTTTCTCATCATCACGAAATTTACACACATCACACCCAACGATAATTATACTCTTGGTTAGCTCAAATACTTGGTTGCGAAAGTGGGATAAGCTTCAGGCTTTGGTGATTGACGGAAGAGCTGAAACAAAGGATGGGTAGGCACAAATTGGCTTGCAAAGGTAAGCACGTAGTTCATGGAAATCAAAGCTCAAACTAGCCAACTAGATGGCCTACGTTATGCCCAACTTATTGAGTCGCTCTCACCCATGCTTCAAGAGTCGCTTGGGGAAAGTTCTTAGCCCACAAGAAAGATAAACCTTCCTTCCGACTCGAGCAACGCACAACTAGCGCTCGCTTACACACAACACTGTGCTACTGCAAATTTCAGTCACATTCACCAAATGAGTAAAATAAATCAAAAGCTACGCAAAAACACTAATTGTAAACTAAAAGCATAGAGATAATCTAATTTACTCAAATTTCTATGGAAGCATGAGGATGCGACTAGAGCACTACAAGAGTCAACATCGCACTCCGATTTGCAATTCCTAAGCTAACATCCTATTTCAAAATCCAAACCAAGATAAGCATGAACGGAAGCACACAAAGACCTGAGTGCGCACTTGTGCGGGTGAATTGGTGTATGCTATAATATGACATAAATGAAAATATACTTCTGGTATGCTAAAATGTGTACACATGTAGTGAATACTCGGTACACTCTCCCCCCAACTTGAATTAGACAATCATATGAATTTTGACAATGAAAATAAGAAAATGCTAAGGAAGAGGGTACCTATGCTCAGATATGAGCATACAAGAAGATTAGCGTTAATCCTTGAAAATCACCAGGTTCGCCGCCCAAAAAAAATCACTGCTCCTGCGAATAAAGCACACCAGAGACAAAAATAGAAAGAAAACAGAAGCATAAATAGATTAGGAATAAACGGGAACCGAAAGGTCCCCCATTGGGTTGTCTCCCAAGAGCCCTTTTGTTTAATGTCCTTAAGGTGGACCAAATACTTGTATTAAAGCAGTTTATAGAGTTCAAGAAATTAAAAACAAGTTCACAAACAATGTTCATAGTTCACAAAAAAATTTAAAGCTCAGCTATACACACTCTTGTAGTGCACTTCTCCAGTGGCTTGCACACCGGAGATGAAAGCTTTAGGGACAAAATTGGTGTTACCCATTTTTCCCCTAGCCTCCCCCTTCTCACCACGGAGAGCAGCAGAGCGTGAACCACGTAAGAGCCTCTCCTGTTTTAGCTTCTCCACCGTTGGAGAGGGCCATCGTTCAAAGTTTTCAGAATTTCTCACCTTTGTGGTGAGTGGCTTCATTTCTGTCACCGCAGTGGCGACTGGATCAGCCCAAGAAACAGAGCGTTTAATATAGTTATTACATAAATTATTGCAAAATAAGAATGGTACATTGTCCCGGGTTGAGTCCTGCTCAACAAGTTCAGAAGTGAAGTTCTTCTCCCTCTCGGAGTCATTCTCTTTTCGGACATCAACCTCTTCCTCTTCTCCAGTCAGCTGATCCTCTTTCTTTTCCTCACTAAATGGTTCTTCTTCTTTCCTGTATTCTGCATCACTGAATAACTCATCAATAATAAAAGTGTGAGAGCAATTAGAAGTTTCGGTCATAACCTCGGGGCAACTAGGAGGTGTCACTTTACTAGGTAAAATAACATAACCAGTAGAAAAATCCAGCGTAGCTCCACTCTCCTTCAAGAATTGTACTCCCAAGATAGGAATGGATCGATTTTCGTGGGGTCCCAACACTTGGAAGTCAGCTACCACCACTGTACCCTCGATTATAACTTTGACATTTTTCACTTCTCCCTCTGCCTGAATAACCGTCCCGTTAGCGAGCATGAGAGACTTCCGATCATCCGTATCTATTTTAAGTTGTATTTTAGCAATGTCTTGTAATGCAAGAACATTGCGGGATGATCCAGAGTCGCATAAGGAAGTCATCTCTACGTTATTGATGGAGCAGGTGACTACCAACTCATTCAGGCTGCTCACTATCGCTTCGGCAAGAATCTTCACCTTATATATGGGATTTTTTTCCGTATTGCTGGGGAGAGTCCCTTGCGAATGCTCGTTAAGCACTTGAGCCAATTCGCCCAATTGCGTTTCCAAGTTCCGCATGGAAGCAGTTTGTCTTGCCATGTGGAGCGGGCAGACTACATAAACCTTTCCATCATTTCTTCTAAATTTCTTTTCTTGGGGGCCGGGGCACCTTGATTGTAACCCGGTAGAGGTGTCCTCGGTTGACTTCCGGAGACATAAGCATCAATTTGATGCTGCCCCGGTTGCCATCGTTGGCCAGCCGCATTTTGGTTCCATGAGAAATTGGGATGATTTCTCACTTCTGGATTATAAGTATTTCCATAGGGTGCCCCCTACTTTGATTCCCTACATAAGTAACAGACTCATTTAAGTTAAACTGGGCGAATTCACCTGACAGCCCACCTCCTGGGAATTCGTAAGCATGGTGACCACCACCTCCGCATCCTTCGCAAGCGATAGTCGTAGAGGGCACAACACATAAGGTATAGAGTCCACCGCGAAAAGACCCCGAGCGCCCCTGGGTGCGTTCCTCCTAGCTGTCCAGAAAGTGATGTGGGAAGCAGTTTCTTGCAATATTCTCAAGGCTTCCTCCGGGGAGTGGTTCATTAAGGTGCCTCCAGCAGCGACATCAACCATTGTCCGATAGTTGGGCTCTATCGCGAAGTAGAAGTTCTCCACTAGCTCCCACGGTTGGTGCCCATGGATTGGGCACTTGCAAAGAAGTTCATTGAAGCGCTCCCAAGCCCCAGCGAGAGTCTCCTGATCCGCCTGACGGAAAGTAGCAATATCCCGCCGAAGGCTCACAATCTTGTCCACCAGATGGAACTTGGCGAGGAACTTGGATGTGAGGGCGTCTCATGTTGCGGCTATACCTGGAGGGATTGTATGGAGCCAGATCTTGGCTTTATCGTGCAAAGAGAATGGAAATAGTCTCAGTTTGATTGTTTCATCCAGGATTCCCGCGTAGCGGAACATTCCGCAAATTTCAGCAAACTCTGTCAGGTGAAGATTTCTGGACTGAATCCCGGATACACACTCCCAGCAGTTGGGGTAGTGTAATCCCTCATTGTTCGTGGCCTTAGTCGAGCCACCTCCTGCTCATCCACCACAATATTCTGCCTCTCGTCGGGCACTCTCTTGCCACCTCTGTGGCCCTCTCCAAGGTTCATATTATCTCCCATTTGCACCTGTGTGGCAGCAACACGCCTCAGTGCGCGAGTAGTCTGTTCGATTTTTGGTTCAAAGGGTGCTAGATCCCTTGCGGCTTGCCCCTGCATACACAAACACAAGACAAAAAGGAACAAAAATAAAAAAAACACCCGCTCCTATAACAAGGGTTCAAAACACAAAACACTTCACACCTGCACTCCCCGGCAATGGCGCCAAAAACTTGATACAATTTTGGCAAGTGCACTGGTCGCTGTCAAGTAATAATGGGAATAGCTTCCCCGAATGTCGATCTCTTGAGGAATGCAGGTTATGATGAAGTGATTCGTGTCGTGAAACGATTGTTACAACGAGCGAAATAAGTAAAACAAGGGGCTTTCGTTGGTTGGTCTAAACTAACAAACAAGAAAATAAAGATGCGGGTCGAAGTCACCGCTTTGCTTGGTCAGATCAATGCGTCGGCCGCTATGTAGGGCTTCGTTAGGCGAGTGGACGGAAAGCAAGTGTGGAATGTGAGGGTCGCAATCACCTCTTCGCTAATCACTGTTAGCCTTTGCTAACGTGAGTCTCAAGTGAGTGAATGGAGTGGCTGCGGGTAAGTGGTGATGAAGCGCAACACAACACAATATCCAAGGTTAAAAAAAACAAGAACCACATTCATTCATAGACAAATGAGAGTAATCATGTTCATTACAAACTAATATATCCACAAAAGGCAAAATGGGAGAATAAACCAATAGAGAAGACTAGCCGTCGATCTCGGCCAGAAAAGTGGGTTGTCAAACCACTTCCGGGCTCGGTCGATGTATGCTTCCAGGACCAAAAGACTGCCACTATCTCCGATCTTGCTCCGCCTTCTTCAATCGTCAGGTTTTCTTCTTCTTCTTCTTCTAAACTGAGGTGGCACAACTCAGCAACGGTGTTGTTGACGTCCGGGAATGCTTCCAAACTCTTGGAATCTGCTAGGGTTTCACCGGAGAATGGTTCCCGAATGAAGGAGATGAGTGCAGACGGAGGAGGAGCGAAGACGGCGCTGGGGCGGAGCTTAAAATCTCAGAATGAAAGTCCGTTCTCCGCATATATCCAAGCCGACAGATTTCCTGGCTTATAAACAAAAACAGCAGAAATTAAGTCACGCACGGTCGAACCCACGACCATGCGTAGACCGTGTAATATTAACGAAGAAGCAGTGCCTTGAGGAAGAAGCAGCAGCGCCCGTGCATTTTACTCACGCACGGTTGAAGCCGCCAGTGTGTAAAAATGCACGACCAATTCCAGATGGCCGAAAAAACTAGGCTTAACAGGCGATCGTGCGTTTTCTTCTCACGGGCGACTGCCCGTGCATAAAAATGCATGATCAATGACAGAACATCATTTTCTACCCCAAATGAGGGCGCACAACCGCAGCCATCCGTGCGTCAAGGAAAACACATAACCGTGTGATATATGCAGACATGAAAATGGGTAAAATAGGATGATCCATCCACCTGCATAAACGTCAACACAGCTAGGAATACCCTTCCAGCTCAATACAAAAACAAAATAACAGATTAGGGAGAACCACGTGCTTACCCCCAACAATAAGAAGCACAAAAGCAAACCAAAATGGGCCTAAATACTACAAATAGCACGGAAGTGATTATAAGAGAAATACAAGCAATAATAGCTCGAATAAGACGTGCACAATGTTGGATCGGTAGGCTCCCTTAGAGGGGGGGGGGGGGGGGGGGGGTGAATAAGGGTTTTAAGAACTTTAGATATATTTTGAATAACTTTGAAAAAAAAACTTTGATTATTAAACTAGAGAAGATCAAGACAAATCAAATGAAGTAAAAGTAAAGACATGATTTTATTAACTTGAGAAGCATGATTACAAAACTTAATCTCTTATCGAAGCTAGAAATCAAAGCGAATAGAAAGACTCTTTTTGTTTTCTATACCGACTCACATACCCACGAACCGGTTGGCTTTAGCCGATCCTTCCCCGGATACGGCCTCAAGCCGCTCTAGCCAACCCTTCCCTGGATATGGCCTCGAGCACCCCCTAGACCTACACCCGAGACCTAGTCGCCAACACGAGGCGAATTTCTGCCCCAAGTCCTACCCAGACCTAGTCGCCAACATGAGGCGAATTTACTAAACGATTACAGAAAAGATGTGAAATAAAAAGACAATAATTTAAAACTCCCTCTATGTGGATCTCTTGGAGAAGTAGACGAAGACGCAGAGTATGATCGTAGTCGATGCGGTCTTTTGTCACGATGATGACGCGTGTTGAAATCTTCTCCACGGATCTCCTTTAGTCTTTATGGATTTGTGGGAGTATCTCTCTGAACCTTCCTCTCTCTGTTATGGCACGAAGCTCTGGAATTTAGGATCTCTCGAGGATGAGGAAGACGGAGCCAAGGGGTCCATTTTATAGCCTCAGCGCTAGCGCCTGCGCTAGTGCTACCGCCGACGCTATCCCATATTAGGACACATTCTGCGCGGCATAATCTTCAATCCGAGGAAACAATTCTCTCTTGCCTACTGTGCTCCTCGCTATCGCCTGCGCTATCAGATATCGCCTGGCGCTATCTCCTTCTATAAGTTCTCCCGACATTTGTGCTTAAGCCAACATTTTGTCGAACGAAATTTCGTCAAACGCAGCAAAGAATTCATCGAGCGCATTTTCGTCGAACGCCTTTATGAGCATTTTGTCGAGCGCCGCTAACAGTTCATCGAACGACAGCTAGCGCATGTGCTAGTACTACCCCCAGCGCTAGTAGGTGTTTTGGATTTGATGGCTCATCATTTGGGGCAACCTTCTTATGTAATCCTTGAGTCATGTGGACTTTGTTATCATGCACACTTAAACACACAAGATCAAATACACATAAGATTTGTTATTCTCAAACCTAGTAGATGCGAAAGACCATGCTCCAACAAACTCCCCCTTTTGATAATAACAAATCCATTAATGATAAATCAGAGCATTAACATATAAGCATGAAAAAACATACTTGTGTGTGTGTGAGAGTGATGACTTAGGATAATTAACGATTTTAGCTTTTAGACTAGCTCCCCCTAAATACATGCTCCCCCTAAGTGAATGCTCCCCTAATATGTAAGCTATCATCTTAATTAAGCATTTTAGTTTACTTTTTTTGATAGCGGATTATATTTATCATGTTAGTTCTCCCCCTTTTGTTATTAGCAAAAGCGGGTAAGGAGACACCACTTAAAAGTTGATAATAAGATAAAGGCATGATCGAACTTATAGAGAGAAGGAAATAATAAGGAGTTTTTGAGTAATTTTTATAGATCAGAGTTTTTAGCTTAAAGAGGTAATGATTTCCAAATAACCAATCTACCCAAACAATATATCTACACCCTAGCCCCGTACTAAGTGACGGATGGGCATGAGGAGATGCAAACATATCGTAGGTTGGGGTGTTGGTCCCATATGCAAACACTAGACACAACTTAACCTAGCACTCTTCCCCCCCCCCCCCCCCCCCCCCCCCCCGTGCCTCTCAAGGCCCCACTGGAACCCTCCCCGGTTAAGGACAAGTCATGACTAGAGATAAGGTTATCTAATGTCTACAACCCTACTATGGTGAGATATGAAGTCATGGATAATAATTATTGGAAACATTTAAGCGTTTTAAATTTAATGGCATAGCCTATGGATTCATATTTTTATTTGAATTTATGAAAACACTCACATAGCTATTTTGAAGTCCATTAATAAATCAGAGTTTTTAGCGTAATAATATTTTCATAGAAATAAATAAGAGTTTTATAGCAAAAAAAATTCAACCAATATAAAGTTTACCAAGCAAGTCTACCACTTGTTGCAAGAAAGGAATTTGAAGATTCAAGTGATGATGCACACAAAATAAAAGACTTTAAATAAGCATGAAAGCGCAAGGTAAAACAATTATATGGTTATGATGCGGAAGACTTATAGAAATACAAGAAACATCTTATTGTAATCAATGATGATCCATAAAAAGATATATGAGTTAAATTTCATAAAGAAGATGTTTTTGTAAATCTTTGTTCAATTAAAATCTTTAAATTTAATAATAATGTAACCAAGCATGAAATAATGTTATCAAAAAGAGATTACTACAATGTTACTTTAATTCACAATTTCAAAACATACCACACATTGTAGAAAGCATGCTAGGTTATCTAGTGCATTTCATAAATAAAGAGTAGTATAGAATTTGCATTAGAATCCAATACTCATGAGAAGAAGTGTTATGGGATAATGATGTGCACATAAGTGTATTTTGAATAGAGTAAACAAATGTTTTAATCAAAAATACAAGAGATATGTAAAGTGAAGAGCAAAATAAAACACAAATAATTTTACTTCCATACACTTCAATGCACAAACAAAAATGTATAACTACCAAGGTGATTTGCACACACAGTGCTTATTAAGACTTATCAGGGTGCAAAGTAGTGCTTGGGGGATCACATATTTTATTTTTAATGTTGAGATTAGTGATCCGGTGTACTTTAAGAGTAAGTGTTTTTTATTTTGAAAGAAAGATTTGATTTGCACAAGATACTTTACTATTCTTTCCAAGGTGCTCAACCTCACAACGCTTATTACAACTTATCAGGAGGTTCAAGTAGTGCTTGGTAGAGTTATCTTTGTCACTTGATTTTATGATTTTTGTTTTGTACAAAGTTCTCCGAATACACTTGTTTTGCAAACCAATATAATTTATGAAAAACATAACCACTTTTCTTAACTTTTAAAAGTGCAAGTAAAGGAGTGTAGGTAAGATACTTGTGCAATTTTAATTCATTGTACTAATACATAACATACACAAGCATTCTTAGATTAAACACATATGTAGACAATGCCAAAATAAGTGAGTGAATAAAGATCATTATCAAACATAAAACATTTACTCATACTTAGAGGCGTGCTAAGCAAAGTTCAACACAACTATTAAATGATACTTGATGCACATATTAATAGATATATCAAAGCATGATGTATAATAGATATATTAAAGCACAAATAAAACAGAAGTAAACAAACAAACAAGAAGCACAGTCCAGATGACACAAGATGTATAGTAGTTCCCCTCAACTGGGTACATCTACTCTTCTACCCACTGGTAGGATTCCACTATGAGGTTGTTGATAAGGTGCCCTCACACCAGGTGAGCTGTTGATAAGGTGCTCTAACCAAACTGTAGGTTTTTGCTAAGGTGCCCTGTCACCGAGAGTTAACTTTTGAAGGGAGTTATAACCCTGTACAGGATGGGGTAATGTAAGGAAAGATAAAAGCAGAAATTAAATTGTTCTTCTCTGTATAAGAAGACTCTTGAAGATCCTGGTTTGTAGTTGAATGGATCTTGATGAAGATGTTTAAAGAGCTCCCCCTATCTTATGAGAGTTGATGACAGTTCTGGAGCCCTCTTCTCTTGATTGTACAAACACTTCTTTCTTCCTAGGCAGAGATGATCCTGAGCAAATGGTTGTGATTGGTGTCTCAGGATATACGGGATCTGCAAGAAGATGTTAGCAAAAGAAAAAACAACAAGATGAATTTTCTCTTTTTTGTCGTGTGTCTCTCTTGTTAGTACTGCTCTGTTTCTTTTATAATCTGAGAGCCTTTGCTCTTAATTTGAATTCTTCTCTTGGGAAGAAGGAAAGAGATGACGTCTCCATCAATGCTTTGACTCCTCGAGAAGATAACCTGCCGTTTCTTTTTATTAAAGATGGTCTGCAATGGCTAATAGTATTGATTGATCTGCAACGGCTAAGAGGAATAGTCAAAAGAAAAAAAATATAAAATAATTTAGAGAGAAATTCGACTAATGGGTATAGCTGAATTCGTCTAATGGGTATAGCTGAATTCGTCTAATCCAAATAGTCGAATTATTCTATGTATTAGCCGAATTCATCTAATCCAAATAGCCGAATCTGTTTTAGCAGCTTTACTAAAATTCGTCGAACGCCGTTCGACGTTCGTCGAACACCGTTCGACATTCGTCGAGCACAGCATTTCAGCAATTCGTCGAACGCCGTTAGACATTCGTTGAACGCAGTTTTGCTGCCATTTGTCGAGCGCAGCTTTACTGAGATTCGTCGAACGTCGTTCGACATTCGTCGAACGCAGACAGATTCTTCATTTTGCGAAATTTAAGACCCATAACTTCTTAATCATGGCCGTCTGCTCCAGGGCTTTAAATCCAAAGGCTGAGATTTATTTCTGCCTTTATTTTGGGTTGGTGCAGAGGTGTATATATACCCTCTTTAACGCCTAAACCTTTTTCTCGATATCTTTGCGGAAGACGGAAGCCGAGTGGAAATCAGCGACAGCAAGGAAGAAGGAGTTGTCTTCTGCCATTGAAGGAGCTTTGGAGCTCCGATTCGCGAGCCATTTTTAGATCTGGAAAGTGTAGGCCATTCCGAAACTTTCTATCCGATTGAAATCTCAGATCCATGGCGAAGAAGAAATCTCCAAGGGTAACGATTCTTTCTCCCGATCGTTGGACGTGTTTTGTCCTCTCGTTCTTTTTTTATGCCTGCTTGAGGAATCCCTTTCACCAAATGGGTGAAGTGTAGGATTTCCTCTAGTTCTTCGGAACTCCGGGTCGATTGTGTCCGTCCCCAGCATATTGCATTTAGAAATCCGGTAGTCGTGCGGATTTAGGCAATTTGTGTGAAGCCTATTCGTGGCCGTGAGCCAGGATCGGTGATGCTTGGATTGCAACGTTGCATTTAGGGTAAGCCTAGAATGCGAGCTGGAGAATGTCTCCGTGAGATCTTCTATTATGTTGCGGGACTTGAGTTTTAGGTGCCTTTTGAGAGCCTAACGAAAGCCCCTTGCTTGGGTGGTTGAATGCAAGCCTTCGCCACTAGATTTGAAGAGGAGTGGTCTTGTACCTCTTTCTTGGTTGTTATTTGCGAAGTCTAAGTCTACGTGAAAGGATTAGATGCGTAGCTTAATTTTTGTGGGCACTTGATGTGCTAAACGCTTACGGGCCGAGGGGAAGCCGTACCCGCGTCGTGCGATAGATCGCGACGATTTGAGCACGGGCAAAGCTGAACCGAACCCGTTTCCATGCCGATCGGTGAGAGGTCCAAACCTCATGTAAGCCGTGTGATCATTGGAGAGGTTGTGGAAGGTGTCTTACCTAGACCGACCAAAAGCTCTTTTCGCCACCTAAGGCTATATCCTTAGGGTGGAGTGTTTGTGATGATTTGATGTTATGTTAGCCTCATGCGGTTGCTTAGGCGGTTGTGGGGAATCTTCGGGTGAACCCAACCAACATCATGTGCATGCCTAGGTTCCCTTTTCTTTGATGCTCAACCTAGAGGATTGATTGTGCTTGAAACCTCACCTTGTGTAGTTTTGCACTTTCCTTATATTATTACATGTTGCTAGTACGGCCTGGTTGCAGGGAAGAAGCTCCGCCACCCCGAGAAATGGGTGGGGTCGTTATAATTTGGTCAGCTGTGCTGACCGTTGCTTTATTTGCCACCTCTTGGTGGAATGTTCTTATACAGGAGCAGGTGAGCCTAGCGGGAAATAACGGGCGGTGGCCTTTTGCTGAGCTGGCCCTCGAAGGCCAGCCTCTTTTCTGCTTTTCATGTTTTGCCGGCCTGCGCGTCGTTGTATGCTTGAGTTTAGTACATTTGGTAAATGTAAGGCCTTAAGGCCGTAACTCTATTTATTTCATTCCTGGGATGGTGGACAATTCTAAATGATGTTTAAACCAAATGCTTCTGCTTGCGCTTTATATGCTCTCGTGTAGTTGTTATTCTTTTCTGATTATCACCTTTTAATTCCTAGCTAGTTTATATAGTATGGCGTGGGGTCCCGGCCGGACCTACTGTTATATTATTTGTACTGGCAGGGTGTTAAAGAACGCGCCTTCATTAAACAAAATTAACTTCAATTCATCGAGCGCACCTCAGTTCGTCGAACGCTCCAATTCGTCGAGCGAAGTTCAGTTCGTCGAACGCAATAAGTCGAGCGCAGTTAACTTCAATTCGTCGAGCGCAGTTCAGTTTGTCAAACGCTCCAATTCGTCGAGCGTAGTTTAATTCATCGAACGCAATAAGTCGAGCGCAGTTAACTACAATTCGTCGAATGCAGGTTCCTTCAGGTTTCGTCGAATGCAGTTTCCATTCGTCGAACGCAGTTTCCTTCTGATTTCATCGAACGCCATCTCAGTGGTGTTAACGCTGGGCGTTAACAACTAACGCGAGCATTAGCACACTTTCCAGAGAGTCATCTCCAATATGTTTTCTACCTGTGGAGTACTGTACCTATAGTTCATGCACACTCTAAATAGACGACAAGCAAGATCAAGTACAATTTGGGATTTGTTATTCTCAAACAAAGGGATGTGACACACATGTCCAACACACCTAAGTCCACAAACGGACCCCTTAAGCTGCAGCGTAGAGGTCCCACCATATACCCGGAAGCTCACAAGGAACTTCCCCTCCCAAGCCAATGCTGAGCCTGAGCACCTTGGAGGGCACTAAGGATCACCTCACCATCCACCATCCATGACAGGGGGAGGGGAGGGGTAGTGCTTGCTCACAACATACATGCGAGAGAGGGGGGGTACCAACATCCCTTCCCAAGGTGCCCATGGTGGTCTATTTATAGACTTCCCAAAAATTGGGGTGCAGGTAGCCAAAAATCCACTATCCGCAGCCCAACAACTAACCCGAATGACCGAAACACGAGGGGGGTGGGGGGGGCAAGTGGAGATCCAGAGGTCCACTCCCCCCTTCACCGGGACAGCCTGCCTCTCCCCTAGGCCTGGGCGAGTGGACCTTCGGTCCACCCGTCCCCTAGGGCCGGGCGAGTGGATCGAAGGTCCAGTCGCCCCTAGGTCTGGGCGAGTGGATCTTTGGTCCACCCGTCCCCTAGCGACGGGCGAGTGGACCGAAGGTCCACTCACCCCGGCCTAGTGGGAGAGTGGCCCTTTTGTCCACTCCCCCACTAGGTCCACTCGCCCACAAGGTCGGGCGAGTGGATCGAAGGTCCACTCGCCTCCTAGGCCCTGGCGGAACACGGGGGAGTAGAACAAAACATCAACCCCCCTCCTTTTGCCTAAGGTGGCTTCGGACCCTTTCAACAGGTCGACTCATCGCGCCACGACTACCTTCACTATTGCGATTTTGCATATGTCGGGTCACACCAGCTCAAAAAATATGAGGGTTGTACACTGTGCGTTTTACTCACACACGGTTGAAGCAGCCCGTGCGTAAAAAAGCACGACCAATTCCAGATGGCCGAAAAAACTAGGCTTAACAGGCGATCGTACGTTTTCTTCGCGCACGAGCAACTGCCCGTGCGTAAAAACGCACGATCAACGACAGAACATCATTTTCTACCCCAGATGTGGGCGCACGAACGCAGTCATCCGTGCGTCAAGGAAAGCGCATGACCGTGCGATATATGTAGACATGAAAATGGGTAAAATAGGATGATCCATCCACCTGCATAAACATCAACACAACTGGGAATACCCTTCCAGCTCAATACAAAAACAAAATAAAAGATTAGGGAGCACCATGTGCTTACCCCCAACAACAAGAAGCACAAAAGCAAACCAAAACAGGCCTAAATAGTGCACATAGCGCGGAAGTGATTATAAGAGAAATACAAGCAATAGTAGCTCGAATAGGACGTGCACAAGAGTGAAAACTAGCCCGGATGATTCTACAAAAGTGTATATAAATGTGACTCATCACACCCCCAGACTTACATGTTTGCGCGTCCTGAGCAAACAAATCCGGTGGGAAATGAAAATGTTAGTTAGCGTAGAGAATTGCAAAGAAAGAGTAAGATGTGAAGTATCATACTCATGCAAATAGAAATTCAGCAAAAGAAAATTCTAACTATACTAACTAATTTACAATAGTATAAATGCGTAAGTAGAAATTTAAGTTTACTCAGAAGGTGAATAATGGTGAATTTTGCAGTCGTGCACCAGTGTGAAAGTAAACAAGCCACTAAGGACGGGGTTGCCAAAGACTGGAATTCAGGGGTAACTCTGCTAAAATCCATCAACGTCGTAAGCCATAAGATTGCCCGGTCACACTCTCTCCACGGTGCTAGCGAACTCGTAAGCTGAATCAGTAGGGCATTCGGGTTTTTACGAGGCTTAGGTTACAGAATGATATACAAACATAAACTTGAAGGCTACGCAACCCAAATGAGCAACAACAATATGCTTACCCTAAACAAGCCCACAACAGCGCTAGTGTGACACACCCCCAGACTTAGCTTGAAAACTGGGTGTGCACACAGCCTACTCCAACTGATTTTCTCAATTACACACAAGGGGAATTCTTTTCATTTCTATTCCTTCCTCAAATTTTTCTTTTCATTTTCTTTCTGCTTTCTTTTTATTTGAATCCCCCATTTGGTTCACCAATATATTCAACATAATAGTTTCTCATCATCACGAAATTTACACACACCACACCCAACGATAATTATACTCTTGGTTAGCTCAAATACATGGTTGCGAAAGTGGGATAAGTTTCAGGCTTTGGTGATTGACGGAAGAGCTGAAACAAAGGATGGGTAGGCACAAATTGGCTTGCAAAGGTAAGCACGTAGTTCAAGGAAATCAAAGCTCAAACTAGCCAACTAGATGGCCTACGTTATGCCCAACTTATTGAGTCGCTCTCACCCATGCTTCAAGAGTCGCTTGGGGAAAGTTCTTAGCCCACAAGAAAGATAAACCTTCTTTCCGACTCGAGCAACGCACAACTAGCGCTCGCTTACACACAACACTGTGCTACTACAAATTTCAGTCACATTCACCAAATGAGTAAAATAAATCAAAAGCTACGCAAAAACACTAATTGTAAATTAAAAGCATAGAGATAATCTAATTTTACTCAAATTTCTATGGAAGCATGAGGATGCGACTAGAGCACTACAAGAGTCAACATCGCACTCCGATTTGCAATTCCTAAGCTAACATCCTATTTCAAAATCCAAACCAAGATAAGCATGAACGGAAGCACACAAAGACCTGAGTGCGCACTTGTGCGGGTGAATTGGTCTATGCTATAATATGACATAAATGAAAATATACTTCTGGTATGCTAAAATGTGTACACATGTCGTGAACACTCGGTACACTCTCCCCCCAACTTGAATTAGACAATCATATGAATTTTGACAATGAAAATAAGAAAATGCTAAGGAAGAGGGTACCTATGCTCAGATATGAGCATACAAGAAGATTAGCGTTAATCCTTGAAAATCACCAGGTTCGCCGCCCAAAAAAAATCACTGCTCCTGCGAATAAAGCACACCAGAGACAAAAATAGAATGAAAACAGAAGCATAAATAGATTAGGAATAAACGGGAACCGAAAGGTCCCCCATTGGGTTGTCTCCTAAAAGCCCTTTTGTTTAATGTCCTTAAGGTGGACCAAATACTTGTATTAAAGCAGTTTATAGAGTTCAAGAAATTAAAAACAAGTTCACAAACAATGTTCACAGTTCACACAAAAATTTAAAGCTCAGCTATACGCACTCTTGTAGTGCACTTCTCCAGTGGCTTGCAGACCGGAGGTGAAAGATTTAGGGCCAAAATTGGTGTTACCCATTTTTCCCCTAGCCTCCGCCTTCTCACCACGGAGAGCAGCAGAGCGTGCACCACGTAAGAGCCTCTCCTGTTTTAGCTTCTCCACCGTTGGAGAGGGCCATCGTTCAAAGTTTTCAGAATTTCTCACCTTTGTGGTGAGTGGCTTCATTTCTGTCACCGCAGTGGCGACTGGATCAGACCAAGAAACAGAGCGTTTAATATAGTTATTACATAAATTATTGCAAAATAAGAATGGGACATTGTCCCGGGTTGAGTCCTGTTCAACAAGTTCAGAAGTGAAGTTCTTCTCCCTCTCGGAGTCATTCTCTTTTCGGACATCAACCTCTTCCTCTTCTCCGGTCAGCTGATCCTCTTTCTTTTCCTCACTAAATGGTTCTTCTTCTTTCCTGTATTCTGCATCACTGAATAACTCATCAATAATAAAAGTGGGAGAGCAATTAGAAGTTTCGGTCATAACCTCGGGGCAACTAGGAGGTGTCACTTTACTAGGTAAAATAACATAACCAGTAGAAAAATCCAGCGTAGCTCCACTCTCCTTCAAGAATTGTACTCCCAAGATAGGAATGGATCGATTTTAGTGGGGTCCCAACACTTGGAAGTCGGCTACCACCACTGTACCCTCGATTATAACTTCGACATTTTTCACTTCTCCCTCTGCCTGAATAACCGTCTCGTTAGCGAGCATGAGAGACTTCCGATCATCTGTATCTATTTTAAGTTGTATTTTACCAATGTCTTGCAATGCAAGAACATTGCGGGATGATCCAGAGTCGCATAAGGAAGTCATCTCTACGTTATTGATGGAGCAGGTGACTACCAACTCATTCAGGCTGCTCACTATCGCTTCGGCAAGAATCTTCCCCTTATATATGGGATTTTTTTCCGTATTGCTGGGGAGAGTCCCTTGCGAATGCTCGTTAAGCACTTGAGCCAATTCGCCCAATTGCGTTTCCAAGTTCCGCATGGAAGTAGTTTGTCTTGCCATGTTGGAGCTGGCAGACTACATAAACCTTTCCATCATTTCTTCTAAATTTCTTTTCTTGGGGGCCGGGGCACCTTGATTGTAACCCGGTAGAGGTGTCCTCGGTTGACTTCCGGAGGCATAAGCATCAATTTGATGCTGCCCCGGTTGCCATCGTTGGCCAGCCGCATTTTGGTTCCATGAGAAATTGGGATGATTTCTCACTTCTGGATTATAAGTATTTCCATAGGGTGCCCCCTACTTTGATTCCCTACATAAATAACAGACTCATTTAAGTTAAACTGGGCGAATTCACCTGACAGCCCACCTCCTGGGAATTCGTAAGCATGGTGACCACCACCTTCGCATCCTTCACAAGCGATTGTCGTAGAGGGCACAACAGCATAAGGTATAGAGTCCACCGCGAAAAGACCCCGAGCGCCCCTGGGTGCGTTCCTCCTAGCTGTCCAGAAAGTGATGTGGGAAGCAGTTTCTTGCAATATTCTCAAGGCTTCCTCCGGGGAGTGGTTCATTAAGGTGCCTCCAGCAGCGACATCAACCATTGTCTGATAGTTGGGCTCTATCGTGAAGTAGAAGTTCTCCACTAGCTCCCACGGTTGGTGCCCATGGATTGGGCACTTGCAAAGAAGTTCATTGAAGCGCTCCCAAGCCCCAGCGAGAGTCTCCTGATCCGCCTGACGGAAAGTAGCAATATCCCGCCGAAGGCTCACAATCTTTTCCACCAGATGGAACTTGGCGAGGAACTTGGATGTGAGGGCGTCTCATGTTGCGGCTATACCTGGAGGGATTGTATGGAGCCAGATCTTGGCTTTATCGTGCAAAGAGAATGGAAATAGTCTCAGTTTGACTGTTTCATCCAGGATTCCCGCGTAGCGGAACATTCCGCAAATTTCAGCAAACTCTGTCAGGTGAAGATGTGGGTCTTCATTAGGCATCCCTGAGAACTGTGTGTTGTTGCAGATAATATTCAGAATGGCCGGCTTGATTTTGAACTGGTTGTTCATGATATCTGGACCGAATCCCGGATACACACTCCCAGCAGTTGGGGTGGTGTAATCCCTCATTGTTCGTGGCCTTAGTCGAGCCGCCTCCTGCTCATCCACCATAATATTCTGCCTCTCGTCGGGCACTCTCTGGCCGCCTCTGTGGCCCTCTCCCAGGTTCATATTATCTCCCATTTGCACTTGTGTGGCTGCAACATGCCTCAGTGCGCGAGTAGTCTGTTCGATTTCTGGTTCACAGGGTGCTAGATCGCTTGCGGCTTGCCCCTGCATACACAAACAAAAGAAAAAAAGGAACAAAAATAAAAAAACACCCGCTCCTATAACAAGGGTTCAAAACACAAAACACTTCACACCTGCACTCCCCGGCAATGGCGCCAAAAAATTGATGCAATTTCGGCAAGTGCACCGGTCGCTGTCAAGTAATAATGGGAATAGCTTCCCCGAATGTCGATCTCTTGAGGAATGCAGGTTATGATGAAGTGATTCGTGTCGTGAAACGATTGTTACAACGAGCGAAATAAGTAAAACAAGGGGGAATTGGTTGGTTGGTCTAAACTAACAAACAAGAAAATAAAGATGTGGGTCGAAGTCACCGCTTTGCTTGGTCAGATGAATGTGTCGGCCGCTATGTAGGGCTTCGTTAGGCGAGTGGACGGAAAGCAAGTGTGGAATGTGAGGGTCGCAATCACCTCTTCGCTAATCACTGTTAGCCTTTGCTAACGTGAGTCTCAAGTGAGTGAATGGAGTGGATGCGGGTAAGTGGTGATGAAGCGCAACACAACACAATATCCAAGGTTAAAAAAACAAGAACCACATTCATTCATAGACAAATGAGAGTAATCATGTTCATTACAAACTAATATATCCACAAAAGGCAAAATGGGAGAATAAACCAATAGAGAAGACTAGCCGTCGATCTCAGCCAGAAAAGTGGGTTGTCAAACCACTTCCGGGCTCGGTCGATGTATGCTTCCAGGACCAAAAGACTGTCACTATCTCCGATCTTGCTCCGCCTTCTTCAATCGTCAGGTTTTCTTCTTCTTCTTCTTCTAAACTGAGGTGGCACAACTCAGCAACGGTGTTGTTGACGTCCGGGAATGCTTCCAAACTCTTGGAATCTGCTAGGGTTTCACCGGATAATGGTTCCCGAATGAAGGAGATGAGTGCAGATGGAGGAGGAGCGAAGACGGCGCTGGGTCAGAGCTTAAAATCTCAGAATGAAAGTCTGTTCTCCGCATATATCCAAGCCGACAGATTTCCTGGCTTATAAACAAAAACAGCAGAAATTAAGTCACGCACGGTCGAACCCACGACCATGCGTAGACCGTGTAATATTAACGAAGAAGTAGTGCCTTGAGGAAGAAGCAGCAGCGCCCGTGTGTTTTACTCACGCACGGTTGAAGCCGCCAGTGTGTAAAAATGCACGACCAATTCCAGATGGCCGAAAAAACTAGGCTTAACAGGCGATCGTGCGTTTTCTTCTCACGGGCGACTGCCCGTGCATAAAAATGCATGATCAATGACAGAACATCGTTTTCTACCCCAAATGAGGGCGCACAACCGCAGCCGTCCGTGCGTCAAGGAAAACACATAACCGTGTGATATATGCAGACATGAAAATGGGTAAAATAGGATGATCTGTCCACTTGCATAAACATCAACACAGCTAGGAATACCCTTCCAGCTCAATACAAAAACAAAATAAAAGATTAGGGAGAACCATGTGCTTACCCCCAACAATAAGAAGCACAAAAGCAAACCAAAATGGGCCTAAATAGTGCAAAGAGCACGGAAGTGATTATAAGAGAAATACAAGCAATAATAGCTCGAATAGGACGTGCACAATGTTGGATCGGTAGGCGCCCTTAGAGGGGGGGGGGGTGAATAAGGGTTTTAAAAACTTTAGATATATTTTGAATAACTTTGAAAAAAAAACTTTGATTATTAAACTAGAGAAGATCAAGACAAATCAAGTGAAGTAAAAGTAAAGACATGATTTTATTAACTTGATAAGCATGATTACAAAACTTGATCTTTTATCGAAGCTAGAAATCAAAGCGAATAGAAAGACTCTTTTTGTTTTCTATACAGACTCATATACCCACGAACCGGTTGGCTTTAGCCGATCCTTCCCCGGATATGGCCTCAAGCCGCTCTAGCCAACCCTTCCCTGGATATGGCTTCGAGCACCCCCTAGATCTACACCCGAGACCTAGTCTCCAACACGAGGCGAATTTCTGCCCCAAGTCCTACCCAGACCTAGTCGCCAACATGAGGCGAATTTACTAAACGATTACAGAAAAGATGTGAAATAAAAAGACAATAATTTAAAACTCCCTCTATGTGGATCTCTTGGAGAAGTAGACGAAGACGCAGAGTATGATCGTAGTCGATGCGGTCTTTCATCACGATGATGATGCGTGTTGAAATCTTCTCCACGGATCTCCTTTAGTCTTTATGGATTTGTGGGAGTATCTCTCTGAACCTTCCTCTCTATGTTATGGCACGAAGCTCTGGAATTTAGAATCTCTCGAGGATGAGGAAGACGGAGCCAAGGGGTCCATTTTATAGCCTCAGCGCTAGCGCCTGCGCTAGTGCTACCGCCGACGCTATCCCATATTAGGACACATTCTGCGCGGCAGAATCTTCAATCCGAGGAAACAATTCTCTCTTGCCTACTGTGCTCCTCGCTATCGCCTGCGCTATCAGATATCGCCTGGCGCTATCTCCTTCTATAAGTTCTCCCGACATTTGTGCTTAAGCCAACATTTTGTCGAACAAAATTTCGTCGAACGCAGCAAAGAATTCGTCGAGCGCATTTTCGTCGAACGCCTTTATAAGCATTTTGTCGAGCGCCGCTAACAGTTCATCGAACGACAGCTAGTGCATGCGCTAGTACTCTTGCCAGCGCTAGTAGGTGTTTTGGATTTGATGGCTCAACTTTGGGGGCAACCTTCTTATGTAATCCTTGAGTCATGTGGACTTTGTTATCATGCACACTTAAACACACAAGATCAAATACACATAAGATTTGTTATTCTCAAACCTAGCAGATGCGAAAGACCATGTTCCAACAAACTCCCCCTTTTGATAATAACAAATCCATTAATGATAAATCAGAGCATTAACATATAAGCATGAAAAAACATACTTGTGTGTGTGTGTGAGAGTGATGACTTAGGATAATTAACGATTTTAGCATTTAGACTTGCTCCCCCTAAATACATGCTCCCCCTAAGTGAATGCTCCCCTAATATGTAAGCTATCATCTTAATTAAGCATTTTAGTTTTCTTTTTTTGATAGCGGATTATATTTATCATGTTAGTTCTCCCCCTTTTGTTATTAGCAAAAGCGGGTAAGGAGACACCACTTAAAAGTTGATAATAAGATAATGGCATGATCGAGCTTATAGAGAGAAGGAAATAATAAGGAGTTTTTGAGTAATTTTTATAGATCAGAGTTTTTAGCTTAAAGAGGTAATGATTTCCAAATAACCAATCTACCCAAACAATATATCTACACCCTAGCCCCGTACTAAGTGACGGATGGGAATGAGGAGATGCAAACATGTCGTAGGTTGGGGTGTTAGTCCCATATGCAAACACTAGACACAACTTAACCTAGCACTCTTTCCCCCCCGTGCCTCGCAAGGCCCCACTAGAACCCTCCCCGGTTAAGGACAAGTCATGACTAGAGATAAGGTTATCTAATGTCTACAACCCTACGCCCCCGCTATGGTGAGATATGAAGTCATGGATAATAATTATTGGAAACATTTAAGCGTCTTAAATCTAATGACATAGCCTATGGATTTATATTTTTATTTGAATTTATGAAAACACTCACATAGCTATTTTGAAGTCCATTAATAAATCAGAGTTTTTAGCGTAATAATATTTTCATAGAAATAAATAAGAGTTTTTTAGCAAAAAAAATTCAACCAATATAAAGTTTACCAAGCAAGTCTACCACTTGTTGCAAGAAAGGAATTTGAAGATTCAAGTGATGATGCACACAAAATAAAAGACTTTAAATAAGCATGAAAGCGCAAGGTAAAACAATTATATGGTTATGATGCGGAAGACTTATAGAAATACAAGAAACATCTTATTTTAATCAATGATGATCCATAAAAAGATATATGAGTTAAATTTCATAAAGAAGATGTTTTTGTAAATCTTGGTTCAATTAAAATCTTTAAATTTAATAATAATGTAACCAAGCATGAAATAATGTTATCAAAAAGAGATTACTACAATGTTACTTTAATTCACAATTTCAAAACATACCACACATTGTAGAAAGTATGCTAGGTTATCTAGTGCATTTCATAAATAAAGAGTAGTATAGAATTTGCATTAGGATCCAATACTCATGAGAAGAAGTGTTATGGAAGATAATGATGTGCACATAAGTGTATTTTGAATAGAGTAAACAAATGTTTTAATTAAAAATACAAGAGATATGTAAAGTGAAGAGCACAATAAAACACAAATAATTTTACTTCCACACACTTCAATGCACAAACAAAAATGTACAACTACCAAGGTGATTTGCACACACAATGCTTATTAAGACTTATCAGGGTGCAAAGTAGTGCTTGGGGGATCACATATTTTATTTTTAATGTTGAGATTAGTGATCCGGTGTACTTTAAGAGTAAGTGTTTTTTATTTTGAAAGAAAGATTTGATTTGCACAAGATACTTTACTATTCTTTCCAAGGTGCTCAACCTCACAACGCTTATTACGACTTATCAGGAGGTTCAAGTAGTGCTTGGTGGAGCTATCTTTGTCACTTGATTTTATGATTTTTGTTTTGTACAAAGTTCTCCGAATACACTTGTTTTGCAAACCAATATAATTTATGAAAAACATAACCACTTTTCTTAACTTTTAAAAGTGCAAGTAAAGGAGTGTAGGTAAGATACTTGTGCAATTTTAATTCATTGTACTAATACATAACATACACAAGCATTCTTAGATTAAACACATATGTAGACAATGCCAAAATAAGTGAGTGAATAAAGATCATTATCAAACATAAAACATTTACTCATACTTAGAGGCGTGCCAAGCAAAGTTCAACACAACTATTAAACGATACTTGATGCACATATTAATAGATATATCAAAGCATGATGAAAACAATGTTCAAAGTAGTTTGAAAAGATAAATTGCAATATTATAGAAGTTCTAAAGAATAGATTAAATCATGCTTGATTTTCTCAATAAAGTCCATACAGTATTTTTGATATTTTTAATGTTTTATATTTTTGTATTGTATTTTTGCATAATGGAATAGAAATCAAACAAATAACCAAAAATATTTTTTGTAGTTTGGCTTTTGTAATTTTGTATTTGGTTTTTCAACAATGAAATATAATCAGAAGTGCAAAAATAAATAGGACATATAGATTAATATATTTTTAATAATTTTTCAAAATTTTAAAAATACTGAAAAACTAATAGGTCCGCTAGCGCCGGTGTTAGCGCTACGGCGGGAAACAGTACACGATTTTTGATGATTTTGAAATTTGTAATTATTGATCTTGACTAAGTGTCCAAATAGTAGTTTCATGCTGAAATTTGAAAATTTTAGGAGATGTTTTGGATGGTCCAAATTGCATGAAACGTTAGTGATTTCTTATATGACTTTACAAGATAATCATTGCATGAGATATATTTGCTTATGTTTTTATTTTGACTTTTCTAAAGGCTTGTGCTTTTAACTTGAAACAGCTATGAAATGAAAACCCAAGATATCATGTTTGAACAAATCAAATATGCATGGTTTCGGTGAATAAAGAGTAATGTTCATGCAAAAAAAATGAAACGATTGTGTTTATGAATGTGACTTAAAACGTTTAATCCTTTATCCCCCCTTTTTTTGTATAGGCTAAGGAGCTTTGCATTTTTGCCCGTCAAGTACTTGGAGCAACCCGAGTCCAAGTACCAGACATACTTCTTGTCCTTAGCCTTCCTGCAAATCTAGAAAGAAGATGAGGCAAAAGATCCGGATACCCAAGTGGTACCACCCATAGAATAAGTGGATGCCTTAGGTACCCAGATTTGCTTTAGAGATCCCTGTTTTATTTTCCTGCAAGAGCAAGACGTGTGTCCAAACCTATGACAATTTGCACATGAGATAAAGGGGGTTGAGACCCTTTTCTGAAAATCTACACTGCTCTTACAGGATGAGGTTTGATGTTTAGAAAAAACAGAAGATTTATTGAAGGTTGAGCTACCGCCGGCGTTAGTGGCTAGCACCGAGCGGTAGGGCTCACTTTTATATCCGACCCCAAATTTTCCAGAACCATAACATTGGTTTCCCAAAATCATATCTAAGGATTTTTGACCAATCCCGAATTTTTTATGGCTATATTGAGGTCATAATTTTGTTTTTTAAGAAATGTATTTTCTTGTACAATCATAACACATTTATTTTCAAAGCCCTTTTTGTTATTTTCAATTTGTAAAAGAGAGGTTTCCAGTTTTCTTTCTAAGTCCCCTTTTTCTTTTGCAATAGTTTTGTTTTGTGAGAGGGCCTTAGAAAGAGAAACTTCAAGTTCTTTTGTCTTAAATAAAGAGTGCTCACACTCTTGACATGAGACCTTTCTCTTTTCAAGGGAAATCAATTTTTTTGTGAGCTTATGATTTTCTTTAATAATAGATTCATTTTCACAATTTAATATAATATTATCTTTTATACTTTGATCATAGGATTTGCAAGTTAGAACAAATTCATCATAGAGTTCTTCGAAGGTAGGAGGAGTTACCTCAGTGTCGCTAAGAACACTGGTGTCACCATCGTTGCTTTTTGTCATTAAGCATAAGTTAGCTCCCTCATCGTCGCTTGAAGTTGTTGCGCTTGACTCCTCGGAAGACGTATACTTTTTCATCTTGTTCTTCTTTTTGCGCCTCTTTTCCTTCTCCTTCTCTAGAATTTTTGGACATTCACTTCGAACGTGTCCGATCTTCCTGCAGTTGAAGCACTCTGGAGGAGATTTCTCCATATCATCATGGCTTGCCTTGTTCTTCCATGACCCTTGCTTGTTGGACCCTTTGGTGAGGTATTTGTGAAAAGTTTTTCTTCTTTCGGGATCCCGCATGAATCTTTTGAAGTTCTTCACCAAGAGACCTTCTTCATTATTGTCTTCTTTATCATCATCTTCGATGCTCTCCTTCTTTGATTTTAGTGCTAGCCCCTTTTTCTTTGGTTCTTTGTTGTATTCATCGTGTTAAATCTGGAGTTCTACCTCATGGGTTTTGAGATTCCCAATAAGGTTCTCGATTTGGAGCGTTCTTAAGTTGTGTGCCTCCGAGATGGCTGTCACCTTGGGATTGAACCTTGGAGGTAAGGAGCGAAGAATTTTCCTCACCAAGTCCCCGTCTGAGTAGGTCTTTCCAAGTGCCTTTGAAGCATTGGCGATCTTGGTGAAGCGAGTGTACATCGAGTTGATGTCCTCTTCGGTATCCATCCTGAATTTTTCATATTCAGATTCCATTTGGAATAGCTTTGCATCTTTCATCTGCGATGTACCTTCATGAGTAACTTCCAATTGATTCCAAATATCATAAGCAGTTATGCATGCAGAAATTCTATTAAACTCAGTCCTATTTAAAGTACAATATAAAGCGTTCATTGCTTTAGCATTATTTTTACACCTTAGTTTATCGTTATCATCTCATTTATCTTTAGGTTTTAATAATGTTGCCTCTCCCACTACAGTTGTAGGAGGAGAGTACCGAACTTCTACCATGTTCCATACTTCTACATCCATGGTCATAAGAAAACACATCATTCAATTTTTCCAGTAGTTAAAATCTGACCCAGTAAAGAGAGGTGGTCGACTAACCCCTTGACCCTCCGGAAAAACGAGATCATGAGACGCCATTATTCCCGGTTGTTAAGCCGATTGGAATAACCTGGCTCTAATACCACTTGTTGGATCGGTAGGCGCCCTTAGAGGGGGGGTGAATAAGGTTTTTAAAAACTTTAGATATATTTTGAATAACTTTGAAAAAAAAAACTTTGATTATTAAACTAGAGAAGATCAAGACAAATCAAGTGAAGTAAAAGTAAAAAAACATAATTTTATTAACTTGAGAAGCATGATTACAAAACTTGATCTCTTTTCGAAGCTAGAAATCAAAGCGAATAGAAAGACTCTTTTTGTTTTCTATACCGACTAGTATCCCCACGAACCGGTTGGCTTTAGCCGATCCTTCCCCGGATATGGCCTCAAGCCGCTCTAGCCAACCCTTCCCCGGATATGGCCTCGAGCACCCCCTAGACCTACACCCGAGACCTAGTCGCCAACACGAGGCAAATTTCTGCCCTAAGTCCTACCCAGACCTAGTCGCCAACACGAGGCGAATTTACTAAACGATTAAGGAAAAGATGTGAAATAAAAAGACAATAATATAAAACTCCCTCTATGTGGATCTCTTGGAGAAGTAGACGAATACGCAGAGTATGATCATAGTCGATGCGGTCTTTCATCACGATGATGACGCGTGTTGAAATCTTCTCAATGGGTCTCCTTTAGTCTTTATGGATTTGTGGGAGTATCTCTCTGAACCTTCCTCTCTCTGTTGTGGCACGAAGCTCTGGGATTTAGTATCTCTCGAGGATGAGGAAGACAGAGCCAAGGGGTCCATTTTATAGCCTCAGCGCTAGCACCTGCTCTAGTGCTAATGCCGGCGCTATCCCATATTAGGACACATTCTGCGCGGCAGAATCTTCAATCCGAGGAAACAATTCTCTCTTGCCTACTGTGCTCCTCGATATCGCCTGCGCTATCGGATATCGCCTGGCGCTATCTCCTTCTATAAGTTCTCCCGGCATTTGCGCTTAAGCCAACATTTTGTCGAATGAAATTTCGTCGAACGCAACAAAGAGTTCATTGAGCGAATTTTCATCGAACGCCGTTATGAGCATTTTGTCGAGCGCCGCTAACAGTTCGTCGAATGACAGCTAGCGCCTGCGCTAGTATTACCCCCAGCGCTAGTATGTGTTTTGGATTTGATGGCTCAACTTTGGGGGCAACCTTCTTATGTAATCCTTGAGTCATGTGGACTTTGTTATCCTGCACACTTAAACACACAAGATCAAATACACATAGGATTTGTTATTCTCAAACCTAGGAGATGCAGAAGACCATGTTCCAACACACAAGAGTGAAAACTTGCCCGGATGAATCCATAAAAGTGTATATAAATGGGACTCATCAGAGCTCCAATAGAACAGTATGGCCGACTGTGATTAGTGCCTTTTTTCTCTTTCCTCTATTGCCTTTTATTGTCCCTCTATTGAATTTGAATTTCAGTCCCTTTCAGGTAAGTCCTGAAAAGGTATATTTGTCTGGACAATAAATCCTTCCTTCCTTCTTTAATTCCCGACCCGTCCACCAGCACAAAGCTTGTTTCCAAGAAAGCTTTTTGTCTTCTTTAATCTTTCTTTCTATTTTAGGCAATTAATGTGTCGTTGGAGAACGGTCTTGAGAGAGGTGGGCCATGAGAGAAGGTCCAAAATGACAGCTGAAAAGGTTTCCCTTTTCAGACTGTATTCGACGTAGCGTCGAGTTAACTTCCTCTCTTATCGACGCACCTTCGAGTTCTTGTAGGAGTAGCTTCGAATTCATCCTTGCTCTGACTGAACTCTGCTAGTCGACGTTACATAGATACCCAATCGACGTAACCGCCGAGTTGAAGATATGATTCTGAGCTTCATCATCTGTGTCGAGATGAAGTCGATGTTGCATCGACTGTGAGTACTGACTTCAACAGATACTTCCTTCTGCTCTGAATTGAAGTAAAAGATGCTTTGACTTCTCAGGATACTACGACGAGTACATGGCCTCTACATCAATATCTACTCGACGTAACGTCAACTTTATCTACTCCGACAAAAAGAGTATGTTGCTTGGACTTCTTGTCAGAGTAACGTCGACATCCATTCGATGTTGCGTCGATTTCCATTCGACGTAAATGTTAACTTTGCCCTTTTTTTCTTCACTTGACTTGGTCTTGACACCCTAGTTTGAGTTTGATATCCTAAGACATCTAATGACCAGATTACCCCCACTATACAATGTGTAATTCAATCCTAAGAAATAAAATCACTTTTAGGTAATTTGTTAAGTTAAATCAAAGGGGTTTTTCCCAACAATCTCCCCCTATTTACCATAACAAATTTTACAAATTGAATAAAGTGATTTTACTTATTTCTTTGCATAAATAGACACAAAAGCATACAAGATAGACATATGAAAGATACAGATTGAAATCATAACCCATGTTATTCAATTATCAAGAAGTATATCAATCATCATATCTGTTTTCCAGGAAGTGTAGAACTTAACACAATACCTGATCATCACTGCTCCTTCTCAGGAGTTTTTCTTTTTCTTGAGAATACTTTTGAGGAGACTTTCCTTGGGGCAATCTTCAAAGGCTCATCATCTTCTATAGTAGTATCCTTGGGAAGCTCCCCCTGAGATTGAGCATTCACTACAACTTGCTAGGCAGCTTCCACAGCTATCGTAGCTACTTCATTCATTGAATCTTTATCTTGAGTCTCATCCTGAGCTATAGCTGTGCTTACAGCTGCCATTTCTGCATCTAGGTCTCTTTGGACATCTGGGGTAAGCTCCCCCTATTTTTCTGCATCAGTTTGCTCAATATTCATCCTTTATTGGGGCTCCCCAACATCTGTCAGAAACTGCATGACATCTGTCATATCTTTGTCACTTATCTCCCCCTGAACTGTTGCATTTATTCCTTATATCATCCACTATTTTTGGAGCAGGCTCACCCTGATCTGCAGGCTTTCCCTGGACATCATTATCCAACCTTTCTGAATGCTCCCCCTAAGACTGTGCACCCTGAAAGTTAGTCACTTTGTCAGGAGTAGGATCATTAATAGCATTACCCTGATCTTGTCCACTCATAACAGGAGGAGGTATTTCTTCCTCTAATATGTTCTCCCCCTTCTTGACCTTGCTGGCCAGTGAGGTTAAGAACTCCCTTGATACCATAGAGGAAGATACAAAATCTTTGAGGCTCTGAAAGGATCTTTGAAATCTTAACAGCTCACCCTCCATCTGTGAGTATTTTCTGTCAAACTTTCTAGCCTGAGAGGCCACTTGATCTGCAAATGTGGAGGATTCGCCACAGCTTTAGAAATGATCTGCTCAAGATCAATTGTGGGTGGATGAGATGTAGAAGGAGGAGGTGATGGAGGGAGCTCTTCTTGGATAGGGGTGAGAGGATGGTAAACATCAGGGGATAAGTGAATTAATGGTGGTGGAGGTGGGGCATGCTAATGATCTGGAATGAGGGTGGATGGATCAGGTGCTGAAGTGGATGGGACATGTTGTTGTTGTTGTTATTGTTGTTTCAGTTGTTGGTCTGCTGGAGTGTCCTCCTGATGGGGTTCTGGAATAATGTCTAGTGGAGGTATATTATCCCTTGGGGGATCTGGTGTTTGTCTTTCAGACTCATGAGGATGAGGAGATGGAGGAGGAGTAGCTAGAGCTTGGCCAGGCTTTGAGATTTGCCTGGTCCACTTAGAGAATATCCCTATGTTTATTCTCTTTCCAGGAGGAATAAACACTCCTTTGGATCTGCAGATGCTGGGAAAATGTTGGAAGAGCACTTGGCTCATTATCCTCATATAAGCATTTTCTTTATGGGCATAATTATGCCCAATCATATTCAGAAGGCATCTTCCCCAATTTATCTTCTTCTTCAGAACAAGAGCTCCCATTATCTGCAGCTGCTGCTTCGGAATAACATCATGTGTAGAAATCTTACATAACAATACCTTTCCTACTATATCTACCAAGAATCTGCGTTCTTCTCCAAGATCCATCTTCTTCAGATTGATGGGCTTGTCCTTCTTGAACTGCATTAGTTCTAGGGCCCTCTTAATCTCATCCCCTGTTAGTTCATCTGTCTCATTTCCATTCTGAAGATCATATGTTTGATTTAGTGATTCCTCTGTGTCAGTACATCTGTATCATATATTTTTCCTTTGAGGGAACTATCCTCTCCTATCTGAACATTGTCTTTAAATTCAGTCAATTCTATATCTAGGATTTTGCATCTTGTTGAAATAAGTTTGGAGAGGCCAGCCTCCTGAAATAAGACAAGAATGGCTTTGAAGCTTTTTTCTGCTGCGCTGAACGAATCTATGTTCACATCAAATCCTGAGTTCACTTTGGGAGTAGCCATTTGTTTGGATGTACATGCAAAGACAAAGAGAAGACGAGAGAGAAGCACGAGAGAGCTGGAGAACAAGAGAACAAGAGAGGGCAAGAGAAGGAGAATTCGAAAGTGTAAATGTTTCGACGCAGTAATTGTTTAAAAGCAGATGAATCATCGCTACTTAGGGTTTAGGTCGACGCACCGTCGATAACACTTATTATTTGGCACGCAAAGCTGTGTCAAGATTGCTTCTAGAAGTACTTCTGTGCGCGCTGATATGTCGACATTGCATTGACTAGTACTCGACATAGCTTCGAGATTATTCAAAAAACCCTAAGTCGATGTAGTCATGTCGACGTTACATCGATTTCCAATCTACGTAACTTCGGGTTTTAATCAGCAATTATTTACACGATGTATGCATCGATAAGAACTTGACGTTGCGTCGAATACTATTTGAATTGTCTACTCTGAGTGCTTCTTTACGCTGGTGTCGAGTAGAAGTCGATGACATGTCGACTTCTAGTCGACGCACCTCTTAATAAACAAATCTATTTCTTTAGAAAATTCTTGCTGTTTTTCCCAGCAATTTTATGTATTAAAAATGGATCATAATATAATGTCATAAATAGTAAGGAGGATTCAAGGTAGAAATTACTCCCTTGAATAAGTCTTATTCCTTAATCAAAATCTACATCTTTCTTCCCACTCTATTTTCTCTTGAGTGGGACTCTACTTCATCCTGCACAGGTAATTCAGACATTAAAAGGAACCCAGGTTACCTTGGGCCATTTGTTTTTACCATTGTAGCGTTCAATGAAAAAATTGAAGGGTCTTTCATGATACCCTTTGGGATGATAGGGAATGGATTTCCCAAACCTCTTATCTTGATACTTGAAGAGAGTATAAAATGTGTCAGAATACAACAAATCTGCAGAATGTTTGATTAGCATATGTTTTATTTTTGCCTGTTGGCTGTTGTTATTTAACTTCTCTAAATGATTCTTTCCTTGGGGGTTTTCCTTTTTCTTTAGGTTTGCTTTTTCAGTTTTGTCTATCCTATCCGGATGATTGTTATCTCTACCCTTTGATGATTCAATCTTCTCACTTGATTGATATTCACTAGGTCTAACAAATGGCACTGGATTTTTCCAGGCTGGTTTCCTTGATGTTTCTGTGCTAGTGGAGGGCTCTGCTCCTAATCCTAGGTGATTAAATCTCATAGAGAGATTTTTCCAGTCTTTGAGCTTCTGACTCCTCCCATTGAGTGAGTCCTCAAAGGCCTTTGCCTTTTCCAGCTCTTCTTTTAGATTTGTGTTTTCCTCTCTAAGCTTAATCAATTCTAACTCTTTATCATTAATTTCATTTGTTAGGTTTTGATTATTTAGATGCATTTTATTTTTCTTGAGGTTCTCTAGTTCAGTTCTAGCAATGCCTAGTTCTTTTTCTACCCTAAGATGTTCAATGCAGAAATCTTTGAAGCATGATTTAAAATCTTCTGAAGTAAAATCAAATTCATCAATGATAGATAATACCTGATCATCTTCATCATCTGATGCCATCCCAAGGGACATCATGCAGGCTGCTACTACTTCTTTTTCATCATCACTTTCAGATGACGAGGCTTCAGAATCACTCCATGTTTCAGCAATGAAGCCTTTGCCTTTCTTCTTGTCTTTTCCTCTGAAGGATTTTTTTTTCTTCTTCTTCTCTTTGCTGCTACTCATTTCCCTCTACTCTTGTGGGCATTCAGGGGCAATGTGCCCCAGTTTGCTGCAGGTATAGCAAATAATCTCCTTCCTTGGAGTTTTATCATACCTGGGCCTCAAGTCTTTTTCTCTTCTCCTTGAGTCCTCAGTCTTTATCCACTTCTTTAATCTTTTTGCCAGCAGACAGAATATTTCATCCTCAGGAGTGGAGGACTGTCCTTCAGCAGCTTTCAAGGCAAGGTACCTTTGGACAGGAGCTGGAGAGATCTCCCTTTCTTCAACCTCAGACCTGTTCTTCAGAAGCATCTCATATAACTTAAGCTTTCCTAGCAAAGCTTCAGTTAGGATTTCTCGGTGGCATCTGGATTCTCTGATTTCCCAGATCCTTGAGTCCCATGAGCTAGGGAAGCACATGAGAATCTTATCATTGATTTCAGTCAAGAATATTTCCTTATCTAAGCCTCTGAGCTCATTAATGATAAGACTGAATCTGTCATACATGTTGGCAATAGATTCTTCAGCCTTCTTTTGAAAGTTCTCATACTGGGATATGAGAAGAGACTTTTTGTCCTTTCTTTCATCAGCACTTCCTTACACCATGGTGGTGAGTGAGTCCCAGATTTCCTTTGCTGATTGGCACTCAGAAACTTTTTGGAAAATGTCATCAGACATTGTTGACACCAGAATATTCATGGCCTTGGCATCATATGCCTAGACCTTCTTCTCAGCCTCTGTCCATTCCTTTCTTGGGACAGCCTCTGTTGTTGAGGATTTGCCTGCCTTTTGTCTGACTGGAGCTGGAGGACCTGTGAGAAGAACATCATTGATGTCTTCATCAATGGAATTCATGTATAGTTTTATTCTGCCCTTCCAGAGTGTGAACTTATTCAAGTTACACACTATGGATCTTGTGGAAGCATAATCCTTATTACTCATTTTCTTTATAAATTATGTTTATAGAAAAGAAATAAGAGTAGGAGGTATTTTTGATCAAGGTGTTAACCTCTTAATGATCAACCTCCCTCTGATACTAATTGAAAATTCACAATGTGCCTCTGAGAATCCTCTAGAGGGGGGTAAATAGAGATTTAAATTTATTTCTATCCTAACTATGAAAACAATAAACTTAACTAAGGATATATGCTCAACAAAATCACGGGCAGAATAAATATGGTGCAGGAAATAAAGTGCAGAATAGAAAGGACTTGGGACAGCACAGAAAATTAGCAACCAGAAGTCACACATAATTTTTATAGAGGTTCCCCAAAATGTGGGCACTCCACTCTTCTACCACCTGGTAGGGATGCACCACTGTGCCTGAGTCTTTTGGTAAGGGGACTCTTAGAACCATTGATCTTTTGACAAGGAGATCATGAACCACCAGATCTTTTGATAAGGAGATCTTGAACCACCAGATCTTTTGATAAGGAGATCTTGAACCACTGAATCCTTTGAAGAGGGATTAATAAAACTCTTTTACAGAGGGGAAGGAGACGGAAGAAGAGGAAGGGTGTATGAATTCTATTTTCAGAATTCTTATGATGGCTGTAAGAAAAACAGCTTCTTGTCTTTTCACTGGATCTGCTCTTGATAAACTTCTACTTATGATGGTGATGATTTACAGATGTTATGATTGTCAGATCCTTCTATTTTCTTTCTGATTGAAGTTTGGCTGCTATGAGATTGTGTTGTTAAGTAGTCTTATTCTGTTATATTCTTGAAGAGAAGAAGAGCAGCATAAATTCCTTCTTTGTATTTTCTTCTATTAGGGTTCTTGTTTTTTTAGAGAGGAAGAAGAAGGAGCTCCAATAGAACAGTATGGACGATTGTGATAAGTGCCTTTTTTCCTCTTTCCTCTTTGCCTTTTATTGTCCCTCTATTGAATTTGAATTTCATTCCCTTTCAGGTAAGTCTTGAAAGGGTATATTTGTCTGGACAATAAATTCTTCCTTCCTTCTTAATTCCCGACCCGTCCTCCAGCACAAAGCTTGTTTCCAAGAAAGCTTTTTGTCTTCTTTAATCTTTCTTTCTATTTCAGGCAATTAATGTGCCATTGGAGAACGGTCTTGAGAGAGGTGGGCCATGAGAGAAGGTCCAAAATGATAGCTGAAAAGGTTTCCCTTTTCAGACTGTATTCAATGTAGCGTCGAGTTAACTTCCTCTCTTATCGACGCACCTTCGAGTTCTTGTAAGATCAGCTTCGAATTCATCCTTTCTCTAACTGAACTCTGCTAGTCGACGTTATGTGGATACCCAATCGACGTAACCGTCGAGTTGAAGATATGATTTTGACCTTCATCATCTGCGGCGAGGTGAAGTCGACGTTGCGTCGACTTTGAGTGGCTTCAACAGATACTTCCTTCTGCTCTGAATTGAATTAGAAGCTGCATCGACTTCTCAGGATACTTCGACGAGTCCATGGCCTCTACGTTGATATCTATTCGATGTAACGTCGATTTTATCTACTCCGACAAAAAGAGTATGTTGATTGGACTTCTTGTCAGAGTAGCGTCGACATCCATTCGATGTTGCGGATTTCCATTCGACGCAAATGTTAACTTTGCCCTTTTTTGCTTCACTTGACTTGGTCTTGACACCCTAGTTTGAGTGTGATATCCTAAGACATCTAATGACCAGATTACCCTCACTATACAATGGGTAATTCAATCCTAAGAAATAAAATCACTTTTAGGTAATTTGTTAAGTTAAATCAAAGGGGTTTTTCCCAACAAGAAGACTATATGACTCAACCCGAAGACTTTGTAGTAAAAGGTCAAGAAAATAAAGTTTGTGATCTTATCAAATCTCTTTATGGATTAAAGCAAGCTCCTAAACAATGACATCAAAAATTTGATTCTGTGGTCTTATCATTTGGATTTATATCTAATGAATATGATAAATTTATTTATACAAAACAAGAAGGGAATGAATATGTTTTGTTGTGTCTTTATGTAGATGATATTTTAATCTTTGAAAGTTCAATTAAAATTATTAATAATATCAAAAATAATTTATCATCTAAATTTGATATGAAAGATTTAGGAGAAGCTAATGTCATTTTGGGAATGAAATTAGCTAAATCTAGCTCTAGTGTTTCATTATCTCTTTCTCATTCAATTGAGAAAATGTTGTATAAATTTAATTTATTTGATTCCGCTCCTGCTTCTACACCTTATGGCGCTAACATGAAACTTTGTAAGAATTTAGGTGAAACTATTGACCAATATAGGTATGCATAAATGATAGGGTCACTGCTTTATATTGCTAATCACACTAGACCCGACATTTCATATGTTGTAGGCAGGCTTAGTAGATATACTAGTAATCCAAGTGATGACCATTGGATAGCATTAACTAGAATATTTAAATATCTTCGCGAAACTATTGGTTATAGTTTAGTATATACGGGTTTTCCCGAAGTACTAAAAGGTTATTCAGATGCCAATTAGGTAACAGATTCGTTAGATGTTAAATCAATTTGAATATACGCAACGTCAAATTAAATTCGACGCAACGTCGAATGTATATTTGGATAAATAACATTGTTCGGAGGCTAAACGGGTCGGTCGAGTATACAGTTACCCGATACCCACAGATACTCCTAGGGATTTGCCTATTTATACCCGCTAGAGGCAACGGGGAGTACATTCCACCTTGATGGAACTCCGGATGCTTCGAGCAACCTTCTCAATCTCGAAGGTTTGCCCCTAGGGTTAGCTCACCCCGATTCCCCATTCTCGCGAAGCCATCACGATTTTCCCGTCGCCGCGCCTCCCAGCCATTGCGATTCGTCGCTGATCCTGCCCAGCCGCCATTCACGAGGAAGAAGAAGGACCTTGTTCTTCCTCCTCGTCGTTGCCTCCCACCGCTGGTTTGCTGGAGGCCGTCCGTCGTTCGCGAGCGAAGAAGCAGATCGTGAATCGATCGCGCTTTTCCGTCGGCTCCAGCGCTCGCGCGTAGAGGAGACCGCTGCTCCTGTCGCCGCTCGGGCGAAGAAGATCGCGTAGCAGCAGTTCCCTGCCGCCGTTCTCAAGTGGAGAATTAGATCGCGATTTCGCTCATCGCTGCTGTTCTTCGTTTGCCGCCGCTAGCAAGAAGTAGAGGTCGCATTTCTGTGCGCCTCTCCCTGGTCGCCGCAAGTCCTTGCAAGCCCAAGCTGCCGCCGGTCGTTGCTCTCGCGGATCTGACGCTGATGTGGAAGAACTTGCCGCCTTCGCCGCTCAGATCCCTCTTCGCTCCAGATCCCCCCCAGCCGCCACCGTCAGTTCCCTCCCGCCACCGCCGTCCCCACGCCCATGGAAGTGCCGCCCTAAGCGCTACTGCCAGCATTAACTGCTAGCGCCTAGCGCTAGCAGCTGCTCTCTCTACCGCCCCAGCTACTGCCGATGCTAGCGACAGAGTCCCCTTTGTCTTCTGGTTGGTGACCTGATCCCGTCTGCTGGGTGCACAATGATGAAGGGGAACAACTTTTCGTCCCCCATTCCGATGATCAAGCTGGAGAAGTTCACGGCGATTGAGTTCAACGACTGGAAGTTGAATACTCAGTTCGGGATGAAGTACCTGAACGTGTTCTACACAGTTCAGTCTGATCGTGATGGGGTCGTAGGGACTAATGGCGAGGCTCAGTGGGTTTTTGATGAAGACTTCTGCTGTGACTACCTGCTGAACTGTCTGTCTTTCAATCTGGTTGTACAACCCTGTATTCGTCGAGTATGTCCTAGAGGCAAGAGATATTTTGTCACATTATTTTTCAGTATGTTCCAGGACAGGAAGAGAGGAGGCAAGCGGTGGAGGCGGGAGCCTCCCGGTCGCCCTTCCAAACAAAGGGGGCGAGAGGAGGCGGGGGCCGACCCCCCTCTCCCCCCATTCCAAGCAGGAGGCGAGAGGAGGCGAGGGCCGACCCCCCTCTCGACCCCATTCCAAGCAGGGGCGAGAGGAGGCGGGGGCCAACCCCCCTCTCGCCCCCATTCCCAGCAGGGGTGAGAGGAGGCGGGGGCCGACCCCCCTCTTGCCCCACTCCAAGCAGGGGCGAAAGGAGGCGGGGGCCGACCCCCCTCTCGCCCCCATTCCCAGCAGGGGCGAGAGGAGGCGGGGGACGACCCCCCTCTTGCCCCCATTTCCCAGCAGGGGCGAGAGGAGGCGGGGGCCAAGCCCCTCTCGCCCCCACTCCAAGCAGGGGCGAGAGGAGGCGGGGGCCGACCCCCCTCTCTCCCCCATTCCCAGCAGGGGTGAGAGGAGGCGGGGGCCGACCCCCCCTCACGCCCGCATTCCCAGCAGGAGTGAGAGGAGGCGGGGGCCGACCCCCCTCTCGCCCCCCATTCCCAGTAGGGGCGAGAGGAGGCGGGGGCCGACCCCCCTCTCGCCCCCATTCCAAGCAGGGGCGAGAGGAGGCGGAGGCCGACCCCCCTCTTGCCCCCATTCCAAGCTGGGGGGAGAGGAGGTGGGGGGAGAACCCCTCTCGCCCCCATTCCAAGCAGGGGCGAGAGGAGGCGGGGGCCGACCCTCCTCTCGCCCCCATCCCAAGCAGGGGCGAGAGGAGGCGGGGGCCGACCCCCCTCTCGCCCCCATCCCAAGCAGGAGCGAGAGGAGGCGGGGGCCGACCCCCCTCTCTCGCCCCTATCCCAAGCAGGGACGAGAGGACGCGGGGGCCGACCCCCCTCTCGCCCCCATCCCAAGCAGGGGGCGAGAGGAGGCGGGGGCCGACCCCCCTCTCTCGCCCCCATTCCCAGCAGGGGGGCGAGACCAGCAGTGGGCCAACCCCTAGGTCTCGCCCCACCCCAGTTAGTGGGCTCGGCGAGCCCCACGTGGTACCCCTTCTCGCCCAGTTCCGGGGGGAGGGTTTGGCTTGCGTTTAGCGTTGCAGAACAACGGGATTTGGCTATCCGCAGCCAAATCCGAGGGTATTTTGGTAATTTCAGGGACCAGTTGTGGTTATTTGCAGCCCAAGTTCAGGAATCCTATAAATAGGACCAAAGGGGAACCATTTGGAGAAAGCTTGTTCTAGGCTATCTGTCTCTCTCTCTCTCTCCCTCCCCAAATCTCTCTCTAGTGGGTGAGGAGAGCCTCCACTGGTGCCCAAGCCCGCCATTGGCTTGGGAGGGGAAGCGCTCTAAAGATCTTCTGGCTATATGGTAGGACCTCCTCGCCGAGCCCTTGGTCCTGTTCATAGTTCCAACACCTTCAACCTAGAGCTCTCCATTGGGGGGAGTAAGATTTGGCCACCCCTCAACTTGATGGGGGCCCCGAACTCCACAGAGGCCGAGAAATCGGTTTCAACATTATGGTGCGGTGAGCGTGGAGTGTGACTAACTCAAGAAACTCTCGAGATGAGCTCCATGGACGGAGGTGGACGAAGATCCGACCCGGGTCACTCGCAGCCCTCGGTGGCTGGGGTGACGTTGGAGATGTTAGAAAATCTCAAGCGGGTGGTCATGCAGACCTTGCAGGTAGCTTTCGCCTCGATAAGCGAAGGCAGGAGAGAAAGTGGTCATGAGGCCTCGCCTCAGCAGGTTGGCGAGAACACCCTCAGCCATCCATCCGGGAAAGAGGTGCCGGGTGGGGGCGAGTGGGGAGGCGTCATGCCCCCACTCGCCCAGCCCCAAGGGGGCGAGTGGGGAGGCGCCAGGCCCCCACTCGCCCAGCCCCAAGGGGGCGAGTGGGCAGGCGCCATGCCCCCACTCGCCCAGCCCCAAGGGGGCGAGTGGGGAGGCGCCATGCCCCCACTCGCCCAGCCCCAAGGGGGAGAGTGGGGAGGCGCCAGGCCCCACTCGGCCAGCCCCAAGGAGGCGAGTGGGGAGGCGCCAGGCCCCCACTCGCCCAGCCCCAAGGGGGCGAGTGGGGATGCGCCAGGCCCCCACTCGCCCAGCCGCAAGGGGGCGAGTGGGGAGGCGCCAGGCCAACACTCGCCTAGCCCCAAGGCGGCGAGTGGGGAGGCGCCAGGCCCCCACTCGCCCAGACCCAAGGGGGCGAGTGGGGAGGCAGCCAACACCCACTCGCCTTGCCCCAAAGGGGGGCGAGCATAGGAGGTCCTTTGTGCGAATCGATCCTCTCGGCCCCAGTTCCAGTGGGGTTCAGAGGGCTGGAGACGTCTCACTACTCCGACAAGGATGACCCAGTCCTGCACCTGCAGTGGTTTGAGGACATGGTCTCCATCATGCCCATGTCGGACGCTTTCAAATGTCGACTCTTCGCAACAACCCTGAAGGAGAAGGCTAGAGATTTGTTCCACCAGCTCCCTGCGGGATCCATCTATGCCTTCGAAGACTTGCGTCGAGGTTTCCTGCTACGCTTCTCGACGTCAAGGAAGAGAAAGAAAGATGCTGAAGCACTTTTCCAAATCAAGCAAGAGCCAGGGGAGTCGCTGGCTCACTATCTGGAGCGGTTCAGGGAGGAGGTTCTCCTCGTCCAAGAAGTGCCCGAGTAAACCCTCAAGCTTGCCTTCACGTTGGGACTGCGGGAGGGCTTCTTCAAGATGGACCTCAAGAGGAGAGCTCCTTTGTCCTTTGAGGAGTTGATGGAAAGGGTGGCAGAAGAAGTTGAGAGTGAGGAGGCCAACCCGGAGTTCACAAGAAGGTTGGCCAAGCTGAGTGAGCCAGAGGCAAGGCAGCAGGGGGGAAGGGTAGGGGCCCCCAAGAGGAAGTTCGACCAGGAGGAAGACAACTTCCAGGAAGAAGAGTCCGACCTCCCAGGGTGGAGGCAGGGACCGAAGGCACCCTCTCCACCACCTCAGCAAACCATGACCATCGGTTGGGGGAGAAGGAGGAGAGCCAGGAAAGCAGAAAGAAGAGGAAAAAGAAGGGATATGGTCGAGTTACCTTACTGCGATTTCCATGATGAGGAGGGTCACGCGACGTCCGCCTGCCCTGAGTTCTTGGAATTAAGGGAGGCGAGTTGTTTGAGGCAGCAACAACAATGACCAGAAGAGGTCGAGGAAGAGCAGACTTGCGAGTAGGAGACCAAGTTTTAGTTTTCTTGCTTAGCTTTTTCTTTAAGTCCGTGTAGTATGATGGTCTACTTTCAGACTTAGTTTCTCTTACATGTAATATGGCAATCAAAGTTATGAAAGTTTTCTCAAGGTACTTAGCCTCGATGCTGGCCCGCTGACCAGGCTCCCATCAAGCTGGCAGGCCCGGGAACCGCTCCGAGGCCGGATGTTTCAGAAGTACTTAGTCCCGATGCTGGCCCGCTGACCAGGCTCCCATCAAGCTGTCAGGGCCGGGAACCGCTCGAAGGCCGGGTGTTTCAAAGGTACTTAGCCCCGATGTTGGCCCGCTGACCAGGCTCCCATTAAGCTGGCAGGTCCGGGAACCGCTCGGAGGCCAGATGTTTCAGAAGTACTTAGCCCCGATGCTGGCCCGCTGACCAGGCTCCCATCAAGCTGGCAGGGCCGGGAACTGCTCGGTGGCCGGATGTTTCAAAGGTATGTAGCTCCGATGCTGGCCCGCTGACTAGGCTCCCATCAAGCTGGCAGGGCCGAGAACCGCACGGAGGCCAAATGTTTCAAAGGTACTTAGCCCCGATGATGGCCCACTGACCAGGCTTCCATCAAGCTGGTAGGGGTGGGAACTGCTCGGAGGCTGGATAATTTAGAAGTACTTAGCCCCGATGCTGGCCCGCTGACCAACCTCCCATCAAGCTGGCAGGGCCGGGAACCGCTCGGTGGCCGGATGTTTCAAAGGTATGTAGCCCCGATGCTGGCCCGCTGACCAGGCTCCCATCAAGCTGGCAGGTCCGGGAACCGCTCGGAGGCTGGATGTTTCAGAAGTACTTAGCCCCGATGCTGGCCTGCTGACCAGACTCCCATCAAGTTGGCAGGGCCGAGAACCGCTCAGAGGCCGGATGTTTTAAAGGTACTTAGCCCCGATGCTGGCCCGCTGACCAGGCTCCCATCAAGCTGGCAGGGCCGGGAACCGCTCGGAGGATGGATGTTTCAGAAGTACTTAGCCCCGATGCTGGCCCGCTGACCAGGCTCCCATCAAGCTGGCAGGGCCGGGAACCGCTCGGTGGCCGGATGTTTCAAAGGTATGTAGCCCCGATGCTGGCCCGCTGACCAGGCTCCCATCATGTTGGCAGGGCCGGGAACCGCTCGGAGGCCGGATGTTTCAGAAGTATGTAGCCCCGATCCTGGCCCGCTGACCAGGCTCCCATCAAGCTGGCAGGGCTGGGAACCGCTCGGAGGCTGGATGTTTCAGAAGTACTTAGCCCCGATGCTGGCCTGCTGACTAGGCTCCCACCTAGCTGGCAGGGCCGGGAATAGCTCGTAGGCCGGATGTTTCAGAAGTTCTTCGCCTCGATGCTGGCCCGCTGACCAGGCTCCCACCTAGCTGGCAGGGCCAGGAACCGCTCAGAGGTCGGATGTTTCAGAAGTACTTAGCCTCGATGCTGGCCCGCTGACCAGGCTCCCATCAAGCTGGCATGGCCAGGAACCGCTCAGAGGTCGGATGTTTTAGAAGTACTTAGCCCCGATGCTGGCCCGCTGACCAGGCTCCCATCAAGCTGGTAGGGCCGGGAACTGCTCGGTGGCCAGATGTTTCAAAGGTATGTAACCCCGATAGTGGCCCGCTGACCAGGCTGCCATAAAGCTGGCAGGGTCGGGAACCGCTCGGAGGACGGATGTTTCAGAAGTACTTAGCCCCGATACTGGCCCGCTGACCAAGCTCCCATCAAAATGGCAGGGCCGGGAACCGCTCGGTGGCCGGAGATTGTAAATTTCTCCCGAGGTGGCTCCGCTAGCCAGACTCTCGCTAGCCGACAGGGTGGAGGAACTCTCGGGGAGGCTATATGTCTTTTCCGAGGTAGCATTGTTAGCCGGATTCCCGGCGACACTCGTCGAATATGCAGGGTTGGACATTTCTTTCCGAGCGTGTACCTCGCTCGAAAAGAGCGGGGATTGTGTACAACCCTGTATTCGCCGAGTACGTCCTAGTGGCAAGAGATATTTTGTCACATTATTTTTCAGTATGTTTCAGGACAGAAAGAGAGGAGGCAAGCGGTGGAGGCGGGAGCCTCCCGCTCGCCCTTCCAAACAAAGGGGGCGAGAGGAGGCGGGGGCCGACCCCCCTCTCGCCCCCATTCCAAGTAGGAGGCGAGAGGAGGCGGGGGCCGACCCCCCTCTCGCCCCCATTATAAGAAGGGGTGAGAGGAGGCGGGGGCCGACCCCCCTCTCGCCCCCATTCCCAGCAGGGGCGAGAGGAGGCGGGGGCTGACCCCCCCTCTTGCCCCCAGTCCAAGCAGTGGTGAGAGGAGGCGGGGGCCGACCCCCCTCTCGCCCCCATTCCCAGCAGGGGCGAGAGGAGGCGGGGGCCGACCCCCCTCTCGCCCCCACTCCAAGCAGGAGCAAGAGGAGGCGAGGGCCGACCCCCCTCTCGCCCCCATTCCCAGCAGGGTCGAGAGGAGGCGGGGCCGACCCCCTCTCGCCCCCATTCCCAGCAGGGGTGAGAGGAGGCGGGGGCCGACCCCCCTCTCGCCCCCATTCCCAGCAGGGGCGAGAGGAGGCGAGGGCCGACCCCCCTCTCGCCCCCATTCCCAGCAGGGGCAAGAGTAGGCGGGGGCCAACCCCCCTCTCACCCCCATTCCAAGCAGGGGCGAGAGGAGGCGGGGGAAGACCCCCATCTCGCCCCCCATTCCAAGCACGGGGGAGAGGAGGCGGTGGCCGACCCCCCTCTCGCCCCCATCCCAAGCAGGGGGGAGAGGAGGCGGGGGTTGACCCCCCTCTCGCCCCCATCCCAAGCAGGGGTGAGAGGAGGCGGGGGCCGACCCCCCTCTCGCCCCCATCCCAAGCAGGGGCGAGAGGAGGCGGGGGCCGACCCCCCTCTTGCCCCCATCACAAGCAGGGGCGAGAGGAGGCGGGGGCCGACCCCCCTCTCTCGCCCCCATTCCCAGCAGGGGGTGAGACCAGCAGTGGGCCGACCCCTGGGTCTCTCCCCACCCTAGTTAGTGGGCTCGCCGAGCCCCGCGTGGTACCCCCTCTCACCCAGTTCCGGGGGGAGGGTTTGGCTTGCGTTTAGCACTGCAGAACAGCGGGATTTGGCTATCCGCAGCCAAATCCGAGGGTATTTTGGTAATTTCAGGGACCAGTTGTGGTTATTTGCAGCCCAGGTTCAGGAATCCTATAAATAGGACCAAAGGTGCACCATTTGGAGAAAGCTTGTTCTAGGGTATCTCTCTCTCTCTCTCTCTCTCTCTCTCTCTCTCTCTCTCTCTCTCTCTCTCTCGCCTTCCCCAAATCTCTCTCTAGTGGGTGAGGAGAGCCTCCAGTGGTGCCCAAGCCCGGCATTGGCTTGGGAGGGGAAGCGCTCTAAAGATCTTCCGGGTATGTGATGGGACCTCCTCGCCGAGCCCTTGGTCCAGTTCATAGTTCCAGCACCTTCAACCTAGAGCTCTCCCTTGGGGGAGTAAGAGTTGGCCACCCCTCAAGTTGTTGGGGGCCCCGAACTTTACAGAGGCCGAGAAATCGGTTTCAACACTGGCGAAGACGTACATGAAGATGAAGACAGCCAAGGAGATCTGGGATGCAATGTAGGAGCATTTCAGACAAGATAAGGATGTCCAATGCGCACCTGGTGGACAAGTTCCACTCCTTCACCTTCGACGAGGAGAAAGTCATTCTCCCTCAGGTATCTGATTTTGAAGTTTTAGTAGATTCCTTGCATAGCGAAAATATTTCATTGCTAGATAGCTTTGTTGCTGGCACAATTGTGTATGAGTTGCCTTCTACGTGGTACAATTTCAAAATTGAAATGTACCGTAAGAAGATGTAGGTGGGTTTAAATGAACTCAAGCGTTTTATACGCATTGAGGACGAGAACAGGATTCGACACGCATTAGAAGTTGTAAGCAAGTAGAAGGCTGCTGCTAATATGATTACAAACTCTAAGCATGTGCTGAACCCTAGGAAGTCAAAACCCAACCCTAGTAGCTCCCAGGTTGCAGGCCCTAGTAAAAAAATTAAAAAGTTTAAGGGCAAGTGCTTTAACTGCAACAAGTGTGGACACAGTGCATCTGACTGCAGGCTTCCTCGCAAGGAAAAGGGCAAAGCACCACAGGAAGGCAACCATGCTAACATGGTTAGCCTCACTGAGTCATCCAACTTTGTTGCCATGATTGGAAATGAGAAGGCCAGTACCAAGTGGTACCTTGACTTGGGGGCAACGTGTCATGTGTGCAACAACTCTACTCTGATGACAGGACTTACTGATGCAAGAGAATCGATGATCGTTGCCAATGGTGAGACAGCTGACATTCTAAAGGTGGGGAACACAACTTTGCTGCTATCCTCAGGTAAGACTTTAACTTTAAAGAATGTTTTAGTTTATTCCTTCATTAGCTGCTAACTTAGTGTCTATTAGCTTAATATGTGATGCTGGTATGTATTTTACTTTCTGTAGTGGTAGAGAAACACTGTCAGTTAACTCACACTATTTTGGATGTGCTTACGTCCAAAATAAGTTGTACAGACTAAGTCTAGCAAACGAAATAGTTCAACAAGTTCAAACAAACTTAGTTAGCCCTAAGACTCTACATGAGAGACTAGGACACGTCAACTATAGGAAAATGTTCCAAATTGCTAGAACTCACCATATAGCTTTAGACACTACAGTCAAAACTGATAAATGTGAAGTGTGTGCTCAGACTAAGATCACTAGGAAACCTTTTAGTGCGGTTACTAGGAGCACACCACCCTTAGAATTGATACATTTTGACATATGTGACTTCAAAAGTTTTGTCACTAGAGGAGGCAGGAAGTATTTGATCACCTTTATAGATGATTGTTCTAGGTTTTGTCACATTTATCTTCTTAAAACTAAAGACGAAGCGTTTGAAAAATTTTGTATTTTCAAAACCAGGGTAGAAAACCAATTAGGAATGAAAATCAAGAGGTTTAGAAGTGATAGAGGAGGAGAATATATGTCCAGTGAGTTCAAATGTTTCCTTGCCCAACATGGAATCAATGCAGAAATCACTGCTCCTTACTCACCCCAGTCTAACAGCAAAGCTGAGCGTAAAAATCGGACGTTAGCAAAAATGTTAAACTCCATGCTCTTGACTGTAGGCATGCCTTCCGCTTATTGGGGAGAAGCAGTTCTAACTGCTAATCATATTTTAAATAAAGTTGCTCATGCTAAGTTAGAGGTTACACCCTACGAGCTTTGGTTTAAGAGACCTCTGTCTTTTACTAGACTTAAGACCTAGGGCTGTATGGCCTATGTTAGGGTTCCTGACCCTAGACGGTCTAAGATTGGACCTAGGACCAATACATATGTCTACCTAGGTTGTGCTGAGGATAGTGTTGCAGATAGATTCTTAGATATTTCTAATAACGTCGTCATAGAATCTAGGGATGCAATGTTCTTTGAAGATAAGTTCCTCAAGGATAAGAACCTGTCTCTCCCAGGTATGCAAGTAACTATTACTAAAACCGATCCTGGATCAGTACCGGGCACTTCCTATTCCGTTCCTGTAGACAACTCTGGCCTAGAGTCTAGGAGAACTTCTGTAAGAGAGCGAATTCCCAGAACCTTCGGTAATGACTTTGTCACTTGCCACGTTGAGGCTAATCCATCCACCTATAAGGATGCGATGAGATCCAGGGATTCCCTACTCTGGAAAGAAGCTATTGATGAAGAGATGAATTCTCTACTTCAGAATAACACATGGACGTTGGTTGATAAGCAAAAAGGGGCTAAAACCGTAGGGTGTAAGTGGATTCTAAAAAAGTAACTAAATCCTGATGGTATCATAGCTAAGTATAAAGCACGCCTGGTGGTTAAAGGTTTCACACAAGTAAGCGGAGTAGATTACTTTGATGTCTACTCACCCGTATGTCACTTAGCAACCATTAGGGTCCTCTTTGCTATTGCATCTATTGAGAATTTTATTGTTCATCAAATGGATGTTAAGACTGCATTCTTGAATGAAGATCTGACCGAAGAGATCTACATGAGTCAACCTAAAGGTTTCATTGTAGACGGTCACAAAACAAATGTCTGTAAATTACTTAAATCTTTATACGGACTAAAACAAGCACCGAAAATATGGCATGAGAAGTTTTACTATAGTGTAAAGAACATGGGATTCATGTCGAGTCTCTCGGATAATGTCTTTACATACGTAATAGATTGGATAAAGTCGCAATAATATGCTTGTATGTAGATGATATGCTCATTCTAGGGTCTGATCAATCCGAAGTGGATGACATTAAGTCAGACCTAATAAAAGAATTTAGCATTAAAGACCTAGGGGTAGCTAACACTATTGTTGGAGCTTGCTTTCCGCATCTCTTGGTTTGAGAATAACAAATACCGTGTTGTATTTGATCTAGTCTTTTGTGTGTTTATAGTGGCCAGGTTGTATAGGTTCAATGAGGAGACAAGTCCTCGTTCATGGGCATGATCCGAGAACGACAAGTCTCAGGTTGGATGAGTTTTGTGTGCTGATCTTAAAATGGCCATAACTTTCAATCCAGGAAGAGTTACAGAACGTGCTACCCCATTTCGGAGATGAGAACGACTCAATCTACATGCTGGAGCTAAATTTGAATGTGGGAAATTTCACTGTCGGAAAATTCCGACAGCCACTGTCGCCCAGGCGACAGCAGAGAAGTTACAACTACTTCCCTCCACGGCAGCACGACGAAAAGCAGTTTTGAGATGCCGGAAATCCGACATCGATGTCGCCCAGGCGACAGCTCGACGGTTACACCAACTGCCCACGACTCCACCCACGACGGCACTCCAGCGGCAGTTTAGCGCTGTCGGAAAATTCCGACAGTCACTGTCGGAAATTCCGACAGCGATTTTCTATAAATTGACACCTTCTGTTCGTGCATTTTAACCACAAAAGATTCTAAGTCCCTTCCTGAGTGCATTCCATCCAGAGAGCTCCAGAACCTCATGAACTCCCATTTATGCTGAGAAGGTTTGAAATTGAAGACGAGATCGGACGCGCTTCTACATCAAGGATCATCTCGAGGCTTCAACCTTCCTTTCAGAGATCTGAATTTCTAGGGAGTTCTTATTTTATCTTGTATTTTCATTTATATACATTTTACTTTGTATTGGTAGGGAAAATCGCTTCCTTGTGCGGAGCGTCTAAGTCCTTGAGTGGCTTAGGGGAAAATCGCTTCCTTGTGCGGAGCGTCCAAGTCCTTGCGTGGCTTGGTGGGAAACCGTGGCCTTGTGTGCTACGTCTAGATCTTGGGAAGATCTAGAGGATAGGCTTGGGCTTGGTCTAGGGAGAGACAAGTGATAGCCTTCCGATCCTTGGGAGAAGGATTGGTAAACAAAAAGAAATTTACATTTGTACGCCTCTGATTTCTAGCGATATAGAAATCAAATTTATGTAAACACTTTTTTCATATACATAATCATGTCTCTTTTGTGTTTACTTGATTTGTATCATTTGGCGTAATCTCTATTATATTGTGTTCTAAGTTTTCAATTCTAAATCTAAATTGTTTATTTCAATCTCCTTCATTATAAAACAATTTAGTAATTATCTTGAAAATTATAGAAAGAATTTTATTCCCTTATTCACCCCCCCCCCCCCCCCCTCTAAGGGCGCCGTAAGATCCAACAACTATACTAGGCATGCAAGTGAGCTTTGGGAAGAATGACATCTCCCTAAGTCAAAGCCACTACATAAAGTCCATGTTGGACACGTGGGGATACAAGGACGGTAGAGCATTTGAGACTCCATACAACTACACTAACCGCCTAAAGCCCAATGAAGGAGCTATGGTTAGACAGTTAGATTACTCTAAACTACTTGGTAGTCTTATGTATACTATGGTCTGCACTAAACCTGACATAGCCTTTGCAGTCGGCATGTTATGCAGATTCACTAGTAATCCTGGCCAAGACCACTAGAATGCCTTAGATGGGCTAATGAGGTACTTAAAGCACACCAAACAGTATGCTTTATTCTACTCTGGTCATCCTTTAGTGCTTGAAGGATATTCTGATGCATCATGGTGCTCAGAATTAAACGACAGCAAGTCCACTAGTGAGTTCGTGTTCACACTAGGAGGAGCAGCTGTAGACTGGAAGTCCAAGAGGCAATCCTGTATTGCTGTCTCTTCTATGGAATCCAAACTCTACGCTCTTGCTGCAGCAGGAGAATAAGCAGAGTGGTTAAGAGATTTGGTGATGGGCATTCCTCTGACGAGCCTAAAAATGAGTTCTGTTGCAGTTTACTGCGACAATCAGGCTACGAAAATGATTGCTACGAACACTTTGTTCAATGGCAAAAGAAGGCACCTCAGGCTGAAACAATCCTGGTTGACCTCACTCACAAGTCAAGAGATTATGACTCTGATTGATGTGAGATCTAAGGATAATGTTACAGATGCCTTGACCAAAAGCCTGAATAGATCTCTCACAATAAAAACATCGGGGGAGATGAGACTAAAGTTCATAGATGTATGAAACTGTCCTCCGTTATTTATGTTTTGATAGTGAAAACCTATATAGTCGCAACATTCAAGCATCTAATAACAGACTGAAAACCCCAAATAATTTCTCGATGAAAACCCAAGATGGTTAGATGCCTGTTATTCCACATTTGATAACTAAGCATCTTTCTCATTGTAAGTTGATTCGAAAATTATTCAACTGGGAATTGAAAGTCGTTGTAGTCAGTTAATCTAACATTAATGATCATAGCACATTATTCCACACCTAATAATGTTGCAAATGTTGTTGTGCCACATCATTCCACATTTGATGATGAGGTACATAATGATCACTAATGAGTAAGATAACAACAGTTGATTTACAAAATCAACACTAGACTGCTTCCCGCTAGACCAGATAGAGATGCTGGCAGTGTTACTTCACCAATGCTACAGGTTCTAAGCTCACATAGGTAAGAGCTAGTTCACTTTCTACGTTACTGCATATGTTCATGAATTCATAGAGTCTAACTCATGAAATTCTTTGCAGGCACTTGTGGAGATGGAGGAGAGAGAGTAGTTTTTGACATGGATGCTGATGATCAACTAGATGAGTAGAATTTTCATATGTCTTATCCTTGTCATTTTATTTTCAGACTTATATTACTGAGTAGCACTTTTATTCTAGATGATTTATATTTCTGTGAAAAATCCTGCTGTTATTTTAATGTGCTAACTCTTTTGATATTATGTTAAGTCGAAAACTCCTTTTATGTTATTTACTACTTTCTGCACTTCGAAACGTACATGTTATTTGTCACAAATATAGGAGGGGATTGTTAATGTATATTTGGATAAATAACATTGTTCGGAGGCTAAACGGGTCGGTCGAGTACACGGATACCTGATACCCATAGACACTCCTAGGGATTTGCCTATTTATACCCGCTAGGGGCAACGCTACAACAAAAAACACTTTCCGCGGCGTTTTTTAATACTTTCCGCGGCACTTTTAAAACGCCGCGGTAGCTACAGCGGCGCTTTTCAAAGCGCCGCTAAATCGCCGTGGTTGGAAGCGCCGCGGAAAACTCTGCGGCGCTTTTTTAAAAAAGCGCCGCCAAATATATGGCGGCGTTTTATTGGAAAGCGCCGCTGTATATTAGCACTTTCCACGGCATTTTCTAAAATAAACCGCCGCGGATTTTTGCATAATTTAAAATAAAAAAGCCGTCTTTGGCGGCGTTTTTCCTATAGGAAAGCGCCGCGAAATTTTGTTTTTATTTAAAAAAAATGGCAGAGAAGCATTGCAGCTCCACATAACAAATAAATGATTTCGCATACTTTCAATATATATAGCACATATAAAACTTCATCTATAGTTCTTACAACATTATATCTAACAAAATAATTGATATCATAATAATTGAACAAAACATTCTTTTAATGCATCATAATAATTGATATCAAATGTTGAATTGTTGACCAAATGTCAATAAAATATAAACCCAATATTCGTCTCTTTCACCTCAATCCCAATACCCGCCATGGTTTGCCGCACAGCATCCCCGCTATAAACCCTGAAGAATCTAACTCCGCCGCCGCTGTTGCCGGTGTTCGAAGTGGCGGTGGTCAGTCGACAGCTGGAGATACCCGCCCAGTTCATCTGGCTGGAAGGAGAAAAAACAATGTCACTATAATACCATTTTTGTACCAAACAAACATAACCTTAATTACTTGCCACTATTTGTTCCTACCTGCAGTAACTATCCATATTCCTTGCATTCCTGCATAATCAAAACCGCCACTATTTCTTCCTACCTGCAACAAATATCCATATTCCTACCTGCAACAAATATCCAAAATCATGTGATAAATGTTATGCACATTTCCACTGTCAAATTTTTACTATAACTGGATATTACAATGCTTATAACTGTACTAAATAAGCAAGCAGACAAATTTTTACTATAACTGGATATTACAATGCTAATCTGGTTTTTTTAGTGAATGGCAGTACTGACCGTGGGAGGTTGTATAAAGCATACCATTCAAAGAGCAAATAGGAGTTAAATACTTATGTCTCAGCAAGAATGAATGAAAAAGGAGTATACATAAGTTGGCCAAATAGGAGGAATAGGTCGATAATGATTATTGTTTTGTTTGAAATTTGAATATGCTAGTAATGTCAGCATGTATTCCAATTAGAACTGGAGGCAAATTTTTTTTTTTTTTTGCAAATTACAACTATGGACCAGCAAGAAGCAACAAAGCTTGGCCAATTCAATTCCAAAATAGTAATGGTAACAGAACTACAATTTGCATTTCTATTAACATAGCTACAATTCAATTCCAGACAGTAATGGTAACAGAACTGTTTGACTTGTGCATATCCAATTTCCATTTCTATAGTTGATGAAAAATAAGTGTACCCTGGAAGTATTCAAGACGATCGAGTTGTATGATTAAAATGCCACGTAATCCTATATTACCACAAACATACCATGTAATACACCTCATACTAGTGGATCCTGATGTTCAAATTGGACCAGAAAAGTCAACATTGCGTCTGTTTGGTGCTCTATTACACATTGACATCAAGATGAAAATTTTAACATAAAGTATAGCAGAAAAAGAAAGAAAAACAGCAAAGAGAACTTGCATAAAAATTCCAGAAGAACTTGCATAAAAATTCCAGAAGAACTTGCATAAAAATTCCAGAAGAACATGCATAAAAATTCATTAAATACCCTCAATCCATGCTTGTCTCTTTTTCAAATTGCCAAAGAGAAAGGATAGTTAAACATTCAACATGCACTACTAAATGAGACAGCAAACCTGAGACTCTAGCCCGACTTCTTATCAGAGATCAGTAAAACAGCAAAGGTATGATATGATATAAGAGAGTACACAAAGTTAAAAAAATCCCAGTAAAATAAAGGGAAAAAAACAAAAGAACAATTTTTAGTATATAGTTTGACCAAAAAAAGTAATTTCCTGATGTACCGAATGAATAACAAATTAAAGATCAAGATCTTATGATCTGAACACCATGCAGTCAAAAGGAGGCACTTTCGATGAAAATAAGAAATTTAAGTCAGAATAAACGAGTAAAAGAGTCAGCTCATGATGTAGGTAGTGAAGTACCTATTTCTTTCTAGCCCCAAAAGAAACCCAGCTTCGCCTAATGCAGCTAGAAGACTTCCCTTGCCAGCATCAGATCCAGTCATGGCATATTCACTAACAAAAGCCTAGAATTTGCTTCATCATGTAGAAAATTAGTATACACTATCAACCATCCCCTTAAACTTCAGTAGCCATTTGATATATCATAACTGTCATACCTTAGGTCCAGAACGTGATGTGTGGTCAAATTGCTTTGGCATTGCAAACAAATTGTTCGATGATGTGCAAATCTATTGAAAGAAATCCAATTGGAGGCAGGATGATAAAGAAATGTACAAAAATTATAAAAATTTAAAAGAAAAAATATCTTTAAAATGCATACATGAAAATCGTACATATTCGCAGGATGGTTTAGTAGGGTAGATGAGCCATCACAGTTGGTAATGATTTCAATATCTGGATATGCAGCTTTGATGGCATAGTAGAACTTGAGGTAGTTTCCTGTCAACTACTATGATGTTAGATTTTCCGTAAGTCTTTATTTCATTCAACATTTGGTACGGTTAATAGTACAAATTATTCACTAAGTTCAAGAAACAATGAATCAAGTATACAAAAAAAGTAATTTCCTGATGTTCCATGGTCAAGCACAACGGCAGCATTTGACTGCATGGTGTTCAGATCATAAGAAGGCAGCTCTTCGAAAGTGCCTCCTTCACGATGCATCAAGCAACAAGGTGAGAGCATACGAAGAGACCCTTCAAACAAAAAAGGTGCAAACATCAGATTTGTAAAACAAGTATGAAATTATCAAATAAATTCAGCATAATCACAATGTATTAATTAGATATTAATTTACCTGAAGTCCAACTTTTTGCCAGCATTTCTCAATTCTATAATCTCCATCATAACGGACACTCAGATTTTGAATGACCTGCAACAAAACCTATCTACACCAAAAAAGGCTTGATAGAAGGAATGAAATTTCCTTGTAAAATGTAATGTTATGAACATTACTCTTGACCAATCATAAAAAAAATGGCAGCATATTTTACACAAACCATATTAAGAAATAAACACGAACGATTTCAATGTAGTCTCATTAAGAAAGTAGGCAGGAGACAGTAAAATAGTTTGTACACATACACAACTGAAAGAAAATAGTGCGTGCGAAAAAAGATCTCAAGTAAATTCAAGAAGCGCCACCATCGTTTTCTCCTTGATCCCCTGCTATCAAATACCTTCATTAGTCTTTCAAAGTCAGACATACATTAGCACACAATTCAACATCATTTTTTTTTACCTTCTTCGGAGTTAACTCTTGTAATATGATTTGTTTGTGGCGTGTCATTAGAAGTAGTCTCATTATTTGAGTTCCGCCAATGAATAAGAGACATCAACCTCGCAAACTGCACATGTCTATATTTATAAGATATATATAATTTTACTATGCAATTGAAATTTATAGCCTTACACATAACTAGTATTAACCAACTATACCTGATCCGGATATAGATGTATTCCAGGTTCTCCTGATGTGCCAGAGCGATAGTCTCTAGAACCTTGGCGCGAAATAGCATCCACAAGAAAATCCATTGTTGTTTGCATAGTAGCCATCTGTGATTTCAAGTTAGCTATCTCTTGTGATTCATTTGAATTTCTTTGTCTCGTGCCCGTAGGTTGTGAGCGACGCGATAGTTCGGGATAGACTTGGATGGCAGTGACACCAGTTCACATGCCTCGACATCGACCATAATATTCTGCTCCAAATGTCGACCTAAACCATTTCACTTTTTAGAGATGAGATGATTTAGAAAATATACCACAATGTTTAGAAGCATGGTTTTCACCTAAAAGCGGCTTCATGAATGTCAGACATTGGTGTGTCTGGAGGGCATTGTGACATTTGCTCCTTTATTGCCTTGTCTAAAGCACATTACAAAGTATAAAAAAATTTGAATTCATACGAAGCAAATTTATGTATAATCAACTGACAGGAAATATGTCAAAGATAAAAACCTCATTACTTTTTTTTGACGTGGCTTCTTCATCCACCAAGTTTTTACCCTTTTTCTTTGAAGTGCGGCTATCTACATATAATTCAAGCCGAGTTGGCTCCCTTCCCAATTCATCAGCCTAGGGAAAAAAATAAAATATCCTTCTGTTAAAAATGCCAGAAGCATAAATGAGCAATTGTTTTATATTTGTACTTGTACAACATACCAACATTTTCTTACGATTGGCAAGACTCATTCTTCCAAGGGCATGTGCCCCAGTTTGCTTACTTCGACATATTTTATTTTTTTCACTTATATTTTGCTAATACCACATTTCGATGTCATAATAATATAAATTTAATATGCATGCAACATAAAGAAAACAAATAAAATAGAATAAAAATAGGATTACCTTCCCCTTTGAAGAATACCAGTATGTCACAATATCGGCAAATTGACTTGCAGGCATATTTTTTGGGCCACCACGAGCAATAACAGATGCAGGAGTGTCTGAGGGTCTATAATACATGCTCTTAAATTTTGCTTTGTAATCCCTAAATGATTCTCGCAGAAGTTCCATAATATGCTTCTTATCAGTCTCATGAACATCAAAGGGATTCTGCAGAAAAAGATAAAATGAATAAACAAAATGAAGAAAGTATGTGTTAATGTAAGTGATCGAAGATGTGCACCTTTATCAAATTCCATGTTGTGTCTTTGCTATAGTTGGACACATGCGTCCACGATTGAGAAATCATTGGAAACAAAGATACATTTCTAATCAGTGTGCCCAAAAAAGAGGAAAGTTGAACTTTTCCATCACCTATGAATTGGTCGTACGCATTTCTCTCCATTTTAATGACTTTATCCGCGGGCATTAGATGAATGTATTTGCATGTGGTTTCGCCTCGTCCTTTTTTATGCTTAGTTGAGGCTAGAATCAGCAAAATATTTCTTGTAAATACCATTAACAATAAGAATGACATATTGAATTAGAAGTATTTATTGCCAACTGAATTACAAGTATGTGGTTCATCAGCATTGTGATCAACATCCCGATCACTAGCTTGATTGTCATCGTTACTTTCATTAGATGAATGAAATGCCATGGTTGCCGCATCATATATTGAATCCTCATGGACCCACGAAATGCTTGCATTTGTCTCTTCACCCACAACATCATTGCAATTTTTGGATAGAGTGTCATCGCTTTGATCATTGGTTAGCGGCGTGGGATATCTTGAAACATATAATTTTTTTGGATCCAATTTTCTTTTAGAAGGCATTGGCTATCTGCATTATAATAATAACATTAACAATATCAATGATAAGTTAATATTTGCATTGTTAAGTAAATAATTGAGAACATACTTAGTGAAATTTATCTTTCTCTTGGCACAATAATGGGGTCAACATTAGTTCTAACTATCTCGACATCCTCATCATCGTCTTGGTACAAGCTCTCAACATTTTGTATTTCGTTAACATCACATTAAATTAAGGCTTGATGGACATCAATATTTATAGTTGTGATGTCTCCCATTTCATACTCATCTCGCGACACCATCCTCATGACCACTTCCCAACGTGATTGTTTAGGATCAGAGATATAATATACCATTCTTGCTTGAGAAGGAAATATGTAAGGGTCATGTTCTAGTACCACGCCTGTATGTATTAATTGAGTGAAATTAACTAAGGTGAACCCAAAAGAATCTTTCTTCACGCCCACATTGTTTGTGGGATTCACCCAATCACATTTAAAAAGCATCACTTTTGCAGCGTCAAAGTAATCTAATTCTATGATCTCAGTAAGCCTACCAAAATAATTGATATCTCCGTCTAATCCACCATGGCCAGTCATTACTTCAATCCCGCTATTTTGCGTTCGTTTACAAAGTTCACTTTCTACGGTTAGAAATGAAAAACCATTTATATTATATCTTTTATAGCTACGAACAATAGAGTTGGGTCCATGTGCCAACTGTCGTAGTTGTGGATCTTTAATGGTAAAATCATCTATAACCTGAAATGATATAATGTGCACAAAATGAATCACATTGATACTAATTTGTAAGTATTTATAAACATGAACGGTTTTTACCCTGCGTTGAAACCATTCTGAGAATTCATTGCAAAGCATTTTTTCCAACATATCTTCATCGATCCGTTGTTGTTCGTGACGATTCTTCAATTCTTCCCGCAATTCACTAAAAACATAAATTAAAACAATGATCAACACCATTTCTGGAATACAATGCTTACGAAAGAGTGTTTGAAGTTTAATTACCTTCGAAAAGTCTCGAGTTCAGCACAGTTGAATAGAACATATCGATGCGCTTGTGTTAGGCTAACCGGGTCTAATTTCTTCAAAACGGCACCTTTTGTAGCACTGCCCACTTGTGGAAGCATCTTAAATGTTGGTGCTGGAGTTGTCAAATTTACACTATTACGACTTGGTCGATTAAACCGAGTTTCTATTCCCTCTAAGAATGGAGAACAAAATGTTAAAGTCTCTTCTGCTATATAACCTTCTGCTATCGATCCTTCTGGTCTTGATTTGTTTCGAACAAATTTTTTATAGTGCCCAAGTTCTCTCTCAATGGGATACATCCACCTAAATTGTACCGGACCACCCAAGATAGCCTCTTTTGCAAGATGCACCATAAGATGAATCATTATTGTGAAGAATGATGGGGGAAATATTATTTCAAGCTGGCATAATGCCAAAATTAAGCGATTTTCTATCTCAACCAAGTCAGAAATTTTTAATTTTTTTGAACACAACTTTCTAAAAAACATGGACACTTCCATCAATGGGATTACAATATGCCTTGGTAAAACTGATCGTAAACCGACAGACAAGAATTGTTGCATGATGATGTGATGATCATGACTCTTCAACCCTTGCATTTTACATTGCTTGAGCTTTACACAACGTGATATGTTGGATGCGTATCCATCGGGAACTCGTATTGACTTTATCATACCTTAGAAAATTTTGTTCTCACTTTTATTCATGGTAAAGCATGCCGGAGGAATGACCTCAATCTCATCATCTCTTTCCTGAATCCATAATTGTTTTAGAATCTTAAGATCCTTGCAATCTCTTCTAGCACGCACATCATCCTTGTTTTGACAGGGTATCCTAATATGGTGCTTAGGATATTGTCACATACATTCTTCTCTATGTGCGTGACATCAAGACAATGTCGCAATAAATTTGTTTTCCAATAAGGCAGGTCAAAAAATATGCTTCTTTTTTTCCAATACATAGGCGGTCCTCGTGATTGATTTTTGATGAGTCCTGATCATATACACATTTATGGACTCATCCGGGCCATTATTCAGTAAATTCACCGCACTTTAGCCTTGTTATAGCTTATATTTGATAATCCATGCTAGGTGCACTTTTGGGCCCACTTTGGTGTGTTGTCGTGTGTATTATCTTTAGTAGTATTCATATGTCGTTAAGTGCCACTTTCAGTGGCTAGATCTGTGTTTGTGCTGGAATAGGAGGCGTGCAAGTGTTTCCGGTGCAATTCTGCATAGGAACACTGCGCACGATCACTTGTTCTAGTGCGCACGACCACCGGTCGTGCGCCACTAATCGTGCGCACTTAATCCTTTTTCACGAGTTCTGTCTGGTGCAGTGCGCACGACCATCGACTCCAGTGCGCACGACCATCGGTCGTGCGCCACTGCTCGTGCGCAGTGACCATTAAATTTCTGAGTTCTGTTTGCTGTAGTGCGCACGACCATCAACTCCAGTGCGCACGACCACCGGTCGTGCGCCACTGGTCGTGCGAACATTGTATTTTATAATTTCATCTCTTGCAGGTTCTGTCCAGGCAGTGCGCACGATCGCAGAATTCCAGTGCGCACGACCACTGGTCGTGCGCCAATGATCGTGCGCAGTATTCAATCCAGCGCCTATATAATAACCTGATCGCGAATTAGGTCGGGAGAGGCAATTTGGCTCCGTTCCGTCCGCCGTTTTCGCCGTTTTTAGAGGGATTTCATCCCCTAGGCCTCCTCCATCATCCAAGGGCTTGGAAGAAGGGTTCCTACACTCACTTGATCGCTAATGAAGAGGTTCTTCGCTTGAGACGTGGCCGGATGGTAAATCGCTGGAGAAGACGGGTTCATTGGGAGGTGTGACAGCCCTCCTCTACCCCGGACGCAGTTGAGACCGAGCTAGGACGCGGATTGACAACCCGGTGCTTCCTACCGTGAATCTACAACGAGACTCCGGATTCGGTCGTATCTCTCGCTCTTTTTCCTCTACTTATGTGGTTATAGTTGTTGTATTCTCTTTATATCGATGATGAACGCTGCGAATGATGTTTAAGATTGCTTATTTCATGATTATGAAATCATTTTGTTCATTTGTGTTAATGAGGTGTGCCCCGATCGATTTTCCGCTCCATTACCATGTCCGGTGCCGCACTAGCAATTGCTATTGGCGTGCTTGTTGAAGAGGTGTTTGCGACCCTCAATTCGTTAGCCTTCTCGCCCATCCGTCCTTTCGACGCAGCGCGCTCAAGGCCTGCCTAGTCTCCATCCCGCCAATCGAAGCATTGCATAGCTGCATTGCATAGGAGTAGGCGTAGTATTTTATTTAATTACTTGCAAACCAAACCACCCATTCAGTGTAGCCCCGACTAAGGACTTCGATCTCAAGTCCTTCCTCGAAACCTAACTCCACCTTACTGTGTTCCTCAAGAGACCGACACTCGGGGATTTTCCCCATTATTATTACTTGCGCGACCGGTGCACTTGCCGAAATTATCGCATCAAGTTTTTGGCGCCGTTGCCGGGGAATACAGTCGTGTGAGTTTTCTAGAGAGGGAGAATCTGAGAGAGAAGCCCTTTCATTTGTAAATTGCATCCTTTAAATTTTATTTCTGTTCTTTTTATTCCGCTTCCTTATTTAATATTAGGTTGCTTTAGTAATTTTTGTTTGGTATAATGTCTGCATAATAGCATTCTTATCTTGAATCGTATTATTTTTACACTATGTGGGCACATCTCAATATTCGTTGCCGTTGGTGTAGAGATACTTCTCACTCTAGTGATGAATGCCCTACGGAGGATAGTAGGCATAGTTCCTGCAGCCCAGCATATGGAGCACCGACTTCATCTGGTACTTCATATGGTGCGCGTAAGTCTTATGGCTACTCTGCTGAGCCTTTACCGTCATACTTCTTTTCGGCTCCAGCCCCCGCTGTGCCAAAGAAGCCCGCTAGGCAGTGCCAGTTTTGTCGGAGCACAGATCATGCCCTGAAGGATTGTGCTGTTTTTCGTCGCCAATTGGACGAGGATGACGAGCCGGATATCCGGATCGTCCCGAATCCTAACTCTGGCGGCACACCTTCAACATCCGGTTTTGTGTCATTGCCACCTTCACATCTTGAAGGGTATGGCGTTGACACAGTCACCAGATGCGTGGCTGATTTGGGCACCGACATTGCCGAGTCTATTCTCCCAGTGCATCCACCACTTCTAGTGGATTCGATTCTTCCCGCTGTTGTGCACACTACACTCGTCTCCGACGACATTGTCGATGAGGTGTCACAAGAGGAGGCGGTTGATCAGAGTGTTGTGCCTATTCCTATGGAGGAGGACAACCTTCTAGGTGAAGAGGAGTCTCCCTTAGCACCGGTGGAGGAAGTCCAAATCCTAAGCTTGGCTACCGTTGATCCCGCCGAGCCTTGTAGCATTGATGACAATGCGAGCATTATTTTGCTTCCCCAACCTGATGGGAGTGAGACCGGGACCGCTCCCCCGATGTTTGATCATTTACGTCTTTCGTCTCTTTTATTTCCTGGCCCCCTTTCGTCATCTGAGCCGGTGCAGGTTGAGTCTTCACAGGTGCTTCAGGAGGACTTGGAGCTGTTTGCTCAAGTCAATGATAAGAGCATCCTCTCATGTGAGGAGGTTTATTCCCCCTCCGCAGAGGAAGCTCCATTCATTGCCTTTTCCTCCTACTACCTCCCTGTTGACGATACCTTGCTAGGCAAGGATGTGTTTCGTGAGATGAGCGAGGACCAGGCCTCCTCCTTTTCTTACGTTCTCTACCCTCTACCTGTGAGGAGCAGGTATCTTTATTTAAGTAGAGGGGTGACTGTTCTATCACCGTATCGGTACTCGTTACCGACACGCATATTAGAACAGTTACCTGTGCACTTCTCCTTCCATAGGCCCATTAGCTAGAACTTTTATATTTTCAAATAAGTCGTGCTGGGATGACATTAACCCCAGTAGTTATCCTTATTTTTCCTGAAACTTTATTTTGTTTGGTTTAGTTGAGTTTTTGTTAATGCTATGAATGTCTCGATGCGCGTGCTGACTCCTGTTTGTGCGTAAACTGCACGGTGAATGGAGTTTTTACTAAAATTTTGGCCGCTGAAAAATTCCTAAAGCGCACGATCACTGATTGTGCGCACTACTTATCGGGCACGACCACTGGTCGTGCGATCGGCCCAGATTTTTATAAAAACCCCGTCCGCCCGAGCCCTTCGCGCACGACCTAGGGTTCTCGTTTGCGATCGCCCGTGCGCCGTTTCTGCCTGCTTGCCGCCGATCGTGCGCCTCCTTCCCTTCCGGTGAGCCCTTTCCCTATTTCTCCTCCTTCCTTTGCCCTCCTACCACCATGAGCTCCAGAGATCGTCACAAGGTCTACCAACGCTCTGGCCGCTCTTCCGCCTCTCCCGCTCAGATCCTCGCTAGGATGGCTACCTTTTCCAAAGATTCGCACACGAGGCGATTCAACTCTCTTAAGGAGAAGTCGTTCCTATCGCAGCGTCTAGTGGATTGGAACGAGTTGAATTCTATCGGCGATAATGGAGAGTTGTGCGAGGCCGTCCGCCAACGTTATTCCTTCGATCACTGGAGTGGGGTGCTTGGGTGCGATGATCTCGGCTACCGGGAGCTCTCCTTGGAATTTCTCGCTACATTTGAGTGGGAAGTGTTGCCCTCCGGCCAACGTCCGGGAAAGTGCTCTTTCCGAATTTTGGGCAAGGTTTTCACTCTTTCCTTATCCGAGTTGGCGGTGTGCGCTGGATTTTACACTGAAGCCGAGGCCGCGACGATCCCTTTTCTGGACTTGGATGTCTCCTTCCCAGATGGCGTTACTCCGCGTGCTGCGTGGGGTGCTCTTACGGGTCGTAATGAGGAATACGTGGCCAAAAAAAGCAAATTCACATGGATCGTCGCGCCTGCTCTCCGATACCTGCAGCACGTCCTCAGCCACTCTCTTGTTGCCCGTGCCCTTAGTCAGAATGTAGTAGGATGGCAAGATCTGATCTCCCTCTATAGTATGGAATTTCGGCAGCCCTTGCATCTCGGCTACATGTTGGCCTTCTTCTTCCATCACGAGGCTACCTACGGTCTCACCGGTGCCATTGGTGGTGCCTACTATATCACCCGCATTGCCAAAAGCTTGGGGATCTGGAGTCATCTGCCTCCGATGGTGCAGGTGACTGCACCCTCATTCATCACGCGGGCCACCATGGTGAGTTTCCATCTATTACGGGTCGTGGGGAAGAAGAGTAGTCGACGTTTTGTGGTCGTGATGCCAGGAGATGCGCCTAGGGAGAGGCATGACGATGAGGAGCACGGAGAGCCGGCTGAGCCGCCAAATACTCACCGCGAGGTAGCCCTTCCGCAGCCGCGAAGGCATTCATTTCAGCAGGAGCGGAGAGCCAAGGAAGAGGGCAGTTCTTCTAGAGCACCGGAGGTGCCAAGTTTCGATCGGCGCCTCTCCGATTTGGAGGCAAACCAGTACTGGCTTACGGATTTCGTCTATCAGCAGGCATTGCGGGGAGGGCTAAATATTCCCCCACCTCCGGGGAGGGCCGCTTCATCTTCCAGACGGTCGCCGTCCGTTGTGGTGCTAGATAGCGACAGCGACGACGAGTGATCTTCCCCCCTGCATGCGAGATATTCTAAGCCTTGTTTTCTGTTTAGTTTCTTTTGTTGAGTCGTTGAACTCCTTATCTTTTATTAATTGTAATAATAACATTTTGCTTGTGGAATGCTCTTCTGGGCATAGTTTATTTATTCAGCTTTTTCTGTTCCCTTATTTTGTGTGTGAGTGCTCAATATTGATGGCAGGAACAAGTTCACTCCCATGGGTGATAACTTAGATTTCTTGATTTTTTTTTCTTTTTTCTTTTCGTGTGCTCTCACATGTTTAGTTCAGTTTTCACTATTTTTGTTGCTCTAGTGTATAACTTTCAGGTGGCCTTTGTCTCTCATGATGGCGGACGTTGCGGACTGTTCTTGATCTTAAACGCCAATCGTCTGGTATGCTCATTTCTGAGCATTGGGTAACACTTCCTCCCCTCTTTCAGCTTCAAATTTCTAGATATCATGTTTAGCTTAAGTCTGGGGGAGCGGTTGTTATTATCCACTGTGCACGAGCTGCATTGCATACTAGAAGGTTGCTTTTTATTTATCATTTTCATTATCATCGTTGCATTCTTCTCACACCACTTCTCCCACTTGAGTGCGTGCTTGTCTTTTTGTTGTTGTTCCGTTTAAACTAGTTGGTTAGAATGTGAAATAGGTTGTTAACGCAGGAATTATTATTTGGAGTGCGATGTTGACTCATGTAGTGTTCTAGTCACTTCGCATGCTATGGTAGAATTTGTGTAGAACTAGGTTTTCTTTATGCATCTAATTTATATTTAGTATTTCTGCGTAAATTTAGATTTAGTATACTCAAATGGTGAATTTGTATGAAATTGACGATAACCTGGTATTGTGTGTGTACGATTGCTAGTCGTGTGTTGCTCGAGTCGGGAGGAAGGTTTATCTTTCTTGTGGGCTAAGAACTTGCCCCAAGCGACTCTCGAAGCATGGGTGAGAGCTACTCGTTGAGTCAAACATGATGTAGGCCACCCTTTGGCTAGTTTGAGCTTTGTTATGCCATGTCCATTTCATTCACCTTTGCAAGCCCATGTTGTGCCTACCATTCCTATTTTCAGCTCCTCTTCTTCCACCAGAGCCTGAAGCCTATCCTACACCCGCAACCAAAAATGTTTTAACTGCGCTCCTAATTTTCAACTTGTGTGGTGTTTGGAACCATTGTGTTAAGAAGGGAAAATAAAGTTTATCCGCTGATGTTGAACCAACCGGAGGATACATTAAAAAAAAAAAAAGTAGTTTGAAAGAAAAAAAAAGTCTTCCCGAGCTAAAAACAGAAAATCTGTTGGTGTTTGTGAAGTAGGCCGTGTGCACACCTGGTTTTCATGATAAGTCTGGGGGTGTGTCACACGAGCGTAGTTTGTGGTTTTGTGGGGTGCAGCGTTCCGATAGCTCACTTGGGTTGCGCAGCCATCGTGTTTAACTTTGAATATCATACCGTAACCTAAGCCTCGTTTTAATCCTATAAGTCCTACTGATGTGATTTGCGAGTTTGCTAGCGCCGTGGAGAGAGTGTGACCGGGCGAGCGTATGGTTCACGACGTTGATGGATTTCAGCGGAGTTATTCCTAAGCCCCGATCTTTTGCAACACCCGCCTCAGTGTCTCGTCACTTTCATACTGGGCATGATCGTCAAATTCTTCATAATTCACCAACTGAGTAGGACTAAATCTTTACTTACGCTTTAATACTTACGTAAATTAGTTAGCATAGTTAGAATCTCTTTCTACTAGAATTTCTACTCGCATGCGTATGTTACTTCGCACCGTACTCCTTTGTGTAATTCTCTATGTTAATTATTCGTTTTCACATTCCACCGGATTCGTTTGCTCGGGACGCGCAAACAGTTAAGTCTGGGGGTGTGATGAGTCCTGATCATATACACATTTATGGACTCATCCGGGCCATTATTCAGTAAATTCACCGCACTTTAGCCTTGTTATAGCTTATATTTGATAATCCATGCTAGGTGCACTTTTGGGCCCACTTTGGTGTGTTGTCGTGTGTATTATCTTTAGTAGTATTCATATGTCGTTAAGTGCCACTTTCAGTGGCTAGATCTGTGTTTGTGCTGGAATAGGAGGCGTGCAAGTGTTTCCGGTGCAATTCTGCACAGGAACACTGCGCACGATCACTTGTTCTAGTGCGCACGACCACCGGTCGTGCGCCACTAATCGTGCGCACTTAATCCTTTTTCACGAGCTCTGTCTGGTGCAGTGCGCACGACCATCGACTCCAGTGCGCACGACCATCGGTCGTGCGCCACTGCTCGTGCGCAGTGACCATTAAATTTCTGAGTTCTGTTTGCTGTAGTGCGCACGACCATCAACTCCAGTGCGCACGACCACCGGTCGTGCGCCACTGGTCGTGCGAACATTGTATTTTATAATTTCATCTCTTGCAGGTTCTGTCCAGGCAGTGCGCACGATCGCAGAATTCCAGTGCGCACGACCACTGGTCGTGCGCCAATGATCGTGCGCAGTATTCAATCCAGCGCCTATATAATAACCTGATCGCGAATTAGGTCGGGAGAGGCAATTTGGCTCCGTTCCGTCCGCCGTTTTCGCCGTTTTCAGAGGGATTTCATCCCCTAGGCCTCCTCCATCATCCAAGGGCTTGGAAGAAGGGTTCCTACACTCACTTGATCGCTAATGAAGAGGTTCTTCGCTTGAGACGTGGCCGGATGGTAAATCGCTGGAGAAGACGGGTTCATTGGGAGGTGTGACAGCCCTCCTCTACCCCGGACGCAGTTGAGACCGAGCTAGGACGCGGATTGACAACCCGGTGCTTCCTACCGTGAATCTACAACGAGACTCCGGATTCGGTCGTATCTCTCGCTCTTTTTCCTCTACTTATGTGGTTATAGTTGTTGTATTCTCTTTATATCGATGATGAACGCTACGAATGATGTTTAAGATTGCTTATTTCATGATTATGAAATCATTTTGTTCATTTGTGTTAATGAGGTGTGCCCCGATCGATTTTCCGCTCCATTACCATGTCCGGTGCCGCACTAGCAATTGCTATTGGCGTGCTTGTTGAAGAGGTGTTTGCGACCCTCAATTCGTTAGCCTTCTCGCCCATCCGTCCTTTCGACGCAGCGCGCTCAAGGCCTGCCTAGTCTCCATCCCGCCAATCGAAGCATTGCATAGCTGCATTGCATAGGAGTAGGCGTAGTATTTTATTTAATTACTTGCAAACCAAACCACCCATTCAGTGTAGCCCCGACTAAGGACTTCGATCTCAAGTCCTTCCTCGAAACCTAACTCCACCTTACTGTGTTCCTCAAGAGACCGACACTCGGGGATTTTCCCCATTATTATTACTTGCGCGACCGGTGCACTTGCCGAAATTATCGCATCAAGTTTTTGGCGCCGTTGCCGGGGAATACAGTCGTGTGAGTTTTCTAGAGAGGGAGAATCTGAGAGAGAAGCCCTTTGATTTGTAAATTGCATCCTTTAAATTTTATTTCTGTTCTTTTTATTCCGCTTCCTTATTTAATATTAGGTTGCTTTAGTAATTTCTGTTTGGTATATTGTCTGCATAATAGCATTCTTATCTTGAATCGTATTATTTTTACACTATGTGGGCACATCTCAATATTCGTTGCCGTTGGTGTAGAGATACTTCTCACTCTAGTGATGAATGCCCTACGGAGGATAGTAGGCATAGTTCCTGCAGCCCAGCATATGGAGCACCGACTTCATCTGGTACTTCATATGGTGCGCGTAAGTCTTATGGCTACTCTGCTGAGCCTTTACCGTCATACTTCTTTTCGGCTCCAGCCCCCGCTGTGCCAAAGAAGCCCGCTAGGCAGTGCCAGTTTTGTCGGAGCACAGATCATGCCCTGAAGGATTGTGCTGTTTTTCGTCGCCAATTGGACGAGGATGACGAGCCGGATATCCGGATCGTCCCGAATCCTAACTCTGGCGGCACACCTTCAACATCCGGTTTTGTGTCATTGCCACCCTGCAGAGTTTTCAACAACATACTGAAATGTATATTACTCCAATTTCTAAGTGTTTTAATATGCAGAAGTTTTAATAAAAAAGATAACTTCGTGTACTCCAGACATCCTTCCCACAACGGTTTATTTTTCTCCAAGAGAGACATATATAAAGTATTAACGTTTGCAGTGTTGCGAGCTGGAGGAAAGTCAAATGTCTCGTCTTCACCATATTGATCATTCCTGAATTCTTGTTCATCTGCTTTCTCATCATGTGTCAAGTTAGGGATGGTCGCATGCAACATTTCACCAATGAGACTGGTAGAGTTGCTATTGGTGTTAAGAAGGTTTGTTGTAAAAAGAAAAGATGTTACTAGGTTGGACCCCGGTGTGAGATAATCGACCATCGTGGTATATCCAATCTGTGTAGTTTTCCATAATACCATTCCATACCAGATACCCCTCTACCTCTTCCCGACACCACATCTTCGTATTAACACACTTTCTACAAGGGCATGGGCATTTTCACCAACTGGTGTATATCCATAGAATAAATCTAGCAAATATTTCATTCCTTCTACATAGATTTTTGAGTGGCGTGGCTCATTCATCCATTTTTTATCCATTGCTGGTAAAATTACAACGATTTGTACCTACATAAATAAATAAAGTAAATACACCGATCAGATTGAACAAAGTGTAAGTGATTTATCTTTCAATTAGCAACTACATCGATATATGCATATGAAAATGAGATAGTAGTAACTAACATGCAATGTTTACTATCACTAGATCACAAGTAAAGACTCACAAGCATATAAAATTGTTGTGTGATGAATTGCTTGAAGAAAAAAAATTAAACATTATTTTTTTGCTAGGTTTCTTTCAAATCTTCCAATTATTTGGAAGGCTGCCCCATTGAATCAAGTCTTGGGAGAAGGTATCATTTTGAAAAAATTAACAAAATTATTTAATTATAATATGTGCCCACTAGCTAATTGAATGGAGAAGATTTATTTAAAAAGCAGCATCAACAAAATAATGATGATTAAGGCATTAATTAATTAGGGCACTTTAATAACAACTCTTTAGAGCACAAGAAATGTAAACCCATCACTTAAAAGTCTACACCTTGATCTCCTCTGACAAATTCATTCTAACAAGGAAAGGGATCATGCATGAAGCTTAGAAGAGACACTCAAAGTTCTTTCAACACACTCAAAATTGAAACAAGATCAAATACATGAAGATATTGATTTTGCTTGATAAAACCACGCTTTAACATAAAAGCTACTCAAAATTAGCAGCCTCGGCGTCAAAATAATGAAGAGAACTCAATAATTACAAAACAATGTATACTAACAACACAACCAAAACATGATACAACTAATACCAATGAAATGTGAGAAAATGTTTAAAGCAGTAAAAACCAAAATGCAGCACAAGGAGGTTGATGTTTAAAGCAGTTTAATCAGATTATGCTTAATTAAAATAACAAAGTCAGATTGTATGTAACTCTTAAAGCTTTTTTAACCCATCAGCATAGTGAAGACTGTGTATGGCTTAAAGCATTGTGCAGATCTAGATATGCTTTCAACCTAATCAATACTTAGTTTTCTCTCAAACCTCAACGTGAAGATCGTAGGAATTGCAGAGCCTCCGCTGAATTAGGATTAAGTTGTTCTTCAAATCATGAGCATTAAGAACTGCTACCCTACCTCACCCAGCCGACATATTATTCATGAATTATAAGTCATCCTTACGAATAATCAGATATCAAATCAAGCAGCTTAGTAGCCCTAAATTCAGGAAGAAAATTGATAAGCAACATAACGAACCTTGCGGAGAAATGGACTGCGAGGCAGGAGGGAGCCACACGTGCGTAGCTCCAGCGGTGGCGATATCAGCGACTTGGGATTTCAATGTCTTATACCATCCTCCTTGCGGCTTCCATGATTCCTAGTTGAAGCCCTGCGAACCAACCAGCGAGAGATTGGAGACGACCTCTGAATGCGAGTGTTCGTACCTCCGACTGCGTTGAAGCACTAAATTGAAGAGGGTGTGAAGAGACTCAAGATTACAAGCATTCGTACCTCCGATGAGTTTAGCTCCAACGAGACGGCGGGGTTTTTGGGGGAGACGGGCGGTGTTCTTGGGGGAGACGACCGGGGTTCTTGCGGGAGGGGCGGGGTTCTTGCGGGAGATGAGGCGGGGAATGAAAATAAAACCAACCCAAAACCTTATTTATTAACCTTTGGCGGCGTTTTAAAATTAAAAACGGCGCTAATTGTAACCTATATTTTTGGCGACGCTTTTTGAACTAAAAAACACCGCTATTATAAAATAAAACCGCGGCGTTTTAAAAAGCGCCGCATAAAAAGCGCCGCAATAGATCTATTTTGTTGTAGCGCGGGGAGTACATTCCACCTTGATGGACCTCTGGATGCTTCGAGTAACCCTCTCATCTCTTCGCAATGATTACGCGTAATTTCTAACTAATTCTTTTACGCGTTTTTCTTGCCATTACTCATTTACGTTGGAAATCATCCATGTTTCTCTGCTCGATTATCTCATACCAATTATAACCGTTGGAATTAATTACGTGTTAATTTTCCGAGACTCCTATATAGGAGATTTATTCTGAATCGTTTTGTATACGCTACACGCTTTCAGAAATCTCTCTCTTACTCTCTGGTTTTTGCTACCATTTTCGTGATTCTGCTTTCTTTTCATTTGCTTCATTAAGTGGGAGCTCGAGTACTCTGTGCTTCTTCGGTGTCCGCGCACATCGGAGTTTTCGGGATCTAGCTGGATGTTGTACCTTGGAGGAGTGAGCATCGGTCGAAAGTCCTGCCGGAGGGTGGTGCAACTTCTTTAGGGCAGTGATCACACTGTTAGACAAAAACATTCACATATGGAACAACATTGAAGCAGGTGGAAGGAAACGAAGAGGGAAGAAAAATAAAGAGCTTCATTTGAAATGCATTCAGATCATGTCTTACAAATAAGAGAACTAATCCACTGCTTTTATAGTGCAGGGAAGAAGCAAAACAGGCATACGGGAAACAGGAGAACATAAATGAAATTAAAAGACCAAGGTTCAAGGTGTCTCCTGGAATTCCAGTACAGTTACAATATTGAAAACATAACATTATTTATTGCAGGTCAGCAGGGCCGATGGATGGGCTTTTGGCTGGGCCGATCCAGGTTCAAATATCTCAACACCCCCTCTTGATCCGATCGGTCCAGACATTTTGATCTTCTCCCTGATTTCGATAAATCTGCTCCTGGTGAGCGGCTTTGTGAGGAAGTCGGCGAGCTGATCTTCGCTAGGGCAGTGCTCGATCTTCACTTCTTTGCTTTCGATTTTCTCGCGAATGAAATGGTGTTTGATTTCGATGTGTTTGCTTTTGTTATGGAAGACTGGGTTTTTGGAAAGGGCAATCGCAGACATGTTGTCGCATTTTAGCAGAAATGGGGTTTTGTTCTTCTTCTCCTCTAGTTCCTCTATCATTCTCTGTAGCCAAATTCCTTCGCATGTCCCTCCACAGAGTGCCATGTACTCTGCCTCAGTGGTAGACAGCGCAACAGTGTGCTGTTTCCTTGAGGACCAGGAGATGGGGCTGTTTCCATAGAAGAAGATATAGGCCCCGGTGCTTCTTCTATCATCGATTGACCCTGCCTAGTCTGAGTCACAGTATCCAATGAGGCATGGTTCCAGATTCCTTGAGTAATTTAGCCCAAGGTTGGTTGTCCCTTTGATATAGCGTAGGACACGTTTTGCCCCATTCATGTGAATTTGTGATGGCTTGCTGACGAAACGAGATAGAAGGTTAACTGCAAATTCTAGATCTGGACGGGTGTTTGTTAGGTACATCAGTGACCCAACAAGACTCCTGTACTTTTCTTTCATTTGCTGGTTCATCTCCTTCCTTGATAGCACCAAATTTTTCTCCTGTTTGAGTGGGAGAAATGCAGGGATTGCAATCTTGCATGCTGAACTTTTTGAGCAGATCTAGTGCATATCTCTCTTGAGATATGAAAATGGATCCTGGTGTTTGTAGAATTTGCATGCCTAGAAAAAACTTAAGGAGACCAAGATCAGTCATAGCATACCTGCCCTTCATGTTGGTTTTGAATTCTTCAATTGAGGATGGGGAGGCACCTGTGACAATTAGGTCATCCACATAGAGGCACACAAATATCTTGTCTCCAGCAGTATCGGTTTTTACAAACAGGGATTTCGATGAAACCTTCGCACCAGTTGCCAGAATGGACACTATCCGTTTGTTGTTAGCATTAGCCGCCAACAAAGGATATCCAGTCTACCAACTAGATGTTCCATCCATGAGAATGAAAAAGAAGATGAAGATTTCTATCCCAACACTGAGCATGCCAATGAAGAGCTCAGGACTCTTACTCCAGAAGAGGAAATCACTGTCTCATCACCACCCCAAAGGACAAGATCACTCCAGGACATTTATGAAAGGTCAGAAGCTGCACTCTTCCATTCAGCACCCACCAGCTATCAAGAAGCATCTCAAGAAGAAGCCTGGCTAAAAGCAATGAAAGAAGAAATTGAACTTATAGAGAAGAACAACACCTGGAGACTTGTCCCTAGACCTACTAATAAGGATGTCATTGGGGTGAAATGGATCTTCAAACTTAAACACAATGAAAGAGGAGAAGTTAATAAGCACAAAGCACGAGTTGTTGCCAAGGGGTACAGTCAACATTTAGGAAGGTAGATGATGAGCTCATATCGCTGACGATTTTGTATGCAGAACTATTAAGCTCTGATACCACTGTTAGACAAAAACATTCACATATGGAACAACATTGAAGCAGGTGGAAGGAAACGAAGAGGGAAGAAAAATAAAGAGCTTCATTTGAAATGCATTCAGATCATGTCTTACAAATAAGAGAACTAATCCACTGCTTTTATAGTGCAGGGAAGAAGCAAAACAGGCATACGGGAATTAGGAGAACATAAATGAAATTAAAAGACCAAGGTTCAAGGTGTCTCCTGGAATTCCAGTACAGTTACAATATTGAAAACATAACATTATTTATTGCAGGTCAGCAGGGCCGATGGATGGGCTTTTGGCTGGGCCGGTCCAGGTTCAAATATCTCAACACACACGCCTTACCTATGCTCGATTTTAATCTATTCTATATTCTGATTACTATTATTTCTAACTCATCTGTTTATTCAAAATCTGTTAATATTTTTTATTTACTGTTTCTCAAATTCGAAAAATACATATAAATATAGAAATATATGAAAAATATTTCAACAATCCACTCAAAACAACAATCGAGCTGAACAAAAACAATTTAAATGCATCAACCCAGTTTTCTAAGACAAAGGTATGGGATCACATGAATCAAATTTTTATTTCGAGAGAAAATTATTTCATCTAGAATCAAAAGTAGTCGATCACACAGGAAAAAAAACATGACATATTAATGCACACAGATACCATCCAATTGTTTTCAATGCAAAAAAACGTAGGAATATTGATTCTCTCGAGCTAGTCCGGATCAGTGCATAACAACCATTGCTAGGAAAGCAATTAGTACCGCCGCCAACTATGGAGAAGAAATAGCGTTGGCTGAATTGCCTTCCCCTCCGGTAGGAGATGGGGCTGGTGCTTCCGTTTCTGCAACGACATTGATGAACAGCTTCATTCCTGCTTCACAGTGTTTTCCCTTACTGCAAATGTACCATTTTCTTCCTGGAGCAGCCAGAGTGACGATATCATTTCCCGTCGTGCGAGCCAGGGCGTTTGCCGATGTATTGCATGACTTGAAGTCGGCACCGCCAACCGCAAGAACGTCGTGTTTCGCAGCATCGTAGCGAAAAACTGCCGGATACACAATTTAGTTTCCATTAATGTTTGGTTCATATGATAGTTAAGTGCAAAGAAGAAGGATTTGTCAACTGTAACGACCCTTGAAGTAAAGAGTTAATTTCTTGGGATTTAGAAATTAGGAATTAGGATTTAGGGTTTTACCGAGGTTGTCGCCAACTTTGAATTGCTTGCCTTCTGCCCAGGTTGTGTAGTTCACTCCGAGATTCCACCCTGCATGGTCGCCAACTTGGAAATCAGTTGCCCCATGGACGGCGATGGCTGAAAGAACAGCCATAGCAATGAAGAAAGGTAGCTTGGCCGCCATTAATGGAGTCTCTCTCTCTCTCTCTCTCCCTCTCAGAAAGATGAGAAAACTGAATGCGGAAAGGAGTGTAGAATGACTGCCGAATACCATTAATTAGAAAAAGCCTTGCTTTTATAGAAGAGAACGTCTACATTTGAAAGAAAGTTTCTTCGCTTCCGGACGGGCCAGGCGGCGGGGGCGGGCTGCCTGCTTAATTAACATCGAAAGAAGAATACGCGTATAGAAACAGAAAGGGAAGAAAATGAATACAAATGGAGCGTATTGCTGAGTCTAATTTAAACGTTTTTGATTGATTTTATATTATATTTGCAATAGATTAGTTATTTAATATATATCTTTTGCTTCAGACTTTAGGTAATTTTTGATAGGACAAGGGACGGACTGTCCAGAAATCCAAAGCGGGCAGCGAGAAGATGCTAAAGAAACACGTGCTAGGGGATCCTGGTCTGGTCGTATGAAATGCAAATGAAATGCACTCCGGAAATGTAAATGAAGGAATTTAAATTTCTATATTATGGTCTACCTTTTAGTTATTCACTTATACTATAAATATAAAAAGCAATTGTATGGCTACTGTTTATTGCTACTATTCAGTGGAGCTAATGTAGCATCATGTGTGCACGCAGTATAAAATTATTAATTTTTACCTTCAATTTAAGGAAAAAAATTTACCCAACTTCTGTAAATAATAGAGTCTTCCAATCGGGCAAGAGACTTTTATGATACAAGCACCAATTTCGATTAGTGCTTCCCAAAACACTAACCTCATAAGGGATGCAAATGAAAATTCCATTCTAACAATTTCTAGATAGATTAGGACAACTATCTACAATGTTGCCGACGACACGGTACTAATATAATAAGAAAATCAAAATGTTTTACAGTGGAGAGGCGGGAGAAGATTTGATAATTAATTGCTTTTTTACTTGATTGAAAAATACTGCAGATACAATGGGTTTTATAGAGTCATTAGTAATTTTCTGGATTAGCCCCTTAATGAGCATAAGGTGAAGGTTACATTAATACTGCTAATTAAACATTGTTGTTACAACCTTCTTATTAAAAGCTGGTGGCGCAGACTTTCATTTCATTACACCCCCCCCCCCCCCCCCCCCCCCCCCCCCTAAGTCTGTGTCGGGAGAAATTCTGATCCTTGCCGTAAGTTCTTTGAAGCATTCCCTCGGTAGAGGCTTTGTCAAAATGTCGGCGAGTAGATCTCCAGATGCGCAGTGAAACGGCTCAATATCCTTCTTCTCGACGACCTCTCTGATGAAGTGGAAGCGGACACCGATGTGTTTGCTCCTTCCGTGATGAACAGGGTTCTTCGAGAGTGAGATCGCAGAAGTATTGTCGCAGAGCAGCTTCGTGCTTTCTCCAGTTCCTTCATCTTCAAGTTCCGTCTTCATTCTTTGTAGCCATATGGTCTCACAGACGGCTGAGTTGAGTGCCATGTATTCGGCTTCTGTTGTGGACAACGCTACGGTGTGTTGCTTCCGCGAGCTCCAGGAGATGGGGCTTGTACCTGCAAAAAAGATGAAATCACTAGTGTTTTTTCTTTCACAAAGATCACCTCCTCAATCCGAGTCGGAATAACCGACCAGATTGAAGCTTTCCCCTTTCTTAAAATAGTTCCCATAATTTTGAGTTCCTTTTAGGTAACGGAGGATGCGCTTGGCTGCTTGGAAATGAGTTTTGGACGGATTGCTCATGAATCTTGCGGTAATGTTGACGACGTTTTCTATATCAGGTCTTGTGTGGGTGAGATACAGGAGTGACCCTACCAAGCTCCTATATTCATTACTGTCTGTGCCTTCTTCTTCTTCAGTCTTGGTCAGAAGTTTTTCCACTGTAGACATTGGTGATGATGTATGGTTGCAGTCGGCCATTTGGAATTTGTTTAATAGAGACGTGATGTAGAGTCGTTGGCTGAGGTGAATTCCGTCAATGCTGCGTTGAACTTGCATTCCCAGAAAGAATGATTAGTTCCCCATGTCCGACATTTCGTATTCTTTCTTCATGTCTTCTCTGAATTGCTTTAATAAAGTTGGTTGAGTCCCTGTGACAATGACGTAATCAACATAAAGACTCACAATTACCTTCTCTGATTCTTGTTGTTTGATGTATAAAGTAGGTTCGGATAGGCTTTTGCTGAAACCAGTCCTCTGGAAATATTTGTCGATGTTGCTATGCCATGCCCGTGGTGCCTTCTTAAGTCCATACAACGCCTTGTGGAGTTTGTAGACTTGGTCCTTCTTACTTGTAATCTCAAAACCCGAGGGTTGGCTCACAAACACTTCTTCCAATTCTCCGTTGAGAAAGGCTGATTTCACGTCAAGATGATAGATGAGATATTTCAGGTGAGCTGTCCAAGCTAATATCATTCAGATAGTTGTGAAACGAGCGACTGGAGCAAAGGTTTCACTGTAGTCTTCACCAGGCTTCTGGGAATAACCTTTGGCAACTAATCGGGCCTTATACTTGACAATGTTCCCCTTGTCATTGTGTTTTAATTTGTAGACCCATTTTTGGCCAATTATGTCCATGTTTGCTGGTTTTGATACAAGTGACCAAGTATTGTTTTTGGTGATGCAATTCAGTTCTTCTTCCATGGCATTTCTCCATTCATCTTTATTTTCAGCTTCTTCAAAAGAAGCAGGTATTGAGACAGAGAGGGCAAACTCACTTCCTTGATATATTTCTTGCAAAGATCGAGTGCGACGGGGTGATGATGATTCTTGATCAGAAGATTCAGACTCAGGTCTTTCCTCATTGTAGTGGATGGGACTAGATTGGAGCTCTAGTTCAACCGGCAATTGAGATGAGGATGATGTGCTCGAGAGATCTGAACCCCAAGGCCACTCCAAATCCTCATTAAAAGTAACATCTCTGGAAATTAATATTTTATTTGTTGTGGGTATAAGAAGTCTATATGCTTTGCTCTGTTCACTGTACCCGATTAACACACATTTTTGACTTGTGGTTTCCAGTTTGTCTGTTTTGTAGTTAACTTTATGAGCATAGGCAGTGCACCCAAAAGTTCTATGATGAGACATGTCAGGTTTGAAACCAAAGAGGGCTTCATATGGGGTTGATTGTGAGAGGCCTTTGGTGATGCTCCTGTTCAGAATGTAGGTGGCAGTGGCAGTGGCATCTCCCCACAATGATTTTGGACAGGAAGAATGGACAAGCATGGTTCTTCCCATCTCAACAATACTCATATTCCTCCTTTCTACTACCCCACAATGTTTAGAAGCATGGTTTTCACCTAAAAGCGGCTTCATGAATGTCAGACATTGGTGTGTCTGGAGGGCATTGTGACATTTGCTCCTCTATTGCCTTGTCTAAAGCACACTACAAAGTATTAAAAAATTGAATTCATACGAAGCAAATTTATGTATAATCAACTGACAGGAAATATGTCGAAGATAAAAACCTCCTTACTTTTTTTTGACGTGGCTTCATCATCCACCAAGTTTTTACCCTTTTTCTTTGAAGTGCGGCTATCTACATATAATTCAAGCCGAGTCGGCTCCATTCCCAATTCATCAGCCTAGGGAAAAAATAAAATATCCTTGTGTTAAAAATGCCAGAAGCATAACTGAGCAATTGTTTTATATTTGTACTTGTACAACATACCAACATTTTCTTACGATTGGCAAGACTCATTCTTCCAAGGGCATGTGCCCCAGTTTGCTTACTTCGACATATTTTATTTTTTTCACTTATATTTTGCTAATACCACATTTCGATGTCATAATAATATAAATTTAATATGTGTTGGGGAAATGATTTATCTTAACCCCTTGAATTAAGAAGAATATAAATTCTAAGTATGAAAAATTAGGCTAAGTAAATATGCGTCGAATAGTATTCGACGCAACGTCGAAATACATTCGACGTCTCTCTCAGAATGAGTCGAAGTAACTCTTAGAAGAATTCAACGCATTCTATGTCGACGTTACTCTAACTTCTAGTCGACGCATCTAGTGAAGTCGACGCACCTTAGTCGACGCTCCTTCCTTATTCTCCTCTCAATGTTCAGTCAGGATGAATTCAACGCTTACGTCAAATAGTAATCGACGCACGTCGATATCAACAAAAAATTCAAAAACACGCCAGATCTCTTTCCTTCTTTCTGTAGATCTGATTTATATGGAATGATATTATTCTTTTATAGCCGTTCTGAATCAGCCTTTCCATCTATTTGATTCTTGGTTAATTTGATTAAGATTGTTATGGATATTATTTGAAATCAGAATGAATTCTTTTCCTTCTACAGAAATATTCATTATGGAAACTCTTATCTCTTCCTAATTTTCTGTCTACTAATTAATTATTCCCCTTTAAAAATATCTTTTAAACAGAGCTATAAATAAGAGGAGATCGGCAGAGAATGACAACAAGTGTACCACCATATTCATTTTGAAAAAGAGGAAGAACTCCCAAGTGAAAAGAGAGACAATTGAGAAATAGTGCTGCAGCAAAGATCAACCTTTCTTCTCCTCATTCTGAAGCCATACTGCTGCAAACTCTGATAGCTCTCACTAAAAGAGAGAAAAGGCTCACAATCTCCTTCTCACTATAGAAGAGAGATTTCATTCACTATTTCTTGTGCTTCTAATCTTCTTGCTAGGAAGAAGATTCTTTCTTGTTTCAAATACTTCTTCTTCTCTTTCTAATTTCATTTTCAAATATTATAAAAGAGTTTTTAGAATCTCTCTTCAAAAAATTCAGTTGTACTGGTTCTAAGAGTCTCCTTTTCAAAAGACTCAGGCTGGTTCTAAGAGTCTCCTTATCAAAAGACTCAGAATGGTTCTAAGAGTCTCCTTATCAAAAGACTCAGTGCAAGATAGTGAGTTCCTACCAAAGGGGGTAGAAGAGTGGACTACCCAAAGTTTGGGGAACCACTATATTTCTTTGTGTTGTGCTGTGATTTTCTTCTTGTTATTTTCCTTCTTTATTTGCTTAATTCTTGTTGGTGTGTGGGAAACTTAAATCTGTGATTATTACACATATATATATATATATATAATTGCACAAAGTATTTTTAATCTCTATTCACCCCCCCCCCCCTCTAGAGAATTCTAGTGAGGTTAACTATGCACTTTCAATTGAGCCAGGTTGATCTAAAAAGGTTAACTCCTTGATCAAAAAGATCCTACCTCTTATTTATACATATATATATTTCTAAAAATTATTTTTCACATGGCACAAATCAAAGATTATGCTTCCACCAGACCACCAATTTGCAATCTTGAAAAGTTTGCACTTTGGAAAACAAGAATTAAGATCTATCTAAACTCTATTGATGTAGAATTATTTGATGTTATTATGACAGGTCCTCCCAAGCCATAAAAGAAGGACTCAAGTGGAAAGGTCACACAAACACTTGCTCCAAAGGCTGAATGGACAGATGAAGAAAAGAAAGCTCAAGCATGTGATGCCAAAGCTATGAATATCTTAGTCTTAACCCTCTCAGACGAAATCTTCCAAAAGATTGCTGAATGTGAGTCAGCTAAGGAAGTATGGGAAGCTCTCACCAAAATGGTAGAGGGAAGTGTTGATAAGAAAAAGGATAGAAAGGCACTACTCATCTCTCAATATGAAAACTTCCAGAAGAAAGAAGGTGAAAGTGTTGCTGACATGTATGCCAGATTCAGCCTCATAGTGAATGAGTTGAGAACACTTGAAAAGGATATATCTCTCACTGAGATAAATGACAAACTGCTAACTTGCTTCCCTAGCTCTTGGGATTCAAGAATCTGGCCAATTAGAGACTCCAGAAGTCAAAGAGAAATCTCAACAGATGTCCTGTTGGGTAAATTAAAATCTTATGAGCAACTGTTGAAAACAAGAGCTGAGAAAGAAGAGAAAGAAAAGGCTCCTTCACTCTCAAAAGAAAAGAGTATTGCATTGAAGGCTGTTGAAGGTGAACCCTCTACAAGTGATGAGGAGCTGATCAGTCTACTGGCCAGAAGGTTCAAGAAGTGGATCAAAACAGAAGGATCCAGAGGAAGAGACTCAAAAACCAGGTGTAATAAAACACCTACTAAAGAGACTATATGTTACTCTTGCAGGAAACCTGGACATATTGCACCTGAATGTCCTAAGGAGGTCAGCAAAAAGAAAGATCTGAAAAAGAAAAATAAGAAAGAGAAAGATTTCATTGCTCAATCATGGACTGATTCAGAATCTGAAGAAGGCACCTCATCTGACAATGATCAAGAAGAGGCCAAGCTAGAGGAAACCTGTTTGATGGCCACTGAGAAGCCCGAGGATACATCTATGGTAAATATATTTGATGATATAGATTTTTCTTCCACTGATTTCAAAAACAATTTCAAAGAATTCTGCTTAGATCTAATCAAATCTGAAAAAGAAATAAAAGAACTAAGAAAAGAATTAAACAATCTCAAACAAATGAAAACACAATATAAAAACTATGAGCTCAGTCTAGGACTCTCAGAGGAGGAACTAGATAAAATCTATACTGAAAATCTAACGCTAAGAAATGAGCTAGCAAAGGCAAAAGCCTTTGAAGACTCTCTAAATGGGAGAAGTCAGAAGCTCAAGAATATTTCTGAGAATCTCACTAACAGATTTAGACAACTGAAGTTTAACACTAATGAAGAACCCAAATCTCAATCATCCAGCAAATCTGTCTGGAAACATCCTATTCACTTCACTAGGGAGAATCATCCAACAGGAGAGAGATCACATGAAAATCCAGAAACAACCACTGTATTTAATAAAAATAATCCCATTACATATGAAGGAATCCTAGGTAAATATCCTCAGAAAAGAAATAAACATGCGTCGAATTCTTATCAACGTGCATCGATTTCTAATCGACGCTTACACCAAAGTGCGTCGACTTCTACCCGACGCAACTTCTTCCATGCTTCGACTAAAAGTGAACGCAGAATGAAGGAAGCATCGACCTCTACTCGACGCAACCTTGAGCATACCTCGACTTCATATCGACACAACCATAAGCCTACGTCAAATTCATATCGACGCAACCAATCTGACAGAAATTTCTCCTCTTCCAAACAATCCTCTCAATCTATGTCCTTCTATTATGAACACTATTTCTGCGACATTACCAAAGAAAATTGGTATGATAAGCCAATACCCCTAAAGGAGGAAGGATATTCTGAAAAACCCACTTATTCTTTCATTAAATCTTTTACTGTTGGGAGGAAGGGACCCCAGCTCAGCAGGGTCCAAACTAATGTTTAAAATCTTATGTGCAGATGTATCACATCTCCAGGCTGGTGTGGTACTTGGACAGTGGATGCTCCATGCACATGACAGGGTACAGAAATCTGTTAACCAATTTTGAGGATAGACATGGACCACCAGTGACCTTTGGAGACTCTAGCTGTGGGCAAACCAGGGGCTTTGGAGATTTTAAAGAAGGAAAAGTTACCTTCAAGAATGCAGCAGTAGTCAAAGGACTGAAGCACAATCTGATAAGTATAAGTCAGATATGTGACAGTGGTAAGTATGAGGTAAAATTCACCACACTACTTTGCCATATTATTGATGTCAAGTCTGGTGCCATAGTACTCAATGGAATTAGAAAAGGGAAAGTATATATAGTGGATTTTAGCTCCTCACCCACAGAAGTTTGTTTGTTTAACAATATTATTGATAAGAGTTAATTATGGCATAGGAGACTGGGTCACTTAAACCACAAAACCATTAGTAAGCTAGCAAAGAATAACCTAGTCAGAGGCCTACCAAAGGGTAGGTACTCTAAGGATTCTCCATGTAGACCTTGCCAACTAGGAAAACAGACCAAATCATCCTTCAAACCAATTGGTAAGGATGACTCTCCCAGGATTCTCTACTTACTTCATATGGATCTCTTTGGTCCCATATCCACTCAGAGCTTAGGTGGAAAATCTTATACACTAGTCATTGTGGATGACTATTCTAGGTTTAGCTGGGTATTCTTTCTAAGGGCTAAGTCTGAAACCCATAAGATTCTCTCAAAATTCATAAAACAGATTCAATCTGAGTTTAACACTCATGTTTCAATTATCAGAAGTGATCATGGGACTGAATTTGAAAATCAGTTGATCTGTAGTTTCTGTGAGGATATAGGTATTAAACAAAGTTTCTCAGCCCCTAGAACTCCTCAACAAAATGGAGTTGCTGAAAGAAAGAATAGAACTTTAATTGAATCAGGAAGGACCTTACTTGCAGAATCAGGATTACCAAAAACCTTCTAGGCTGAAGCAGTCAACACTGCCAACTATGTTCTAAATAGAAGCCTCATACACAAAACTAAATCAAAGACTCCATATGAGCTCCTGAAAGGAAAAACACCCATTGTTAAATATTTTAAAATTTTTGGATGTGCCTGCTTTATTCTAAATAATGGGAAAGATCATCTTGCCAAATTTGACAAGAAGTCTGATGATGGAATATTTCTGGGATACTCATCATCTAGTAAAGCCTATAGGTGCTATAACAAGAGAACTCTTAAAATTGAAGAATCTATGCACATTATATTTGATGAAATTAACATGCTGTTTAAGGGGGAGGAAACTCCCACCAGTTCTTTTCCACAGGAAAACAGCAGCATAGAAACACGCTTAAGCAACTGGTTCTAGAAAACACAGATAATGGAAAAGAAAACCAGCTAGAGGAATCAAGTGAGGAATTTGAACAAGAACATGAAGAAGATTCAGAAAAGAGCATTCAAAACCAACTCCCACAAGAGAACATGGTTCAGGAAGAACAGGTGGACAATGATCCCATTGCTAATGAGGAAGAAGAACATCTGACAAGTCCAAGCAGGACAAGGGTCAATTTGAAGGATCATCCACAATCTCAAGTAATTGGAGACCCCAATACAGGAGTAAGAACAAGACACCAAGTCTCCAATGGGATGATGCTCCAATGCTTCTTATCACAAGTTGAACCAAAGAAGTTTGAGGAAGCAAATTGTGATCCTCACTGGATTATGGCCATGCAAGAAGAACTAGGCCAATTTGAAAGAAACAAAGTGTGGAACTTAGTTGAAAGACCAAGAAACTACCCAGTGATTGGTACAAAGTGGGTATACAGAAACAAACTAGATTCCACTGGAGTAATTGTCAGGAACAAGGCAAGACTTGTAGCACAAGGATATAGACAAGAAGAAGGAATAGACTACAACCAAAACTTCTCTCCAGTAGCCAGATTGGAGGCAATCAGTCTCTTCCTTGCCTATGCAGCTTTCATGAAGATGAAAGTCTATCAGATGGATGTCAAAAGTGTCTTTTTGAATGGTGACATTCAAGAAGAGGTATATGTAGAGCAACCACCAGGTTTTGTAAATCCCTCCTCTCCTAACTTTGTTTATAGACTTAACAAAGCACTATATGGTCTTAAGCAAGCACCTAGAGCTTGGTATGAAACTCTCTCTAACTTCCTTTTAGAAAATTCTTTTGAAAGAGGAAAAGTGGATAAAATACTTTTTACTAAGATCCATAAAAATCAACTCCTTCTTGTTCAAATCTATGTAGATGACATCATCTTTAGCTCAACTCATCCCAAACTTTGTAAAAGATTTGCTAATCTAATGCAATCTAAATTTGAAATGAGTAGTATGGGAGAACTCTCTTATTTCCTAGGACTACAAGTAAAACAAAGTAGTGAGGGAATCTTCATCTCACAGCCTAAGTACACTAAAGAGTTAATCAAAAAGTTTGGTATGGAATCAGCTTCTACTATGAAAACACCTATGGCAACTAATGCCATTATAGAAAAGGATGACAAGGGAAAATCAGTAGATCAAAAGACATATAGGGCAATAATAGGATCCCTTCTATATCTAACAGCTAGCAGACCTGACATTATGTTTGTCACTTGCATATGTGCTAGATTTCAGGTTAATCCAAAAGAATCCCATCTCACCTCTGTAAAAAGGATTCTTAGATACCTAAAGGGAACCCCTGAACTAGGTCTGTGGTACTCAGCAGAAACCAACTTTGAATTAATAGGTTTCTCAGATGCAGATTATGCTGGATGTAGGGTTGATAGAAAAAAGTACATTTGGTACTTGCCAATTCCTAGGTGACAGATTAATATCATGGTTTAGTAAGAAACAAACCTCAGTCTTAACCTCCACAGATGAAACTGAATACATAGCTGCTGGGAGCTGTTCTTCACAAATCCTGTGGATGCAAAATCAGCTTCTTGACTACAAATTGGAGGTCAATAACTCTAAGATCTATTGTGATAGCTCAAGTGCTATATCCATAGCATCCAATCCAGTCCTTCATAGTAGAACCAAACATATAGAGATCAGACATCACTTCCTTAGAGACAATGTAGAAAAATGTAAGATAACCTTAGAATACATTCCTACAGACAGTCAAAGAGCAGACATCTTCACAAAACACTTGGATGAAACTCAGCATAATTACTTCATCAACACCATAGGAATGCTTGATGGAAGCCTGTAACCACCATTGTTGGGGAAATCTAAAAGATCTAAGAAAGTATTTGAAGATACGTCAAATATATATCGACGCACCGTCGACTTTATATCGACGCAAGTCTATGAACACGTCGACAAAACGCTAGGATGACATATCTCCACGGAGCGTCGACTCCATATCGACGCATACGTCGACATCAATGCCCATGCGTCGGCAACAATTCACCGTAACGTCGACCTCTTGTCAAAATTAGAATCAAATCCTTACTTCCTCTTTTGACGATTGGATTACCTGATATACCTTGATTTCTGTTTCCTTTCTCGACGTTTCACCTTCTTTAAATAATACCTCTTATTTCATAACATATACTCTCCTCAACTGCCAAAATTTCGTCTTCTACCTCTCTCTCTCTCTCTGCATCAATGACACCAACTCCTGATCAATCGGCCCTCATCAAAGCGATGAACGATGCGCTTGAACAACTAGTAAATGACTTCCAGACTTGACTGAACCACTTCGCCAACGAGTGTGCTGCCATGATCAACACCTGTGCAGCCAAACTGACAAATCTCTCTGCTTCTCTTCCTGAGCTTAATGCTCTCATTCAAGAACAGCCTCTGTCGCCAGAAGTGTTTAAATCCTTTATGCAGGATATAAACAAGGGGGGAGAGTTGCTCCAGAAACCCCCCTTGCCGGGTTCTCTATCTCTCTTAAAAGCTCAGGGTTAATTTCCTCTCCAACTCTAAATATTATCTCTAAAGTATTACACCAACTTCTTTTCTTACAATAGGCTCCAATCTTCTTCAATCACTCTGACTACACCTTCAACAAACACTTTGGAGAGACCTCATCTTACCATACTGAAGGAGATCATGCTGTGGATTCAGCATTCAGAGTAGATGCCCCACATATCTAGGGGGAGATTGTTGTGGCAAAGAACACAGAAGTCCAGGGGGAGGAAGAAGCAGCCTCCTCTGATGACTGGAGAGGACAAGTGTGGATTGAAGCAACCCCATGTGAGGAAGAAATTCAGCATCACTCTCCTGGCTTCTCTGCCAGTTATATCAAACTTAAGACACCCCTACTTGAGGATATCCCTTCAGGAGAGATTGAAGGAGACAAACATCCCTTAGCAGAAATTGCCCTACCAGAGGACATTCTGCCTTCCATTGCAGATCAAACTCCTCTTCTTGAAGAAGTTCCTTCTCCACCTAAAAAGAAAACTCCACTTCAACCTTCCTCTCTACCTCCACCAGTAACAAAACTTACTGAGCAACTTAAAGCACCTACCCAAATCCTACCTAGGCAAAGTCCAGGAGGACAAATAAAAAGAAAAAGAGAAGCCACCCCTTACTGGCAAAAATTCTCCAAAGAAGAAAGAAAAGAATATGTAAAGGAAAATAAATATAAAAAGGCTGTTGAGGAGATAAAGAGGTTTGAAAAGATGCCTGTTATCACTCCTAACAGCCCTGTAAAGGAATACCATGACCCTGACATGGAAAAGAGGCATGAAGAAATAAGAGAAAGAGAGCTGTATGAATATGAAGCAGCTATGAAAGAAGTAGAAGATAAGTGGAAAGTCTGGATGGAAAAGATCAATATGGGAATGACCAAGGAACAAATTTTTGCTGAATCTACCATCAAAATTCCAAAGAAATTATTTGATACTGAAGCCTATCTGAAGAAAAATCCTCAGGCAGGGCTTATCCTAGAAAAAGGACAAAAGCACAAAAGGGGTGTAGGATGTTCAGAAGATGTTTACATCCCCTATAAGAAGCCTGAAAGGCCAAAAGGATTAGACAAATGGCATGATTCACCCTGGAAAGGGAAAGGAAAGATGACTGAGATCTGATGCGATGATTCGGCAAGTGCACCGGTCGCGCAAGTAATAATAATGGGGAAAATCCCCGAGTGTCGGTCTCTTGAGGAACACAGTAAGGTGGAGTTAGGTTTCGAGGAAGGACTTGAGATTGAAGTCCTTAAATCAGATGGAATGCGGGGGAGTTGTGTTGTCTTTTGGAAAATAAAGAGAAAATACTACGACTACTCCTATGCAATGCCGCTATGCAATGCTTCGCTTGGCGGGATGGAGACTAGGCAGGCCTTGAGCGCGCTGCGTCGCAAGGGCGGATGGACGAGTAGGCAAGCGGAATCGAATTGTGCAGGCCTTGAGCGCACTGCTTCGTTAGGCGGGATGGAATACGGGCCGCGATGCCACGCTTCGATAGGCGGATGGACGAGAAGGCTAGCGGAGTGAGGGTCGCAAGCACCTCTTCGACAAGCACGCCACTAGCAATTGCTAGTGCGGCACACGAACGCGGTGGTGAAGTGGAAAATGGATGGTGGCGCTCCTCATAAACACATAGACCACAAAAGTATTTCACACAAACATGAAATCTATATAAATAGAAGCAAGTCTAAGTGCAACTTCATCAAAATATATAGATCTAGCTATTACAACAATCAATAAGAGAAGAATAAGGCAAGAAATCGACCGAATCCGAAGGCTCGTTGTAGATTCACGGTTGGAATCGCCAGGTTGTCAATCCGCGTCCAAGCTCGGTCCGCAACTACGTCCGGGGTAGAGAGAGCTATCACGACTCTCCAATGGACCCATCTTCTTCGTGTCACGTTCCGGTAGAGGTTGCAAACTTCCTCTTGCTCGATGGAGATGGCGGCTAGATCTTCCTTTGGAGCTCTTGGATGAAGGAGGAGGCCGAGAGGACACTCCGGCTCAAGATTGGCGTGAAGAACAAGCCCGGAGCACCTCTAGATGGTGGGCGGCGATGGAGGGGCGAAGTCGGACGAACTGGAGCAGAAAACGGCGGAATACGGCTGGCTCTTTTGACCTAAATCGCGAGCAGGGAATTTATAGGCGCTGGAATTAAACAGTGCGCACGGTCAGTGGCGCACGACCAGTGGTCGTGCGCACTAGAATTCGATGATCGTGCGCTCTGCCTGGACGGAACCTGCAAAGACAGAAATTATGAAATAACATGTTCGCACGACCAGTGGCGCACGACCGGTGGTCGTGCACACTGGAGTTGATGGTCGTGCGCACTACAGCAAACAGAACTCGGAAATTAAATGGTAAGTGCGCACGAGCAGTGGCGCACTACCGGTGGTCGTGCGCACTGGCGTTGGTGGTCGTGCGCACTGCACCAAACAGAACTCGTGAAAAAGGGTTAAGTGCACACGATCAGTGGCGCACGACCAGTGGTCGTGCGCAATAGAACCGGTGATCGTGCGCAGTGTTCCTGTGCAGAATTGCACCGGGAACACCTGCACGACTCCCATTCCAGCACAACCACCAATCTAGCCACTGAAGGTGGCACTTAACAATACATGAAAGCTAATGATGAAGATAAACAAGAAATAACACCAAAACGGGCCTAGAAGTGCACATAGCAAGTGATAACAAATATAAGCTAAAACAAGGCTAAAGTGCAGTGGAATGACTAGAAAAACGGCCCAGATGAGTCCATAAAAGTGTATATGATCAGGACTCATCACACCCCCAGACTTACCTGTTTGCGCGTCCCGAGCAAACAAATTCTAAGCGAACGGGGAAAGAAAAGTAGATGGCTTAAAACTACAATACAGAGTACCATGCGAAGTCGCATGCTCACGTGCATAAGAAAAATAGTAGAAAAGATTTCTGACTATAAAAACAGTTTATATATTTCTAAAAGAGTAAAAGCATATTACAACTACTCAAAATGGTGAAAAGCGGTGAATCGTTCGGTCATGCATACGGAGAAAGTAAACTAAACGCTGAGATGAGCATTGCTCAAGATTGGGGTGCCGGATAAACTCCACCGAAATCCATCGGTGTCGGTGACCATAGGCTTGCCCGGTCACATTCTCTCCACGGCACTGGTTTGACTCAAATGCGTGAATCAATAGGACTTTAGGTTTTAAATGGGGCTTGGGTTTAGGTGAGGTGTACAATGATAAAGACGATGGTTCAAACACTAAACCCAAATGAGCTAATGCAGGAAACTATCCTCATTCACCACACAAACACGCGGGTACACAACACCCCCAGACTTGGACTTAACAGCATGGGTGCGTGCACCGCCTACTCCCAAACATAAATCTATACATAAAGATTTTCAATTAAACATTCCTTCTCTTTCCTTTCTTTTTAACTTCTTTTCTTTTTCTCATTTTTTTTTCTTTTCTTATCATTTTCAGCAAATAAACAAAAGGACACATCCACATCTTCACAAACATATTACCACATCAACAACCCAACTCATGAAAATAATAAATAGCTAAAGCTCAAATTTTGGGTGTGCGACTAGGATTGGCTTTTGGGCTTTGGTGAAATAAAAGTGGGGCTGAATCAAAGAACGGGTAGGCACAACTGGGCTAGCGAGGATATAGCGGTAGGGATAGGCACAAAGGCTCAACCGGGCCAAAATGATGGCCTATATCACATTCACACAATTGACTAACCGTATACCCATGCTTCAAGAATCGCTTGGGGCAAGTTCTAGCCACCGAGAAAGATTCTCCTTTCTCCCGACTCAAGCAATACGAATCTAGCGATCGTATACACACATCCCTATGCTACCGTTTGATTCACACCGGATTCACCATTTGAGTAGAGTAAACAACATTTACACTAATAGAGAAAAATATAAAACCATAGTATAAAAAGAAATCTAATCTACACAAATCTCTATGCAACCGAGCACTCGACTAGGAGCACTACTAGAGTCAACATTTTACTCTGCTACATAGTCCTAAGCCATCACCTAGATTTTCCCACATAAGCAGAAGAATTAAATTCACTACAGAGCTTGCATACAGATGAGTACGCGCTCAAGTGGGTGCTGCGGTGTGCAATGAAAATGAACAACAATTTAAATGAAAATCTTCTAGCATGCAGTGCAATAGTGCACGTGAGCGGGTAAACAAAACTACTCTCCCCCAGACTTAAACTAAACAATCCGCATAATATATGACAGGAAAATCGAAATAGGGCTAGGGGAAGAGAGTACCCAATGCTCAGAAATGAGCACACCAGAAGATTGGCGTGTAAGCTAAAATGAAGCTGCAGCATCCGCCATCCAGAAAATATACCTGCAGGGGTCAGCTCCGCAAAACAAAAGAAGCAGAAAAAGATAAACTACAATAAACTACAGCTAACTAAACAGGATGGACTAAAAATAAAATGCAAGAAAAGTAAGATAACTACTGGGGTTATTGTCATCCCAGCACGACTTATTCAAAAACTAAAGGTTCTAGCTAATGGGCCTATGAAAAGAAAAGTGCACCGGTAACTGTTCTAATATGCGTGTCGGTAGCGGGTACCGATACGGCGAAAGAACAGTCACGCCTCTACCCGAATATAAATAATACCTGCTTGACACAGGTAGAGGGAAAAGAAAGTAAGAAGAGGAGGAGGCCTGGTCCTCACTCATCTCACAAAACACATCCTTGCCTAGCAAGGTATCGTCAATAGGGAGGCAGCAGGAGGTAAAGGCAATGAGTGGAGCTTCCTCAACGGAGGGGGAATAAACCTCCTCACATGAGAGGATACTCTCATCATTGACTTGAGCAAAAAGCTCCAAGTCCTCCTGGGATACCTGTGAAGACTCAACCTGCACAGGCTCGGATGAAGAAAGGGGATCAAGAAATAAAGAAGACGAAGAACATAAATAAACATCAATTGGGGGAGTGATCCCGGTCTCACTCCCAGCAGGATCCAAGGATAGATCACTATCATCATCGTAAATATCATAGCAAGGGGAACTTGAGAACTCAGGAGCCTCAATGGTGATTTGGACCTCCTCGTCCCATGAAGAAGTGCAAACCTCCTCATCAGAGAGAGTATCCTCCTCATCCCACCGAGGTGCATCATCGTGTTCAAAGTATTCATTCTCCCCCTCAGGGAAAATGACATCCTCATCCCACTTTGGAGCACCCTCCGAGTCAGAATCATCACCCAGCTCCTTTACTTCGATAGGATCATAAAGAATATGTGTAGAAAAATCTTGCAAAGAAACTGGAGGGACAAAAATATTCGGTTCCTCCGCAAAAAGATCTGCTAAAGCCTCCCCGATGGAAAGAATACTTTCCTCATCATACTCAGGTGCATCTAGGAGCTCCCATTCCTCTCCTTGTTGGCTAACAGATGAGTGATCATCATCACTGGGAGTGAAGCCATAAACAGGGAGTGAGGAGTCCGTGCACGAGACAAGCTCGGGGGTAGAGGGCACAATTGCCTCCATGGGTAAAGAATGAGCGATAGGGACAATGTTGTCCTGGGTGGAGGAGTGGCGGTCAGGCTTGAAAAGACTAGGACAGTCCTTCAATTCATGACCCTCTCCTCGACACAACAAGCAAACAATGTTCCTACACTGCCTAACATTCAACTCATTCATTTGGTCTATATAATAAACCATCTTATCATTAAAGCTAGGCGAAATATCCCATGACGACATTTTCAAAATTCAAAGCAGATAAAAAGAAACTGAAATTCTTTGCAAGGAAATCTACACAACTAGAAAAACTCCTTGAATAAAACTTGCCTAAAACTTTAAAATAGGGGATGAAGAAATAAAAACAAACAAAAGATAATTAAAAGGCAAACAAAAAAAAAATAAAGCGGCTATACACACTGGAAGAACTACTATCTCTCGGCTCTCCCTCTCAAGAAAACTCACACGACTGTGTTCCCCGGCAACGGCGCCAAAAACTTGATGCGATGATTCGGCAAGTGCACCGGTCGCGCAAGTAATAATAATGGGGAAAATCCCCGAGTGTCGGTCTCTTGAGGAACACAGTAAGGTGGAGTTAGGTTTCGAGGAAGGACTTGAGATTGAAGTCCTTAAATCGGATGGAATGCGGGGGAGTTGTGTTGGCTTTTAGAAAATAAAGAGAAAATACTACGACTACTCCTATGCAATGCCGCTATGCAATGCTTCGCTTGGCGGGATGGAGACTAGGCAGGCCTTGAGCGCGCTGCGTCGCAAGGGCGGATGGACGAGTAGGCAAGCGGAATCGAACTGTGCAGGCCTTGAGCGCACTGCTTCGTTAGGCGGGATGGAATACGGGCCGCGATGCCACGCTTCGATAGGCGGATGGACGAGAAGGCTAGCGGAGTGAGGGTCCCAAGCACCTCTTCGACAAGCACGCCACTAGCAATTGCTAGTGCGGCACACGAACGCGGTGGTGAAGTGGAAAATGGATGGTGGCGCTCCTCATAAACACATAGACCACAAAAGCATTTCACACAAACATGAAATCTATATAAATAGAAGCAAGTCTAAGTGCAACTTCATCAAAATATATAGATCTAGCTATTACAACAATCAATAAGAGAAGAATAAGGCAAGAAATCGACCGAATCCGAAGGCTCGTTGTAGATTCACGGTTGGAATCGCCAGGTTGTCAATCCGCGTCCAAGCTCGGTCCGCAACTACGTCCGGGGTACAGAGAGCTATCACGACTCTCCAATGGACCCGTCTTCTTCGTGTCACGATCAGGTAGAGGTTGCAAACTTCCTCTTGCTCGATGGAGATGGCGGCTAGATCTTCCTTTGGAGCTCTTGGATGAAGGAGGAGACCGAGAGGACACTCCGGCTCAAGATTGGCGTGAAGAACAAGCCCGGAGCACCTCTAGATGGTGGGCGGCGATGGAGGGGCGAAGTCGGACGAACTGGAGCAGAAAACGGCGGAATACGGCTGGCTCTTTTGACCTAAATCGCGAGCAGGGAATTTATAGGCGCTGAAATTAAACAGTGCGCACGGTCAGTGGCGCACGACCAGTGGTCGTGCGCACTAGAATTCGATGATCGTGCGCTCTGCCTGGAAGGAACCTGCAAAGACAGAAATTATGAAATAACATGTTCGCACGACCAGTGGCGCACGACCGGTGGTCGTGCACACTGGAGTTGATGGTCGTGCGCACTACAGCAAACAGAACTCGGAAATTAAATGGTAAGTGCGCACGAGCAGTGGCGCACTATCGGTGGTCGTGCGCACTGGCGTTGGTGTTCGTGCGCACTGCACCAAACAGAACTCGTGAAAAAGGGTTAAGTGCACACGATCAGTGGCGCACGACCAGTGGTCGTGCGCAATAGAACCGGTGATCGTGCGCAGTGTTCCTGTGCAGAATTGCACCGGGAACACCTGCACGACTCCCATTCCAGCACAACCACCAATCTAGCCACTGAAGGTGGCACTTAACAATACATGAAAGCTAATGATGAAGATAAACAAGAAATAACACCAAAACGGGCCTAGAAGTGCACATAGCAAGTGATAACAAATATAAGCTAAAACAAGGCTAAAGTGCAGTGGAATGACTAGAAAAACGGCCCAGATGAGTCCATAAAAGTGTATATGATCAGGACTCATCAAAATCCCTGAGAAACAGCAATCAGAAAAGAGAAAATATAGGCCAAAGGTTGACAACAAAGGACCACCTGAGCCCAAGCCTACTCAAAAGAAACCTCAAGACATTACCATTGAGATGATTGATGAAAAGGCACCAATCATCATCAGCAAGGGCTATTCTCTAAATGACACTCTCCAAGATGCTGACAAAGTCCTGGAAAAACTGCACACAATCATCAGAAATGTCCAGGAGCATCCTGATAGAGCCAGGGGCTATATTTTTGATGCTATTGAAAATTTATCTAGAAAACTCTATTCTGCTTTTGTCAATTTCATGTATAACAAGAAGTTTCTAGTTTAAATCTTGTGAAAGACAATTACTTGTTATATGATTGCATGGCATACTTCTTCTCTATATAAATGCTTTGCTTTGTTGATTAAAAGACTGATACAATTTCTCTCTATGTAAGATTAAGACAAATAGGGGGAGATTGTTGGGGAAATGATTTATCTTAACCCCTAGAATTAAGAAGGATATAAATTCTAAGTATGAAAAATTAGGCTAAGTAAATATGCGTCGAATAGTATTCGACGCAACATCGAAATACATTCGACGTCTCTCTCAGAATGAGTCGAAGTAACTCTTAGAAGAATTCAACACATTCTAGGTCGACGTTACTCTGACTTCTAGTCGACGCATCTAGTGAAGTCGACGCACCTTAGTCGACGCTCCTTCCTTATTCTCCTCTCAACGTTCAGTCAGGATGAATTCAACGCTTACATCGAATAGTAATCGACGCACGTCGATATCTACAAGAAATTCAAAAACACGCCAGATCTCTTTCCTTCTTTCTGTAGATCTGATTTATATGGAATGATATTATTCTTTTATAGCCGTTCTGAATCAGCCATTCCATCTATTTGATTCTTGGCTAATTTGATTAAGATTGTTATGGATATTATTTGAAACAGAATGAATTCTTTTCCTTCTACAGAAATATTCATTATGGAAACTCTTATCTCTTCCTAATTTTCTGCCTGCTAATTAATTATTCCCCTTTAGCAATATCTTTTAAACAGAGCTATAAATAAGGAGGAGATCGGCAGAGAATGACAACAAGTGTACCACCATATTCATTTTGAAAAAGAGGAAGAGCTCCCAAGTGAAAAGAGAGACAATTGAGAAATAGTGCTACAACAAAGATCAAGCTTTCTTCTCCTCATTCTGAAGTCATACTGCTGCAAACTCTGATAGCTCTCACTAAAAGAGACAAAAGGCTCACAATCTCCTTCTCACTATAGAAGAGAGATTTCATTCACTATTTCTTGTGCTTCTAATCTTCTTGCTAGGAAGAAGATTCTTTCTTGTTTCAAATACTTCTTCTTCTCTTTCTAATTTCATTTTCAAATATTGTAAAAGAGTTTTTAGAATCTCTATTCAAAAAATTCAGTTGTACTGGTTCTAAGAGTCTCCTTTTCAAAAGACTCAGGTTGGTTCTAAGAGTCTCCTTATCAAAAGACTCAGGCTGGTTCTAAGAGTCTCCTTATCAAAAGACTCGGTGCAAGATAGTGAATTCCTACCAAAGGGGGTAGAAGAGTGGACTACCCAAAGTTTGGGGAACCACTATATTTCTTTGTGTTGTGCTATGATTTTCTTCTTTTTATTTTCCTTCTTTATTTGCTTAATTCTTGTTGGTGTGTGTGAAACTTAAATCTGTGATTATTACACATATATATATATAATTGAACAAAGTTTTTTTAATCTCTATTCACCCCCTCTAGAGAATTCTAGTGAGGTTAACTGTGCACTTTCAATATGCATGCAACATAAAGAAAACAAAAAAAAATAGAATAAAAATAGGATTACCTTCCCCTTTGAAGAATACCAGTATGTCATAATATCGGCAAATTGACTTGCAGGCATATTTTTTGGGCCACCACGAGCAATAACAGATGCAGGAGTGTCTGAGGGTCTATAATACATGCTCTTAAATTTTGCTTTGTAATCCCTAAATGATTCTCGCAGAAGTTCCATAATATGCTTCTTATCAGCCTCATGAACATCAAAGCGATTCTGCAGAAAAAGATAAAATGAATAAACAAAATGAAGAAAGTATGTGTTAATGTAAGTGATCGAAGATGTGCACCTTTATCAAATTCCATGTTGTGTCTTTGCTATAGTTGGACACATGCGTCCACGATTGAGAAATCATTGGAAACAAAGATACATTTCTAATCAGTGTGCCCAAAAAAGAGGAAAGTTGAACTTTTCCATCACCTATGAATTGGTCGTACGCATTTCTCTCCATTTTAATGACTTTATCCGCGGGCATTAGATGAATGTGTTTGCATGTGGTTTCGCCTTGTCCATTTTTATGCTTAGTTGAGGCTAGAATCAGCAAAATATTTCTTGTAAATACCATTAACATTAAAAATAACATATTGAATTAGAAGTATTTATTGCCAACTGAATTACAAGTATGTGGTTCATCAGCATTGTGATCAACATCCCGATCACTAGCTTGATTGTCATCGTTACTTTCATTAGATGAATGAAATTCCATGGCTGCCGCATCATATAATGAATCCTCATGGACCCGCGAAATGCTTGCATTTGTCTCTTCACCCACAACATCATTGCAATTTTTGGATAGAGTTTCACCGCTTTGATCATTGTTTAGCGGCGTGGGATCTCTTGAAACATATAAATTTTTTGGATCCAATTTTCTTTTAGAAGGCATTGACTATCTGCATTATAATAATAACATTAATAATATCAATGATAAGTTAATATTTGCATTGTTAAGTAAATAATTGAGAACATACTTAGTGAAATTTATCTTTCTCTTGACACAATAATGGGGTCAACATTAGTTCTAACTATCTCGACATCCTCATCATCGTCTTGGTACAAGCTCTCAACATTTTGTATTTCATTAACATCACATTGAATTAAGGCTTGATGGACATCAATATTTATAGTTGTGATGTCTCCCATTTCATACTCATCTCGCGACACCATCCTCATGACCACTTCCCAACGTGATTGTTTAGGATCAGAGATATAATATACCATTCTTGCTTGAGAAGGAAATATGTAAGGGTCATGTTCTAGTACCCCGCCTGTATGTATTAATTGAGTGAAATTAACTAAAGTGAACCCAAAAGAATCTTTCTTCACGCCCACATTGTTTGTGGGATTCACCCAATCACATTTAAAAAGCATCACTTTTGCAGCGTCAAAGTAATCTAATTCTAAGATCTCAGTAAGCCTACCAAAATAATTGATATCTCCGTCTAATCCACCATGGCCAGACATTACTTCAATCCCGCTATATTGCGTTCGTTTACAAAGTTCACTTTCTATGGTTCGAAATGAAAAACCATTTATATTATATCCTTTGTAGCTACGAACAATAGAGTTGGGTCCATGTGCCAACTGTCGTAGTTGTGGATCTTTAATGGTAACATCATCTATAACCTGAAATGATATAATGTGCACAAAATGAATCACATTGATACTAATTTGTAAGTATTTATAAACATGAACGATTTTTACCCTGCGTTTAAACCATTCTGAGAATTCATTGCAAAGCATTTTTTCCAACATATCTTCATCGATCCATTGTTGTTCGTGACGATTCTTCAATTCTTCTCACAATTCACTAAAAACATAAATTAAAACAATGATCAACACCATTTCTAGAATACAATGCTTACGAAAGAGTGTTTGAAGTTTAATTACCTTCGAAAAGTTTCGAGTTCAGCACAGTTGAATAGAACATATCGATGCGCTTGTGTTAGGCTAACCGAGTCTAATTTCTTCAAAATGGCACCTTTTGTAGCACTGCCCACTTGTGGAAGCATCTTAAATGTTGGTGCTGGAGTTGTCAAATTTACACTATTACGACTTGGTCGATTAAACCGAGTTTCGATTCACTCTAAGAATGGAGAACAAAATGTTAATGTCTCTTCTGTCATATAACCTTCTGCTATCGATCTTTCTGGTCTTGATTTGTTTCGAACAAATTTTTTATAGTGCCCAAGTTCTCTCTCAATGGGATACATCCACCTAAATTGTACCGGACCACCCAAGATAGCCTCTTTTGCAAGATGCACCATAAGATGAATCATTATTGTGAAGAATGATGAGGGAAATATTATTTCAAGCTGGCATAATGCCAAAATTAAGCGATTTTCTATCTCAACCAAGTCAGAAATTTTTAATTTTTTTGAACACAACTGTCTAAAAAACATGGACACTTCCATCAATGGGATTACAATATGCCTTGGTAAAATTGATCGTAAACCGACAAACAAGAATTGTTGCATGATGATGTGATGATCATGACTCTTCAACCCTTGCATTTTACATTGCTTGAGCTTTACACAACGTGATATATTGGATGCGTATCCATCGGGAACTCGTATTGTCTTTATCATACCTAAGAAAATTTTGTTCTCACTTTTATTCATGGTAAAGCATGCCGGAGGAATGACCTCAATCTCATCATCTCTTTCCTGAATCCATAATTATTTTAGAATCTTAAGATCCTTGCAATCTCTTCTAGCACGCACATCATCCTTGTTTTTGACAGGGTCTCCTAATATGGTGCTTAGGATATTGTCACATACATTCTTCTCTATGTGCATGACATCAAGACAATGTCGCAATAAATTTGTTTTCCAATAAGGCAGGTCAAAAAATATGCTTCTTTTTTTCCAATACATAGTCGGTCCTCGTGATTGATTTTCTCTACCAAAAACAACTTGAATATCTTTAATTGCCTCAAATACATCTCTTCCTTTGGGTGGTTTTGTATTACCAACACTTATTTCATGACAGCCAAATTTTCGTGACTTCCTATATGGATGATCAACTGACAGAAATCGACGGTGTGATTGAAATGCTATTTTTTGACTGTGCTTTAACCAACATGAGTTAGTGTTCAACCCGCATGATGGGCATCCAAGTTTAGAATGTGTATTCCATCCTGATAAATTACCAAGGCCGGGAAAATCACTAATAGTCCAGAGTAATGCCACCCGCAGTTTAAATTTTTTCCCCTCTAAAGCATCAAACACTTCTATACCCTCTTCCCACAACTCTTTCAACTCCTTTATTAATGGTTGCAGATAAACATCAATATTATTACCAGACATTTTAGGACTGGGTATCAGACCTGACATAATGATTGATCTCTTCTTCATGAACTCCCAAGGTGGCACATTATATATGGCTAACATAATTGGCCATGTACTATGTGCGCTACTAAGATCACCAAAAGGATTGAAACCATCTGTGGCAAGAGCAATGCGAATATTACGAGATTCATTGGAGAACTATTGGTGTCTTCGATCAAAATCTTTCCATGACAAGCCATCTCTAGGGTGGTGCATTAAATTATCATGGTTAGGCTCTTTGGCATGCCATTGCATCATTTCGGCTGTCTGTTTACAAAGAAATAGTCTTTCTAAACGCTCCTTTAATGGGAAGTAACGAAAAACTTTTTTGGGGATCTTTTTTAAAGTCCTCATATCTTGTTGCTTACGTTTCCTTGACTTGTGAACCAATTGACTTTCAAATCCTTCACCCCATCGTGACTTCCCACACGCAAAGCAAGTATTACTACTTTTGTGTGGTCCCCAAAATAATGAGCAATCATCTTCACATGCATCAATCTTAATGTAATTGTGGCCTAATTTGGAAGTAATTTTCTTGGCCTCATTATAGCTAGCGGGCAGTGTTTCATGTCCACCTGGAATCGCACCCTGCAGAGTTTTCAACAACATACTGAAATGTATATTACTCCAATTTCCAAGTGTTTTAATATGCAGAAGTTTTAATAAAAAAGATAACTTCGTGTACTCCAGATATCCTTCCCACAACGGTTTATTTTCCTCCAAGAGAGACATATATAAAGTATTAACGTTTGCAATGTTGCGAGCTGGAGGAAAGTCAAATGTCTCGTCTTCACCATATTGATCATTCCTGAATTCTTGTTCATCTGCTTTCTCATCATGTGTCAAGTTAGGGATGGCCGCATGCAACAATTCACCAATGAGACTAGTAGAGCTGCTATTGGTGTTAAGAAGGTTTGTAGTACAAGAAAAGATGTTACTAGGTTGGACCCCAGTGTGAGATAATCGACCATCGTGGTATATCCAATCTGTGTAGTTTTCCATAATACCATTCCATACCAGATGCCCCTCTACCTCTTCCCGACACCACATTTTCATATTAACACACTTTCTACAAGGGCGTGGGCATTTTCACCAACTGGTGTATATCCATAGAATAAATCTAGCAAATATTTCATGCCTTCTACATAGATTTTTGAGTTGCGTGGCTCATTCATCCATTTTTTATCCATTGCTGGTAAAATTACAACGATTTGTACCTACATAAATAAATAATGTAAATAAACCGATCAGATTGAACAAAGTGTAAGTGATTTATCTTTCAATTAGCAACTACATCGATATATGCATATGAAAATGAGATAGTAGTAACTAACATGCAATGTTTACTATCACTAGATCACAAGTAAAGACTCACAAGCATATAAAATTGTTGTGTGATGAATTGCTTGAAGAAAAAAAAATTAAACATTATTTTTTTGCTAGGTTTCTTTCAAATCTTCCAATTATTTGGAAGGCTGCCCCATTGAATCAAGTCTTGGGAGAAGGTATCATTTAGAATAAAGTAACAAAATTATTTAATTATAATATGTGCCCACTAGCTAATTGAATGGAGAAGATTTATTTAAAAAGCAGCATCAACAAAATAATGATGATTAAGGCATTAATTAATTAGGGCACTTTAATAACAACTCTTTAGAGCACAAGAAATGTAAACCCATCACTTAAAAGTCTACACCTTGATCTCCTCTGACAAATTCATTCTAACAAGGAAAGGGATCATGCATGAAGCTTAGAAGAGACACTCAAAGTTCTTTCAACACACTCAAAATTGAAACAAGATCAAATACATGAAGATATTGATTTTGCTTGATAAAACCACGCTTTAACATAAAAGCTCCTCAAAATTAGCAGCTTCGGCGTCAAAATAATGAAGAGAACTCAATAATTACAAAACAATGTATACTAACAACACAACCAAAACATGATACAACTAATACCAATGAAATGTGAGAAAATGTTTAAAGCAGTAAAAACCAAAATGCAGCACAAGGAGGTTGATGTTTAACGCAGTATAATCAAATTATGCTTAATTAAAATAACAAAGTCAGATTGTATGTAACTCTTAAAGCTTTTTTAACCCATCAGCATAGTGAAGACTGTATATGGCTTAAAGCATTGTGCAGATCTAGATATGCTTTCAACCTAATCAATACTTAGTTTTCTCTCAAACCTCAACGTGAAGATCGTAGGAATTGCAGAGCCTCCGCTGAATTAGGATTAAGTTGTTCTTCAAATCATGAGCATTAGGAACTGCTACCCTACCTCACCCAGCCGACATATTATTCATGAATTATAAGTCATCCTTACGAATAATCAGATCTCAAATCAAGCAGCTTACTAGCCCTAAATTCAGGAAGAAAATTGATAAGCAACATAGCGAACCTTGCGGAGAAATGGACTGCGAGGAAGGAGGGAGCCACACGTGCGTAGCTCCAGCGGCGGCGATATCAGCGACTTGGGATTTCAATGTCTTATACCATCCTCCTTGCGGCTTCCATGATTCCTAGTTGAAGCCCTGCGAACCAACCATCGAGAGATTGGAGACGACCTCTGATTGCGAGTGTTCGTACCTCCGACTGCGTTGAAGCACTAAATTGAAGAGGGTGTGAAGAGACTCAAGATTGCAAGCGTTCGTACCTCCGATGAGTTTAGCTCCAACGAGACGGCGGGGTTCTTGGGGGAGACGGGCGGTGTTCTTGGGGGAGACGGCCGGGGTTCTCGCGGGAGGGGCGGGGTTCTCGTGGGAGATGAGGCGGGGAATGAAAATAAAACCAACCCTAAAACCTTATTTATTAACCTTTGGCGGCGTTTTAAAATTAAAAACGCCGCTAATTGTAACCTATATTTTTGGCGACGCTTTTTGAACTAAAAAACACCGCTATTATAAAACAAAACCGCGGCGTTTTAAAAATCGCCGCATAAAAAGCGCCGCAATAAATCTATTTTGTTGTAGCGCGGGGAGTACATTCCACCTTGATGGACCTCCGGATGCTTCGAGTAACCCTCTCATCTCTTCGCAATGATTACGCGTAATTTCTAACCATTTCTTTTACGCGTTTTTCTTGCCATTACTCATTTACGTTGGAAATCATCCATGTTTCTCTGCTCGATTATCTCATACCAATTATAACCGTTGAAATTAATTACGTGTTAATTTTCCGAGACTCCAATATAGGAGATTTATTCTGAATCGTTTTGTATACGCTACACGCTTTCAGAAATCTCTCTCTTACTCTCTGGTTTTTGCTACCATTTTCGTGATTCTGCTTTCTTTTCATTTGCTTCATCAAATGGGAGGTCGGGTACTTTGTGCTTCTTCGGTGTCCGCGCACATCGGAGTTTTCGGGATCTAGCCGGATGTTGTACCTTGGAGGAGTGAGCATCGGTCGAAAGCCCTGCCGGAGGGTGGTGCAACTTCTTTAGGGAAGTGATCACACGCCTTACCTAGACTCGATTCTAATCTATTCTATATTCTGATTACTATTATTTCTTACCCAACTGTTTATTCAAAATCTATTTTTTTTTATTTACTGTTTCTCAAATTCAAAAAATACATATAAATATAGAAATATATGAAAAATATTTCAACCCACTCAAAACAACAATCGAGCTGAACAAAAAACAATTTAAATGCATCAACCCAGTTTTCTAAGCCAAAGGTATGGGATCATATGAATCAATTTTTATTTCGAGAGAAAATTATTTCATCTAGAATCAAAAGTAGTCAATCACACAGAAAAAAAAACATGACATATATTAATGCACACAGATACATCCAAATGTTTTCAATGCAAAAAAACGTAGGAATATTGATTCTCTCGAGCTAGTCCGGATCAGTACATAACAACCATTGCTAGGAAAGCAATTAGTACCGCCGCCAAGTATGGAGAAGAAATAGCGTTGGCTGAATTGCCTTCCCCTCCGGTAGGAGATGGGGCTGGAGCTTCCGTTTCTGCAACGACATTGATGAACAGCTTCATTCCTCCTTCACAGTGTTTTCCCTTAGTGCATATGTACCATTTTCTTCCTGGAGCAGCCAGAGTGACGATATCATTTCCCGTCGTGCGAGCCAGGGCGTTTGCCGATGTATTGCATGACTTGAAGTCGGCACCGCCAACCGCAAGAACGTCGTGTTTCGCAGCATCGTAGCGAAAAACTGCCGGATACACAATTTAGTTTCCATTAATGTTTGGTTCATATGATAGTTAAGTGCAAAGAAGAAGGATTTGTCAACTGTAACGACCCTTGAAGTAAAGAGTTAATTTCTTGGGATTTAGAAATTAGGAATTAGGATTTAGGGTTTTACCGAGGTTGTCGCCAACTTTGAATTGCTTGCCTTCTGCCCAGGTTGTGTAGTTCACTCCGAGATTCCACCCTGCATGGTCGCCAACTTGGAAATCAGTTGCCCCATGGACGGCGATGGCTGAAAGAACAGCCATAGCAATGAAGAAAGGTAGCTTGGCCGCCATTAATGGAGTCTCTCTCTCTCTCTCTCTCTCCCTCTCAGAAAGATGAGAAAACTGAATGCGGAAAGGAGTGTAGAATGACTGCCGAATACCATTAATTAGAATAAGCCTTGCTTTTATAGAAGAGAACGTCTACATTTGAAAGAAAGTTTCTTCGCTTCCGGACGGGCCAGGCGGCGGGGGCCGGCTGCCTGCTTAATTAACATCGAAAGAAGAATACGCGTATAGAAACAGAAAGGGAAGAAAATGAATACAAATGGAGCGTATTGCTGAGTCTAATTTAAACGTTTTTGATTGATTTTATATTATATTTGCAATAGATTAGTTATTTAATATATATCTTTTGCTTCAGCCTTTAGGTAATTTTTGATAGGACAAGGGACGGACTGTCCAGAAATCCAAAGCGGGCAGCGAGAAGATGCTAAAGAAACACGTGCTAGGGGATCCTGGTCTGGTCGTATGAAATGCAAATGAAATGCACTCCGGAAATGTAAATGAAGGAATTTAAATTTCTATATTATGGTCTACCTTTTAGTTATTCACTTATACTATAAATATAAAAAGCAATTGTATGGCTACTGTTTATTGCTACTATTCAGTGGAGCTAATGTAGCATCATGTGTGCACGCAGTATACTATTCAGTATAAAATTATTATTTTTTACCTTCAATTTAAGGAAAAAAATTTACCCAACTTCTGTAAATAATAGAGTCTTCCAATCGGGCAAGAGACTTTTATGATACAAGCACCAATTTCGATTAGTGCTTCCCAAAACACTAACCTCATAAGGGATGCAAATGAAAATTCCATTCTAACAATTTCTAGATAGATTAGGACAACTATCTACAATGTTGCCGACGACACGGTACTAATATAATAAGAAAATCAAAATGTTTTACAGTGGAGAGGCGGGAGAAGGTTTGATAATTAATTGCTTTTTTACTTGATTGAAAAATACTGCAGATACAATGGGTTTTATAGAGTCATTAGTAATTTTCTGGATTAGCCCCTTAATGAGCATTAGGTGGAGGTTACATTAATACTGCTAATTAAACATTGTTGTTACAACCTTCTTATTAAAAGCTGGTGGCGCAAACTTTCATTTCATTACCCCCCACCCCCCCCCCCCCCCCCCCCCCTAAGTCTGTGCCGGGAGAAATTCCGATCCTTGCCGTAAGTTCTTTGAAGCATTCCCTCGGTAGAGGCTTTGTCAAAATGTCGGCGAGTAGATCTCCAGATGCGCAGTGAAACGGCTCAATATCCTTCTTCTCGACGACCTCTCTGATGAAGTGGAAGCGGACACCGATGTGTTTGCTCCTTCCGTGATGAGCAGGGTTCTTCGAGAGTGAGATCGCAGAAGTATTGTCGCAGAGCAGCTTCGTGCTTTCTCCAGTTCCTTCATCTTCAAGTTCCGTCTTCATTCTTTGTAGCCATATGGTCTCACAGACGGCTGAGTTGAGTGCCATGTATTCGGCTTCTGTTGTGGACAACGCTACGGTGTGTTGCTTCCGCGAGCTCCAGGAGATGGGGCTTGTACCTGCAAAAAAGATGAAACCACTAGTGTTTTTTCTGTCACAAAGATCACCTCCCCAATCCGAGTCGGAATAACCGACCAGATTGAAGCTTTCCCCTTTCTTAAAATAGTTCCCATAATTTTGAGTTCCTTTTAGGTAACGGAGGATGCGCTTGGCTGCTTGGAAATGAGTTTTGGACGGATTGCTCATGAATCTTGCGGTAATGTTGACGACGTTTTCTATATCAGGTCTTGTGTGGGTGAGATACAGGAGTGACCCTACCAAGCTCCTATATTCATTACTGTCTGTGCCTTCTTCTTCTTCAGTCTTGGTCAGAAGTTTTTCCGCTGTAGACATTGGTGAGGATGTAGGGTTGCAGTTGGCCATTTGGAATTTGTTTAATAGAGACGTGATGTAGAGTCCTTGGCTGAGGTGAATTCCGTCAATGCTGCGTTGAACTTGCATTCCCAGAAATAATGATAAGTTCCCCATGTCCGACATTTCGTATTCTTTCTTAATGTCTTCTCTGAATTGCTTTAATAGAGTTGGTTGAGTCCCTGTGACAATGAGGTAATCAACATAAAGACTCACAATTACCTTCTCTGATTCTTGTTGTTTGATGTATAAAGTAGGTTCGGATAAGCTTTTGCTGAAACCAGTCCTCTGGAAATATTTGTCGATGTTGCTATGCCATGCCCGTGGTGCCTTCTTAAGTCCATACAACGCCTTGTGGAGTTTGTAGACTTGGTCCTTCTTACTTGTAATCTCAAAACCCGGGGGTTTGCTCACAAACACTTCTTCCAATTCTCCGTTGAGAAAGGCTGATTTCACGTCGAGATGATAGATGGGATATTTCAGGTGAGCTGTCCAAGCTAATATCATTCGGATAGTTGTGAAACGGGCGACTGGAGCAAAGGTTTCACTGTAGTCTTCACCAGGCTTCTGGGAATAACCTTTGGCCACTAATCGGGCCTTATACTTGATAATGTTCCCCTTGTCATTGTGTTTTAATTTGTAGACCCATTTTAGGCCAATTATGTCCATGTTTGCTGGTTTTGATACAAGTGACCAAGTATTGTTTTTGGTGATGCAATTCAGTTCTTCTTCCATGACATTTCTCCATTCATCTTTCTTTTCAGCTTCTTTAAAAGATGCATGTAGTGAGACAGAGAGGGCAAACTCATTTCCTTGATATATTTCTTGCAAAGATCGAGTTCGATGGGGTGATGATGATTCTTGATCAGAAGATTCAGACTCAGGTCTTTCCTCATTGCAGTGGATGGGACTAGATTGGAGCTCTAGTTCAACCGACAATTGAGATGAGGATGATGTGCTCGAGAGATCTTAACCCCAAGGCCAAGGCCACTCCAAATCCTCATTAAAAGTAACATCTCTGGAAATTAATATTTTATTTGTTATGGGTATAAGAAGTCTATATGCTTTGCTCTGTTCACTGTACCTGATTAACACACATTTCTGACTTGTGGTTTCCAGTTTGTCTCTTTTGTTGTTAACTTTATGAGCATAGGCAGTGCACCAAAAGTTCCATGATGAGAGATGTCAGGTTTGAAACCAAAGAGGGCTTCATAGGGGGTTGATTGTGAGAGGCCTTTGGTGATGCTCCTGTTCAGAATGTAGGTGGCAGTGGCAGTGGCATCTCCCCACAATGATTTTGGACAGGAAGAATGGACAAGCATGGTTCTTCCCATCTCAACAATAGTCATATTCCTCCTTTCTACTACCCCATTCTGTTGGGGTGTGCCTGGTGAGGTGAGCTGTCTAGTAATTTCATGTTGGTTACAGAAAGAGGTGAATTCAGAAGACAGAAATTCCCCTCCCCTATCACTCCTTATTGTTTTGATTTCCCTTCCACACTGGTTTTCATTTTGAGCTTTTAAGGTAGTGAAAAACATGAATGCCTCAGATTTATGTGATAAATAGAATATCCACATATATCTTGTGCAATCATCTACAATGAGCATGTAGTAGTTTTTTCCTCCTAACGTTGGGGTGCTGGAAGGTCCCCAAGGATCTATCTGAAGTAGATCCATGGGTCCTGTGGACCTGCTCTCAGCAGTCTTGGGAAAAGGTAGACAGTGTGACTTGCATTGGGCACAAGTGTCACATTTGGCTGAGTTGTTTTTGATTTTAGGAAGGCCAGTCACTAATTCTTTCTCATGTAGTTGTTGCAGTGATTGAAAGTTGATGTGCCCAAGCCTATGATGCCAAAATTTAGAGATTTTTGACTAATGATCCTCCTGCGCAGCTAAGGCTGATGGAAGGAAAGGATTCATGACAATGGTGTATATATTGTTCTGATTTAGTTTTGCCGAGGCTATGACAGATTTTGATTCTCCATTAATAATGTGGATGTTGTCTTGATTAAAGACCACTTTGAAACCTCTTCTTACAAGTTGTCCCACACTTAGCAGATTTTGGGAGGGAGTGGGAACATACTGAACATTGCAGACTAGCTTTTCCCAACATTTGTTTGAACAACAATGATCCCCCTTCCTTCTACTTTCTCCCTCTTACCATCTCCGAGTATTACTTCTGATTTAAAGTTTTTATCTAATTCAACAAAGTAGGCTATCTCATTCACCATATGACTCGAACATCCGCTGTCAATGAACCAAAATCCAGGGGTATTAGTGGTGGATGAGGTATGTGTGAACAGATATTCTTCCACTCCTTCTAATTTTGTTGTCCTGGCTTCTTCATGTGTGTTATACCAGCATCTTTGGGCGGAGTGATTTTGCACTTTGCATTTTTTACACCGAAAGTAACAGTCCTTTGTTTCATGGTTTGATTTCTTTCATATTTTACACCCATTTAAAGATGACGTGGTATCTTTACAGTGCTTTGTTTTAAACTGGTGTTTCATATTTCCCCCCTTCTCGTTCCTTCTTGGCATTTTAGTTTTATTATCAAGATTCATTTTGATTTGCAGAACTTTGTCCAGATTTTCTTCTTCTGCAGGATATAAATCTTCATGTGAATGAAGAGATCCTAGCAGCTCTATGACAGTTAGAGTTTCCAAATCGTGGGCTTCTAAGATGGATGAGAGAATGTGCTTGTGTGTTTTAGGCATTGAATAAAGGATTTTCTCAACCACTTGTTGTTATTCTATCACACCACCTAATGATCTCATTTGGTTTACTAAGTTGGTTAATTTTCCACAGAAAGTTTGAGAGGACTTACCTTCACTCATGAGCAGTGCATCAAACTGTCGACGGAGGGCAGTTAGCTTAATTTTCACCACTTTCTTTGAGCCCTTGAATTCATTTACCAGCCTCTGCCATGCTTCCTGGGCCTTTTTTGAGCCCATGATTCTTGGGTAGATGCTTGAAGAAACACCTTATTGAATGAGATGGAGGAAAGAGCATCCCTCATTCTTTCTTCCTTGGTCATTGTTGGTGCTGCGCCATCTGGTCCCTTGCCAGTCGATTGAGGACCATTGGAAACAATATCCCAAAGATCCTGGGATCGTAGGAGGGTAGCCATCCTGTCGCTCCAAAACTCAAAAGATTCCCCTGAGAATACGGGGATGGAGGTGTGTGTGATGCTGGGAATGTTGTTAGATGATGATGAAGCCATGCCGAATGTGTATCAGTGATGAATACAGTTATGAATACAGTTCCCAGGCAGGAGAACGACGCTCTGATACCACTGATAATAAGAAAATCAAAATGTTTTACAGTGGAGAGGTGGGAAAAGGTTTGATAACTAATTGCTTTTTAACTTGATTGAAAAAAACTGCAGATACAATGGGTTTTATAGAGTCATTAGGAACTTTCTGGATTAGCCCCTTAATGAGCATTAGGTGGAGGTTACATTAATACTGCTAATTAAAACATTGTTGTTACAACCATCTTATTAAAAGCTGGTGGCGCAGATTTTCATTTCATTGATTAATGCATAATCATTCCCGCCCCCGAAGGTAGGATACTCAATCTCTGTTGTCCAATATTTACCTCGAACGCCCATTTGTGCACATTGAATTAAGATCAATTATTCCACTAGATAATTGCCATTGAATCGTCCTGGATCACAAGTCGGCGATACCAAAAACTACTAGTCACATATTGAATGCCATCTCAAGGTGGTCGAAGTTTCATTGTTGGAATAGAGAGGCACAAAAACTGAATACCGTCTGCGATGAGAATGAAGCCAAGATGGTTCCTGATAACCCATCTGACGCTGGCCCATCCGAACTGCCATTTCAAAGTGCCATCAAAGTTTAACTCAGTCAATCCATCCTGAGGAGGTTCTCAAACAAGGATACAATAGTGGGCCGACGAATAAGTCACCATTGAGATCCTCAGTTAGGACGAAGGGTTAGCATATCCTCAATCTTGCCACCCTAGCTTCAAGCAATTTTTTTGTCATCACTAGCCCCTTCCTGACTGCCCGAGGAACTAAGGATCCCTCAAAGATTATTACATTCTAATCCTTCTAGATCTACCAATGTCAAAATCCCAATACCATCGGAAGAAAACTGCATTAGGGCTCCTTACCATTACATATAACATCCCACTTTTCAGACTCAATCAATTGGACAATAGAGGGGCCTTGGATATTGTTCAATGGACCATTTTAATGAGCTTAGTACAAATCAGTGGACCGTCTTTACTCTGTGATCTGACTACAACTCACATAACACATGTTTTGAAGCAATGAAGCTCAAAAATAGAAAGTGAGCAAATGAACTCTGAATTGAACCTGGTCAACAACATTGCTCTATACTAATGAAAACAAATGTAATATCATGGGTTCCATCAAATTCTGATGCATATAGAAACAGTTTATTGAAAACATTATTTTGAACAACGTGAAAAAAAATTGACTTTTGTAAGTAAACAGACTTGGAATTGATCTTGGTTAGTGGTGTTGCACTTTTGGGATCATTGCAGACACAATGACATTTGTTCTCTCTGATCTGATGACAATGATAGAAGTTGGCCCAGGCATGTTGTTTTGAAATATACAACTCCTCGAAAATGTAAATTTATGTTAATGACCTCAAAGTTAATCTTGATTGATTGTAATGGAATCCTGAGATCGATATGAATCCAATAGTTTCGCATGCCCAATTTTGAGCACATTTGGGAATTTTGGGGTGATAAATCATCCAATTTATTAATTAATGGATGATTTAGTTAACAAATCAAAATAAAAAAATTAATATTTTTTAATATAATGAGTTCTTTCCGAGAAACACCTAAATCTATTTATTCTAACCTAGCTTCCACCTCTCTTTCCCCTTCATCAACTTACTTCCCACTCATGGTTAACGGAGTCTTGAGGATCTTCTCATTGATACCACCATCACCGGTGAGCCAATTCCCCTCAGGCGGTTAATCACGATGAAGATCAAACAATTGATATAAAGGAGTCATAACAACAACCACAATGATCCTCATGCATCCAAATTCCTATGATGAGTTTCCCTAAACCCTCTACGAGCCAAGATAAAAGTTTCATATTATCAATGTCATTAATTGTCATGTAAAATCAGATCGCTGCTGCCAAAACCCACCATAGTGCCCTTGGATCCAAGGGTTCTCCAACATGTAGAAGGTCAAAATGTCCTCCCACGGCGACTTTTTAGGCGCAGTCATCCATAAAACGACTAGACTAACATTGATATTAATATATAGATTTAGTTCCGAAAAGGAAAAAAGAGAGGAAGGAGATGTTTTGTTGGGAAAACCGTTTGATTTAGTATATTAGATTAAATAAGTGATTTCGGAATGCCTTACGAATGTATAGAAAGAAAATATATCAATGTATTATAAAATAGGAGAGCTGAGAGAAATGAAGGCATAGGAATATAAAGGAAGACGTCAAAAGAAAGCTATATACATCGTGAAGTAATCGACATACGTAATATAGCTAATACAACTTACGTCGACTTCTGTGAAGCATAAAAGAAGTCAAAGTTCAGAGTATGAGAATTTGGCTTATGTTGATTTATAATATAATCAATAATCGACGCACATCAAGAAGTAATCAATGTTTTTGTGAACTTAAGCTAAATTCTCACAGGATGAAAATTAAGGTAATTTAGAAGAATAAGGTCGTGATTGCAATTCAAATCAAGCCATTGATGCTCCAATTAAAAAAGGTGATTATGATGAATCTTAGAAGAATGGAAAGTAATTAATTGGTTGATAACTCTATCTAAACGAAAAAATCAACTGAGAGCAACACGAATGTGAAGCTTCTTCTCTTCTTTCACATTCTCTGAAGGATTCAATCTTCTCTCTGAATCCAAGTCTCCCTGTCTCTCTTTCTCTCTTGATTTGAATGGGTTGCTGCTGCTAGCCCGAGGCGCATAACAAGTAGCTGTGATTGGTGGTTTTTCTTCTCTCATCAAGAACAACCTGTCAAAGAGGAATCTATGTCCACACAGTGCTATAAATTTAAAGACTCATTCAGAAATTATTGACAAAAAGATCTCATTATGTAAAAGCCTGCTGCATCCATCAATTCCAAAAGCGCTGTAAGAATCTCTTTTCAAATGGTTTAGTGGTTCTAAGAATTTTCTCGATGAAGATATTTTTATTCTGTCATCACAGGTCCATACATTCCAACGAGATTGGATATCAATGGAGTAGCTGTAATAAAGCCAAAGGTAGACTGCAGTGAAGGATACAAGAAAGCTAGATCTTTTAATGCCAAGGATATGAACATATATACTAGTATCTACAATGAGTGACAACATCTATCAAAGAGTGTTGAATGTCAATCAACAAAAAAGATGTGGGAATGTTATAAGAATGGTAGAAGGAACTTCTGATGTAAGAAAAGATACGAGATCCATTCTGATCTCTCAATATGAAAATAAAAAAAGGCAAGAAGATGTAGTTGATAAGTACCAAATAATCAACCTAATTGTTAGTGAATTAAGATGATTAGAGAAAGAAACCTCAGTTACTAAGATTAATGAAAAACTTTTTATGTGCTTCCCTAGCTCATGTGATTCTAGAATCTAGACAATTAAGGAGTCCAGATGTCATAAGTAGATAACCACTGATGCACTCTTTGGAAAGCTAAACTCATATGAAATACTCCTCAAAATAAGAGGATAAAGTGATCTTAAAGAAGAACCTACTTCTACTTCAAAAGAAAAGTCCATTGCACTTAAGACTGCTAATGGTGAAAGATCATCTCTAGATCATGAGTTGATTGGCTTAGTATCCAGGAGGTTCAACAAAATGGATTAAAACAAAATACTTGAAAAGAGATAACAATTTCAGAAGTAAACCAAGGTATGATAAAACCCCTTGTAATGAGATTATATGTTTTACCTGCAGAAAATCTGGACACATTGCACCAGATTGCCCCAAAAAAGCAAAGAGAAATCTAAAAAAAAGGAGTATATAATTAAGAATGATTGTAGAAGAAAAGGAAAGAAGAAGGGGAAATGTTTCATTGTTGAAACTTGGAGTGAAACTAATTCTGAGTTTACCTCTAGTTCTGGCAATGAAGCTGAAGACACTGAGAATAAATTCCTAAAGGCACTGGATCTTCCTATTCATGAGGATGAGGTAATTGACCTATAAAATTTTGATTTTACTTTAGAAGAATTTAAAATTTCTTTTAAAGGTTTCTGGAAAGACCAATTGGATGTAGAAAGAAAAATCAAAATACTTCTAGAAGATAAATCCTTTATTCTAAATGAAAGTACAATGTTAAAGGAAAAAATAATAATTGTTAATAAACTTGAGGATGATTTTTATCATCTTAAAGTTGATAACACTGTTGGAACATGGTCTTCCGCATATCCTAGGTTTGAGAATAACAAATCCTATGTGTATTTGATCTTGTGTGTTTATGTGTACAGGAAACAAGTCCATATGACTCAAGGATAACATAAGAAGGTTGCCCCCCAGTTTTGAACCCAGAATTCCAACATGCCCACTAGCACCGGCGGTGCACCTAGCGTAGGCGCTAGCTATGATTAGCACAATTCCAGGAGCATCTTTATAAGGCGCTAGTGCCATTCGGTAGCGGATAGCGCAAGCGGTAGCGCAGAGCACAAGAGGCAATGCGGCAGGGTTTCCTTGGAATGATGATACGCACACAGAGAATATTTTCTAAATGGGGATAGCGTCGGCGGCAGCGTTAGCGCAGGCTCTAGCGATTTCTCCTATAAAAGGACCCCTCTACTTTTGTTTTCAACACACAAGTTTGAGAGAGGTTGAGTGCTAAAATTCCAGAACCTTATTCTGCCGAAAAGTGATCTCCCACCAACGTTCTGTGAATTTCTGAAGGAGAATTTCTTCACGCCGGATCCGAATGACAACCGCTTCAACAATGCTTATTCTACAGCGGTTCTTCGTCTCCAACTTCAGAAGTTCTTCAAGAGGGAGTTTTAATATTATTGTTGTTTATTTCACATCTTTTCTTGTAATCGTTTAGTGAATTCACCTCGTATTGGCGACTAAGTCTGGGTAGGACTTAGTGCAAAAATTCACCTCGTGTTGGCGACTAGATCTAGGTTAGGTCTAGGGAGTGCTCGAGGCCATATCCGGGGAAGGATTGTCTAGAGAGGCTTGAGGCCATATCCGGGGAAGGATATGTTAAAGCCACCGGTTCGTGGGGTTACGAGTCGGGATAGAAAATGAAAAAGACTTTTACTATTCGCCTTCGATTTCTGGCATTATAAGAAGTCAAATTTTGTAACACTGCATTTCATATTAATAAAATCATGTCTCTCTGTTATTTTACTTAATTTGTCTTTGTTTTGTACTATTTCAATCTCCTTATATTTCTAGCATATCAAAATAACATAAAAGTTTTAAAACCCTTATTCATCTCCCCTCTAAGGGCGCCTACCGATCCAACAAGTGGTATCAGAGCCAGCTTATTCCAAATCGGCTTAACAACCGGGAATATTGGCGTCTCATGATCTCGCTTCCACTAGTGGGGAAATTTTTTATGAAGAAGAAAAATCTCTTTAACCACCTTTATTCGAAGGGAGAAATTATAAAGGGTGGAAATTTTTAATGGAAAAGTTTTTTAAAACTTTAAATATCAATGCATGGGATATAACAACAGTTAGACCAGCGGATGAATCAAATAAATAGGAATGTCATCTAAATGAAAAAGCTTTAAATTATATTTTCTGCGCTTTATCTCAAGAAATTTTCAAATTAATATATTGTTTTTCTAGTGCTTACAAAGTATGGAAATTTCTTGAAGAATTATATGATTCTCCATATATAGGTATGGAACAAATGCAAGAATTGGAGAACATACAAGATTGCACAAATGGTCAAGAAATCTCCTCTCATGATGGATCAATGGAGTGCACATCAAATGGAAAAGAAGAAATCTTATCTTTGGAAGAGGGGTGCCAACAAGATGAAGATAACGAAGAAACTCTATGCTCAAATCTCACCGCATCCAAAAGCACTGTAAGGAAATCAAATTCTCTTATTGTTTGCAATTCTATTTCTACTTTACAATTGCTACAAATTACAAAGCGCAAAATTAAGAAATTAAAAAATGCGAATTTCAAATTGCGCTTAGAAAATAAAGATTTAAAAGCAAAAGTTAAAGTAGAATCAAATTCTGATTTATCTAGCTTTACCCATGCCTCTTCAATTGAAAATACAAAACCTTGTTTTGATTGTAATGATATTAAAGAAAAATTCAAGGAACTTGACAAAGAACTTATTTTTGTAAAATAACATAATGAAAAATTATCTTTAGAAAATTCATCTTTGAAAAGTGAATGTGCTACGTGCCAAAATTATAAAATTGAAATCAAGGAGATGGACGAAACGTTTGAGAAATTTAGAAATGACTATCAAAATCATATTGAATCTATTGTTTCCACTCTTAAAAATAGCACAATAGCTTATTATAAAGCTAGGCATAATCTAAAGATCAAGAATGATGTATTAAAATCAAAATCAACTTGCTTATGAAAATTATAAATAAAAATTCACAATATCAAGATATATCTAAAAGCATGTTGAATATGAATATGAATATGAATATCTTAACTAAGCCCAATAATGAGAGTAAGAAACACAAAGTATTTGTAAATCAAAGTCAAAATCACCATTATTTACAAAATCATGTTTCTCCCAACTTAAAATTAAAATGACACAAATTTCCTATGAACAATACTTTCAATAATCATTACAATCACATTCTTCAATATAAAGATTATTACAATGGAAATTTGATGCATAATAATAGAGTTAAACCAAGGTTTGAATGGAGACCCAAAATTAAAAATGAAACATTAATTTCACAAGATAGGGCCCATTCATTACTATCTACCCACAAACCTACACGTTATATTTGGGTACCCAAAGGAACCACCACACTTGGTCCTCTTTGGATACCTAAAAAACTTATTCATTAGGTATCATCAAATGCATGAAGTAGAATCTTTTCAAAATAAGATACACAAATTTCTACTTCATGATGTGCTTTAATGTCTTTTCTACTTTTTCTTTTTGTTTTCCTTTAAGCCATCATGTCTTGGTCATCTAATATATTATTTGAAATTTAACTTGTCCCCTAAAGCCTAAATGAAGTTTACAAATCAAAGTAAATCAAAAGTAAAAGTCAGTTTTTCATTTATAAATGACCAATCTATAATACTTAAATTCATTACCCATATATATCACATATCATCCACATAAATTAAATTCAAAATTTGTTATGAAATCTCAAATCATAAAAATATGATTGGATACCAAAATTGCTTAAACATCTCCAGTTCATATAATTTCAAATTTGTAAGTAAGGACGTAAGACAATATTACTAAAACTACTGAATGGGTTTATAAGAACCAGATAAATAGATTCACTAATACAAAAGGATTATAATTAAAAATAACAGATAGCACCAGCACTAGCAGGTAGCGCCAAGCAGTAGTGAAGCATGTTTAAAACCATGTATTATTACAAAACTCAAAATTCAGTAACCCCCAGGACATCACTCATCCTCTACTCAGTCTCATTTATCTCTTCCACATTAGGACTTGGTGGTCGTAGCCTGCGACTCCTCTGAATTATATGTCTTGGCGGATCCTGTGTTGGGCTATCCTATTCCCTCCTCTCCGGTGATGATGGATTCAGCTTTAGGGCCTTAATCATAAACTTCATCATCTTCTTTATACCAGAGACATATTTCTTTACCTCTGACACATCCTCCTCCACTCGTGTCATCCACTCCCCCATATCTTCTCAAAAATGTTTAAATGAATCATCTCAAGTCTCTCGGGCTGACGCTCCTCTCCTGAGTTGTGGTCGAGTAGACGTAGATGGATCATCCGGGAGTGATGTCGCTCGAAGGTATGCTATGCTGTGGATAGATGGAAATCAATCCATCTAATAAAAACAAATCTCAATAGAAGGATACCGATGAAGAATAACCCTCTGAATAATGACACCAAGTGGGAGGTTGTTGTATCGCTGACGCGAAGGATCCTACAACTTGTATGTGTATCTTATCAATGAAAGCAACATGTCAGCCACATCAAATCTCTCCTCCTCAAGAATAAAATATGAGACGAGACTGAGTTGTGCTGTAACCTTTGCCGTATCGCCCAATTTCAACAGAATTGTGTGGCATAAAACCTCCTGTACGGCAAGGGCATCCACTGTAAGAGTTGGCACCATTTGGATCAAACTCCTTCATGCCATCTGCAATATTTTTATATGAATAATTAAAATTAAGAAAAATTACTAGCACTAGTGCCAGTGCTATCGCCAGCGCCTGCACTAGCACCACTCTAATTTCCAGATAAAAAACACTTGATCTACCTACTATGCAATGTTCTCCGAGATCCATGAATCTCTTATGTTCTAGGTTAAAATAAAAACTAGAAATCTTCATAAAATTCAAAGTTTAAATCAAGAAAACCTTAACAAAATGGAGATCTACCTTGATGTAATATTGTTATAGATCCAACATCTAAATAACAAAAAAATCTCCAATAGGTTTATTGTCTTCATCTCAAACATTATAATCAAAGTTTAAAACAAAAATCATAAGAAATGATGAAGATTTACCTTAGATCTATAAATGGTCTGCGCTATCTGATAGGGTTTTTCGGGAGACCTTGAGGTATAAAGGCCGAAATGACATGGGAAATGAGATTTAACTAAAGCAGTGCTAGCGCCCATTCTATTGTTAGTGCGTACGTTATAGCTTTGTTCAAATTTTCTGTAATTTTAAAATTATGAAAAATGACAAAAAATATATTATTTTAAATGTCTACTCATTTTTGCATTTCTGCCTATAAATGATTTTTGAAAAATTAAAATACAAAATTACAAAAGCCAAATTATAAAAAATATTTTTTCTTACTTTCTTTGCTTATTTGTTTAATTTATATTTTAATATGAAAAAATCAAATACAAAAATATAAAACATCAAAAATTATTTTTTGAACTTAACTTTTCTATTTACATGTATCTTGCGAAAGGGAGATTTGTGCTATCATCCCATCACATCTCCTAGTACCGGGCGAATCCCTCATAGGGCAGACCTCGGGAAGTCCAAGATCAATTTTACGAGTTCAAACTTTAAATCAATTTTTTTTTCAAAAATATAAAATGCTGTATGGACTTTATTGTGAAAAGCAAGCATGATTTAATCCATCATTTAGACCTTCTACAATGTTACAATTCATCTTTTCAAACTACTTTGAATATTGTTTTTATCATGCTTTGATATATCTACTCATATGTGCACCAATTGTAATGAAAAGGTTGTGTAGAACCAAGCTTAGCATGCCTCTAAGTTTGAGTAAATGTTTCATGATTGATAATGATATTTATTCACTCACTTATTTTGCCAAAGTCTGCATGTGCTTTTAATCTAAGAATGCTTGCTTGTGTATTGTAATTATGCAACGAATTAAATTTGCACAAGTATCTTACCTACACTACATTTATTTGCACTCTTAAAAATAAAGAAAAGTGGTTGTGCTTTCAAAATTACATTGGTTTGCAAAACAAGTGTATTCAGAGAACTTTGTACAAAAATAATCATGAAATAAATTGACAAAGATAACTCCACCAAGCACTACTTGAATCTCCTGATAAGTCTTAATAAGCGTTGTGAGGTTGAGCACCTTAGAAAGAATAGTAATGTGCCTTGTGCAAACCATACACTTTTTATTTTCACCACTTATTCTTTTCTACGTGCATTAAAGTGTGTGGAAGTAAAATTATTTGTGTTTTATTGTGCAATTTACTGTACATATGTCTTGTATCTTTGATTAACTCATTTGTTTACTCTCTTCAAAATACACTTATGTGTACATCATTATCCTCCATAACACTTCTTCTCATGAGAATTGGATCCTAATGCTAATTCTATATTCTCTTTATATATAAAATGCACTAGATAACCTAGCATGCTCGTTACAATGTTTGGTATGTCTTGAATTTGTGAATTGAAATTATATTGTAGTAGTCTCTTTGTGATATTTTTTCATGCTTGGTTACTTTATTGTCAAAATTTAAAATGAATAATGATTTACAATAACATTATTTTTGGAACTTAAACTCATATCTTTTCTTATGAATTATCATGATTACAAAAAGATTCTTCTAGTATTTGATAAGTCTTCCGCATCACTACGATATACTTTTTTTTTGCCTTGCGCTTTCATGTTTTTTTAAAGTCTTCACTTTTGTGTGCATCATCACTTAAATCATAAAATTCTTTTCATTTTACAAGTGGTAGACTTGCTTGGTAAAATCTATATTGGTTATTCTAACACGCATATCATTTTTATGATAAAACTCAGATTCATCTCTATGAAATTTTTTATGCTTAAAATTCCTTATCATTTCATTTCCTCTAAAAAGCTCGATCATGCCTTCTCTTGTTATCAAAAAATCCTTTTTTATGTCTCTTGCTTCCTTACCCGCTTTTGCTAATAACAAAATGGGGAGAACTAACATGATAAATAAAAACTGCTATAAAATTGAAAAACTAACATGATTAAAGATTACGAGGATATCTTACATACAAGGTGAGCATTCACATAGGGGGAGCATATATTTAGGGGAGCTATTCTAAATACCTAAAACAATAATTATCCTAAGTCATCACTCTCACAAACGCACAAGCAGGTTTCATCACGCTTATATATTAATGCTCTGATTTATCATTAATGGATTTGTTATTATCAAAAGGGGTAGTTTGTTGGAACATGGTCTTCCGCATCTCCTAGGTTTGAGAATAACAAATCCTATGTGTATTTGATCTTGTGTGTTTAAGTGTGCATGAAACAAGTCCATATGACTCAAGGATAACATAAGATGGTTGCCCCTAGTTTTGAACCCAAAATTCCAACATGCCCACTAGCGCCGGTGGTAGCAACTAGTGCAGGCTCTAGCTATGATTAGCGCAATTCTGGGAGCATCTTTAGAATGCGCTAGCGCCAGGCGGTAGCAGATTGCGCAGGTGGTAGCACAGAGCACAAGAAGCAATGTGGCAGGGTTTCCTTGGAATGAAGATACGCACACATAGAATATTTCCTAAATAGGGATAGCGCCGGCGGTAGCGTTAGCGATCTCTCCTATAAAAGGAACCCTCTACTCTCATTTTCAACACACCAGTTTGAGATAGGTTGAGTGCTAAAATTCCAGAGCCTTATTCTGCCGAAAAGTGATCTCCTACCAAAGTTCTGCGAATTTCTGAAGGAGGATTTCTTCACGCCGAATCCGAACGACGACCGCTTCAACAATGCTTATTCTACAGTGGTTCTTCATCTCCAACTTTAGAAGTTGTTCAAGAGGGAGTTTTAATATTATTGTTGTTTATTTCACATCTTTTATTGTAATAGTTTAGTGAATTCGCCTCGTGTTGGCGACTAGGTCTGGGTAGGACTTATGGCAGAAATTCACCTTGTGGTGGCGACTAGATCTAGGTTAGGTTTAGGGGGTGCTCGAGGCCATATCCGGGGAAGGATTGGCTAGAGCGGCTTGAGGCCATATCCGGGGAAGGATAGGCTAAAGCCACCAGTTCGTGGGGTTACGAGTCAGGATAGAAAATGAAAAAGACTTTTACTATTCTCCTTCGATTTCTAGCGTTATAAGAAGTCAAATTTTGTAACACTGCATTTTATATTAATAAAATCATGTTTCTATTTTATTTTACTTAATTTGTCTTTGTTTTGTACTATTTCAATCTCCTAATATTTCTAGGATATCAAAATAACATAAAAGTTTTAAAACCCTTATCCCCCTCTAAGGGCGCCTACCGATCCAACAAACACATGTCTAAGAAGTGATGCATAATTAGTAAAAATTAAAAACAGAAGGTTGAAAGAAGTGTTAGCAAAGGCAAAGATACTTGAGGATAGTCTTAATGGTAGAAGCCAACAATTCAAGTGTATTTCTGAAAACCTATCAATACGTTTTAATAATTTAGGCTTAGGTGTTGAAACTATTAAAGAAAAGAATTCTTGTAGCATTCCTGCATGGAAGAGCAGGACAAAGAGGTATAACTAACTCATCTGAAAATAGTTTCTATTAAAATGTCTAGCCTTTACTTTTAGACAATATTTTCTGGTGGATGAACAATATTTTTTTGGTGGATAAAAAATATTTTTGGTGGTTCATTTAAATACTTTTGGACAATAATATTTTATCCTGAAGAACGAGAACAAGAGTGCCTCTATTTATGGGTACTTATTATTGGATCTTTAGGTGCCCTTAGAGGGGGGGGGGGGGGGGGTGAATAAGGGTTTTTGAAAACTTTAGGATTTTAAGAAAAACTTTTGATATTTTATATGAACTAAATTTAATCAAAAGTAAAGAGCAAGAAATCAATTTTGTTGAATAAGAAAAGACATGATTATCATATATAAAATAATTAAAAAAAATGGATTTCTATGATGCTAGAAATCAAAGGCGAATATAAAAGACTCATTGGCTTTCTATACCGACTCTTCCCACTAAAAACCAGTTGGCTTTAGCCTATCAATCCCCAGATCGGCTTCAAGCTGCTCTAGCCCTTCTATCAACAGAAAGCCCTCGAGCACCCCCTAGATCTAACTCCTATACCTACTCGCCAACAACCACGACGAATTCCCCCTAAGCCGTGCACAGACCTAGTCGCCAACAACCGCGATGAATTCACTAAAAATCACCAAGGATAAAGGTACAACAAAATATAAAAGACAAATTAAAAACCCCCTATAAAGAATTTTGGAGACGGCGAAGACCCGCTGAATATTATCGAAGTTGAAAAAAGCGTTCTTCGCATTGTGTTAGCGTTGATTCGATCCTCCTTCTAATTCTTCTCTTGAATTTGCGTGGGAGATGGTGGTCTGTAAATACGGCCCTCACAAATCTTCTGAAGTGCTGGAATAGGGCTCCTTGGGATCAATTTTTGAAGAGAACGAATGTGACCTATTTAAAGAATAGGAAGCTAACGCCAGCGTTAAGGCTAACGCCAGTCGTTGAATCTGTATAGAAATAACTTGATGGCTTGGATCTTCAAAATAGGAAGGTGATTCTGCATCTTTGGAAACATTCATTTTAGGCAACCTTAACGCTGGCGTTGAGGCTAACGCTTGGCGTTAAGCCAAATCATTCCCAAAATGCTCCTGCAATCACAATAGCTTCCCTCCATGTCAATTTCATCTTGGTGGGAATGAAAGTCAATGCCGGTGTTAAGTCCTAACGCCCGACATTAGACCACATTCTTCTTTTTAGCTTGTGAGCAAGTCCAGACCAACAATACAACATCCTAGTGTCATTTTTGTTCAAACTTGCATGCTAAAAACACAATGGCAAACTAAATCAAATACAAGTAGGATTTGTTATTCTAAAACCAAAGGTATGCATAAAAACCATGTTCCAACAATCTCCCCCTTTTGATAATAACAAATCCAATTAAGATAAATAAGATTCAGATATAAAAGATGTGTTTTATAAAAAGATATGACGCTATGTTACAAAGATATTTTAATATCAAAATATATTTAGAGATGTGTGTTCCCCCTTAGTGTATGCTCCCATTGACTAGATTTATGCTCCCCCTTAATCCAGTGAATACTACACCTTAATCATTAAGATTTATCATTTTATTCTCCCCTTTTGTTATTAGTAAAAATGGGTGGAGTGAAACAAAACTAGTATAAAGAGGTGAAAGTTGGGACAACTAAGAGAGGATTAAGAGTTTTGTTGAAAATAAAGTAAGTCATGATCGAGCTAAGAGAGAGTAGCATAGCCGAAAAAGAATATGATAAGCGTGAGTAATAACATCCCATGTACTTTACCAAGCCATTCTACCACTTGTTAGAAAAGAATGAACAAAAGATATTGAAAGATAACACTTGATGAAAAAAGTAAAAGAGTTTGAAAGACACAAGTCAAGAAGAGACCTTAAAAAGCATGGTAAAAATACTTGATCAAATCAATAATGCAGAAAAGGAAGGTAACCAAGATAAGCAAAAAAAAATTTATTTTTGTTATGGTTTGACAATTCCAACAATATTTCTAGACTTTTCACATTTGATGAGCATTATCCTTGAAATTTTTTCACAACTAATAGGTAAGCATGATTTAACATATTCAAAAAGATAATAACTACAATGTAACTAATTTATATTTCAAGTAAAGAAAACATTGTTGAAATCATGCATTGCAATCTAGTGCATTTACCTAAGTTTTGAGAGAATCATGTAACTATGCATTATAATCCAATTATTATTAGTAGAAGCTTTATGAAAAAACAATGATGTGTACAAATAGTATTTTGATAAGAGCATACAAGTGATATAATCAAACACATGACATATGTAAAGGAATAGTAAAAACAATATTAAGAATGTAATCTTAGAATTACTTTCACACATCAATTCGAGAATAAAATTTCAAAGCATCATAAAATAGGACAACTATGATGGTGGTTCACCCACATAATGTTTATTAAGACTTATCAGGGAGCGAAGTATTGCTTGGGGGATCACATAAGCATTTTTATAAATTTTTGTATTTTGAGTGATTCAGTGTACAAATAGAAGTGATAAAGAAGATGTGTTTGCACAAGACACTTTACAATTATTTCCAAGGTGCTCAACCTCACAATGCTCATTTAGACTTATTAGGAGGGTGAGTATTGCTTGGTGGAGTTATCTTTGTCATTTTATTTCATATTTTTATTTTGGGACAAAAGTCTCCGAATTCACTTATTTTTGCAAACACTAACAATATTGAAATAACACTTCTATATGTGCAAGAAATTATTGTTTGAAAGAAGGTGTAGGTAATTTAGACACACAACTTAATATGTTAAAACTACTACACTACACAATCATGCAAGACTAAGATTGTGAGCATATGTAGATTACCAAAATAGTGAGTGAATGAATCATTGATTAACATAAAATATTACTCATACTTAGAGGCATGCTAGGCAATCTTACACAATTTTATATAGACCATTTCATTGCACATAATAAGATTAAGGTTAAGGCATGGCAAGATAAAATAATATTTAGGAAACTTGAAATGAAAATTAGACATTGAAGAAAATCTTTAAGAGGATGCCTAATCAATTTTGACCAATTATAATGAAAATACTAAGATGTTTTGCTCATATGAAGTCTTATAATCAAAACATATTTTTGTAATCATTGAGAACAAAAGAAATGACAAAACATATTTGTCAACATTTTGGATTATTTGATTTTTTTGTATGTTGGAATAAAACAACCTAAATTTTTTTTTCAAATCAGAGAAATAAATAGAAAATATGCAAGAGAAAAATATTAGAATTTTTTAGAAAAACCAGAATGAAAATTGGGCCAAAGAAGCTAACACATGGCATTGACTTCTTAACACCCCAAAAGTCCAATATTTCTTTAGGTTTTGGAAAAAAATTTCTTTGACTTAGAGTGGATATATATAGGCCTTCTTTTTGTAGAAATTTCAGATAATTTTGAGATGTTTTGAAGGCTTTTAAGCATGTTTTTGGTAGTTTTAATAAGTTTATAATTTTGTTATTGTGATTTGATTTTCTAGTGACAAAAGTGTAAATAATATGCAAGCATATATATAAAGAGGTGTACAAATGAATAGGAAAAAAAGTCAAATAAGGAAAGAAACGATAACGTCGGGCGTTATACTCAACGCTGGCATTGAGTCGACTTTATATAAAAATCCCAAATCCCGAGTTCTTCCCTCATTCCCTTCATTTCAAGCAGATTTTCTTCCAGTTTTATCGCAAGCCTCTACTCCTAATTACTAATCCTTTGAAGTATTGAAGCATTTTATAATGGTAGAATGTAGATCTAGGATTTTGAGATCCAGGGTTTTGATTTTTGAGTTTTTGGATTTGGTTTTTGAGATTTTCACATGAAAATTGTATTTAGTTTTTTAGGAATTTTGAGTTCTATTCATGATTTTCCTTTTGTTTTTCACAAATATCGGGCAGAGCGATACTGGTCATAGGTTAATTTGGTTTTGCACAGAATAAATAGTAGGGAGCAGATTACAGACATTTCTTCACTCAGGGAGGATGCGTACATGATTTAGGATATTTTGCGATATACCATTATGTTGAAGTTCGGAGATACTAAGAAGATTTAGGCTCAGCTTAGTATCGTTACATATCATATTTTGCAGGAGGAGAGGTTTGACGTGGCAGATCTTCTACTTTCACAAATTCGGTATACGTTCAAGTTGAAGGATCCGAGAAGATCTCGTCTTACACTCTTCATTTGGTGAACTTATTCAACGGGTGGTGATGGAGAAGTATCAATACATAACCTGAGCGAATCATGTTAATGACATTGTCCCGATTATTTATTCTACTTCTTCTATTCGAGTTCCTCGATCAAGAGATATACCATCTTCTTCTCGACCACCCCTTCGACGAGGAATCTCACTTCGTGAGACGAGTCAGGAGCATCGGGAGTTGTTCGAAGACTTCAGGGAGAACGTGACTCGTCAAATGTCACGGATGGATAGGATGATACGGTATATGATCAAGGCCCTGAAATTGAAATCGACACCGATAGAGGAGAGGGAGTGGGACATTCCCGTGGAGGATCCATCCCCCCACTTGACTCGCCGTACACGAAGGTCAAGGGATCGAGGATGTTTCCGTACTGAAGGGACAGATTATGTTAGTGATAATAGAGAATTTTAGGGAGTGTTTTTATGTAATAATAACTAATTTTGGACAACTAAAGTCTAACGCTGACGTTAAAGCTTGGGCCAGGCGTTAGCAGCTATCTTGATTTTTATTATCTAGCTTTTCTCTGTGTTTTATTTACTTTGTGAAATAATTCATTGCTGTGTTTTTGTTTTGTTCAGGTTTTCTCAATTATGACTTTATTTCATTAATAGGTCTCCACACAACCTTTGGTGGATTTAGTCATGTAATATTGCTGATTGTTTTTATTATTTTAGTATGATACGAGCTATCATTAAAAAAAATTCAAATGGTTTATTTGTGAATACCAAATTTTTTTTGTATTAGCTTTCATAACAATTTTAGTATTCAAGTTATTTAATGAATGACAGATTTTAAAGATAAGATAAAAAAGTATTGATAGGTTACTTGTGGGAATATATGACTTTTTATTTAATTTCATTTTGATTTATTGATCATTAGGTTTAAATGAAAATTCATATTTCAAAATATATATAAAAGTGACCATAGTATTTTGGGTACAAAAATAAAATAAAAGGAAAGAGTTTTAAGTATATCATGAAGTAGATTATTGCTTGTTCATTTTCATTTGGGTCTTCTTCATGCAATTTCATGATACCTAATAACTAAGAGATTTAAGTATCCAAAGAGGACCAAGAGGGATGGTTCCTTTGGGTACCCAAGTACATCAAGTTTGCTTTTGGGGAGACAAGGATGAGTGGACCCTTTAATTTGACATTAGTGCGATATTCTTACGTATGGGTCTCCATTCATACCTTGGAAAGACATTATTTTTATTTTTCAAATTTCCATAGTCATTTACTTGAATATTTGGATAAAAATGACTTTTGAATTTATTGCTTAAGGGAAATTTATTTGCATTTAAGTTGATGTTGTAAATGATAATGATGATGTTTTGGAAATTCTTTTACAAGTTTTTGTTATTTTTTATTCCCTATGTTGCTTAGGTAAATTGTGAAAATTCATATTTAACTTGCATTTGAATTTTTCTTGTATGTTTTGAGAATTTTTCTTTTTGATTTCCTTAAGCAAGTTGATTTTTGTTTTCAATTCATTATTCTTAGTTTTGAGATTGTGTCTCGCTTTATTATAAGCAATTGTGCTATTCTTAAGAGTGGTGACTATGGAATCAATGTGAGTTTGATAGTTATTTCTTAATTCCTCAAATGTTTCATCTATCTCTTTAACTTCCATTTTATAATTTTTGCACATCACACATTCATTTTCCAAAGATGAACTTTATAAACTTATTTTTTCATTATTTTCTTTTGTAGTAGAAAACTCCTTTTCAAATACCTCGAGATTTCTGTAAGTATATTGCAATCAAAACAAGGTATAGTATTTTCAGCTAAAGGGCAAGGTGTAAGACTAGATACAATAAAGTTTGATTCTACATTTACTTTTGCTTTTAGACTTCATTTTCTAAACGTAATTTGTAATTGTTTTTTTAATTTCTTAATTTTGCGCTTAGTAGTTTGTAGCAATTGTAATGTAGAAATAGAATTACAAAAGATGGAGGTTGATTTTCTTACAGCGCTTTCAGATGAGGCGAGATTTGAACATATAGTTCCTTTGTCATCTTTATCTTCCTCTTCCATAGATATGTTATCATCATCCCTTCCGGTTGATGTGCATTCAATGGATCCATTAAGACAGGAGCATTCTTGAATATTTATGTAATCTGGCATATTCTCCAGTTCATGCGATTGTTCCAAACCTATATTAGGAAGAATATAAATCTCTTCAAGAAATTTCCAAATTTTGTATGTATTAGGAAAACAATATACTAATTTGAAAATATCTTGTGACATTGCGCAAAATAAACTATTCATAGCCTTTGCATTTAAAACCATTTCAGTTTTATTTAGTTCATTCGGTGGTTTGATTATTGTGATATTCCAGACATTGATATCTACGGACTTAAGAACTTTTTCCATTAGAATTTTCCACCCATTATAATTTTTCCCTTCAAGTAACCGTCGTGCTAGTGATTCTTCATACACATAAAATTTCTCCCCACACGTAGAAGCGAGATCATGATCAAGGAGCGCCATTATTCTTGGTGGTGAAACTATTTTGGAAAAACCCACCTCTAATACCACTTGTTGGATCTTTAGGCGCCCTTCGAGGGGGGGGGGGGGTGAATAAGGGTTTTTGAAAACTTTAGGATTTTAAGAAAAACTTTTTATATTTTATAAGAAGTAAATTTAATCAAAAGTAAATAGCAAGAAATCAATTTTATTGAATAAGAAAAGACATGATTATCATTTATAAAAATGATTGCAAAAATGGATTTCTATGACGCTTAAAATCAAAGGCGAATATAAAAGACTCTTTGGTTTTCTATACCGACTCTTTTCTTTAAGAACCAGTTGGCTTTAGCCGATCTATCCCCAGATCCAGCCTCAGGCCACTCTAGCCCTTCTATCCCCAAAAAGGCCTCGTGGACCTCCTAGATCTAACTCTTAGACCTAGTCGCCAACAACCATGACAAAGTTCTCCTAAGCCGTGCACGGACCTAGTCGCCAATAACCATGGCGAATTCACTAAACAATCACAAAGGGTAAAGGTACAACAAAATATAAAAGACAAATTAAAAACTCCCTATGAAGAATTCTAGAGACGGCGAAGACCAGCTGAATATTGTCGAAGTCGAAGCGTGCATTCTTCGCGTTGGGTTAGCTTTGATCTGATCCTCTTTCGAATTCTTCTCTTGAATTTTTGTGGGAGATGGTGGTCTAGAAATAGGACTCTCACAAATCTTCTGAAGTGCTGGAATAGAGCTCCTTGGGATCAATTTTTGAAGAGAAGTAATGCCACCTATTTATAGAACAGGAAGCTAACGTCGACATTAAGGCTAACGCCAGACGTTGACTCTATATAGAAATAACTTGATGGCTCGGATCTTCAAAATAGGAAGGAGATTCTGGATCTTTGGAAAAATTCAAATTAGGCAACCTTAACGCTGGCGTTGAGGCTAACGCTTGGCATTAAGCCAAATTATTCCCAAAATGCTCTTGCAATCACGTCAACTTCCCTCCATGTCATTTTCATCTTGGTGGGAATGAAAGTCAACACCGACATTAAGTCATAACGCCTGGCGTTAGACCACATTCTTCTTTTCAGCTTTTGAGCAAGTCCAGACCAACAGTACATCATCCTATTGTCATTTTTGTTCAAACCTGCTTGCTAAAAACACAATGGCAAACAATATCAAATACAAGTAAGATTTGTTATTCTCAAACCAAAGGGATGCGAAAAAACCGTGTTCGAACACTTATATGTTGGATCGGTAGGCGCCCTTAGAGGGGGGGGGGGTGAATAAGGGTTTTTAAAACTTAAGTTATATTTTAATTTTCTTTGAAATAATGCGTGAATAAGAAAGTGAGAAATCAAACAAAGCAATTAAAATAAAGTGGAGACATGTTTTATTAATATGAAATAGGGTTTTACAAAAGTTGATTTCTATAACGTTAGAAATCGGTGGCGAATAATAGTATACTCTTTTTGTTTTCTATCCCGACTCGCATCCCTACGAACCGGTGGCCCTAGCCTATCCTTCCCTAAATTCAGCCTCAAGCCGCTCTAGCCAATCCTACCCAAGATATGGCCTTGAGCACCACCAAACCTAACCTAGATCTAGTCGCCAACATGAGGCAAATTTCTGCCCTAAGTCCTACGCATACCTATTCGCCAACACTAGGCGAATTCTCTAACGGTTTACAAGAAATATGAAATGATAATAATAAAAACTCCCTCTTGAAGAACTTTTGAAGTTGGAGACGAAGATCCCCTGTAGAGTAAGCATTGTAGAAGCGGACGTCTTTTGGATCCGGCGTGAAGTGATTCTCCTTCAGAAATCCGCAGAGCATTGGTAGGACATCAACTTTCGGCCAAATCATCCTCTGGAATTCTAGCACTCAATCTCTCTCTCTGATGTTTGTATGAAACGAGAGAAGAGGGGTCCTATTTATAGCCTCAGCGCTAGCGCCTGCGCTAGTGCTACCGACGGCGCTATCCCAGAGTAGGCATTATTCTACACGGGGGAATCTTTAATCTGAGGAAACATTTCTCTCTTGCCTTCTGTGCTCCGCACTACCGCCTGCGCTATCCGCTACCGCCAGGCGCTAGATCCTTCTATATGTGCTCCGAAATTGCACTGATCATCGCTAGCGCCGGGCGCTACGTGCTACCGCCGACGTTAGTGGACAAGTTGGCTCAAATTTGGGGGCAACCATCTTATGTAATCCTTGAGTCATATGGATTTTGTTTCCTGCACACTTAAACACACAAGATCAAATACACATAGGATTTGTTATTCTCAAACCTAGGAGATGCGAAAGACCATGTTCCAACAAACTCCCCCTTTTGATAATAAAAAATCCATTACTGATAAATCAGAGCATTAATATATAAGCATGATGAAACCTACTTGTGTGTGTGTGAGAGTGATGACTTAGGATAAATATTGATTGTGGAATTTTAGAATTGCTCCCCCTAAATACATGCTCCCCCTAAGTGAATGCTCCCCTAATATGTAAGTTATTATTTTTAATTAATCAAGTTAGGTTTTCATTTTGATAGCGGATTTTATTTATCATGGTAGATCTCCCCCTTTTGATATTAGCAAAAGTGAGTAAGGAAGCAAAATACATAAAAGTTTTGATAAAGGCATGATCGAGCTTTGAGAGAGAAGAAAATGATAAGGAGTTTTAGAATAATTTATATAGAAATAAATCATAGTTTTTAGCATAAGTATGATTACAGAGATAAATCAGAGTTTTTAGCATAAGTATAAAACGAGTACAAGGTAAATGTAATGTAGCGGAAGACTTATAAATATACAACAAACATCTTTTTGTAAGACATGATAATTCATAAAATGACAAAGATGTTTTTGTAAGAAAATTTCTTACAAAGATTTTCATGAAGTAACCAAGCATGAAAGAGATGTATGAAAGAGAGACTACTACAATGTTATTCTAATTCAAAAAGTCAAAACACACCAAATATTGTAGAAAGCATGCTAGGTTATCTAGTGCATTTTAGATATAAAAAAGTATTATAGAATTAGCATTAGGATCCAATACTCATGAGAAGAAGTGTTATGGAAGATAATGATGTGCACAAAGTGTATTTTGAAAAGAGTAAACAAATGTTATAATAAAAAATACAAGACAAATGTAGAGTAAAGTGCAAAATAAAACACAAATAAGATTACTTCCACACACTTATATGCACAAAGAAAATGTACAACTACCAAGGTGTTTTGTACACACAATGCTCATTAAGACTTATCAGGGTGCAAAGTAGTGCTTGGGGGATCACACAATTCTTTTTTCAGTTTTGGTTTTGATCCGGTGTACTTGAGAATAAGTGGTATATTTTTTTGAAATGAAGGTATGCGCAAGACACTTTGCTAATCTTTCCAAGGTGCTCAACCTCAAACGCTTATTAACACTTATCAGGAGGTTCAAGTAGTGCTTGGTGGAGTTATCTTTGTCACTTTATTTTATGATTTTTTTTACAAAGTTCTCCGATTACACTTGCGTTGCAAACCAAATGAATTTTGAAAGTACAACCACTTTTCTTTATATTTAGTAGTGCAAATAAATGTAGTGTAGGTAAGATACTTGTGCAAATTTAATTTATTGTACAAGTACAATACATAAGCAAGCATCTTTAGATTAAAAACATAAGTAGACTTAGCCAAAAAGTGAGTGAAGAAATATCATTATCAATCATAAGAAATTTACTCATACTTAGAGGCATGCTAAGCTAGGATCTACACTACTTTTATAATAGAATTGATGCACATATTAATAGATATATCAAAGCAGGATAAGAACAATGTGTTGAAATTATTGAAGTGGAAGTGGAGGAGGCTTTTGGACCTGGGCGGTCTGGGAAGTGACCGGGCGGTCTGGCGTGACCGCACGGTCTGGCGGTCTGACAATGGCGGTCTGTTCTATTGGTCAGCTGCAGCTTCCGGGGTTGACCGCTGGTCTGGTCCAAGGGCTGCTGGAGGAGGAGGTCGTGCGGTCTGGCTGTGACCGCATGACGGCTGATCATCCTCAGGGTCGCGCGGTCTGTCTCTGACCGTGTGACAAGTTCTCTTCAAGGACGTGCCGGTCTGGCGTGACCGCACGGGTTGGCTCTTGAATCCGGTCTGGTGGCTTTCCAGAGGGTTCTGAAGGAGTTCGCGGACTAAGTCATTCTTAGTCGCGCGGTCTCAGTTCGCGGTCTCAGAAGGAGACTGGTATGCGAGCTGGTTGCTGTTCATGGTCTCAGGAGGAGATCGGCATGTGGACAGGAGTTCGCGGTCTGATGGCGAACTGGCTGTGTTCGTGGTCTCGAACGAACACAGGTGGTGAAGGGCTTCGGGCGGTCTGGCGATCTCTTTGGAGAGTCGCGGTCTGCTGTGAGAGTGGCGGTCTCTCATAGCGACATTGAAGCTGGCGGGTTCACCAAAATGAAGCAGGAGGGTTGCAGTGATCGCGCGGGTTGACCGGTAAGGTCGCGCGGTCTGATGGGTGGTGACTCTATCTCATAGGGTGGTGACTGGATCAGGTCTCACGCCTATAAATAGGGAGCCACTGTTGCAGCAAGAAGAGAACACACCAAGTGTAAGCCGAGTTCGCCTAGTTCCTGCGGTCTTGTTTATCTGACCGAGCGGTCTCTGATTGAATTCCTCTTGTGCAGCTTCTGCGGATAGTGCAGGCAGCAGCGATCACCTCTTCCTCTGAAAGTGTTCGGGCGGTTTGCGGCTTGGAGTTGTGGTGTTGGAGTTCGGGAATCAGGAGGTCGGCAAAGGAGCGGTCTGGTGCAGCGGTCTGGTGGTGTTTTGAGATCGGGAGCGGTTGCGGTCTGGCAGCAGCGGTCTGGCGAGCTGCTGAGTTCGGCAAGAGACCGTGCGGTCTCAGTTATCTTCAGTTTCTGTTATTTCTCCTTGAAGTTTTTTGTGCTGACGAAATCATGTCTCGTCGAGCATGTCTTGCCCTGTAATTGAAGTGTTGCTATCAATAAAGATTGTTTTGTTTGCCTAAGATTGTCTCTGGTTGTTTGGCTTGCATCTCTAGTTGTTATTCCTGCTTGCTCTCACAAGGTCCGAAAAAATTCACATGGTATCAGAGCTAGGTTGGAGTTGAAAGAGCAGTGAATAACTTAGAGTAGCCATCGCCTTTGTGAAGAAGGAACCAGAGGAAGAGCAATGGAAGGTGGTTTTGCAAGAGGTCTTGGTATTGAGATGCTTACATCGACTAACTTCAAGAAGTGGAAGTCGTGTATGCAGAGCTATCTTCTGGGTGAGGACCTCTGGGAGGTGGTAGGAGGAGATGAAACAGAAGAGGTGAAAGCAGTAGAAGGAGGTGATAATGGACCGGCCGTGAGGGCATGGAGTAAGACCAACGCCAAGGCCGAGTTCACCTTGAAGCGTGCCATTTCACCGGAACTATTTGATCACATCTTAGGGTGTGGATCAGCTGCCGAAATCTGGAGAGCCCTGGATGGGCTGTTTAACAAGAAGAATGTGGCAAGACTGCAGTTCTTGGAGAATGAGCTGGCAAGGTCGGCTCAGGGTGATCTTTCTATCTCAAACTTCTTTCTGAAGATGAAGAATCTCTGCGCTGAGATATCAGCACTGGATCCTGATGAGCCAATTTCTGAGGCGAAGCTGAAGAGGCACATCATCCGCGGCTTGCGGAAGGAATATGTGGCCTTTGTGACGTCAGTACAGGGATGGGCAAATCAGCCGTCTCTGCTCGAGCTGGAGAATCTGCTAGCTTCGCAGGAGAGTCTGGCAAGGCAGATGGCGGGGGTGTCAGTGACTGGGGGAGATGGCGAGGTTCTCTTCTCAGGGAAGAAGAAGTGGGAGAAGAAGAAGAAGACCACGGAAGGCCATGGGCCTTCAACTTCTGGGCAGCAGGAAAGGGGGTATGCTCCCAAGGCTGACGGGAAGAAGAAGAAGGAAGGTCTCAAATGCTTCAAGTGCGGAAAGGTTGGGCACTTTAGGAAGGACTGCAGGCTGAATACTCAGCCAGGGCATGCTGTTGAGAAGGAGGAAGCACCAGCCAGGCACTTTGATGGAGGATGGGGAGGAGCCTTCTCGGCTTCTATTGGAGCCTCGGCTCCTATCAACTATCAGGAGGACTGGATCGTGGACTCGGGGTGTGGCCATCACCTCACCGGGGACGAGTCGAAGCTTTCTTCAGCAGAGCCGTACACAGGTAACAATGCTATTATCACTGCTGATAATACTGTGCATGCAGTCGAGAAGGTGGGGGTTGTTTCTTTGGGCAGTGATAAAGGGCCACTTACCTTGAAGAGTGTCTATCATGTGCCCGGAATGAAGAAAAACCTCTTCTCCGTGACCAACGCTGTTGACGCTGGGTATCACGTTCTGTTCGGCGCGACAGAAGTGAAATTTCTACGAAATGTAGAGGCCGTGAAGGCCGAGGTCGTCCATGTCGGGAGACGGGCAAAGGACTTGTTTGTTTTATCAACAAGTTCCTACGTCGACAAGATGAAGACGAATGATGGTGCCGTTATATGGCATGAGAGGTTGGGGCACGTAGGGATGGACAAGCTGAAAGCTATGGCGGTGAGAGGTCTGGTCAAGGGCCTGCCAAGTCTATCTTCTTACGGTGAAGGTCATGTTTGTGCGGGATGTCAGTTCGGCAAGTCTCATCGACTACCGTTTGACAAGTCGCAGACAAGGAGTAGTGTGCCATTGGAGTGCATCCACGGTGACTTGATGGGACCTACTGCTACCCCAAGCCTCGGAGGCAGCAAGTATATGCTGGTGTTGATCGATGATTACACCAGATATGTCTGGGTATATTTCCTGAAGGAGAAGGCGGAAGCATTTGCCAAGTTTGTGGAGTTCAAGGAGCTCGTGGAAGGTCGGCTGAATCTGCGGATCAAGAAGCTGAGGACGGACAACGGAGGAGAGTTCACCTCTGCTGAGTTCTCCAGTCTTTGCAGGAAGGCAGGCATCCGGAGGGAGCTTACTTGTGCACATACTCCACAGCAGAACGGTGTTGCAGAGCGGAAGATCCGTCATCTGACGGAGACCTGCAAGTGTTGGCTGCATGCCAAGAGTATCCCAAAGTCCTTCTGGGCGGAGGGAATGTCTTGTGCTGCTTACGTCATCAACAGGATGCCTCTGAGCCCCATCAACATGTTGACCCCGCATGAGATGATGTTCAAGGAGAAGCCAAGCGTGGCACACCTTCGGGTGTTCGGTTCCACCTGTTACGTGCACATCCCTGATGCTCTTCGGACAAAGCTAGATGCGAAAGCAAGGAAGCTAGTCTTCGTGGGATACGATGAGCGGAAGAAAGGGTGGAAGTGCATGGACCCGGAGACGCGGAGATTTGTTGTATCTCGCGACGTCGTGTTCGATGAGGTGACATCTTACAAGGGGACTTCTGGTGTGGAGTTACCAGAGAGCAGGGTGGAGGAGCCGGAGCAAGCTGTGGAAAATCTTCAGGTGGAGCTACCTGTGTCACCAGGTGGTCCATCGCCTTCTAGTTCTGAGACGGGATCTTCTGGTTCAGGGAGCAGGGGGAGCAATGCTCCTAGCACGTCTGGAAGTGGAGCTAGGGAAGAAGCAGCTGGAGATGATGCGGTTCAGGGGAAGGAGCTGAGGAGGTCGAAGCGAGCGATCATCGCCCCTGATCGCTATACAGGAGGAAACGCAGTGAGCTTTGTCTCATGTTTCTTTGCTGGTCCCTTGGATGAGAGGGAGCCGTCTAGCTTTGAGAAGGCCCAAGGCGTGAAGGAGTGGGATGTTGCAATGCAAGAAGAGATGTCAGCTCTTGAGAAGAATGAGACCTGGTCTCTTGTGCCCAAGCCGAAGGGCATCGCTCCTGTTACATGCAAGTGGGTCTACAAGCTGAAGAAGAAGGCTGACGGTAGTATCGAGCGGTACAAGGCTCGCCTTGTAGCTCGGGGGTTCTCGCAGCAATACGGTGAAGACTATGAGGAGACTTTCAGTCCGGTGGCAAAAATGACTTCAGTTCGTTTTATTATTGCCTTGGCGGCGTTCAGTGGATGGAAGATTTGGCAGCTCGACGTCAAGAACGCCTTCTTGTACGGTGAGATTGACAAGGATATCTTCATGGTCCAGCCTCCAGGCTTTGTGTCTGAAGATTTTCCGGAGCATGTCTGCAAGTTGAAGAAGGCCCTATATGGGTTGAAGCAAGCGCCGAGGGCGTGGTATGGGAAGATCGCAGAATATCTCTTATTCTATGGATTTGGGGCTTCAGACTCAGACTCAAGCTTGTTCGTCAAGAAGAGCGGGGAGCTTCAAGTCATCGTGCTGTTATACGTCGACGATATGATCGTGACGGGGAACTCGAAGGAGGAGGTAGCGCAGCTTCGGGCCGAGCTGTCTATCAGGTTCGAGATGAAGGACTTAGGTGAACTTCACCATTTCCTTGGACTCGAGGTGCAGAGGAAGGAAGGTGGAGTGCTGGTGACCCAGGCCGGCTATGCGGAGCGAATCGTGGAGCGATTCGGCATGAAGGAAGGGAAGTGCACTTCCACACCTCTGGATAAAGCTATGAAGCTTCGGAAGGATGATGGAAGGATCATGCAAGATCCGTTGGTGTTCCGAGCTCTGGTTGGGAGCTTGATTTATCTGACGATCACAAGGCCGGATATTGCATATGCAGTAGGCAGGGTGAGTCGGTTTATGGCGGAACCACGAGTACCTCATCTGCTAGCGGCCAAGAACATTCTGAAGTATGTCAAGGCGACCTCAGACATGGGTCTCCTATACAGGAGGGATGCGGGCTTCGAGGTGCATGGATACATGGATGCTGATTACGGGGGAGATTCGGATGATCGGAGGTCGACATCTGGATACGTCTTCATGGCGGGCCCTACGGCTATATCATGGTGCAGCAAGAAGCAGGATTCCGTGTCAGTCTCTACCACGGAAGCGGAATACAAGGCTTCGGCCTTGGCAGCTCAGGAAGCCATCTGGCTTAGGAGGTTGGTAGGAGACATCCACAAGGAGGTTCGGGAGCCGACTCTGCTACGCGGTGACAACGAGAGTGCTCTCAAACTGGTGACCAATCCAGTTTGTCACGCGAGGACCAAGCATATCGAGATCGAGCATCACTTCATACGGGAGAAGGTGCTGGAGGGATCTCTTTCCGTCGAGCATGTGCGGAGTGCGGACAATGTCGCAGACATCTTCACAAAGGCGCTGGCAAAGGGGCCGTTCACACGGCTAAGGGAACTACTTGGGCTAGTTTCCACTTCCCACTTCAAGGGGGAGTGTTGAAATTATTGAAGTGGAAGTGGAGGAGGCTTTTGGACCTGGGCGGTCTGGGAAGTGACCGAGCGGTCTGGCGTGACCGCACGGTCTGGCGGTCTGACAATGGCGGTCTGTTCTATTGGTCAGCTGCAGCTTCCGGGGTTGACCGCTGGTCTGGTCCAAGGGCTGCTGGAGGAGGAGGTCGTGCGGTCTGGCTGTGACCGCATGACAGCTGATCATCCTCAGGGTCGCGCGGTCTATCTCTGACCGCGTGACAAGTTCTCTTCAAGGATGTGCCGGTCTGGCGTGACCACACGGGTTGGCTCTTGAATCCGGTCTGGTGGCTTTCCAGAGGGTTCTGAAGGAGTTCGCGGACTAAGTCATTCTTAGTCGCGCGGTCTCAGTTCGCGGTCTCAGAAGGAGACTGGTATGCGAGCTGGTTGCTGTTCATGGTCTCAGGAGGAGATCGGCATGTGGACAGGAGTTCGCGGTCTGATGGCGAACTGGCTGTGTTCGTGGTCTCGAACGAACACAGGTGGTGAAGGGCTTCGGGCGGTCTGGCGATCTCTTTGGAGAGTCGCGGTCTGCTGTGAGAGTGGCGGTCTCTCATAGCGACATTGAAGCTGGCGGGTTCACCAAAATGAAGCAGGAGGGTTGCAGTGATCGCGCGGGTTGACCGGTAAGGTCGCGCGGTCTGATGGGTGGTGACTCTATCTCATAGGGTGGTGACTGGATCAGGTCTCACGCCTATAAATAGGGAGCCACTGTTGCAGCAAGAAGAGAACACACCAAGTGTAAGCCGAGTTCGCCTAGTTCCTGCGGTCTTGTTTATCTGACCGAGCGGTCTCTGATTGAATTCCTCTTGTGCAGCTTCTGCGGATAGTGCAGGCAGCAGCGATCACCTCTTCCTCTGAAAGTGTTCGGGCGGTTTGCGGCTTGGAGTTGTGGTGTTGGAGTTCGGGAATCAGGAGGTCGGCAAAGGAGCGGTCTGGTGCAGCGGTCTGGTGGTGTTTTGAGATCGGGAGCGGTTGCGGTCTGGCAGCAGCGGTCTGGCGAGCTGCTGAGTTCGGCAAGAGACCGTGCGGTCTCAGTTATCTTCAGTTTCTGTTATTTCTCCTTGAAGTTTTTTGTGCTGACGAAATCATGTCTCGTCGAGCATGTCTTGCCCTGTAATTGAAGTGTTGCTATCAATAAAGATCGTTTTGTTTGCCTAAGATTGTCTCTGGTTGTTTGGCTTGCATCTCTAGTTGTTATTCCTGCTTGCTCTCACAAGGTCCGAAAAAATTCACACAATGTTCATAAAGTAGTTTGACAGGATAAATTGTAACAATGTAGAAGTTCTAAATGATAGATTGAATCATGCTTTATGTTCACAATAAAGACCATACAGTTTTTTTGATAATTTTGATGTTTTATATTTTTTTATTTGATTTTGCATTTATAAATAAAAATTTAAACAAATGAACAAAAAATAATTTTTGTAATTTGGCTTTTGTAATTTTGTATTTGGATTTTTCAAAAATGAAATATAGTCAGAAGTGCAAAAATTAATAGTACATATAGATTAATATATTTTTAAGAATTTTTCAAAATTTTAAAAATTTTGAAAAACAGATAGGTGCGCTAACGCCGATGTTAGTGCTAGCGCGGGAAACAGTACACGATTTTTGATGATTTTGATTGTTGATCTTGATTAAGTGTCTTAGTAGTAGTTTCACGCAGAAATTTCAGAATTTTAGGAGATGTTTTTAGATGGTTAAAAGTTGCATAAATGCATTTGTGAATGTGTTTTAACTCGAAAGATCTAGGACCCCTAACTCAAGTCGTAATAATCGAAATCTTGCATCGGGAAGAGGTTTAGTAAATATGTCAGCGAGTTGAGAGTCCGTACCAATGAAGCTTACATTTACATGCTCTTTCTTAATGTGATCCATGATGAAATGATGGCGAATATCTATGTGTTTTGATCTAGAGTGGTGTACGGGATTATATGTAAGGTCTATGGCACTTTTGTTGTCATATTTAAGATTAATGTTTTTGAGATGAAATCCAAAATCCTCTAAAGTTTGGCTCATCCATAATGCTTGTGCACAACAACTACCAAGTGCGATGTATTCGGCCTCCATGGTGGAAAGTGCAACCGAAGACTATTTCCTACTAGACCAAGCAACTAATAAGGGTCCTAAAAAGTGACAAGTACCGCTGGTGCTTTTTTGATCTAGTGAACAACCGGCGTAATCCGAGTCAGAATAGCCGTGAAGTGTAAATGTATCATTTTGTGGGTACCATAATCCTAATTTAGATGGCCCTAATAGATAACGAAAAATACGTTTTACCGCTTTTAAATGAGATTCTTTTGGATTGGCTTGAAAGTGAGCACAAAGACACACGTCAAACATTATATCTGGTCTAGATGCACTTAAGTAAAGAAGAGATCCTATCATTCCTCTATATAAAGTTTGATCAATGGAAATTCCAGATTCATCTTTTCCTAGTTTTAAAGAGGCACTCATAGGAGTAGAGGTTTGTTTAAGATTTTCGAATCCAAATCGTTTAAGCATATCGTGAACATATTTTGTTTGGCAAATAAAGATACCATCAGATCGTTGTGAGATTTGAAAACAAAGAAAATATGATAGTTCTCCTACAAGACTAATTTCAAATTCATTTTTCATTACTAAGACTACTTCATTACACAACTCTTCATTAGTGGCTCCAAAAATTATATCATCAACATATATTTGTAAGATAATTAAATTATTATTATTATGCTTAATGAAGAGTGTGTTGTCAGCACATCCCATAACATAACCGTGCTTTAACAAATATGATGTAAGTCTATCATACCATGCACGGGGCGCTTGTTTTAAACCATAAATCGCATTTTCTAATTTGTAAACATGATTTGGAAAATTTTCATTTATAAAACCGGGGGGTTGTTCTACATAAACTTCTTCTTTTATAAACCCGTTTAAAAAAAAGCACTTTTAACATCCATTTGAAATAATTTTATACTTTTAAAACTCGCAAATGCCAAAAATATTCGTATAGATTCTAAGCGAGCAACGGGTGCAAAAGTTTCTTCAAAATCTACCCCCTCGATTTGAGAAAAACCTTGAGTAACTGAGCGTGCTTTATTTCTTATAATCCTAGATTCACCATCTAATTTATTTTTAAAGATCCATTTTATGCCAATAACAGGATGATTAGATGGTCTATCTACTAGATTCCAAACTTTATTTCTTTCAAATTGATCTAACTCTTCATTCATAGCCAAAAACCAAAATTCGTCATTTAAAGCGGTGGAAACATTTTTAGGTTTGATTTCGGAGACAAATCAAATATTTGAAAATGTTTCATGAAGAGAAGATTGAGTTCTTACCCCAGTAGAAGGTTCCCCAATGACTAGCTCTTTTGGATGATTTTTTGAGAAGTTCAAGACACTTGGGGGCACATATTCATCTTCCTTGGCCTTCTCCTCCTCTTCTTTGGAAGGTTCCTTTTCATCATGCTCCAAAGATGGCAAAGTTTCATCATTTGCACCTGTAGGAAGTCTTTCTGCACACAGAATAAATTCATCAAATTTAACATTAATAGACTCTTCAACCTTACTCGATCTTTTGTTAAATATTCTATAGGCTTTACTGGTTGAAGAGTATCCAAGAAATATTCCTTCATCACATTTTTCATCGAATTTTCCTAAAGAATCTTTTGTATTAAGAATAAAACATTTACAACCAAATACTTTAAAATATGATACGTTAGGTTTCTTTTGATAATATAGTTCATACGGTGTGAGATTTAGAGATGGGCGAAGCATGACTCTATTCATTACATAGCATGATGTGCTTACGACTTCGGCCCAAAAAGTCTTAGGTAATTTATATTCAGATAACATAGTGCGTGCTAGTTCTTGGATTATCCTATTCTTTCTTTCTACAACACCGTTTTGTTGAGTTGTCCGTGGAGCGGAGAACTCATGCTTAATACCTAACATTTCACAAAAAGACTTAACATTTTCATTTTCAAATTCTCCTACATGATCTGAGCGAATGCATTTTATTTGTAAATCTATTTCATTTTGAATACGAGTACATAATTTTGAGAATTCGCCAAACGCATCAGATTTTGAAGAGAGAAATAAAGTCCAACAATATCTCGAGAAATCATCTATTAGAACGAAAGTATATATTCTACCACCAAGACTTGCAGTGCTAACGGGACCAAAGAGATCCATATGAATTAGTTGCAAAGGTTTAGAAGTAGAAATTTTGTTTTTGCTTTTAAAAGATGATTTGTAAATTTTCCTTTTTGGCATGGAGAACATAGTGAAGATAAATTTCAATTCAATTTAGGCAATCCTCTAATCAATTCCTTTTTTGCTAGTTTTAAAATTAGCTTTGTACTAGCGTGACCTAAACGTCTATGCCATAGTACTAATTCATCATTTTTGGTTATAAAACATTTTATAGAAGATTTTGAAAGATCATGAAATGAAACTATGTAAACATTATGAATTCTAGGTGCAGTTAGTAACACATCTTTTGTTTTAGGATTAAATATTTTGCAAAGATTAGTGGATGATTCAAATAATATATCTAATCCTTTATCACATAGTTGGCTTATAGATATTAAGTTATGTTTTAATCCTTTAACATAGAGAACATTTGAGATAAGAAAGGATTCGTTACCCACTGTACCTACTCTCATGATCCTTCCTTTACCGTTATCACCAAACATTACGATCCCTCCTTTCTTCTTTTCTAGGCTAAGAAATTTTGCTTTGTTGCCCGTCATGTGCTTGGAGCAGCCTAAGTCCAAGTACCACACGTCCTCCGTTTCCTTAGCCTTCCTGAAAATCTAGAAAGAAGATGAGAGTAAAGATCCGGATACCCAAGAGGTACCACCCATAGAGTAAATGGATTTCTTAAGTACCCAGATTTGTTTTAACGATCAATGTTTTATATTCCTGCAAGAGATAGACGTGTGTCCAAACTTAAGACAATTTGTACACAAAATAAAGGGGGTTGAGACTCTGAAATCTCTGATATCAGTTGAAACCTCTGATACCAATTGAAAGTGAGGTTAGATCTTAAAGTCACCCTAAAGGGGGGGGGGGGGGGGGGTGAATAGAGTATTAAAAAGTTTTTCACTTATTTTTATAGCGGAATTAAAATAGTGATATATATATGTGTACTGAGTGAGTTATAAAACAAAATAAAGAACACAACACAGCACAACACAGAAAAATAAACAAGAATCACAGAGGACACAAGGATCTAATGTAGTTCCCCAATAAACCTGGGTACATCTACACTTCTACCACCCTTGGTAGGAATCCACTAGGTTTTTGATCAGGTGCCCTATCACCAATGGGTTTTTGATCAGGTGCCCAAACACCACTTGAGCTTTTGATCAGGTGCTCAAACCAAACTACAGGTTTTTGTTCAGGTGCCCTACCACCAAGGGGTTAACTTTTGAAGGGAGTTAAAACCCTGTAGAATATGGGATCAAGAGGTTATGAAGTTCTTCTCTGTCAATAATCTTAGAGAAGACTAATGGATTTGATGTTGTAAAGCTCCCCATGTCTGATAAAAAATAGTTGACAGTTGAGGATGGAGCGTTCTCTTGAATGTAGATCTTCCTTTGATAGCTGATGAATATGAGAGACAAAGATTTCTCAGATTGTTTGTTGCTCTTGAAGATTTAAAACTTTGCAGCAGATGTCTGAGATAAGATCTATGTTGATCTCAGAGATTGAATGAGTGTTGCTTGATGATGAAGATGAAGATCTGTGTTGTTGTTCTCAGAGAATAAGAGAGCTGCTGCATGAGGAAGATGAAGATCTGTAAACTTTTTCTTTCTGTATATCTTTTTCTTCTTCCTCTCGACTGTATTTTTCTTCTCTATTTCCTGTCTTGTTGTACTGCTGTAATCTAGTAATACTTCTCCTTATTCTTTTTCCTTATTGAAATCTCTGACTGATTTGAAATTTAAATCTTTTAATTTAAGGAATAAAATATTCAGAAGAGATTCTTTGAACTGCAAACCTGATTCAGCAAATAAACTTTAACTCTTTTCTTTTTCCATGAAAGTGTCCTTTTCCAATATATGTCAAGGACTACTTTTTCTCGAAATAAGAGAATAATAAAAGGAAAGGATTAAATCCTGACATATCTGATAGGAATAGATCCGTTGATGATGATCTGAGTTCGGAGAATAGAATAAAATTGATCTGTCTGAAATAAACAAGCTGAAGAGAAATTTTCGTCGACCTGAGAACTGAGTTCGTCGAACAGAATGTTGGATTTCGTCGAACTGAACATCTGTTGCTGATTTGTCGAACGTAGTCTGGAATTCACCGATGTTAATGTGAGGTTCGTCGAACTGAGAGATAAACTGCTAAATCTAGATGGAAGAATTGAATTAGTCGAGCTGGGATGATATTTCGTCGACCGCTGAGACTTGGCAAATTCGTCGACCGCTGAGACTGGGCAAATTCGTCGACCGCTAAGACTGAGCCAATTCGTCGACCACTGAGACTGAGCCAATTCATCGACCGCTGAGACTGAGCAAAGTCGTCGACCGCTGAGACTGAGCGAATTCGTCGATCGCTGAGACTTGGCAAGTTCGTCGACCGCTAAGACTGAACACATTCGTCGACCGCTAAGACTGGGTAAAGTCATCGACCGCTGAGACTGGGCAAATTTGTCGACCGCTGAGAGGAGTTCGTCGAACGCAGAATAGCGTTAGTCGAACACAGAACCTTGTCAAGTTCGTCGACCGCTGAGACTAAACAAATTCGTTGACCGCTGAGACTGACCAAGTTCGTCGAATGAGAGCAAGGCGTTCGTCGAACGCAGAAACTTAACTTTTCCTTAAGTTCTAACAACCCAAAACCTTAACCCTTAGACTATACATTGGGTTCAACTTAGTCCTAGTTAACAGATAGTGATCCTTGTTGAAATTTTGAAGTGAAGTGGAGGAGACCGGGCGGTCTGGTTTGGCAGACCGCGGAGACTGCGCGGCTTGTGTATGTTATCTGCCGGTCTGGCTCTGCCGGTTTGTTCTGGCGGTCGGCTGATTGTTCGGTTTTTTCTTGTTCGCTGCAGTCTGTTCCTGAGTTGTTCTGCTTGGTTGGCATGTCTTCTTTGTTGGAAGACCGGGCAGTTTGTTCTGATGTAACCGTCTGTCCGGGTGACCTATTCTGGCGATCTGGCGACTTGTCTGAAGTCGGCCAGATGGTTCTTGTTTGCTCCTGGTGATCTAAGGGAGGAGCGACCTTTGTATCCGCGTGACTTGTGCGCGGTCTCGTGTTCGCGCGACCTATGCGCGATCTTGTCTGCTGATATGCGTCTTGGTCGGATGATCGGCCAAGTAGTGAGATCGCGCGGTCTGTCTTATGAGACCGCTGGCGATCTGACGGGTGGTGATTGTATCTCTTCTGTGCGGTGACGACATCCGTCTACCCGCCTATAAATAGAGGTGTAGAGCCCGTCATTCCTAACGAGAACTGTTTGCGGTCAGCAGGTTGCGGTCTCCTTCCTTGGTGATTCCCAGCGGCTTGAATAAACAGCTCGGCAGTGGTCTGTCTGCGAGCTAGTTTATGTTCGTTCTTGTGCTGTTCGAAGCGAGTTTAGTGATCAGGCGACCTTCAGCGGTTAGGCGGTGTGAGTTGCGGTCTGGCGACAGCTTCATTTCTTTGTTCCAATAAAGCTCCAGTTCGTGCGGTCTGACGTGGCGGTCTTGCAGTGCAGGCGGCTTGTCTGTTTTCTGTTCGCGCGATTTCAGGACAAGCCGGGTGACTTCTGGAGTCGAGCGGTCTGTGCGGTCTCAGTTTGTCTAGCCGCCAGATTTGTTTTGGTGTGTTTTGTTCTTCTCGTCTCCGTGATTCTTATGAATCATGTCTCGCCATGTATGTCTCGCACTGTAAATGAAGTTTGTGATTCAATAAAGTCTCTTGTGTTGTTGTGTGGTATTGTGGTTGTTTGGCTTTAACTCAGTTGATGCAACTCCTGCTTACTCCTAAACGATTCAAATCAAAAATTTTAATATGGTATCAAAGCCAGGCTGTTGGAGTGGATAAACAGTGTTCAACTTGAGTTGCCATCGTCTTTGTGAAGAAGAGACCACATAGATTGCCATGGAAGGCGGATTCGCAAGAGGGCTTGGTATTGAACTCCTTACATCGACTAACTATAAGAAATGGAGGTCGTGTATGGAGAGCTATTTACTTGGCGAGGAACTATGGGAGATAGTTGGAGGAGAAGACACACAAGAGGTGTTTCTAGCAGGAGATAATATGGCAGAGGTGAGACTTTGGAGGAGGACGAATGCTAAGGCAGAGTTCACTCTCAAGAGGGATATCTCACTGGAGCTGTTTGATAACATCATCGGATGTAAATCTGCTGCTGAGATTTGGATGTCTTTGGACGGGCTGTTCAATAAGAAGAATGTAGCTCAGCTACAGTTTCTTGAAATGAGTTGGCGAAGGCCTCTCAAGGCGATCTTTCTATTTCTACTTTCTTTCTCAAGATGAAGAACCTCACAACAGAGATTTCTGCATTGGACCCTGATGAGCCCATCTCGGAGGCAAAACTGAAGAGGCATATCATCCGCGGGTTGTGGAAGGAGTATCTTGACTTTGTGACTTCAGTTCAAGGTTGGGCAAATCAACCATCTCTGTTAGAGCTGGAGAACTTACTTGCTTCGCAAGAAAGTTTGGCAAGACAGATGGCGGGGACTTCTATCTCTGGGGGAGATAGTGATGTGTTGTTCTCTGGAAAGAAGAAGAAGTGGGAGAAGAAGAAGCCATGTTATGATGGACCTTCTACTTCAGGTCAGCAGGATAGGGGTTATGCTCCTAAGTCTGATGGGAAGAAGATGGGAGATGGACCAAGGTGCTTCAGGTGCAATAAGACCGGCCACTTCAAGAAGGATTGCCAGGTTAATCTTCAGTCGGGACATGTAGCAGAGAAGGAGAAGCCAAAGTCTGATGAAGCTGGATGGGGAGGAGCCTTTGCGGCTAATATGACGGCGATGCCCGTTAAGGCCTTGGCTGCCATCAACTTCAAAGAGGATTGGATTGTTGATTCAGAGCGTGGGCATCATCTCACTGGGGATGAATCAAAGTTCTCTTCTTTGGCGCCTTACTCAGGTAACGATGCTATCATTACGGCTGATAATTCTGTTCATGCAGTAGAACAAGAAGGTGTCGTCTACCTGAGCAGTGATAAGGGTCCACTCACTTTGAGGAGTGTTTATCACGTGCCTGGTATGAAGAAGAATCTCTTCTCTGTGACTAATGCAGTCGATGCCGGTTATCACATTCTGTTTGGCCCAACAGAAGTGAAGTTTCTTACAACTCAACCGGAGATAAGGGGAGATGTTATCCATGTTGGAAAGAGGGTGAAGCACTTGTTCGTGTTATCGACAAGTACTTATGTTGAAGGCTATGGCAGTAAGGGTCCTTGTCAAGGGCTTGCCTAGCTTGTCCTCTTATGGAGACGGTCATGTTTGTGATGGATGTCAGTTTGGCAAGTCTCATCGACTTCCATTTGATAAATCGCAAACTAGATGCAAAGCGCCGTTGGAGTGCATCCACAGTGATTAGATGAGACCGACAGCCACCCCAACCCTTGGAGGCAATAGATATATGTTGGTGCTGATTGACGATTACACCAGATATGCCTGGGTGTATTTTTTGAAAGAGAAGTCGGAAGCCTTTGCAAAGTTTGTGGAGTTTAAGGAGCTGGTGGAAGGTCGGTTAGGCTTGCGGGTGAAGAAATTGAGAACTGACAATGGTGGGGAGTTCACCTCTGGTGAGTTCTCAAGTTTTTGCAGGAAACACGATGTTCAGAGAGAACTCACTTGTGCCCATACTCCACAACAGAATGGCATTGCGGAGAGGAAGATCCATTATCTGACGGAAACCTGCAAATGCTGGCTTCATGCCAAGAGTATCCCAAAGTCCTTTTGGGCGGAGGGAATGTCTTGTGCGGCTTATGTCATCAATAGAATGCCTCTAAGTCCTATCAACATGAAGACCCCTCACGAACTGATGTTCAAGGAGAAACCGAGTGTTGCTCACCTTCGGGTGTTTGGGTCAACTTGCTATGTGCATATTCCTGATGCTCTTCAGACAAAGTTAGATGCGAAAGCAAGGAAGCAAGTCTTTGTTGGGTATGATGAGCAGAAGAAAGGATGGAGATGCATGGATCCGGAGACATGGAGATCAGTGGTATCTCGGGATGTGGTGTTCGATGAAGTAACTTCATACAAAGGGAGTTCAGGAGTTGAACTACCGGAAAGTAGGGTTGATGAAGCAGGGAAAGCTGCGGGAAGTCTTCAAGTGGAGTTGCCTGTTTCACCAGAAGCTCCAGCTGTGTCAAGCTCTGAGATGGAGGCTTTAGGTTCTGGAAGCAGGGGGAGCGATGCTCCAAGTTCGTCTGAAAGAGGAGCTTGCACAGAAGAAGCAGCTAAGGAGGTGGTTAGTCAGGAGCAACCTCTTAGGAGGTTGAAGAGGACCATTAAGCCACCAGATCGATATACAGGAGGAAACATGGCGACCTTCGTCTCATGTCTCTTCGCTGGTCCCTTGGATGAAATGGAACCGTCGAGCTTTGAGAAAGCCAAAGGCGTGAAGTAGTGGGATATTGCTATGCAAGAGGAGATGGATGCTCTCAAGAAGAATGAGACTTGGTCTCTGGTGCGCAGGCCTAAGGGCATTACCCCTGTAACATGCAAATGGGTTTACAAGCTCAAGAAGAAAGCTGACGGCACGATCGAGCGATACAAGGCTCGCCTTGTAGCTCGCGGGTTCTCACAGCAGTATGGTGAAGATTATGATGAGATGTTTAGTCCAGTGGCAAAGATGACTTCGGTCCGATTTGTTATTGCTTTGGCGGCATCTTGTGGATGGGAGATTTGGCAGCTTGATGTTAAGAATGCTTTCTTATATGGAGAGATTGATAAGGATATCTTCATGATCCAGCCGCCGGGCTTCATCTCGGAGGATCGTCCGGACTACGTCTGCAAACTGAAGAAGGCCTTATATGGGTTGAAGCAAGCGCCTCGGGCGTGGTATGGAAAGATCGCGGAGTATCTCTATTTTGCGGGTTCTTTGCTTCAGACTCTGATTCTAGCTTGTTTGTCAAGAAGGAGGGGGCGCTTCGGGTTATTGTGCTGCTGTATGTGGATGATATGATTGTCACCGGGAACTCGAAGGAGGCAGTAGCAAGGTTGAGAGCTGAGCTTGGTATCAGGTTCGAGATGAAGGATCTGGGGGAGCTTCACCATTTCCTTGGACTCGAGGTCCAGAGGCAGGAGAGCGGAGTGCTCATTTCTCAGGAAGGATATGCGGAGCGGATCGTTCAACGATTTGGCATGGAAGAAGGGAAGAGCAGCTCTATACCTCTAGAACAGCATCATAAACTTCAGAAGGATGAGGGAAGAGTTTTATCTGATCCGTTGGTGTTCCGAGCTCTGGTTGGGAGCTTGATTTACTTGACCATCACGAGGCCTGATATTGCTTATGCAGTTGGCAAAGTGAGTCAGTACATGGTGGAGCCACGGAAGCCTCATCTTCTGGCGGCAAAAGGGATTTTGAAATATGTGAAGTCGACCTCTGATTTGGGTCTCCTATTTAGGAGAAGGTCAAACTTGGAGTTGCATGGATACATGGATGCTGACTACGGGGGAGACGTGGATGATCGGAGATCAACGTCTGGTTATGCCTTTATGACGGGCCCCACAACTATCTCTTGGTGCAGCAAAAATCAGGACTCAGTGTTCGTATCTACCACAGAAGCGGAGTACAAGGCTTCGGCCTTGGCAGCTCAGGAAGCCGTTTGGCTCAGGAGGTTGGTGGAGGACGTTCATGAGGAGGTTCGAGGTCCCACTATGCTACGCGGGGACAACGAGAGTGCTCTCAAGCTGGTTAATAATCCAGTTTGTCACACGAGGACCAAACATATTGAGATTAAGCATCATTTCATTCGTGAAAAGGTGTTGGGAGGATCTCTTATGGTCGAGCATGTTCGGAGTGCGGACAATGTCGCATACATCTTCACAAAGCCGCCGGCGAAGGGACCGTTTACACGGTTGCGGAGTTTACTCTGGCTGGTCTCCACTTCCCACTTCAAGGGGGAGGGTTGAAATTTTGAAGTGAAGTGGAGGAGACCAGGCGGTCTGGTTTGGGAGACCGCGGAGACCCCGCGACTTATGTATGTTATCTGCCGGTCTGGCTCTGCCGGTCTGTTCTGGCGGTCTGCTGATTGGTCGGTTTGTTCTTGTTCGCTATGGTCTGTTCCCGAGTTGTTCTGCTTGGTTGGCCTATCTTCTTTGTTGGAAGACTGGGTGGTTTGTTCTGATGTAATCGTCTGTCCGGGTGACCTGTTCTGGCGATCTGGCGACTTGTCTGAAGTCGGCCAGATGGTTCTTGTTTGCTCCTGGTGATCTAAGGGAGGAACGACCTTTGTATCCGCGCGACTTGTGCGCGGTCTTGTGTTCGCGCGACCTGTGCGCGATCTTGTCTGCTGATCTGCGTTTTGGTCGGATGATCGACCAAGTAGTGAGATCGCGCGGTCTGTCTTATGAGACCGCTGACGATCTGACGGGTTGTAACAACCCAAAACTTCGAAGCAGATTTGGGTTGCTGGGAGCTAGCGCAGGCAGTAGTGCTACCTCCTGGCGCTAGCCATCTCGACGGTTGCTAGCGTCGAGACGGAAGCCTTAAGCGTCGACAGCCGCTAGCGTCGAGACGGAAGCTAGCGCAGGCGCTAGCGCCGGCGCTAGCGCGCGATATAGATCCGTGATTTGAAATCGTGGGCATTGATGGCCAATGGACTTTTGGGTCGGTTTTGGACGGACTTGGCTCGGGAGCTGGCATAGGGTGGCCGAAACCCTCTTGATTTCATTATTCCACTAAGGGTTTTATTCCTAAGTGAGAGAGAGAGCTTTGGAGAAGAAGCTCAATAGTAAACCCTAGCCTAGACCTCATCTTTGGAGGAGCTCTACTACTTCGAAGTCGAAGGCGTTGGTGGCTACGCGTAGAGGAGGGCTATATGCTCCTTTCCATCAGTGCCAAAAATCAAGCTATGGCCTCAAAGCGACGTCTAAGGGTAACGATCCTTTCTACCCTCTTTTGGACATGTGTTAGTCCATTTCCGTGCATCTTTGAGGTCCCTACCCAAGAGGGTGAGGTCGTAACCTCCGACGGGTGGATTCGTGTTATCCCCGTCAGATCTTGCATACATGTAGAGTCCATGCGTGGAATGGACGTAGGCGCGCTGTGTGAAGCCCATCCGAGATGGTTCATCCGGATTGGTGATGCTTTTTGATATCATGCGTGCCGGGGAAAACTCCGTGTTGATATCCTGCTTCGTAGGACTAGAGGGTGCTACTGCATGCGCAACAACGCCTGGGGGTGTGCCCAGGGAAGCACCCGAAGTTAGAAGCAGAAATGGACTTTCTGTTCACTACCGCTGGCGCTAGCGTTATCGCCGGGCGGTAGCTCCCAGACTTGGTTCTGGTGATTTTGTGCATTCTGAGGCAGTGGGAGTGCTACTGCATGTGCAACAATGCCTGGGGGTGTTCCCCGGGAAGCACCCACATCTAGAAGCCAAAATGGTGTTTCTGTGCGCTATCGCCAGGCGTTAGCGTTAACGCTGGCGACAGCTCCCAGACTGAGTTCTGGTGATGTTGTTGTGCCCACCTGTTGAGAGGACCTGAGGCCTGTGTGCCCGACCTGTGAGGGTGTCCTGGTGGATGACTTAGCGGCCTGTAGAGCTGGCTAATTGGGAATACCTGGGCTGAGGGGACACCATACCCGCTTTTCGTGTTGTACAACGAGAGCTGTGAACAACGGACATTTGGCGAACCTGAAACCGCAGCATTGCAGCACCTGATTAGTAAGTCTCGTACAGCATGTCGGGAAGCGATGGGAAAGAGTCTTCGAACTACGGGATGTTCACAATTAAAGCACGGGAGAGCCCTGGTATTCGGGCCACCGACTTTAGCCTCGAAGGGCAAAGCCATCAAGAGTGGATGGTGGTGGAAGGCGGAGTACACCAAAGAGTGCCTGAGAGCACGAGACGTGGATGCCATTCCCACGTTTGTGATTGATGCATATGTATGAATTGTTGTGGTCTGTGTCAGCCGCTTCATTCTGTTATATATATATATATATATATATATATATATATATATATATATATGCTGTGATGCTCTTGCAGGGACGGGAAACTGCCACCCCTCGAAGGGGTGGGGTCATTATAATTTGGTCAGCCATTGCTGACCGTTGCCCTATTTTGCCACCATTTTTGGTGGGCTTGTTGTACAGGTGCTGGACCGAGCGGGAACATAGCGGGCTCATAGCGGGCTGAAGCCCCTGCGATGCTGCGCGCCAATGTCGGTAATTTGTAAGGCCGTTGTGCCTAAATTTTGTTGTATAAAAAATTTCATTCCAAGTAATAGAAGTGGACATACCCGGGTTCGGGTTTTATGGTTTATATATCTTGTCTCTCTCTTTTGCTTCCGCATAGAATGCTCTGAGTTAGGTTCATTGTTTAGAGTCGTTCGATATTTCAATTAAGTGATGTTCCCATTTGTTTTGTAGTATATGGCGTGGGGCCCCGGCCGGACCTTCTATTATATGCTCCCGAACGGATGGGGATGTTACACGGGTGGTGATTGTATCTCTTCTGTGCGGTGACGACATCCGTCTACCCGCCTATAAATAGAGGTGCAGGGCCCGTCATTCCTAACGAGAACTGTTTGCGGTCAGCAGGTTGCGGTCTCATTCCTTGGTGATTTCCAGCGGCTTGAATAAACAGCTCGGCAGCGGTCTGTCTGCGAGCTAGTTTATGTTCATTCTTGTGTTGTTCGCAGCGAGCTCAGTGATCAGGCGACCTTCAGCGGTTATGCGGTCTGAGTTGCGGTCTTGCGACAGCTTCAGTTCTTTGTTCCAATAAAGATCCAGTTCGTGCGGTCTGAGGTGGCGGTCTTGCAGTGCAGGCGGCTTGTCTGTTTTCTATTTGCGCTGTCTTAGGACAAGCCAAAGCGACTTCTGGAGTCGAGCGGTCTGTGCAGTCTCAGTTTGTCTAGCCGCCAGATTTGTTTTGGTGTGTTTTGTTCTTCTCGTCTCTGTGATTCTTATGAATCATGTCTCGCCATGTATGTCTCGCACTGTAAATGAAGTTTGTGATTCAATAAAGTCTCTTGTGTTGCTGTGTGGTATTGTGGTTGTTTGGCTTTAACTCAGTTGATGCAACTCCTGCTTACTCCTAAACGATTCAAATAAAATTTTTTAACAATCCTAGCCCAAATCTGTAATAGGGTTGTTCCAAAAATCTCCCCCTATTTGGGTTAGGACACTATTTGACAAAATCAAATAATAGTAAAAAAAAAACAACAAAACAACATAGCATATATATCTGATAGATTTTAAACATTTGAGCATATATAAAAATATGATACTCTGAGTTTTGAAACTTTATATTGAAAACAAATAATCAAAACAAATAATCAGAACCTTTTGACTTTCTCTGAAGGAGGCTTGAATGTGATTTTCCTTTCAAATTCTTGCTTTCTGAATTCTGAATTCCTTGCCTTCAGCTTTCTGAATTTGTTTATCTGAAATGAATCTGTCATATCTCAAACATCATTTTTCAGCTTTTGCTTTTGTTGATCTGAACTGTAGCAATAACTGAATTGCTTTGTTGAATCTATCATATCTGAATTATTACTGAATCAGCATCTGTATTTGCCATATCTCAAACTGAAATATCTGGATCTTCAAACAGAAATTGCTGTGAGCTTCTTCAAATAACTGAAATCTATCATAAAGGGGCTTCTTCATCAACTGAATGATTTTTTGCTTCTTCATACAGTACTGAAACTGCTTCTTCAAAGTTTTTGCTTCTTCATACAACATCTCCCCTTAAAACTTGAGCTTATACAAAAAGTATCTCCCCCTATAAAAAAAGAGAGCATCTCCCCCTAACAAAAAGGAGTTTCTTCAAAACATCTCCCCATGTCAACAGGAGCTTCTTCAAAACATCTCCCCTACCTAGTTTCAGGAAGACCTGGAGATAGGCCCCTAGAAGAAGAAACAGTTGAATAGGAGGTAGGGAAGGACACAATTATTTTGAAGAAATAATGCAATTGTTCCTGCAAAAAAAATAGAGATCAAGTGCAAAGGAACTGGAGAGAGAAGCAATTTCTGTAGGCATAAAGATAAAAATGAAATAAAAGATTTGATTATAAGAAAAGATCAGAAATATAGGCTTCATCAAAACTGCGTTTGACGAAAAATAAATTTTCGTCGATCTCAGTTCGACTATCTAGATGACTTCGTCGATCTCCGTTCGACGAACGACTAGATTTCATCGATCTCAGTTCGATGAAAAGATGGGATAAGCAGAATTTTTTTTTTAGTTGATTGAATCTCCATCTATCATTCCTAGCTGATTTATAAATAAGATATGTTTCTTTTCATCCAAGGGTTTGATGAAAATATCAGCCCTTTTCAAATCAGTAAAAATGAATTGTAGGCAAATTTGATTTTTATCCACATTATCTCTGATAAAGTGGTGCCTAATTTCTATGTGTTTAGTGCTACTATGGAGTACTAGATTTTGTGCTATAGATATTGCACTAGTATTGTCACAAAATATAATTGAATTATTTAAGTTGATACCATAATCTAGAAGTTGCTTTTGTATCCACAGTATTTGTGAGCAGCAACTGCCTGCAACAATATATTCTTCTTCAGCTGTTGATGTAGGCATAGATGTCTATTTCTTACAAAACCAAGACACAAGCCTATCACCAAGAAACTGACAAGTTCATGATATGCTTTTCCTGTCTACTCTGCATCCAGCATAATCAGAATCTGAGAATCCAGTTAATTCAAATTCTGATGCTATTGGATACCAGAGTCCTAGATTTGGACAACCCTTTATATATCTCAAAATTCTTTTTAGTAAAATTAGGTGAGATTCTTTGGGGTTAACTTAGAACCTAGCACAAATACATGTAGCAAACATTATGTTAGGCCTACTAGCTGTTAAGTAAAGTAATGAGCCAACAATTGCTCTATATACTTTTTGATCAACAGGTTTCCCTGATTCATTAGTATCAACAACAACATTGGAGGGCATGGGTGTTTTCATAGTGGAAGCATCAGACATACCAAATCTTTTCACTAATTCTTTAGCATACTTGGATTGTGATATGAATATGCCATTTGGAGTTTGCTTCACTTGAAGACCAAGGAAGTAAGATAACTCACCCAGACTACTCATTTCAAATTTAGATTGCATCAGGTTAGGAAACCTTTTGCATAGATTTGAATCAGTAGAGCCAAAAATAATATCATCTACATAAATTTGAACTAGTAATGTTTGATTTTTATACATCCTGAAAAATAGGGTTTTATCAACAATGCCTCTACTGAATTTGTTCTCCAAAAGAAAATTAGCTAAGGTCTCATACCATGCTCTGGGAGCTTGCTTGAGACCATCGAGAGCTTTATTAAGCTTAAATACATAAGAAGAGTGGGTTGGAGAGATGAAACCTAGTGGTTGTTCCACATAGACTTCATCTTTGATATCTCCATTCAAAAATGCACTTTTCACATCCATCTGATATACCTTGAACTTCTTGAATGCAGTAAAGGCAAGAAAAATCCTTATAGCTTCAAGTCTAGCTACAGGAGCAAAGGTTTGATCAAAATCAATTCCTTCTTCCTGAGAATATCCTTGGGCTACTAATCTTGCTTTATTTCTGATGATTATGCCTTGATCATCTAGCTTGTTACTGAAGAACCATTTGGTGCCAATGACTGGATGGCCTTTTGGTCTTGGAACCAAATCCCAAACCTTGTTCCTTTCAAATTGGTTGAGCTCCTCTTGCATTGCAAGAATCCAGTTTGGATCTTGTTCTGCATCTTTTATGGTTTGAGGTTCAACTTGTGATAGGAAACAAGTGTGCATCTGATTTTGGTGTAGTTGATGCCTTGTTTGAACACCTGCTAAAATATCTCCAATAATTTGGGATATTGGATGATCTCTAACTGTGATGTGATCAACAGTTGGAGTTGGTTCAGCAATGGTTTCCTCTTGAGGGACTTGTTCAACTATCACTTGATTTGAGCTGTCAGCAAGATCTGGATTATCCTCTTCTTCACTGTCTTCAATAATTTTAGTTGATGGAAGTAGAGAATCTTCATTCTGTAGATTCAATCCATTGAGTTCTTCACATATAGTTGGTACCTGCAAAGTATTTTTGGTAGAGGCGGTGTTCGTCTCCTCATTTAACATATTAGATTCATCAAAAGATACATGCATGGACTCTTCTATCTTAAGAGTAGATTTGTTGTAAACTCTGTATGCTTTACTAGAAAGAGAATATCAAAGGAATATACCTTCAGCAGACTTTGCTTCAAATTTCCTGAGATACTTCTTATCATTGTTATGCACATAGCATTTACAACCAAATATCTTAAAATAGTTAACCTTAGGATTTTTATTCTTGAGTAATTCATAGAGAGTTTTACCCTTAAGCTTATGTATCAGGCTTCTGTTCAACACATAGTTTGCTGTGTTCACAGCTTCTGCCCAAAAAGAGATTGGCAAGTGAGCATCAACAAGCAATGCAGTTGCTGATTCAATAAGTGTTCTATTTTTCCTTTCAGCTACCCCATTTTGTTGAGGAGTTCTAGGAGCAGAGAAACATTGCCTGATCCCTTCTTTTCCACAGAATTCTCTCATCAAAAGAGATTCAAACTCAGTGCCATGATCACTTCTGATCAATGCAACTAGAGTAGAGTACTCAATCTTGATGGACCTGAGAAAGTCTGTCAGAACACTGAAGGTGCCAGACTTGTTCCTACGAAAGAACACTCAAGTGAATCTTGAAAAGTCATCTATAATAACTAGAGAGTAATGCTTCCTAGTTGACGAGCCCTACAGAGTCCTTCCTTCTTGTATGAACCAAAAGGCAGTCCTCTAACAAGATTGTCCTTAGAAAGATTGGATATAGTTCTAAGGTTAATGTTTCCAAGCCTTTTATGCCATAATTCATTTGTTTTACTTATTGAATTAAATAAACAAATATCTGAGTTGGCAGAGTCAAAATTGACTAAATAAATGTTTCCATGTCTAATACCAGATAATACATTTATGTTTTTATTATTGGTAATAAGACAAAAGGAATGGTTACAAGTTACCTGATAACCTTCATCAAATAACTGGCTTATGCTGATGAGGAATTGTGCTACCTCTTTGTAGGTGACTGCTCCAACTTTGATCTGTCCATAACCTTTGGTTTGTCCACAGTTGGAGTCTCCAAAGATCACTTTGGGTCCAAGCCTTGCCTTGTAGTTGCTTAGGTTGGCCTTGTTTCCTGTCATATGCTTTGAGCATCCACTATCCAAGTACCATTGTTCTTTTATTTTTGGATAGCCCTGTACCTGATCACTGTCAGTTTCAAATTCAGATTCTTCTGAATTACTTCCTGAGGCATTGATAGCCATCATACATAAACTTCTTTCATCTGCATCGTCTTCATCATCACTGGAGCTGGATGATGATGCATATTCTGACTCACTGCTTGAGTTATAGATAGCCATCAAGCATTGATCTTTGTCATTTGATTCATTCTCATCTTCAGATAAGCTGGATGAAGACTCTGACCCTTTTATAGAACCTTCAACCATGTTGTTGAGGGACATCCAGATTTCCCTGGCTGAAGTGCATTCCACAACTTTTTAAAAAATGTCATCAGACATTGTTTGTGCCAATATATTCATTGCTTTGGCAGCTGCACTTCATTGCTTCTTCTGTGCATCTATCCACTCAGGGGGTGGAACAACATTAAAGTTAGTTGTTGTAGGAGTAGGAGGTCCTGTCAAAATAACATTAAAAATTTCATCATCAATAGACATCATATACAATCTGATCCTTGCCTTCCATAATGCAAACATATTTAGATTGCACATAGGAGGCCTTGTGCTTCAGTATTCTTTGTTCAGTGCCATGAGTTTTTAGAAAAAAGAAAACTCTAGAATAAATTTAAGATCTAATTGATCTTTTGATTCAGGTGTTAGCCTGTAAAGAATCAACCAACCTCTGATACCAATTGAAATCTCTAATATCAGTTGAAACCTCTGATACCAATTGAAAGTGAGGTTAGATCGTAAAGTCACTCTAGAGGGGGGGGGGGGGGGTGAATAGAGTATTAAAAAAAATTTCAATTATTTTTATAGCGGAATTAAAATAGTGATATTGTTAGGGATGGAACGTTCACCTAGAGGGGGGGGGGGGGGGTTACGTGATCTTGGTATATCAATATTGAAGCAATGCACAAAATTAACACACAAATAAATCACACCAGACGACACAATATCTATAGAGGTTCCTCAAGACCGGGTGTCTTGAGTAGTCCTCTTTCCCTCTGCGCCTACCCAGCAGTGTGCTAGGCTCGACAAACTCTGCCAAAAGCTTCAGGCCCTCAAGCCTTACAACTTGGACCCGCAAGTCCCAACAGCCTAGGCCCGCAAGCCCCTACTGCCCCCGAGCTAGCAAGCTTGACACTCAGGCCCTCAAGCCCTACCACACGGACCCGCAAGTCCCAACAGCCTAGGCCCGCAAGCCCCTACTTCCCCTGAGCCCGCAATCTCGACAAGATGCACCCGCAAGTGCACTGCCCTGACCCTCAAGACTCACATCTCTCCATCCCTCAAGCTAGACGGTTTGGCCCGCAAGCCTTACAATAAATTATAGTAAGAAAAACTATTACTTCTGCCGGATGTAGATCAACAACTTTAGCCTGTTGAAGATTGGCTCCTTGAGATTGAAGAAGATGCTTTTGAATCAGACCTTGACGCACGATTCTTCTTCAAACCTTTTCTTAGCCTGATCAAGATTGGTACCTTAACAGTCGATGAAGATGACTGCTTCTTCTTTTTCTTTCTTTCTTTTTTTCTTGCGCCGCTTGTACTGTTCGATTCGCTAAGTGCGCAAGTTCTTTCTTTCTGATCGATTGATTCCGTATTATGACAACATCTTATCTCTTTTATAAGACTGCGAGGTCCCCAACGGTCTTCTGAAAAAAGTGCCTTAAGTGTCAGACGCTCCTTTCCTTAAGAGCACGCACTGATTATACAATCAGGCGGCGACATTAATTGCTGACAGCACGTCCACAAGATTTAAATTCTATCTTGAAGATATTTGCATCATTACAACGACAAGCTATCTCTGACTATGTCGTCGCGATCTTCCTTCTTCCATCATGTCGTCGTGATCATATTGTTCTCTCCACGACATGCGTTCTTTACGACGATGTTTGTTCTTTCTCGACGACACGACCATTTTGGTGTAGTCGACGATACCTTGTCTTCTTCGCATTCAACGATCTTGCTTCTGCGCTCGACGAACACGCCAAATCTCAGCTGTCGTCGATCTTCCTTCTGAGCTCGACGATCTTCCTTCTGCGTTCGACGAATAGCATTCTGCGATCGACGAACACGCCAAATCTCAGCGGTCGTCGATCTTCCTTCTGAGCTCGACGATGTTCCTTCTGTGTTCGACGAATAGCATTCTGCGATCGATGAACTTGCCATCCTTTGTTCGACGATCTTGCTATGTCTCAGCGATCTATGAACACACTACTTCTCGGCGGTTGCTTGGCTCATCATCAAGATGACAAGCATACTTTGTCGACGATGTCTCCTATTCTTCTCGACGACATTTCTTTAATTTCCTGAGACTTTAAGCTAGAGAAGTAATCAAATACAAAGTGAAGTTTTCTTGACTTGATGACATCTTCAAATCAGGAATCATGTGGGCAAGATTCCCAACAATCTCCCCCTATTTTAAGAAGTCAGAATCTCAATTCAAGACTACTTTCACTAGACAATAAATATTATGATCTTAACTTTGAGCAGGTAAGATTGTACTTATCTTTGCTGAACTTTCTGAGTACATCATCAAGCTTGTAGCTCCCCCTAGATTTGATGTCTCCTATTCTTTTATGGCTCCCCCTACTTCTTTGCTCCCCTTCTTCTTTCTCCCCCTTTCTGACTTCTGTCCTGGAGCTTCTTTTTGATGACTGCTTCATCCAAATCCTGAAAGCTTGTCTAACCAATCATCTAGGAAGGGATTAGTGAAAACTGAGTAGAGTTTTACTCTAAGTTCAACATTCCTAGTTCGAATTTGAAGAAATTGAACTTAGCTTCATCTAGGGGCTTTGTAAATATATCAGCCACTTGTTTGTCTGTTGGGACAAACTCAAGGGTGATATCCTTAATTTTCACATGCTCCCTGATGAAGTGATAACTGATCTCAATATGCTTAGTCCTGCTGTGAGAGACATAATTCTTAGCAATTGAGATTGCGCTTGAAGAGTCACAAAAGAGGGGTGTTTTGGTCATCTTTAGGTTGTAATCTTCAAGTTGATGTTTGATCCATAACAATTGGGCACAGTAGCTTCCAGCTGAGATATATTCTGATTCTGCTGTTGAGATTGCCACACTTGTCTGCTTCTTACTGCTCCAAGAGATCAGTCTCCCACCAAGGAATTGACATGTCCCTGATGTACTTTTCTTGTCTTCCTTGCACCCTGCATAATCTGCATCTGAATAGCAGTTAGTTCACAGCCATTATTTGTAGGGTACCATAGGCCAAGATTTGATGTACCCTTCAGGTATCTTAAGATTCTCTTGACAGAGACATGATGAGATTCCTTAGGATTCACCTGATATCTAGCACAACACATGTAGCAGACATTATGTCGGGCCTACTTGCAGTTAGATAGAGCAAAGATCCAATCATGCATCTGTACTTGGTTTCATCAAAGGGTATGCCCTTCTCATCCTTGTCCAGAGACACATTGGTTCCCCATTGGAGTTTTCATTGAAGAAGCATTCTCCAATCCAAATTTCTTGACTAGCTCCCTAGTGAATTTGTTCTGAGAGATGAAAATCCCATCTTCAGATTGTTTCACTTGGAGACCTAGGAAGTATTTGAGCTCACCCATGCTGCTCATCTCAAAATTTCCCTGCATCAAGTTGGCAAACTTTTTGCAGAGATTGTTATCTGTAGAGCCAAAGATGATGTCATCTACATAGATCTGCACTAGCAAGATCTTGCCCTTCACTTCCCTTAGGAACAATGTCTTATCAATTTTTCCCCTTGAGAACTTGTTCTCAATTAGACCTTGAAACCTTTGTATGCGTTATAGGCTAGGAATAGTCTTATTGCTTCCAGTCTGGCTACTAGAGCGAATGTCTGATCAAAATCTATCCCCTCCTCTTGTCTGTAGCCTTTTGCCACTAGTCCTTCTTTATTCTTGGTGATGATTCCATTTTCATCCAACTTGTTCCTGTAGACCCATTTGGTTCCTATGATGTTGTGTCCTTGGGGTCTTGGAACCAATTTCCACACTTTGCATCTTTTAAATTGGTTCAGTTCCTCCTGCATTGCAACAATCCAAAATGGATCCTGATTTGCTTCCTCAAATTTCTTGGGTTCAAATTGAGAGAGAAAACTCAGGTACAATGTTTGATTTGCAGCTCTACTCCTTGTCAGCATGCCTTGGTTGACATTTCCTAATATCTGCTCTTGGGGGTGATCTCTTACTTGTCTCAAGGCAGTTGGTAGTGTACTGGGTATTTCTGTATGGGCTACTTCTTCAGGCTGCACTTCTTCAGCCGTTTCTGTATCGTTTGCAGGTTCTATCTCTATTTCAACCATCAAAGACTGATTCTTGTTGTTGAGTGAGGTGTCAGCCTTGTCTTCAATGGATAGCTTCTCTAATCTTTCCACTGTACCTGCATTCACTAGAGAACTAGACCAGCCCTTATGGATAAGGCTAGTCTCATCAAATACAACATGAACAGATTCTTCCACTGTTTGGGTATTGAGGTTGTATACTCTATATGCCATGCTGTGGCAGCTGTATTGAACAAAAATACCTTCACAACTTTTCTCAGCAAACTTAGTTAGTTTGGATTTCCCATTATTAAGGACATAGCATTTGCTACCAAAGATCCTAAAGTAAGATAGAGTTGGTTTTCTGCGCTTCATTAGCTCATAGGGAGTTTTCTTGTGGTTTTTGATGATTGAGGCCCTGTTTATCACATGACAAGCAGTGTTGACAGCCTCTGCCCAGAAGTATTCTGGTAAGGAGGATTCACTTAGCATTGTCCCGCTGGCCTCTATCAAGGTTCTGTTCTTCCTTTCAGCAACCCCATTCTGTTGAGGAGTTCTGGGGGAGGAGAATTCTTGGGAGATACCTAGGTCTTGGCAGAATTCTGTCATGGCCCCTGACTGAAATTCTGTCCCATGGTCACTTCTGAATTTGACCATAGTACAGTTCATCTCATTCTGGATCTTCCTGACAAATTTTTTCAAGATATCTAGGGTATCTGATTTCAATTTGAGGAAGAATACCCAAGTGAACCTTGAGTAGTCATCAACAACTACAATGGTGTAGGCCTTCCCTCCTAAGCTATGAACTGACATGGGACCAAAAAGATCCATGTGTAGTAAAAATAAGCATCTTGTGGACTCTTTGTTAGAAATGCTTTTAAAGCTAGTCCTAGTCTGCTTTCCAAGTTGGCAGGCTTGACAGGGACCATCTCTGATGCACTTAATCTCAGGTCCATTTCTGACCAGGTTTTGTGAGAAAAGCTTGCCTATTGTCTTATAATTGATGTGTGCAAGTCTCTTGTGCCACTGTACACATAGAGCCTCTTTTCCATCAGCGACAAGACATATGGGCGTGGAAGAATTTATATTGAGGAAATTCAAACAATAAATGTTCCCACTCCGAGTCCCACTTAAGGTAGTCTCAGAATCAGAGAAGTTCTTAATTAGGCACTTGTCCTTGTGGAAAGTAATAAAAAAGCCTAAATCACAAAGCTGACTTATGCTTATGAGGTTGTGTCTCAACCCCTCCATATAAGCTACCTTTGTGATGGTAACTAACCGATTAGTGATGTTGCCGTAGCCCCTGGTCACTCCCTTTTCTGAACCTCCAAAGATAACAGTCGGTCCATTCTCCACAGGGATGAATTCTTTCAAATACTTTCTGACTCCAGTCATGTGCCTGGAGCAGCCACTGTCCAAATACCAAATTGGAGATTGGTTGGCATTTGGACCTACTTGCAAAACAAATCACTTCCCCTTAGGTACCCAATAGGGATTGGGTCCTTGGTTTCTGTTAGGGTGATAGAATGGAATCGCAAACCTCGGAGGGTTCTGCACTCTCCTTGCATTGAGCCCTGTTGGGTTGAACCAACAGTCCAATGCAAAGTGGCCTACTTTCCCACAGCACCAACACTCATATCTGTTATATCTTCTCTTCTGTGCCATCATCTGTGTAGGACAATGCTGATGAGCAGGAGAGAAGGCTTCTTGTATAATAGATATAGGGTGAACCTCATGTGTGTAAGCCGGGGGAGGAATTGGCTTCACCACTCTTTGGTTCACCTTCTTGGGAACATGCTTTGTTGGAACAGCCTTTCCCATTCTCTTAACTGCTGTTGCTGCAGGTCTGTGGGCTGAAGGACTTACTGTCAGCACCTTCTTATAAGAAGGTCTGGCTTCAGGATCTTTGCCCATGACTGGCTCCAGATTGAATCTGATACCAGCTCTGAACTGTCTAGAGAAGGCGTCAGATATTGGCAGGATAGTTTTGGGCATTGAGAAGTTGGAAGCAAGTTTCTTCTCAGCCAACAACAATTTCTCAAGGTCTCTAATGACCTTGTTTTTCTGCCCTAACTTAGCATTCTTAAGCCTTATAGCTTCCTTAAGTTTGTCCACTTCTTTGCTCATAGAAGATAGCTTTTCAGCTGTCTCCTGGAGCTTGGATTGGACATGCTTCAAGGAATCTAACTCTTTGGTTTGCACCTTGAGGAGTTTCTTACTGCCTATGAAGGCTTTCCATAAGGCTTTATATTGCCTTATTAGCTCAGATTCAACTTCATACTGGGATCTTGAGGCTGTGATGTTGGCAGCAGATACCTCCTCATCATCATGCAAAGAATCTGCCACTGATCCAGAATTAGAGGCAGATAAAGAAGTTCTGTGTTTTACCTTTCCAGGAGGGTTGTTATCCTGGTTGCCTTCATTGATGGCCATCAGTCCAATAAGTGCCTCATCCTCAGTCCCAGAGGAGCTTGAGTCAGAGTCACTCAACGTTTTGGTCTTCTTTGCCACGAACCCCTTCTCAGAGGTTCTCTTGCACCTAGAGCTTCTTCTCTCTTCATGGTTCCTTGACTCCCTTTTCTTGGAGGGGAAGTCGGCAGCCATGTGACCTGTTTTGCTGCAAGAATAGCAAACAATATTATTTAAATCATGTTTACTGGACTTGAATCTATACCTGTCCTCCCTGGGAGCCCTGGATCTGTCCCGATAGTCAGATCTTCTGGAGCTTGAGGAGTAGCTTCTGCTGTTGTCCCTCTTTCTGTGTAGCAGCTTTCTAAGTTGTTTTGAGAGGAGGGCCACCTATCTATCAGTGTCATCAGAGTCAGAGGAGCTGGCTTCTGATTCCTCACTGTTCTCAGTTCTGCTCTGAGAAGCAGAGGTCTTGCCCTTGAATCTTCTGGTGCTGTCAGCCTTTAGAGCCACCGATCTTTCTCTTGAGCTCACCTTTGAGCTTTCTTCTTCTTCAGCCTTTCTTGTATTAAGCTGAAGTTCATGAGACAGCAGCTTCCCGTATAGGTTCTTGGGCTCCATGTTGCCCAGTTGGCCCATCTCTCTGATGGCACATATCTTGATATCCCATTCCTTTGTGAGGGATCTGAGAAACTTGTCATTTAGATCAGAGTTTGTGAACTCTCTCTCGTAGTTTCTCAGGCCATTCACGATCTTGAAAAATCTCTCATAGCAGTTGGAGATAGTTTCATTCTTGCCTTGTTTGAAGGCTTCATATTCCTGGTTGAGGAGGGTTTTCTTGTCATCCCTTACCTCTTCAGTACCCTCCATGTATACGATCAAGGAGTCCCACATCTCCTTGGCCGTTTTGCAGTGAATTAGGCTCTGGAGGGTTGAATCATCTACAATGCTTACAATGACATTCTGTGCCCTTTTATCCAAGCCTGCCACGGCTAGCTCGTCCTTAGTCATGTCTTCATATTTCTTTATTACCTTCCGCATCAGATCAATGGTGGAATGGGTTGTGGGGATAAAAGGACCCTGTTGGACTGTCAGATAGATTCTTGGATCGGCCGCTTCCATGAACAGCCTAACTCTTTCCTTATAGATGGGAAAGTTTTGCTTGGTGCAGATCGGAAGTTTCATAGATCTCATCTCCCGATTTTGATCTCCACCGGCCATGGTGAATCGTTCCTGATCTAGATCGGACTGTTAAGTCTTCTTTTGATCAACCTCCCTCTGATACCACTTGTTAGGGATGGAACGTTCACCTAGAAGGGGGGGGGGGGGGGGGGTTAGGTGATCTTGGTACTTTTTGAGTTATTAGTGTGAGTTATCAATATTCAAGCAATGCACAAAATTAACACACAAATAAATCACACCAGACGACACAAGATCTATAGAGGTTCCTCAAGACCGGGTGTCTTGAGTAGTTCTCTTTCCCTCTACGCCTACCCAGCAGTGTGCTAGGCTCGACAAACTCCGCCAAAAGCTTCAGGACCTCAAGCCTTACAACTCGGACCCGCAAGTCCTAACAGCCTAGGCCCGCAAGCCCCTATTGCCCCCAAGCCGGCAAGCTCGACACTCAGGCCCTCAAGCCCTACCACACGGACCCGCAAGTCCCAACAACCTAGGCCCGCAAGCTCCTACTGCCCCCGAGCCCGCAAGCTCGACAAGACGCACCCGCAAGTGCACTGCCCTGGCCCTCAAGCCTCACAACTCTCCAGCCCTCAAGCTAGACGGTTTGGCCCGCAAGCCTTACAATAAATTACAGTAAGAAAAACTGTTACTTCTGCCGGATGAAGATCGGCAACTTTAGCATGTTGAAGATTGGCTCCTTGAGATTGAAGAAGATGCTTTTGAATCAGACCTTGAGCGCACGATTCTTCTTCAAATCTTTTCTTAGCCTGATCAAGATTGGTACCTTAACAGTCGATGAAGATGACTGCTTCTTCTTTTTCTTTCTTTCTTTCTTTCTTGCACCGCTTGTACTGTTCGATTCGCAATGTGCGCAAGTTCTTTCTTTCTGATCGATTGATTCTGTATTAGGGCAACATCTTATCTCTTTTATAAGACTGCGAGGTCCCCAACGGGCTTCTGAAAAAAATGCCTTAAGTGTCAGACGCTCCTTTCCTTAAGAGCACGCGCTGATTAGACAATCAGGCGGCGACATTAATTGCTGACAGCACGTCCGCAAGATTTGAATTCTGTCTTGAAGATATTTGCATCATTACAACGATAAGCTATCTCTGACTATGTCGCCGCGATCTTCCTTCTCGCATCATGTCATCGTGATCATATTGTTCTCTCGATGACATGCGTTCTTTATGACGATGTTTGTTCTTTCTCGACGACACAACCACTATGGTGGAGTCGACGATACTGTGTCTTCTTCGCATTCGACGATCTTGCTTCTGCGCTCGACGAACACGCCAAATCTCAGCGGTCGTCGATCTTCCTTCTGAGCTCGACGATCTTCCTTCTGCGTTCGATGAATAGCATTCTGCGATCGACGAACACGCCAAATCTCAGCGGTCATCGATCTTCCTTCTGAGCTCGACGATCTTCCTTCTGCGTTCGACGAATAGCATTCTGCGATCGACGAACTTGCCATCCTTCGTTCGACGATCTTGCTATGTCTCAGCGATCTACGAACATGCTACTTCTCGGCGGTTGCTTTGCTCATCATCACGACGACAAGCATACTTTGTCGATGATGTCTCCTATTCTTCTCGATGACATTTCTTTAATTTCCTGAGACTTTAAGCTAGAGAAGTAATCAAATATAAAGTGAAGTTTTCTTGACTTGATGACTTCTTCAAATCAGGAATCATGTGGGCAAGATTCCCAACAGATATATATATATGTGTACTGAGTGAGTTATAAAACAAAATAAAGAACACAGCACAGCACATCACAGAAAAATAAACAAGAATCACAGAGGACACACGGATCTATAGTCGTTCCCTAATAAACCTGGGTACATCTACTCTTCTACCACCCTTGGTAGGAATCCACTAGGTTTTTGATCAGGTGCCCTATCACCAATGGGTTTTTGATCAGGTGCCCAAACACCACTTGAGCTTTTGATCAGGTGCTCAAACCAAACTACAGGTTTTTGTTCAGGTGCCCTGCCACCAAGGGGTTAAATTTTGAAGGGAGTTAGAACCCTGTACAAGATGGGATAAAGAGGGTTATGAAGTTCTTCTCTCTCAATAATCTTAGAGAAGACAAGTGGATTTGATGTTGTAAAGCTCCCACTGTCTGATAGAAAATAGTTGACAGTTGAGGATGGAGCTTTCTCTTGAATGTAGATCTTCCTTTGATAGCTGATGAATATGAGAGATAAAGGTTTCTTAGATTGTTTGTTGCTCTTGAAGATTTAAAACTTTGTAGCAGAAATCTGAGATAAGATCTGTGTTGATTTCAGAGATTGAATGAGTGCTGCTTGAGGATGAAGATGAAGATCTGTGTTGTTGTTCTCAGAGAATAAGAGAGCTACTGCTTGAGGAAAATGAAGATTTGTAAACTTTTTCTTTCTGTATATCTTTTTCTTCTTCCTCTCGACTGTATTCTTCTTCTCTATTTCCTGTCTTGTTGTACTGCTGTAATCTAGTAATACTTCTCCTTTTTCTTTTTCCTTAAAGAAATCTCTGACTGATTTGAAATTCAAATATTTTAATTTAAGGAATAAAATATTCAGAAGAGATATTCTTGGAACTGCAAATCTGATTCAGTAAATAAACTTTAGCTCTTTTCCTTTTCCATGAAAGTATCTTTTTCCAATATATGTCAACGGCTACTTTTTCTTGAAATAAGAGAATAATAAAAGGAAAGGATTAAATCCTGACTTATCTGATAGGAATAGATCCATTGCTGATGATCTGAGTTCGGAGAATAGAATAAAATTGATCTGTCTGAAATAAACAAGCTGAAGAGAAATTTTCATCGACCTGAGAACTGAGTTTGTCGAACAGAATGTTGGATTTCGTCGAACTGAACATCTGTTGCTGATTCGTTGAATGCAGTCTGGAATTCGTCGATCTCAATGTGAGGTTCGTCAAATTGAGAGATAAACTGCTAAATCTGGATGGAAGAATTGAATTAGTCGAGCTGAGATAATATTTCGTCGACCACTGAGACTTGGCAAATTTGTCGACCGCTGAGACTGGGCAAATTCGTCGACCGCTGAGACTGAGCCAATTCATCGACCGCTAAGACTGAGCCAATTCGTCGACCGCTGAGACTGAGCAAAGTCGTCGACTGCTGAGACTGAGCGAATTCGTCGACCGCTGAGACTTTGTAAGTTCGTTGACCGCTGAGACTGAATAAATTTGTCGACTGCAGAGACTGGGCAAAGTCATCGACCGCTGGGACTGGGGAAATTTGTCGACCGCTGAGAGGAGTTCGTCGAACACAGAATAGAGTTCGTCGAACACAGAACCTTGGCAAGTTCGTCGACCGCTGAGACTGAACAAATTCGTCGACCGCTGAGACTGGCCAAGTTCGTCGAACGAGAGCAAGACGTTCGTCGAACGCATAATGCATTTCGTCGAACGCAGAAACTTAACTTTTCCTTAAGTTCTAACAACCCAAAACCTTGACCCTTAGACTATACATTGGGGTCAACTTAGTCCTAGTCAACATATAGTGATCCTAGCACAAATAAGTAATTGGGTTATTCCAACATACTCATTTCTGAATTTCTACATTGCTCTTGCTGGATGATGTTTGAATTTTAGAAAAAAATAGAGATTTTTTAACTGTTGAGCTACCGCCGACGTTAGTGGCTAGAGCCGATCGGTAGGGCTCACTTTGATATTCGAGCCCAAACTTTCCAGAACCATAACATTGGTTTCCCAAAATCATATTCAGGGATTTTTGACCTATTCCGAATTTTTTTTAGCCATATTGAGATCATGATTTTGTTTTTTAAGAGATGTATTTTCTGGTACAATCATAACACATTTATTTTCAAAGCCCTTTTTGTTATTTGCAATTTGTGAGAGAGAGGTTTTTAGTTTTCTCTCTAAGCCCCCCTTTTCTTTTGTAATATTTTTTATTTGTGAGAGGCCCTTAGAAAGAGAAACTTCAAGTTCTTTTGTCTCACATAAAGAGTGCTCACACTCTTGGCATGAAACCTTTCTCTTTTCAAGGGAAATCAAATTTTTTGTGAGCTTATGATTTTCTTTGATAATAGATTCATTTTCACGATTTAATATAATATTATCTTTTATACTTTGATCATAGGATTTACATGTTTGAACAAATTCATCATAGAGTTCTTCGAAGGTGGGAGGAGTTACCTCAGTGTCACTAAGAACATTGGTGTCGTCATCGTTGCTTTTTGCCATTAAGCATACATTTACTTCCTCCTCGCTGCTTGACTCAGACTCATTTGAATCTTTAGAGGAAGAATCATCCCAAGTTGCGGCTTTCAATACTTTCTTTTTCTCCTTCGCTTTGTATTGTTCTTTTTGCTTTTTTTGATACTTTGGGCACTGGCTCCGAATGTGCCCGGTCTTTCCGCAGTGGTAGCACTCCGGTGGTGGTCTTTCTTCTTCATCTTTGCTTCCTTTTCCTTTCTTTGATGAAGAGGAAGATCCATTTCGTCGAGCATCTTTTGGAAGTATTTCCGGAAGGTGTTCCTTCTCTCCTGATTCCTAGTGAACTTCCTGAAGTTCTTCACCAAGAGACCTTCTTCATCTTCATCATCATCTTCGATGCTCTCCTTCTTTGATTTTAGTGCCAGCGCCTTTTTCTTTGGTTCTTTATTGTATTCATCGTGTTGAATCTAGAGTTCTACCTTATGGGTTTTGAGATTCCGAATAAGGTTCTCGATTTGGAGCGTTCTTAGGTTGTGCGACTCTGAGATGGCCGTCATCTTTGGATTAAACCTTGGAGGTAAAGAGCGAAGAATTTTCCTCACCAAGTCCCCGTCTGAATAGATCTTTCCAAGTGCCTTTGAAGCATTGACGATCTTGGTGAAGCGAGTGTACATTGAGTTGATGTCCTCTTCGGTATCCATCCTGAAATTTTCATATTCAGATTCCAGTTGGAATAGCTTTGCATCTTTCACCTGCGATGTACCTTCATGAGTAACTTCCAATTGATTCCAAATATCATAAGCAGTTATGCATGCAGAAATTCTATTAAACTCAGTTCTATTTAAGGCACAATATAAAACGTTCATCGCCTTAGCATTATTTTTGCACCTTAGTTTATCGTTATCATCCCATTTATCTTTAGGTTTTAGTAATGTCGCCTCTCCCACTACAATTATAGGAGGAGAGTACCGAACTTCTACCATGTTCCATACTTCCACATCCATGGTCATAAGAAAATACATCATTCAATTTTTCTAGTAGTTGAAATCTGACCCAGAAAAAAGAGGTGGTCGAGTAACACCCTGACCCTCCAGAAAAGCAAGATCATGAGACGCCATTATTGCCGGTTGTTAAGCCGATTGGAATAAAACCACTCTGATACCACTTTTGGATCGGTAGGCGCCCTTAGAGGGGGGGGGGGGGGGGTGAATAAGGGTTTTTAAAACTTAAGTTATATTTTGATTTTCTTTGAAATAATGCGTGAATAAGAAAGTGAGAAATCAAACAAAGTAATTAAAATAAAGTGGAGGCATGTTTTATTAATATGAAATAGGGTTTTACAAAAGTTGATTTCTATAACGCTAGAAATCGGTGGCGAATAATAGTATACTCTTTTTGTTTTCTATCCCGACTCGCATCCCCACAAACCGGTGGCCCTAGCCTATCCTTCCCCGGATTTGTCCTCAAGCCGCTCTAGCCAAACCAACCCTGGATATGGCCTTGAGCACCCCCCAGACCTAACCTAGATCTAGTTGCCAACACGAGGCGAATATCTGCCCTAAGTCCTACCCAGACCTAGTCGCCAACACGAGGCGAATTCTCTAATGGTTTACAAGAAATATGAAATAATAATAATAAAAACTCCCTCTTGAAGAGCTTCTGAAGTTGGACATGAAGATCCGCTGTAGAGTAAGCGTTGTAGAAGAGGACGTCGTTTGGATCAGGCATGAAGATATTCTCCTTCAGAAATCCGCAGAGCTTTGGTAGGACATCAACTTTTGGCCAAATCAGCCTCTGGAATTCTAGCACTCAATCTCACTCTCTCTGATGTCTGTATGAAACGAGAGAAGAGGGGTCCTATTTATAGCCTCAGTGCTAGCGCCTGCTCTAGCGCTACCGCCGGCACTATCACGGATTAAGCATTATTCTGCGCGGGGGAATCTTCAATCCGAGGAAACATTTCTCTCTTGCCTTTTGTGCTCCGCGCTACCGCCTGCGCTATCCGCTACCGCCAGGCGCTAACTCCTTCTATATGTGTTCCGAAATTAGGCTGATCATTGCTAGCACCGGGCTCTAGGTGCTACCGCCGGCACTAGTGGACATGTTGGATTTGTTGGCTCAAATTTGGGGGCAACCATCTTATGTAATCCTTGAGTCATATGGACTTTGTTTCCTACACATTTAAACACACAAGATCAAATACACATAGGATTTATTATTCTCAAACCTAGGAGATGCGGAAGACCATGCTCCAACATTATATACCTTTTTATTATCTACATTTTCAATTTTGCTATTATAATATTGTATTTTGGAGCTTAGAATATTATTGAATACCAACTTTTCTGAATATAACAACTTATGATACAACAATTATTCTGATTAATCTTTTCTCTCATGAAGAATTTATTTTCTTTTCCTCTTCATGTAACGTTCCTTTTTAAAATTAAAATAACGTTTATCAAATATGGGGAGATTGTTGCACAAAGCCACTTAATTTGGTATATCAAATAAAATAAGTGATTTGGGAATACCTTATGAAGGTATAAAAAGGAAACATATCATTGTATTTTAAAACAGGAAAGCTGACAGAAATGAAGGCATGTAGATTCAAAGAAAATATCAAAAGAAAGCTCTGTACGTCGAGAAGTAATCGACATTTGTCAAAGAACTAATACAACATATGTCAACTTTTGTGATGCATATAAGAAGAAGTCAAAGTTCAGAGTATGAGAATTTGGCTTTTGTCTATTTCTGATATAATTAGTAATCGAGGAACATCGAGAAGTAATCGACATTTTTATGAACTTATGTAAAATTCTCAAAGGATGAAGGTTATGGCAGTTGAGCAGAATAAGGTCATGATTGCAATTCAAATTAGGCCATTGATGCTCTTATTAAAGAAGGTGATTATGATGAATCTTCGAAGAATGGAAAGTAATGAATTAGTTGATAACTCTCCCAATATAGAAGAATCAACTGAGATCCACAAGATTGTTAATCCCCATCTCTTATTTCACATTCTTTGAAGGATTCAATCTTCTTTATCAATATAAGTTTCTCTCGCTCAATTATAAGGGGTTGCTACTACTAACCTTATTAGTAGAATAAGAATTTGTGATTGGTGTTCTTTCTTCTCTCTTCAAGATCATTTTATCAAAGAGAATTCATATCCACATAAGAGCTATCAATTCAAAGATCCATACAGAGCATGTCAATGAAAGTATCTCATTGTAGAAAAGCCAACAACATCCATCAGTTCCAAAGGAGTTGTTGGAAAAAGTCCCTTTATGATTTGATATATATAAGGTTATTAAAGTGATATAGAAAATTTTCTTTGTGTAAAGATGGTATATTTTATTTAGTCTAAAGTTCAGAGACATTCGGAAAGGCTAGACAAAGAATTAGTGCTTTCAGAGAACTCAGAGAAGGCTTAGCAAAATAGTTTACTTTGAGAAGATATCAACTTACATCGACAAATAATAAAGGCAGATGTTGACCCACGTCGAGAAGTTTACATTCAGATGTCGACGTATTCTGAGAAGTTGTACTATGTGCTTCGATTATAACCTGTCAAAGATTATCAGTGCTACATTGAGTTCAAGTTTTACACAAGTCGGAGCATAAGCATACATTGAGATATTATCTTCTCAAATACATCTCAATATACATCTACTTCTATGTTCAATTTTCTTTGTGCTCTGACTAGTAGGCATCACATGCATCACATTTAGTAAGAGAATATTATAGTAATCTATGTTTATACATATGGACTTTCTTATTAAGAATTCAACAAGACCAAATATAGAAAAGTTATTGTATAGATGCCGTCATCAATCTCTCCCTCATCTCTTTCTTTCTTCTTCTTCCTCCTCTAGAAGTTTTTAAAGAAGAACAGTAGTCGACAAGCATCGTCTTCTCTAGATCCAAATGCTGATTACTCAGAAGGATAAAAGGATCCATTAAGTTCAATTCCTCACCAGATTCAAATCTTGTCTACTAAATCTTATTTCTCTGAAGGAATCAATAGAGAGTTTGATCTTCAACAACATAATCCATTTAGCGCTTTGAAAGAACCAAGTCCTCAGAGATTGTTGAAGAGGACAATAAATGAGGAAACAGATTTCCTGCATCAACTCTCTTTGAAATTCAACTTTCTGATAGATTTCTCAGAATCTCTCTCCAAAAGATTGTGGGTTTTAAGATCAAACTAATCAAAAAGTTGTTGTTGTGGTCTTGATTCTACCTTATCAAAAGGCTCTCAGATTGGTTTAGCCACCTTATCAACATGATGTTGGTTTAAGATACCTTATCAAAATCTCTTTTGGTTCTTTGAATTTCCTTATCAAAAGATTCACTTGTAATTGGTTCTAAGAGTCTCCACATCAAAAGACTCAGCACTATATAGTGGAAATCCTACCAAGGGGTAGAAGAGGGGATGCACCCAAATTTGGAGAATCAATATAAAATTCTTTATATCTTCTGGAGTGCATAGATCCTTATAGTTTTGTCTGTTTTTATTTACTTACTCTATAACGTTTGCTTCTAACAAATAAACTATTCTATGGCAAGTACTGTGAATGATTAAAAGTTAAAAAGAAATTTTTATAATTTATTCACCTCCCCTCTAGGGTAATTCTTATCATCCTACCCTACCTTTCAATTGGTATTAGAGGGAGGTTGATCGGAAAATGGTTAACACATTGATTAAGATTCAAGGGTATTAAGGATTACTTATGTAATTTCTTATTTTAATCAGGAGCTCTACATAGAATATAGACTATGCATCCACCAGACCTACTGTCTATAATTTAGAGAAATTTACATTATGGAAATCTAGAATAAAGCTATATATGAACTCAATTGATGAAGATATTTTTGAATCTATTATTGCATGTCCACTTAGTCTTATGATGATTAACTTTGGATTTGGGGTTTGAAACCCTTATAATGAGATTTAGAATTAGGCGGCTGTTTTCAAGGAGTTTCGCAAGTACATCTACTTCGAGGAACTAACCATTATCCTATCGAAAGATAGAAGTAATGGTCATTCCTTCTTTCGAAATATCGACGATTATGACCCGGCTATGATGCCGAATTCAATTGATTTTTTAAATAGAAAAGGAGAGTTTTGCAAGTTTGAAAGATTTTAATTTATATCTAATCTAATCATTCGATAAAGGCAAGTATACCTTATCGTGAATAATACAAGATATTTTGGGTTAGAAAATATCATGGTCAAATATTTCCACGGATCCTGTTGATTATTCTTACTTATAAGGAATGAACTATTATTTTATTAGAGTAATATTTTGAGTTGGTTTATATTTTCTATAGAGCGATAATATGCATATAACTAGAGTTCTAAACGATGATGAAGATAGCGCCCGATGTCAAATTACATTGAGATGAAAATAGCTTTTTTAGAAGTAAAAGATCTGATTGTTCAAAACATTAGAACAGATTGGCCGTGGAGGTTCCATAAGTATGAACGCACCTCTCTCGAGGGAACGCACAGCAGAGATTAAGAATATTTGACGGAACTCTCGTTCTTTAATCGAATCTCCTTAATACTCGTTTTATGTTGTGAACCCCTATATTGTGTTTTTATTCCAATTCGGGAGACTAACCTCATCATCTTAATCAAGCGCTAAAAAGTTCTTAGCCTCTCATCTGGGATGGGGGTGGTAATAAAGACTTGAAATAAAGCTAAGTTACAAAAAAGGAAAATACTATCTCATACACCATCACACTCTACTTGTAATTAAAAGCTAAATTAAGAAAGTGATAAATCTAAGTTATGAAAGCGATAAATCTAAGTTATGAAAGCGATAAAATCTATTCACACACACACACACATTTACATAAAATGAAAATGAAATTAAAAACAAACAAAGTGAAGCCCCCACACACACATCAACATAAAGAAAATATGAACAAGAACAGAGAAATAAGCTATTTTATTTCCAAAATGGACATTATAACAACACTAGGAGAGAGAAAATTACAAAAAGACATAGAAACATAAAGAAAAAAGAGAAATTGCACAAAATAGCTCTCAACACTCAAGATATGTACAAAAGCTGGCTGGAATTGGATTGCTAAAGCTTCAGCCGACCCCTCCTATTTATAGGAAAAATTCTAAAATTACACGCCCTCGGTCACGCCCGTGACCGAGGGCGTGACTTCTGCGCATGCTGAGGAGGAAGCTCAGCCGCCTTCTGGAAGGATTTGACTGGGAAAATGGCTGCACACGACCATGACTTGAGGATTCACGGGTGTGACCTTGGGCGATTGACATCAGGTTCAACTGGTGCGTGACGGCTGGCGTGAATGCTGGCTTCTGGAAGGATTTGATGGGTCACGACCTTCGTCACGGGCGTGACTTGAAAAATTGATGGGGCAGCAAGCCGATCGATGGGACGGGATGTCGATCGATGGGACGGGATGTCGGACGATGGGATGATTTACACAGGCGTGACTTGAGGGTCACGGGCGTGAATTGAGGGTCACAGGCGTGACTTGATCAATTTGTCAAGATTTCACCTGATTTTTGCTGAGGGCTGGAAATTGGCATTTTTAAGATTACACGCCCTTGGTCACGGGCGTGACTCAAGGTCACGGGCGTGACCCAGGGCGTGACTTGACAAAAAATGCCAAAATGCTGAAAACCATAAATAAAGCTAAGTTAGTAATGAAAATAATAAAACAAGCTATTTATTCATTAATTTACATAAAATATTTATAATATTATTTCAAATTATACTAAAAACTGTACTAAAAATACGTCACACACCCCCATACTTAAGCTTTTGCTATTCCAGAGCAAAAGTAAGAGAGATCCATACAGGATTAACATAAGTTCTACTTTTTGGCTATCATTTTATTTAATCATAAGAGACTGAAAAATAAAAATTCAGAGTATAAAGTGTTAAGTCCTAAATTATGCAAATGATTTAAGTAGAAAGAAATGTCTTAGCCAAAAGACTTCTTGATTAACCAAATAGCAAGCAAAATTGCAATCATTAGTAGACGAGATTAGATCGAAATTATAAGAACCTTTGTTTTTAAAGAAATGTGAAGGAAATGATACAAGTTACTAATTATGCTCTCAAATAATTTTTTGAATTAAAGCTAGCTACAATAAATTGGCTAAGGGAAAGAGGGTAGAAAGCTATGGCAAAAAAGAAGAGTATTTGAATTAGGGGTGATGGAATTTATCCTTCTACCCCTCCTTTTTAGTTTTCTTTGGTGCTCACACTAGTTTACGCGGGAAAACTTTTTTCTTTTGTTTTTATTAACCCAATGCTTATGTATGCGGAATGAAATTTTATTCCCATTGACATAAGATCTTATATATTTGTATTGGGCGCCTATGTTTACGGAATGAGTTCTTATTCGCATTGACATAAGATCTTTTTCTTCTTCTATTTTTTTGCCAAGCTAAATTGGTGCATATAAGGGGTCTTCAAGAGAAATTCTAGAATAATAAAAAATGGTTTGAGAGCAACCTTAGTAAATTGAATATTCCTAGATTCTTAAAGATATAAAGTAGGGATAATTGCGGTCTAAAGTTGTTTTTCCAACATAATACACATGCCTCTATTTTTATAGCTAGTAGAAGTAGTGCTTGAAAACAAAGCCTCTATTTAAATTAGAAACACAAGATATTCTTTAAAACTTAATCTCAAATGTTTAAATATATCAATCTTAGATAAACGAACGAATAATAAAACTAGCGATTATGAAAAGCCACAAATAGATATTCTTGAAACTAAATGCTTTAAGAATAAAAGTAAAGTAGGGGATAATTAAAAAGTAAAGTAGGTATTTTTTTGTGTTGTTAGATTTTTGCATGTTTGTACTAACGAAATAAAGATGTTTTTGTGAAATTTTTATGTGTTGTATGTTTTTGGATTTTGTCATTCAAGTTTATATTTACATGAAGGAAGAAGATTAAAATGCAGAAATAATTACAAAAAATATATATTTGTTTTTGTATTTTTGTGGAGGTTTTTCTAGTGTATATTTACAAACTAAACTATATTTACCTTTTTTTTGTTTTAATGAAAAACAGTAAAACACCCTCATACTTAAAGCTCAACATTGTCCCCAATGTTGTAATTTAAGTATGAAGAAGGGAAAATGAAAGTGCAATATGTACAAAAATAAAGAGCGAGCAAAAAGGCTTCCCTGAATTAAAGTTGGCGGGGCCAGAAGAAACCTTGCAAAATAAACAAGTAAAAAGAGCAAAACATAATAAAATATTAGATAGAGATGGGGTGCCTCCCACGAGCGCTTTGTTTACCATCACGTAGCTTGACTAATTTGGCATGGTGAGATTATAAATTGGGGAGGTGTGAGGATTCAAGATATTCCACCTCTGTATCGCCCGCAATATAAAGTTTTAAATGGTGACCGTTGACTTTAAATTCACCTTTTTTGGGGTGGGATATAAGATCGGTCCCATAGAGCCAAACCACTTTTACTTCAAAGGGGTTAGTCCATCGAGATTTGAGCATACCTGGAAAAAGTCGAAGGCGTGAGTTATAAAGAAGGACAAGATCGCCCGGTGTAAAAGTTTTTGGAAATTTATTTTTCGATCCTGGTAGAACTTAGAACGCTCCTTATAAAATTTATTACTCTCATAAGCGTTCGCACGTCATTCATCGAGTTCATGTAGATGAAATTTTCTACTCTCAGAGGCTAAGTTCGAATAGAGGTTTAAAAATTTTAGAGCCCAAAAAGCGCGGTGCTCTAACTCTACCGGTAAATGACACGCTTTGTAGTAGACTAATCGATATGGCATACAACTGATAGCAGTCTTGTATGCCGCACAATACGCCCACAGAGCATCGTCGAGTTTGATGGACCAATCTATCCTAATTAATGAAATGGTTTTTGTGCGAACAAGAAAAATAAGACCGGAAAAATGGAGAATAACAATTTTTTATTTCCAAAAACCTTGATTATTACAAAGGTATAACCTCCTTTATATAGAATGGAGGAGAGAGAAGAGATTACAAATAAACAATGTGGGACTAAATACTATACAGGACAAAATAGAGAACAGGGCGGTCAGACATAGGGAGACCGCCGAGACCAGTAAGACCGCTCGATCTGAGATAACAGACCTTGCTCCTGAAACCTCCAGAGAACAAGCAGTCTGTAAAGGACAGACCGCAAGAAGCAGGGCTAGACCGCCTGTCTTCATCTTCAACCCGCCAAGTCTTAGAGAGCGCGTTGTATGAAATGAACAGACCGCCAGAGAGAAAAGGAACCCAGACCGCCCGGTCACCAACCAGACCGCCCGGTCTCAACACTTCAACAAGACTGCCCGGTCTCCAGACAGACCGCCCGGTCACAACACTTCAACACTCCCCATCAAGCTGGAGCATAAATGTCAATCAATCCCAGCTTGTCGCAAATGTTCGAAAAAGAAGTAGACATGGGCTTGGTAAAAATATTTGCTAGTGCATTGTCCGAAGTGACGAATGGAGTACAAATTTGTTTCCTCAATACTTCTTCTCTGATAAAATGGCAATCGACTTCAATGTGTTTTGTCCTCTCGTGGAATACCGGATTCTTAGATATGTATATGGCAGCTTTGTTGTCACAGAACATCGGCAGAGGAGGGTTATAGACTTCTCCTAAGTCCAGCATGAGAGCTCTTAACCATTTATGTTCACAAGTTGTCGACGCCATACTTTGATACTCAGCTTCAGCACTGGACCTTGAGACAACGGATTATTTCTTGCTCTTCCAGCTTACAAGATTTCCCCAAACAAAGGTGCAAAATCTAGAAGTAGATTTGCGATCATCATTATCGTCTGCATAACTAGAATCTGAGTAGGCCTCAATATTTAGATGATTGTTGTTCTGAAAAAGTAATCCCTTTCCTGGAGCCCCTTTAACATACTCTAATATCCTTAGAGCAGATTGTAGATGACATTCTCTAGGAGCTTGCATGAACTGGCTAACCTTTCCTACATCATATGGGATGTCTGGTATGGTTACTGTAAGATAGATAAGTTTGCCTACTAGACGTCTGTACCGTGTAGCATCTGTCAGAGGTGGTGAATCATCTTGCCATGATTTGTCTTCACCAACGGCCATGGGACATCGAGCCGGTTTAGCCCAGTCAAACCGGTTTCTTGCAGAAGGTCAAGAGCATACTTGCGTTGTGAGAGAACCACTAAGTTGTGTTTTCGTAAAATCTCTATTCCTAGAAAATACTTCGGAGAGCCCATGTCTTTGGTAATAAAGTGTTTACCGAGATGTTTCTTGGTTAACGTAATTCGAGTTTGATCGTTACCTATGAGAAGAATGTCATCAACATAAATGGCAAGAACAACCAGACCCTGGGAGGTTTTGCGAATGAATAGAGAATGATCTGCAGAACTTCTTGTAAAGCCAATGATTTCGACAATGCTACTGAACTTTTTAAACCATGCCCGAGGACTTTGTTTAAGACCATAGATAGATTTCCGCAACTTACAGACACATGTCTCCCCATGAGCAACATACCCAGGAGGTTGCTCCATCTGATGAACAGGAGCTTGATTCTGAATCTGAATCACTCCAGGTCTCATCTAAGAGACCTCTTTCTCCTTTCTTATCCTTTCTCATGAAGGATTTCCTCCCGTGCTCCTTCTTCTACTTATTTTTCTTGTTCTTGTCATGCTCAGGATATTCAGTAGAAAAGTGTCCTGGTTTTCTGCAAGAAAAACAGATTATCTCACATTTAGGAGTTTTATCATACCTTGGCTTGCTTGAACTTCTCTCCCTCCTTCTAGAATCTTCTGTCCTGGCCCACTTCTTGAATATCCTAGCCAAGAGATTAAATATTTCTTCTTCAGTAGTGGAGGACTCTGCTTCTACACTTTTAAGTGCAATAGTCCTCTGCTTGGAAGTAGGTGTCCTTTCTTGGGCTTCTGAATCAGCCCTTCTTTTCAGTAGGAGCTCATAAGACTTGACCTTTCCTAAGAGAGCATCATTTGAAATCTCCTTAAGGCATCTAGAATCCCTGATAGCCCAGATTCTAGAGTCCCATGTTCTAGGGAAGCACATGAGGAGCTTGTCATTAATCTCTATCAGAGAGATGTCCTTGTCAAGCCCTCTCAGTTCATTTATGATGAGGCTGAATCTGTCATACATTTTTGTAATACTTTCATCAGTCTTTTTCTTAAAATTCTCATATTGAGATATGAGAAGAGCCTTTTTGTCTTTCCTCTCATCAGAACTTCCTTCAACTAGTCTGGAGAGAGATTCCTAGATCTCCTTTGTAGAGTTGCAGTCAGCAACTTTCTGAAATATGTCATCAGACATAGTTGAGACCAATATGTTCATGGCCTTGGCATCACATGCCTTGACCTCCTTCTCATCCTTAGTCCATTCAGCTCTGGGAACTGAGGTTTGTATGACCTTTCCAGTGGAGTCTTTTTTTATTGGAGCTGGGGGACCTGTGAGGATGACATTGAAAATTTGCTCATCAATAGAGTTCATATATAATTTTATTTTAGCCTTCCAGAGTGTAAACTTATTCTGATTACACACTGGAGGTCTTGTAGAAGGATAATACTTAGAGCTCATTTTCTTTATAAAATATGTTTATAGAAAAGAAATATGAGTAGGAGGTCTTTTTGATCAAGGTGTTAACCTCTTAATGATCAACCTCCCTCTGATACCAATTGAAAGTGCACAGTGTGCCTCTGAGATTCCTCTAGAGGGGGGTGAATAGAGTTTTAAAATATTTCTATCCTAACTGTGATTAATAATAAATTACTCTAAGGAGTTATGCTTAACAATCTAGGCAGAATAAAAAGGCAGGAAATAAAGTGTAGAATAAAAGACTGGGACAACATAGAAAATCACAGCACAAACACAATGAATTTATAGAGGTTCCCCAAAATGTGGGTAGTCCGCTCTTCTACCACTTGGTAGGAATGCACCACTGTGCCTATGTATTTTGATAAGGAGGCTCTTAGAACCAATGATCTTTTGATAAGGAGATCATGAACCACCATATCTTTTGATAAGGAGATCTTGAACCACCAGATCTTTTGATAAGGAGATCTTGAACCACTGAATCCTTTGAAGAGGGATTAATAAAACTCTTTTATAGAATGAAAGAGGAAGAGAGAAGGTTGAAGGAATTTTGTTCTCAGAATTCTTGAAAATGGCTGTATGAAGATCAGCCTATGAGTTGTTCCAAAGGATCTGCTCTTGATTAGCCCCTGCTTTTGATAGTGATGATTTGCAGAAGCTTTGTATTGTCAGATCCTTTCTTCTTCTTCAGACTATGATCTGGATGCTATGAGATTATGTTAAAGAGCATCTTTCAGATCCTCTGTTCTATTTGATGAAGAACAGCAGAGCCTTCATTTCCTTTTTGTTTGCTGTGTTAGAGTTACTGAGGGAGCGAGAAAAAGAAGATGCCCTAGAAAATGAAGGAGACGGTTGATAGTGATTAATGCCTTCACTGCCTCTGTCTTCTCTTCTCTTTTTATCCTTCCTTCTTCAAATTCAAATTACTTTCCCTTTCTGATATGTCTTGATAAGGTAATCTGCTTATCACTTTCTCTTTCTTTCCTCTTTAATTCTCGGCCCGTCCACCTGGAAAGAATATTTTTCAAGAAACCTTTTTGTCTTCTTCTTTAATACTCCTTTCTAATTCAGGCAATTATTAAGCCGTTGGGGAATGGTCTTGAAGGTTGTGGGCCATGAAAGAAGGATCAGAAAGACAGCAGAAAAAGTATACTTTTACAGAATGCATTCGACGTAGCGTCGAATTCATTTCTTCTCTTATCGACGCAACTTTGAGTTCTTATAGAAGCAGCTTCAATTTCATCTCAGCTTTGATTGAACTCTCCAAGTATACATTGCGTCGACATCTTATCGACGTGTACGTCGAGTTGATTTGCCTAGCTCTGAACTACATCTTCCGCGTCGAGATGAAGTCAGCGTTGCGTCGACTTTAGATGGCTTCGACAGATAACCTCTTCTACGTCGAGTTGAAGTGGAAGCTGTGTTGACTTCTCCAATTGCTTCAATAGGTCCCTGACCTCTACGTCAATATCTATTCGACGTAGCGTTGACTTAAGTTACTTTGATAGAAGGCTGGACCACTTGGACTTCTAGTCAGGACTCGATGTTACGTCGAATTCTATTCGATGTAAATGTTAACTTAACCCAATTTTGCTTCCCTTGATGTAGTCCTGATACCCTATGTTGAGTATGACATCCTAAGACATCTAATGACCATATTACCCTCACTATACAATGGGTAATTTAAATCCTAGTAGATAAAATCACATTCTTATAATTTTTAAGTTAAATCAAGGGTTTTTCCAACAAGTATGAAATTATAGGTTGTTTGCCTTACAAAATCGCATATGGAGTAATTCCATGAACCATTGATGGAAGCCCTCTTAAGAACATAACATGCAGTATTGACTGCCTCAGCCGAGAAGTATTTTGGGAGTGATGAGTCACTAAGCAATGTTCTCCCAGCTTCTATCAAGGTTCTATTCCTCCTCTCAGCCACACCATTTTGTTGTGGAGTCCTTGGGGAGGAGAACTCTTGGGTGATACCAAATTCCTGACAAAACCTTGTCATGGCTTCAGATTGAAATTTTGTGTCATAGTCAGTCCTAGTCCTGACCACAGCACATTGTAAGTCATTCTGAATAGCTTTGACATGATTTATAAAGACATTCAAGGTATCTGATTTCTTCATAAGGAAGAATACCCATGTATATTTTGAGTGATCATCAACAATCACCAAAGTATACAACTTCCTACCTAGACTCTGAATTGGCAAAGGATCAAACAATTTCATGTGCAACAGATATAGACATCTTTCAGTGTCTTTGGAGCCAATACTTTTAAAGGTGGCCCTTGTTTGCTTACCCATTTGTCAAGCATGACAGGGACCACTTTTAATACATTTTAAATTTGGACTATTCCTAACAAGGTTTTTAGAGAATAGTCTATACATTGTCTTGTAGTTAATGCGAGCAAGTCTCTCGTGCCATTGAACACAAAGAGACTCATTTTCATTAGCTATAAGACACACAGATGAAAGAGAATTACTGCATATAAAATCTAAACAATAAATATTCCCACTCTTAGTGCCTGAGAGAATGGTATCTAAGTCATTAGACTTTTTGATCAAGCACTTGTCATTGTGGAATTCAATGACATAGCCTAAATCACATAGTTGACTTATTCTTACTAAGTTGTGTTGCAACCCTTCATAAGATACCCTTGTGATTGAAACTATGCTATTGGAGATCATACCACATCTTTGGTGATTCCCCTTTCAGATCAACCAAAGATGACTTTAGTTCCATTCTTCACAGCTGTGTAGTCCTGTAGAAGATTTCTGGTTCCTGTCATGTGCCTTGAGCACCCACTGTCCAAGTACCATATTTGGTTGAGGCTGTTACTTGAACTAACCTGCAAGAAGGATTTTAGTTACCCTTAGGAGCCACAAATAAATTTGGGTCCTAGGTCCTTGTAAGCATGATGAAATGACCTCACACTAGGTACATCCTTTGCAGGAAGACTCTTATTTGCACTTGGCTAATTGGGATTGTGCCAACAATCTATGGCAAAGTGTCTCACTTTACCACAACACCAACATTCATGAATATTGTATCTCCTCTTCTGAACATTTCTTGAGGAGAGAGCATCACTTTGCTTATGTTTAGGAGGGGAGTGTTGAAACCGATTTCTCGATCTCGTGTGGAGCTCGGGGCCCTCACCGAGATGAGGGGCAGCTAGCCCTTACCGGTCCCTCGGGAGAGGTAAGGTTGACGACTCGAGCAAAGAACAAAGACCCTAGTCTCAGCGAGGAGGTCCCTCCACTAACCCGGAAGATCGTTGAGCGCTTCCCCTCCCAAGCCAAAGCTAAGACTCGGGCACCTTGGAGAGCTGGAGAGCCCAAACCAAAGCGACCTAGGGAGAGAAGAGCTCAAAGATAATGAACCGGTCTCCTCCAAGGTGCCCTTTGAGGTCTATTTATAGATTTTAGTTTTGTGGTCTGTCAATAACCAAATCCCGCTGTCCATTCTTACTATCCGCACACCGGATGGGTCTGCTAACAGCCAAACTCCGCTGTTCGGAGAGGCTAAATGCAGACCACCGGGGGCCTCTGGGTAAAAATCACTTCCTGGACTTTTACTGGGCGAGTCAGCCCGCTTCGCGGCTTCCCTCGCGAGTGAAGATCGCGAGCCTCTGGATCGGCGAGCCCCAGAGTTACTACTGGCACATTGCATGGCTCGCTCGCCGGTACTACCTCGGCGAGCCCCAGGATGACTATCCGCATTCACTCTAGGCGGGCTCGCCTAGCGGACCCCTTCCTCGAATGGTTGGGCTCGCCCATAGCGACCCGGCCAAGCCGACTGCCCTCGCGAGCGGAGCTCGCGACCCCCTGGGTCGGCGAACCCCAGGATGGCTATCCGCACCCCAAAATGGCTAACTGTACCCCAAGAGTGGCTAACTGTACCCCAAGAGTGGCTAACTGTACCCCAAGGGTGGCTAACTGTACCCCAAGGGTGGCTAACTGTACCCCAAGGGTGGCTAACTGTACCCCAAGGTTCCGGGCTCGCCTAGCGAGCTCCCTCCTCAGCTGGTCGGGCTCGCATGCACTGCCCTCGCCGAGCTTCGAAAAAGCCGGTTACCCTCCCTTCACTGGGCTCGCTCACCTGCGCGATCTCTTGCTCTTCCTTGGCCTGCCTCGCCGGAGATCAGGGTTCGCCCCTCTTGGCTCGCCTCCTTGAGCGCGAGCTTTGGTTGCTTCCTGGCGAACATCGGGGTTGTACACAATCCCCGCTCTTCGCGAGGTTGTCCTAAGCTCGCGAAGATACATCCAACCCCTGGTGTTCGCCGACTCTGCTGACGTGGCGGGAATCTTTTGGTGGGTCCCCTGCCCGAAGCTATAAATACTGCCCACCGAGGGTGGTGATCAAGCCTTCCCTTTTGTTCCTTTCTCGCCGAAGTCGCTCTTCCTTCAGGATGTCTACCAAGCAGAGCGCGTTGGAACGACTGAAGGCTTCTAGGGAGATGGCGAAAGCTCGGGCCGCCGAGCGCAACGCCTGGATGTTCAACCCTGCCGCCTCCCCCCTGACCAAGGGAGCCATGACGATTAGGAGGTCGCCAGGGGAGGACATGACATTGTCTCCTGATTCCCCACCTCCGCCGAATACCGTGCTCGCACAACAGGTATCCTCAGTCTAAATTCTTTACTTCGGCCCCTTGCTCACTCCCTTCCTTCTCGCAGAATCCTCCTCCGGAGGACCGCCTGGCAAGCCTTACGCTGACGACTTTCGGCGCTCCGTCCCCCGCGAAGCTGGGGTTGCTAGACGTTGGGGTCGGGACTTCGTCCCAACAGGCACCTCTCTCGCAACCTCGTAAGTCACTCGCATCCTACTTTATCTCCGCCTAAGTCCGTGATACCCACACGTAGGTGGCCTATGTAGATACCCCATCGTCGAGTCCCAAGGAGAAAGTCTCCACCCCGGCGAGTTCGCCGGTCCCGCCTAAGGTTACCGTGGCGACCCCAGGCTTCGGTCTGATGGGTAAGCGAAGTCCGGGCGGCTCGCTTCTCGACGGCGCCCAAGTCGCGGAGAGAGTGGTATACCCTCCTGGATTGGGGAAACCCCACGTCTCGGGATTCCGCGAAAACTTCCAGGGTCGGCCGGAGTCTTCGCGCAAGCCCCGCCGTGAATCCCCCTCCTCGCCAGGTCAACATATTTTCGCGAGCTCCCATCTCTTGCCCGCCCTCGGGCCCTTCTGACCCTTCGTTGAAATCCCAGGAGCCACCCCTGAGTCAGAGCACGGGAGGATGGAGATGTCGCCACCGCCTTCGCCTAGCCAGATCGAAGACTTCTTGGGTGACCCTGGCGACCCCGTGCGGATGAAGAGTCGGGTGTCCGAGGTGCTTCAGAAGCACGGCATGATGTTACGCGAGTTGGAGGAGCGGTATGACGCGGACCGGGCTGCTTTTGACGAGAGATTCGCCGTGTTGGAAGACGCGAATGCGCGCTTGATCGCCGAGGCGGAGCCGGTGCCTCGCGCAGACGTTACCTCGCCCGGCGTGCACATCTCGCGGGGCGAGGATCAAGCGCACCTAATCCCGCGCGAGTTTAAAGCGCTTCGCGAATACCATTATCCGAGAGTGCCGCCGCGTGCGGGCAAGCGGGGTCGGGGTCGCTGGAAATAGCTTCCCTACCCCTGAGGCTCTAGTGGGTTTTTAATTCTGCTACTCTTTTGCTTGTATTTCTTTTATGACATCTGTTGAACAATAACCGGTATGGTAATATTCGCGAGTCTGTCGTGACTCGCCTTTTATCGTTTTCCATTTTTAACTCTTCCCTTTATTTCTATGGTGTGCATGTGATTTATTCGGCTCGTCCGCTGTGTTTGATATGATCGCCTTCGCAAAGCGCTTGCGAGCTTCTGTGCCACGCTATGCCCGCACCCCTTTTTCTCGCGGGCCGGCCTTGGGTGGGACTCAATTATCGCGCGATGGCGACCCCTGGCTCGCAAGACCGCAGTCCCTTTGAGCAGAAAACTACTTTATTTTAGTTATCCGCACTCCCGACGCTTCGATTCCCGTGCCCATCCGAATTTCTTATAAATAGCTCGGATTCATTCTCCTACCCGTCGCATTTATTTCTCCCGTCTTCTCGCGTCTACGCTCATCTCCGTCCTCGCAAGATCGTGTTCGCACTCGCTGTTTGTAGGTTGCCTCTTCCTGACTTGATGCGGACGAATCAGCAACTGGGAGCGGATGGCGAGAGCGAGGGGCGGTCAAAGTGCGCCTCAGCGTTTCAGGCCCACGAGTTCTATTGTGCGAACATCACAGCCGAGGAGTATAAACTCGCCGTGGACCGCTATCTCCCAGAGGGCTATTCAGCCCGCTATCCAAGCGAGAATTCTACTTTAAATGAGACCGAGGCTGACGAGCTCGCGATTCCCGTCGCGCACTTCGAGAATGGGTTGCGACTCCCTCTGTGGCCTGAAATTCGTCAGGTACTTCGCCTGGCCTTCTCGCCGCTTCACGTTCGCTGTCGCGACTTTCTCATCGTTCTTTGCAGGTGTTGCGATATTACGGAGTGTTACCGAGCCAGTTGACCCCCAATGCGATCGCGGATATTGTCGCATTCGCCAGTTACCTGCAGGAGGAGAGGATCGAATTCAGCCTCCTCGTCTTCCGCAAGGTATTCTCCTTCCGCGCCTTCCGAGATGGGACTACTTATTTCGCGAGTCAGCACGTCACGGTCTGCGAGGCGGTGAATAAGAGTCACTATTGGACTCAGAAGTTCCTTCTAGTGAAGGGACCCTTCGGCAATCTCCACTTCACCCCCCTCCAGCGGGATGACGCCACTTACCGCCCTCCGAGCTCGCTGAGCGGCGCCGATGCTAAACTCCTCCAATACCTCTCCGGCAAAAACTTCGAAGTCGTCTATCTGCGGCGCAACGTTGATTCGTTACTCGCCGTTCCTCAAGGGGAAGGTAGGGCTCGATCTCGCCCCACTCTCCTTTCCTTTCTTCGCTGCATAACACTCTTACTTTACAGGCGAGCGCGAGATCCCTGTCAACCCCCCGCACGCGCAAGGTGCCACTCTCACGGCGGACACTCTCGCGACCGCCGCGGCAGAGGCTTGCCGCGACCTTCCCGCCGTCGGGTCCGGCAAGAAGCGGCCTCCTTCTGCGAGTCAACCGGGTTCGCGGCCCTCCAAGAAGTTGAAGGGAAAGACCATCGCTACAAAGGATAGGAGCGCGGTCGTTTATCTAAGCGAGACCGACGGCTTGCCTCCTTCTCCTGCGAAAAAACCTGACCCCCCGGCGGACCAGGGTGTTGGGAGTTCTTCCACGACCCCCCAACCCAAAGGCCACAGAAACTTCGGCCTGGGCGAGAAAGTTTCCGACGTCCTCGGCGAACCCCTGCTCGCTTGGGACCCCACTGCCAACCGGATTTCCTGCTCCACCCTTCACCCCTCCTGGGTGGAGCTCGGTAAGTCCGGGGAGGAGGCGTTCTCTCTCACCTTCGGCTTATACGGCCGCGAGGACGCCGTTGCCTACAAAGACATGGGACCACGACAGCTGGTTTATGAAGAAATGCGAGCCCAGTTCCGTTCGACGGAACTCGCGCACATGGCGGGGCGCCGCTATCTGCAGGCGGATAGGGATATCCGCGCGTACCGGGAGGAGCTCAAGAGAGCTCGCGAAGAGATCAAAGGTCTTAAAGAGAAGGAGGAGGTGACGGAAAGCCTTCTCGCCGGGATGCAGGGCAAGATGGTAAGTGATCCTTGGGTCTCTTTTCCTTGCCGTTCGCGACCTCTAGCTTTCTCCTAACTCGTTTGACGCTCAGGATGCCGACGTTGCCACCAAGCTTCTCGCTCGCAACGACGAGCTGGAGTTGGAGAATACGATGTTGAAGGCTCGAGTGGATGAGCTGGTTCGCAGCGTGCTACCCCCCTCTCCTGGGCGAGTCGGCCCCCAGCAGAAGGCTGCCGAAAGTGAGCAGAGGCGGCGAGACGCACAGGAGGTCGCCAACCTTGTCTTCACGACCCTTAAGGATGCGAGCCTGCTGGCCGAAGACGCGATGGAGTTCACCGCGGAAGACGTCTGCCCGGACCTCTTCGCCTTGGCCCCCTGGTTGGGGGCTCGCAAAGATGGCGAGGACCTTCCAGAATGACTTCCCTTTTTCCTTCCCTTCTTGTGAATGTATATTATTCTTTTTGGGCTGGCGAGATCGCCGCCGAACATTGAAGGATCTCGTGATAGTTTTTCTTTTGTTAACATTTATGATCATGCTTGTGTTCATTTCTTTCCTCGCATTGGGTTTCTTTTCAACCTCTCTTGGCTGATTGTTACGCGGTAGTGTTCTCGGGGGGCTCGCGAACAGGCATGTCTGGGCTCGCCTCGCCAAGGTTCCCTTTTCGCGGATTACGCGAACTCGGGTTGTCGCTTCCTGCGGTTGCTACCCGGCGAACCTAACCTTGGCGAGCATGGACACAGGCATCCTGCGAGCTGAACTTCTCCGGTTATAGCATTTCAACCCGCTACCTAAGGCTTCACCTGCCTCGACTCAAGCCCTTCTGGCTCTGACACCTCGACCAATCAGCATAGCCCTTGACCCCTGTTAGTAGCCTCTCCAGAGATCAACCAAAACCCCCCGTCTAGGTGAGAGCCCGGGAGAGGAATCGATCTGGGGCAATCCAGCACCAATATTTCCAGCCTTGCCAGCCTCTCCAGAGATCAACCAGAACCCCCCGTCTAGGTGAGAGCCCGGGAGCGGAATCGATCTGGGGCAATACAGCACCAATATTTCCAACCTTGCCAGCCTCTCCAGAGATCAACCAGAACCCCCCGTCTAGGTGAGAGCCCGGGAGCGGAATCGATCTGGGGCAATCCAGCACCAATATTTCCATCCTTGCCAGCCTCTCCAGAGATCAACCAGAACCCCCCGTCTAGGTGAGAGCCCGGGAGCGGAATCGATCTGGGGCAATCCAGCACCAATATTTCCAACCTTGCCAGCCTCTCCAGAGATCAACCAGAACCCCCCGTCTAGGTGAGAGCCCGGGAGCGGAATCGATCTGGGGCAATCCAGCACCAATATTTCCATCCTTGCCAGCCTCTCCAGAGATCAACCAGAACCCCCCGTCTAGGTGAGAGCCCGGGAGCGGAATCGATCTGGGGCAATCCAGCACCAATATTTCCAACCTTGCCAGCCTCTCCAGAGATCAACCAGAACCCCCCGTCTAGGTGAGAGCCCGGGAGCGGAATCGATCTGGGGCAATCCAGCACCAATATTTCCAACCTTGCCAGCCTCTCTAGAGATCAACCAGAACCCCCCGTCTAGGTGAGAGCCCGGGAGCGGAATCGATCTGGGGCAATCCAGCTCCAATATTTCCAACCTTGCCAGCCTCTCCAGAGATCAACCAGAACCCCCCGTCTAGGTGAGAGCCCGGGAGCGGAATCGATCTGGGGCAATCCAACACCAATATTTCCATCCTTAGTACCACAGCAGTTGAAAGCATAACAGATGAAAGTAAGATGTTGATTGGATAACAAAAAAAAGTTTTCAAGGGTAGAATCGTTTCAAATCATCCCCACTCCGAGCCCGGTCAAGGGGCATCCCTTCCACATCCTGGAGGTGATACCCCCCCGACTTGAGCACCTTGCTTACAATATATGGACCTTCCCAGTTGGGGTTAAGCTTACCCACTGTGGCCCCTCTGCCGGCCGCATCGACCTTCTTCAGGACTAGGTCCCCTTTCTGAAAGTGTTTGATCCGGATATGTTTGTCAAAATATCGAGCCATCCGCCTCTTGACCTCTTCCTGCCTGATGGTGGCCAAGTCCCGGAGTTCTTCCACCAGGTCCAAGGATAGCCTCTGCTCGGCGTTGTTACCTTCTAGCCACTCTTCATCCCCCTCGCATGCAGCGGTCACCCGGGGGGTCTTTACCTCGAACTCTATGGGGAGAACGGCCTCGGACCCGTGGGAGAGCTTGAACGGAGTCTCCCCGGTGGCGGTATTCGGAGTAGTCCTCATGGCCCAGAGGACGGAGGGTAGTTGTTCCACCCAACTTCCTCGTAGGTTTTCCACTTTCTTTTTTAGCAGGTTGACGATTATCTTGTTCACCGCCTCCACTTGCCCATTGCTCCTCGGGTGGTGGACTGAAGCAAACCTGAGGTCAATGCCGAGCTGAGTGCAAAAGCCGACAAACTCTTCACTCGCAAACTGTGGCCCATTGTCCGTTACTATGGCTAGAGGGAGTCCATGTCTGCAGATTATTTCCCCCCACACAAAATTCCTTACAACCTGAGAGATTACCTTAGCTAGCGCCTTCACCTCTACCCACTTGGAGAAGTAATCGATCATGACTAGCAGGAACTTCCTCTGACCGCTGGCTTGGGGAAAGGGGCCGACCAGGTCTAACCCCCATATGGCGAAGGGCCAGGGGGCCGTGATGGTCCGGAGCCTCTGAGCGGGGAGGAGTTGGAGCGGAGCATAGAGTTGGCACTTCTGACACTTTCTTGTGAACTCTGCTGCATCCTTGCTGAGAGTGGGCCAAAAGTAGCCTTGTCTCAACACCCTCCCTTCTAGGGTCCGACTCCCGGAGTGACTGCCACACTCCCCGGAGTGGATTTCTTCCAGCACCCTCGGGACCTCCTTCTCGGAGACACAACGAGCCAGGAGTCCCGAGAGAGTCTTTCTATATAGCCCCCCCGCATGCAAAGAGTAGTATGCGGACTTATACCTGAAGCGCCTCTTGTCCACATCCTCTCCAGGGAAATGCCCGGAGGATAGGAAGGTGATGAATGGATCCATCCACGAGGCCTGCTGATCCACTTCCATCGACTCTCCCTCCTCGATGGAGGGCCGGAAGAGTTCCGAAGTCGTTCCCCCCGCTCGAGGACCGAACTTGGCTAGGAGGTCCGCCTGGGTGCTCTCCTCCCTCGGCACATGTTTGATTGAGAAGGTGCGGAACTGCCCGATGACTCCCTTAACCTTCTCCAGGTATAGTAGGAGGGTTGGATCCTTGGCTTCAAACTCTCCTTTGATCTGGCATGCCACCACCATGGAGTCGGTGGAGACCTCCACGTCCTGCACACCCAGTTCCCGGGCCAGTCGAAGGCCCGCTATCACTGCTTCGTACTCCGCCTGGTTGTTGGTGATCGGGAAACGGATGTTCAAGGCTTGCTCAATCCGAGTCCCCTGAGGACTCACCAGGACTATCCCCCCCCCGAAGGAGTGTTTTCCCGACGCTCCGTCCACCAACATCTTCCATGCTTCCGGGGGAGGTGGCTCGTGCTCCCCCACTTCGGCCGCGTAGTCGGCCATGAAGTCTGCCACTGCTTGAGCCCTGATGGATGTCCTGGGCACGAAGGTGATATTGAACTCGCTTAACTCCACGGACCACTTCGCCAACCTTCCTGAGTGTTCCACCCCTTCCATGATTTTGCGGAGCGGATGGTCGGTCACTACTTTAATTGAATGGGCTTGAAAGTAAGGCCGGAGCCTCCGGGCCGATACCACCAAGGCGAAGGCTAACTTTTCTAGGATTGGGTATCGGAGTTCAGCCTTCTTCAGCACTCGGCTAACATAGTAGATTGGGAACTGTTTCTTCCCCTCCTCCCGGATTAGCACGGAACTTACTGCCTCGGGTCCTACCCCTAGGTATAGAGATAGGTCCTCTCCTGGTCTTGGTCCCTGGAGCAGAGGGGTTTGAGTGAGCTGTTCTTTCAGGGCTTGGAAGGCCCTCTCGCATTCCGGGGTCCATTCGAACTTCTTGTTTCCCCGCAGTACTTTGAAAAAAGGTGCACATTTTTCTCCCGCCTTGGAGAGGAATCTACTGAGCCCAGCCAATTTCCCTGTGAGGCTCTGGACCTCCTTCGGGTTCCTTGGCGACTCTAATTCCATCACCGCTTTAACTTTGTCCGGGTTGGGCTCCACTCCCGTGAGGGTGAGCAAATGGCCCAGGAACTTCCCTCAGCTTGCCCCGAAGACACACTTCAAGGGATTGAGCTTCATCTTGTACCGCCGCAGGGTCCCAAACGTCTCTTCGAGGTCTCGGAGGTGGGTCCCGAGGTCTCGGCTCTTAACCATGAGGTCGTCGACATAGACCTCTAAATTTCTTCCTTTCTGTTCGCGGAAGACCCTATCCATCATCCTTTGGTACGTTGCCCCTGCGTTCTTGAGCCCGAAGGGCATCATCTTATAGCAATAACATCCATCCCCCGTGATGAAGGAAACGTCCTTAATGTCCGGGGGATGCATGCGGATTTGATGGTAACCTGAAAAAGCATCTAAGAAGGACATTACAGAAAAACCGACGGCCGAGTCAACCAGCGCGTCGATTCTGGGCAAGGGGTAGCAATCTTTCGGGCATGCTTTATTAAGAAGTGAAAAATCGATACACATACGCCACTTACCTCCACCCTTCTTCACCATAACGACATTGGAGACCCAGCCTGGATACTGGATCTCCGATACAAATCCGGCCTGCAGGAGTTTGCCCACCTCCTCGCGGATGGGCCCTTCTAGCTTGTCTGCGACGGCCCTCCTCTTCTGGCGGATGGGGCGGGCACTGGGGTCGAGGTTGAGGCGATGGCACGCCACATCCGCATCGATCCCGGGCATTTCTGCGGCGCTCCAAGCGAAGATGTCCACGTTCTGTTGCACGCAAGCTAAAATCTCCGCTTGATCTCCTGGGCTGAGTCCTCCGCTGACCCGGACTTTTTCCACCACCCCCAGCCGGGTGATGACCTCGAGCTCCACGACCTCGTCCACGGCCTCCAACCGGGACTGCTCCCCCCAAGCCTTTTCTTCCTCGGCACAAGCGGGAGCCGGGATCTCTTCCTCGATTCCCTCCCCTAACATCATCAGCTCTTCCGCCCTTTCCTCCTGGGCCTTCTCCTCTTCTTCCTTCCTCTCCGCCAGGGGTATCTCAGCCACCCCTTCCTGGGCATGAACCTCTTCTCCCTCCCTCTTCTCCTCAGCTCTCTTCTCTCCTCCGGCTCCTGCCGCCTCCTCCACCACTTTATCGAACTCCTCTGCCTCTCCCATCCAGGAGATGGTGTTGACAGCCGTCACGTAGCACTGTCTTGCTACCTTGGGATCCCCCCTGACCCGCACCTGGACCCCTCCGTCGTTGAACTTGAGGCACTGATGAAAAGTGGAAGGGACGCAACGGAACGCGCTGATGAGTGGCCGTCCGAAGATGGCGCTGTAACTGCTCGGGGCGTCCACTATGACAAAGCGACAGTTCCGAGACTGCCCACCCAGGGTCACATGGAGCCCTACCCCTCCTTCTACTTCCTTCCTCTCTCCCGAAAATCCGAACAGAGGGCCATCCGAGGCCAACACCCTTCTGGGCTCCACCTCCATCTTGTCGAATGCCTTCTTGAAGATGACATTGACCGAACTCCCATTGTCCACTAGGATTCGGGAGACGGTGAAGTTCTCGATCACCGTCTGGATGACCAGCGCATCGCAGAACGGGTCCTCGTAGCTCGACATGTCCTTTTGGGTGAAAATAATTTTTTCGGCCGGGGGTGGAGCGGTGGATGTTGACGCTACGCTCCGGTGGTAGATGGTATGGAGACTAGCCTTGCGGGTTTCCTCCACCCCCACCCCCCCATGGATCACTCCGATCCCTCCTCTATTTCCCAGATCTGCTCTATCCTCACATCTTTCCTCCTCCTCCTCCCGAGGTTCCACCTCCACGATCCTTAATGGTTGCTGCGGTGGTGGCGCGGGTGCTCGGCCCCTCTTCACCTCCAGGAACTCCGGACAGGTGTCCGTGGAGTGGCCTTCCACATCGTGGAAGATGCAATAGGGCACCGCCGCTTCCCTTGCCCGGTTCTCTGCTATCCTGTTCCTTCTTCTCCTAGCGGCCGCCGTCTCCGCTTCTCCTCCTCTTCCCCTTCCTCTTCCCCGGCCAATTGCCATGGCCTGTTGAGGTGGGGGAGGCAACTGCATCGGGCCCTGCCTCCACCCCAACTGGGGGGGTCTCCACTGTCCCTCGAAACGGTTACCCCTTCCTGGGCCATAACCCCTTCCTTGCCCCTGCACTCCTCCACCTTGCGGCCTCCATCCCCCCTCCGGGGCCCGGGGCTCTTCTCTTCTTCTGACCTCTTGCTGCCTCATCTCCGGCTCACTGAGCTTTGCCAGCCTCTTGGTGAGCTCTGGGTTGGCTTCTTCGCTTGCTACTTCCTCCGCCACCCTCTCCATCAGCTCCTCATAGGAGACGGGGGCCTTCCTTTTCAATGCCATCTTGAAGAAACTTTCCTTCAACCCGACCGTGAAGGCGAGTTGGAGTGCAAACCCAGGCACCTCCTGAGTGAGCTGTACTTCCTCCTGGAACGGATCCGCGTACTGAGCCAACGTCTCCCTGGGCTCCTGCTTCACCGCGAAGAGGGAATCAGCGTCCTTCTTCCTCCTCTTTGAAGTTGAAAATCTCAACAAAAAACTTCGGCGCAGGTCCTCGAACGCGTAGATGGAGCCTTCCGGAAGTGAATGAAACCAGTCCCTGGCCTTCTCCTTGAGAGTGACGGCGAAGAGCCGACACTTGAAGGCATCGGACATCGGCCTGATGGAGACCGAGTCCTCGAAAGACTGCAGATGCTGAACTGGGTCATCTCTGCCATTGTAGTAAACTCTATCCCATTCCCCGAATCCCGCTGGAACGGGTGCAGACAACACTAATTCGCAGAAGGGGCTTCCCCCTCCTACCATCTTCTCTCGCTCGGCTCGCGGACCTAGCTCGCTCGCCAAGCTTGGGATCGCACTCGCGAGGGCGACGCTCGCCTGAACCACCCCGACTGTCGTCGCATCTTCCTGGCGCGCGCTCGCCTGCGCCGCGCTCGCTGGGACAGAGCTCGTCGGCACCGAATTCGCCGGCGCGGAGCTCGCTAACACCGGGCTCGCCGGACTGGCGAACAGCACTCGCCCTTCCCTGTCATGTCCTGGTTCAATGGCAACTTCTTTTCCAGCCCTTCCTCCTGGTGCCCTCTCGCCGACTGCTATTGGGGGAGTGGTCGCCTGAGGTGCCGGGTCGCAAACTCACTTCGCAGAGCCGTGACCGTGAACCCCAAGGTGTCGAGCACCTCCTTCCTGAAATCCGCGAACATCCTAGCCATTGCTTCCTGAGGGATCTCGCCGAACTCCTCGCCCTGCTCTTCATCCCCAGCCATAACTCTTCCTTGGGACTTTCTTAAACCAGCCGCGCTCCACGCTCACCGCACCAAAATGTTGAAACCGATTTCTCGGTCTCGTGTGGAGCTCGGGGCCCTCACCGAGATGAGGGGCAGCTAGCCCTTACCGGTCCCTCGGGAGAGGTAAGGTTGACGACTCGAGCAAAGAACAAAGACCCTAGTCTCAGCGAGGAGGTCCCTCCACTAACCCGGAAGATCGTTGAGCGCTTCCCCTCCCAAGCCAAAGCTAAGACTCGGGCACCTTGGAGAGCTGGAGAGCCCAAACCAAAGCGACCTAGGGAGAGAAGAGCTCAAAGATAATGAACCGGTCTCCTCCAAGGTGCCCTTTGAGGTCTATTTATAGATTTTAGTTTTGTGGTCTGTCAATAACCAAATCCCGCTGTCCATTCTTACTATCCGCACACCGGATGGGTCTGCTAACAGCCAAACTCCGCTGTTCGGAGAGGCTAAATGCAGACCACCGGGGGCCTCTGGGTAAAAATCACTTCCTGGACTTTTACTGGGCGAGTCAGCCCGCTTCGCGGCTTCCCTCGCGAGTGAAGATCGCGAGCCTCTGGATCGGCGAGCCCCAGAGTTACTACTGGCACATTGCATGGCTCGCTCGCCGGTACTACCTCGGCGAGCCCCAGGATGACTATCCGCATTCACTCTAGGCGGGCTCGCCTAGCGGACCCCTTCCTCGAATGGTTGGGCTCGCCCATAGCGACCCGGCCAAGCCGACTGCCCTCGCGAGCGGAGCTCGCGACCCCCTGGGTCGGCGAACCCCAGGATGGCTATCCGCACCCCAAAATGGCTAACTGTACCCCAAGAGTGGCTAACTGTACCCCAAGAGTGGCTAACTGTACCCCAAGGGTGGCTAACTGTACCCCAAGGGTGGCTAACTGTACCCCAAGAGTGGCTAACTGTACCCCAAGGGTGGCTAACTGTACCCTAAGGTTCCGGGCTCGCCTAGCGAGCTCCCTCCTCAGCTGGTCGGGCTCGCATGCACTGCCCTCGCCGAGCTTCGAAAAAGCCGGTTACCCTCCCTTCACTGGGCTCGCTCACCTGCGCGATCTCTTGCTCTTCCTTGGCCTGCCTCGCCGGAGATCAGGGTTCGCCCCTCTTGGCTCGCCTCCTTGAGCACGAGCTTTGGTTGCTTCCTGGCGAACATCGGGGTTGTACAGGGAGACAACAACATTTTTCATGTTTCTTTCAGCAATGATCTGGCTGAATGTTAACCTCTGTACAGTCTTGGCACACTTTGTCTTAATGGCATCAGCTTTCTTTGGCTTGGGGGCCAGGCAAGATTGGATGGCATCAGACACTGAGCAATAGTACTTGTCAACAGGTTTCACAGCATCCATGTTCTTTGCTGGACAGAACTTGGAAGGCCTAGCTTCCATACTCTTGAATGATTGTGCAGAAGTACCAAATGCAAATGGTCCAGGTTGGGCCATTTGAATTTCTTCACGGGGAGCCTTCATGGCACTCATTCCCATGCCCTTTCTTCCCCTATGGGAAGGAGTGTTTTCCTTCCTATTGGATCTTCCATTCTTCCAGTGACCATAAATGCTGTCATGATCATACCTGTTTGAAGGAAGGAACACCTTATGAAAGGTGGTATGATGCTTAGCCTTGTCCTTGCTCTTTTCCCCACTCCCTTCTCCTACTTCTGTTTTATTGAACCCTAGTCCTCTCTTATTGGTTTGAGAGGAAAACGTGTCAATAATAGGAAGCACAGATTTGGGCTTGGAGAATTGAGCCACCAGGCTCTTTTCTTTCACGAGCTTCTCCTCAATTTCCTTGATGACCTTGTTCTTTTGGGATATGGTGCTCAAATGAACAATTGTTATTCCCTTTAGATGGCTTATTTGTCTTGTCATCTGAACCACCATAAAGGGTGACTTAGTGCATTCTTTCTTATCCATCTTAAGGGAAGCAATTTCTTGCCCTTGCCTCTTGGCCAGCTTCTTGCTCTTTTTCAAAGCTTCCAAAAGAGCACCATACTTATCGATCAATTGATTGACATCTTCCTCAGATTCTAAATCACTTCCACTAATTGATGAAGGTGCTTCAGATTCTTGGCTTGTCTCATAATCAGAAGAGGAGATGGAATGAATCAATACCTTTTCACTGTCAGAATTGTTCTGACTGTCTTCCTTATCAGTGATGGACATAAGGCCTAGCTGAGCTTTGTACTCTTCATCCTACTCTATATCACTGTCTGAATGTGATAGAGGGACCTTGATTCCAATTTTTGCAGCAGGACAATCATCTTTTTCTGCTGCAAATAGCCCAATGTAGCCTTCTTCTTCAATATCTGAATCTGAAGATGAGGATTCAGATTCACTCCAGCTCTTTCCTTTCTTTTCTAGGAGGGATTTTTGACCATTCCTATACTTTTGGTGGTGATGTTTCTTATCACCCTTTTCCTTCCTTTTGATTGGACAATCAGTTATGACATGTCCAGGCTTGCTGCAGCAATAGCAAATGATGTTATTTGAAACATGTTTACCAGATTTAGATTTATACCTGTCACCCTTGGGGTGCTGCCTTTCAGATCTGTTGTGGTCCTTCTTGGAGTGCGAGGAGGAGGTGGGCTTGTTCTTCCACTGCTTCCTCCTCCTCATCTTCTTGAACTTCCTTGAGAAGGCAGCAAACTCCTCATCAGATGAAGAGCTGTCTGAAGTGCTGTTCTCAGACTTATCTGATTCAACACTCCTTCTTGGATGAGACTCCATCCTGGCCTTGCTCTTCTTAGATCTGTCAGCCTTGAGAGCCACAGATCTCTCCCTTGCATGAGCCCTTGTTGAAGTGTCCTCTTCCTTTCATGCAGATAACTGCATCTCATAAGAGAGCAGCTTCCCAAACAGTGTATGGGTAGGAGTTTCACAAAACTTGGCCACTTCCCTGATCGCACATATCTTTGTGTCCCAGTATCTAGTTAGAGATCTTAGGAACTTATCATTTAGCTCATAATCACTAAACACTCTTTCATAGGTTCTTAGCTCATTAACTATCCTAAAGAACCTTTCATAACATATTGAAATGCTTTCTTGGCCCAGCTGCCTGAAAGCTTCCAATTCTTGATTGAGAAGTGATTTTCTATCATCCCTTACCTCAGTTGTTCCTTACATATACACCACTAGTGTATCCCATATTTCCTTGGCTGTTGTGCAGTGCACCAAGTTCTGAAATGTGGAGTCATCAATTGCATTAACAATGATATTTTGGGCTCTTTTATCCATAGTGAATAATGCAAGTTCATCCTTGGTCAAGTCATTAAAAGCATTGGCCACTCTCCTTGTTGGATCTATGGTGGAGGCAGTTTGAAAAGTGAAAGGACCTTCCTTAATAGTGATGTAGATCCTTGGGTCTGATGCTTCCATAAACAACCTAACCCTTTGCTTCCAAATGCAAAAGTTTTCTTTGTTGCGTATGGGTAGCTTCATGGATCCCATCTCCTTCTGCAATCCAGTGGAGGCCATTGGATTCAGATTTGACTACTCCTTTATGGGATCTGGTCAGACAATTATGTCCTTCTTGACCAACCTGCCTCTGATACCACTTGATAGTTTATGTAGGATGTAGTCTTAGTCACCTAGAAGTGGGTGGATAGGTCTCTTTTTGTTTTAGGCTTTAACCTAGTTATTTTTGAGTTTAAGTTAGTAATGAATCAAGCACACAGTAAACACTTAAGCCTTTATAGAGGTTCCTCAAGACAGGGTTTCTTGAGTAGTCCTATTTCCCCCTTCACCTTTCTAATAATGAGTTAGATAAGGCCAACACCTCCAAACTCAGCTCCAAGAGCTTACAACACAGATCCCTCAGGATCTCTCAGGATTTCCCAATCCCTACCTCAGGCTCAATAGACCTACCTCAGGCTCAACAGCCCTACCTCAGGCTCAACAGCTCTACCTCAGATCTTATAAAGATCCTAAACTCAAGCTGATCTCTTATCTGTACTTCTCACGCCAGACAGCCCTACACCTCAGGCAAAGACGCCCTACAATCTCAGAACAGTTAAGTTCCTACATAAGTAATAATATATGATTACAACAAAAGATAAAATAAATCAAGCCTTGGTCTTCTGTTGTTGAACAACTGATGTTGATGTCTAGAAATAGGGAAGAGAAAGATGGCCTCAACACTGATTCTTTCTGATCCTCTCCTTTAGTGGATGAATGAGGATCAATTTGTTCTGTCTTGAAACAATCAAGAAGAACAGACATTCTATCCATACATCTTCAGGAAGCAGGAAGAAAACACTTGAGGGCTGCCCTCAATAGAATAGTTAATTGCTTTTCTTCAGTGAGTTGGAAAGTTTTTACAAAGCCCTAATTGATTCTTTTATACTCCTCTATTCTTCAACGACTATTAGATGTACTCCTAACATATTAAGGGAGTGATTGGAACATCCTATCTTGCTATTTACAGTGTGTTGCGCCAAAAGCAAACCCGCCAGATCACTTGAATCTATCTCAGTGGTTGGGTTGAGATGGCCGGCAGTCTCAATGACTATTTCTGTTCCGTCCCAGCGGATCTGCGGAGGCAGACAGTTGTCTCAGCGGTTTTCCTCTATCTGCAGCTCAGCTGGCCCAGACACCTTTTCAGTGGCTCCTTGCCTTGTCTTAGCGGTTCAGCTAAGACTGAGAGCTTGTCTCAGCTGTTTTGGAGGCAAACCAACTGAACTTACTTCACACCTTGGTATGACCTAACCCTGCATGGTCATGAGATGAAATAGGATTTATCAAATACAACTTGAATGTGCACAGTGTGCCTCTGAGAATCTTCTAGAAGGGGGTGAATAAGAATTTAAATTTATTTCTATCCTAACTGTGAAAAACAATAAACTTAGCTAAGGATTTATGCTCAACAAGATCACAGGCAGAATAAATATGGTGCTGGAAATAAAGTGCAAAATAGAAAAAAATTGGGACATCACAGAAAATTAGCAACCAGAAGACATAGAATTTTTTAATGAGGTTCCCAAAAATGTAGGTACTCCCCTCTTCTACCACCTGGTAGGGATGCACCACTGTGCCCGAGTCTTTTGGAAAGAAGACTCTTAGAACCACTAATCTTTTGACAAGGAGATCATGAACCACCAGATCTTTTGATAAGGAGATCTTAAACCACCAGATATTTTGGTAAGGAGATCTTGACCACTGAATCCTTTGAAGAGGGATTAATAAAACTCTTTTACAGAATGGGAAAGAAGGAGAAGAAAGAAAGTTGTAGGAATTCTATTCTCAGAATTCTTGAGAAGACTGTATAAAGAGCAGCCTATTAGATGTTCCACAGGATCTGCTCTTGATTAACCCCTGCTTTTGATAGTGATGAATTGCAGGTGCTTTGTATGTCAGATCCTTTCTACTTCTGCTGATTGAGATCTGGCTGCTAAGAGATTGTCATGAAGAGCAGCTTTCAGATCCTCCATTCTATTAGATGATGAACAACAGAACTTTCTTTTCTTTTCTTTTTTCTGTGTTAGGGTTCCTGAGAGAGGGAGAAGAAGAGGAAGCCCTAGCAAGAAGGAAGACGGCTGATTGTGATTAATGATGTGTATGTTTCTGTCTTCTCTTCTCCTTTTATTCTCTCTATTCAATTTCAAATTTCTTTCCCTTTCTAGTATACCCTGAAAAGGTAATCTGCCAATGACATTCTCTTTCTTTGCTCTTTAATTCTCGACCCATCCACCTAAAAGGAATATGGTTCCAAGAAACCTTTTGTCTCCTTCTTTAATGCTCCTTCTATTTCAAGCAATTATTACACTATTGGGGAATGGTCTTGAAGGATGTGGGCCATGAGTGAAGGATCAGAGAGACAGCTGAAAAGATATACTTTTACAGACTGTATTCGATGTAGCGTCGAATTCATTTCTTCTCTTATCGACGCAACTTCGAGTTCTTGTAGGAGCAGCTTCGATTTGATCTCTGCTCTGATTGAACTCTGCGAGTCGACATTGTGTCAACATCTTATCGACGTATCCATTGAGTTATTTGCCTGGCTTTGAACTTCATCTTCTGCGTCGAGATGAAGTCGACGTTGCGTCGACTTTTGGATGGCTTCGACAGATATCCTCTTATGCGTCGAGTTGAAGTAGAAGCTATGTTGACTGCTCTATTTACTTTAACAAGTCCTTGTCCTCTGCGTCGATATCTATTCGACATAACGTCGACTTGAGTTACTTCGACAGAAGGGTTGAACCACTTGAACTTCTAGTCAGAGCAGTGTCGATATGGACTCGATGATGCATCGAATTCTATTCAACGCAAGAGTTAACTTAGCCTAATTTTGCTTCCCTTGATCTGGTCCTGACACCCTATGTTGAGTATGACATCCTAAGACATCTAATGACCAGATTACCCTCACTATACAATGGGTAATTCAAACCTAGTAGATAAAATCATATAATTTGTTAAGTTAAATCACAGGGTTTCCCCAACACAACTTGTACTTAGCATTGAGTGTGAAGCTTCTTAAAATCAAGGGAGCATTGAGAGTCATAGTCCCAACACTACACAGTTTTGATTCATACAGAAGAAGCAAATTTGACTTTACATCTAATCAATTAGATGAAAGGCGTGAATTCAAATTAAAGCGTGATTTTGGCATCACGTCATTTATTGTCGCCATAGATTGAGCCAATGAAAGCAGAGCTTTATGGAAAGCTAAGAACTAACAAACAGGACATACGAGGAAGAGACTGTTATCAATGGTCGATATAAAACGGTTGAGATGATTTCAACAAACTCTAATCTTGAATTTGGAAATCATATTCCCTTTTCATTTTCTGAATGAAGAGCTCGTTGCCGTCAAGAGATATACCCTCTTACAGAGCTCAAGAAAAAGAAGAAATACATTCAATCTGATCTATACTTTCGTCTGAGGGAAAGATTCAACCTTCTTGCCAATTCTGATATTCAACACTCATAGCAAGAAGATCTATGAAGAAGCCATTTTCGCTAAAGGATTCAAGAATACTCCAAAGCATTTAAACTTATTTATTTTGAGTATACAGAAAGTTTGTAATTAAAGTTATTAGAATGTTAAGATCTCTCTGAGATCTGAGTTATAGGATTCCCGAGTGGAATCTAAGTTGTTGAGTCGAATTTGAGTTGTAGGATACCCGAGCCATATCTAGATCCACGGAGAGCGGCCGATGCGGTTCTTTCTATCCGACTGAAATCTTGTATTCTCATGGCACCAAAGAGACTGGCTTGGGTAACGATCCATCCTCCCTATCTTAGGACGTTTTTTGGTCCTTTCATAACTTTTCTATGCTACCATAGGGTTATCTCTTTCACAATTATTGATGTGTAGGACTCCCATTAGTTCTTCGGAACTCTGGGTTGATTGTGTCTCTCCCGAACATTTATTGCACGTAGAAATCTGGTTGTCATATGAATTTAGGCATTTTGTGTGAAGCCTACCCGTGGCCATTAGCCCGGATCAGTGATGCTTGATTGTGACATGCATTTAGGTTAATCCTAGAATACGTGACAGAGAATATCTCCATGAGATATGTCATTATGAATGCAGGACTGGAGTTTTAGGTGTCTTTTGGAGATCCTAACAGAAGCCCCATGCTTGGGTTGTGGTTGAACGCAAACCTTCACCACAAATTTTTAAGTAGAGTTGTCTTGGACCTCCTTCGTTGGTTGTATTTGCGAAGCCTATGTCCTCTTGCAAGGATTAGGTGCCTAACTTTTCTTGTGAGTAGCACTTATGTGTGTTAAACATTTCTGGGCTGAGGCCAAGTCATACCCGTGTCATGTAGTTGGATCACAATGACTAGAACATAGGCAAAGTTGAACCGAACCCATTTCCATGCAGATCAGTGAGAGGTCTTAACCTCTAGTACGTCGTACGATCATAGGAGAGGTTGTGGAAGGTGTTCACATAGACAGGACAAAATCTTTTTTCCCACCTAAGGTTGTATAACTTATGGTGGTGTTGGTGCTCGTGAATGAGTACATTGGAAGCATTCCTTGTGTGCATGAAATGTGTGGTCGTTAGTACCCACATTTTTGTTATGATAAATGTATGTTCTGTTAGCCTCATGTGGTTGCTTAGGCAACTGTGGGGATCCTTCGAGTGAACCCAACCAACATCATGTGCATACCTAGGGTCCCCTTTCTTTGATGCTCAACATAGAAGATTGATTGTGGTTGACACCTCACCTTATGTAGAGTAGATGCACTTTCTTTATTATATTACATGTTGCATGTATGACTTGCTTGCAGGTTTGCGGTGCCCTGACACTGAGCCAACAAGAATAGCCACGGGGTGGGATCATTATACGGTTTATGGTTAGCTCATAGCTAACCCTCATTTACCTCTTATTTGTGGATAGTGCAGGTGCTGGTAACCCGAGCGGGAAGTAGCGGGTTGAAGCCCATTACTGAGTTGGTTCTTAAAGGCCAGCCATTACTCTACTATTTTCCATGAATTGTCGGCCTATATGATGAAGTATGCTTTTGAGTTAGTTACGTTTGTTGAATATAAGGCTTAAGGACTTAACTCTTTACTTGACATTCCTGAGTAAGTGGACATTTTGAAATTAATGTTTAACGAAAGCTTCCACTTATTCTCTATTTATACTCTCGTGTAGTTCTTTTCTGTGTATCATTTTATTAACGTCTAGCTAGTGTGTTCAATATGGTGTGGGGACATGGCCAGACCTATTGTTATATTGTTTGTAATGGCAGGGTGTTACAATTTTGTATTGGATTTTAGGAGTCGATTCGTAGTTTCGAGAATTTAAGGCTGAATTATTTTTAAGGGGTGGAGTGCACGTGATGTGCCTTCACCTAAAATGATAAAAACTAATAAGAATGTCTACTTAGGAATGAAAAACATGCTTGTTTTTTGAACTTGAGCGTTCCATGATAGTTGTTTGCTATGTTTTCAGTAACTAAATTGTGTGCGATTATAGGTGACAAGGAGTGGTGCGGGGTAGTCTCAACCCCATAACACTACCGAAAGTAGTGTGTCCGCTGAGGTACCAACGACCAATCCTTATGTTGAAATGATTAGATTAGTCACCAAAGAGGTCTTCGCGATGATTAATACTCAGCCAAGATGGCTTGGACAACTTACTATTCCTACTCCGGAGGTGGCCCCAGTGCATCTTGCTATAGTGGAACCTGCAGTGTAGCCTAGGGTGGAACATAGAGTTGAGCATGTAGCTATGGGACCATCTCATGAGAAACAATTGAAGAACATTCTGAGCTTCCATCCTCCAACCTTCTCGGGGACCGAATCCCTAACGGAGGCAGAGGATTGGCTGTCAAGTATAAAGAGAAGTCTAAAGATGACAACAACTGAAGAAGCAATGATGATCACCTTAGCCACTTTCCTTCTGAACAGAGAGGCGGTGCTTTGGTGGGAGGAACTAGAAGTGCACATGTTCGGTGGTAGATAGATTACTGATGTCTCGATGGCAAAGTTCTCAAAACGGTTACTTCTGAGGTTTATTCCCTCTGCCCAGCGCATTGCATTGCAAAACCAATTGCTGCATTTAACTCAGTTGATCGCTATGTAGAAGACTACTTGCATGAGTTCACCAGATTATGTCGTTATGCGGGATCTTTGGTAGAATATAAGGAGACAAAGATGAATAAGTTCTATGAAGGACTTCGTGATGAGTTGAGGCTTCTTCTAACAGGCCCAAGGACATTTGGCTTTCATGTTTTGGTACAAACTGCCAGATGTTTAGAAATGGATATGCAAAGGGTGCAGCATGCAAAAGGCCTCAATGCAAAGAAGTTAGAGTTTCACATGCCGACCTCTCAATCAAATCCTGCATTTAGAAAGAACAAGAGGAAGGCTAGGTTTGCGGAACCAACTCCTTTTAATGTATCGGGAGAAACTACTACACGGGGTCTCGTAGCGTGTATCACTTGAGGAAAGGTGGGACACAAAGCCCGAGCGTGTTGAAGTGGTCCCCCGAAGGCAGAAAACCAAGCAGTGGACAATGCTCGTGCGATAGGTTCAACTTATGTGGACAAAGGCAAAGTTGCGGAGTCTTTTGCTTCCCAGCATCCTCCGACCCAGCCGTGAGTGTACTCGCTTGTCCAACATGAAGCCATCCAACAAAATGATGTTATCATAGGTATGAATTATAATTTTTCTGTATAGATTGACGTGATTTAAACTTCTTGTGCGACTATAAGTTTGTTTGTGTGTGCAATTAGGCTTGTCCTAATTTTCAACTATTCGACAAAAGCTTATTTTGATACTGGAGCATCGCACTCTTTTCTGCCTAAGGACATCATGGTGCAAATCAAAGTGTCATCTACCTTGATAAATAATGTACTAGAGGTAGTGCTGCCCAATTGGTCTCGAATGAGCGCAAATAGGTTGTGTTGTGTAAAGGTGCGAATTGGGAATCATGATTTAAATTTGGAAGCATCGTTACTACATCTTGCTGAATTTGATGTAATCTTTGGCATGGACATGATCTCAAAGTAGAGAGCATACATAGATTGCAATCTGAAGGAGATTACTCTGGGAAAGAACACTGGTGATAAGACCACGTTTGTTGGTATGCAAGGAGCAGTAAAGACACCGTTGTCTATTGTCCAAGTGGTTAAGTCGATGAGGAAAGACACAGAATTATTCTTCACTTTATTTGAGGCTTCGTAGCCTAAGCCCAATTTATAAGATGCCATGGTAATAGCAGAGTATGCTGATGTGTTTCTGAATGAAATCCATAGGGATCCACCTCAGCGAGAGATTGATTTCTGAATTGAGGTAGTGCAAGGTGCCAAGCAGCTGTCATGCTCACCGTACCAAATAGTGCCAAAGGAATTGGCAGAACTAAAAGTTCAGTTGCAAGAACTGCTAGAGCAAGTCTACGTACGTCCAAGTTCATCCCCTTGGAGTTCACCAGTCCTCATTATGAAAAAGAAGGATGGGAGCTTGCGGCTATGCTTTGATTATCGAGAACTGAATAAGTTGACAGAGAAGAATCGTTACCCGATTCCGAGAATCGATGACTTGCTCGACCAACTGGTTGGGTCAACGATGTATTCTAAACTAGACATAAGTTATGGTTATTATCAACTGAGAATAAGGGAATTTTATATTCCAAAAGCCGCTTTCAGTACCAATTTCGGGCACTACGAGTTCACGGTTATGATGTTCGGTCTCTCCAATGCACCATCGGTATTTATGGTCTTGATAAATTGAACATTCTAAGAGTACTCAGACCAGTTTGTGATCATCTTCATCGACGACATATTGGTATACTCTTAGTCTGAAGAGGAGCATGCATAGCATCTGCACACAGTTTTGAGTACATTTAGGAGAAGTTCGTTGTTTACCAAGTTCTCCAAATGCGAGTTTTAGCTATCGTTAGTGGCATTTCTTTGTCATGTTGTTAGTGGGGAGGGAATCTGTTGGGTCCAGCGTTCCTTCACTTGACCCGTAGCGCCTTTCCGTTGATATAAAGATCAAGTTGCGCCTTCACCAACAGTCCGGGCTTTTGGTGCAGTAGGTTGCGCTGGGTCCTCTCAATTGGTATCAAAGCAGGTTGCAGGTTCGAGACCGGGGGGGCGCTGATAATTCCTGAAATTCTCTCTACCTGTGTGGGCCCTGGCGGGTCAGGCGGCCGGAGCTATGTGTCAAGCCACCTCTGAGCCATGTGGTGCGCCACCTCTGAGCCATGTGGAGCACCTCTGAGCTTGCGGGTTGTGCTGGACGCTGGGGGGGGGGGGATTATTGGGTCCAACGTTCCTTCACTTGTCCCGTAGCGTCTTTCCGTTGATATAAAGATCAAGTTGCGCCTTCACCAACAGTCCGGGCTTTTGGTGCAGTTGGTTGCGCTGGGTCCTCTCAGAATCGATGTCGATCCGTCGAAAATAATGGCAATATGAGAGTGGCCTGTGCTAAAAAATGTGGCGGAAGTCCGAAATTTCTTAAGATTTGTTGGGTACTATATTCGTGGATAAATTTTCGAGGATTGCACTTCCTCTCACTAAGTTGACTAGGAAAGATCATAAGTTCGCTTGGTCTCTTGAGTGCGCACGAACTTTTGAGGAGCTGAAGAGTCGACTAACCACGACGCCCATCATATGCTCGCCAAGTGGTACGGAAGGCTATGAGATATATAGTGCTGCATCAGGGAGCGGCTTGGGTTGCATCCTGGTTCAATTTGGAAATGTGATTGCATATGGCTCTCGTCAGTTGAAGGTACATGAGAGGAACTACCCAGTCCAGGAATTGGAGTTAGAGTCTGTGGTATTCTGACCGAGGCTGTGTAGCATGAGATTTGTTGAGGGGGTTGGATCTTATTTATAGACAAAACTTTGCAGTACATGCCCTTGTTTATGGGTGTGACCTATGGCGTGACCGAGGGTGGTTGACGGGATCATGACAGTTGGCCTTCTAGAATAGTTTGACTTGACAGATGGATGCATACGGGCGTGACTAAAATGTCATGGGAATGACATGGGGCGTGACCTGGGGTGTGTCCGGGAAGTCAGAACAGCTTGCCTTCTGGAAGATTCTGAAAGAGTTTGACTTGAGAGGTGGCTGAATACGGTCATGTACAGAAGAGCACGAGCGTGACCTTGGGCGACAACAACATTAGGGGCTGTTGGAACATGTTTTTCCGCATTCCTTTGATTTGAGAATAACAAATCCTTCTTGTATTTGATCTTGTTTGCCATTGTGTTTTTAGCATATAGGTTTGAACTAATATGACAATAGGTTGCTGCAATAATACTAGTCTTGCACTATCCACAAGCAGAAGGATTGAAAGATATCTAATGCCAGGCGTTAGGACTTAACGCTGGGCGTTAGCGATCGACGGGATGGTCTGCCGATCGAAGGGATGGCTTGCCGATCGACGGGATGGCTTGTCGATTGAATAAAAAGAAAAAGAAGCTCAACGCCAGGCGTTAGGACTTAGCGCTGACGTTAACGATCGATGATTATGGCAAGGAGGAATGCAGCCATGATTGAAGGAGAAATTTATGAATGATTTGACTCAATGCCCGGCGTTAACTCTTAACGCCGACATTAATTTTTGTTCCCGCCAAGATGCAAAATGAATGGAGGGAAGCTGCCGTGATTGCAGGAGCAATTTAGGAATGATTTGACTCAACGCTCGGCATTAGAGTCAACGCCGGCGTTAAGGTTGCCTAAAATGAAAGTTTCCAAAGATGTAGAATCTCCTTCCTGTTTTGAAGATCCAAGTTATTTCTATACTGAGTCAACGCCCGACGTTAACTCTTAACGCCGGCGTTAGCTTTTAGTCCTATAAATAGGTGGATTTCGTCTTCTCCAACTACTGATTGATAATAGCCCTATTCCAGCACTTCAAATACTCTGAGAGGGGCGTATTTCTAGACCAACACTTCTCCCACTCAATTTCAAAAGGAGAAATCGATGAAGTTTTGGATAAACACGCTAACTCAACGCGAAGAACGCACGCTTGGACTTCAATGATCTTCAGCGATTCTTCGGCGTCTCCTTCAGATTACCTCATAGGGAGTTTCATATTTGTCTTTTGTATGTGTCTTTTATTTTTATCTTTGTAATCAGTTCGTGAATTCGCCTCGTGTTGGCGATTAGGTCTGGGTAGGGCTTAGGGAGTAATTCACCTCGTGTTGGCTACTAGGTCTAGGGAGTAGATCTAGGGGGTGCTCGAGGCCTTTCTGGGGATAGGAAGGCTAGAGCGGCTTGAGGCCGTATCTGGGGAGAGATCGGCTAAAACCAACCGGTTCGTGGGGATACGAGTCGGTATAGAAAATGAAAAGAATATTTCATATTTCGCCTTCGATTTCTAGCGTCATAGAAATCAGATTTTGTAATCAAATTTATAAATGATAATCACGTCTTCTCTTTTTTAATAAAATTGATTTCATTTCTAATTTCATTATCTCTTTACTTTTGATTTAACTTACTTCTACCAAAATATCAAAAGTTTTCTATAAAATATTAAAGTTTTTAAAAACCCTTATTCACCCCCCTTCTAAGTGCACCTCAAGATCCAATAGGGGCATGACAGCTGGCGTGTCCTGGTAAAAGATTGGAGGAACACGGGCGTGACCAAATTGACACGGGCGTGACTTTGCAATTCGTCCTGACATCAGGTCAATCAGCTTGAAGGCATGACCTGTCGTCTTGACAAGGAGTACACGGGCGTGACCCGGTACATGGCCTCGGTCACGGGCATTACCGAGGGTGTGACTTGATCATTTGCTAAAATTTGTTCTGAAATTGGCCGGCATTTGGAAATTGGCATTGTAAGCTTACACGCCCTTGGTCACGGGCGTGACGGAGTGCGTGACTTAAGAAAAAATATAGAAAAGTTGCAAAACAATAAAAAGGCTGTGTTAGTAAAGGAAATGATAAAACAAATAATTTATTCATTAATTTTCATTGAAAATTTATAATTTTAATATACTAAATTTTTTACTAAAAATACATATAATTTACTACTCATCATATACCCCATACTTAAGCTTTTGCTATTCCAGAGCAAAAGTAAGAGAGATACCCATAAAACACTAATAAAATTTCTAAATTACTAAAATTCTATTTAATCAAAAGTAAGGTTGAAATAAACTTTGGACAATTAAAGAGGTAAATCATATATTATGATAGTAATTTAAAAAGAGCGAAAAAGTTTAAGCTCGCAAGACTTCTTAAGTTAGCTAGATAGCGAATAGAAATTAGCAGTCATTAGCAACATAATTTGATTAGAATTATGGGTACTTTAACTTTTTATAGAAATATTTAAGAATAAATAAAACATACTAATTATGCTCTCCCAAAACTTTTATTTATACCTAGGTTTCAATTATATTGGCTAAGGGGTGCAAGACTTAGTAAAAGAATAGATTCTTGATTGGAGGTAATGAATTTTATCCTCTCATCTCACTCAAAATTTTTTTGTATATGTTTAGGGAACGAAAATATTATTCCCATGCCACATAATTTTTTTGGAATTCAATCTTCAAATAAAAACCCAAAACGTATATGTTTAGGGAACGAAAATCTTATTCTCATGCCATATAATCTTTGTATAAAATTGGTCACAAATGTTTAAGGAACGAAAATCGTATTCACAAACATATGATCTTTTAAATAAAATATACCAACCAAAGGTAGAAGGGGTAAGGATTTAAACTAGAAATTTCTAGAGTTTATAAAAAAAAATTGAGAGCATATTTTAGTAGATAGACCATTCCTAAATTTCACAAGATATGAAGTAAAGATATTTAGAGTCTAACAATGTTTTGCCAACATAATACAAAATGAAGCTGTTTACGGATAACGAGTAGTGGTGCTAAAAAAATTATTCTCGACTTAAATTAAAATCATAACGAGCTCTTTACAACTAAAATTTCAAAACTTTAAATCTACGAACAATGATAAAAATAATTTTTTTAGCAAATCATAAATAATAAAAATTCTTATAAATAAACTCAAACTAGCCTTGAAAATAACAAAAAAACTAAGTAGGGGTTTTATTCTATTTTTGTTTTTTAGATTTTTTTATCATTTTTTGGAATTTTCTAATTTTTTCATCAATTTTTTTTTTCAGGTTATTGAAATATTATCTTTGTTTGGAATTTTCTAATTTTTTTCATCAAATTTTTTTTTGAAGTTTTTTGAAATATTATCTTTCTTTTTTTGGATTTTTAGATTATGTTATATATATACATATTAATACTTAACAAAAATAAAAAAGGATTTATATATATACCACGAAATAAACTATATATATATTTAAAATGTTTTTGAAATATTATCTTTTTTTGGATTATGTTATATATATACATATTAATACTTAACAAAAATAAAAAAAAAGGAGTTATATCTATACTACGAAATGAACTATAATTTTTTTTTAAGTTTTGGGGTTTTGTAATTAATTATTTAATTTTTGTTTTTGGTACTATGAAATAAACTATTTTTTTATGTTGATATTTTTCTTTGTTTTTGGTATTTTAATTTTCTAATTTACCAAAAAGGAAAAAACACCGACATTCTTAAACTCAACATTGTCCCCAATGTTAAAACTAAGTATGAAGAATATAAATATATATGTATAAATATATACATGAACATGAAAAAAAAAAGAAAAAAAATACAAAATTTGATATCGAAGGGGGACAGTGCACGTCCTTGATTTGGAGACGTCCGCAAGAACACTTGAAAAACACGTTTAAACAAAACCAAAAACAAAAATTATTTATAACCACATAATTTATTTACAGCAGAATTTATTAACAAGGGGGGAAGAAAGGAGAAATAAAAAGATAAAAGCAATATTGTTTTCGCTTTTCAAAATATCGACAAATATCCCCGACAACGGCACCAAAAACTTGATAATAATATACTATCTTTGTGATAATAGAGGCAAGCACACCTATCGCGTGTAGTACATGATACGGAATGCATCAAGGTCATATAAAAATCTAAGGACTGTCGAGTATTTCTACTTCAAGAAAATGGACTATTGTTTATCTGAGAAAATGCAAATAAAAACTAATTATTAAAACTGAAATAATTAAGAAAACAAAAGTTTAAAAATAAAATAAGAAAATAAAAGCTTAAATAAAAACACGCTTTGAAATGAAAATAATCAAAAACTTACCATCTGGTTCTAATCTAAACCTTGAACGTGGGGATTCCCAAATTTATGAACTCACGTCTCTCGAGGAATTTGTCCACCTGAGATTAAGAATGTCCGACCGAACTCTAGTTCTGCTATCGTAAACCCTAATACTCGCTTTACGATGTGAATCCCGCTATTGGATTTTACTCCTATCCAAAAGATCTATGTCCACCTGGATCGGGCTATATTCATCCCTTTCTATTCATAAGTGATCGATTCGTACGCACGAGCCTCTCGGCTAGCTAGAATGCGAAAACTGCTATCGAAATTCACAATCGGAATGTGTGCTCGACATGTTTATTTCAGGAATAGATCGAAGGAAGAAAATAATGAAAAATAAGGAGGACGAATAAATTCAAATCAAAGAAAAAAACTTAATAATTTACACAAAATAAAAATAAGAAAAATGCAAGAAAGAAAATTACAGGAATTGAAATTACATAAAATGAAAACTAATCTAGAAATAAAAATTGTATGATAGAAATGAAATTGTTGGAATTGAAACTAAGCTAGAAATGGAAATTGCATAACGGAAATGAAATTGCATGAAATTAAAACAAATTTATTTATTACCATAAAAAAGATATTACAAATAAATAAAAGACATTACATTAATTAAAAAGAAAATAAAAAATTTTAAAACTAAAACTAAAAATACAAGAAAGGGAGTGGAAGAAGGTGGATAACCACCCAAAATTGGCAGTCCAAGCATGAGATTTGCTGAGGGGGTCGGATCTTATTTGTAGACAAAATTTTGCAGTACACACCTTTGGTCACTGGCGTGACATAAGGCGTGATCGGTGGTGGTTCAAGGGATCAGGAAAATTGGCCTTCTGGAAGATTTTCACATGACAGATGGCTGCACACAGGCGTGATCGAAATCTCATGGGCGTGACTTGGGGCGTGGCCTAGGGTGTGTCCCGGAAGTCAGAATAGATGGCCTTCTGGAAGATTCCAGAAGAGTTTGACTGCAGAGATGGCTGAACACGGCCATGTACTAAAGAACAAAGACGTGACCTTGGGCGACAGCAGTATTAGGGTCGTAAGAGCTGGCATATCTCAGTGGAAGATTGTAGGAACACGTATATGGCCAAATTAACACAGGCGTGACTTTGCGATTCGTCTAGACATCAGGTCGACCAGCTTGAAGGTGCGACCTATGGTCTTGACAAGGAGTACACGGGCATGACACACTACACGGCCTCTATTACGGGCGTGATCGAGGGCATGACTTGATCATTTGCTGAACTTTGTTCTGAAATTGGCCGGGAGATGGAAATTTGCATTTTAAGTTTACAAGCCCTTGGTCACGGGCGTGACCGAGGGCGTAACTTAATAAAAACTATTGAATAACTACAAAACAATAAAAAACTGAGTTAATAAAGGAAATGATAAAACAAACAATTTATTCATTAGTTTACATAGAAAATTTACAATTTAAATTAAAACTATACAAAAATGTCTAATTTACTACTCATCATATTCCATCTTAAGGTATGACGACATTACCTATATGGCATAAAGATTGACATCTTTATGGACCACAAGAGCCTAAAGTACCTATTAAAGCAGATGGAGTTGAATATGCGATAGAGAAGGTGGATGGAGTTGCGTGGGGACTACACCTTTGATATTCCTTACACTCACGGGGAGAGAAACGTTTTTGCAGACGTGTTGAGTTGGTGGGCTCACGCGTAAGCAAATTGGATTTTGATGCATGATGAGCATCTGATCCGTGATCTAGAATCCTTGGAGATCACTTGTGTAGATATGAGAGCATCTTCTTCAGCATGCATGAACTGGATGGAAGTTCAATATGACCTTGTCGACTGAGTTCGACAAGATTTGGAGCTAGATAAAAGGTTGAAATGTTATAAAGAGGAGACTGTTGATGGGTCTAATGTTGAACTCTCCTTCAAGGATGGTCTTTTATGGAAGAATGTTGGACTATGCGTCCCAAATGTTGTCAAATTCTGGGAAGAATTGATCTACAAGGCTCACATTACCAAGTAGTCGATGCACCCAGGGAGCACCAAGATGTACATGCACATGAAGAAACTCTTTTGGTGGCCTGGTATGAAGAAAGACATTGCTCTCTAAGTGGATAAGTGTCATACTTGTGCGTTGGTGAAGGTTGAATGTCAAAGACAAGGTGGGTTTCAAAAGTCTTTGCCGATTCCAGAATGGAAGTTCGGCGATATTTAAATTGATTTTGTGCACAGATTGTCGAGATCATAGGATGGAAACGATGTCATTTGGGTGATCGTAGATTATTTGACAAAAGTATCGCACTTAATTCTAAATTGGATGGATGATTCCTTTGAAAAGCTAGCCAAACTATACGTTGATAATATCGTATGATTGCGCGAAGTTTCCCGTAGCATCGTAAGTGATCGCGATGGGCGTTTCACCTCAAAAGACTGGAAGCTGGTTCACCAACTATTGGGGTACCAAGGTAAAGCTTAGTACAGCCTTCCACCCGCAAATGGATGGGTAGATCGAGAGGACCAATAGCACAATGGAAGACATGATCCGAATACGCGCCTTAGATTTCAAAAAGAAATGGGAGGACCACCTCTATATGATTGAATTTGCCTACAACAATACCTACCATGCAAGTATTTAAATGGCACACTTCGAAGTCCTTTATGGTAGAAAGTGTCGTACGCCATTGGCTTGGGAAGAAACTGGCGACATGAAGTTGTTGAATCGTAAGGACGTGGAAGAAGCAAATATGTTAATCCGGGCAGTAAGAGAGTGGTTGCTAATTGCCCAGAATATGCAAGAAAAGTACTACAATACAAATCACCAGAACATCGAGTTCTCCATTAGCTACTAGGTTTACTTGAAAATCAAACCGTTCAAAGGAGTATCAAGGATTTGATGCTTGAAAAAGCTAAGTCCAGGATACTAAGGACCATTCAAGATCTTGGTGCACATTGGTGAAGCCTACCCATATTGTTGCGGTCAACGAAGTGCTGGTAGATGGTAGGCTAGCAACAAAAGTCAAACCTATCTGCATTAAGGACACCGAAGTCAGACAGTTATGAAACAAATCCATCATGATGGTAAAGGCCCGTTAGGATAGTTGTGGGAGAGGAACTCTCTTGGGAAAGAGAGCAGACTATGCTTGCGGAGTACCCCGAGCTATTTCTCTCGGGTATAATTAATTTTAGTACTTTACTATATATTATTGGGACGAAATTCTTTTAAGGGGGGTGGAGTTGTAACACCCCATTTTCCTAAAATGGTGAAAGCCCTGGTTGGTGGGCTAGCAGAGGATTTCTCAGAAAAATCTGTGCTGTCGGGTGACTCGACGACGCAGTAACAAATGTCTTTATGTCTATTTCATTTTGACAGACAACGGCTGTCTATTTTCACGGGGCCTTTAAACCTAAGGTTGGTGTTTTGGTCAGTGTTATATAATGACATTTGGAGAAAAATTAGGACACTTTTCAGCCGGCACACTCTCTCCAACCTCAAGACAGAAGAAAAGCGGGGAAGAAGAAGAGGACTCTTTCTGCCATTACTAGAGCTCCAGAGCTCCCAATTGAGAACTGTTTCCAGATCCACGGAGAGCAACCCGGTTTGGTTCTTTCTATCCGACTGAAATATTGGATTCTCATGGGGCCAAAGTGACCGGCAAGTGTAACGATTCTTCCTCCCGATCTTAGGACGTGTTTTGGTCCTTTCATCCCTTTTCTATGTTTGCATAGAATTGTCTCTTTCACTAATTAGTGAAGTGCATGACTTCCTTTAGTTCTTTGAAATTCCGGGTCTATTGTGTCCATCCCCGACATATATTGCATGTAGAAATCCGGTAGTCATACGGATTTAGGAATTTTGTTTGAAGCCTACCCGTGGTCGTTAGCTCGGATCAGTGATGATTGATTGTGACGTGCATTTAGGTTAAGCCTAGAATGCTGTCAGATAATGTCTCCGTGAGATATGTCATTATAAATGAGGGACTTGAGTTTTTGGTGTCTTTTGGAGAGCCTAACGGAAGCCCCATGCTTGGGTTGTGGTTGAAGGCAAACATTTACCATGAGTTTTGAAGTATAGTTGTCTTGGACCTCCTTCGTTGGTTGTATTTGTGAAGCCTATGTACTCTTGTAAGGACTAGGTGTGTAGCTTATTTTGTGTGTAGCACTTATGTTTGTTAAACCCTTATGGGCCGAGGTGAAGCCGTATACGTGTCATGCAGTTGGATCACGATGACTAGAGCACGAGCAAAGCTGAACCAAACACATTTATATGTAGATCAGTGAAAGTTCTTAACCTCTAGTATGTTGTACGATCATGGGAGAGGCCATGGAAGGTGTTCACCTAGACCAACCAAAAGATATTTCCCCATATAAGGTTGTATAACTTTGATTAGTGATGGTGCTCGTGAAGGAGTACATTGGAAGTAGGCCTTGTATGCATGAAATGTGTGGTCGTGAGTGCCCACATTTGTGTTGCGATGAATTAATGTTATGTTAGCCACATGTAGTTGCTTAGGCAGTTGTGGGGTTCCTCCGGGTAAACCCAACAAGCATCATGTGCATACCTAGTTCCACTTTTTTGATGCTCAACCTAGAAGATTGATTGTACTTGAATCCTCACATTGTGTAAAGTTAATGCACTTTCTTTATTATATTACATGTTGCATGTACGGCTTGATTGTAGGTTTGCTGTGCCCTAACCATGAGCCAGATAGAATGGATGGGGGGTGTGATCGTTACACGATTTATGTTCAGCTCATGGCTACCCTCATTTACCTCTTATTTGTGGATGGTGTAGGTGCTGGTGAGCTGAGCGGGAAGTAGCGGGTTGAAGCCCATTGCTGAGTTGGCCCTTGAAGGCCAGCCCTTTCTCTACTTCTTTCCATATATTACCGGCCTGCGTCCTAATGTATACTTTTGAGTTAATTACATTTGTTGAATGTATGGCCTTAAGTCCATAACTCTTTACTTGTCATTCCTGAGTTGGTGGACATTCTGAAATTAATGTTTAACGAAAGTTTCCACTTATGCTTTATTTATACTTTAGTGTAGTTCTTTTCTGCGTATCATTTTATTAACGTCTAGCTAGTGTGTATAATATAGCGAGGGGTCCCGACTGGACCTATTGTTATAGTATTAGTACTGGTAGGGTGTTATAAGACACCCCTAGACTTTCAAGTGGTATCAGAGCTAGGTTGCTCCAAAAAAGCTTAACAGCTTGAACAAGATCCTCAAAAGGTATTCAATGTCCTATTACCATGTCTACTAAGACTAAGTTGGTAATTTGTAGGAAAAAGAACTTTGTCATGTGGAAGGAGAGAGTGAGACTATACATGGAAGCTATCTATTCTAGAATTTTCATTACTATTGAAGAGGGTCTTTGATGTGCAAATCTAGCACACCGCTATAAGCGGTAGCGAGACTGCGGCACGAAACGGCAGTGTACCGATCCTTCAAGTAATATAAAATGTGGGAGTGAATCCCCAAGTATCTAATCTCAAAGGAACACGGTAAGGTGGAGTTTACTATCGAGGAAGGACTTGAGATTGAAGTCCTTTAGGTCGAATAGATTGCAGAAAAGGGGGTGATTTGGATTGTGGAAAATAAATGAAAACAACTACTCAACTACTGCTATATAGGCCTTGAGCGCACTACTTCACTAGGCGGGATGGAAACTATGTAGGCCTTGAACGCACTACTTCACAAGGGCGGATGGACGAGTAGGCAAGTGGATGGAGTGGTAAGTGCGGAATCGAACTGTGCAGGCCTTGAGCGCACTGCTTCGTGAGGCGAATGGATTACACGGGCCGCTATGCCACGCTTCACTAGGCGGATGGAAGAGTAGGCACACGGAATGGACGAGTAGGCTAGCGGAATGAAGTGGAGGGTGGAGTGGTTTTGGTGGCGCACCTCAAATACACATATAAACAAACGAGAAATTTCACATAGACATGAAATGATCAATACAAAGCAAGGTTTACATGTGCCACATCATCAAATAATAAGGATGACATTCATATACATCAACACAAATAAGAGAAAAAGGCAAGAGATACGACCGAATTCGGAGGCTCGTTGTAGATTAATGGTAGGAATCATCGGGCTGTCAATCCGCGTCCTAGCTCGGTCCCAACTATCGTCCGGGGTAGAGGAGGGATGTCACTTCCTCCCAATGGACCCATCTTCTTTGGTAAACTACATTCTGGCCACGTCCGATGCGAAGAACTCCTAGCTTGGCGATGAAGATGAGTGTGGAATCCTCTCCTTGAAGCACTTGGATGATGGAGGCGGCCGAGAGGATGTTCCGGCTTTAGATTTGAAAGGAAATGGTGGCTGGAGCTCCTCCTTAAGGTGGGCGGCGATGGAGCGGCAAAAAAGGGCCAAACTGGAGCTCTTTGGCGCGGGAAATAAGATCGATCTGGCGAACTCCCAATTAGGTTGAGATCTGCAACTTTTATAGAAAAAGTCAGAAATTTGGTCACTCACGGTCGAACGCACGACCGTGCATGAACCATGCGGTATTAATCGAGAATAAAGGCCAGGAAGATGAAGCAGGCCCGCCTGGGCGTTTTACTCACGCACGGTCGAAGCCGATCGTGCGTCAAAATGCACGGACAAATTCAGAAAGCTCAAAATCTGGCAAACAACAGGAGGTCGTGCATTTTTTTCGCGCACGGTTGAGGCCAACTATGCGCGAAGAAAATGCACGAGCGGGGCAGATCACCATACTGACCATCCGATCATAGCGCACAACCGCAGACGACCGTGCGTCAAGTAATCGCACGACCATGCAATTCATACAAGATGAATTTTGGGCAATATGGATGATCTGCCCACCTGCACAATGAATCCACATGCTGGGAACACACCTCCAGCACAAGTATAATAACAGAAAAAGAATGGGGAGCACAATGTGCTTTCCCCCAACAAAATAGTGCGCAATTGCACACCACAACGGCCAAAAAGTGCACGTCGTGTGAGAAGGGTGAACCAGTGAAATATAAGTATTAATGAACTAAAAGTGAACTGCAAATGTAGGTAAACTAGCCCAGATGAGTCCATAAAAGTGTATATAAATGAGACTCATCACACCCCCAGACTTACCTGTTTGCGCGTCCCGAGCAAACAAATCCTATGCAGGTGGGAAAATGGAATTGCTATCTTAAAAATTACAAAATGTAGTACCATGTGAAGTCGCATGCTCATGTGCATAGAAAAATAATAGAGAAGATTTCTAATTATACACATAGTTTATAAATTTCTAATAGAGTAAATTGTTATTACTTCTACTCAAAATGGGAGTCAAGGTGAATCCTCTGGTCACACATATGGAGAAAGTAAAATAAACACTGAGACGAGCATTGCCCAAGTTGGGGTTCCAGACAAACTCCACCGAAATCCATCGGTGTCGGAGACCATAAGCTCGCCCGATCACATTCTCTCCACGACATTAGATTGGTTCAAAGCGTGAATTGGTAGGACTTTAGGTTTTAAATGGGGCTTGGGTTATGGTGAGGTAAACAAATAGAAACATGAAGGCTTGATACACCTAAACCCAAATGAGCTTTATTACAAGTCCTCGCACAACAACATCGAATGCAAGTGCACCACACCCCCAGAATTAGACTTTTGCAACATGGGTGTGTACACCACCTATTCCCAATATTTCAAAAAATTATTCAATTTAGCATTTTTTTTCTCATTTCAACATTTTTTTATCAATCAGTATATATATTTTTTCTTTTTTCTTTTCTTTTCTTTTCAGCACATATTCAATGAACATATCCACATCTTCACATTATAATTCCACAATCAACACCACAAAATTAAAATCTAAACAAAATGCTCACATTTGGGTGTGTGACTAGAATTGGATTTGAGGCTTTGGTGAGGTATAAGTGGAGCTGAACCAAAAGGATTGGGTAGGCACAAAGGGGATAGCGAGGGAAGATATCAGGAATGGCACAAAGGCTCAACCGGGCCAAAATGATGGCCTACGTCATTCTCACGCAAAAGAACTATCCTATGCCTATGCTTCGAGAATTGCTTGGGGCAAGTTCTTAGCCACCGAGAAAGATTATCCTTTCTCCTGGCTCGAGCAATACGCATCTAACGATACTTTACACACATCCCTATGCTACCTTTTGATTCACACCAGATTCACCATTTGAGTAGAGTAAACAATATTTACACTAAAAGAAATGCATAAAACTAATAGTATAAAAAAAAATCTACTCTACACAAATCCCTATACTCACATGAGTACTTGACTAGGAACACCGGAGTCAACATTTTACTCCACTACATAATTTAAAAGCCGGCACAATCTTTTCCCCAAACACACAAAGGAAATGTGTTACTCGAAACGCGCCTACAGCTAAGTGCACGCTCAAGTGGGTGTTGTGGTATGCGGTAATGATGAACAATACTAAATAAATGAGAAAAAGTTACTTCTAGTATGCAATGCAACATGTGCGTGCACAATGGGTAACGAGAAGCAGCTCTCCCCCAGACTTAATCTAAACAATCCAACACAAGATATAACCATGAAATTCAAAATGAATACTAGGGAAAGAGAGTATCCAATGCTCAGAAGTAAGCATACCAGAAGATTAGCGTGTAAACCAAGAAAAAGCTGCAGCATCCGCCATCCAGAAAAAAAAAACTGCAGGGGGTGAGCTCTGCAAAAACAAAAGAAAATATACAGACTAAAATAAAGTACAACTAACTAAACAAACTAGATGAAATTAAAATGCAAGAAAAGTAAGATAACTACTGGGGTTATTGTCATCCCAGCACGACTTATTCAGAAAGTAGAAGGTTCTAGCTAATGGGAGTATGAAAAGAGAAATGCACAGGTAACTATTCTAATATGCGTGTCGGTAACGGGTACCGATACGGCGACAGAACAGTTACTCCTCTACCTAAATAATAATACCTGCTCATCACAGGTAGAGGAAGCAGAAAGTACGAAGTGGAGAAGGAGTCCTCCTCACTATTCTCACCAAAATATATGTCCTTGCCTAGCAAGGTATCGTCTTCTTCAGGACGAGTGCGGGAGGAAAAGGCAATGAGTAGAGCTTCCACCATGGAGGGGGGTCAACCTCCTTACATAAGGGACTGCTCTCCTCATTGGCATGAGCAAGATGCTTCGAGTCCTCCTGGAGTCCCTGTGAAGAATCAACCTGCACAGGCTCAAGCACTAGAGAAGGGGGGTCAGGAAATAAAAGAGAAGAAAAACTTTAACAAACATCAATCGGGGGAGTGGTCCCGGTCTCACTCCCAAGAGGTTGGGGAAGTAAAATAATGTCGGCATTGTCATCAATGTTGCAAGGTTCTGCGGGATCAACAGTGGACATGCCTAAGATTTGGACTTCCTCCACCGGTGCTGAGGTAAAATCCTCTTTACCTAGAAGGTTGTCCTCCTCCATAGGAACATGCATAATACCTAGATCACCAGCCTCATCTTGCGACACATCATCAATAATATCGTCAGAGATGAGTGTAGTAGTATGCACAAAATGGTGGGGGGGGGGGATAGTGCTTGGATAAAAGTCAAGCACTAATTCCTCACAAAGAATCGAATCCATACACGGTGATATATGCACATGGGAGATTGGCTCAGCGATGTCGGAACATACATCCGCCGTGACTTTGATAAGCGTGTTTGCATCATTCCCTTCAAAACATGAAGGTGACACAGAAAAGTAATCAGAAGTAGAAGGTGTGCTGCCAAAGTTAGGAGTCGGGACGATCCGGATATCCGGCTCGTCATCCTAGTCCAATTGGCGAAGAAATGCAGCACAGTCCTTCAAGGCATGATCCATGCTCCGACAAAACAAGCACTATTTTGCATTTTTCTTCGGCTCAAATTGGACCGGAGATGAATGCAAAAAAGGCACATGCGGAGCGGAAGAGTAGCCATAGGACTTACGCGCACCATATGGAGTACCAGACGAAGTTGGTGCTCCATATACTGGGCCTTGAGTGCTAGGGCTATTATCTCCCTTTGGACATCTATCACTAGCATGAGATATATCTCCGCACAAATGGCAACGAATATTAAATGAAGCCCACATTATGTGAAGATAACAAGATTCAAAAGAAAAATACTATTGTGCAAAATACTACACCCAACAATAATTTACTAAGTAACCTATGTAAAACAAGAAAATGGAATAAAAAGAACTGATATAAAATATTGGATGCAATTTACAAATGGAAGAACTTCTATTGCAGGTACTCCCTCTCCAGAAAACTCACACGACTGTGTTCCCAGGCAACGGCGCCAAAAACTTGATGTGCAAATCTAGCACACCGCAATATGCGGTAGCGAGACTGCGGCACAAAATGGCAGTGTACCGATCGTTCAAGTAATATAAAATGTGGGAGTGAATCCCCAAGTATCGAATCTCAAAGGAACACGGTAAGGTGGAGTTTACTATCGAGGAAGGACTTGAGATTGAAGTCCTTTAGGTCGAATGGATTGCGGAAAAGGGTGTGATTTGGATTGTGCAAAATAAAAGAAAATAACTACTCAACTACTCCTATGCAGGACTTGAGTGCACAGCTTCGCTAGGCGGGATGGAAAATATGTAGGCCTTGAACGCACTACTTCGCAAGGGCGGATGGAGTGGTAAGTGCAGAATCGAACTGTGCAGGCCTTGAACACACTGCTTTGTGAGGCGAATGGATTACACGGGCCGCTTTGCCACGCTTCACTAGGCGGATGGAAGAGTAGGCACACGGATTGGGCAAGTAGGCTAGCGGAATGAAGTGGAGGGTGGAGTGGATTTGGTGGCGTACCTCAAATACACATATAAACAAATGAGAAATTTCACATAGACATGAAATAATCAATACAAAGCAAGGTTTACATGTGCCACATCATCAAATAATAAGGATTACATTCATATACATCAACACAAATAAGAGAAAAATGCAAGAGATATGATCGAATCCGGAGGCTCGTTGTAGATTCACGGTAGGAATCGTCGGGTTGTAAATCCGCGTCCTAGCTCGGTCCCAACTATCGTCCGAGGTAGAGGAGGGCTGTCACTTCCTCCCAATGGACCCATCTTCTTCGGCAAAATACAATCCGGCCACGTTCGATGCGAAGAACTCCTAGCTTGGCGATGAAGATGAGGGTGGAATCCTCTCCTTGAAGCACTTGGATGATGGAGGCAGTCGAGAGGATTCTCCAGCTTTAGATTTGCAAGGAAATATTGGTTGGAGCTCCCCCTTAAGGTGGGCGGCGATGGAGCGGCGAAAAAGGGTGAAACTGGAGCTCTTGGGCGTGGGAAAGAAGATCGATCTGGCGAACTCCCAATTAGGTCGAGATCTGCAGCTTTTATAGAAAAAGTCATAAATTTGGTCACGCACGGTCGAACGCACGACTGTGCGTGAACCGTGCGATATTAATCGAGAATAAAGGCCAGTAAGACGAAGCAGGCGCGCCCGTGCGTTTTAATCATGCACGGTCGAAGCCAATCCTGCGTAAAAATGCACGGGCAAATTCAGAAAGCTCGAAATCCGGCAAACAACAGGAGGTCGTGCGTTCTGTTCGCGCACGGTTGAGGCCAACCGTGCGTGAATAAAACACATGAGCGGGGCAGATCACCATACTGACCAGCCGATCATAGCGCACGACTACAACCAACCGTGCATCATGTAAATTCATGACCGTGCGATTCATACAGAATGAATTCTGGGAAATATGGATGATCTGCCCACCTGCACAATGAATCCACACGCTGGGAACACACCTCCAGCACAAGTATAATAACAGAAAAAGAATGGGCAAAACAATGTGCTTGCACCCAACAAAATAGTGCGCAATTGCACACCACAACGGCCAAAAAGTGCACTTCCTGTGAGAAGGGTGAACCAGTGAAATTTAAGCATTAATGAACTAAAAGTGAAGTGCAAATGCAGGAAAACTAGCCCAAATGAGTCCATAAAGTGTATATAAATAGGACTCATCAGTCTTTCATTCCCATGACTAACTCTACCAACAATGTCATTGAGCATGTTCCTAAGAAATATTCAGAGATGACTAGAGATGAGATCACCCTAGTCACCATGGACAAGAAGGCAAAGAACATTCATGCAAGAGCAGTTGATGACTTAACATTTCAGAATTTGGTTCACTACAAAACTGCCAACACTACTAGAAAACAGACTTTTCGCCAGGGCAAATTGCCCTGGCAAAAAGTCTAAAACCGTGGATAAAAAGCTTTTGCAACGGTCTAGCCACGGTAAAAATTCGTGGCTAAAGGTCGCGTGGAGAAAGACTTTTAGCCACGAACTGGCCGTGGCTAAAAGTATTAGCCACGCTCATAGAATTACAGTGGCTAATACTGTGACGTTTTGCCACGGTTTTAATTCATGGCTAAAAGTCTATGATATCATAAATTAAAAAAAAATAAATTAAAAAAATAAATTAAAAATTCATGGCTAAAAGTCTCTGGTTTAAGACATTCTTAACTCAATAATTAAAAAAATAAATTACAGCAAAATCCGAAACTATGAAAATAATCACTAGACACAAAACAATTTGAAAGTTAGGGCAATACCTTAAATACTCTGGAAAAAAATTTGTTGGGCTACTTACTATGACATCACTTTTATAATGTTTTATTTTATAGCATTTGATGGCTACTTACTATGCAAGGGAGAATTTGAGATTGCGGTGGATTGGCGTTGAACCGGTGTGTTTGGTCTCGCCATGACATCCTCTAAAAATCGTATCTCTGAGTTAACCTGAAAGAAACAATTTGATTGGTATATTATAACATGCATCATTGTTGTTAAAGTGAATGCATCATTAGGATTGACATGAATTTAACTGATGAGGAGTAAGGCAGGGAACTTTGGCTTCAGACTTCCTAAATGAACAAACAATTTAGAGAAAGTAATAGAAATCAGTCTGAAAGCAATATACCAAATCAGAGGCTCGGAAAATCGGGGGAAAGACTCAACATTACATGTTTATCAAATCTAAAGTAATTAGGAAAAATAAAAATCAATGAACCTATATAAGAACAGTGAAGGAATATTAATAAAATGGCATACCACCAAAAAATGTCAATGTTTTGCTGCAGTGTCTTCTCCAAAAAAACTCCCTTGGACAGCAACTTACAAAAACTGGGAGAAAGGTTGTCCTCCAAGTGCAATAGTTGCACTCTCAATCCCGATAGAGTATCCTTAAATCAAAATAAAATTAAGCAATGGTATGCTTGTAGCTTGAAGCACGGTAGACAAATCAAGATCCTCTCAGCCCATTCATGTTCTCTGTTTAATAGTATATAAATACCTATTTAGCAATCATGTTTAAATTGATGATATCGATGAATGAAGAAAACATCTCCACGGAAATTGAGGTTATAAATCAGCGGAAGATTGGTAATATTGCTTTAATAGTAGACAGATTGAGAATATGAACCTAATAATGGGGATTGAGAAATATAAACTTAATAATGGGGAGCCCTGTTGGACATTACATCAAATACTTACAATGCATGATTGGTTCATAAACTACTGAGCAAACATTATAACAAGAAGTAGCCAGTGCAGCAGCAAAATTAGAGAAAAGGAAGCAAGAAATCAATGGGAGAGAGATCCTCAATCCATATGAGAAAAAGAGGAAACCTTTCGTGGGAGTCCGTGGAATTTGAATTTCTTACAGGATGGAGCGGCGAGTGATTTCTGTGGGCTGAGCTGAGCAGGAGGTGGTGGCTGATGGGGAGGAGGAGAAAGTTGTCCGTGCCCTAAATCTTTGAATGAGCGATCGTGGGAGTCCGTGGAAGAGGAAGTTGGAGTTGTTGGTCGAAAGATCTACAGTCGAACGCATGCAGGAGGCTGCAATCATACGCAGGTGGCTGCACTCACGTAGGTAGTCGAGAGAAGAGTGATTTGGGCATTCCATGGCTCGCCGGAGGAGATAGATCGGGCTTACAGGAGACCGTTGTAGATAGAACAGCCCTAACCTATCGTCGAGAGGGAGAACTGGGGGTATGCGGCGAGGAGAGAGCAGAAATGTCGAGCGGGAGAGTTGTGTGTATGTCGCGAGGAGAGAGCAGCGTGTGGTGATTTGAGAGGTGCGGGATTAGGGTTTTGCGAGACCCGAATGAAATAACCGTGGCAAAAAAGAGACTATTTGACTATTTGCCACGAATTGTTATAACACATGGCTAATAATAAGTATTAGCCATGACTTTTTGCTCCCTAACAAAAACTTTATTATTAGCTACAATTTTTATAACCGTGGCTAATGCTATAGTTTTAGCCATGGTTTTTGACCCTGGCAAATAAATGTGGCTAAAAATTGTTTTTCTAGTAGTGCAAGGAGATGTGGGATTCCCTCATTGTCTTTATGGAAGGGACTAAGGAGGTCATAGATGACCGGAAATCTCTACTAAATCAAGAATATGAAGCATTTAGGTAATACAAGAAGGACTAAATCTCGGACTTCTATGAAAACTTTTTGAAGATTGTCAATGTTCTGAGAACCTATGGAAGAGAGTTCTCAAACTATGACTTAAATGACAAATTCATGAGGTCTCTAATCAAGGAGTGGGACATCAAAATTAGTGTTATAAGTGAGATGGGCAATCTGACAAACATGGAGTCACATAATTTATTTGGGAAGTTTCTATCCCATGAGATCCCTTTGAACACAAGAAAGGAAGAAGAAGAAGGCAGATCCATTTCATTATATAAATCTATAGCCTTCAAGGCTGAATGCTCAAGAAGAAGAAAAGATGATTCTCCCAATCATCTATACTGTTGTTCTGAACCTGAAGAAAATACAACCATCGCATCTGGCTCTGAACTTTCTGATGATAAGTTGTCATCCTTTTTGTAATACTTCAAGCAGTTGATATTGTGCTCTCTGCAAGAGCACAACAAATTCTCTTCTTCTTCTATCTCCAAGGACATGTCAAGGCATAAGTCTAGAAATGACAGGTATATTTCTAAACATAATAAACAACCTTTTACTAATTACATTTGTTGTTGCTGTCCAAAGCCATAACACATAATTGTTGACTGTCACGAGATGAGAAGAGAAGCAAGTAACTATGAGTAAAGGAAGTTACTCAAATGTAAGAAAAGAGAAAGAAGCTTCTTGGCTAAGAAGGTCAAGACCTTGAGTAATAGTGACTCTAGCTCATCAAACTCCAAAGATGAAGCCTATTTTGGGCTGACTACCCTATCACATGATGATGACCAGGATGACTCCTCTCCTTCTCAGGTATGCATTAGAGCACCTCTATCTACTTCAGACTATGGGTCTGAAGCAAGCTCTTTGGATAATGAAGATATTCCTAATATAATAGAACAATATGGTTCCCTTCTTAAAGCCCTAAAAAGGAGCAAGAAGTTGGCAAAATCTTAAGCAAAAGAAATCGCAGACTTTAAGTACACTGAGTCAGAGTTTTTTGAGAAGAATGAGAAGTTGACTCAAGTTAGCAGGAAAGTTAATAAGCTAAGGAGGAAAAACTCTTAAATGAAAGGAAGCTTGTGGCTAACTTCTCTAAGCCACAAACTATCCTCCCTATCATTGATAGATTCTCTGCACCCTATAGAGGTGGTGTAGGATACTCTAAAGAGAATGATAAGGGTAAGTCACCTCAATATCTGATCTTATTTAAGAAGGTCATATTACCTACCAACTCTGAAAGGAGTGTTTTAGTTCTTAATTATCTTAAAGCTCTTGTTTAAGTTTTACTTCAAAGTAAGTGATATAAATATATATAAGTGTTTGCTGAGTAATAAAAACAAACAGTAGGATGGCATAAGTAATCACAACAAGAAATAAGAAATAAAACACAACAAACAAGCAAACCAAAGCACACAACCAGATGACACAAGATATATAGTAGTTCCCCAATCAACCTGGGTACATCTACTCTTCTACCCACTGGTAGGAATCCATTGGAGGTTGTTGATAAGGTGCCCTCACACCAAGGTGATTTTGATAAGGTGTCCACACACCATAGAGCTTTTGATCAGGTGCTCAAAACCAAGATGCAGGTTTTTGCTAAGGTGTCCTGTCACCGGGAGTTAACTTTTGAAGGGAGTTATAACCCTTTACAAGATGGGAAAAATAAAGAAAATAGAAAATGTTATGTTGTTCTTCTCTTTGTAAGAAAACACTTGAAGATCCTGATTGGTAGTTAAGTTGGATCTTGATGATGATGATGTTGAAGAGAGCTCCCCCTGTCTGATTTAGTTTGATGACAGCTTGTGGATGGAGCTCCTTCTCTAGATTGCAATTCCTCTGTTCTTCTTCTTCTTGCAGTTTTGATCCCTGAGCAATTGATATAGACTGGTGTCTCAGGTTGTAGATGATCTGCAAAAGAAAGAGTTAGCAAAAAGAAGATAATATATATATATTAGATCTGCTTCTTCTCTTTGCTCTGTTTCTTTTCCTGTATCTTCCTATTTCGTCGCTAGCTGCTATATCATATTCTGCTACTTCTTGTTCTTTGATCTTCTCTCTGTATATTTAATCTGGAGAGCAGTTCGGCTGATTTGAATCCTTGCCGACCAGAAAGGAAGGATATATTATCTCTTTCTTTTCCCAGTTCCCTGAGAACATAACTTGTCGTGTTTGGCTTGCTGCAACGGCTACAACATTTATTATTTCTGCCAACGGCTATAGCATTTAATGCTTCAACAGCTGTAATGTTAAATCAGCAATATATATATAGAAATATATAAATAGAAATAATAAATATTGCTTTATAAATAAATCTGACAACATATATATAATATTTAGTCGAGCTAAATAATACTGCAGATATTTCATCGAGCTGAGCTTCAAGTTCATCGACCTCATCATTTGGTTCGTCGACCTGATCATTTGATTCACTATTCTGAACATCTACTGAATATTCGTCGACCGCTGAGCCTGGATGATTTTGTCGACCGCTGAAGTATTGATCTGTTCGTCGAACGCAGACTTGAGTTCGTCGAACGCAACTTTTCATTGAACTTAGAGACGAGCTAGATCGTCGACCGCTGAATATTGAGCTATTCGTCGAACGCAGATGGCCGTTCGTCGAACGCAGTTTTCGTCGACCGCTGAGACGGGGTCGGTTCGTCGACCGCTGAGATAATCTGTTCGTCGACCGCTGAACTGTTGAGATGGGATCGTCGAACGCTGAACCGCTGAGACGGGATCGTCGAACCGCTGAACCGCTGGATTTCGTCGAGAGCAGAATGAACGCCATTCGTCGAGCGCAGAGCGCCGTTCGTCAAACGCAGGTAGACATTCGTCGAACACAGAGAACTTATGTAAATTTTATTCTTCTCTTATTTTTCAGCCTATTAATTATATCTCTTTTCAGCCTATTATCTCAATGGGATTTGATCTAAGTTATACAATATGTTATGATAGAAACTTAGACATTAAATGTGGATCCTAACTCAAATCAAAACTAAGGTTCCAACAATCTCCCCCTATTTGAGTTGGGATCCTAATCCAAATTAAGATTAGGTTCTAACAATCTCCCCCTATTTGGTTTAGGATTCCTAAGCATAAAAAGTCTTTGAAGCTTAAGGGTCAGGGATTATTCCCTTCTTTTGAAAAACATTTAAGCAATTTCAGATTTCCTATATTTTGAATTAAATAGGAATTTAATGAAATGAATTGCCAGCTGTTATTAGATTCTAAGAATTTTAAAATCAGAAAGACATTGCCTAATAGCTTCTTTCTATAGAATCCCCTTAATCAGAAGAGACTCACACTTAGTGCTTTGATCATTTCTGATCTATGCAATCTGAGTAGAATGCTCAAACTGATTTTGGAGAAAATCTGGAAGAATGTGAAGTTATCTGACTTGTTTTTAAGATAGAAAATTCAAGAGAATCATTTAACTGCTGTTTAATTTAATTATAATTTAAGTTAAAACATTAAACAGTTAAAACAAAATTGCCTTATAGATAGATAAGTTGTCCTTATTATTTCATTAAAGTATAAATTTGAAAAGTTTCTTTGATTTTGTTGAACATACATAATTTTCTTCTTAACAGGTTGTTCAAATTTATTTTTCAAAGAAATAATTTTCTTTTCTGATATTTTTAAATCTATTTTAAGTTTAGTGTGTTCAGAAGTTATTTTTAACTCTTTTGTTTCTTTGTCAGATTTTATTAAGTCTGTATGTATTAACTTAAAATCTGATTGGTAATTTTTAGATTTTATTAAATTTGTACCTGATGATGATTTGAAAACAGATTTAGAAGGATCAGAGATAAAGTTTGAAGTTACCTCTACTACCTTAGTTAACATTTCTGCTTCAGATTCTGCATCTAATATGTGATATGAGCCATATATGGCCATCATGCAGAAATCTTTTGCTTTTTGTTCTTCTTCTTCTTCTTCAGTTAGAGTAGAAGATGGTTCTGCATCAAAAAAAATAGTTAGTAGAAGAAGTAAAGGTGGATTCATTTACCATCCTTGAGAGGGAGTTCCAGATGCTCCTTGCTGAAGTGCAGTCATTAACTCTTTGATAAATGTCATTTGACATTGATTGAGCTAATATATTCATAGCCTTTGCATCAACACTTTTCAGCATTTCTTGATCATCTGATGAAGAGATTGAAGATGGAAGTCCTGTGAAAATGGAATTAAAAATTTCTTCATCTATTGCATTCATATATAATCTGATTCTAACTTGACATAAATCAAATCTATCCAAATTACATATAGGTGGATCTGAAAATGAAAAATCTGATTGTGCCATTTAGAAAAACCAAAAAAAATATTTTTAAGAACTAAGTGATCTTTGTGATTTCAGGTGTTAGCCTGTGTGAAAAATCAACCTGCTTTGATACCAATTGAAAGTGTTCAATTGAGTATCAGTTGTAAGTAATTAAAATCAACCTCCTCTGATACCAATTGAAAGGAGAGTTTAGTTCTTAATATAATTTTAAAAGCTCTTGTTTAAGTTTTACTTCAAAGTAAGTGATATAAATATATATAAGTGTTTGCTGAGTAATAAAAACAAACAGTAGGATGCCATAAGTAATCACAGCAAGAAATAAGAAATAAAACAAAACAAACAAGCAAACCAAAGCACACAACCAGATGACATAAGATATATAGTAGTTCCCCAATCAACCTGGGTACATCTACTCTTCTACCCACTGGTAGGAATCCACTGGAGGTTGTTGATAAAGTGCCCTCACACCAACGTAATTTTGATAAGGTGTCCACACACCATAGAGCTTTTGATCAGGTGCTCAAAACCAAAATGCAGGTTTTTGCTAAGGTGGCCTGTCACCGGGAGTTAACTTTTGAAGGGAGTTATAAACCTTTACAAGATGGGAGAAATAAAGAAAATAGAAAATGTTATGTTGTTCTTCTCTTTGTAAGAAGACACTTGAAGATCCTGATTGGTAGTTGAGTTGGATCTTGACGATGATGATGTTGAAGAGAGCTCCCCCTGTCTGATTTAGTTTGATGACAACTTGTGGATGGAGCTCCTTCTCTAGATTGCAATTCCTCTGTTCTTCTTCTTCTTGCAGTTTTGATCCCTAAGCAATTGATATAGATTGGTGTCTCAGGTTGTAGATGATCTGCAAGAGAAAGAGTTAGCAAAAAGAAGATAATATATATATTAGATCTGCTTCTTCTTTTTGCTATATTTCTTTTCCTTTATCTTAATGTTTCGCCGCTAGCTGCTATATTATATTTTGCTACTTCTTGTTCTTTGATCTTCTCTCTATATATTTAATCTAGAGAGCAGTTCGGCTGATTTGAATCCTTGCCGACCAGAAAGGAATGATATATTATCTCTTTCTTTTCCCAGATCCTCGAGAACATAACTTGCCGTGTTTGGCTTGCTGCAACGGCTACAACATTTATTGTTTCTGCCAACGGCTATAGCATTTAATGATTCAACAACTGTAATGTTAAATCAGCAATATATATATATAGAAATATATAAATATAAATAATAAATATTGCTTTATAAATAAATCTGACAGCATATATATAATATTTAGTCGAGCTAAATAATACTGCAGATATTTCGTTGAGCTGAGCTTCAAGTTCGTCGACCTCATCATTTGGTTCGTCGACCTGATCATTTGATTCACTGTTCTGAACATCTACTGAATATTCATCGAACACAGACTTGAGTTCGTCGAACAGAAGGATTCATCGACCGCTGAGCCTGGATGATTTCGTCGACTGTTGAAATATTGATCTGTTCGTCGAACGCAGACTTGAGTTCGTCGAACGCAACTTTTTGTCGAACACAAAGATGGGCTGGATCATCGACCACTGAATATTGAGCTGTTCGTCGAATGCAGATGGCCGTTCGTCGAACGCAGCTTTTTGTCGACCGCTGAGACGGGGTCTGTTCGTAGACTGCTGAACTGCTGAGATGGGATCGTCGAATGCTGAACCGCAGAGACGGGATCGTCGAACCGCTGAACTGCTGGATTTCATCGAGTGCAGAATGAATGCCATTCGTCGAGCGCAGAGCGCCGTTCGTCGAACGCAGAGAACTTATGTAAATTTTATTCTTCTCTTATTTTTCAGCCTATTAATTATATCTCTTTTCAGCCTATTATCTTAATGGGATTTGATCTAAGTTATACAATATGTTATGATAGAAACTTAGACATTAAATGTGGATCCTAACTCAAATCAAAACTAAGGTTCCAACAAACTCTTATGATCATGATCTCTCATTTGGATATCTTTCAAATGAATGCTCTACAAGTGGGACCAAGAAGCCATAAAGAAGAAATGGCAAAATCTTTGGACAAAGTGCATTCAAAGCACATCATGAAGAAGTTCAAATGAAGCATCATGGACATTTTGTTATTAATCCTGATGCTACAACACCCAAGGACAAAGGGAAGGTTGTTGGTCAAAAAACTATTGACAAAGCTAAAGATGTGACTGTTTTGCACAGTGAGGCACTCAGCCACTGATCACAAGGAAAATTTCCTCAGAATTCTACAGTCCGGTCTTCTGATCACCAGTAACCTCACACCAATCATAAGGTGCATTAGAAGAAAAGATTCAATAGGTTTGACTGTGGGTGTTGTGGCATAGTAGGTCATTTTGTAATTAACTGTTGCTTCAATCCAATAAGGCATAATATCAATAGCAAGAAGTTGGTTGTCAATGTTGTTAATATGCATTCTGTTATGAAGGCTAAGAAGTACCAATGACACAATCCTGTTTGGGATCCTAAGGTGAAATAATCTGTTTTGCAGGAAAGTCCAAAGGCCAACAAAAAGTCTCATCTGGCACTTGGACAAAGAATGTTCCAGGAAAATAATTGGAACAAGGGGACATCTCTAAGATTTACCCCTAAACATCCCATTCTTATATTAATGGGGAGAGTCCAACATTGTTCAATCCCTCTTTCAAACAATAAGGGGGAGAAATTCTGAAGTTCACTATTGTAGGAGTCAGCTTTGAAAAAATTATACTACAAAAGAAGTGGATTCAGTTGAGGGGAGACTCACAATGAGCTCTCAGACCAAACAAAAGTTAAGGGGGAGATTCATGAAGAAGTATGGAAGTACTAGCAGCTGCTTAGATGGATGCTCATCTAGAGTTAGTTGCCAAAGTTGATCAAGCTCATGGATGCACTCTTTAATCAACTCATTAAAGAAGTAAAAGAAGGAAGAAAAATTCAAGACTCTTATCCTCCAACACAGTAGTAGCTGATAAGTAAGAAAGGGGGAGAAGAAGTTGAAGAGTCAGAAAGGGGAAGAAGATAACCTTGTGAGGTGCTCTGAAAGATAACAATGTGAGGTACTCTGAAATCTCCACATCTAATGCACATGATTCTTATCCTTTTATTATGTGTTATTTATCATTGGTTGAGGTTCTGGCTTCTTGAAATAGGGGGAGATTGTTGGGAACTTTGCCCTTAATATTCTTGCTTTGAAGAAGTCCTCAACTCAAGGATAAACACACCTTATATTTGACATGTTTGTTCTATATTTTTGTTTTTAGGTACTAGGCAGTGCAAGTCTAAGATAAGGCTAGACTTAGTGTCATCATACATAGTTTTGCCAACGTAATCCCTCATTGTTCAAAACACCATGTGAAACGCCCTTGAATTTTCTATAATTATTTTAATCTTGTTAATGGCATAATATTGTCGTAAGGGCGTTACATTTGCACGGAGTACTCTGGTGCACTATAATTCGTGTGATTTTGCGTCCATTTGGTCGATTTGATCGTGTTTTGAAACTTATTGTAATTGTGATTTTAAACTTTAGAAAATTAAATTAATTAATTTTATGCAGGTCCGTGAAGTTTCGTTGCGATACGAGCCATTTTGAGAGCCCGATTAATTTTAAAAGATTCCCCATTATTATTATTTATTTTTATTCTCTTATAAATGGCCAAACCTTAGGAAATTTGGTTTTATTTCTTTTCCTTCTTCTTCTTTGTTTTTGTCGAACCGAGCAAGTCACGCGAAATAGAGGGAGCGGCATTCTTTCGGAGGCTTCGGTCGATCGCTGCGGGAGCTGTAGTGCACGAAATCTTTGTCGGAGGTTAGATTTAGAAAGCTCTCGCCAAGATCTGCGCATATGCTGTGAGTATTTTTGGTTTCGTGGATTTTTGTTGTTGGAGTGGATATCCCTAACCATCCTTTTCGTCCAAAATCTTCCAGAAATTTGTTAGTGTGGTCTTCTCTTCTGTCGATTCTTGGCTTGGAGCGCGTAGGAGTTGGATATCAGAAGATTTAAGGCAAGTGGTGGATTCTACCATATCTTCCTATCTCTCTTTAGTTTCCTTAGGCATATGGATATGGTATGTTTATTTTATGGTGTTAGACTTTTTAGTTTTACAGTTTTAATCGAGTTGCTGAATAATTTCATCGAGTGTGCATGAGATTAAGTCGAATTCGTCGAGTGATTAAATTATTCATCGAATGATCACGGTAAATTCGCCGAGTAGTCAATTCCGTCAAGTAGTTAGTCAAATCATTGAATGTTTAAGTCGAATTCATCAAGTAATTTAAGGTAATTTGTCGAGTAGTGTAAATTCATTGAGTGGTTGAGTTGACTTAGCCGAATCGTTAAATCAAATTCGTTGACTAAATAAGTTATATTCATCAAATTCGTGGAGTAGTTAGTTTGATTCGTCGAATGCTTGTCTGATTCATCGAGTAATCCCGTTGAATTAATCGTATGGTCTCGATGATTTCGTCGAGTAAGGTTGTTGATACTTGGATTTTTTTGGATTTTTGTTCTTTCTGTGTGGCGTGGCGACCCGATGTCAAGCTTCTGTGTGGTGCCAAATTTTATTAGGATAGGTTGTTGTTTTTGGACTATTGGTTGATTTGGAATGGATGACCACCACCACAGTGCGTATTGGTGAATCTTTGTACCTAGTGAATTTGTGGCGGACTGTTTGGCTCTATTGCAATGGTTGAGTCCCACCTCAGAATTGTTTATGTCTAGTGTAAATGATTCAATTCTCGAACTGATTAGTCTCTTTTACTATATACATATATGATTAACCTTCGGAATATTCAACGCACTTGCTGCAAGTCATTATCTCTTATATAGTCAATCCTCTTGGTTTGTTATTGATTTACAGTTGCTCTCGTTGGGTTGGTAACCCTCTTAACTTTAATCCTTTGATCTTTATTTTTGAGCTATCTTTTTGCGCCTTTGTGCTGAGGCATTCTTTTCTTTTGAATAGCTTAGGTTCGGACCAGTAGTTGTTATGGCTGACCAAGTTGTCCCTTCCATACTGCAGTATATGAATTCTTTTTTCCACATTGGTGAGGCGTAGTGGTGTTTTACTTCTGATTTTGTAGTGTATTTCAGTTACCTTCTGATTTTTCTATTGGTTCGTGTCAGATTGTTAGCGGTCATAGTTTAGATCTTTTGTGTAGACATTTACTTGTTGTTTCTGCTACTAATACCTTATGTTGTTGATGTATTGCTCTTTGGGAAGGTTTTATGTTAGGAAGCATAGTAGTTATTTTATGTGTATAAAAATCTGCACCTTTACTCATAACATAATTTCAATCAAATGTCACCCTACTTTGAAGATCGAAAATTCTCTTTTCTTACTTATACTAAAACTAGAGTTTTGCATACCACGCATAATGTTTGGTCTTCATGTTCATCTAGAATAAAATGAATTAAACTTCATATTTTCTTTTTCGATGTGTATGTATATATTTTCCTACTTATGGACTACTTGATCCATTGAACCGAGGGACACGGTCTTGAACTTCAAATGTAAATTAGATCTTTCAACATAAAGTATATATATTTGTATGTCTTTTATGAAAATAAATAAAGAAACAGAGATGCCTGAGTGTCTGTAGTGGTCTCCTGCATGATGTTGTATCACAACGCGCATTTTCTCTCACTCTGATAATATATTTATATATTGGGGAAATGCGGGTTGTGACAGTTGGTATCATAGGGAGGTTAAGTTAGTTGTTAGGCGGGATTCGTCAAACAACCTTCTATTTTAGAATCTTATTTCATTACATACACACTCCGATAGGTCATCCGTATGTCTTGGCTGAAGCATGAACACTACACTCATAAGCATGGCATAAGTGTATGGGACATATTATGAAGAATGAGATGCATAATATGTGTTTGTATATGGATTGTCATAGGTATAGAAACATGTGACAGTTAAGTTGAAATTAGTGACTTAACAATTATCACATGGATGTCCATTAGAGTTTATTTTTACGTTACATGCGATATTATGTAGAATGGGATGCATAATATTTCATGTGTATGCCGTTCATGGAATGCATTAAGGTTTTTCTTAAAATGCATATCACAACATGCACAACATAACATAACATTAGCACACATGCTAAGCTAAGATCTACATGAAATCACTCGTACACACATGATTAAAAATGAAGATTTTAAGTATTCATGCTTCCATATTATATGCACAGGAGTCAAAGGATGATTGTATATCATCCTAGGTTACGCATAATATCATTCATAAAGAATCCCAGAGCAAGGTAGTAGCAAGAGAAAGTATCTGCCTTTTTCTTTTGGGTCAGATCTAAGATAAGTAATTTTTGCATTTAGCTAAGTCTTGATAGGATGCTCATTCATATTCATAGGTGATGGATCCAAAGCATCATACATCTAGGTCAGCTCCCCTTTCTGAGAGTGAGTCTCCGAGTGCACGTAGTGAGGCAATGATTGAGGAGCTACGTCAGAGCAATGAGACTCTGTCGAGGCAGATGGTTGTGATGCAAGCACAAATGCAGGTGTTGTTGATTGTCACATTAGAGCAGCAGCCCGCGGTGTAGGATCATAGAGTAGGTCGGGTTGTTCCTATCCGTCCTGCTCCCCTAGAGACTCCTATTCTGTTACCGCCTGAGATGAATTTCATCTCGCATTTCCAGCATTTAGGACCCCCAGCCTATGATGGGAGGGCTGATTTCATGGCATTAGATGACTGGATCGTGTCCATTGAGGAGACATTTTAATATTTGGGAATTTTAGCAGACAAAAAGGTTATGGACGTTGCTTATCAGTTAAACGGCCTTTCTAAGGGTTGGTGGTTCAGATAAAAGGAAGGTCTCATGGATGGGTGCTCGTGGGAGCAATGTAAGGGGATGCTATTGAAAAACTTTCTGTTGTCGGTTGAGCAAGACAAGCTGACAAACAATTTCTTGCATTTGAAATTGAGGCACCTCACGGTTGGTGAGTATGAGATCGAGTTCAGGAAGTTGAGCAAGTTTGCTCCGTAGTTATTAGCCACAGAGTAAAGCAGAGTTAAGCAATTTCTGGGTGGTTTTTGAGGTGATCACATCCAGTAGTTAGCCAGCTCTTACCGATCTGAGAGTTATATGGAAGCGGTGGAAGCTTCCTCGAAGGTTGAGGCTATTGATAATGCCAAGAATTATGGCATGTTGCTTAGAAAGGAAAAGAGGAAGACTGAGGACTCTGGAAGCCCTTGGGCATCTGGCCCTGCTTCAAAGAAAGGAGGCAAGGAGGCGTGTAGCTTTTGTGGTTGTGCGGGCCACCCTTTTGAAAAGGGTTTAAAGAGGATGGGTGCTTAGAAGTAGCCTCAGGTGCTTGCGATTCTGAGCACACCCAAAAGTGATCTTACCTGTGCAACGTGTAAGCGGAAGAGGCTTGATATTGCCCACTGTTGGTTAAAGGTTAAGATAAGCTTTTAATATGGACAGTAGGGGCATATGAAATCTAGGTGTCCATAATCCCAGCCTGCGATGCAGCTGGTTCCACTTTAGGCCTTGCCGCCGCTGCAGCAGCAGCAGCTAGAATGGGGGAAAGGTAAACTAAATGCAGTAAACAAGGAAGAAGCTCAGTGTTCCACCCAGGTCATATCAGGTTAGATTCTAATCTAGTTGTTAACTAGTAATTGTGAATTTAATTTTGACCATATTAGTTATGTGTATGTTTTTATAGACGAGATTAAGGTAAATAATCATTGGGTGAGCGTTCTTTTTGGTTCGGGTGCCACTTATTTTTCTTGTGGCTAGGAAATTTGCAGACCAACATCATTGGGCTATCGATCGAGTTGGCGATCCACTTTGTGTTAAGTTTCCATCTGGTGATCCGGTGGTGTCAAATCATAGTTTCCAAGAGTGTCATATTCTTTTAGGAGGATTCCTAGCATATGTCGATCTAAAGGTGCTAGATTTGGAAGACTTCGATGTGATCTTGGGTATGGATTGTTTGTCCATGATATGTTATTGTCATCCAGTGCAAGGTCAAGCATTTGGATTTCTTGATGGGCAATGGCCAACCCATGAGTGTGTATGGTTTTCCGCGTCAGGACTCCCTAATCATATTTGCGGTATGAGATCAGAAATTTTTAGAATATGGTGGTGTTGCTTATCTTGTTTCTATTTTATACGCTGGTTGTGAATTGTCGTATGTCGAGGACTTCTCCATGGTGCGAGAGTTTCCCGATGTTTTCCCCGTTAATCTTCCTGGTCTTCCTCCTGAGAGAGATGTAGAATTCGTTATAGACCTTGAGCCTGGTACTCGTCTTATTTCGAAGGCACCCTACTATATGGCTCCGCGTGTGTTGAAGGTGTTGCATACCCAGTTAGATAAATTGTTGTAGTATGGCTTTATTAGGCCTAGTTCTTCGCCTTGGGGTCCTCCAGTCCTCTTTGTAAAGAAGAAGGATGGTTCAATGAGATTGTGCAAGATTATAGGGAGCTAAATAAGATAACTATCAAGAACAGATAACTGTTGCCTCTGATTGACGATTTGTTTGACCAATTGTATGGTAGTTTTGTGTTCTTGAAGATTGATCTTCGTACATGCTACCATCAGTTGAGGATCCATACGTCAGATGTTCTGCGAACTGCTTTTCATTCCCGTTATGGGCATTTTGAGTTCATAGTGATATCTTTTGGATTTACGAATGACCCTTTGCTTTCATGGACATGATGAATAGGGTATTCAAGGATTTTCTAGATCTTGTGCTTGTTTTTATCGATGATGTTCTAGTGTATTCTAAAAGTGCCGAGTAGCTTGCTTTGCCCTTGCGCTTGGTTTTGTCAATTTTCAGGGAGCACAAGTTGTATGCAAAGTTGAGTAAGTGTCAATTTTGGCATTCTCAAGTGTCTTTTTTGGGTCACATTGTGAGCAAAGATGGAATATCAATGGTCCCAGCGAAGATAGCCGCAGTTTTGGATTGAAGATACTTACTACGCCTAAGGAGATAAGAGTTTCTTAGGATTGGCGGGTTATTATAGGAGATTCGTGCAAGGATTTTTAGTGTTGTCTGCACCTTTGACTAAGCTTATGCAGAAAAGCGCATCTTTCATTTTGAGCGATGATTGCGATGAAGCTTTTCTGGAATTGAAGAGGAGGTTGTGCTCTGCTCTTGTTTTGACCTTACCTACCGGGGGAGTGGAGTATGCTATTTTTGTGGATGTATCTCAAGTTGGACTCGGTTTTGTCCTAATGCTAGAAGGAAAGGTGATCGCGAATGGATCAAGACAATTGAAGGTTCATGAAAGGAACTACCCTACGCATGACTTGGAGTTCGTAGCACTAATTTATGCCTTGAAACTGTGGAGGCACCTTTTGTATGGAGTGTCATGCAAGATTTTTATGGATCATAAGAGTTTAAAGTATGTCTTCACTTAGAAGGAGCTGAATTTACGTCAGCCTAAATTGATGGATTATGTTGCGGACTATGAGATTGATATCCTCTATCATCTGGGCAAGGCTATCATGGTGGCTGATGCCTTGAGTAGGAAGACCACATATGTCTTCAACCTTTCCGTGCAGTCCTTAGTGGAGGATTTTTATTTAATGAATATAAATGTTAGAAATAGTGTCAGGTCGTCTAGCTTAGAAGTTGAAGAGCCTTCATGAATTACCCTTATGAGGCTACATCAGAAAGATGATCCAGATTTGTAGCACATTCGAGGTAGAACTTAAAAGGGAGAATTGCCGGATTTCTCAATCGATAAGGTTGGTACCTTAAAGTACCCGGGTAGATATTGAATTCCCGCTATTGAGGATATTCAGGCGAATATTTGTGATGAAGTGCATGGTTTTAGCCTTGCCTATCACCCTAGTTCTACAAAGATATATTGAGATCTAAAGCAGATTGTTTGGTGGGCAGGTATGAATAATGATATTGCAAAGTTCATTTAAGGTTATACCTGTCAGTGTGTCCAGGCAGATCACAAGAGGCCTGGAGGTATGTTGGCACCCTTGGATATTCGAAGTTGGAAGTGGGTGAGTACCTCTATGGATTTCATTACTAATTTACTGAGGTCTCCTCACGGGCATGATGTTGTGTGGGTTATTATCGACAAATTGACGAAGTGTGCTCACTTCATGCCTTTTAAGATTGGCTATTCCAAGGAGAAAATAGCAGAGATTTATTTGAATGAGGTCAATAGATTGCATGGTGTACCAGTGAGTATTATGTCGGGTCGAGATTCCAAATACAAGTCTCATTTTTGGCGGAGCTTGCAGGGAGCTTTGGGCACTGACCTCACAAATTCTACCGCTTATCATCCGCAGAAAAATGGTCAAACGAAAAGAGTGAATTAGATTTTGGAAGATAAGATTAGATGCTATATTTTGGACCATGGTGGAGCTGGGATAAACGTCTTGGACTTATGGAGTTTGCTTGCAACAATAGTTATCAGGTGAGTTTGGAGATGCCCCCCTTTGAAGCTTTGTATGGGAGGCATTGTCGGACTCACCTGTTTTGGTGTGAGGTTGGTGAGAGTCCTTGGTTAGATCCAGAAGCTTTGGAAGAGATAAGCATTGTTGTGTCGCGTATTCGTGAGAAGCTTCATATGGCTCAGGAGCATTATGAAAAGTATGAAAATCGGCAAAGGGTTGATCTAGAGTTCGTAGTTGGGGACATGGTTTTCTTGAAAGTTTCTCTGATGCCAGGTGTTAATAGATTTGGAAGGAACCACAGGTTGGATCCCAGATATGTGGGACCTTTCCAGATTGTTGAGTGCATCAGTGTGTCCGCTTATAGCTGTAGTTGCCTGCCTCTTTCCCTGACGTTCATGATGTGTTTCATGTGAGCCAGTTGCGAGGTGTGTGCTTAGTGATCATCATGTCCTAGACTCTGTGCCCCAATTGCAGCCCAATCTTTCATTTATCGAGAAACCTGTCTGTATTTTGGAGATGCAAAATCGAGTGTTGCGGAGGAAGATGATTCTATGGTTAAGGTTCTTTGGCAAAATCAGGACGTTGGAAGCGCGACTTGGGAGCTAGAATCTGCTATAAAGGAATCTCATCACCATATGTTCTCATAGTTTTCTTTGGTGAGTATTTCTAGCCAACGAGTTCTAATTTATTCTTTGTTATCTCTTAGATTCGAATTGCATTTCAAGTTTCGGGATGAAACTTCCTTTTAGGGGGGTGACTGTAATGCCCCTGAATTTTTTATAAATATTTTAATCTTGTTAATGACATAATTTTGTCATAAGAGCATTACGTTTGTGTGGAGTTTTCCGATGCGCTGTAATTCGTGCGATTTTGCGTCTGTTCGATCGATTTGATCGTGTTTTGAAACTTACCGGAATTGAGATTTTAGACTTTAGAAAATTAAATTAATTAATTTTAAGCTATTCCGTGATGTTTCGTTGCGATACGAGCCATTTTGAGAGCTATTCCATTATTATTTAATTTTATTCTCTTATAAAAGACCAAACCTTAGGAAATTAGGTTTTATTTCTTTTCCTTCTTCTTCTTCATTTCCGCCGAACCGAGCGAGTCGCGCGAGATAGAGGGAGCGACATTCTTCTGGAGCCTTCAGGCAGCCAATGCGTGAGCTATAGAGAAAAAAATCTTCATCGAAGGGTATATTTGGAGAGCTCTCGCCAAGAACAACGCGTGTGCGGTGAGTATTTTCGGCTTCATTGATTTTTGGGGTTGGAGTGTGAAGCCCTAACCTTCCTTTTCGTCCAAAACCTTTCAGAAATTTGTTTTTGTGGTCTTCTCTTCGGCCGATCCTTGGCGCAAATCACGTAGGAGTTGGAAAGTAGAAGATTTGAGGCAAGTGGTGGATTCTACCTTATCTTCCTATCTCTCTTTAATTTCCTTAGGCATATGGATATGGTATGTTTATTTTATGGCGTTAGACTTTTTAGTTTTACGGTTTCAATCGAGTAGCTGAATAAATTCATCGAGTGGTTGTGTGAGATTAAGTCAAATTCTTCAAGAAGATTCATCGATTTCGTCGAGTGAGTAAATTATTCGTTGAGTGATCACGGTAAATTCACCGAGTAGTCGATTCTGTCGAGTAGTTAGTCTAATCGTCGAATGATGAAGTCAAATTCATCGAGTAGTTTAAGGTAATTCGTCGAGTAGTGTAAATTCATCGAGTTGTTGAGTCGACTTAGCCGAATCATTGAGTCGAATTCGTTGAGTAAATAAATTCGATTCCCCAAGTCATTAAGTCAAATTCGTCGAGTGGTTTCATCAAATTCGTCGAGTAGTTAGTTTTATTCATCGAATGTTTGTCCAATTCATCGAGTAATCCCACAGAATTCATCATATGGTCTCGAAGAATTAGTCATGTACGGCAGTTCATACTTGGAATTTTTTTGATTTTTGCTCTTTCTATGTCGTCGTGGCAACCCAATGTCAAGCTTTTGTGTGGTGCCAAATTTGGTTATGATAAGTTGTTGTTTTTTTGGACTATTGGTTGGGTTGGAATGGATGACCACCACCACAGTGCCAGTTGGAGAACCTTTGTACCCGGTGGATTTATGGCGGACTGTTAGGTTGGGTTTTAATGGCTGAGTCCCACCTCAGAATTGTTTTATGTCCGGTGTAAATGATTCACTTCTCGATCTGATTAGTCTCTTTTACTATATGTTGAAACATGCTTTCCACATCTCTTGGTTTGAAAATAAGAAATCCTATTGTATTTTATTATACTTGTCATATGTTTATAGTGTGCAAGAACCTCTACTTTCAAGCCCCTAAGACTACGAGAAAGAATGACGAAGAATTCCCTACCAGGTTGAATCTCTGGTGCTAGCGCGGCGCGCTAACACTACCGCTGGCGGTAGCTGTGCAGATTTGGAAACTTCATCGAAAAGGAAACATTTGTCGAGAAAAAAAGGTCATCGAGATTGAAAATGGCAACTCTTACCGCAAAGTGTTAAGGTTAATGCCCGACGGTAACTTATGGAAGTCCCGCGATCACGATGTTGATTGAGGAGCAGAAAAGAAAGGAGATCTTGCGGCTGGGAATAATATATACTAACAAAGTGCGATAGCATTACTGCGGCGCGGTAGGAGGGGATACCAATTCTGGATCCAGAAGGTTGCCAAAAAATGGCTTGATCCGCGTGCCAGATTGTTGCCTGAGGAGGCCAGCCCGGCGATAGCACTACCGCTGGTGCTAAAATGCGAGCCTATTTAAAGAGAGGCCCGCCTCTGTTTTGATTTGTCGATTTGCCGATTTGAGAAGATATTGTAGCCACAACTCTTGTATTCGTGAGAGCCTTCTCTTCGCAAGCCAAGAGAACTCTGTCAACATTTGTGAACGCTAAGGACTTAAAGAAAGATCAATCACACCAACTTCATCTACAATTCATTCTTTGATGGGTTTTGTTTGATGTTTTAGTTTTTATTATTTATTACCTTTCTACCTGTATCGGTAGAGAAATTCGCCATGTGGTTGGCGAATCGGGCCTTGCGAGGACTAGGGAGAATTCGCCTCGTGGGTGTGGCGACTAGGTCTAAGGTTAGATCTAGGGGAGGCTCGAGGCCTCATCTGGGGAGAGATAGACTAGAGCCAACCAGTCCTTGGGAGAAGGGTCGGTATAGAAAACCAAAATGGTTTTTACGTATTCGCATCAATCTCAAGTGCTATTGGGATAATGTTTTGTAATAATTCTGAAAGCAATAATATGACATGTTCTTTTAACAATATCACTATGCAATCTCTGATGTTTGAAATATAAATGAAAAAGCATTCTCTGTCAATAACGTCGAACGGTAACACTATCGCTGGCGGTAGTAACAGAGTTCACATCTGTCGCTTAAAATACAACCCACTTAAATAAGAAGCTTACTACAATACTTAATCTAAGATATTCATGATAATACTGTCAACCCATTTAAATCAACTCAAATTAGTTTAAAAGTTTTTAATCCCCTTATTCACCACGCCCCCTCTAAGGGCGCCTACAGATCCAACAAGTGGTATCCGAGATAGGATATTCCTAAACGACTAACAATCGGGAATAATGGCGCTCCATGATCTCGCTTTTCATGAGGAGCAATGAATATTTAAACCTCCATTTTTCACTAAAACTGACTATATCTACTAGAGAACGCGAATGTGCTGTTATCTAATTAATTTTAAATCTAGACGTCTGGGCTTGTATTGAACAATTGTATACTACTCCTATATATGTTGTTGGAGAAGTAACCATGGAAAAGCCTAGAGATAGGTGGGATGATGGAGACAAACAAAAGTGCAAAAACAATGCTAAAGCAATGAACGCCTTATTTTATGCTTTAGATAGAACTGAATTTAATCGAGTTAGTGCATGTGAAACCGCTTATGATATTAGGAATCTATTGGAAATAACACATGAGGGTACTTCGCAGGTTGAAAACTCAAAGATATTCCAACTGGAATTAGAGTTTGAAAGGTTCAGAATGGTTACAAACGAGGACGTAAACTCGATGTATACTCACTTCACCACGATCGTCAATGCCTCAAAGATACTTATAAAAATTTTTGCACGCGGTGACTTGGTGAGGAAAATCCTTCGGCCTCTCCCTCCGAAGTTCATTCCAAAGGTGACCGCTATTTCTGAATCACATGATCTTAGACGGCTTCAAATTGAGAGCCGCATTGTGAACCTCAAAACCCATGAGGTTGAACTCAAAATCCAAGAAGAAGAATACAACAAAGAGCCAAAGAAGAAATCCTTGGCACTAAAGTCAAGGAATGAGGACAACAACGATGAGGAGGATGAGGAGAGCCTTTTTGTGAAAAATTTCACAAACTTCATGAAGAAACCGGAAAGAAGGAACACTTTCCGTAAGTTTTTTTTGAAAAGAATCATCATCTAAAAGAGAGAATATGGAGAAATCAAGTGACAACGATGAGAGGCCTCCCCGCGAGTGCTTCCACTGTAGGATGACCGGGCATATATGAAACCATTGCCCAAAATACCTAAAAGAGCTAAAAGAAAAGCGGTGCAACGGTAAAGAAAAGAAGAAGGTTTTGAAGGCTGCATCACAGGATGACTTTCATCTGAAAGCTCAAGCGGGTCTACTTCAAGTGACGGTGATGAGGAAAATCTGTGCTTCATGGGTAGAATCCATGAATCTTTGGATGACGATTATTGTGTCTAAAGCGAGACGGCGGTACTTACTACTACTTATGATGATCTATATATTGAATATATGAAAACATGCAAATATTTTAATAAAAGTCTACAAGATCTTGATCTCTTAAAAACTAAAAATAAATTCTTTTAAAACAAAATCAAAATTTAAATAGGGAAGTGAAATTGTTGGGAAAAGAGATAGGGTCTTGCCAAGAAAATGATCATTACTTGGCAAGGGTAAAAGAACTAGAAAATGATCTTTCTAAGGCTCTCTCAAATAATGAATCTCTTACAAAACAAAATGGAGACTTAGAAAGAAGTTTAAAAACTCTCTTTCTCAAATTGAAGAATAAAGACAAATTTTTCAAATAGGTGTGGAAACCTAATAATTGAAAACACCATATTAAAAGCCCGGATCCCTGATTTAAATATAGCCATAGGAAAATTTGGGGTTGGCCAAAAGACTCTTGATATGATTTTGGCAAATCAAAGGCATGGAAGTGCTAAATATGGACATGGGTATGGATCTGGAAGCTACCACCCAGCGGTACAATTTATCGCTGGCGGTAGTGACAAGCTAAATAAATCGTTTAATAAAAAGCCCATACTGTTTTTTTCTGGTTCCCCTTCTTCCAGCAAGAGTCCACAGAAAATTTTGAAAAAGGTCTCAACCCTTTTTGGGTCTTGTGCTAAGTGCTTTCACTTTGTACACACCATGGAATCTTGTAGGATGAAGGGACGATGTGCGTTCAAGAAAATCTGGGTGCCTAAGGTTTCCACCTACTCTATGGGAGGAACCTATTGGGTATCCGGATCTTTACTCTTATCTTCTTTTTATGTATGTTGGCAGGATTAGGAAAAAGAGGACATGTAGTTCTTGTATTCGGGATGCTCTAAACATATGATGGGAGATAAAGCAAAGTTCCTTTGCCTCACGAAGAAGAAAGGTGGAATGGTGACATTTGGTGACAATGGAAAGGGAAGAATCTTAGGCATCGGTACAGTGGGTAACGATTCTTTCTCTATTACAAATGTCTTATATGTTGAAGGCTTAAAACATAACATAATCTCTATTAGTCAACTGTGTGATAAAGGTATTAATGTTTTATTTGAGTCTTCCACAAACTTGTGTGAAATTATAGATCCTAAAACTAGTGATATTGTACTCACTGCACCAAGAACTAACAATGTCTATTTGATTTCCTTGCATGATCTTTCACGTGCATCATTAAAATGTCTAATCTGAAAAATGAAGAACATGAATTATAACATAGGCACCTTAGTTACTCTAGCACCAAGTTGATTTTCAAATTGTCAAAAAATAAATTAATAAGAGGTTTACCAATGCTTAATGGAAACATATCCACATTATGCCCGTCATGCCAAAAAGTAAAATTTTCTATAACTTTATTCAAAAATAAAACTGAAATGTTTACCACTATACCTCTTCACATAATTCACATGGACCTATTTGGACCAATAAGCATATGTAGTCTAGGAAGTAGAAAGTATACTTTTGTGTTGATTGACAACTATTCAAGATTTGCATGGACTTTATTTCTTACCTCCAAATTCGATTCATTTTCTGAATTTGCAAAATTATGTAATCGTCTTCAAAATGAGTTAGATATGAAAATAAAATGTATCCGCTCGGATCATGGAGGGGAATTTGAAAATGAAAACTTCACCACTTTTTGTAATCATCTAGCCATCAAACACGAATTTTCCACTCCACGCACCCCCCAACAAAATGATGTGGTCGAGAGGAAAAATAGATCCCTGCAAGAACTTGCACGCACTATGCTATCCGAGTATGGGTTGCCTAGATCTTTTTGGACCGAAGTGGTTAACACTTTGTGTAATGTAATAAATCGAGTCATGATTTGCCCGATTCTAAAATTAACACCTTATGAACTATATTATCAAAAGAAATCAAATGTGTCTTACTTTCATGTTTTTGGGTGTAAATGTTATATCTTAAACACCAAAGATGCATTAGCAAAATTTGATAAAAAAATATGATGAAGGAAATTTTGCTGGATACTCTTCCACTAGTAAAGCATATAGGATATATAATAAAAAAACTAAAAAGGTGGAAGAGTCTGTTCTTGTTAGATTTGATGAACTTATTCCGTTTGTAGATTATACTATTGTAGGAAAAGAAGAGGAACCTCTTTCACCCTTGGAGGATGAGGAAAATGATCCACTTTGAGTTGATAAAGAAATAGAGGCGGTGCAAGAAAATTTCATACCTCTAAGCGTGCTCAGATTTACAAAAGATCATCCAAGGGAGCTAATCATTGGAGAACCGTCAAGAAGGTAACGACACGCTCTTCAATTCATGAATCCTTTTTAAACTTATGCTTTGTTTCTAAAATTGAACCCAAAATGTTTCTACCGCTTTAAATGATGAGTTTTGGTTTTTTGCTATGAATGAAGATTTAAATCAATTTGAACGAAATAGGGTTTGGAAGTTAGTAGAAAGACCATCTAATCACCCAGTTATTGGTGTAAAATGGATATTTTAAAATAAATTCGATGGCGATTCTAGAATCACTAGGAACAATACTAGACTTGTAGCACAAGGATACTCTCAAATCGAGGGGGGTAGATTTTGATGAAACATTTGCACCCGTTGCTTTCCTAGAATCTATTAGAATCTTTCTTGCTTTTGCGAGTTATAAGAAGTTTAAATTATTTCAAATGGATGTAAAAAGTGCCTTCTTCAATAGGATAATTACAGAAGAAGTCTATGTTGAACACCCCTCCCCCCTCACATTTTTATAGACGAAAAATTTCCTATACATGTCTATAGGTTAGAAAAAGCGCTTTATGGTTTAAAGAAAGCGTCTCGTGCTTGGTATGAATGTTTTAACATCTTTTTTATTAAAGCGAGATTATAAAATGTGTATTGCCGATAACACACTCTTTATTAAGCAAATAAATAATGATTTAATCATTTTACAAATTTATGTTGATGACATTATCTTTGGAGTCACTAATGAAGAGTTGTGTAATGAAGTAGCACAAGTAATGCGAAATGAATTTGAGATGAGCTTTGTTGGAGAACTCATATATTTCTTAGGTTTTCAAATCACACAAAGAAATGATGGAATCTTTATTTGTCAAACCAAGTATGTACATGATATGCTAAAACATTTTGGATTTGAAAATTTAAAACTAGTTAGCACACCAATGAGCGCATCACTAAAGTTAGGAAAAGATGAAGTCGAAACATCAATTGTCAAACCTTGTATAGAGGAATGATTGGATCTTTATTATACTTAAGTGCTTCTAGACCCGACATTACTTTTGTCATATGATTATGCGCTAGATTTTAAGCTAATGCAAAAGAATCACATTTAAAATCAGTAAAACGAATTTTTAGATATTTAATCAGAACATCTAGATTAGGACAATGGTATCAAAACAGTGATTCCATTATTTTACATGGTTTTCCTGATTCTGATTATGTGGGATGTTCACTTGATAGGAAAGCACTAGTGGCACATATCACTTCTTAGGCCCTTCACTAGTGGCATGACAAGTAGAAAACTAAATTCGGTTGCTCTCTCCACCACTGAGGACGAATATATTGCACTAGGAAGTTGTTGTGCACAAGCATTATGGATGACTTAAACCCTAAAAGACTTTGGAATTTATCTAACTAATATTGAATTAAAATATGACAACAAGAGTTCTATTGACCTAACATACAACCTCATGCATCACTCAAGATCCAAACATATAGACGTAAGACATCATTTCATTAGGGATCACATAAAAAGGAACATGCTCATGTTAACTTTATAGGAACTGAATCTCAACTTGCGGACATTTTCACCAAGCCTCTACCCAATGCATGATTTGCTCTACTTAGACTAGAATTAGGGTTCTTGGACATCGTAACTTAAAAAATGATAATCCCCCATCTTATGTGTATGCCTGTCCATTTTTATGGCTCCACTACATACCCTTTACTCTAAACAAACATAATCAGGCGAAAAATTCCAAAAAATATACATTTGTCTGGAAAACACGAGTTTTGTTACTAATGCGTGGCGGTAGTGTTTTACCGTTGGTGGTAGTCTAATATCGAGCTTCTTCAACATAATTTTGCAGTTAATTATATTTACAGTTGATTTTTTTTTACATTTTGCTCTATAAATAATTAAAACAAAAAATGTGTGAAAAACTAATCAAAATCAATCAAAAATAAGTTTTTGATTTGACCATTTTAAAAATTAAATACAAAATTTCAAAACAAATTTCAAAGAACAAATAAATGCATTTCTTGACTATTTCATATTTAAAAATTCAAAATTTATAAAAAATTGATTACTAATCACTGAAATGCTTCAAGGATGATTTGGTTTATCCTTTCAAGATTAAAATTCAATGTTAAAACCTAATTTCAAGTATCTTAATACATTGTATTGTGCCATGCCTTTAACATTATCTTGTAATGTGCAATGAAATTGATTATAGGAATCAAATGTAGAATTAACATGCCTCTAAGTATGAGTAATGTTATATATTTGATAATGATTTACTCACTCACCTCTTTGATAATCTACATATGAATTTAATCTTACTCTAACATGATTGTGTAGTGTAACAACTTAACATTATTAGATGTATGATTAGCTTACCTACACCTCATAAAAATCTATTTTCATGCACACATTTTTTTGAAGAAGTATGGTTTTTAATCCAAAAACACTTATGTTTGCAAAAACAAGTGAATTCGGAGAACTTTATCACAAACTAAAATTCAAATGAATACATGACAAAGATAACACAACCAAGCACTACTCACTCGTCTGATAAGTCTTAATGATAAGTCTTAATGAGATTTAGTTTTTATCACAAACTAAAAATCTACTTGTACACTACTTCTTCTTGTACACCGGATCACAAATAAATAAAAGAAAAGATAAATTATACGTGATCCCCCAAGCACTACTTTGCACCCTCATAAGTCTTAATGAGCATTGTGTGTGTAGAGCACCTTGGGAGTTGTACTATTTTATATGTGCATTAAAATAAAATATAGATATATGGGTGAAAGTAATTCTAAAAATGCATTTAAATAATGTTGTGTTTATTTCATTATACTGTTGGAACATGGTCTTCCGCATCTCCCAGGTTTGAGAATAACAAATCCCATGTGTATTTGATCTTGGGTGTTTAAGTGTGTAGGATAACAAAGTCCACATGACTCAAGGATTACATAAGAAGGTTGCCCCCAAAGCTGAGCCAACAAATCCAATACATCTACTAGCGCTGGCGGTACTACTAGCACAGGCGCTAGCGACGTTCGACGAATTCCTGTTCGACGAAATATTGGCTCGAAGCAAAATTACCGGGAGAACTTATAGAAGGAGATAGCGCCAGGTGGTATCTACTAGCGCTGGCGGTAGCGCGGAGCACAAGAGGAATGGTGAAATTATTTCCCCGGATTAAAGATTCTCGCGCGCAAAATATTACTTAATATGGGATAGCGCCGGCGGTAGCACTAGCGCAGGCGCTAGCGCTAAGTCTATAAAAAGGACATCTTGGCTCCGACATCCTAAGCCTCTTAAAATCCAAAATTTCAGAGCTTTGTGCCACAACATAGAGAGGAAGTTTCAGAGAGATACTCCCACAAATCCATAAAGACTAAAGGAGATCCGTGGAGAAGATTTTAACACGCGTCATCATCGTGATGAAAGACCGCATCGACTACGACCATACTCCGCGTCTTCATCTACTTATCCAAGTGATCCACATAGAGGGAGTTTTTACATTATTGTCTTTTTATTTCACACCTTTTCTATAATCGTTTAGTAAATTCGCCTCGAGTTGGCGACTAGGTCTGGGTAGGACTTAGGGCTGAAATTCGTCTCGTGTTGCTGACTAGGTCTCGGGTGTAGGTCTAAGAGGTGCTCGAGGCCATATCTGGGGAAGGGTTGGCTAGAGCGGCTTGAGGCTGTATCCGGAGAAGGATCGGCTAAAGCCAACCGATTCGTGGGGATACGATTCGGTATAGAAAACAAAAAGAGTTTACTATTCATCGCCCCTGATTTCTAGCGTCATAGAAGTCAACTTTTGTAAAACCTTATTTGATATTAATAAAGCATGTCTCTACTTTATTTCAATTGTTTTACTTGACTTTCTATTGTCTTAATCTTGCATTATTACAAAGTTTTCAAAATATATTATAAGTTTTTAAAACCCTTATTCACCCCCCCTCTAAGGGCGCCTACCGATCCAACAAGTGGTATCAGAGCCAGGTTATTCCAAATCGGCTTAACATCCGGGAATAATGGCGTCTCATGATCTCGCTTCTACTAGTGGGGTAAATTTTTATGAAGAAGAAAAATCTCTTAAACCACCGTTATTTGAAGGAAGAAATTATAAAGGATGGAAAATAGTAATAGAAAATTTTCTTAAACGTTTAGATGAAAAAGTTTGGAATATTACTATCAAAAAACCACCTAGCGTATTAAATAAGAAAGAAATGGTTTTAAATGCAAAATCTATGAATAGTCTATTTTGTGCGTTAGATCATAATATTTCCAAACTCATTTATACTTTTCCTACTGCATACGAGATGTGGAATTTTCTTGAAATAACTTATGATTCTCCTTCTGCAGGTATGGAACAATTACAAGAACCGGAGAATATGCATGCCTGCACAGGTATTCAAGAAAGCTCCACACATGACGGATCCATGAAGTGCACATTAAATGGAAAAGAAGAAGTACTATCTTCGGAAGAGGTGTGCCAAAAAGATTTAAAAGAAACCATATGTTCAAATCATGCCTCTCCCGAAAGCAATGTAAGGAAATCAAATCCCATCTTTTGTACTTCTATTTCTACTTTACAATTGCTACAAATTACAAAGCGCAAACTTAAGAAATAAAAAAATGCAAATTGCAAATTGCGCTTAGAAAATAAAAATTTAAAGGCAACAATTAATGAACAATCAAATTCAAATTTATCTAGTTCCATCTATGGTTCCTTAGTTGAAAACACTACACCTTGCATGGAATTTGATGACTTAAAATAAAAATGCAAGGAACTTGAAAAGGAACTTTTTATAAAAGAACAAAATAAAAAATTATGTTTAGAAAATTCATCTTTGGAAAATGATTGTGCTAAGTGTAAAGAATATAAAATTGAAATTAAAGAGATGGATGAAACATTTGATGAATATAGAAACAATCATCAAGATCATATAGATTCAATTGTTTCAACCCTTAAAAATATTACAATCGCTTATAATAAAGCTAGACATAATTTAAAGATTAAAAATGATGAATTAAAATCAAAAATCAACTTGCTTATGAAAATTATAAATACAAATTCACAATATCAAACTATATCCAAAAACAAGTTGAATATGAAAATGAACAGCTTACCTAAGTTTAAAAAAGGGAGTAAGGAACATAAAGGATTTGTAAATAAAAATCAAAATCACCATAATTTACAAAATCATGTTTCTCCCAACCTAAAATTAAATGCAAACAAATTTCCTTCAAATTATAACTACAAAAACCTTTTTGATCAAAATATTCAAGTAAATGATTATGGAAATTTGAAAACTAAAAATAATGTTAAACCAAGATTTGAATGGAGACCAAAAGCTAAAAATGAAACATTAACTTCACATGAAAGGACCCATTCATCACTAACTACCCACAAACCTACACGTTATATTTGGGTACCCAAAGGAACCACCACACTTGGTCCCCTTTGGATACCTAAATCTCTTATTCATTAGTATCCAATCATTTGCATGAAGTAGAAATCAACTCAAAATAAAATATCAATTCTCTACTTCATGATTTGCTTAATTTCCTTTTTTGTTTTTATTTTTGTTGAACCATCATGATATGATCACTTTATATAACTTGTGATATGACTCTCACATATTAAACCAAAATTCATAAACAAATCAAATTGAATAAAGTTGAATAAAAAGTCATATCATCTCTCAAGTGATCTACTAATCTTTTTTTATTTCTATCCTTCTAAATCCATTTCCTAAAAGTCTTATAAAATTTGAAAAACTAAATTTGTTATATGATATTATCAAGACTAAATAAGTGTCAAAATGGATTTAAAAGGTGTATTTTAGGGGTATTAGTCTAAATTTATAAAATGTGCAAGTTTTGCTTAGGTAGTTAATATATTTGCGTCATTTTCAATTACCCCAAGTATGTTTGATCATAATCATGTTTAAATCGGAATTGAAAAATTGCATGAATATTACTTCACTTATTTATGTTCATTTCACTCATGCGTATGTTGTGCAAAACTCAATAATTAAGGTATAATAAATATGAAACTCCAATGAAGATGAAACTCATGTACTAATTTTAATTTCCGCAACTTTTTGCGATTTCTTCTGGTCTCATCACTTCATTAGACATGCCTTACATTGCAAAAACATAATTAAGAAAAATCAGAAGCAAAATCGAAGAAAATCTAGGCTTTACGATCAAAATAAGCACTCTCTGTGAGCTAACGCAGGCGCTAGCCCAAGTCTCTGATTTTCTATAAATTTAAAATTCTCACAAATCAACAAAAAATATATGTATTTGTTTAATATTCAAAAACCAAAGAGAAAATTTATAAAACTCTTCAAAATAAACATATTTTCTCATATTCACTATTCACCTTACAACGTTTCTATCTAATAATTTGAAAAGGTTGAATATGATTTTTTTTTAAAATTCCTTATATACATTATCATGAATAATTAATTACGAGTTCTTAATCACTATGAATTTATATTAATGATCATATATAATAGTCATGCAAAGTCACATGATCTTCTAAGTCAAACATCAAATATAACTACAAAAATTTTACTCCTTTGAAACATATAGTGTTGGGGAAATGATTTATCTTAACCCCTAGAATTAAGAAGAATATATTTTCTAAGAATGAAAAATTAGTCTAAGTAAATATGCGTCGAATAGTATTCGACGCAACGTTGAAATGTAGTCGACGTTTCTCTCAGAATGAGTCGAAGTAACTCTAAGAAGAATTCGACGTAATCTTTGTCGACGTAACTCTGACTTCTAGTCGACGTATTTAATAAAGTCGACGCACCTTAGTCGACGTACCTTCCTTATTCTCCTCTCGATGTCCAACCAGGATGAACTCGGCGCTTACGTCGAATAGTAATCGACGCACACCGATTTCTATGTCAAATTCAAATTCACGCCAGATCTCTTTCCTTCTTTCTAAAGATCTGAATTTTATGGAATGATTTTATTCTTTTATAGCCGTTCTGAATCTGTCTTTCCTTCTAATTGATTCTTGGCTAATTTGATTAATACTTATTTGGATATTATTTGAAATCAGAATAAACTCTTTCCATGTACAGATAAAATTAGTATGGAAACTTTTATCTCTTTCCAATTCTCTGTCTGCTAATTGATTATTCTTCTTTAGCAATATCTTTTCAAAAAAAGTTATAAATAAGAAGGAAGTCGACAGAGAATAACAACTAGTGATCCACCATATACATTTGAAAAAGAGGAAGAGCTCCCAACTGAAGAGTGAGAAAGCTGAGAAAAGAGAAAATGTGATGCAGCAAAGAAAAAGCCTTCATCTTCTCCTCCTGAAGCCATTCTGCTGCAAATTCTGAAAGCTCTCACAAAAGAGAGAAAAGCGTACAATCTCCTTCTCACTATAGAAGAGAGATTACATTCACTATTCTTGTGCTTCTAATCTTCTTGCTATGAAGAAGATTCCTTCTTGTTGAAATTACTTCTTCTTCTTCTTCTCCTTATCTTCATTTCACTTTTAAACTGTGTAAAAGAGTTTTTAGAATCTCTCTTCAAAAAATTCAGTTGTACTGGTTCTAAGAGTCTCCTTATCAAAAGACTCAGACTGGTTCTAAGAGTCTCCTTATCAAAAGACTCAGGCGGGTTCTAAGAGTCTCCTTATCAAAAGACTCAGTGCAAGATAGTGAATTCCTATCAAGGGGGTAGAAGAGTGGACTACCCAATGTTTGGGGAACCACTATATTTCTTTGTGTTGTGCTGTGATTTTCTTCTTGTTATTTTTCTTCTTTACTTGCTTAATTCTTGTTGGTGCGTGGGAAGCTTGAATCTGTGATTATTACACACATATATATATATATATATATAATTGCACAAAGTATTTTTAAATCTCTATTCACCCCCCTCTAGAGAATTCTAGTGAGGTTAACTGTGCACTTTCATATAGTCTATGATCATGATTACTATATGAATCTATTATGTTTTGCATAGACCATAGAATCAACTCTATATCCATATGAATAAATAAATTAGAATCATCACTTTATTCTATGTCTAAAACTTGAATCTCTGTTGTTACATACATGCAACATTGTATCAACAAACCTTGGTATAACATTAATCTCAAACTTATCATACTAACATTGTCTACTAAGGAATATTTATGTCTATGTTAGGCTTTATATGTTTACCAAGACATACAGGTTGGGTATTCTCATCTAGGGCTTATTCAAGGTATTCCTGTGCATGAACATTATGGTTAATCACTAAAATCATGCATATTTGATTTGTTCATTAATGTCATCTCATGCAAAGTTTAGGTGGTAAGGTCATATACAAAATTGCTAATGTTTCATGAAATTTGCACTATCTAGACATTTCCTAAAAATCTAAAATATCAGCATGAAACTACTATTATGACACTTAATCAAGATCAACAATTAAAAGTTTCAAAATCATCAAAAATCAGGTACTGTTTCCGGCGCTAGCGCTAACGCCGGCGCTAGTGCACCTATTTGTTTTTCTGTAATTTTAAAATTTTGAAAAATCCATAAAAATATATTAATCTATGTGTACTATTCATTTATGCATTTTTGTTTTTTTTTATATTTTTGAAAAATCAAATACAAAAATACAAAAGCCAAATTACAAAAAAAAATTATATGTTTTGCCTTTGTGTTTTTTTGTCATTTGTTTAAATTCTATTTCTAAACGCAAAAATCAAATACAAAAAAATAAAACAAAACATTATCAAAAATTGTTATTTTTGAACTTAACTTTTTACTTGTATCTTGCGATAGGGTGATTTGGGCTATCATCCCATCATATCACCTAGTACCGGGTGAACCTCTCACAAGGTAGTCCTCGGGAAGTCCAAGATCAATTTTATGAGTTCAAACTTTAAATAAAAATTATTCTTCAAAAATATCAAAAATATTGTATGGACTTCATTGAAAATCAAGCATGAATTAATCTATTATTTAGAACTTCTATAATGTTGCAATTTATCTTTTCAAACTACTTTGAACATTGCTTTCATCATGCTTTGATATATCTATTAATATGTGCATCAATTATATTGAAAGTGGTGTAGAACTAAGCTTAGCATGCCTCTAAGTATGAGTAAATGTTTTATATTTGATAATGATCTTTATTCACTCACTTATTTTGGCATTCTCTACATTTGTGTTTAATCTAAGAATGCTTGTGTATGTTTTGTATTAGTACAATGATTTAAAATTACACAAGTATCTTACCTACACTCCTTTATTTGCACTTTTAAAAAATTAAGAAAAGTGATTATCTTTCTTATAAATTATATTGGTTTGCAAAACAAGTGTATTCGGAGAACTTTGTACAAAACAAAAATCATAAGATAAAGTGACAAAGATAACTCCACCAAGCACTACTTGAACCTCCTGATAAGTCTTAATAAGCGTTATGAGGTTGAGAACCTTGGAAAGAATAGTAAAGTATCTTGTGCAAACCATAACTTTCTTTCAAAAGAAAAACCACTTATTCTTAAGTACACCGGATCACAAAAAAAAAATCAATATTGAAGAATAAAATTATGTGATCCCCCAAGCACTACTTTGCACCCTGATAAGTCTTAACGAGCTTTGTGTGTGAAAAGCACCTTGGTTGTTGTAAATTTTTTTGTGCATTAAAGTTTGTGGAAGTAAAATCATTTGTGTTTTATTGTGCTCTTACTTTTACATATTACTTGTATTTTTGATTAAAACATTTGTTTACTCTACTCAAAAATACACTTATGTGCACATCATTATCTTCCATAACACTTCTTCTCATGAGTATTGGATCCTAATGCAAATTCTATGCTACTCTTTATTTATGAAATGCACGAGATAACCTAGCATGCTTTCTACAATGTTTTGTATGTTTTGAAATTGTGAATTAACATAACATTGTAGTAATCTCTTTTTGATAACATTATTTCATGCTTGGTTACCTAATTGTCAAACTTAAAGATTTTAATTGAAAAATGATTTACAAAAACATCTTCTTTTTGAAATTTAACTCATATATCTATTTATGGATCATCATTGATTACAATAAGATGTTTCTTGTATTTCTATAAGTCTTCCGCATCATAACCATATAATGGTTTTACCTTGCGGTTTCATGCTTATTTAAAGTCTTTTATTTTGTGTGCATCATCACTTGAATCTTCAAATTCCTTTCTTGCAACAAGTGGTAGACTTGCTTGGTAAACTCTATATTGGTTGCTTTTAACATGAATTTTTTTTAAAACTCTGATTTATGAAAATATTGTATTGCTAAAACTCTGATTTATTAATGAACTTCAAAATCGCTATGTGAGTGTTTTCATAAATTCAAATAAAAATATAAATCCATAGGCTATGTCATTAGATTTAAAATGCTTAATGTTTCCAATAATTATTATCCATGACTTCATATCTCACCATAGCGGGGGCGTAGGGTTGTAGACATTAGATAACCTTTATCTCTAGTCATGTCTTGTCCTTAATCGGGGAGGGTTCCAGTGGGGCCTTGCGAGGCACTGGGGGAAAGAGTACTAGGTTGAGTTGTGTCTAGTGTTTGCATATGGGACTAACACCCCAACCTACGGCATGTATGCAGCTCCTCATGCCCATCCGTCACTTAGTGCGGGGCTAGGGTGTAGACATATTGTCTGGGTAGTTTAGTTACTTGGAAATCATTATACTTGTTTATGCTACAAACTATGATTTATGAAAATATTGTGATACTCAAACTCTGATTTATTTCAATACAATGTATTCTAAAACACCTTATCATTTCCTTCTCACACGCTCGATCGTGCCTTTATCTTATTAACTTTTAAGTGGTGTCTCCTTACCCGCTTTTGCTAATAACAAAAGGGGGAGAACTAACATGATAAATATTAATCTGCTATCAAACTATAATGCTTAATTCAAATAATAGCTTACATATTAGGAGAACATTCACTTATGGGGAGCATGTATTTAGGGGGAGAAATTCTAAATGCTAAATGGTAAAATTATCCTAAGTCATCACTATCACACACACACAAGTATGTTTCTTCATGCTTATATATTAATGCTCTGATTTATCATTAATGGATTTGTTATTATCAAAAGGAGGAGTTTGTTGGAACATGGTCTTCCGAATCTCCTAGGTTTGAGAATAACAAATCCCATGTGTATTTGATCTTGGGTGTTTAAGTGTGCAGGATAACAAAATCCACATGACTCAAGGATTACATAAGAAGGTTGCCCCCAAAGCTGAGCCAACAAATCCAATACATCTACTAGCGCTGGCTGTAGTACTAGCGCAGGCGCTATCGACGTTCGACGAATTCCTGTTCGACGAAATATTGGCTCGAAGCAAAATTGCCGGGAGAACATATAGAAGGAGATAGTGCCATGCGGTATCTACTAGCGCTGGCGGTAGCGCGGAGCACAAGATGAATGGTGAAATTGTTTCCCCGGATTAAAGATTCTCGCGCGTAAAATATTACTTAATATGGGATAGCGTCGGCGGTGTCACTAGCGCAGGCGCTAGCGCTAAGTCTATAAAAAGGACATCTTGGCTCCGACTTCCTAAGCCTCTTAACATCCAAAATTCCAGAGCTTCATGCCACAGCATAGAGAGGAAGTTTCAGAGAGATACTCCAACAAATCCGTAAATACTAAAGGAGATCCGTGGAGAAGATTTCAATACGCGTCATCATCGTGACGAAAGACCGCATCGACTACTATCATACTCTGCGTCTTCGTCTACTTCTCCAAGAGATCCACATAGAGGGAGTTTTTACATTATTGTCTTTTTATTTCACACCTTTTCTGTAATCGTTTAGTAAATTCGCCTCGAGTTGGCGACTAGGTCTGGGTAGGTCTTAAGCTGAAATTCGCCTCATGTTGGCGACTAGGTCTCGGGTGTAGGTCTAGGGGGTGCTCGAGGCCATATCCGGGGAAGGGTTTGCTAGAGCGGCTTGAGGCCGTATCCGGGGATGATCGGCTAAAGCCAACCGGTTCGTGGGGATACGAGTTGGTATAGAAAACAAAGAAAGTCTTTCTATTAGCTTTGATTTCTAGCTTCAATAAGAGATCAAGTTTTGTAATCATGCTTCTCAAGTTAATAAAATCATGTCTTTACTTTTACTTCACTTGATTTGTCTTGATCTTCTCTTGTTTAATAATCAAAGCTTTTTCAAAGTTATTAAAATATATTATTAGTTTTTAAAACCCTTATTCACCCCCCTCTAAGGGCGCCTACCGATCCAACATATACATGCCATGTGTTTTGATTAAATCATTTGTATACTCTTATCAAAAACACTACTTGTACACATCATTATCTCTTATACAACTTCTACACATGAGTATTGGACCTTAAAGCATATTTACATATCTTTTCTACAGCTTTTAGTAAATGCACTAGATAACTTTGCATGATTTCTATAATGTACAAGTACACTTGAATTGTGAATTTAGAACATTGTAGTTTCCAATCATGTCTTGATAAATTAAAATCATGCATGAACTATTACCTCAAGCACATCTTGGAATTCAAATCCAAAACATCTTATTTTCAAAACCTAAAACTCTTAGTGTTATGCTTGCAAACTTCAAAAAGGATGTTTATTTTAAAAGTATTTGAACTTATCTTCCGCTACGCCATGTATGCACACTCTGGCCTACTTACTCTTTAAACAAGTGATATTGTATTTTAATAATAAATGATATTTTGATCTTGGACTTAAATTGCTAAAATATCTATTTTCCACTATCCCAAAACTCTTACTCATTTACTATGCTTCAAACTCCCATAATGATGATTATTTATCTTGAATCATGCTTTCCACTATCCTTTCTACTTATACACTCGATCATGAATATTCTCTATTACCCAACAAGTAATATTGGCTCCCTATCTATTGATACTCATTCTTACTCCAAACTTCCTACAAAAGGATGAGAATATCTAAGTAATTCGAACTTCATCCTTTACTCATTCACCATGCAGTATCACTAAATCATAAATCATTGTCATGCTCTATCCCTTCTCTCCACCCTCTTTTGATAATACCAAAAGGGGGAGAATAACTTTGAAAAAAAATCACACTTAAGGAGAGCATAATACATAGGATGCTTTAAATTAGGGGGAGCATCTATATTGGGCGAGCATATTCTTACTATCACGCCTATCCTTTGCTATAAATACGTTTCATATTGATAAATGCTTTCTTTCTAATGAGGATTTGTTATATCAAAAGGGGGAGTTTGTTGGAACATGCTTTCCATATCTCTTAGTTTGAAAATAACAAATCACATTGTATTTTATTATACTTACCATGTGTTTATAGTGTGCAGGAACCTCTACTTTCAAGCCTCTATGACTACGAGAAAGAATGACAAAGAATTCCCTACCAGGTCGAATCTCTGCTGCTAGCACGGCGTGCTACCGCTGGCGGTAGCTGTGTAGATTTGGTAACTTCGTCGAAAAGGAAATATTCGTCGAGAAAGGAAGGTCGTCAATACTGAATATGACAACTCTTACCGCGGAGTGTTAAGGCTAACACCCGGCGGTAACTTATGGAAGTCTCATGATCACGATGCTGATTGAGGAGCAGAAAAGGAAGGAGATTTGACGGCTGGGAATAATATATACTAACGCGGCACGTTAGCATTACCGCGGCTTGGTAAGAGGAGATACCGGCCAATTCTAGAGCCATAAGGTTTCCAAAAATGGCTCGATTTGGGTGCCAGAATGTTTCCTAAAGAGGTTAACGCCCAACAGTAGCGCAACCGCTGGCGCTAGGATGCGAGCCAACTTAAAGAGTGGTCCGCCTCCGTTTTGATTTGCCGATTAGACAATTTGAGAAGATATTGAAGCCACAACTCCTGTATTCGTGAGAACCTCCTCTTCGCAAGCCAACAGAACTCCATCAATGTTCGTGAACGCTAAGGACTTGAAGAAAGATCAATCACGCCGACTTCATCTTCAAGTTCATCCTTTGAGGGAGTTTCTTTGATGTTTTAGTTTTTATTATTTGTAACCTTTATATTTGTATCGATAGAGAAATTTTCCACGTGGTTGGCGACTAAGGCCTTGCGAGGACTAGGGAGAATTCTCCTCGTGGGTGTGGGACTACGTCTACGATTAGATCTAGGGCAGCTCAAGGCCTCATCTGGAGAGATATATACTAGAGCCAACCGATCCTTGGGAGAAGGGTCGGTATAGAAAACCAAAAATGTTTTTACATATTCACGTAAATCTCAAGAATTATTGGGATAAAGTTTTGTAATAATTCTTAAAGCAATAATACGACGTGTTCTTTTACCAATATCACTATGCAATCTCTGATGTTTGAAATATAAATGAAAAGGCATTCTCTGTTATTAACGTCGAGCAGTAACACTATCGCTGGCGGTAGTATTAGAGTTCACATCTGTCGCTTAAAATACAAACCACTTTCATAAGAAGCTTACTAAAATACTTAATTTGAGATATTCATGAAAATACTGTCAACTCATTTAAATAAACTTAAATTAGTTTAAAATTTTTTGAAGCCCTTATTTACCCCCCCCCCCCCCCCCCCCTCTAAGGGTGCCTACAGATCCAACACTATAAACATATATGATTAACCTTAGGAATATTCATCGTATTTGGTGCAAGACTTTCTCTCTTATATAGTCAATCCTTATGAATTATTTTAACATATTGTTCATATGAATTGGTTTGCTATTGATTTATAATTGCTCTCGTTGGATTGGTAACCCTCTTAACTTTAATGCTTTGATCATTACTTTTGAGCTGCCTTTTTGCGCCTTTGTGCTGAGGCATTCTTTTCTTTTGAATGCCTCAAGTTCGGATCAGTAGCTGTTAGAGCTAACCAAGCTGTCCCTTCCAGACTATAGTAGCTGAATTCTTTTTTCTTCATTAGTGAGGCGTAGTGGTGTTTACTTTTGATTTTGTAGTGTATTTCAGTTACCTTCTGATTTTTCCATGGGTTCGTGTCAGATTGTTGGGGTCCATAGTTTAGCTCCTTTGTGTACACTTTTACTTGTTGTTTCTACTACTAATACCTTCTGAGGTTGATGTATGACTCTTTGGGATGGTTTTATGTTAGGATGCATAGTAGTTATTTTATATGTATAAAAATCTGCACCTTTACTCATAGTATGATTTCAATCAAATCTCACCCTACTTTGAAAATCATAAAAACTCTTTTCTTACTTATACTAAAACTAAAGTTTTGCATACCACTAGCATAATGTTTGGTCTTCATGCTCATCTAGTATATAATGAATTAAACTTCATATTTTCTTTTCCACTGCGTATGTATATATTATCCTACTTATGGACTAGTTGATTCATTGAACAGAGGGACACGGTCTTGAACCTCCAATGTAAATTAGATCTTTCAACATAAATTATGTATATTTGTATCTCTTTTATGAAAATAAATAAACAGATGAAGATGCATGAGCGTCTATAGTTGTCTCCTGCACGACATGGCACACAACGAGTATTTTCTCTCACTCTGATAATATATTTATATATTGGGTAAAATATGGGTTGTGACACCATGTTGACCTATGATCTAGACTATATTAGACTTGTCACTAACTCATAATCATCAAGTATAAAGGTATATCAAGTGAGCTAAAGTAAAGGGTTTGAGTTGAGCAGATCAGAATTTCTCTAAGAGGAATATCATCTTGGTAAACTTAAATATCATCGAGTGAAGGTATCAATACGTCTTGAAGACCCTAAGCTCCAAGACGATATCATCTGGTAAACTTACATCATCCATCATATCGTCGAATAAGTATACTATATATAGAAGAAGAAGTTATGTGAAGGAAGAAATTGACTAAGGAAATTATCATCGAGGTCACTTGAAATGTCGTCGAGGAACCAATACGACATTTCATGAATTACAAGACAATTCGTCTAGAAGAGCTCAAATATAACCTTAAATATTATAAAGAGATGTCTAGTCAAATCGAAGATTTGACTAGAAGGCACAAGCAGCAAAATATCGCCTTGATGACTATGAAGAAAGATCAAGTCAATTCTTGTAGAAGAATCGACTAGACGGCTGAAGTGTGAAATATCGTCTTTTAGAAGAGACAATAAGACGATTCATGTAGACAATTCATCTAGAAGAATATACTATGAAATATCATCTTGAAGACTATGAAAGACATCAAGATGATTTGTGCAGAAGAATTTAACTAAAGCAATACACATTGTAGAATCGTGCAAAAGAAGTAAATTCGACTAGACATCTAGTCGAATGACAGAAAGGCGTGAATTCAAATTAAAGAAATATTTTGGCGTCATGTCATTTATTGTCACCGCGGATAGAGCCAATAAAGCAGAGCTTTATGGAAAGCTGAGAACTAATAAAAAGGACCGTTATCAATGGTCGCTATATAACGGTTGCGATGATTTCAGGAAACCCTAATCTTCAATTTGGAAATCATATTCCTTTATCATTTTCGAAAATAAGAGCTCGTCACGGTCAAGATATACTCGATTACAGAGCTTGAGAAAAAGAATAAATACATTAATGTTGGTCTATACTTTCTTCTGAAGAAAAAATTCAACCTTCATGCCAATTCTGTTATTCAACACTCATACCAAGAATATCTGTGAAGAAGACGTTTCCGCTAAAGGCTTCAAGAAGACTACAAAGATTATTTATTTTTAGTCTGAAAGATATGGGTTTGATTATACTACACCTAGAGGGGGAGTTATTAGGTGTTTTCAAAGATAATTGCTACTTTAAAGTCTAGCTAGCATAGCACAGAAATACAGAAAACACAAAGGATTTATAGTGGTTCCCTATAAGACAATGTGTCTAAAGGTATTCCACTGTCCCTCCCACAAATCTAGCAATGAGCTAGACTAGGCAAATCCTCCCACTTTTCAGATGTCTTCTCAATAAGCAGATCTTACAACTCAGGCTCACAAAGAACCCTACCAACAAATCAGACTTTACAAGTCTTACAACAACTCAGATCTTCACTAAGATCCTACCAAACTCATGCTAAAAAAGAACCTTACCAACAACTCAGATCTGTTACAAGATCCTATTGGCTCAGGCTCGCAAAGAACCCTAAAAAATAAGACAGATGAGTTTGTTGTTGTAGAAAAGAAGGCTTTATGTTAAAAGCTTTGACTGATCATACATCTTCTTATTCTTACAAATATAAGCCCAGAGATCTTGTGAATCACGGAACCTTTTTTTAGAATCTTCTCTTGATCTTCACAGCACAGCAATGAAGTCTTCTTCTTGTTAATTCTTTTCTCACTTTTCTGTTAGTATGTCTGAGAATAATCGTGAGAGAGAATACTAAAAAACCAAGTCATTCTTGTTGTAACACGGTCTTTCGCATCTCCTAAGTTTGAGAATAACAAATCCTATGTGTATTTGATCTTGTGTGTTCAAGTGTGCAGGTTAACATAGTCCACATGACTCAAGGAGTACTCATGATGTCTGCCCCCAAAATTGAGGCCACAATTCGAAGAGGCTCTCTAGCGCCGGCGGTAGCGATAACGCCCGACGCTAGCGTTGATCTGCGCGATTCCAGCATCGTTTTTAGAAGGAGCTAGCGCCCAGCATTAGCTACTAGCGCTGGCGGTAGCATGGCGCACAAGAGGCATGGAGTAATATGTTGCCACGGATTGAAGATCCTGCCGCGCAAAACATTTCCTAATCTGGGCTAGCGCCAGCGGTAGCGCTAGCGCCAGCAGTAGCGTAAAGGCTATAAATTGGATGCTTTGGCTCCGAATTCTTCATCCTCCTCCAATCCCAAACTCCAGAGCTTCGTGCCACAGCAGAGAGAGGAAGATTCAGAGCGATACTCCCACAATTCCATAAAGCCTTAAGGAGATCCGTGGAGAAGATTTCAACACGCGTCATAATCGTGACGAAAGGCTGCATCGACTATGATAATACTCTGCGGGCCTTCGTCCACTTCTCCAAGAGATCCACATAGAGGGAGTTTTTATATTATTGTCTTTTCATTTCATATCTTTTCTATAAACGGTAGTGAAATCGCCTCATGTTGGCGACTAGGTCTAGGGTAGGACTTAGGGCTGAAATTCGCCTCGTGTTGGCGACTAGATCTAGGCTAGGTCTAGGGGGTGCTCGAGGCCTTTCTGGGGATAGATTGGCTAGAGCGGCTTGAAGCCGTATCTGGGGAGAGATCGGCTAAAGCCAACCGGTTCGTGGGGATACGAGTCGGTATAGAAAACGAAAAAGAATTTTTATTAGTCGCCTCCGATTTCTAGCCTCATAGAAATCAAGTTTTGTAAAACATTATTTGATATTAATAAAGCATATCTCTTTATTATTGTTTTACTTGATGTCTCTTTATTAATCTTGCAATATTCCGAAATTTTTCTAAATATAATCTAAAGTTTTTGAAAACCCTTATTCACCCCCCCTCTAAGGGCGCCGACCGATCCAACAAGTGGTATCAAAGCGGTTTTATTCCAATCGGCTTAACAACCGGGAATAATGGCGTCTCATGATCTCGCTTCAACTAGTGGGGAAAATTTTTGTGAAGAGGAAAAATCACCTGCACCACCTTTATTTGAAGGGACAAATTATAAAGGATGGAAAATCTTAATTAAAAAATTTATTAAAACTTTAGACATCGAAGTTTGGAATTTAGCAATAGCAAGACCCGCAAATGAATCAAATAAAAAAGAACTTCAATTAAATGCAAAAGCTAAACACTATTTATTTTGCGGTCTATCAAATGAAATTTTCAAATTAATATATTGTTTTTCAAGTGCATATAAAGTATGACATTTTCTTGAAGAAATTTATGATTCTACAGGTATGGAACAATCGCAAGAACCGGAGAATACGCAATCATGCACAACTCTTCAAGAATGCCCTCCTTATGACGAATCAATGGAGCACACATCAAAAGAAAGAGATAAAGCAATCTTACTTTTGGAAGAGGAGTGCCAAGAAGAAGACAAAGGAACATTATGTTCAAATCCTCCCTCATCCAAAAGCAATGTAAGGAAATCAAACTTCATCGCTTGTACTTCCATTTCTACTTTACAATTGCTTCCAACTACAAAGCGCAAAATTAAGAAATTAAAAAATGCTAATAAACATTTGCGCTTAGAAAATAAAAATTTAAAGGCAAAAATTAATGAAAAATCAAATTTATCTAGTTCTACACATTGCTCCTTAGTAGAAAACACCACAACTTGTGTAGAATATAATGAATTAAAAGAAAAGCACAAGAAACTTGAAAAGGATTTTATTTTAGTAAAAGAACAAAATGAAAAATTATGTTTAGAAAATTCATCTTTGATAAATGATTGTGCTATGTGAAAAGAATATAAAATTGAAATTAAAGAGATGGATGAAACATTTGATGAATATAGAAACAACTATCAAGATCATATTGATTCAATTGTTTCCATTCTTAAAAACAGCACAATCGCTTATAATAAAGTTAGACATAATTTAATGATTAAAAATAATGAATTAAAAACTAAAATCAACTTGCTTAAGGAAATCATAAAGAAAAACTCTCAAAACATACAATCTCAAAATAATGCAAAATCCAAAAGCAAGTTGAATATGATTTCTTATAAGTTGAACAAGCCAAGCAATAGAAATAACAAACCTCAAAAATTGAAAATGAAATTCCAAAATATAATCATTACTATCATTTACAACATCAATCTTCTCCCAACATAAAATTAAATGCTCACAAATTTCCTATGAACAACACTTTTAATAATCATTACAATCATAATCATCAATCTAAAGATAATCTCAATGGAAATTTGATGAATACGAATAACATTAAACCAAGGTTTGAATGGAGGCCTAAAATTAAAAATGAAACATTCACTTCACATGAAAGGACTCATTCATCTTTGTCTTCACAAAAATCATCACGATGCATTTGGGTACCCAAAGGAACCATCACTCATGGTCCTCTTTGGATACCTAAATCTCTTATCCATTAGGTATCATCAATTGCATGAAGTAGAATCCTTTCAAAATGAAGTATACAAAGTTCTACTTCATGATATGCTTTCATGTCTTTTAATTTTTCTTATTTTTCATATTTCTTTTAAACTATCATGTCATGGTCATCCTATACAATATTGAAAATATGATTTTATCTCTTAAAAGCTTAATATGGTTTTATAAAGCAAATTGATCAAAATTCAAAATCATATTTTGATGACCTATCTTTTATTATTATATTCATTGCTTCTAAATATCTTATATTATCCATATGAATCAAACTCTAAATTTGCTATAAGATATTTCAAATTAAATCCGGTTACTAGATTTTTAGCCTTCACCAACAAGTGGATAAAGTTCTGAATTTGCTATAAGATATTTATCTAAATTAAAAAGAAAAACACATAAGACATATTGAAAGATTAATTGTCATAAATATTGATGCCATACGCACCACCATGATCTATTGATATCTTTTGCTAAAACTTTCTAAAATCATAATTCATATCAAGAATCATCTATCACATTTTATATAATGACAATTGGTATTATAATTGCTTACTATGGTTGGTATATTATGTGTGTATTGTGATTTATTTCTAGTTTAGACCTTTGAATCATTTTGATATCAAATCAAATAGAATTGTCACTCCATTCTAGGTCTCTAAGTTGAAACACAATCAAATCTTGGTATAACATTAATCTCAAATTTATCATTCTAACATTGCCACCTAAAGAATATTTGTGTCTATGTTAGGCTTTATTTGTTTACCAAGATATACAGACTGGGTATTCTCATCTAGGGCTTATCCATAGTATGATTGTGCATGAACATTATTGTTAATCTCTAAAATCATGCATATTTGATTTGTTCAAACATGATATCTTGGGTTTTCATTTCCTATTTTTTTCAAGTTATAAGCACAAGTCTTTAGGAAAGTCAAAATGAAAACATAAGTAAATATATCTCATGCAATGATTATTTGTCATGTATAAAAGAAATCGCTAACGTTTCATGCAATTTGGACCATCCAAAACATTTCTTAAAAATCTACAACTTCAGCATGGAACTACTATTGGGACACCTAATCAAGTTCAAGCATCAAAATTTTCAAAACCATAAAAAATCACTTACTGTTTCCCGCGCTAGCGCTAGCGTAGGCGCTAGCGTCAAGGTTCATTTTTCTATAATTTTAAAATTTTGAAAAATCCCTAAAAATATACTAATCTATATGTACTATTTAGTTTTGCACTTCGGATTTTATTTTATTTTTGAAATATCAAATACAAAAATATAAAATCCAAATTACAAAAAAAAATATGTTCTGTCTTTTTTTTTGTCATTTGTTTAAAATCTATTTCCTAAAGCAAAAATCAAATACAAAAATATAAAACAAAAAATTTATAAAAAATCAGTTTTTGAACTTAACTTTTTACTTGTATCTTGCGAAAGGGTGATTGGGCTATCATCTCATCATATCACCTAGTACCGGGCGAACCTCTCACAAGGTAGTCCTCGGGAAGTCCAAGATCAATTTTATAAGTTCAAACTTTAAATAAAAATTATTTTTCAAAAAATACTGTATGGACTTTATTGTAAAAATCAAGCATGATTTAATATATTAATTAGTACTTCTATAATGTTGCGATTTATCATCTCAAACTACTTTGAACATTGTTTTCATCATGCTTAGATATATCTATTAATATGTGCATCAATTATATGTTAAAGGTTGTGTAGGATCAGACTTAGCATGCCTCTAAGTATGAGAAATGTTTTATGTTTGATAATGATAGATATTCACTCACTTTTTGGCATTGTCTACATAAGGTTTAATTTAAGAATGCTTGTGTATGTTTATGTATTAGTACAATGAATTAAAATTGCACAAGTATCTTACCTACACTCCTTTATTTGCACTTTTAAAAGTTAAGAAAAGTGGTTATCTTTTTCATAAATTATATTGGTTTGCAAAATAAGTGTATTCGGAGAACTTTGTACAAAACAAAATCATAAAATAAAGTGACAAAGATAACTCCACCAAGCACTACTTGAACCTCCTGATAAGTCTTAATAAGCGTTGTGAGGTTGAGCACCTTGGAAAGAATAATAAAGTATCTTGTGCAAACCATAACTTTCTTTCAAAATAAAAACCACTTATTCTTAAGTACACCGGATCACAATAAAAATCAATCTTGAAGAATAAAACTATGTGATCCCCCAAGCACTACTTTGCACCCTGATAAGTCTTGATGAGCATTGTGTGTGCAGAGCACCTTGGTAGTTGTACATTTTTCTTTGTGCATTGAAGTGAGTAGAAGTAAAATTATTTGTGTTTTATTGTGCTCTTTACTTTACATATTACTTGTATTTTTGATTAAAACATTTGTTTACTCTATTCAAAATACACTTTTATGCACATCATTATCTTCCATAACACTTCTTCTCATGAGTATTGGATCCTAATGCTAATTCTATACTACTCTTTATTTATGAAATGCACTAGATAACCTAGCATGTTTTCTACAATGTTTGGTATGTTTTGAAATTGTGAATTAAAGTAACATTATAGTAATCTCTTTTTGATAAGATTATTTCATGCTTGGTTACTGTATTGTCAAAATAAAAATTTTAAATGCAAAATGATTTACAAAAACATCTTCTTTTTGAAATTGAACTCATATATCTTTTTATGAACCATCATTGATTACCATAAGATGTTTTTTGTACTTCTATATGTCTTCTGCATCATAACCATATAATTGTTTTACCTTGCACTTTAATACTTATTTAAAATCTTTCATCTTGTGTGCATCATCACTTGAATCTTCAAATTCCTTTCTTGCAACAAGTGGTAGACTTGCTTGGTAAACTTTATATTGGTTGAATTTTTTTTGCTTATAACTCTGATCTATTTCTATTCTAAACATTCCTCCAACAAGTGAAATATTGCTTATAAAACATCTCTTTTTTAACTTAAACTCTTATTTAGTATTATGATGTTTCTTTTTCGAAATCTTCCGCAATACTCAAACTCTGATTCATTCATGAATTTCAATATAGCTATGTGAGTTTTATTTCAAAAATTCAAATAAAAATATAAACCCATATGCTATGATATTTCCCATTAGATTTAAATGCTTAATGTTTCCAATAATTGTTATCCATGACTTCATTTCTCACCATAGCGGGGGCGTAGGGTTGTAGACATTAGATAACCTTATCTCTAGTCATGTCTTGTCCTTAACCGGGGAGGGTTCCAGTGGGGCCTTGCGAGGCACTGGGGGAAAAGAGTGCTAGGTTAAATTTTTATCTAGTGTTTGCATATGGGATTAACACCCCAACCTACGGCATGTTTGCAGCTTCTCATGCCCATCCGTCACTTAGTGCGGGGCTAGGGTGTTGACATATTGTCTGGGTAGATTGGTTACTTGGAAATCATGATTTTTTTTAGGCTTAAAACTCTTATTTAAAGGGAAAATCATTATTTTTTGCTAAACTCTGATTTATAAAAGGGGGAGAACTACAAACAAAAGGGATAAAATAAGTCATAACTCTGATCATTTTCAATGAAAGACAAGTCTAAAACTCCTTATCATTTACTTAAAAAGCTCGATCATGCCTTCTCTTTTATTTACACATTTTTAGTGCTTTGTTTCCCTACCCACTTTTGCTAATAACAAAGGGGGAGAACTAACATGATAAAATGCAAAAGGGGGAGAACTAATAATGATAAATGTAACCCGCTATCATAAACCCAACATGACAAATTCAGTTGATAGCATACATATTAAGGGAGCATTCACACAGGGGGAGCATATATTTAGGGGGAGCAATTCTAAATGCTAAAATCAATAATCATCCTACAGTCATCACTCTCACACACACACAAGTATAGTCTCATCATGCTTATTTATTAATGCTTTGATTTATCATTAATGGATTTTTTATTATCAAAAGGGGGTGTTTGTTGGAACACGGTCTTCCGCATCTCCTAAGTTTGAGAATAACAAATCCTATGCGTATTTGATCTTGTGTGTTCAAGTGTGCAGGTTAACATAGTCCACATGACTCAAGGATTACTCATGATGTTTGCCCCCAAAATTGAGGCCACAATTCGAAGAGGCTCTCTAGCGCCGGCGGTAGCGATAGCGCCCGACGCTAGCGTTGATCTGCGTGATTCCGGCATCGTTTTTAGAAGGAGCTAGCGTCCAGCGTTAGCTACTAGCGCTGGCGGTAGCATGGAGCAAAGAGGCATGGAGCAATATATTGCCACAGATTGAAGATCCTGCCGCGCAAAACGTTTCCTAATCCGGGCTAGCGCTAGCGCCAACGGTAGCGTAAAGGCTATAAATTGGATGATTTGGCTCCGAATTCTTCATCCTCCTCCAATACCAAACTCCAGAGCTTCGTGCCATAGCAGAGAGAGGAAGATTCAGAGCGATACTCCCACAATTCCATAAAGCCTTGAGGAGATCCGTGGAGAAGATTTCAACACGCGTCATCATCGTGACGAAAGGCTGCATCGACTACGATCATACTCTGCAGGCCTTCGTCCACTTCTCCAAGAGATCCACATAGAAGGAGTTTTTATATTATTTTCTTTTCATTTCATATCTTTTCTGTAAACGGTAGTAAAATCGCCTCGTGTTGGCGACTAGGTCTGGGGTAGGACTTAGGGCTGAAATTCGCCTCGTGTTGGCGACTAGATATAGGCTAGGTCTAGGGGGTGCTCGAGGCCTTTCTGGGGATAGATTGGCTAGAGCGGCTTGAGGCCTTATCTGGGGAGAGATCGGCTAAAGCCAACCGGTTCGTGGGGATACGAGTCGGTATAGAAAATGAAAAAGAATTTTTATTAGTCGCCTCCGATTTCTAGCGTCATAGAAATCAAGTTTTGTAAAACATTATTTGATATTAATAAAGCATATCTCTTTATTATTGTTTTACTTGATGTCTCTTTATTAATCTTGCAATATTCCGAAGTTTTTCTAAATATAATCTAAAGTTTTTGAAAACCCTTATTCACCCCCCCCCCCCCCTCTAAGGGCGCTGACCGATCCAACAATTCTGTAATCGAAAAAGTCTCTCTTTTATACTCCTCTGCAATTTTGCATAAAAGCCCTCATTGATTATTCCATAATCAATTTCCCAGTTTGAAAATGTTGATAGAATTGGCATAATATTTTATCATAAATGTCTTGTCGTTCTTGGAACTTGCAAAATATTGAAGAAATAATACTCTTCATTAAATACTGTGCAATGGCATTATTCTGTAGAGAATATCTCATTTATTACTCCTTGATTAAGGCACAAGATGAGTTGCATGCACATTCCCCGCATTTCAATTTTTGAGAAAGTCGGCGCATTAAATGCACCTCAGCATTTGTTACGACGATAAATTTCTTCTAGTTGATATCGTCTTGATCATCTCACGATATGTAATCTTCACGAAGATATCGTTGACATACTTCTTTCTTCAAGACTTTACTTTATATCTCAGCAATATTGCTTCTTCTAGACGATATCATCGAGATGTTTCTTTCTATATGACTTAGACTTATTCTTCAAGTCGATAATATTTCTTTAAGACGATATAGTCTTGATCTTCAAGATGATATAAAATATTCAAGTCGATGTTGTCTACATGATTCTTTCTTCAGAACTTAATGAGTTATCTCGACGATATGTCTTCAATCTTCAAGCTCTTCAAGACGATATCGTCGAGATATCTAAACTTAGCTTTCTCAACGATAAACTTTCTTCAGATGATATCATCGTGACTGTATCAACGATATGTTTCCTTTCTTAACGATTTTTCTGCTGAGTCTTGAGATGATATTTTACTTAGTGAATTTTCATTTCTTTTATAATGTTGATACTAGTGATTTAGATTTAATGCATCTGTCACAACATAAACTTAAACATATCATCAAAACAACTTGGCTTATCTGTACATGTGTTCCTTTTTCAATCTAGAAACATTTAGGGCATAATACCCAACAATCTCCCTCTATTTGAAGAAGCTAAAACTACAAGTATAGATAGGCCTGACTAACAAATATAATCAGTAACAATCAATCAAACATTTAATTACTACATATATTGATTAACTATAGTCCCATGCATTAACAATATATTAGATAAAAAATGTAAAACATAGAAATGTGCATGTGATTTCTAGAATCCTTCTTCTTCAATCCTCCTGAACAGCTTTTCCTTTCCCAAATGGTTCAACTTTCTTGGATTGCTCAGCTTTAGCCAACTTCTGCATTTACCTTTCAAAATAGTTATAAGGCTTAGGATGATATTTGAGAGGAGCATGAGCAGGCATTGAAGTATCTCCCATCTTAACTTTGTTCCAATAATTCCTTCAACCAGCTTCACTAATCTCATATTTGTGCCATTCTTTTGACCTGTAGAATTACCCTTGTCATGCTTTCCCTGCTAATATAGAGTCCAAGTATTTACGATGATATCCCTTGAGCAAGGACTCCATTCTTCAAAATTTGGATTTTTCTTTACTTCCTCCATTCTCTTCCATTTAGCTTCTTGCTCTTTAGAATCAATAGGTTGTCTTTTGCTTTTCCTAACCTGCACACTCCCACTGACATGCCCATTAACAAAGTATCCTTGATAGCTGTCAAGCTCTTGATATTGCTTTGGAAGAACTTCTGGCATTGTACTATAGGTGGGTCCTTCAAAGAGACTGCCTTCTGAAATGGGATGTCGATAGGCCATCCCATAGTCAATAGGCTCAAGTTCCATAGAAAATCTTACTTCATTGGCAATCCACATGACATGATGGATTGACATTATCTCCCCCTTTCTGGCTTCTGAAAATATGTCTTTAGAAAGAGCTGCATAGGAGGCCTGAATTTGTCTGGATAGAAGATTATTCAGATTACCAATGGTATCCATAAGAGTGCCTTGAGATGTTCTCACAGATTGATTACAAGAATTGGAGAGTTGTTCTTGGGTGACTTGAAATTGATGAAGTAAGGTTTCACCAACATTGTCCACTAGCTCTTGAGAGACCAGAGAAGAAGATGATACTCTTTGAAGTAAAGTACTGATTGCATTTTCAAAGTCATTAATTTCCACATCTTGCTTTTATATAATGGCCTGCTGATTTTCTCTTAGAGTAGACAGTCTATCAAGAACAATGTTCAGTTGATGTCCAATTACATAAGTAGCTTGAGTGATGTTGGCTATTTCAGTTCCGGTATTAGCCACAGCGTTGGCAGTAGTGTGATACATATTAATATTTTGATGATTGAGATGTTGGATGTCTTCTTGCAATAAATATATCCTGGCAAATAGTTCATTCTTGCAACCTGTAACAACATTATTTATATATGCTTCAAAATGTTCTCTTTGTCTATTTAGTAGAGCTTCCATTTGGGACAGAAATTCAGTTGATGGGACTATGGGAGTTGTGTTGGTTGGAGGATGTTGCTCATCTTCTATCCTTGGAGGTGAAGGCTGCACTGTGAGTTGAGGAGTAGACTCCCCCTCCATTGTTGCAGGAATTTTAGAGGGGTGCTCATATTCTTCTTCTTAATTTAGATGCATGTCATCAATGAGAAGTTCATTCAGTGATCTGTCAAACTCTTTTAGTTCTCCAATAACTTTATGTCCGCCACTTTGACTTTTCTCAGATTTTTCAAATTTCACATTCAAAACAACTTCTTGATCAGGTATCAGTACATGTTCTGGATTCACCTCCTCTTTAGGTACTAGAGCACTGTCCATCAAAGTTGTATTTTATCTCACAGGCTCCCCATCAATAAGAGTCAGGGGTTCCTGAGCAACTACAGGGACTGGGGCAGCGGGTTCTGGAAACTTTAGCACTTTGAAATGAAGTTTGATCTACTTCCTTCTTGGTCAACTTCTTCTCCCACATACTTACTATCTTTACATCAATATTTTTGAGATAGTGGAGAGGGTGGATTCTAAATCTTTTAGGTGATCAGGGATGCAATTTTTGAGATACAGAGATAAGATTCTGCCAAGGTTTGGAGATCTTATGTGTTCTTTAATCTTTTCAAACACAATGTTCCCCCAGTCAAGCCTCTTGTTCAGGATCACTTAGACCATTACTTCAAACATCCCTTTGGATACTCTATCATGTGAACCTATTTTACACAGCAGCAATTTCCTAATAATGTTTGTGAGTAATTTTCCTTGTTTGTTCATATGCATTCTCTGTAAGCTTCCATAAGGTTTGTTTTCAAATCCATAGCATCTTAGCCCTTCAGAGACATCTGCTTTAGTGACTTCTTCTTCTTCATCATCCTTATTAATGTCAGTGAGTTGTAGGGCTTTGGATAAACTTACTCCAGTTACATTAATATGTTATCTAGCCACAATAGCGTGAATAGCTCTTTTAGATTTACTTAAGTCAGTGTTCTCATAAAACGCAAAGACGACAGAGTTGTAGATATAGGTTGGCTCTGCGAGGATGTACTCTAACTCAAAAGCATACAGAAGGGTTATTACCATATCCAAATCGGATTCAGTCTTTTCAAAACCATCCTTCAAAAGTTCTCCACCAAATGGAATTTTCTCTTCTGTCTTTTTCAGCGCCATTTCTTTAGTAGAGAGTCGTCGGAAGGAAGGAGATGAAAGAGAGATTCTAGGATTTTGTGTGTGTACGTAATTTCTATGCTTACACAATGTCTAATATATACAATTATGCATTGGGAAGGCAAATAGGCGCGTACCTTTTTAAATCCTCCCGTATCGTTTTGTGAATCCTAGAATATCAGCGCAATAATGACGTTGACGTGTCCTGTGATATCATTTTGTCATCCTGATTGAGTTTTGTCGTCGAGAGTGTCGTTGAGATTTCTTTATCCTTGTTGTCGAAATCATTTCAACTTTGTCGTCGAGACTGCATCAATGTCGTCTTGATCATCAAGACAATATTCTTTGTGTAAGCTATTTTCCTCTAGACGATTTTCAGTTATGCCTTATTCAAGCTTTCTGGTTTTCCTATCTTCAAAACAAAAGTTGTCAGACTACTTTAGGGTGGACCTTGTGTGAGATCCAGCCCATTATCAAAATATTTCACATCTTTTGATAGAGGATATAAGGAATTCGACATGCCCAATTTAAGAACTTAACATCCCCATTTCAATTTTGAATTGATTGAGCTTTGACTCATCAAGGGGCTTAGTAAAAATGTCAGTTATCTGCCTTTCAGTATAGACACACTCGAGGAAGATGTCCTCCTTTTCTACATGCTCCCTAATAAAATGATATCTAATTTCAATATGCTTTGTTCTACTACGTGCCACGGGATTCATAGCAATAGAAATGGTACTTGAGGAATCACAGAAGAGAGGTATTCTCTTTATCTGCAGATTGTAATCCTCTAATTGGTGTTGAATCCAAAGAATAAGTTGTGCACAACAGCTACCAGCAGAAATATATTCTGACTCATCTATGGAGATAACAATGCTATTTTTCTTTTTGTTACTCTAGGACACAAGCCTTCTCCCCAAAAACTGATAAGTTCCTGAAGTAATTTTCCTGTCCTCTTTGCACCCAGCAAAGTCTGCTTTAGAATATCCACATAACTCGAAGTCATCTAACATAGGATACCAGAGCCCTAAATTTGGAGTACCCTTCAAATATCTTAAAATTCTTTTCACAGTTGAGTAATGAGATTCTTTGGAGTTAACTTGATACCTTGCACAGACACATGTGACAATCATGATGTCTGGCCTACTAGCAGTAACATAGAGCAATGAGCCAATTATGCTTCTATACATGGACTCATTATAAGGTTTCCCTTTTTCATCCTTGTCTAGAGACATATTTGTACACATAAGAGTTCTCAAAGGGGTAGAATTCTCCATTCCAAATTTTTTTATGATGTCCATTGTAAATTTGGTCTGAGAAATGAAAAATACTTCCTCATATTGCTTTACTTGGAGAGCTAAGAAATACTTGAGCTCTCTCATACTGCTCATCTCAAACTTACTTTGCATGAGTTTAGCAAACTTCCTGCAATGCCTCCCATCTGTTGATCGAAATATGATGTCATCAACATATATTTGAACCAATAAAATATGGCCCTTCAACACTCTCAAGAAAAGAGACTTATCTATTCTCCCCCTTGATAACTTGTTTTCAAGGAGAAAGGTAGACATTGTCTCATACCAAGCCCTTGGAGCTTGCTTCAAGCCATATAAGGCTTTCTTTAGAAAATAAACATGGTCAGGAAAGGTAGGAGAGATAAAACCTGGTAGTTAAGCTACATAGACTTCTTCTTTCAAATCTCCATTTAAAAATGCTGATTTTACATCCATCTGATAGACTTTGAATCCATTGTATGCAGCATAAACTAGGAAAAATTTGATTGCCTCTAGTCTAGCTACAGGAGCAAATGTTTGATCAATGTCTATCCCTTCCTCTTGTTTGTAGCCTTTGGCCACCAATCTTACTTTATTCTTCGCAATGACTCCATCTTTATCCATTTTATTTCTGTAGACCCACTTTGTTCCAATGACATTATGCCCTAGTGGCTTTGGAACAAGCTTCCAAACTTTGCATCTCTTGAATTTATTGAGGTCTTCTTGCATGGCCATAATGTAGAATTAATCTTGGTTGGCCTCATCAAATTTCTTTGGCTCTAGTTGTGATAGAAAACCGAGGGGCAAGTTCTCATTCAGAGCATTTCTTCTAGTTCTAACTCCATCATTAAGCTCACCTATTATCTGATTTGTTGAATGACTTCTAAGATGTCTCACAGCTATAGGCATCTCACTTGATGGTTCTTCTATTTCAGTAACTTCTTCAACTCCTGCTTCATGATTTTCATTTTGGAGATTTGGTTCTTTAGTAGTCTCTTTTTCTGTTTCTGGAATAGATTCCAGTGTGGAAGGCTCATTCTTATCAATTGTTTATCCTTCTCTGATTTCAAGGGTCTCTAATCTTGCTACAATTCCTGCACTGGATGAACTAGAAAAAGGATTATGCAGCATGCTGCTCTCATCGAAAACAATATGTACATATTCCTCAATTGTAAGAGCATTCTTATTAAAGACTATGTAGGCTTTGCTAGTTTTGATATATCCAACAAAGATACCTTCATAACTCTTTGCAGAGAACTTGGTAATGTAATGCTTATTATTTTTCAGCGCATAACATTTACTTCCATAGATTTGAAGTAAGCTAGTCAAGTCTTCTTACCCTTAATCAGCTCATAAGGAGTCTTATTATGGTTCTTATTGATGAGTGCTCTATTCTGTTCATGACATGCAGTATTGACTGCCTCAACCCAAGGATATTCTGGGAGTGAGGAGTCACTTATCATGGTCCTACTAGCTTCAATAAGTGTTCTATTTTTCCTCTCAGCCACCCCATTCTGTTGGGGTCTTCTGGGAGAAGAAAACTCTTGTAGGATACCTTCTTTTTCACAAAATTTAGTCATTGAACCAGACTAAAATTCAGTTCCATTGTCACTTCTGATTTTGACCACAGAACTGTTTATTTTATTCTGAATTTGTTTGACAACATTCTTGAATGTACTTAGGGTATCCGACTTGTGTTTTAAAAAGAACACCCAGGAAAACCTAGAGTGATCATCAACAATAAGTAGTCTATAAGTCATTCCTCCTAAGTTGTGCACTACCATAAGACCAAATAAATCCATGTGCAAGAGGTATAAGCACCTAGTTGATTGTTTGTCCTGTATGCTTTTGAATGAGGTTCTTGTTTGCTTGCCTATTTGGCATGCACGACAAGGACTCATCTCTAAATAATTCATCTTAGGAGCATCCCTTACCAAATTTTCTGTCATTAATTTCTTAAGTGACTTGTAATTAATGTGGGCTTATCTTGTGCCACTTTACACAAGCAGACATTCCATCATTTTTCATAGGACATACATGATCATTCTTTCTAATGCAAATGAAATTCAAGCAATAAATATTGCCACTCCTAGTGCCTGTTAAAATAGATTCAGAATTCTGAGAGTCCTTGATCAGGCACTCATCCTTGTGGAAAGCAACAATATATCCCTAATCATATATTTGACTTATGCTAATGAGGTTATGTTGTAAAACTTCAACATAAGCTACCCTTGTGATAGTGATACTACCATTAGTAATATTACCATAGCCTTTGACTACACCTCTATCAGATCCTCCAAATTTTTCTTTGGGTCCATCTTCTACAGGTGAAAACTCCTTCAAGAGGCCTCTAGTTCCAGTCATGTGCCTGGAACACCCACTGTCCAAATACCACACAGGAGTCTTTGTGGATTTTGTGCATACCTGGTTGTGATGAATTTTATCACAACATTGTTCATCTGTGCAGGCCATAGCTGCTATATGGCTATCTAATTCTGATGAGGAGCACTCAGTGTCACTGTCACTGAGTGTTATCACTTTCTTTGCCAAAAAGATTTTCTATGACTTCTTTCTCTTTGAGTGATTTACTTCTTCACTTTTCTCTTGTCGCTTGAATGGACATTCAGCAATGACATGTCCATGCTTTTTGCAGTTGTAACAAACAATGTTAGAAAAAATATGTTTGCTAGATTTGGATTCATACCTGTCTGATCTGTATTTCCTCCCACACTTGTCTTCTCTCCTGGAACTAGAGGGTGAAGCTTCATGTCTTTTGTTCCCTCTTCTTCTGTTTCTCAGCAGTTTCTTAAACTACTTGGTGAACAGTGAGAGATCTTCATCAGAGAGTCTGAGTTGAAGTTGTTTGAGGTCTCTTCCTTGGAGACACAGACAGGCTCCACTATCTTGTGCTTTCTAGAAGCTTCAGCTTTAAAGGCCACTGCCTTTTCTCTATTGTGAGCCTTGGATCTTTCCTCTTCAGCCGTTCTAGTATTCAACTATAGCTCATATGATAGGAGCTTGCCATATAGCTGTCGAGGCTCTATTGCTCCTAGTTTGCCAACTTCCCTGATGGCACACAGCTTCATGTCTCATTCTTTATTCAAAGATCTCAGGAACTTGTCATTGAGCTCATAATTGGTGAACTATCATTCATAGGTTTTGATCCCTTAATAATCCTTAAAAACTTTTCATAGGAGGAAGCTATGTCATCCTTCTTGTCTTGCCCGAAGGATTCATACTCCTGATTCAGAAGGGATTTTTCTATCATTCCTGACCTCTTCTATTCCTTCCATGTATACAACTAATAACTCCCACATTTCCTTTGCTGTTTTGGAGTGAATTAGGTTCTGAAATATAGAATCATCAATTGCATTGACAATGATGTTATTAACCCTTTTGTTCATGGTGACCAAGACTACTTCATCCTTAGTGAACTAAGATAAGGTTTTAGGAATAGGGACTATTGTAGGGCCCATAGGAATAGTCATGGGAATATAGGGTCCCTCTTCTACAGCTGAGTGGACTCTAGGAACTGAGGCTTCCATGTACAATCTGATCCTCTGCTACCAGATCAAAAAATTCTCTTTGGTGCAGATGGGCAGCTTCATTGAGCTCATTTCTTTACGATGCTCACCAGCAAATGTATATGATCACAACCCAATAAATTTGTAGATCTTGTTCTATGTTGTTAATCCTTTGAACTCAACCTAGCTTTGATTCCAATTGAAAGATATGGGTTTGATTAAACTACACCTAGAGTGGGGGGGGGGGGGGGGGGGTGAATAGGTGTTTTCAAAGATAATTGCTACTTTAAAGTCTAGCTAGCACAACACAGAAGCTACACAGAAAACACATCAGATTTATTGTGGTTCCCTACAAGACAATGTGTCTAGAGATAGTCCACTATCCCTCCCACCTATCTAGTAATGAGCTAGATTAGGCAACTTCTCCCACTTCTTAGATCTCTTCTCAATAAGCAGATCTTATAACTCAGGCTCACAAAGAACCCTACCAAAAACTCAGACTTTACAAGTCTTACAATAACTCAGATCTTCACTAAGATCCTGCCAAACTCAGGCTCACAAAGAACCCTACCAACAACTCAGATCTGTTACAAGATCCTACAAGCCCAGGCTCATACAGAACCCAACAGAATAAGACATAAGAGTTTGTTGTTGTAGAAAAGAAGGCTTTATGGTAAAAGTTTTAACTGGTCAGACTTCTTCTTCTTCTTGCAAATATAAGCCTAGAGATCTTGTGAATCACTGAACCTTTCTATAGAATCTTCTCTTGATCTTCACAACACAACAAAGAAGTCTTCTTCTTGTTAATTCTTTTCTCTCTTTTCTGTTAGTATGTCTGAGAATAATCGTGAGAGAGAATGCTAAAAAAACAAGTCGTTCTGTAATAAAAAAAGTCTCTCTTTTATACTCCTCTGCAATTTTGCATAAAAGCCCTTATTGATTATTCCATAATCAATTTGCCAGTTTGAAAATGTTGACAGAATTGGCATGATATTTGATCATAAATTTCTTGTCATTTTTGGAACCTGCAGAATATATAAGTAATAATATTCTTCATTAAATACTATGCAACTGCTATATTCTGTAGATAATATATCATTTATTACTCCTTGATTAATGTAGAAGATGAGCGGCGTGCACATTCCCTACATTTCAATTTCCGAGAAGTTCGGCGCATTAAATGCACCTCAGCATCTGTTACGACAATATATTTCTTCTAGCCACTGATATCATCTTAATCATCTCAACGATATGTAATCTTCAAGACGAAATCATCAACATACTTCTTTCTTCAAGACATTACTTGATATCTCAACGATATTGCTTCTTCTTGATGATATCGTTGAGATTTTTCTTTCTATATGACTTAGACGTATTCTTCCAGTCGATAATATTTCTTCAAGATGATATCATTTTGATCTTTTAGACGATATAAAATCTCCAAGCCGATGTTGTCTACATGATCCTTTCTTCAGGACATAATGAGTTATCTCGATAATATGTCTTCAATCTTCAAGTTCTTCAAAACGATATCGTCGAGACATCTGAACTTAGCTTTCTCAACGATAAACTTTCTTCATACGATATCGTCGAGACTTTCTCGACAATATGTTTCCTTTATTAATGATTTTTCTGTTGAGTCTTGAGACGATAATTTACTTAGTGAATATTCATTACTTTTATAGTATTGATACTAGTGATGTAGCTTTGATGCATCTGTCACAATATAAACTTAAACATATCATCAAAAACAACTTGGCTTATCTGTACTTGTGTTCCTTCTTCAAATCTAGAAACATTGAGGGTGTAATACCCATCAGAGTCTACATAAAGTTTGTAAATAAACTTATTAAAACTGTACGATCTTTCTGAGATCTGAGTTCTACAGTTCTCAAGCGGAATCTGAGTTGTAGGGCTCTGTCTGGCCTGAGCATAGGAGACATTGTCTTTGAGGTCGGAAGTTTGTTAGTGCTTCTGAGTTGTAGGATCTTGCGAGATCTGAGGTAGGAGACTTGGTCTTTGAGGTAGGAAGCTGGACATGGCTTCTGAATTGTATGGTCCTTTGGACCCGAGGTAGGAGATGCGGCCTCTGAGTTGTAGGATCTGCAGATCTGAGATTTATGGAGATTATCAAGTCTATCACACTACTAGATAGGAGAAGGGGGACAGTGGAGTACCCATAGACACATTGTCTTGGGGAACCACTATAAATATCATGTGTCTATGATGTGATTGATTTGTAATTGTTGCACTTACATTTATTATTCCGCAAAGTTTTTAAAATAGCCGACGTAACCTATTTACCCCCTCCATATGTGAAGACACCCCTGGAATTTCAAAATCTTCTCAATCTCTCCAAGTGCAAGGAATTTCTCTGATTGGAAGCTGCAGATCAAGTATTATTCTTCAATTTTAAAGGCCCATCTCTCAGATTCAAGAAGACGTTCTTTTTAGAGAAGACTTATTTCCAGATCTAACTGTTGATTAAGAGGAAGTTATTCTTATCAAAGCTTTAAGAATACTCAACTACTTTGAAGATCAATCTTTTTGAGTCTAGAAATACTTGTAAATAATATTTGTAAAATTAATGTTGTATGATTCATTGTGAGCCTGAGGTAGGGTTCTGTTGTGAACCTGAAGTAGGAATCATGTATAGAATCCGAGATACGATCCTGAGCTAGGGGATCTGAGGTATGGAACAAGATTGTGTTTCTGAGGTAGAGCATTATCTATGAATTATAAGATCTATTGATCTGAGTATTGACGGAGTTTGCCTAGGCTAGCACACTACTAGATAGGTGGAGGGGGAAGTTGAGTACCTATAAAGGGGAACCACGATATATCGTTGTGTCCTTGTGCAATGAGATTGTTTATGGTTGTGCATTATTTTTATATCTGCTGCTAAAAAGAAAAAGTGTCAAACACTTATTCACCCCTAGGTGTATTTAGACTATCCCTAATCTTTCAAAAATTATATATATATATATATATATATATATATATATATATATGTTGTGATGTAATCAAGCCATATTAAAATAGATTCATGCCCCCACCATATGGTCTATAAATTATCTTGACCCCTTTTGTAACTCAAGAAGATGTGCAATAAAAATATAATGGAAGACCCACTTTACCCACTTGTTTTTTGTAATTTTCTTAATTCTTTTAAACACTTCAAATGCATCTAATTGGGAATTAAAAAATAAATCCACATATATGTTGAGAAATCATCTGCAATGCAAAAATAATAGTGTGTTCCTCCCAGACATGATTGTCAAGTAGGTCCTCATAGATCACCCTACACGAGCTCCAGTGGTTTCAGAGCTCATAGTTAGATTCATTAGGAAGTCTTGTTGTAGCTTCCCTTGTTAAATGTTATCATCATCTGCCACTTACACTCACTCCTCCATGCATGTCTTCAATGGAGAACAATATGAGTATTGGAGTATAAAGATGAGAACAGTGTTTGAATCCCAAGATCTTATAGAAATGATGTCTGCCACCCAGAACAGAAGGCAAAAGTGGAGGACTTAAACTCAGTCGAGAATGACTGAAAATGGTCAAGCTCTACTCCTACAACAGCAAGTTGTTACAAATCTAATATACCCTCGGATTATGGGTGCCAAAACAATAAAGTAGGCTTGGCAAACACCGGAACAAGAATTTAAAGGTACTAAAAGGTAGTTTCTATTAATTTGCAAACCTTATGGAGGCAGTTTGATAGCATAATGAAGGTAGAAAATGAACGAGTTGTTGATTTTCATGTTTGTCTCACTAATATAATTAATCAACTAAGGAACCTTGGAAAAACTATAAATGATCAAGTTATAGTTACTAAGGCCCTCTAAGCACTGCCCAAATCATTAAATCATGTAGTGGCATCTATTGAAGAGGCAAAACACTTCGAGACCATTCCAATAGCTGAAATAATGGGATCATTGCAATCTCATGAAGATAGAATGTTGCAAACTAATGGTTCAGTTGTTGAACAAGTACTTCAATCAAAACTACATCTTTAAAGGAATTCATCTGAAGAAAAATTCAGAAAAAGATTTGTTCTTTGTTCAAACAAAGGGTCAAAAAACTTTCTTCAAAGGAAAGGAAGTTTCAAATTCAACTCAAATTTGCCAATTATGTCACTATACCAATTATGAAGCAATAAATTGTTACTATAAATGTAAAAGATGCAAGAAACTTACCCACATGGATCGTGAATGTTGGTTAAGAAATAGGAAGCTACAAACTATGCTGAAAAGAATAATACTAAAGATGCCCTATTTTATTCTTCCAGCAAGGGTGTAGAAAACTAAGAAGAGAACTCTATAATTTGGTATGTTGATTCAGGTTACTCCAATCACATGAGTAGTCAAAAATCTGGTTTCATTTCTCTTGATGAAACACATAGAGCCACGATTTACTTTGGAAATGGTAACACTCGACAAATAGAAGGTAAAGATACTATTACAATTACTGCAAAAAATGGGGAAGTAGAGACAATAACCGATGTTCAGTGGGTTCTTATACTAGCTCAAAATTTGTTAAGTACATTACAACGAGTAGAGAATGGGTATACAGTTTTATTCTCAGAAAATAAATGTTTCATCGTCGATTCTTCCACTAATAAAGTTATAGCCTGGCATCAATGGTTCAAAATAAGACCTTCTCATGGGATTTGAGCCAGGTTTGTCATAATGCTATCACACTTGAAATAGGTTGCACAAGTCACTCAATTCTCTGGCATCATAGGCTTGGCCATCTAAATTTGGATGATATGAAGCAACTATAAGCTCTACAAATGGTGAGTGGACTTTTAAATATAAAATATCCAAATCTTTCTACTATATGTATGCAGTATGTAAGGGACATAGGCAAACCTTCAATCATCAATCCAGTTGGAGAAGATGCAAGTAAAGTCAAGCACTGCCAGGAAGAAGATAATGCTCACGTACTGATGTAGTTATAATATCTTGAAAGGCACACTTACCTGCAACATACAAACAATGCTGATGGAAGATAATGAGATATCTTCCATGTAAAATAATACACACACACACATATATATATACATATATATACATATATATATACATATATATATGAATATATATACATATATATATGTATATACATATTTATATGTATATATATATATGTATATACTTATATATATGTATATATATATGTATGTATATATGTATATATATGTATATATATATGTATGTATATATGTATATATATGTATATATATATGTATGTATATATGTATATATATGTATATATATATGTATGTATGTATATATGTATATATATGTATATATATATGTATGTATGTATATATGTATATATATGTACATATATACAGACACACACACACACACATATATAAATATAAATATATATATATGTATATATATGCATGTATATATGTATATATATGTACATATATACAAACACACACAAACATATATATATATATATATATATATAAATATAAATACATATATATGTATATATATATACTTATATATATATTTATATATATACTTATATATATATACGTATATATATAAATATATATATATGTATATATATGTATATGAATAAATATGTATGTATATATGTGTGTGTATATATATATGTATATGTATATAAATATAAATATATATGTGTATATATATGTATATATATATGTATAAATATATATGTATATATGTATGTATATATATATATATATGTATATATATATATATATCTAGTGATGTAATTGAGTCATATTAAAAATGATTCATTCCCCCACCAGCTGGTCTACAATAAAAATACCCTGAAAGACCCACTTTACCCAGTGGCTTTTTTTCATAATTTTGTGTATTTCATTCCAATAGTTCTATTGTAATAAGAGTTCAACTAGTCGATTGTGCACTTGAAGGGTTAAATAAAAAACTAAAAATAAATTTTAGGATCCGTTCGGCCCGCATTCAAGAATTGGTATTGGGAGGAGAAAAACCAATTAAATCGGTTGGTCTTCATGTAAACCTAAAATGTCGCGCAATTCTTACCTATCGCGCCATTATTCTTTGGTTTTCGCTCGAGACAGATCCCGCGACCCCCCTCCGCGATCCGCCCAGGTATGTTGACTGCCTCTTCTTCTTCCTCTCTTCTTCTTCTTCTTCATTCTCTTCTTCCTCTTCCTGTACTCATATCATTAGCACACATCTAGGTTTTTGCTTCTCTCCGCCGCTAGCTGCCTCGCACCCTCGCCTATCCCGTTGTTGCTATCGTCGCTGTCATCGCTGTCGTCGCTGCCGTCGATCCCAGATGCTGAAGGCTGAGGCCATCTATAACCGCCGTCTACGCTCACTGAGTTCACGCCCAGCCACCGGAAGATCTTCTCAACAATCGCCCGCAAGCCGAGCCCCCTATTTCCGCTTCCAGATGCCTCCCCTGCCACCGTCGCTTCTCCCACAACCATACGCTCACCATCAATCTTCTTAATTAGATCATCATCATTAGCTTACTTAAAACTATTTATTTCTTTTGTGGGGTTGATCCATCTGTCTTTAACATCTTTTTTGAAGAATCATTTTGAAGAAACATATTCTGGTTTAATGTCTAATTTTTTCGTCTTTAGTATGTTCTTCGCTGTGACTGCAAATGATTTCCTTGGATATCACACTTACATCTTTTTTGTTTATTCTATGCAACTCAAAGAAAAACTAGGACTCCCAACCTACGTTCACTGATGCCAAGAACATTAAAATCAGGCCTCCCAACCTCAAAGAACAACTAGGACTACCGCATTAATGTCAGGAAACCTAGACATGACTTTATTCTATGCAATTTAATGCAGTGAGGTCTTGAAATTCATGTTTTACAACATAAAATTCAACAAAAATCATCACATAATGTATTTATTGCAACAAAGAGGCGTCAAGAACACTAAAACCAGGCCTCCCAACCTCGAAGGACTGTTGATCAGGCGACTCGATTAACTCCAAGGGTGAAAGCTCCCTTGCGAAGATCGCAGTTGTGCGTCCTGCACATCTCCTTTACATTCTTGAAACCTTACGACTTGAGCTCAGAGTTTACCTTCTCTTCGTCACACAAAAATCCTTAGATGTTCTGCAGGCATAAGAGTTTAGTCAATTTAGCATTGTAGTGTGATTGAGCCCTCAATGATTATTTACATTAAACTCCTAATCTTTATTGGTGTGGAAATACCAAATAGTTGACAAGCAATGTAAGCATAAAGAAAATAGCAACGGAAATTAGTGGAAGTAGCATATTTGGACCATCCATCTGCTTAAATAATCATGATTGTGCTAGAAATAAATACATGCTGAGATGATTCCGAGTTGCGGCAGCATCGACATCGAGAGGCCATTTGGAAACCCATGGGATTATAATTTGGATGATTCTTTGTAGGAAAAATGATATTTTTTTTGTATGTATATGTATCAGCCTTATTAAATTCCCAATGTTTGTATGTGAAATTTAGTATACTATTTTTCGTTTGTTAAATTTCTTTCTATGCAAAACCCATATTTTAAAATTTAAGTGATGATTTAAAGTATTACTAATTAGTGATTATGCAAGTGAAGATTTAAATTCTTATGTTGTTTACACATCCCCTCATATAGTTGCAGTATCTTTTATCTGGTTTAATATCATTACAGTATCATTTTTCTTCTCATTGTTATACCTATTGATAATATCTAATATTTCATGTGTAGTCTTGTTGGGATGGATAATGTGGAGTTGCAAAAATAAGCGTAGAAGAGATATAAATTATAAGTTTAGTTGTCGCAGCGACTCTTGGTGCTGTTGTAGTAGTTATGGATTATATTCCTAGACACCAGTTGATGTTGTAGACAATGACGCTCTATGAGTTATCTTATTAAAACATTTGCATGATGGAGTAGAAGTAAACTGCTTCAATCAGTTACGCATGGATAAAGAACCCATCAACGAGCTCTGTCATATTTTACGTTCAAAAGGTTTAATTTGTGATACTCAATTTGTGTCTACTGAAGAATCCGTTGCCTTATTTTTATACATATTGGCGCATAATAAAAGGTTTTGCGATGTTGGTGCTATGTATCTGCGTTCAATGGATACTATTAGCAGACACTTCTCTATTGTACTGCGAGCCATCTTAAGACTAGCGAATGATTATATAAAGTTGCCTGAATCCAAAGAAGAATGTAAATCTAGATGGTTTGAGGATTGTGTTGGTGCTTTAGATGGAACACATATTTAAACGACTATTCCAATAGAGGATCAAGGTAGACATCGTAATCGTAAATAGGCAATCACAACAAATGTACTTGGTGTATGTAATTGTTCCATGAAATTCCTATAAGTATTGTCTGGATGGGAAGGATCTTCAACTGATTCGAGAGTACTACTGGATGTATTGGAGAGACAAGATCGTTTTGAAGTCCCAACTGGTAACATATTTGAATTTATTATTGCAAACATAATTATTATCTGAAATGTATATAAATTAATCATTTGCAATGCATAGGTAAGTATTACATTGTCGATGCGGGCTGCACAAATGGTCCAGGATTTCTTTCGCCATATCGTTTGACGCGTATCACCTTAAGGAGTGGTCAACCCATGGTAATAACCCCACGAATTATAAAGAACCGTTCAACTTAAGGTATGCTAGATAAAGAAATGTGATTGTGGGACCATTTGGGTTACTGAAAAAATGATGGGCTATCTTACGACAACCATCATTCTTCAACATCAAAGTATAGGTATGATTTGATGTATTTATCGAGTGTTCATTTGGTTAGAAGACAATCTAATTATAACTTTGCATACAAGTGCAGACTATAAATGCATGTTGCATATTACATAATTTCTTAGTAGAGAAAAGATTAGAGAGCGATGTACAACTGCTCGACGAGGCTGATTGTGAATAACTTAAACAAGAGTCAGGAGAAGAGTTCTATGATTATGTTGATGTGGTTAGTCCAATCCAAGAGACACATGCTGGACAAACTTCAGATACACTTTGACTATAAATATGTTTAACGAATATCAGAATCGTCTTTGATATTTATTTATTTAATGCTTACTGGACTATTGTTTTTTTTTAAATGAGATTGTTTGTTTTTTTATCTATTTAATGCTTACACTTTGGATGCTAATTAGTAGAAAATTGTATGTGTTGGGAATTGTATACACAATTACCTTAATTTGAAGAAGTCCCCATGAACTAAGTTGAATTGAGTTTGTATTTGATTTGGTTTTCTAGTTGTGTGTTTGCGGGATATTAATTGCTAAGTACAAACCAATGTCAGGTTTCAATTGGTCATTAAACATGGGCCTATGCAATGTAATTCCTCATTGTGTAGACAAAAGTGTTGACTCATGTGAAATCTCTCTATTGGGGTGTACTTCATTATCAAACACTAAGGAGAAGCTAAGGAGAAGCTGTTGCTGTTTTAAGGAATGGAAGAAATTTTACTCAAGTATTATCGTTGAGTAACGATATATTTGCGTCGAGTAATCATTTACTTCACGAGAAATCTATTATAGATTCTTCCCATCTCAGCCTGAAGTTAATCCTTTGCCGTCGATTCTCAAAGTGACATCGTCGAGTGAGAATTCGTCGAGTAATTCTTTTTACTCGACGAATGAAGTCAACGCATTCTTATACGTAGATGAAGTGTATTCGTCGAGTGAAGAAATGAATTCATCGGGTAATTCTTCTCAATCGACGAATGAAGACAGTGCGCGTCTTTTTCAAATTCGCAGATGGCTTTCCTTTCGGGCTTCCGCCATGTATAGTACATGTGGTGCTCTTTCTGTAAGTTTCGTTTATAGCCATTTGAGAAGGATCAATATAAATATTGAAGGGTTATTTCGTTCAACCCTAATCGTGCCTATTTTAAGAAATCGAAAAATGTCAGTCGGCTGTTCTTCGTTCTCGCAAATCTACTTTGCTGATGCCGACAAAGCTATTTGCATGATTCTTCTTGCAGAAAAGATTCAACTAGATCTCTGATCTCTAACTTCCTCAAGTTATTTTCAGATCTAGTTGTCTCCTAAGTTTTCAGATAAAGTTCCCTCAAGACAAGATTTCTTCTTCCTCCTTTCAAGATCTAGATTTTCAATTCAGTCAAGGAATAAGAAGATCTATTATTTTCAGATCTGAAGAAGTTAAATCTCAAGGAGATTTCAGAAGATTGTTTCTAAATCTAAGTTTTGTAAAAAAAACCTTTACAATATTTTTGGTAGGAAGTTTTACTTCCGAGTGTAGGAGTTGAGGCTCCGAGTTTGTAGGAGAGTTTGTTCTCCGACTTTGTAGGAAGTTTCACTTCCGAGTATAGTAGTTGTTCTCCGAGTTTGTAGGAGAGATTGTTCTCCGAGCTTGTAGGAGTTGCTAACTCCGAGTTGTAAGATTGTTTCAATTTGAGATAGTGAAGTAGCCCAGTCTAGGCGGTCGTGCTAGATAGGTGAGACAGGAAAGTGGACTGCCCACATCGGGGAACCACTATACATCCTTGTGTTTGTGTGTGCTCTTTTGATTTCTGTGTGCTTTTCTTTAAAGTTTTTAATTCCGCATAGAATCCATAGAAGTCACCTATTCACACCCCTCTAGGTGATTTAGGGAGCAACTAGATACTCTCAATTGGTATCAGAGGGAGGTTGTTCGTTAAGAGGTTAACACCTTGAGCAAACTCCTCCATCTAGTTGTGTAAAGACACCATGTCCGGAATGATAAGAACAAGGATTCTTCCTTGAAGCTGCCTGTTTACACTAAGGAGAACATCCCCATATTGAATGAAAGAGTCAAGTTTTATGTGGAAGCCGCGGAGCCAAGAATCTTTCAGATAGTTGAGGATGGTCCTCATGTTCCAATGAAGGCATCTACAATCAACCAAGATGTACAAGTTCCCAAGAAGATGCTTGATTTGACGAAGGACGAGATTGCCCTTGTCGCCTTGGACAAGAAGGCTAAGAATATAATTGCCAGTGATGTAGATGATTCTATGCTGCAGAATCTCTTCCATTGCAAATCTGAGAAAGAGATGTGGGATTCTCTTGTTGTTTTGATGGAAGGTACGGAAGAAGTAAGGGGATGATCAAAGATCTTTACTGAATCAAGTATACGATGTCATCAAGAAAGATTCAAGGGACTCTATTTTTGACAAGTGCAAGAAGTTCTTCAAGATCGTCAATGTTCTAAGAAACTATGATCGGTAATTCACTATTGGTGAACTGAATGATAAGTTCTTGAGATCCCTGATGAAAGAATGGGATACCAAAGCAATTTCCATCAGGGAATTCGAAAAGTTGGCTATGATGGAGCCACAAATTCTGTTTGGGAATCTTCTTTCCCATGAGCTAAAGCTAAGCATCAAAAAAGCTAAAGAAGAGGGATGCACGACCTATGGAAGGGAGAAGTCTGTTGCACTAAAGGCCAAAGGGTCAAGAAGAGGTAAAGATATGTCATCTGTCAGGATACAATCGTTAGATGGAGATGACGAGTCAATGGCTTGCTCCTCAAGAGCAGACTTGTCCGATGGAGAATTCTACGTACTCTCCAAGTAATTCAAGAGATTGCTAAATAAAAGGTAGCAAAGGAGAGGTCAATCCTCCTCATCAGATCATAGAAGATCAAGGCGTGATGATGAACACCACAAAAAAGGAAACAACAATGACAAGCATAAAACTATACCGAATAAACATATTTCGACTGATATTATTTGTTATTGATGTAATAAGCCAGGACATTTAAGTTCGGAATGTCCATATAAGAAGAAAGAAGGATCGAGAAAGGATGACAAGAAATCCTTCAAGAATAAGAAGGAAGAAAAAAGCTTCATCGCTAAGAAGTCGAAGACTCTTAGGGACAGCTACTCGGGTGAGTCAAACTCAAATGATGAAGCCAATTTTGGTCACTTCGTCATTGATTGTTGCTTCAATCCCTTGAATTTCAAGACTCCATGGGTTAATAATGTAAGAATGACCACTCACAATATTAACACTCTGAATGGTATTCATCTAACCAGGAACCTAGGACCCAAATCCATTTGGGTTGCTAAGGATAATTAATTTATGTTTGCAGGTATGTCCAAAGGTCAACCAAAACTCTTATCGGGCATTTGGACAGTGGATGTTCTCGGCACCTGACCAGAATAAGAAGTCTATAATGAAATTATAGAAAAGCACAAGAAATCAGTCCATGCACTGAAATTCAAAGGGTGGGAAAAGATTGAAGGGGAGATGAATCAATGTTTTCAAAGTCTACTTCAAAATAAGGACTCCGATGCAGTTGCTGAGGGGGAGAACCCTGTTGAACTATCATGTTTTCACTTCCCTATCTGAAGCAGTCAGAAAGGGGGAGAGGAAGTTGAAAGGGGGATAGAAAGTTGAAAAGCTAAATCTTTAACTCTCTTTGTCACCTTATGTATTTCATATTATACTTCTTTACTGTGCAATTCAATTTAGTATATAGGGTTCTGACTTCTTCAAAAAGGGGGAGATTGTTGGGAATTGTATCCATAATTACTTTAATTTGAAGAAGTCCCCTTGAACTAAGTTGAATTGAGTTTGTATTTGATTTGGTTTTCTAGTTGTGTGTTTGCAGGATATTAATTGCTAAGTACAAACCAATGTTAGGTTTCAATGGGTCATTAAACATAGGCCTATGCAATGTAATTCCTTATTGTGTAGACCAAAGTGTTGACTCATGTGAAATCTCTCCATTGTAGTTAGGCTAAGGAGAAGCTAAGGAGAAGTTGTTGCTGCTGGACATGTGTGTCACATCCCTTTGTTTGAGAATAACAAATCCCAAATTATATTTGATCTTGCTTGTCGTGTGTTTATAGTGTGCAGGAACTATATGTGCAATACTCCACAGGTAGAAAGCAACTGAATTCAAAAATCTGGAAGAATGCACTACCGACAGCGTTAGAGCTACCGCCAAGCGCTAGCTCAGGTTCCATTCGACGAATATTCCTGCGTTCGATGAACAAGGAGCTCCGTTCGATGAATGTGGCTGCGCTCGATGAAATTGTGCTCGACAAGTTGCATTCGACGAACGAGAAGCTCCGTTCGACGAATTTGCCTGCGTTCGACGAAAATTTCGTTCGACGAAAATTCCGTTCGATGAAAGTTTGTTCTGCCACGCCGCCGATGGTTTCGCAACTGCTCTACACGAACGCTACCGCCAGTGCTAGCTCTACCTCCTGGCACTATCTCAAGTTCGTGCACAGCGCCATGCCGCCGACGGTCTCGCAACCACTCCACACGAACGCTACCGCAGGCGCTAGGAGCTACCGTAGGCGCTATCTTCAAGTTCTATAAATTGATGGGCTCTCTCTCGTTTTGAGTTAGTGCTTCCAGAGAGATTACTTGTGCCAAATTTCCAGAGCTGCTACTCTGCCGAAAGTTCATCTCCCACACAAAGCAAAAGAGGATTTCTGGAGAAGGAAGCCACCACGGTGCATCCGAAGAACGATCGCTTAAACCTCGCTTATGCTACAACAATCCTTCATCCTCACCTTCAGAGATCTCATATAGGGAGTTTCATTATTGTTATATTTATTTTCATTCCATACTTTTTTTGTAACCGTTTAGAGAATTCGCCTTGTGTTGGCGACTAGGTCTGGGTAGGACTTAGGGAGTAATTCGTCTTGTGTTGGCGACTAGTTCTAGGTGATTAGATCTAGGTGGTGCTCGAGGCCATATCCGGGGAAGGATTGGATAGAGCGACTTATGGCCTTATCCGGGGAAGGATAGGCTAAAGCCAACCGGTTTGTGGGGATACAAGTCGGTATAGAAAAAGAAAAATTGTATTACTTTATACGCCTCCGATTTCAAGCGATATTGAAATCAATTTATGTAAACACATTTTCTATATAATATAATCATGTCTCTTTCTGTGTTTACTTGATTTCTATCATTTGGCATAATTATAAAATTGCAAATTACAATTGTTTCCTCCTTTAAGTTAAATTGTCTAAAATTATAAAAAAGTTTTTTATTCCCTTATTCACCCCCCCTCTAAGGGCGCCAATCGATCCAACAAGTGGTATCAGAGCCAGGTTATTCCAAACGGTTTAAAAACTAGGAATAATGACGTCTTATGATCTCATTTTTTTCGAGGGTCTGGGAATTTATAGGCCTCCACTCTTTACCGGGTCAGATTATAATTACTGGAAAAATAGGATGAGATGTTTTCTTATGACCCTAGATATTGAGGTATGGAATATGGTAGAAGAGGAATACTCTCCTCCTACATTTGTAGTTGGAGATATAACTTTAGATAAACCAAAAGATAAATGGGATGATAGGGATAAGCTAAAATGCAAAAATAACGCCAAGGCTATGAATGTTTTATTTTGTGCGTTAGATAGAAATGAATTTAATAGAATTTCTGCATGTACTACTGCATATGAAATTTGGAATCATTTGGAAGTTACTCATGAAGGTACATCGCAGGTTAAAGATTCAAAGATTTTCCAACTTGAGTCAGAATATGAAAAATTCCGGATGGATGAAAGTGAAGATGTTGATGGCATGTACACGCGCCTCACCAAGATCGTCAATGCCTCCAAAGCTCTTGGAAAGACCTTCTCCAATGGCGACTTGGTCCGAAAGATTCTTCGTTCCCTTCCATCAAAATTCAACCGGAAGGTGCGGCCATTTCAGAATCGCACAATCTAAGGATGCTCCAAGTTGAGAGCCTCATTGGGAATCTCGAAACCCATGAGGTAGAACTCAAAATCCAACATGATGAATACAACAAGGAGCCAAAGAATAAGGCGTTGGCATTAAAATCAAAGGAGTGCCAAGAGGATGAAGATGAAGATGAAGAAAGCCTTTTGGTGAAGAACTTCCGAAAGTTCATGCGAAATCCGGAAAGGAGAAACACCTTCCGGAAATTTGTCCAAAAGGATGCAAAATGGAAAGGGTCATCCTCAAAGAAGTAAAAGGAGAGCGACGATGAAGAAGAAAGACCTCCACCGGAGTGCTTTCATTGTAGGAAGAATGGGCACATTCGGAGCCAGTGCCCAAAGTTATTGAAGGAGAAGAAGGAAAAGCGGCACAAAGGGAAGGAGAAGAAGAAGGTGCTAAAAGCTAGAACATGGGATGACTCCTCCTCCTCCTCCGAAGAATCAAGCTGGTCCTCATCAAGCGAAGATGAGGAAGCTAGCATGTGCCTCATGGGACATGGAAACGACGACGACGACACCTGTGTTCTTAGCGACACTGAGGTAACTCCTCCCACTTATGATGAACTCTATAATGAATTCCTTGAAACTTGCAAGGCTTTTGATAAAAATATGAAAGATAGTATTTTATTGAATCGAGAAAATAAATCTCTTATTAAAGAAAATCAAAAGCTTTCCAAAAAGGTAATTGTTTTAGAAAAGAGAAAGGTTTCTTGCCAAGAGTGTGATCACTCCACTAAATTGGCAAAAGATATTGAAGAGTCACTTTCTAAAGCCCTCTCTCATGCCAAAACTCTTACAAAAGAGAAGGGGGAATTAGAAAGGAAATTAGAAGCCTCACTTTTGCAAATCAAAAATAACAAAAAAGGTTTTGAAAATAAGTGTGTTATGCTTGTGAAAGAAAATTCTTCACATAAAGCACAAGTTCATGATCTCACCATGGCCATTAAAAAATTTGGAATAGGCCAAAAATCACTGGAAATGATTTTAGGGTACCAGTGCCATGGTTCTGGAAAACTTGGGCTCAGATATCGAGGAGAGGACTACCGCCCGGCGCTAGCCACTAACGCCGGCGCTAGCGCCTCATACCAAAAACCTTAGTTTTCTTTTTTAAAAGTTTTTTCTTCTGTAAATCCAATTTGTTCCAGCAAGAAAATATTCCAGAAAAGGGTCTCAACCCACTTTATTTCGTGTGCAAACTGTTATAGGTTAGGTCACACATCTAGTTCTTGCGGGAAAATAAAACAAAATACTTTAAAACAAATCTGGGTACCTAAGTCTTCGACTTATTCTATGGGTGGTACCACTTGGGTATCCGGATCTTTACTCTCATCTTCTTTCTAGATGTGCAGGCAGGCTAAGGACAATGAAGACGTGTGGTACTTGGATTCAGGATGCTCCAAGCACATGACGGGCAATAAAGCAAAGTTCCTTAGCCTAGAAAAGAAGAAGGGAGGGATCGTGACGTTTGGCGATAACGGAAAAGGAAGGATCATGGGAATTGGTATAGTTGGTAACAAATCCTTTACTATATCTAATGTTCTTTATGTGAAAGGATTAAAACACAACTTAATTTCTCTTAGCCAATTATGTGATAAAGGATTAGATGTGTTATTTGAATCTTCCACTAACTTATGCAAAATATCTAATCCTACTACAAAAGATATTTTACTAACTGCACCAAGAATACATAATGTTTATATACTTTCTTTTCATGATCTTTCTAAATCATCTATAAAATGTTTTATCACTAAAAATGATGAGTTAGAACTTTGGCATAGAAGACTAGGGCATGCTAGCACAAATCTCATTGTAAAACTTGCCAAAAGTAATTTAATTAGAGGATTGCCTCGGTTAAATGGAACTTTACCTTCACTTTGTTCACCATGTAAAAAAGGTAAATTTTCTAGATCCTCTTTCAAAAGTAAAAATTCTATTTCTACTACAAGACCCTTGCAAACAATTCATATGGATCTTTTTGGTCCCGTTAGTACTCCAAGTCTTGGTGGTAGATTATATACATATGTCTTAATAGATGATTTTTCAAGATATTGTTGGACATTATTTCTCTTTGCCAAATCCGATGCGTTTTGTTTATTCGCAAAGTTATGTACTCTTATTCAAAATGAAAGTGACTTAAAAATTAAATGCATTCGCTCGGATCATGGAGGAGAATTTGAAAATGAAAAATTTACATCCTTTTGTGATATGTTAGGCATTAAACATGAGTTCTCTGCACCACGCACACCACAACAAAATGGTGTTGTAGAAAGAAAGAATAGGACACTTCAAGAACTAGCACGCACTATGTTATGTGAATATAAATTACCTAAGTCCTTTTGGGCCGAAGCCATAAATACATCATGCTATGTTATGAATAGAATCATGCTTCGCCCATCTCTTAATCTCACACCATATGAACTTTATTTTCAAAAGAAGCCTAATGTATCCTATTTCAAAGTTTTTGGTTGTAAATGTTTTATTTTGAATACAAAAGATAGCTTGGGAAAGTTTGATGAAAAATGCGATGAAGGAACTTTTCTTGGGTACTCTTCAACTAGTAAAGCTTATAGAATTTTTAATAAAAGAACTAGTAGAGTTGAAGTGTCAATAAATGTAAAATTTGATGAGTTTTTTCATTTTGCAGAAAAACTTTCCACAGGCAACGAGGATGATCTCTTACAACCTTTGGAGCATGGTGATGAGGAACCTTCCAAAGAAGAAGAAGAGGAGGCCAAGGAAGATGAATATGCACCTCCAAGTAACTTAAAATTCACAAATGATCATCCACAGGAATTGATATTTGGTGAACCATCCATCGGGGTAAGAACTCGCTCTTCTCTTCATGAATATTTTTCAAATATTTGTTTTGTTTTCGAAATAGAACCAAAAACTATTTCAACTGCTTTAAATGATGAATTTTGGTTTTTGGCTATGAATGAAGAGTTAGAACAATTTGAGCGACATAATGTTTGGAAATTAGTTGAAAGACCATCTAATCACCCGGTTGTAGGTGTAAAATGGATATTAAAAAATGAATTAGATGGTGAGTCAAGAATCTCTATAAATAAAGCACGATTAGTAGCACAGGGATATTCTCAAATCGAGAGGATAGATTTTGATGAATCTTTTGCACCCATTGCTAGATTAGAGTCTATAAGAATTTTTCTAGCATTTGCAAGCTTTAAAAGAATAAAATTATTTCAAATGGATGTGAAAACTGCTTTTCTAAATGGGTTTGTAAAAGAAGAAGTTTATGTTGAACAACCCCCCGGTTTTATTAATGAAAAATTTCCAAATCATGTTTATAAACTAGAGAAAGCGCTTTATGGTTTAAAACAAGCGCCCCGTGCATGGTATGAAAGACTTACATCATTTTTTATTAAAGCACGGTTATATTATGGGAAGTGCGGATAATACTCTCTTCATTAAGCACAACAATAATGATATAATTATTTTACAAATATATGTTGATGATATTATTTTTGGATCTACTAATGAAGAGATGTGTAAAGAAGTTATTTTAGTGATGAAAAATGAATTTGAAATGAGTCTTGTAGGAGAACTTTCTTATTTCCTTGGTTTTCAAATATCACAAAGAATTGATGGTATCTTCGTATGTCAAACTAAATATGTCCATGATATGCTAAAACGTTTTGGATTTGAAAACCTTAAACATGCCTCTACACTAATGAGTGCATCACTAAAATTAGGAAAAGATGAATCAGGAATTTCTATAGATCAAACTTTATATAGAGGTATGATAGGATCTCTACTTTATCTAAGTGCAACTAGACCCGATATTATGTTTGTCGTATGCTTATGTGCTCGATTTCAAGCCAATCCAAAAGAATCTCATTTAAAAGCGGTAAAATGAATTTTTAGATATCTCATTGGGTCATCTAGATTAGGATTATGGTACCCGCATAATAATTCATTTACACTTCACGGCTACTCTGATTCGGACTACGCCGGTTATCACTTGATAGAAAAAGCACTAGTGGTACTTGTCATTATCTAGGACCTTCATTAGTTGCATGGTCTAGTAGTAAACAAAACTCGGTTGCACTCTCCACCACGGAGGCCGAATACATTGCATTAGGAAGTTGTTGTGCACAAGCACTATGGATGAGGCAAACTTTAGAGGACTTTGGTTTTCATCTAAAACTTATTAAACTAAAATGTGACAACAAAAGTGTCATTGATCTCACAAATAATCTGGTACACCATTCTAGATCTAAACATATAGATGTACATCATCATTTCATAAGGGATCACATTAAGAAGGAAAATGTTAGAATAAGTTTCATTGGCACGGACTCTCAACTTGCTGATATATTCACTAAGCCTCTTCCCAATGCAAGGTTTCAAATGTTAAGGTTGGAATTGGGAGTCTTAGATATCTTAAGATGAGTAACATATAAAATGCTAATGTTTTATGCAATTTGAGCAATCAAGACATCTTTGAAAATTACAAAACTTCTGCATAAGACTAATCTTAAGACCCCTAATCAATATCAAAAATCAGATTTTTAAAATTCTTAAAAAATCGTGTACTGTTTCCAGCGCTAGCGTTAGCGCCGGCGCTAGTGTGGGTGTCTGATTTTTCTGATTTTTAAAATTTCTAAAAATCTATAAAAATATTTTAGTTCATATGTACTAAGTTTTTATTAAAATTTTTGATTTGAACCGTTTAGGAGTAAGCAGGAGTTGCATCAACTGAGTTAAAGCCAAACAACCACAATGCCACACAGCAACACAAGAGACTTTATTGAATCACAAACATTATTTACAGTGCGAGACATATATGGCGAGACATGATTCATAAGAATCACGGAGACGAGAAAAACAAAACACACCAAAACAAATCTGGCGGCTAGACAAGCTGAGACCGCACAGACCGCTCAACTCCAGAAGTCGCCCGGCTTGACCTTAGACCGCGCAAACAGAAACTAGACAGACTGCCAGCACTGCAAGACCGCACCTCAGACCGCACGAACTGGAGCTTTATTGGAACGAAGAATTGAAGCTGTCGCCAGACCGCAACTCAGATCGCCTAACCGCTGAAGGTCGCCTGATCGCTGAGCTCACTGCGAACAGCACAAGAACGAACATAAACCAGTTCGCAGACGGACCGCTGCCGAACTGTTTATTCAAGCCGCTGGGAATCACCAAGGAAGAAGACCGCAACCTGCTGATCGCAAACCTGCAAACACAACAAACAGTCAGCTTGATTCTGAGACCGCTCGACCACAAAGTGAGACCGCACGAATTAAGCCAGGCTTAGTTCTTACAGTTCTTGTTAAGAATGATGGGCCCTGCACCGCTATTTATAGGCGGATAGACGGATGTCGTCACCGCATAGGAGAGATGCAATCACCACCCGTCAGATCGCCAACGGTCTCATAAGTAAGACCGCGCGACCATACTACTTGGACGATCATCCGACCAAGACACAGATCAGCAGACAGGTCGCACACAGGTCGCGCAAGCACGAGACCGCGCAGAAGCCGTGCGGTTACAAAAGTTACTCCTTCCTTAGACCACCAGGAGCAAACCAGGAACCATCTGGCCGACTTATAGCAAGTCTCCAGATCGCCAAGCACAAACCGCCCAGATAGGCGGTCACACATAGAAACAGACCGCCCGGTCTTCCAACAAAGAAGACAGGCCAACCAGCACACCAACTCAGAAACAGACAGCAGCTACAAAGAACAAACCGGTAGAACCAGCAGTCCGCCAGAACAGACCGACAGAGCCAAACTGGTAGAATATAAGCATAGGCCGTGTGGTCTCGGCGGTCTCCCAACATTAGACCGCCCAGTCTCCACTTCACTTCAACATTTCAACACTCCCCTTGAAGTGGGAAGTGGAGACTAGCCCGAGTAAACTTCGCAATCGTGTAAACGGTCCCTTCGCCATCGGCTTTGTGAAGATGTCTGCGACATTGTCCGCACTCCGAACATGCTCGACCATAAGAGATCCTCCCAACACCTTTTCACGAATGAAATGGTGCTCAATCTCAATATGCTTGGTCCTCGCGTGACACACTGGATTATTAACCAACTTGAGAGCACTCTCATTGTCCCCGTCTAGCATAGTGGGACCTCGAACCTCCTCATGAACGTCCTCCACCAACCTCCTGAGCCAAACGGCTTCCTGAGCTACCAAGGTCGAAGCCTTGTATTCCGCTTCTGTGGTAGATACGGACACCAAGTCCTGCTTTTTGCTGTACCAAGAGATAGCTGTGGGGCCCATCATAAAGACATAACCAGACGTTGATCTCCGATCATCCACATCTCCCCCGTAGTCAGCATCCATGTATCCATGCAACTCCAAGCTTGACCCTCTCCTAAATAGGAGACCCAAATCAGAGGTCGACTTCACATATTTGAGAATCCCTTTTGCTGCCAGAAGATGAGGCTTCCGTGGCTTCGCCATGTATCGACTCACTTTGCCAACTGCATAAGCAATATCAGGCCTCGTGATGGTCAAGTAAATCAAGCTCCCAACTAGAGCTCGGAACACCAACGGATCAGATAGAACTCTTCCCTCATCCTTCTGAAGTTTATGATGCTGTTCCAGAGGTATAGAGCTGCTCTTCCCTTCTTCCATGCCAAATCGTAGAACGATCCGCTCCGCATATCCTTCCTGAGAAACGAGCACTCCGCTCTCCCGCCTCTGAACCTCGAGTCCAAGGAAATGGTGAATCTCCCCTAGATCCTTCATCTCGAACCTGATAGCAAGCACAGCTCTCAGCCTTGCTACCGCCTCCTTCGAGTTCCTGGTGACAATCATGTCATCCACATACAGCAGAACAATAACCCGAAGTGCCCCCTCCTTCTTGACAAACAAGCTAGAATCAGAGTCTGAAGCGAAGAACCCGCAGAATAAGAGATACTCTGCGATCTTTCCATACCACGCCCGAGGCGCTTGCTTCAACCCATATAAGGCCTTCTTCAGTTTGCAGACGTAGTCCGGACAATCCCTCGAGATGAAATCCGGTGGCTGGATCATGAAGATATCTTTGTCAATCTCTCCGTATAAGAAAGCATTCTTCACATCGAGCTGCCAAATCTCCCATCCACAAGATGCCGCCAAAGCAATAACAAATCGGACCGAAGTCATCTTTGCTACTGGACTAAACGTCTCATCATAATCTTCATAATACTGCTGTGAGAACCCGCGAGCTATAGGCGAGCCTTGTATCGCTCGATCGTACCGTCAGCTTTCTTCTTGAGTTTATAAACCCATTTGCATATCACAGGGGTAATGCCCTTAGGCCTGGGCACTAGAGACCAAGTCTCATTCTTCGTGAGTGCATCCATCTCCTCTTGCATAGAAATATCCCACTGCTTCACACCTTTGTCTTTCTCAAAGCTAGACGGCTCCCTTTCATCTAAGGGACCAGCGAAGAAACATGAGACAAAGCTCACCATGTTTCCTCCTGTATATCATTCTGGTGGCTTGATAGTCCTCTTAGACCTCCTAAGAGGTTGCACCTGACTAACCACCTCTTCAGCTACTTCTTCTGTGCAAGCTCCTCTTCCAGACAAACTTGGAGCATTGCTCCCCCTGCTTCCAGAACCTGAAGACTCCATCTCAGAGCTTGACACAGCTGGAGCTCCTGGTGAAATAGGAAACTCCACTTGAAGACTTCCTGCAGCTTTCCTTGCTTCATCAACCCTGCCCTCCAGTAGTTCAACTCCTGAACTCCCCTTGTAGGAAGTCACTTCATCGAACACCACATCCCGAGAAACCATTGATTTCCGTGTCTCAGGATCCATGCATCTCCATCCTTTCTTCCGCTCATCATACCCAACAAAGACTAGCTTCCTTGCTTTCGCATCTAGCTTTGTCCGAAGAGCATTAGGAATATGCACATAACAAGTTGACCCAAACACCCGAAGGTGAGCAACACTCGGTTTCTCCTTAAACATCAGTTTGTGAGGGGTCTTCATGTTAATAGGACTTAGAGGCATCCTGTTGATGACGTAAGCCACACAAGACATTCCCTCTGCCCAAAAGGACTTTGGGATACTCTTAGCATGAAGCCAGCATTTGCAGGTTTCCGTCAGATGACGGATCTTCCTCTCCGCAATGCCATTCTATTGTGGAGTATGGGCACAAGTGAGCTCTCTCTGAACAACGTGTTTCCTGCAAAAACTTGAGAACTCACCAGAGGTGAACTCCCCACCATTGTCAGTTCTCAATTTATTCACCCGCAGGCCTAACCGACCTTCCACCAGCTCCTTGAACTCCACAAACTTCGCAAAGGCTTCTGACTTCTCTTTTAAGAAATACACCCAGACATATGGTGTAATCGTCAATCAACACCAACATATATCTATTGCCTCCAAGGCTTGGGGTGGCTGTCGGTCCCATCAAATCACCATGGATGCACTCCAACGGCGCTTTGCATCTTGTTTGCGATTTATCAAATGGAAGTCGATGAGACTTACCAAACTGACATCCAGCACAAACATGACCGTCTCCATAAGAGGACAAGCTAGGCAAGCCCTTGACAAGGCCCCTTACCGCCATAGCCTTCAATTTGTCCATGCCAACATGCCCCAACCTTTCATGCCAGATAGCCGCGCAATCATTAGTCTTCATCTTATCAACATAAGTACTTGTCGATAACACAAACAAGTCCTTCACCCTCTTTCCAATATGGATAACATCTCCCTTTATCTCCGGTTGAGTTTTAAGAAACTTCACTTCTGTTGGGCCAAACAGAACGTGATAACCGGTATCGACCGCATTGGTCACAGAGAAGAGATTCTTCTTCATACCAGGCACGTGATAAACACTCCTCAAGGTGAGTGGACCCTTATCACTGCTCAGGGAAACAACACCTTCTTGTTCGACAACATGAATAGAATTTTCAGCCGTAATGATAGCATCGTTACCTGAGTAAGGCGCCAAAGAAGAGAACTTTGATTCATCCCCGGTGAGATGATGTCCACACCCTGAATCAACAATCCAATCCTCTTTGAAGTTGATGGCAGCCAAGGCCTTAACGGGCATCGCCGTCATATTATCCGCAAAGGCTCCTCCCCATCCAGCTTCATCAGACTTTGGCTTCTCCTTCTCTGCTACATGTCCCGACTGAAGATTAACTCGGCAATCCTTCTTGAAATGGCTGGTCTTATTGCACCTGAAGCTCCTTGGTCCATCTCCCTTCTTCTTCCCATCAGACTTAGGAGTATAACCCCTATCCTGCTGACCTGAAGTAGAGGGACCATCATAACCCGGCTTCTTCTTCTCCCACTTCTTCTTCTTCTTCCCATAGAACAACACATCACTATCTCCCCCAGAGATAGAAGTCTCCGCCATCTGTCTTGCCAAACTTTCTTGCGAAGCAAGTAAGTTCTCCAGCTCCAACAGAGATGGTTGATTTGCCCAACCTTGAACTGAAGTCACAAAGGCAAGATACTCCTTCCGCAACCCGCGGATGATATGCCTCTTCAGTTTTGCCTCCGAGATGGGCTCATCAGGGTCCAATGCAGAAATCTCTGCTGTGAGGTTCTTCATCTTGAGAAAGAAAGTAGAAATAGAAAGATCGCCTTGAGAGACCTTCACCAACTCATTTTCAAGAAACTGTAGCCGAGCTACATTCTTCTTATTAAAGAGCCCGTCCAAAGACGTCCAAATCTCAGCAGCAGATTTACATCCAATAATGTGGTCAAACAGCTCCGGTGAGATAGCCCTCTTAAGAGTGATCTCTGCCTTAACATTCGTCCTCCTCCAAAGTCTCACATCTGCCATGTTATCTCCTGCTAGAAACACCTCTTGTGTATCTTCTCCTCCAACTATCTGCCATAGATCCTCGCCAAGTAAATAGCTCTCCATACACGACCTCCATTTCTTATAGTTAGTCGATGTAAGGAGTTCAATACCAAGCCCTCTTGCGAATCCGCCTTCCATGGCAATCTATGTGGTCTCTTCTTCACAAAGACGATGACAACTCAAGTTGATCACTGCTTATCCACTCCAACAACCTCGCTTTGATACAATGTTAAAATTTTTGATTTGAACCGTTTAGGAGTAAGCAGGAGTTTCATCAACTGAGTTAAAGCCAAACAACCACAATGCCACACAGCAACACAAGAGACTTTATTGAATCACAAACTTTATTTACAGTGCGAGACATACATGGCGAGACATGATTCATAAGAATAACGAAGACGAGAAGAACAAAACACACCAAAACAAATCTGGCGGCTAGACAAGCTGAGACCGCACAGACCGCTCGACTCCAGAAGTCGCCCGGCTTGACATGAGACCGCGCGAACAGAAACCAGACAGACTTCCAGCACTGCAAGACCGCACCTCAGACCACACAAACTGGAGCTTTATTGGAATGAAGAACTGAAGCTGTCGCCAGACCGCAACTCAGGTCGCCTAACCGCTGAAGGTCGCCTGATCGCTGAGCTCGCTGCGAACAGCACAAGAACGAACATAAACCAGTTCGCAGACGGACCGCTGTCGAACTGTTTATCCAAGCCACTGGGAATCACCAAGGAAGAAGACCGCAACCTGCTGATCGCAAACCTGGGAACACAACAAACAGTCAGCTTGCTTCCGAGACCGCTCGACCTCAAAGTGAGAACGCATGAATTAACCCAGGCTCAGTTCTTACAGTTCTCGTTAAGAATGACGGGCCCTGAACCTCTATTTATAGGCGGGTAGACGGATGTCGTCACCGCACAGGAGAGATGCAATCACCACCCGTCAGATCGCCAGCGGTCTCATAAGTAAGACCGAGCGACCACACTACTTGGTCGATCATACGATCAAGACACATATCAGCAGACAGGTCGCGCACAGGTCGCGCGAACACGAGACCGCGCACAAGCCAGGAACCATCTGGCCGACTTATAATAAGTCGCCAGATCGCCAAGCACAAACTGCCCGGACAGGCGGTCACACATAGGAACAGACCGCCCGGTCTTCCAACAAAGAAGGCAGGCCAACCAGCACACCAACTCATAAACAGACCGCAACTACAAAGAACAAACCGGTAGAACCAGTAGTCTGCCAGAACAGACCGCCGGAGCCAGACTGGCAGAATATAAGCACAGGCCGCACGGTCTTGGCGGTCTCCCAACATCAGACCGCCCAGTCTCCACTTCACTTCAAAATTTCAACAGTTTTTGAGTTTCTGACCTTTGTTATTTTGTTTTTATCCATATTAAGAAAAATCAACTACAAAAGTTCAAAATTCAAAAATACAAAAATATGTTTTTGTGTTTTTCTGTTTTTATCTCTTTAAAAAATGATAAAACTACAAAAAAACGGTCTGATCTTTATTGCCAATATCAAGCATGTATGAATTCTATTATTTAGAATAATTTACAATGTTAAAACTTATTCCTTCAAATTACTATGAACATTGTTTTGTTTATTATGCTTTGATATATTTATGTAAAGTGCATCAAATATTGAAAAATATGTGTACATCCAAACTTAGCATGCCTCTAAGTATGAGTAAATGTTTTATGATTGATAATGATACATTTCACTCACTTATTTTGGTAATCAACATGTGTGTTTAAATCTAAAAATGCTTACTTGTGTATTGTATTTGTACAATGAATTAAAACTTGCATAAGTTTATTGCTTACTCTACATTTGAATTGCACTTATGAAATTTAGAAAAGTGGTTAAGTTAAAAAATTGGGTTTGCAAAACAAGTGTATTCAAAGAATGTTGTCTCACAAATGTGAACAAAAAAATATATATGTAGACAACTATAACTCCACCAAGCACTACTTGAATCTCCTGATAAGTCTTCATATGCATTGTGAGGTTGAGCACCTTGGAAAGAATAGTAAAGTGTCTTGTGCAACCCTTGATTAATACACCACTTTTTATAAAATAGTGTGGATTAAAGTGTGTGAAAGTAATATACTTGTGTTTTATTGTGCACTTTACTCTACATATGTCTTGTATTTTGTGATTTAAATCAATTGTTAACATTGCTCAAAATACACTTATGTGCACATCATTATCCTTCATAACACTTCTTCTCATGAGTATTGGATTCTAATGCTTTATCTATACTACTCTTTATATAAGAAATGCACTAGGTAACCTAGCATGATCTCTACAATGTTTTGGTATCTCTTGAACTTAAAATTAAGTAACATTGTAGTATAATCTATCTTTGATATGTTCATTTCATGCTTGGTATCTTTATGAAAAACTTTGAGATTTCAAAAAGGTTAAAACATCTTTCAATTTTGAACTAAAACTCAAATTTTTACTTATGCTTTTCATGCTTACAAAAAGATGTTTCTTATAATCTTCCGCTTGCTTACAACTCTTATCTTTTTATTTGAAATCTCTTATATATACTATGCTTAAACACTTTATCATTTCATATATTACAAAAGCTCGATCATGATTTATAACTATCCTAAAGAATGCCTCCTTACCACCCTCACCCTACCTTCTTTTGATAATACCAAAAGGGGGAGATTAATTGAAGAAATCTATATAGGAGAAATATAGAAGATTAAGGCGAGAATAATTCATGTAATTTATCATTTATGGGGAGTAAAACACATAAATTGCATTTATGTAGGGGCATTAAGATAGGGGGAGTATGCATATCATATCATCATACTTATCTTTACTATAGTTGCACTATCATCTTGCTTATCATCCACTATAAACACTATTGTTGATTTCTTGCTAAGAGGATTTGTTATTATCAAAAGGGGGAGATTGTTGGACATGTGTGTCACATCCCTTTGTTTGAGAATAACAAATCCCAAATTATATTTGATCTTGCTTGTCGTGTGTTTATAGTGTGGAGGAACTATATGTGCAATACTCCACAGGTAGAAAGCAGCTGAATTCAAACATCTGGAAGAATGCACTACCGCCAGCGTTAGAGCTACCGCCAGGTGCTAGCTCAGGTTCCGTTCGACGAATATTCCTGCGTTTGACGAACGAGGAGATCCGTTCAACGAATGTGGCTGCGCTCGACGAATTTGTGCTCGACAAGTTGCGTTCGACGAACAAGAAGCTCCGTTTGACAAATTTGCCTGCGTTCGACGATAATTTCGTTCGACGAAAATTCCGTTCGACGAAATTGTTCCGTTCGACGAAAGTTTGTTCTTCCACGCCGCCGACGGTTTCGCAACTGCTCCACACGAATGCTACCGCCAGCGCTAGTGCTACCGCCTGGCGCTATCTCAAGTTTGTGCACAACGCCACATCGCCGACGGTTACGCAACTGCTCCACACGAATGCTACCGCAGGCGCTAGGAGCTACCACAGGCGCTATCTTCAAGTTCTATAAATTAATGGGCTCTCTCTCGTTTTGAGTTAGTGCTTCCAGAGAGATTACTTGTGCCAAATTTCCAAAGCTGCTACTCTGCCGAAAGTTCTTCTCCCATACAAAGCCAAAGAGGATTTCTAGAGAAGGAAGCCACCACGGTGCATCCGAAGAACGATCGCTTCAACCTCGCTTATGCTACAACGATCCTTCATCCTCACCTTCAGAGATCTCATATAGGGAGTTTCATTATTGTTATATTTATTTTCATTCCATACTTTTTTTGTAACCGCTTAGAGAATTCGCCTTGTGTTGCCGACTAGGTCTGGGTAGGACTTAGGGAGTAATTCGCCTTGTGTTGGCGACTAGTTCTAGGTGATTAGATCTAGGGGGTGCTCGAGGCCATATCCGGGGAAGGATTGGCTAGAGCGGCTTGAGGCCTTATCCGGGGAAGGATAGGCTAAAGCCAACCGGTTTGTGGGGATACAAGTCGGTATAGAAAAAGAAAAATTGTATTACTTTATATGCCTCTGATTTCAAGCGATATTGAAATCAATTTATGTAGACACATTTTCTATATAATATAATCATGTCTCTTTCTGTGTTTACTTGATTTCTATCATTTGACATAATTATAAAATTGCAAATTACAATTGTTTCCTCCTTTAAGTTAAATTGTCTAAAATTATAAAAAGTTTTTTATTCCCTTATTCACCCCCCCTCTAAGGGCGCCAATCGATCCAACAGTTGCTGTTTTAAGGAATGGAAGAAATTTTACTCAAGTATTTTCGTCGAGTATCAATATATTTTCTTCGAGTAATCATTTACTTCATGAGAAATCTATTGTAGTTTCTTCCCGTCTCAGCCTGAAGTTAAGCCTTTGCCATCGATTCTCAAAGTGACTTCATCGAGTGAGAATTCATCGAGTAATTCTTTTTTACTCGACGAATGAAGTCAGCACGTTCTTATACATAGATGAAGTGTATTCGTCGAGTGATGAAATCAATTCATCGGGTAATTCTTCTCAGTCGACGAGTAAAGACAGAGCGCATCTCTTCCAAATTCGTAGACAACTTTCCTTTAGGAATTCCGCCATGTACAGTACACGTGGTGCTCTTTTCGTAAGTTTTGTTTATAGTCGTTTGAGAAAGATCGATATAAATATTGAAGGGTTATTTCATTCAACCCTAATCGTGCCTATTTTAAGAAATCGGAAATTGTCAATCAGCTGTTCTTCGTTCTCGCAAATCTACTTTGTTGTTGCGGACAAAGCTAGTTGCATGATTCTTCTTGAAGAAAAAATTCAACTAGATCTCTAATCTCTGACTTTCTCAAGTTATATTCAGATCTAGTTGTCTCCTAAGTTTTCAGATCAAGTTCTCTCAAGACAAGATTTCTTCTTCCTCCTTTCAAGATTCAGATTTTTCAATGCAGTTAACGAAGAAGAAGATCTATTATTTTAAGATCTGAAGAAGTTAAATCTCAAGGAGATTTCAGAAGATCGTTTCTCAATCTAAGTTTTGTAAAAAAACCTTTACCATATTTTTGGTAGGAAGGAGGCTCCGAGTTTGTAGGAGAGTTTGTTCTCCGAGCTTGTAGGAAGTTTCACTTCCGAGTGTAGGAGTTGTTCTCTGAGTTTGTAGGAGAGATTGCTCTGCGAGCTTGTAGGAGTTGCTAACTTCGAGTTGTAAGATTGTTTCATTTTGAGATAGTGAAGTAGCCTAGTCTAGCCGGTCGTGCTAGATAGGTGAGGCAGGAAAGTGGCCTACCCGTATCGGGGAACAACTATAAATCCTTGTGTTTGTGTGTGTTCTTTTGATTTCGGTGTACTTTTCTTTAAAGTTTTTAATTCTGCATAAAAGCTATAGAAGTCACCTATTCACCCCCCTCTAGGTGATTTAGGGAGCAACTAGATACTCTCAATATGTTATTTTCTTTATAATGAATTTTTTTATAAGCTTTGGTACTGATCTTGTGAAATGTGGAATGCATTTTTCTGGTTAGCATGAATGCATTTTTTGTTACCATATTTAATCTAAATATGTCATTTTAAGGAGAAACTCTTAACTCATTAATTCTTCTATGTTCTTTTTCCCAACACACATTTATATGAATTTCAAATTGAAGCACTTGGCTTGCTATCAAGGTATTTACTATTTTGCTCCACTTCATCTTGATTTAGTTCTGTATATGATTGCTGCCATCTTTAGTTTATGCATATTCTAATTTCATAAGTATTCGACAGTTTTGGATTCAATTGAATGTATAACATTCATTACTTGCTAACAACAACTGCAAGATTTGCCAATTTCTGTTTTGTTATGTTATCAAGTCAATTAGATTTTACCAAGTTTATTTTAACTCAATTAGATTTTACCAAGTTTATTTTACTGTTGTCTTACAATTCAAAAAATATATTGCATATCATGGAAAAAGCCATGTCTAAGATTGGAGGAAGGATGGAACGATCTTATATGCATTGGAGTAATGAAATGGATATTGCTCTTTCAAATACGTTGTTAGAGCAACATAGTATGAGACATAAAATAGCAAATGGTTGGAAAAGTAGTGCTTTTACCTCTGCAATGACTGCCTTGAAAGATATTTGTGGGGTTGATACTAATAAGGAGAAGGTGATGGATAGTATCAAAATATGGAACAAGTACTACGTAGAAGTTAGTGCAATGCTGAACACGAGTGGGTTTGGATGGGATTGGGAAAGAAACATAGTGAAAGTTGATAGTGAAGAAGTCTGTGCAAATTATGTTAAGGTATATGTTTTTGCTATTTATTTAATTTAAAAGCGCATTATGATAATATTGATAAATTTTATAAATAATGTAGGCTGACCCTAGAGTTAAGCATTACAAGGATAAGGTTATTGTGAACTGGCCTGATTTAGCCGTGTTGTGCAGACAAGATAAGGCTATTGGCCGTCATGCAGTGACCTCTACATAGATAATAATTGAGATTGATGCAGAGTCAATTGCGGAATAGGGTAACAGTACACATGAAGAACTAGAGTGGATGGAGAAGGAAGCAGAAAAAAGAGGAAGAAGAGAGCTACTGGGGGTGTCGAAGTAGTGGCGACATCCATAGATAATTTGATAGCTACCTTGCATGAAGCGATCAGCAATAAGCCTACTAGCCCATCCTTACGTTCATCAAGCAATGTTGACGACATATATACCGCACTTGCTTGGATCTCTGATTTGAATAGGCGTGAATTACTGAGTGCTATGGATATGCTTAGTTTTGATAGTATCAAACATGACATATTCATGACTCTGCCAGAAGACTTAAATGTTGAATGGCTACGAATGCAATTTGATCGTTAATTTGATTTGAGAACTATTTGTATGAGATAATTTGGACTAGTGGCATTTAGATATCTACCTTATTTGAACTATTTGTTAGATAACATAGCATGGCTTACTACATTTTGTGATTAATTTTTATTTTATATAAAGAGGCAAGTTGCTTTGTTTAAATGCATATTATAGTCAATTGTGAATTGTATTTTCAGATGTTTGTTTGGATTTAGAAAAAAAATCTGCTTGCCCATATAAACAAGCAAGTAGATGTTTGTTTTCATTTCAATCGAGGGATTGAAATGAAAGCGCTCACCGATATTTAGAAATGGCCCAGCATATTTTTTTCTAAAAGTAAACAAACACCTGAAAATATAATTCACAATTGACTATAATATGCATTTAAACAGAGCAACTTGCTTCTTTATATAAAATGAAAATTTATCATAAAATGTAGTAAGCCATGCTATGTTATCTAACAAATGGTTCAAATAGTTCAAATAAGGCAGATATCTAAATGCCACTAGTCCTAATTATCTAATACAAATAGTTCTCCAATCAAATTAATGATCAAATTGCATTCGTAACCATTCAACTTTTAAGTCATCTAGCAGAGTCATGAATATGTCTTGTTTGATACTATCAAAACTAAGCATATCGATTGCCCTCAGTAATTCATGCATGATCAAATAAGAGATCCGAGCACATGCGGGATATATGCCATCAACATTGCTCGATGAACGTAAGGATGGGCTAGTAGGCTTATTGTTGATCATTTTATGCAAGGTACCTGTCAAATTATCTATGGATGTCGCCACTACTTCAACACCCCCAGTAGCTCTCTTCTTCCACTTTTTACTGCTTCCTTCCCCATCCACTCTAGTTCATTCATGTGTATTGTTACTCTGTTCCGCAATTGACTCTGCATCGATCTCATTTATTGTCTCTATAGCGGTCGCAGCATGACTACCATTATCCTTATCTTGTCCGCACAACGCGGCTAAATCAAACCAATTCGCAATAACCTTATCCTTGTAATGCTTAACTCCATGGTGAGCCAACATTACTTAAAAAAATTATCAATATTATCATAATGCGCTTTTAAATTAAATAAATAACAAAAACATATACCTTCACATAATTTGCCCAGACTTCTTCACAATCAACTTTAACTATGTTTCTTTCTCAATCTCATCCAAACACACTCGTGTTCAGCATTGCACTAACTTCTACGTAGTACTTGTTCCATATTTCGAGACGAGCCATCACCTTATCCTTACAAGTATTAACCCCACGAATATCTTTCAAGACAGTCATTGCAGTTGTAAAAGCAATACTTTTCCAACCATTGGGTGTTTTATGTCCCATATTATGTTGCTCTAACAATGCATTTGAAAGAGCAATATCCATTTCATTACTCCAATGCATATAAGATCGTTTCGTCCTTCCTCCAATCTTAGACGTGGCTTTTTCCAAGATATGCACTATATTTTTTGAATTGTAAGACAACAGTAAAATAAACTTGGTAAAATCTAATTGAGTTAAAATAAACTTGGTAAAAACTAATTGACATGATAACATAACAAATCAGAAATAGGCAAATCTTGCAGTTGTTGTTAGCAAATAATGAAGGTTACACATTCAATTGACTCAAAAACTGTCGAATACTCATGAAAATAAAATATGCATAAACTAAAGACAGCAGTAATCATATACAGAACTAAATCAAGATGAAGTGGAGCAAAATAGTAAATACCTTGATAGCAAGCAGAGTGCTTCCACTTGAAATTCATATAAATTAGTGTTGGGAAAAAGAACATAGAAGAATTAATGAGTTAAGAGTTTCTCCTTAAAACGACATCTTTAAATTAAATATGAGAACAAAAAATGCATTCATGCTAACCAGAAAAATGCATTCCACATTTCACAAGATCAGCACCAAAGCTTTAAAAAAATCTCATTTTAAAGAAATAACAGACAATTTTCTACTAATTAGAAGCCAAAGTGTAAGCATTAAATATATAAAGAAACAAACAATCTCATTTTAAAAAACAATAATCCAGTAAGCATTAAATAGATAAATATCAAAGATGATTCAGATATTCGTTAAACATATTTATAGCCAAAGTGTCTCTGAAGTTTGTCCACGCATGTGTAGCTTGGATTGGACTAACGACATCAACGTAATCATAGAACTCGTCTCCTGACTCTTGTCTATGTAAATCACAATCAACCTCGTCGAGCAGTTGTACATCACTCTCTAATCTCTTCTCTACTAAGAAATTATGTAATATGCAACATGCATTTATATTCTGCACCTGTATGCAAAGATAATTAGATTATCTTCTAGCCAAATGAACACTCGATAAATACATCAACTCATACCTGTACTTTGATGTTGAAGAATGTTGGTTGTCGTAAGATAGCCCATCGTTTCTTCGGTAACCCAAACGTTCTCTCAATCACATTTCTTTCTTTAGCATGCCTTAAGTTGTACAATTCTTTATAATTCGTGGGGTTATTACCATGGGTTGACCACTCCTTAAGGTGATAACGCATCTAACGATATGGGGCTAGAAATCCTGAACCATTTGTGTAGCTTGTATCGATAAGGTAATACTTACCTATGCATTGCAAATGATTAATTAATATAAATTTCAGATAATAATTATGTTTGCAATAATAGTTTCAAATATGTTACCAGTTGGGACTTCAAATTGATCTTGTCTCTCCAATGCTTCCCGTAGTACTCTTGAATCAAATGAAGATCCTTAGCAGCCAGACAATACGTATAGGAATTTCATGGAACTATTACATACACCAAGTACATTTGTTGTGATTGCCTGTTTACGATTACGATATCTGCCTTGATCCTCTATTGGAATAGTCACTTGAATATATGTTCCATCTAATGCACCAACACATTCCTCAAACCATCTAGATTTGTGTTCTTGTCTGGATTCAGGCAACTTTATACAATACTTCGCTAGTCTCAAGATAGCTCGCAGTACAATAGTGAAGTGTCTGCTAATAGTATCCATTGAACACAGAAACATAACACCAACATCGCGAAACCTTTTATTATGCGCCAATATGTATAAACATAAGGCAACGGATTCTTCAGTAGACACAAATTGAGTATCGCAAACTAAGCCTTTTGAACGCAAAATATGACAGAGCTCTTTGAAGGGTTCTTTACCCATGCTTAACTGATTGAAGCAGTTTACTTCTACTCCATTGTGCAAACTGTTGTTGCAAAAATTGCACCTCCACAACTCGCACTTGAGAATCAGAAGGGAAAGCTTTGGACTGCCAGTTACTAGGTCGCTGAGAGTATCGAGAAGTGTGTTGCTAGGCGACAAGTGGAGATCGTCGTTCTGATAATTCTTAGCTGCAAGAGGATCTTATAAGGAAAAGGCTAGTGACTAGAGGTTAGAGGTTAGTGGAGGCTTGAAGCAGACCAGACTAGGAAGAAAAGAGCGAGCTAAAAATCAAGACCGCTTGGCTCCACAATTAGCTCAAAACTCGATCCAAAAGTCCCTTTTGGGGGACCCCTACCCCTCTATTTATAGACGCGGAGGCTGCCCAAACATGTAGCTTCTGAAATTACGGTCTACCCGGGATTTAGGAGAAGCCGAGTAGGGGTGAGAAGTTACCTATTATCCTTTTGCTAGAAACAGAAAAGAGACTCAGACCGCGCGAACTCGGGGGTGGCTGATAACCTGATCTGATGAGATTGTTATTAGAGGTTAAAAGGACTGATCTGGGCGGTCTTGCGAATGAGATCGTGCGATCAGTCAGATAGAACCGATTTGATGGACGAGACTACATGAACTCCCTTGCACAATAGAAATAGCGATCTTCTGGGCGAACATTATCCCCGCACATTTCCATGTTCTGAGGAGCTTCAGAAATGTTGACTTCAGACCGCGGAGGTCACAAAAACCTTGAAAATTTTAATCCTTCTTTCCACGCTATAAATAGACCTGGGGGTCTTTCCGTTGGTATTATCATTTGATTCCTAATGTATAAAATCCATCATGCGGTCTGAATACTGAGCTCGTTTCAATTTTTAGAACATGGGCTTATTGAAGAGTATGGCAGCTGAAAAGGGGATTATTCCTCCAATGTCTTCAAGGAAACCGCTGCCCAACAAAGAGAAAACAATTAAATCTCATTTAAAGGACACATTTGTCGTTGAGCCTTTGTGGGTAGCGCTCAAAGGTATCACTGCAGATTATAGTAAAGGTGTGTCGATGCGATCTCTCTCTCCACCGACTTCAAGTTTTGTGGACATCATGGATTTGTCCTTGGAGGCCAATGAGCTCGATCGAACTGAAGCTCTGACTTATGATTCTCAGAAGAGGCTGGAGACTTCGAGTCAGACTGCTGGAAGCGACTTTTAAGGAGTTCTCAGCTGGTCTCAAACAGAAGGTATCTTTAGCTGTCAAGATGAGACAACAAATCATAGATCAGGGAGTTGTGATAAAAAAGGATAAAAAGAAGCTTCCTGCAAAGACCCTTGCGGTCAAGCCTGCCAGTGTTCGATTTCCTATCGGACCTCTTGAGATTGCTCCTCTACAGGTAGTCGCGATCTCAAGGCTTTCTATTAACATTCTTTGCTAACATTTCTTTTTCTTCTTTTGTAGTCTCTTGATCCTTTTGAGAACGAGCGGTCTCAGTCTCTGCTTGATCTAGGAAGCTATACGCCAACTGCTCCAGCGATTGTCAAGATTGAGGGTCAACTGGAGAGGCGGAGGATAGAGCAGATAGACAAACAGTCTAGGGCTTCTTTAGATGCTGAGATGCGACGGCAAAGGAAAGAAGTGGAGAGGAAGAGAAAAGAGGATGAAGAAAAGAAAAAGGAGTCTGAGGAAAAATTGGAGGGCGATCCTAAAGAGAAGCTCGATGCTTCTGACAAGGAAGTCGCAAAACCTAAAAATAAGACTGTACTGTCTGAGGATGAGACCGTGCGGGCTCATAATCAAGTCACAGGGCTAGAGGATGAAAAGGGAAAGGAAGAAAAAGAAAAAGAAAGGGAGGAAGAGGAGAAGAAAAAGAAGAAGAAAAGTAAAAAGAGAAAGAGAGAGGAAAAGAGAGCCAAAGGGGCAAGATCTGAAGAAGGGAAGAGGAAGAAAAGAAAAGGTGATCCTGAGAAAGTCACCGTGCTCTTACCAGCAATCAAAACAATCTTTGATGACACCCAGGGGAGGGATGAAGGAGAAGAAGAAGATCGCGGAGAAGAAGAAGAAAAGGAAAGGAAAGCTGAGGAAGAGAAAGAAGAGCAGCTGGACTTGGATGCTTAGCTGCGCAAGGAGAAGGAGATTCCTTCTGATGGAAAACCTCTGTCCTCTGAGGAAGATGCCAAATTAGCGAGGCAGGCGACAGACCGCGCAGTTGCTATTTTTGCGATCCGGTCTGGTAAGCTTCACTTGACCGCTCCACTTGATATCTCTTTGCCTATCTATATTAGGCCACAATCTCTGGTTCAGCGATGTGAGGTTTGTTGGATCGGTAGGCGCCCGTAGAGGGGGGGGGGTGAATGAGGGTTTTTACAACTTATGTTATATTTTGATTATCTTTGAAATAATGCGTGATTAAGAAGGTGATAAATCAAACAAAATAATTAAAATAAAGTGGAGACATGTTTTATTAATATGAAATAAGGTTTTACAAAAGTTGATTTTTATAACGCTAGAAATCGGTGGCGAATAATAGTAAACTCTTTTTGTTTTATATCCCGACTCGAATCCCCACGAACCGGTGGCCCTGGCCTATCCTTCCCCAGATTTGGCCTCAAGCCGCTCTAGCCAATCCAACCCCGGATATGGCCTTGAGCACCCCCTAGACCTAACCTAGATCTAGTCGCCAACATGAGGCGAATTTCTTCCCTAAGTCCTACCCAGACCTAGTCGCCAACACGAGGCAAATTCTCTAACGGTTTACAAGAAATATGAAATGATAATAATAAAAACTCCCTCTTAAGAACTTCTGAAGTTGGAGACGAAAATCCTCTGTAGAATAAGCGTTGTAGAAGTGGACGTCATTTGGTTCCGGCATGAAGAGATTCTCCTTCAGAAATTCGCAGAGATTTGGTAGGACATCAACTTTCGGCCAAATCAGGCTCTGGAATTCTAGCACTCAATCTCTCTCTCTGATGTCTATATGAAACGAGAGAAGAGGGGTCCTTTTTATAGCCTCAGCGCTAGCGCGTGCGCTATCACTACCGTGTAACATCCCCAAAACAACCAGACCCCTGAGTTGCATTTTGTCATGACAAGGTCAAGACATTGCTCTAAGAGGCCAAGATGGCCTTAAAAACTAAGGTGAATAGGTAAAAAATCACCTTGGTGTGCATTTAGCAAGTTTTGATGTCCTAGCTTAGAGGTGACCAAAAGACTCTAACAAATCAACATAACCTCATCATGACCCTATGACCATTCAAGGAGGTGAGTAGACCACTAGGGACCCTTGGGGGTCAACCAAATTGGTCAAATGGACCAAAAGTCAACCTTGAGCTATCATAGGTCAAATCCTCCCCAATAAGTTCAATTGAACCCCAAAGCATGAAATTGACCTCACCCCTAATCTTAGAACATCATAGGGGACCTAATTGACCCAAAAGCCCCATCATGGGGTCAACATTTTGACCAATTTGACCAAAGTCAACTTTTCCCCAATTTTGGTCAAAATCACACCTTTGGGTCAAATTGGGTCACTTAGGTCTCCACCAAGGCCCAATCAATATTATATGGTGTCAAGGGACTCAAGACCAACTCATCGGTCAAGTCAACCCATCAGTTGACCAAGTCAACCCCAAAAGTCAACATAGGTCAAAAAATGGGCTAAATAGGCATTTTGAACCAATTAAACCGAACCTCAATGAGCCATGACCTCAACCCAGGCCCATACAGCAGCCCACATGTTCAATTACTTCCCATGCCCTCTGATTTCAGGAATTAAGTGACATGCAATGGTAATTTGGGAATTTCCCCAAATTGGAATGAGACAAATTCATGGTTTCATGGGGAGAGCTCCACTTGGCATGGCTCTTCTCTTCCCAAGCCTTCCTCTGACCCTAGGGAGTAATTACCAGCCAAATTACAGCAATATGAGTGCCAAATGGCAGCTTGGTGAAGCAACCAAAGCTTGGCCGAAATCTCCAAAATGGCACAGCCATATACACTCCTCCTCAGCCCAAATTAAGGCCACCATTAGCTTCAGAGGGAGGAAAGAAGCAGAAATCGAGCTTTAAATGGAAGCTTTTGGTGGAGAGGAGTGAAATCGGCAAGGAGCTCCAATGAGGTGGTCGGCCATGGCGATTCCGAGCTTTCCTTAACCTCAAGCCAATCTAAGGTCTGGTTTCTCCTCCCCTCCCCTTGTGCTAGATCCCTAGAACGTTTAGGTTTTGGTTTGAGCTCAAAAGAGCTTGGATCTAGCTCTGGAAAATCAGAGCTTGGCTGATATTTTTCCCTCCCCGATCCCCTCTCCTGTGCGTTATTCCGGCCGGAAACCGCCTCCCCTCGACGGCCACCACCTCAACGAAGGTGGTGGTGATGGAGGTTGGCCATGGAGGTAAGGGGACGGTCGGTGGTGGCTCACGCAAAAGCTACAGGAAGTTTCATTCCCAGCCGTCGGCTGGAGGAGGAAGACGCACGGATGCCGTCCATCTTGGCTTTAAGATTTGTGCAGGAATTTAATATTTCATGTTAATAATTATTCAAATCTGTAGTCACAAACCGGGCAGCACTTTCAATCTAATTTTCGAACCCCTTGGAGGCCATAAATCGAAAATTGCCCAGAGATAACATTTGTAGGCCTGGATGTCTACTTTCTAATGGAAGTCGAATCAGGCCATTTGGTTAAGTGTGGAAGCTACAGCACTCATTCTTGTGAGGTTGGTCAAAACTTAAATATTCAGTGGTTTGCATGCAGTTTTTGAAGGCCTTAGAGGCCATATTTGTAAAAAGGGGCAGAGATAACATTTGTAGCCCTATGGGTCTACTTGCATTTGCCACCTTAATCACTTGATTTGGTGCACTGTGGGCACCAGAGCATCCTTTTTTCTAGGACTGCTCATTATGGTTGTTAGCAAACCACATTAATTCTGCCTAGGAATTTTAGTAGCTTGCATGCAGTTTTTGAAGGCCTTAGAGACCATATTTGTAAAAAGGGGCAGAGATAACATTTGTATCCCTATGGGTCTACTTGCATTTGCCACCTTAATCACTTGATTTGGTGCACTGTGGGCACCAGAGCATCCTTTTTTCTAGGACTGCTCATTATGGTTGTTAGCAAACCACATTAATTCTGCCTAGGAATTTTAGTAGCTTGCATGCAGTTTTTGAAGGCCTTAGAGGCCATATTTGTAAAAAGGGTCAGAGATAACATTTGTATCCCTAGGGGTCTAATTTCTGTAGGATTTGAGATCAAGTGATTTGGAGCACTTCTGCTCTTGTAGAGCCATTCTACTAAGACTGCTCATCTTGCCTATTGGCAAACCATATTTAATTCTGCCTAGGATTTTAATCAGATTGCATGCTGTTTTTGAAGGCCTTATAGGCCATATTTGCAAAAATGATCAGAGACAACATTTGTATCCCTAGGGGTCTACTTTTTGTAGGATTTAAGATCAAGTGATTTGGAGCACTTCCGCTCCTTGTAGAGCCATTCTACTAAGACTGCTCATCTTGCCTATTGGCAAACCATATTTAATTCTGCCTAGGATTTTAATCAGATTGCATGCTGTTTTTGAAGGCCTTATAGGCCATATTTGCAAAAATGATCAGAGACAACATTTGTAGCCCTAGGGGTCTAATTTCTGTAGGATTTGAGATCAAGTGATTTGGAGCACTTCTGCGCCTTGTAGAGCCATTCTACTAAGACTGCTCATCTTGCCTATTGGCAAACCATATTTAATTCTGCCTAGGAATTTAATCAGATTGCATGCTGTTTTTGAAGGCCTTATAGGCCATATTTGCAAAAATGATCAGAGACAACATTTGTAGCCCTAGGGGTCTACTTTCTGTAGGATTTAAGATCAAGTGATTTGGAGCACTTTTGCTCCTTGTAGAGCCATTATACTAAGACTGCTCATCTTGCCTATTAGCAAACCACAATAATTCTGCCTAGGTTTCTTTATGTAGTTTGCATGTAATTTTAGAAGGCCTTAGAGGCCATATCTGCAAAAAGGGGCAGAGATAAATACTGTAGCCCTTTAGGTTACCTTTCCAATGCTACTGGTTTCATGCCATTTGGATAAGTACAACTCATTCTACACCACTTTTGGTGAGACATGCCCATAGTAGGTTTTGTATGTTAAAATGATGAACAGCACTTGCAAGTTGAATTCACCTAGGTTAAATATGTTTCTGGAGAAAATGATCAACATAAGTATTGTAGGTATTAGGTTACCTTTCAAATGCCACTGATTTCATGCCATTTGGATAAGTGTAGATCTTTCAATATCATTTTTGGTGTGGCATATCTAGAATAGTGTTTTGATAAGTAAAACACTTTGAACAGCACTTGCAAGTTGAATTCACCTAGGTTAAGAATGTTTCCGGAGAAAATGATCAACATAAGTATTGTAGCCCTTTAGGTTACCCCTTAAATGTCACTGAGTTCATGTCATTTGGATTCCCGTAGCTCCCTCAACACCACCTTTAGTGAGACATGTATAAATGTGTAGTTTGTGCATTTAGTAATATGGACTCATGCAAACGCTTTGAAGATTTGCTCGTGCCATGATTGTGATATCAACCACCTCTAGCTAAGAATCCAACTCATATGTATGAGTGGATTTCCCTGAGCTTCAAGTTGAAGTTTTGGACTCAAGAGTATAGGGAAAATAGGGGTACATTTAGCAAGAAAGTATTAAAGGATGAATACAGATAGATATACCTTACTTCAATCATGAGACTTAGAATATGGTGTTTTTAGACCAATATGGTGCTGTAATAATTTTCCCAGAATTTAATGAAGTCTTAACATAGCACTTGTACTGTAAACTCTTATACGCACATCAAAGGTAATAAATGATAATTAAGGGTAAATACTCCTTGGAATAATATGAGACTTAGGATCTGGTATTTTTAGACCAGTGTTATGTCATGGTAGTTTTCCCAGTTTATTGAGATCATAATCTAATACTTGATATGTAAATCTCTATTTGCCCATCTTCTATTTTAAATTGAAACTATGATTAAAGGTTCCCTAGAAAATTTATGAAATTAGGATTTAAGGTTGTTAGATCACTACTCATTGCGATCCTATGGTAATATTTGGGACTCATGTGGATACGATGTGATCAAGATTGCACCATAGGAGTCGAATCTAGCTCAATCTTATTTTGGTCTGCAAATAGTAAAACTGATTTATATGATTTAGACCACCACTGACCTTCACACATAGAACTATTAACTCTTTAATTATTATGAAGGCTCAGACTATTTAGAAGAGCATCTCCACGGGCATCGTGGGAAATTAGGATTGGGGTGCGTTTAGCAAGCTATAAGTGAATAAGTTTACAGTGGTATGAAAAAGAGGTTAGACCTCATCAAGGGCCCCACACACAACTCATCTGTGTTAAATGATTATACGGGTGTAAAACTACCCTTAGCCATGTGAGCCATTTCAAGGTAAATGCTCAAGAGAGAAGTCGAGAAATATCTAAGGCGAACCCTGGATTAAGGATGACGAAGAATAGGAGTGTGGGTCCAAGAAAGGTTGAGAATGCTAATTGAATGTGTGTGGTTCCTCGGTGAAGAAGGGAACTCGAGCCTTGAATGTGACGACGGGAGAGTCAGCACCCGGTCACAATTGGTGGTGTGGGAGTTCAAAAGAACTCCCCCACTCCTAAGTGCCAAATTAACTCATCTTAGGGATTTAATGAAAGTGGAGAGGAAAATGGGGATCAAGTAAAAAGGGGTAGATACCAACAAGATTAAGTGCCTTGGGGAGAGGAAGTACGGGGTGTCAGCCCGTCACACTTCCCAGTACCGCTTCGAGCCCCTCACCGGGTAACCCTCCGGAAGTCCAAGGCTAACCCTAAAGCTTCTAAGATCAACTAAATTATAGACAAGACTAGTTAAGTAGGAGAACATGTCAACTTAACTTCCATCCCAAACCGGAACAGGTTATAAAGAAGGACTGGGATAGTCCTGCGAGCGGTAGGCTCAGGTTATAAAGAAGGACTGGGATAGTCCTGCGAGCGGTAGGCTCAGGTTATAAAGAAGGACTGGGATAGTCCTGCGAGCGGTTGGCTCGGGTTATAAGGAAGGACTGGGATAGTCCTGCGAGCGGTAGGCTCGGGTTATAAGGAAGGACCGGGATAGTCTAGCGAGCGGTAGGCTCGTAGTTTAAATATAAGACTAGTGTGGTCTAGCGAGCGGTAGGCTCGTAGATTAAATATAAGACTCGTGTAGTCTAGCGAGCGGTAGACTCGTAGTTTAAATATAAGACTGGTATAGTCTGGCGAGCAGTAGGCTCTACTTTATAAATATTGATATATAATTGCGAGCTGGAAGCTCGGTAGTAAAATGGATAATACTTGTTGCTTGTGTATAAGATGTGGTGGGTCTTCGGTTCTGTCTTAGTCGTCACACCGACAGCAGTTCGTTGACTCGGCAGTGCTAGAGGTTTTATTGGGGCCAGGTTGTTTTACCGCGCGTCCGACGGGACGAATCCCCTAAACCCTGCCTGGCCATTTCAGTTTAGTACGCAGGAGCTCGTGAGTACCGGGTACCGGTATCACAGCGTACGTTTGGGCCTAGGTCTGGTAGTGTGACTTACCCACCTAGGTGAGGAGACGCCCGCTCCTCTGCCACCGTTTGACCACGACGGGAGGTGCCCGAGAGGTTAGCTACCTCCGAAAAGTGGGAACTAAAGGTCTGTACGTACAGAGTCGTGTGGGTGAGTTGCATGTGTATGAACTAATAATATAACCTTGCATCATTGCATTGCATATCATAGCATAGCATTTCTGCACAAACAGAGACCTCATCGTATAAATCAGTGTGGGCTCTTTTATACGATGAGTTTACTTCTTGCCAGATCCCTTAGCTTATGTGCCTTTGCGCGAGCATATAAGTTAAGGTTACTTTCGTAGCTGCTCTTATTTTCTTATACCTGCTCTTTCACTTATATTGCTCTTTATTTATTGCTTATATGCATATTCCTGCTAGAGTAGAGATGTTTCAATACTCGTTTAGTATATTTATACTTGCTAGTTTCGCCACTGCCACCTGCTTTTGATTTACCCCTTGATGTCCTCCGCTTCCTCCTTCCACACGGTGCCTAGGAGTCGCGGGGGGAGGCGGGGACAAAATCGGCTTAGTCTTTATGACTAACGGTCGGTTGTGACCGTAGGTACACGAGGTGATGGAACCCCAGAGAAGAGGAGACAGGACACGAGGAGCTTATGCCGCGCGATTACTTCTACTACAATACAGGTGTTCGAGAGTTGAGAATTGATTAGCTTCCGCATAGATGTAGAGTGAGAAAGTTTAAATACTTTGCTTGGATATGTACTGGGCTTAAGCCCTTTCTCTCTTTTAGTTCCTTTCTCATCAAGGACATTGTAAGCATGTATTTTGTATATTTAATGTGATTGTGGACTTGTTGCTTCTATGTGCTTCTATTACTAAGAATTGTGGTTGGCCTGGATGATGATAATTAGCCGGCAGGATCGGCGTATTGTGGCGGGGACCATCAGGAATAATGGCCTCGCCGCAAGACGGCGGTTCTGGGCGGTAAGACCCGGTTTAAAAGCAAAAAAAAAGGAGGGTCTTACAAAGTGGTATCAGCTTAGCCGACTTTCGATCCTAGGAAAAGAAGTCCACAAAACCTAGGGCAACCCCCGCTCGAGTTAGTTTGAGGACAAACTAGCAGCGGAAGCAGTGGTGTGCCCATACGGGAAATCATGCAATTTTGTCCACATAACGATGAGATTAGGCCAACCCGACTAGTACACCATATTGGTTTGACTTAGCAAGACTTCTCTTAAGGTATCCTAGTCCGACATCAACCTCAACTATATTTTGATCAAGTAGTAGGATACCCCTAGGTGACTAAAAGAAGAAGTTGAAAGCGTGTGCGAGTGTTCAGGGCTTACTCTCCGATATACCCACATCACTTCCTAAGTGATATTAACACTCCTCGAGCAAACAAATAGGACAATCTTAAGTGGTTTTGCCGTTTGTGAGACCCGTAAGGCCTTACTTGTGTGCTTAGAATCTAATGCTGCACACTCCCACCCTCGGAAAACCATCACAAAGGAAGGATGTCAAATGTGGAACGAGAAGTCCATCTTAGAGAAGACCACTTAATAGGCACACGATCCTTGGGAAAGAATTACGATAAATGGCATTCTGAGGGAAGAGAACCTTACCATATCCAAACCACAAGAGCTGTATACCCATAGGGATTTTATATATACATGGGAAGCCGATACTTTCGGATATAAGGAACTCATCACAAGATTACGGGAGGCTAATCTTGTTTCTTCGTTTATTGGGCCACTAAAATATTGACTTAGCTTTCCTTGGAGACATAAAAGCCTTTGCATTATAACTCCGTGGGCACCTGCTTTGGTGCAAGATATATAAAATGAACCCCAGACCCAAATCGGTGCACCCCCATCATAGGACTTATCAAAACGATCTGAATTTTACACCGTACATGTAAATTTAGTACGATACACATGCTGTCCAAGAATCCGAATTTTGGAGATAAAGTTCTATAGATTCAGAAATAATTTCGTTACATACGATTGTGGCAGACCAAAGGCTTAATGTAGATCAATCCACTCAAGTCTTTTATGGAGGGTAGGTCTCGGAAAGAAAGGTCCCTGGACAGATTTGAGGCCATTGGACCCCTACTTATTGATGGGTCTCGATTGCAAGACCAAGGTAGATTAGGATAACACCCATGTTGTTACACACACGGAGTTTTATGGATAATAATCATCTCTTGGGTCAACTCTCTTGAAATTTGAGATATGCACTTGCGGTCAAAGATCTTTTCAGATTGAGTTCAGTAGGAAATTAGGGTCTGTGAACTTTTGTTTCATTAAGCATTATTGAGAATTACAGGGTCAAGTTCCCATAGATTATTATGAAAATCTGGAACATTACAGAAATGAGTAGATAGACTTGTGGTCTCCATTGAACCTCTGAAAGTTTTATTATAGTTGACTATAGATTGGTTATCATACTTCCTTCACAAAATGAGTTTTGCACCCTTAGTCACATAATTAATCTTTTGGGATTATTTTAAGGAGGAAAGACTATGAACTTCTGTTGAATACTCTCTTGGATCAGGATTAATCTCTGGAAATTCTGTTAAACCTATTGGCCCATGATAACTGATACTTGGGGTACAGATCGGAGACCCCATAATTATGAAAAGAAGTACGAATGAGGCCAAAACAAATATGATATTATGAAGAGTTGAAATCACTTACAAGACTTGGGGAATGATTCAGAGATCAACTCACGACTTACTCACGTTAGTTGATTCGTAGGTGATAGGCCTGGTGCAAAATTTGAGCTTGGTTTGAGTTTAACAAAAATGAGGACTATAGATTTGACCGTTAATAACACATGATTTGGGGTGAAAATCAGGAATGAGGTTTCAGGACGCTAATGTGACTGGGTGCACTTCAAGATTTAATCTTGGAGGATTTACAATATATGATTTTTCGAGGCTCGGAATTGAGGACTCACACGAATTTAAGTACCAGAACTGAGCCTGTTTACTGCTAAGGTATCCTTTTAGTTCAGTAAACGACCATGACATATTTACATTTACTAAGTATCATTTAGGATCTTAGAAGCATGATTAAAACGTCTACATAAAAGTATTAAAAGAATGAAGATGTCATGAAAATTAGGGGAATCAGTATTGCCCAAGCCACAAACATATCATGATCTTGGGAGACAAGTCTAATTTCTAATTACAAACAACTAATAAATAAGAGTACCGATGTCACGTGTACAATGATTGTGAATCACAGGAGAGTAGACCCAAAGTGTTAGTAAGGATATGGTATTAAAGAAATTGATGGTGAACGTGATGATGTACTCACCGGATCGAGAATTGCATACTTACGAAGACATCATACTACTTGTACCACCATCAATTGAGAATTACTTAAGAACCCCCAGGGAGAAGATCTTGGTTACGGGCATAGTAGGATTTAACGAAAGTGCACTTCGGAGAAAAACTGAGGATTCGGCGATGTGAACTAGACCTAACCGTTCCCAATATTAGTCGGTAGTGATGTTGCACATGAATTATCTAATCTTCTGGGTTTATTCTGAACTCTGACTCCCGTGGACCTAAACCTAAATTTCGGGGACGAAATTATTTCTTCGTTTATTGGGATTTGTAACATCCCCAAAACAACCAGACCCCTGAGTTGCATTTTGTCATGACAAGGTCAAGACATTGCTCTAAGAGGCCAAGATGGCCTTAAAAACTAAGGTGAATAGGTAAAAAATCACCTTGGTGTGCATTTAGCAAGTTTTGATGTCCTAGCTTAGAGGTGACCAAAAGACTCTAACAAATCAACATAACCTCATCATGACCCTATGACCATTCAAGGAGGTGAGTAGACCACTAGGGACCCTTGGGGGTCAACCAAATTGGTCAAATGGACCAAAAGTCAACCTTGAGCTATCATAGGTCAAATCCTCCCCAATAAGTTCAATTGAACCCCAAAGCATGAAATTGACCTCACCCCTAATCTTAGAACATCATAGGGGACCTAATTGACCCAAAAGCCCCATCATGGGGTCAACATTTTGACCAATTTGACCAAAGTCAACTTTTCCCCAATTTTGGTCAAAATCACACCTTTGGGTCAAATTGGGTCACTTAGGTCTCCACCAAGGCCCAATCAATATTATATGGTGTCAAGGGACTCAAGACCAACTCATCGGTCAAGTCAACCCATCAGTTGACCAAGTCAACCCCAAAAGTCAACATAGGTCAAAAAATGGGCTAAATAGGCATTTTGAACCAATTAAACCGAACCTCAATGAGCCATGACCTCAACCCAGGCCCATACAGCAGCCCACATGTTCAATTACTTCCCATGCCCTCTGATTTCAGGAATTAAGTGACATGCAATGGTAATTTGGGAATTTCCCCAAATTGGAATGAGACAAATTCATGGTTTCATGGGGAGAGCTCCACTTGGCATGGCTCTTCTCTTCCCAAGCCTTCCTCTGACCCTAGGGAGTAATTACCAGCCAAATTACAGCAATATGAGTGCCAAATGGCAGCTTGGTGAAGCAACCAAAGCTTGGCCGAAATCTCCAAAATGGCACAGCCATATACACTCCTCCTCAGCCCAAATTAAGGCCACCATTAGCTTCAGAGGGAGGAAAGAAGCAGAAATCGAGCTTTAAATGGAAGCTTTTGGTGGAGAGGAGTGAAATCGGCAAGGAGCTCCAATGAGGTGGTCGGCCATGGCGATTCCGAGCTTTCCTTAACCTCAAGCCAATCTAAGGTCTGGTTTCTCCTCCCCTCCCCTTGTGCTAGATCCCTAGAACGTTTAGGTTTTGGTTTGAGCTCAAAAGAGCTTGGATCTAGCTCTGGAAAATCAGAGCTTGGCTGATATTTTTCCCTCCCCGATCCCCTCTCCTGTGCATTATTCCGGCCGGAAACCGCCTCCCCTCGACGGCCACCACCTCAACGAAGGTGGTGGTGATGGAGGTTGGCCATGGAGGTAAGGGGACGGTCGGTGGTGGCTCACGCAAAAGCTACAGGAAGTTTCATTCCCAGCCGTCGGCTGGAGGAGGAAGACGCACGGATGCCGTCCATCTTGGCTTTAAGATTTGTGCAGGAATTTAATATTTCATGTTAATAATTATTCAAATCTGTAGTCACAAACCGGGCAGCACTTTCAATCTAATTTTCGAACCCCTTGGAGGCCATAAATCGAAAAATGCCCAGAGATAACATTTGTAGGCCTGGATGTCTACTTTCTAATGGAAGTCGAATCAGGCCATTTGGTTAAGTGTGGAAGCTACAGCACTCATTCTTGTGAGGTTGGTCAAAACTTAAATATTCAGTGGTTTGCATGCAGTTTTTGAAGGCCTTAGAGGCCATATTTGTAAAAAGGGGCAGAGATAACATTTGTAGCCCTATGGGTCTACTTGCAGTTGCCACCTTAATCACTTGATTTGGTGCACTGTGGGCACCAGAGCATCCTTTTTTCTAGGACTGCTCATTATGGTTGTTAGCAAACCACATTAATTCTGCCTAGGAATTTTAGTAGCTTGCATGCAGTTTTTGAAGGCCTTAGAGGCCATATTTGTAAAAAGGGGCAGAGATAACATTTGTAGCCCTATGGGTCTACTTGCATTTGCCACCTTAATCACTTGATTTGGTGCACTGTGGGCACCAGAGCATCCTTTTTTCTAGGACTGCTCATTATGGTTGTTAGCAAACCACATTAATTCTGCCTAGGAATTTTAGTAGCTTGCATGCAGTTTTTGAAGGCCTTAGAGGCCATATTTGTAAAAAGGGGCAGAGATAACATTTGTATCCCTAGGGGTCTACTTTCTGTAGGATTTGAGATCAAGTGATTTGGAGCACTTCTGCTCCTTGTAGAGCCATTCTACTAAGACTGCTCATCTTGCCTATTGGCAAACCATATTTAATTCTGCCTAGGATTTTAATCAGATTGCATGCTGTTTTTGAAGGCCTTATAGGCCATATTTGCAAAAATGATCAGAGACAACATTTGTAGCCCTAGGGGTCTAATTTCTGTAGGATTTAAGATCAAGTGATTTGGAGCACTTCTGCTCCTTGTAGAGCCATTCTACTAAGACTGCTCATCTTGCCTATTGGCAAACCATATTTAATTCTGCCTAGGATTTTAATCAGATTGCATGCTGTTTTTGAAGGCCTTATAGGCCATATTTGCAAGAATGATCAGAGACAACATTTGTAGCCCTAGGGGTCTAATTTCTGTAGGATTTGAGATCAAGTGATTTGGAGCACTTCTGCTCCTTGTAGAGCCATTCTACTAAGACTGCTCATCTTGCCTATTGGCAAACCATATTTAATTCTGCCTAGGATTTTAATCAGATTGCATGCTGTTTTTGAAGGCCTTATAGGCCATATTTGCAAAAATGATCAGAGACAACATTTGTAGCCCTAGGGGTCTACTTTCTGTAGGATTTAAGATCAAGTGATTTGGAGCACTTCTGCTCCTTGTAGAGCCATTATACTAAGACTGCTCATCTTGCCTATTAGCAAACCACAATAATTCTGCCTAGGTTTCTTTATGTAGTTTGCATGTAATTTTAGAAGGCCTTAGAGGCCATATCTGCAAAAAGGGGCAGAGACAAATACTGTAGCCCTTTAGGTTACCTTTCCAATGCCACTGGTTTCATGCCATTTGGATAAGTACAACTCATTCTACACCACTTTTGGTGAGACATGCCCATAGTAGGTTTTGTATGTTAAAATGATGAACAGCACTTGCAAGTTGAATTCACCTAGGTTAAATATGTTTCTGGAGAAAATGATCAACATAAGTATTGTAGGTATTAGGTTACCTTTCAAATGCCACTGATTTCATGCCATTTGGATAAGTGTAGATCTTTCAATATCATTTTTGGTGTGGCATATCTAGAATAGTGTTTTGATAAGTAAAACACTTTGAACAGCACTTGCAAGTTGAATTCACCTAGGTTAAGAATGTTTCCGGAGAAAATGATCAACATAAGTATTGTAGCCCTTTAGGTTACCCCTTAAATGCCACTGAGTTCATGTCATTTGGATTCCCGTAGCTCCCTCAACACCACCTTTAGTGAGACATGTATAAATGTGTAGTTTGTGCATTTAGTAATATGGACTCATGCAAACGCTTTGAAGATTTGCTCGTGCCATGATTGTGATATCAACCACCTCTAGCTAAGAATCCAACTCATATGTATGAGTGGATTTCCCTGAGCTTCAAGTTGAAGTTTTGGACTCAAGAGTATAGGGAAAATAGGGGTACATTTAGCAAGAAAGTATTAAAGGATGAATACAGATAGATATACCTTACTTCAATCATGAGACTTAGAATATGGTGTTTTTAGACCAATATGGTGCTGTAATAATTTTCCCAGAATTTAATGAAGTCTTAACATAGCACTTGTACTGTAAACTCTTATACGCACATCAAAGGTAATAAATGATAATTAAGGGTAAATACTCCTTGGAATAATATGAGACTTAGGATCTGGTATTTTTAGACCAGTGTTATGTCATGGTAGTTTTCCCAGTTTATTGAGATCATAATCTAATACTTGATATGTAAATCTCTATTTGCCCATCTTCTATTTTAAATTGAAACTATGATTAAAGGTTCCCTAGAAAATTTATGAAATTAGGATTTAAGGTTGTTAGATCACTACTCATTGCGATCCTATGGTAATATTTGGGACTCATGTGGATACGATGTGATCAAGATTGCACCATAGGAGTCGAATCTAGCTCAATCTTATTTTGGTCTGCAAATAGTAAAACTGATTTATATGATTTAGACCACCACTGACCTTCACACATAGAACTATTAACTCTTTAATTATTATGAAGGCTCAGACTATTTAGAAGAGCATCTCCACGGGCATCGTGGGAAATTAGGATTGGGGTGCGTTTAGCAAGCTATAAGTGAATAAGTTTACAGTGGTATGAAAAAGAGGTTAGACCTCATCAAGGGCCCCACACACAACTCATCTGTGTTAAATGATTATACGGGTGTAAAACTACCCTTAGCCAGGTGAGCCATTTCAAGGTAAATGCTCAAGAGAGAAGTCGAGAAATATCTAAGGCGAACCCTGGATTAAGGATGACGAAGAATAGGAGTGTGGGTCCTAGAAAGGTTGAGAATGCTAATTGAATGTGTGTGGTTCCTCGGTGAAGAAGGGAACTCGAGCCTTGAATGTGACGACGGGAGAGTCAGCACCCGGTCACAATTGGTGGTGTGGGAGTTCAAAAGAACTCCCCCACTCCTAAGTGCCAAATTAACTCATCTTAGGGATTTAATGAAAGTGGAGAGGAAAATGGTGATCAAGTAAAAAGGGGTAGATACCAACAAGATTAAGTGCCTTGGGGAGAGGAAGTACGGGGTGTCAGCCCGTCACACTTCCCAGTACCGCTGCGAGCCCCTCACCGGGTAACCCTCCGGAAGTCCAAGGCTAACCCTAAAGCTTCTAAGATCAACTAAATTATAGACAAGACTAGTTAAGTAGGAGAACATGTCAACTTAACTTCCATCCCAAACCGGAACAGGTTATAAAGAAGGACTGGGATAGTCCTGCGAGCGGTAGGCTCAGGTTATAAAGAAGGACTGGGATAGTCCTGCGAGCGGTAGGCTCAGGTTATAAAGAAGGACTGGGATAGTCCTGCGAGCGGTAGGCTCGGGTTATAAGGAAGGACTGGGATAGTCCTGCGAGCGGTAGGCTCGGGTTATAAGGAAGGACCGGGATAGTCTAGCGAGCGGTAGGCTCGTAGTTTAAATATAAGACTAGTGTGGTCTAGCGAGCGGTAGGCTCGTAGATTAAATATAAGACTCGTGTAGTCTAGCGAGCGGTAGACTCGTAGTTTAAATATAAGACTGGTATAGTCTGGCGAGCAGTAGGCTCTACTTTATAAATATTGATATATAATTGCGAGCTGGAAGCTCGGTAGTAAAATGGATAATACTTGTTGCTTGTGTATAAGATGTGGTGGGTCTTCGGTTCTGTCTTAGTCGTCACACCGACAGCAGTTCGTTGACTCGGCAGTGCTAGAGGTTTTATTGGGGCCAGGTTGTTTTACCGCGCGTCCGACGGGACGAATCCCCTAAACCCTGCCTGGCCATTTCAGTTTAGTACGCAGGAGCTCGTGAGTACCGGGTACCGGTATCACAGCGTACGTTTGGGCCTAGGTCTGGTAGTGTGACTTACCCACCTAGGTGAGGAGACGCCCGCTCCTCTGCCACCGTTTGACCACGACGGGAGGTGCCCGAGAGGTTAGCTACCTCCGAAAAGTGGGAACTAAAGGTCTGTACGTACAGAGTCGTGTGGGTGAGTTGCATGTGTATGAACTAATAATATAACCTTGCATCATTGCATTGCATATCATAGCATAGCATTTCTGCACAAACAGAGACCTCATCGTATAAATCAGTGTGGGCTCTTTTATACGATGAGTTTACTTCTTGCCAGATCCCTTAGCTTATGTGCCTTTGCGCGAGCATATAAGTTAAGGTTACTTTCGTAGTTGCTCTTATTTTCTTATACCTGCTCTTTCACTTATATTGCTCTTTATTTATTGCTTATATACATATTCCTGCTAGAGTAGAGATGTTTCAATACTCGTTTAGTATATTTATACTTGCTAGTTTCGCCACTGCCACCTGCTTTTGATTTACCCCTTGATGTCCTCCGCTTCCTCCTTCCACACGGTGCCTAGGAGTCGCGGGGGGAGGCGGGGACAAAATCGGCTTAGTCTTTATGACTAACGGTCGGTTGTGACCGTAGGTACACGAGGTGATGGAACCCCAGAGAAGAGGAGACAGGACACGAGGAGCTTATGCCGCGCGATTACTTCTACTACAATACAGGTGTTCGAGAGTTGAGAATTGATTAGCTTCCGCATAGATGTAGAGTGAGAAAGTTTAAATACTTTGCTTGGATATGTACTGGGCTTAAGCCCTTTCTCTCTTTTAGTTCCTTTCTCATCAAGGACATTGTAAGCATGTATTTTGTATATTTAATGTGATTGTGGACTTGTTGCTTCTATGTGCTTCTATTACTAAGAATTGTGGTTGGCCTGGATGATGATAATTAGCCGGCAGGATCGGCGTATTGTGGCGGGGACCATCAGGAATAATGGCCTCGCCGCAAGACGGCGGTTCTGGGCGGTAAGACCCGGTTTAAAAGCAAAAAAAAAGGAGGGTCTTACACTACCGTCGGCGCTATCCCAGATTAGGACATATTCTATGCGGGGGAATCTTCAATCCGAGGAAACATTTCCGTCTTGCCTCTTGTGCTCCGCGCTACCGCTAGGCGCTAGCTCCTTCTATATGTGCTCCCGGAATTGCGCTAATCATCGCTAGCGCCGGGCGCTAGGTACTACTGTCGGTGCTAGTGGGCATGTTGGATTTGTTGGCTCAAATTTAGGGGCAACCTTCTTATGTTATCCTTGAGTCATATGGACTTTGTTTCCTGCACACTTAAATACACAAGATCAAATACACATAAGATTTGTTATTCTCAAACCTAGGAGATGCGGAAGACCATGTTCCAACAAGGTTGTTCTCATTGAGACTGACGACATTCTCCTTAGTTTTAAACAGCTGAAACGACGAAGAAAAGAAGGAGATCGGTCACAGAAAAAATAGTTAGAGAAGATAGACCTTGAGCGTCAAAGGCGTCCAGATCGCCTGATTTTAAACGCGACACCTGCAGTTTTTGAGGCTGCTTGGGATCATTTTTCTGACCGCCCTATTTCTGTTTCTCCAAGTATGGATTTATGTTTGTTGATCTTGAAAGTGAGGCTAGATCTTAGATTTACTCTAGAGGGGGTGAATAGAGTATTAAAAAGTTTTTCACTTATTTTATAGCGGAATTAAAATAGTAATATATATATATATATAAATATATATATATATATATATATATTTATATATATATGTAGAGAGTGAGTTATAAAACAAAACACAAAGAGATCACACAACACATCACAGAAAAATAAAAGCAAACACAGAAGCCACAAAGATCTATAGTAGTTCCCCAATAAACCTGGGTACATCTACTATTCTACCACCCTTGGTAGGAATCCACTAGGTTTTTGATCAGGTGCCCTATCACCAATGGGGTTTTGATCAGGTGCCCAATACACCAACTGAGCTTTTGACCAGGTGCTCAAACCAAACTACAGGTTTTTGTTCAGGTGCCCTGCCACCAAGGAGTTAACTTTTGAAGGGAGTTAGAACCATGTACAAGATGGGATAAAGAGGGTTATGAAGTTCTTCTCTGTCAATAATCTTAGAGAAGACTAGTGGATTTGATGATGTAAAGCTCCCCCTGTCTGATAGAAAATAGTTGACAGTTGAGGATGGAGCGTTCCCTTAAATGTAGATCGTCCTTTGATAGCTGATGAATCTGAGAGACAAAGGTTTCTCAGATTGTTTGTTGCTCTTGAAGATTTACAACTTTGCAGCAGAAATCTGAGATAAGATCTGTGTTGTTGTTCTCAGAGATTGAGAGGTGCTGCTTGAGGAAGACGAAGATCTGAAAACTTTTTGGCTTTCTGTATATTTCTTTTTCTTCTTCCTCTTGACTGTATTCTTCTTCTCTTTTTTTGTCTTGCTATTATAAAGCTGTAATAATGTGTATCTGTTTCTTCCTTCTTTTTTTTGACAATATATCTCTGATTTGAATTTCAAATCCTCTGAATAAGGAATTGAATAAATAGGAGGATTATTTCTTGGAACTGCAAACAAATCTTTAATCCCTTTTCCTTTTCAATAAATGTATCCTTTTCCGATTAGCCAAACGACTACTTTCTCGAAATAAGAGAATAATAAAAGGAAATATAATATCCTTGACTTATCTGATAGGAATAGATCCGTTGCTGATAGTTGATCTGAGTTCAGAGAATGAAATAAAAATGATCCATCTGAAATAATGAACTCAAGAGAAATTTCATCGATCTGAAAAAATTCATCGAACACAATCTGGAGTTCATCGATCTCAAGCTGGAGGTCATCAAACTGAAAGTTAAAATCTAATAAGCTAGCTGGAATATTGAATTCATCGAGCTGAGAATGAATTTCATCGATCTGAACATCTTAATACTTATTCTTAGAACGCAGAGCTGAGCTCGTCGAACGCAGAATGAAGTTCGTCGAACTGAAGAAATAAACTGCTGGATTGGCTTAAAAACTGAGTGCGTCGAGCTGGAGAGCAAGTTCGTCGAACGCAGAGAGGAGTTTGTCGAACGCAGAATAGAGTTCGTCGAACAGAACCTTGGCAAGTTCGTTGAACTGGAGCACGTCATTCGCCGAACGCAGTATGGAGTTCGTCGAACACAGTATGGTGTTCGTCGAACGCAGAAACTGATTCTTTTCCTTAGTTCTATCAGCCTAAAACTTTGGCCCTTAGACTATACATTGGGGTCAAATTAGTCCTAGTCAACATATAGTGATCCTAGCCCAAATCAGTAATAGGGTTGTTCCAACAATCTCCTCGTATTTGGGTTAGGACACTATTTGACAAAAATTGAATAAAAAAATAAACAACAAAACAATATAGCATATATATCTGACATATTTTAAACATTTCAGCAGATATAAAATATGATACTCTGAGTTTTGAAATTTTACATTGAAAACAGAAATAATAAAAACAAATAATCAGAACCTTTTGACTTTCTCTGAAAGAGGCTTAAATGTGATTTGCCTTTCAAATTCTTGCTTTCTGAATTTTGAATTCGTTGCCTTCAGCTTTCTGAATTTGTTTATCTGAACTGAATCTTTCATATCTCAAACTGCATTTTTCAGCTTTTGCTTTTGTTGATCTGAACTGTAGCAATAACTGAATTGCTTTGTTGAATCTGACATATTTGAATTATTTCTGAATTTGCATCTATATTTGTCATATCACAAACTGAAATATCTGGATCTTCAAACTGAAATTGCTGTGAGCTTCTTCCAATAACTAAAACCTATCATAAATGGGCTTCTTCATCAACTGGATGATTTTTGCTTCTTCATACACCATCTCCCCTTAAAACCTGAGCTTCTATATAAAGTAACTACCATATCAAAAAGGAGCTTCTTCAAAACAACTCACCGTGTCAAAAGGAAAGCATCTCCCCCTAACAAAAAGGAAAGCATCTCCCCCTGACAAAAAGGAGCTTCTTCAAAACATCTCCCCCTGCCTAGTTTCAGGAAGACCTGGAGCTAGGCCCCTAGAAGAAGAGACATTTGAAGAGGAGGCTAGGAAGGAAGCAAATTTTTTTTCTTCTGAAGAAATATTTCCATTGTTCCTGCAAAAGAAAAACAGAGATCAAGTGCAAAGGAACTGGAAAGAGAAGCAATTCTGTAGGAATACAGTTAAAATGAAATAAAAGATTTGATTATAAAGAGAGATCAGACGTCGAAAAGACTTAGCTTTCATCAGACTGGGTTCGACAAAAATTTAATTTTCGTCGATCTCAATTCGACGAACAAGTTTGTCTTCGTCGATCCCTGGATCTAATAGATATCAACTCAGCGGTTTGGTCTCAGCGAATCCAGACAGCTTCTCAGCGGCCCAAGGCCTTGTCTCAGTGATTCAGCTGAGATTAGCTTGTCTCAGCTATTCAGTTGAGATTGAGAGCTTGTCTCAGCTGCTTAGACATCAAACCAACTGAACTTAATTCACAATAAGAGGGATAAATAAAAGATATAATTTTTTATTAATTGAATCTCCATCTATCATTCCTAGCTGATTTATAAAGAAGATATGTTTCTTTTCATCCAAGGGTTTGATGAAAATATCAGCCCTTTGCAAATTAGTAGAAATGAATTGTAGGCAAATTTTATTTTTATCCACATTATCTCTGATAAAGTGGTGCCCAATTTCTATATGTTTAGTCCTACTATGGAGTACTGGATTTTGTGCTATAGATATTGCACTAGTATTGTCACAAAATATAATTGAATTATTTAAGTTGATACCATAGTCTAGAAGTTGATTTTGTATCCACAGTATCTGTGAGCAGCAACTGCCTGCAGCAAGATATTCTGCTTCAGCTGTTGATGTAGACACAGATGTCTGTTTCATACAAAACCAAGACACAAGCCTATCACCAAGAAACTGACAAGTTCCTGATGTGCTTTTCCTGTCTTTTCTGCATCCAGCATAATCAGAATCTGAGAATCCAGTTAATTCAAATTCTGATGCTGTTGGATACCAGAGTCCTAGATTTGGACAACCCTTTATATATCTCAAAATTCTTTTTCATAAAATTAGGTGAGATCCTTTGGGGTTAACTTGGAACCTAGCACAAATACATGTAGCAAATATTATATCAGGTCTACTAGCTGTTAAAGTAAAGTAGTGAGCCAACAATTGATCTATATGCTTTCTGATCAACATGTTTCCCTGATTCATCATTGTCAACAACAGCATTTGAGGGCATGGGTGTTTTCATGGTGGAAGCATCAGACATACCAAATCTTTTAACTAATTCCTTATCATACTTGGATTGTGATATGAATATGCCATTTGGAGTTTGCTTCACTTGAAGACCAAGGAAGTAAGATAACTCACCCATACTACTCATTTCAAATTTAGATTGCATTAGGTTAGAGAACCTTTTGCATTGATTTGAATCAGTAGAGCCAAATATAATATCATCTACATAAATTTGAACTAGTAATGTTTTATTTTTATGTATCCTGGAAAATAAAGTTTTATCAACAATGCCTCTACAGAAATTGTTCTCCAAAAGAAAATTAGCTAAGGTCTCATACCATGCTCTGAGAGCTTGTTTGCGACCATAAAGAGCTTTATTAAGCTTAAATACATAAGAAGAGTGAGTTGGAGAGATGAAACCTGGTGGTTGTACCACATAGACTTCTTCTTTGATGTCTCCATTCAGAAAAGCACTCTTCACATCCATCTGATATACCTTGAACTTCTTGAATGCAGCAAAGGCAAGGAATGACCTTATAGCTTCAAGTCTAGCAACAGGAGCAAAGGTTTGATCAAAATCAATTCCATCTTCCTGAGAATATACTTGGGCTCCAAATCTTGCTTATTTCTGATGATTATGCCTTGATCATCTAGCTTGTTCCTGAAGACACACTTGGTGCCAATAACTGGATGGCCTTTTGGTCTTGGAACCACATCCCAAACCTTATTCCTTTCAAATTGGTTGAGCTCCTCTTGCATTGCAAGAATCCTGTTTGGATCTTGTTCTGCATCTTCTATGGATTGAGGTTCAACTGTGATAGGAAACAAGTGTGCATCTGATTTTGGTGTAGTTGATGCCTTGTTTGAACACCTGCTGAAATATCTCCAATGATTTAAGATATTGGATGCTCTAACTGTGATGTGATCAACAATTGGAGTTGGTTCAGCAATAGTTTCTGCTTGAGGAATTTGATCAGCTGTCATTCGATTTGAATGTCAGCAAGATCTGGATTATCCTCTTCTTCACTGTCTTCAATTATTTCATTTGATGGAAGTAGAGAATGTTGGAACATGGTCTTCCGCATCTCCTAGGTTTGAGAATAACAAATCCTATGTGTATTTGATCTTGTGTGTTTAAGTGTGCAGGAAAATGATGAGTCTCCATTATATACACATTTATGGACTCATCTGGGCCGATTATCTAGTCTATGCACTACACTTTAGGCATGTTTTCATTCATATTTGTTATTCCTTGCTAGGTGCACTCTTAGGCCCGTTTCGGTGTGCGTTTGCGCTCCTTGTGATTGGGGGTAAACACATGGTGCTCCCCTTCCATTTATCTATGATTATCTGGTGCTGGAGGTGTTTTCCCAGCTATGTTATCTTGTAAGCAGGTGGCCGGATTATCGTGTATCCAGTTTTCTCCCAGAATTCATGACTGTGTGAAATGCATGGTCATGCATTTTCCTTGATGCACGGGCTGTTGCGATCGTGCGCTCTAATCTGGGCATAAAATGATCGATCTGAATTTACTCGTGCGTTTTGACGCACATGTGGAATCGCCCGTGCGTGAGAATAACGCACGGTCTCCTGTTTCTTCTATTTTTAGCCATTTCAAAATTTACCCGTGCGTTTTGACGCACTAGCGGATTTGCCCGTGCGTGAGTAAATTGCACGAGTGGCGCAGCTTCATCTTCACGCCAACTCTTATCTTTAATTAACGCACGGGAAACGCACGGTCGTGCGTTCGACCGTGCGTGACCAAAATTCTGCCTGTTTAGTATTTAAAGCAGGAATTGCTGCTGCCATCGGGGAGAGGACGGAGAGCTCGATCCCCCTCGCCGGAAAAGCCTGGAATCCCTCCATTTTTGCACCTTCCACCATAGGAGACAAGAGGAGACCATCTCTGGCGATCTCCTTCATCATTCCTCCATCCGGGAGCATTCGAAAGCATTCTCTGCCACAAGCTCAAGCATTTCTCGCCGAGGAGACCATAGAAGCGCTGAAGATCGTTGGAGCGGTGATAGCCTCCTTCGAGATAGCACACCATCTGAGGGCCGAGCTCGGAGAGAGCCCGACAACCTCTCATTCCGGCCGAGAAGCCAAGACGCGGTGACATCTTCTTTGTGGTCCTCTCTAACCCTTGATGCTTGTACTTCCTTTGTGTTGTGTATGAACGCTTGTTAGGTTAATATGATGTATTCGTGCTTGTGTTCATGTGCACTGATGTTGTGGTGGCAAGAATAGCCCTTTTTGTTGTTGTGCTAGCCTAGGTTGTTTGTGTGTGAAGCCACCTAGCGATTGCTAGTGGTGATGTTAGCGAAGAGGTGAATTTGACCCTCACAAGACCTCGCACTGTGGCCGCTTTGCCCGCTTACGGAAGCGCGGCATCGCGACCGCTGCACTCACCCACACCATGCGAAGCGGTGCTTTTCGACCCGCATTTCTCTTCATTCTGCAATAGCTTAAGAACCCAAATCACAACCCCCCTTTGTTACTTAATAATCTGTTTAACTAATTTCCGGTTTGAGCAAATCGTACTACCCAACTTGCGGTCCTTTGAGAACGATATTCGAGGAGTTCCTCCCTATTTTTTTACTTGAACGACTGGTGCACTGCCGTCGTATCGCATTTCGTGCTTGTTAATTAGCAATGCTGGAATAGCGCATCAAGTTTTTGGCACCGTTGCCGGGGACTGCAAGCGTGTATGATTTGTTTTTCTTTGGAAATTCGTTTTAAGGTATTTGTGTTTTCATTGTTGTGCGCTAATCCATTGTCTTGCAAGCAAATCTATCATGACTTCTATCCAGCAACATATTTATCAGGGCAATTTAAACGATCTTAGAGATCAGGCACGAATAAATAATCTTGCGTCCCAGATCTTCACTGATATTATTGAGTTTATATCTGAGAATTTCAAATTCAGCGGGGATACACATGAAGATGCAGTACATCACGCGCAAGGATTCTTAGAAGTCTATTATACGTGTATATTCAATGGAGTTGAAAATGACCAACAAAAGATCCTGGCATTTTCATTCTCTCTGCATGATAGAGCTAAAAGATGGTACCGGGATACCCGAAAGAGTGAGATAACTTCTTGGAAGCAATTTGATGGGAAGTTCCTGTTTGATTTTCAACATCGCATGCGAGGTATAAATAGGCATAAGGAACTTATTGCCTTCGGTCAGAGAAAGGACGAGACATTAGTAGACGCATGGGAGCGTTGTCAATCCTTACACAGGGACTGTTACCGTGAGGATTTGTCAGAAGACTTTTTAATTCAGATTTTCTATTTTGGCGTAATGGACAGGTTCCGTTTGCTTTTTGATGTCGCAGCTGGAGGCACCCTGTTTAATAAGTCGGGAAAGGACGCCTGGGAAATAGTGGTGAATATAGTGCAGACCAGCCAGTATTGGAGCCACTCTACTCATTCTCCGAGTACTAGCGAAGTTAACGCAATAACAATGAATGGAGCAGAGGAATGCCTTACTTCAGATCAAACAGAGCGGTTAGTTACTCTCGTGGGCAATATACTGCACGAAATGAATGAACAGTCCGCTGCAATCCAGCAGCTCGACTCTACTATTAATACTCTCACAGATGTTGTCTCTAGGATTGTGGGTCAGCCGCCCGAGTCTGTGAACGCCATGAAGTTATGAAGTGACAGGAATGTAAAAAACCTCTCACGTCAGAAAACACCTCCAGCACCTGCGCTACAGGAACCACTTACGAATCCTACGGATAGGCCTTATGCAGATGTGACAGGGGAGCCGACTCCTATCCCTACTGTGCCGGATTCTGCAAGCGTGGCACAACCCTCGAAAAGTATTGTTAGCCCTCCATTTCCTCACAGGTTACAGAATGAGAAGTCAGAGAAGCAATTTCGCAGATTCCTGGAAATGATGAAGGGAGTACAAGTTAGCATACCGCTGATTGAGGCCATATCCCAGATACCGGGTTACTCAAAATACTTAAAGAAGCTGATTTCAAAGCAAAAGGACCTGGAGGACCTCAAAACCATTGATCTCACGGAGGAGTGCTCCGCCCTCATCATCGACGTCCCTACAAAGCGAAAGGACCCTGGCGGCTTTACTATCCCTTGCAAAATCGGTGACCACCAATTTGGTTAGGCACTTTGTGATCTAAGAGCCTCCATCAATCTAATGTCGCTCTCCATCTTTCAAGAGCTAGGTGCGGGGATTTTGAAGCTGACACAAGTAATGATGCAGCTAACCGACAGAACAATCAAGAAACCGGTCGGGATTGTGGAAGACCTTACCATAGTGGTAAATGACCTCGCCTTTCCAGCTAATTTCATCATCCTTGACATGAAAGCCGATGCTAGAGTCCCTATTATCTTGGGGCGCCCCTTTCTCGGGACAGCACGCGCCCTCATTAATGTGGAGCAGGGAGAGATCACTCACAGATTGGGGCAGGACGCCATATCTTTTAATGTTCACAATCTGGCGCAACTGTTTGAGATCACAGACGGCGAATTAGCGGAGCCAACCGAAGAATTGGATAGTCAGTTTGATATGAGCCCGGGGGATTGCGAGACTTTTTGGCAGCAAGAAAGCCTTGTGGGCAATGGAGGTTCATCCTCGGACAAGTCTGAGGATCTGCATCCGATCAGAGAATCAATTATTGTGCCATCAGATTCAAACACCTCTCCAGCTCTCAAACAATTACCAAACTCTCTGAAATATGTCTTCCTGGGGGAAAATACCACGCATCCGATGATTATTTCTGCAACTCTGTCTGTGGACGACGAAGCTGCATTGGTGAGGTTGCTAAGAAGATACCAAAAAGTCTTTGGACGTTCCCTTGTCGATATTAAAGGAATTAGCCCCACCGTCTACATGCATAAGATCCTTCTTGAAAATCAGTACAAGCCATCGGTTCAACCCCAAAGGCGGCTGAACCCGAAGATGCAAGAGGTAGTGAAGGCAGAAGTGATAAAGCTTTAGGATGCAGGCATCATCTATCCAATTAGCGACAGCAAGTGGGTCAGCCCAGTTCAGGTTGTGCCAAAGAAGGGAGGGATTACCGTTGTCCTCAACGAGAAAGATGAGTTACTACCTACCCGTGTGATCACTGGATGGAGGGTCTGCATCGATTACCGCAAACTAAATGATGCTACGCGCAAGGACCATTTTCCACTTCCTTTCATTGATCAGATGTTGGAAAAGTTGGCAGGGCAAGACTAATTGACCCTGCTGATCAAGACAAGACGACATTCACCTGCCCTTCCGGTACCTTCGCGTTCAAGCGAATGCCATTTGGACTTTGCAATGCTCCTGCAACTTTTCAGCGATGCATGCTTGCAATCTTTGCTGACATGGTGGGCAATTTTCTCGAAGTATTCATGGATGATTTCACGTTATTCGGCAGCAGCTTCGATTCATGCCTTGCCAATCTAGATAAGACCTTGAAGCGGTGTGAGGACACCAACCTCATCTTAAATTGGAAAAAATGCCATTTTATGGTGCGCGAAGGAATCGTGTTGGTTGCATAAGGTATCCCGCCAGGGGCTTGAGGTGGATCAGGTGAAGGTTACTGTCATCAAGAATCTTCCTCCGTCGTCTTCTGTGAAGGGTATCCGCAGCTTTCTCGGACACGTGCGATTTTATCGGAGATTTATTAAGGATTTCTCATCCATTTCAAAACCTCTTTCTCACTTACTAGGCAAAGATACCCATTCTATTTCGATAAAGCTTGTATGCAAGCGTTTGAAACCCTACGGGGGCAACTTATCGCTGCTCCGATCTTGGTGGCACCTGACTGGAGTTTATCTTTTTTGATCATGTGCGATGCTAGTGACGTAGCCGTGGGTGCAGTGCTTGGTCAAAAGAAAGACAAAACCTTTCACAACATTGCATATGCCAGTTAAACTCTAAATAACGCTCAAGCGAACTACACCACCACGGAGAAAGAAATGCTAGCCGTGATCTTCGCCTTCGAGAAATTTCACTCCTACTTGGTGCTTTCCGAAGTAATAGTGTGGACAGATCATGTCGCACTGAGGTACCTATTCAGCAAGAAGGAGGCCAAGCCGCGTTTAATCCGCTGGATCCTACTGCTGCAAGAGTATGATTTGGAAATCAAAGATAAGAAGGGGGTAGAGAATGTAATCGCAGATCACTTATCGCGGCTGGAGAACGACGTGACAGCTGATGCTTCCAACAACAAAGAGGAGGAAATGACTGATTATTTTCCAGACAAGAAGCTATTCGCCATCACTACGCATTCGTCAACAACCCCATGGTACGCCGATATCGCAAACTATCTTGCATGTAAAACTGTCTTGCCCAATCTTACGCCTCAGCAGAGGAACAAGCTTTTTTCGGACTTAAAGTATTATTTCTGGGAAGATCCATTGTTGGTTCGTACTTGTAGCGATGGTATAATCAGACGTTGCGTCCCGAAATCTGAGTGCAGAACCGTTCTCTAACATTGCCACAATAGGGAGGCTAGAGGACACATGGGCACTGCTAGGACAGCACGCAAGGTGCTGCAAAGTGGATTATTTTGGCCCACGCTATTCAAGGATCCTCACGCGTACGTCTCAAAATGCAATGAATGCCAGAGAACTGGCAACATTTCGTGGAAAGACGAGATGCAGCTTAATAATATGTTAGTTTGTGAACCGTTCAACGTTTGGGGAATCGATTTCATGGGTCCATTCCCAATGTATCACGGAAAACATTATATAATAGTGGCAGTGGATTGCATTTCAAAGTGGGTGGAGGCAGAGGCTGTTGCTGCTAATGATGCCCGTACAGTCTTGAGATTTATTCATACAAATATCTTTTCTAGATTCGGAGCTCCGCGGACAATCATAAGTGATGGTGGTAGTCATTTTTGCAACCGACTATTTTTGAAATTACTAAAAAAAATTGGCGTGCATCATAAAGTCTCTTTAGCTTACCACCCGCAAACGTGTGGACAAGTGGAAGTTTTGAATAGAGAACTCAAAAAGAATAATAGAAAAATCGATCCACTCGAACAGAAAGGATTGGGCGACGAAAGTGGATGATGCGGAGTCAAATGTGTTAGGGTGATTTTCTTTTTTGTCTTTATGTTGTATTCAAATACGTGATTTGTATAATCTTGCTTAATTTTTATCTCTTTGCCTTTGGTTATATGTTGTATTTCTGGGATATTCTGAGCAAATTCCTAACAACTTTGTGAGAACTATTTGTCTCTGAACAATGCTTAATACAGGTATTTGGTCCACCTTTAAGGACGTTAAACAAAAGGGCTTCTTGGGAGACAACCCATGGGAACCACCTGGTTCCGTTTGCCTTTTAATTCCTTTTATGTTTTGTTATTCCCTTTTTGCTAACATCATAGGTGGAAGCTCTCGCGTGGAGGATGTGGTTGGTGAAAATTTTAAAGTTGGAACTTCCGCACTTCTGACATGCTCTTTTATGAGCATAGGTCAACTCTACCCCTTTCCTACTTATTTTTGAATTGTTTATTCTAGTTGGTTTTGATCAAGTCTGAGGGAGAGAGTGATCGGTGCACGTGCACACACTTTGCATGACATGTTAGAATGTGCTGAGTTAGGATTTGTATTTTGTTGCACACATTGCATACACATGCACCTAGTTCACGCTCACTTGATCACGCGTGCTTATTGGGTATCGCTGCGAGGTTCCCCGCTCGTAAGAATTGGATTGTTAGCGTATGAGCGAGGAGTAGAGAAAAATGTTGACTCGTGTAGTGCTCTAGTCAAGTGCTCCCGTCACGCCTAGAAATTCAATTAGAGCAGAATAAATTCAGAGTTATAATTTAACTATTTCTATTATAGTAGCTGCAATTTATTTTACTTTAGTGGTGAATCTGGTGAATCCAACGATAGCATAAGGTCGAGTGTAGCAAGACTAGTAGTAGCTTATTACTAGGGTCGGAAGGAAGGACAACCTTTCTCGGTGGATAGAACTTGCACTAGGCGACTCTTGAAACGATTGCGTTGAAAGTACCCGTTATAAAATGTGATATAGGCCATTTCTTGATCCGTTCTGCGCTTTTGAAATCCTTACCTATGTAATCACCGTTGCAAGCCCACTTGAGCCTACCTTTCCTCCTTGTTTAGATCCACTAAAATTTCACCAAAGCCATACGGCCGAACCTATTTTCGCACCAACCTTTGAGCTAAAAGAAATTTCTTTTTCGATCGTATTTGGTGTCATCTTTGTTGTGCATGGCAGATTTGAATTAGCTAAAGGAGCCGTTTTATTGAGCATACAAAAGTTATTTTGTCGAAAAGAGAAAAGAAAAGAAAAGAAAAAAAAAGAGTTGTGCAAAAATAATATTCTCTCGACAAATTCAATTTATATTTGGCTTAGCACGCACCTAGGGTTCAGTTGAAGTCTGGGGGTGTTGTGTAATTCTTGAAAATATTGTATTGGTGATTGTAATTTTCTTGAGTTCTCAGGTTGTGTTGAATGCAATTCCCATCGTCCTTCTACTTACCTAGCCTAAACTCAACCTAAGCCCAATCCTAACCCATAAGTCCTATTGATTTTAGATACGAGTCATCTCATGTAGTAGAGAGAGTGCCAACGTGCAAGCCTCTGGACACCGACTTTGATGGATTTCTTAGGAGTTTGTCCCGAGCTTCGATTCGAGTAATACTCTACTCATTAGTCACGCTATTTTCCCTTTTGCGCGACTGAAAGATTCACCGGGATTCACCATCCAAGTAAAGTAAATTTCGAACTACTGTTCTAAAAATAGTTAGATATAATCTTGAGTTTAATTCTGTTCTAATGTATTTCTATGCACGTGCGCACGCGACTTCGCATAGGTCTCTACCGCTCAAACTCATGCTAACATCCAATTGTTAATTTGCCCGAGACATGCAAATGGTTAAGTCTGGGGGTGTGACGAGTCTCCATTATATACACATTTATGGACTCATCTGGGACGATTATCTAGTCTATGCACTGCACTTTAGGCATGTTTTCATTCATATTTGTTATTCCTTGCTAGGTGCACTCTTAGGCCCGTTTCGTTGTGCGTTTGCGCTCCTTGTGATCGGGGGTAAGCACATGGTTCTCCCCTTCCCTTTCTCTATGATTATCTGGTGCTGGAGGTGTTTTCCCAGCTATGTTATCTTGTATACAGGTGGCCGGATTATCGTGTATCCAGTTTTCTCCCAGAATTCATGAATGTGTGAAACGCACGGTCGTGCGTTTTCCTTGACGCATGGGCTGTTGCGGTCGTGCGCTCTGATCTGGGTAGAAAATGATCGATCTGAATTTACTCGTGCATTTTGACGCACGGGCGGAATCGCCCGTGCGTGAGTAAAACGCACGGTCTCCTATTTCTTCTATTTTTAGCCATTTCTGAATTTACCCGTGCGTTTTGATGCACGGTCAGATTTGCCCGCGCGTGAGTAAATCGCACGGGCGATGCAGCTTCATCTTCACGCCAACTCTTATCTTTAATTAACGCACGGGAAACGCACGGTCGTGCGTTCGACCGTGCATGACCAAAATTCTGCATGTTTAGTATTTAAAGCAGGAATTATTGCTTCCATCGGGGAGAGGACGGAGAGCTCGATCCCCCTCATGGGAAAAGCCTGGAATCCCACCATTTTCGCCCCTTCCACCTTAGGAGACAAGAGGAGACCATCTCCGGCGATCTCCTTCATCATTCCTCCATCCGGGAGCATTAGAAAGCATTCTCCTCCACTAGCTCAAGCATTTCTCACCGAGGAGACCATAGAAGCACTGAAGATCGTTGGAGCGGTGACAACCTCCTTCGAGATAGTACACCATCTGAGGGCCGAACTCGGAGAGAGCCCGACAACCTCTCATTCCGGCCGAGAACCCAAGACACAGTGACATCTTCTTTGTGGTCCTCTCTAACCCTTGATGCTTGTACTTCCTTTGTGTTGTGTATGAACGCTTGTTAGGTTAATATGATGTATTCGTGCTTGTGTTCATGTGCACTAATGTTGTGGTGGCAAGAATAGCCCTTTTTGTTGTTGTGATAGCCTAGGTTGTTTGTGTGTGAAGCCACCTAGCGATTGCTAGTGGTGATGTTAGCGAAGAGGTGAATTCGACCCTCACAAAACCTCGCACTGTGGCCACTTCGCCCACTTACCGAAGCGCGGCATCGCAGGCGCTAGCTCCAAGGCTATAAAAAGGACCCCTTGGATCCGTCTTCTTTATCCTCTTGAGATCCTAAATTCCAGAGCTTCATGCCACATCATAGAGAGGAAGGTTCGAAGAGATACTCCCACAAATCCATAAAAGCTTAAGGAGATCCGTGGAGAAGATTTCAACACGCGTCATCATCGTGACGAAAGACCGCATCGACTACGATCATACTCTGCGGGCCTTCGTCCACTTCTCCAAGAGATCCATATAGGGAGTTTTTATATTGTTGCTATTTCATTTATCCATCTTTTTAAAAACGTGTAGTAAATTCGCCTCGTGTTGGCGACTAGGTCTGGGTAGGACTTAAGGCAGAAATTCGCCTCGTGTTGGCGACTAGGTGTCGGGTGTAGGTCTAGGGGGTGCTCGAGGCCATATCCGGTGAAGGGTTGGCTAGAGCGGCTTGAGGCCGTATCCGGGGAAGGATCGGCTAAAGTCAACTGGTTCGTGGGGATACGAGTCGGAATAGAAAACAAAAAGAGTCTTTCATATTTCGCTTTGATTTCTAGCGTCATTGAAATCAAAATTTTGTAATCAATTTTATTAATAATAATCATGTCTCTCTTTGTGTAATAAAATTGATTTGTTCTTCATCTCTCTAAATTGTTTATTATCCTCTCCTTTATTATAAAACAATTTAGATCTTTATTCAAAATCACTATTTTGATCTCTTATCATAAGCCACTTTGTGCATTTATTGTCAAAGGTTAGGTCTTTCTCCTCTGAGAGAAGCCACTTTGTGCATAGTGCCAAAGGTTAGGTCTGTTTCCAATCTTCCCCCGCCCATACCCCCAATGATTGGGGACTATATGGGTTATGTTGTTGTTGTTGTTGTGATCATAAGCAAGTATTTCAAAATATAATATAAGTTTTTTAAAACCCTAATTCACCCCCCCCCCCCTCTAAGGGCGCCTACCGATCCAACAAGTGGTATCAGAGGGAGGTTATTCCAAATGGCTTAACAACTGGGAATAATGGCGTCTCATGATCTCGCTTCTACTAGTGGGGCAAATTTTTATGAAGAAGAAAAATCACTAGCACCACCTTTATTTAAAGGGACAAATTATAAAGGGTGGAAATTTTTAATGGAAAGGTTTATTAAAGCTTTAGATATCGAAGCATGGAATCTAGCAATAGTAAGACCAGCGGATGAATCAAATAAAACAGAACGCCATCTAAATGCAAAAGCCAAACACTATTTATTTTGTGGTCTATCAAATGAAGTTTTCAAATTAATATATTGTTTTTCTAGTACATACAAAGTATGGAAATTTCTTGAAGAAATGTATGATCTTCCTCTCGCAGGTATGGAACAAACACAGGAGGAGAAGGACATACAAGCATCCACCATCATTCAAGAAGATCTCTCTCATAGCAAAACCATAGAGATCATGGAAATCAACTTAGAAAAAGAGAGCAATACATCAAGAGAAAAAGGAGATGAAAATTCATCTATGATGGAGGAAGGCCTAAAAGATGACAAAGGAACTTCATGCTCACATTCTGCCTCTTTCAATAGCGCTGTAAGAAAGTCTAATTCTTCCTCTTGTGTGATAACTTCTATCTCTAGTTTCAATGTACTAAAAATGGATAAACGTAAGATCAAGAAATTGAAAATTACTAATAAAAATTTGCGCTTAGAAAATAATGATTTAAAAGCCAAAGTTAAAGTAGAATCAAATTCTGATTTACCTAGCTTTACCCATATCACTTCAATTGAAAATACAAAACCTTATTTTGATTGTAATAATATTAAGGAAAACTTTAAGGAACTTGAAAAGGAAATTATTTGTGTAAAAGAACATAATGAAAAATTATTTTTAGAAAATTCATCTTTGAAAAGTGATTGTGCTACATGCCAAAATTATAAAATTGAGATCAAAGAGATGGACGAAACATTTGAGGAATTTAGAAATGACTATCAAAATCATATTGACTCTATTTTTTCTACTCTTAAAAATAGCACAATAGCTTATAATAAAGCTAGGCATAATCTAAAGATCAAGAATGATGAATTAAAATCAAAAATCAACTTGCTTATGAAAATTGTAAATACATATTCACAATATCAAACTATATCTAAAAACAAGTTGAAAATGAATATGAACATCTTAACTAAGTTGAATAATGGGAGTAAGGAACATAAAAGATTTGTAAATCAAAATCACCATTATTTACAAAATCATGTTTCTCCCAACTTAAAAATAAAACTACACAAATTTTCTATGAACAACACTTTTAATAATCATTACAATCATAATCATCAATATAAAGATTATCATAATGGAAATTTCACATATAAGAATAACACTAAACCAAAGTTTGAATGGAGGCCCAAAATTAAAAATGAAACATTAACTTCACATGAAAGGACCCATTCATCACTAACTACCCACAAACCTACACGTTATATTTGGGTACCCAAAGGAACCACCACACTTGGTCCCCTTTGGATACCTAAATCACTTATTCATTAGGTATCACCAAATGCATGAAGTAGAATATTTTCAAAAATGAATTATACAAATTTTTCTACTTCATGATATGCTTTAATGTCTTTCAATTTTTTTGTTTTCTTTTTAAGCTATCATGTTATAGTCATCTTATATATTATAGGAAATATGATCTTATAAATCAAATTGATCAAAATTCAAAATCATATTTTATTTTGATGACCTATCTTTTATGCTTATATTCATTGCTTCTAAATATCTTATATTATCTATATGAATCAAACTATAAATTTGTTATGAGATATTTATCTAAATTATAAAGAAAATCACAAAAGACATATTGAAAGATTAATTGTCTTAAATACTAATGCCACTCACACCACCATGATCTATGGATGTCCTTTGATAAAATTCTCTAAAAATCGTATATCATAATTCATATAAAAAAATCATCTAAAAACAACTATCTTTATCACATGTATATGAATTATATGATAACAATTGACATTATAATTGTTTACCATGGTTGGTGTATTATGTACATATTGTGATTTATGTCAAGTTTGGACCTTAGAATCATCGTGATATCAACAAAATCAAATCAAATAGAATCTAAACATTGTTCTAGGTCTGTAAGTTGAAACACTATCAAACATTGGCATAACATTAATCATATCTTCTTTGTTTGCATATTCAATAATAATTAAGCTTAAATGGTTGTGCTAAACTCAAGAATTAAGCTTTAATGAATATGGAACTTTAATGAATGTGAAACCCATGTACTAAAATTTTAACTTCCGCAACTTTTTGCGATTTCTTCTCGTCTCTTCACTTCATTAGACAGGCCTTACATTGCACAAACATAATTAAGAAAAATTGTAAGCAAAATCAAAGAAAATCTAGGCTATATGATTAACGCGGGCGCTAACTCAAGTGTCCGATTTTCTATAGTTTTAAAAATTCTAAAAAATCACTAAAAATATATTATTTTATATGTACTACTCATTTTTTCATCTATGCCTATAATTGATTTTTGAAAAATTAAAATACAAAACTACAAAAACCAAATTACAAAAAAAAAAAAAAATTTCTTTCTTTGGTTATTTGTTTGATTTCTATATGCAAAAATCAAATACAAAATACAAAACAAAAAAAAATATGAACAAGTATTTTCTTGAACTTACATTTTCTACTTACATGTATCTTGCGAAAGGGGGATTTGGGCTATCATCCCATCACATCTCCTAGTACCGGGCGAACCCCTCACAAGGTAGTCCTCGGGAAGTCCAAGATCAATCTTATGAGTTCAAACTTTAAATCAAAATTATTCTTCAAAATATCAAAAATACTGTATGGACTTCATTGAAAATCAAGCATGATTTAACCCATCATTTAGAACTTCTATAATGTTGCAATTTATCTTTTCAAACTACTTTGAACATTATTTTCATCATGCTTTGATATATCTATTAATATGTGCATCAATTATATTATAGAAGTTGTGTAGAACCAAGCTTAGCATGCCTCTAAGTATGAGTAAATGTTTTATGTTTGATAATGATATATATTTACTCACTTATTTTGGCATTGTCTACATATGTTTTTAATCTAAGAATACTTGTGTATGTTTTGTAATAGTATAATGAATTAAAACTGCACAAGTATCTTACCTACACAACCTTTTATTTGCACTTTTAAAAGTTAAGAAAAGTGGTTATGCTTTCATAAATTCTATTGGTTTGCAAAACAAGTGTATTCGGAGACCTTTGTACAAAACAAAAATCATAAAATAAAGTGACAAAGATAACTCCACCAAGCACTACTTGAACTTCCTGATAAGTCTTAATAAGCGTTGTGAGGTTGAGAACCTTGGAAAGAATAGTAAAGTATCTTGTGCAAACCATATCTTTCTTTCAAAATAAAAACCACTTACTCTTAAGTACACCGGATCACTAGTTTCAACATTAAAATAAAATAAAATATGTGATCCCCCAAGCACTACTTTGCACCCTGATAAGTCTTGATGAGCATTGTGTGTGCAAAGCACCTTGGTAGTTGTACATTTTGTTTGTGCATTGAAGTGTGTGGAAGTAAAATTATTTGTGTTTTATTGTTCTCTTTACTTTACATATCTCTTGTATTTTTGATTAAAACATTTGTTTACTCTATTTAAAATGCACTTATGTGCACATCATTATCTTCCATAACACTTCTTCTCATGAGTATTGCATCCTAATGCTAATTCTATACTACTCTTTATTTATGAAATGCACTAGATAACCTAGCATGCTTTCTATAATGTTCGGTATGTTTTGAATTTGTGAAATAAAATAACATTGTAGTAATCTCTTGTTGATAACATTATTTCATGCTTGGTTACTGTATTGTTAGACTTAAAGATTTTAATTGAACAATGATTTACAAAAACATCTTCTTTATGAAATTTAACTCATATATCTTTTTATGGATCATCATTGATTACAATAAGATGTTTCTTGTATTTCGATAAGTCTTCCGCATCATAACCATATAATTGTTTTACCTTGCACTTTCATGCTTATTTAAAGTCTTTTATTTTGTGTGCATCCTCACTTGAATCTTAACATTCCTTTCTTTCAACAAGTGGTAGACTTGCTTGGTAAACTTTATATTGGTTGCTTTAAACAAGAATATTTTTGTATGCTAAAAACTCTGATTTATTTCTATGAATATATTGTAATACTAAAACTCTAATTTATTAATGGATTAGCTATGTGAACTTTTCTTTAAAAATTCAAATTTTAAAACCCATTGGCTATGAAATTATAATTTGACTTAAAACGCTTAAATGTTTCCAATAATTATTATCCATGATTACTGTTGGTGCCAAAAATGGTACCTCCAAAATTCACACTAAAGGGGATGGGAGAAAACTGCGAAGTGCAGGTTACTAAGATAGAAGATGCTGGAACAAAAGGAAATCGATCACGAAACGACGATCACGAAGAAATGAGACCGCTTACACAGGTTGTAAGCTGGAGCCTCGGAGCAAAAGTCCATTTTCAGGTACCCCTACCCCTCTATATATAGACGAGGGGGCTGCCCAAACGGGCAGAACTGAAAACTACGGGCTGCCCGGGGTACAGGAGTGCCGGGGCAGGGAAATGGGGTACAAATAACAAAAATAAGGAAAATGATCAGACCGCTTAAGCTGGCGATCTCACACTGCCCTGACCGCTTGGCACTTAGAAAATTCCAGTCGAGGAGGCAGCTGGCGATCTGGGCGGTCACCAAAATTGAGACCGCTGAGACCGAAAAATTTGACCAGCAAGAGGAGGTCGCGGGCTTTCCGGACAAACATAATCCCCGCACATTTTTAAGTTGCACCTGGAACTTCGAAAATGTAAGCTTTGACCGCTGAGACCGCGACCATCATAAATGCGGCTTGGTCTATAAATACCGGCTGAAATCTTCATTCTGCAAGACATTGAAAAATTCCAATCCTTGAGCGGTCTTTGATAATTAGGCAGGTGCGATCTTCTTGCAAAGATGACTATGCTCGATCTCTTAAAACCTCTTCCATCGAAAGCGAACTCTCCTGGGAAAAAGGAAAGTGTCAGCTCAAAGAAAGGAAAGAAGGCGCCAAAGATTATAACGAAAGCGAGCGCTTCAAAGGAGACCGCCCGATCTCCGTTAAAGGAAACTGAGCTTCCTGAGGGTTCAATTGTGCCGGTCTCTGTTGCTTCTGAACCATCAAACACTTCTTCAGACCTTGTATGGAAATTGCCTGACTTTTCCGTTTCTTTTAATTGTCAGAAATCCCTGGAGGCGCTGGATCAAACAACTTCCAAACTTCCTGAGACCGCCTCTACCGAGGTCATTCTGGCTGGGCTGCGTTAGAAGAAGGCCGAAGACGAAGCTTTGAGACAGAAGATCGCTGAACAGGAGGTCGCTGCGAAGGGCAGGAAAAGAAAAAATTCAAGTCCATCTAGCTTGACTTATAAGAGAAGCAGAAAAAATGAGGAAGAAAAAGACGTGACCGCCATGGGGGCGACCATATTTCCAGAATCTGTCGACCTGGAAGACTCCGCGGAGTTTCAGAAGGTGAATGCTAAGGGCGATCTCCCCTTCCTTCCCGCGGTCTCAACCTTACCAAGAGAGGATGATTCTGTATTAATCGCCTACCTTGATGAGGTTTCTTCTAATAATTCATCTTTTTCATCATTGCAGGTGTTGGATCCCCTAGAGGCTTCAGCTCTCAGAAATGTCATCGTTGATAAAGAGATCGCGGATAGGGAGAAGGAGACCGCTGATAAAATAATCAAAGCAAAGGAGGAAAAGAGAAAAGAGATGGAAGAGATGGCGAGGAAGAAGAAGGAAAAGGAGGCAGAAGAGAAGAGGGAAAAAGAGGAGAAAGAAAAGAAAGAGAAAGAAGAGAAGAAAAAGAAAAAAGATGATGAGAAGAAGAAGGACAAGGAGGAGAGGGCGAAAAGAGAGAAAAAGGAGAAAGAGGAGGAAGAAAAGAAGAAAGAAGTGGATAAGACCGTCGAGGAGGAGAAGAAGGAGGCGGTCAGAGTTGCTGAGGAGAAAGCGGCTCTGATCGCCGAGGAGGAAAAGAAGGAGGCGGTCATAGTTGCTGAGGAGAAAGCGGCTCTGATCGCCGAGGAGGAAAGGAAGAAAGAGGCGGTCAGGGCCGCCGAGGAGAAGGCGGCTCTAATCGCTGAGGAGGAGAGGAGGAAAGAAGCGGACAGGATCGCTGAGGAAAAGGCGGCCCTGATCGCTGAAGAGAGGAAAAAGGATACGGTCTTGAAGACCGCGGAGAATAAAAAGACTGAAGAGGAGATCGCGGAGAGGCTACAGATCGCTAAGGAGAAAGCTGCGCTTTCTAGCGGTCTCCCAAGTGATTCTCTTCAGGAAGATCGTTTGAGCAAAGCCGCAACAGATCGCGCGGCGGTGGTCTCAGCTTTGCGAGCTGGTAAGGGCAAAAAGATTCTTCAATCAGTTGAGTTCCTTCCTTTACCTACGGTTCGATCTGTTTCTCCAGAAAGAAAACGTGAGATTGTCTTTATTGAGACCGACGATATCCTCTTGAGTAATGAAGAATTAAAAAGAAGAAAAAAAGAGGGAGAAAAGTCGCAGAAAAGAGATTTGGAAAGAATGGATCTGGAGCGTTTAAGGGGATCAGATCGCCTTTCACTGACCGCAGATCCCGTGGTCACTAAAGATGTCAAAAGAGCTTTACGTGACTGCGGTCTCAACTTCTTTCCAAGTACTGTTTCTGCTCATCAAAAATTTTATTTGATCGCTTGTGAATGATTGAAAAAATTCATCTCTTGTGACCGCAGGTGATGATAATGCTGAGATCGAAGAGGGGGAACTTCCTCAGCACATCATGATCCCCCCTCAGCTAACCAACATTCTTAACCCAATGTTCGAGGATGTTCGCTCTATGCTGATGAGGGAGCGAACTCAGAATGATCAGATCCGCGATCTTGAGGAGAAATTATGTACTAATGAGAAGAGGATCAGAGAAGAATGCAATCTGAGGGTTGCAGAGATCGCGCGAGCTCTTAAGAAGGCCGAAAAGGATACTGAATACTACAAGGGGAAGGCTGCGGCGCTGTCTGCGGAGAATGAAAGGCTGAGGGGAGGTCACGCAAAGATGCTGATGAGACCGGGTACCTCCAGCGATCAACCAGCGGCGAGACCGCAGCCTGAAATTGTGCTGATCCCTATGGAGCAGGTGGACAAGGAAATGTCCAAGATTCACCGATCTGCGATGCTGGCCAATCATAGTTTGGTGTCGGTTATGGCTGCAGTGAACGATATGCAGGATGTTGCGGCTCATGTAGGGAGAAACAGGCCTTCTAGGAAATGAACATTCAATTTGAGACTGAGCGGTCTCTGGATTTTGAACAATTTGTTTTGTAATATTGTTATTAATGTTCCATCTATTTCTTGTGGTCTTTTTTAATTCTATGTTTTGTGCGGTCCTGATTTCTATAATTTTGATCTCTTTGTGCCTGGATTGCCTGTTATTGCTGTTGTGTTTTATTTATTGAGACCGTCAACATAGAATGCTTTCATATGACCTTGCACAGGTCGAGCGGCCTGCGAATTTTTGCTGGGCGATCAACAAAAAGTAATGATTACGGAATGACCCTTCAACTTCTATAAATAGCTGCCTTCATAACCTTTATTTCATGCTCTCTTGAATGCGCCCAAAGCATCGATCTCAGCGATTGCTCAAAATGGTGTCCGCTCGTGCCTCTTCTGCTAACATTTTCCTGAACGCCGATCACAAACAAGGTCGCTTATCAAAGGATGAATATATTGATTTCATAAAAAAGTATATGCTTCAGACTCAGATAGTTGTGAGACCGCCAGCCGTTCATGAAAGGTTGAACTTTGGAGAGCAGAAAAAGTTTATCATCCCCATCGATCACTTCGATAACGGGTTGAGAATTCCCCTCCCTTGGGAATGGCTAGAGATCTTGGAATACTACGGCTTCGTGCTCGCCCAGTTGGCTCCGAACTCCATCGGTCTGGTCAATGTCTTCATCAATTACTTGAGATCGGAAAAGGTGAAGTTCACAATGAATCTGTTCCGTGCAACCTTTACCGCGAAGATTTTGAAGGAAGGCAGAAAGAAGGAAGAGTTTAAAGGATTGATGTACTTTTCAGCAGATGGATTAAAAATCCTGAATCTTCCTAATAAAATCTCTTTCTGAACAGAGAGATTTCTTGTCTTCGAAGGTGACCATGGCGGTCTCAGGAGCTCACCCTCTCTGCGACCTAACAGCATCTTTAAGAAGATAAAAGAGGTCTAAGATGAAGAGCTAAAAATTTTGGCTTTCTTGGCGGGCAAGAGGATCGATCTCGTTCATTATCTAGCGATCTGGCCCGAGATCGCCGAGATCATCCCAGCTGAAAGTAAGTTTTTCTTGCGGTCTCGAATAATTTCCTTTCATGTTTTTTGTATGTTTTTCCTAAATTTTTCCCAACTTTTAGCAACCTTTGCGGTCCCCGCAAAAGATCCTATCTTCCCAGCAGCAGAAGTTCTTCCTCAGAGGGAGAGGAGGCTGAAGCGTGAGGCCGACGTGTTCGGCACTACCTCTGAGACCGTCGAGCGAGATTTTCCCTTGATCGGTTTTAAAAGAAGAATGAAGGATATAAAAGGAAAACCCCTCCTCAAATGGGCGGCCAAAGGAAGATCTGTGAAGGTGTCCACTGATCTTCCCCTATGGAGCGGGAAAGTGACCCGTCACACATACGCGGTCAGCTCGGCTTTGTATGGGCGAAAGAATACAAATGAAATGTTGAATATTGAGACCGATGCGCTCCCCGACCTCTGTGCCCAAGTGACCGCTAGAAGCACAATCTTAAACCACCATATGGGGCGGTCTCTTCGCAGCGTTCTAGACGAAATAACTGCTTTGCAAGAAGAAAGAAAAGTGAGAATTTTACTTACATTTTATGAACGCATTACTTACGATCGCGCGGTCTAACATATATCTCTTTGGCAGCAATCTGAAAAAGCAGCCTATGACCCTGAGAATCCAGCTTTACAGAGGGCTATGATGCATCACATAAAAGAGACCGCCGACCAGGTGCTGAACGAAGTTCGAGGCCGAGGTGGATTTACTGAAGAGTATAAGGACATCACGTTTGCCGATCTCTTTCCTGACGCGGCACAGAGGATTGAAGAGCAATCTGCGACTGCTGAAGAGACCGCGGATGTTGCTGATGAGACCGCAGGTCAAGATGAAGATGTCGTGATCGAAGACGAAGAAAGTGGAAGCCGCTATACCCTGGGTCTGGATTCCAGTTCAAGCTCAAGCTCTGGATCTAGAATTCCAGGGAATAGTCTAGAAGAATCTTCTGCTGAAACTGATACTTCCTCTTCGAGCGAGCGGTCTTCTAAGAGATCAAAGAGAGAATGAACTGTAATAATTTTTCCCTTTTTCCTTTTTGGAGACCGAGCGGTCTCGTTGTAATGGATATTTTCAGAATATATATAAAAATTGGATTTCTGTTAGATTTTATCTGAGTGAGTGAACTTGTTTTTGATGCATATACTTATTTGCTCTTCTGCGTTAAAATCGGCATTCGATCTCAATGCCTTAGGTTTATCACAATTTTCTTTCAATATTAAAGAACTTCAGATGGCGATCTCTTGGAAAAGACACTAAAGACTGAAGGAAAGAAAAACCAAAACTTTACATAAACAAGACTACTCTGCAATCTCGAGATAATCAGATCGCTAAAAGAAAATTAGCAACTCAACTGTGATCAGAAAGTAACCAACTTATCCATAATAGTTATGCGGTCTCATATTACACAGGTCGCATTATAAGGAAACTATAACTTGAAGACGATTCGAACTCATCATACTCTGGATGATCGGCTCCCAAATGATTTTTAGGAAGCCCGTTTGATGATCCCTTGATAGCCAAGATCATTACTTGAAAAGGAAAATAATTCCTCATGAACTCCAGTTCAGTGATCACATTATATTCAGACCGCCATTTTGAAGAAAAACCCAACTTTCACTTGGTGAGGAATAGAAAATCATGATCATTCCATGTTGCTTTGAATAACAGGGAATATCGGAATCTCAAATTTACCGAGACCGGGCCGACCTCTATCAAGCTGGCATAAGAGATTTCTGAACAGCGACCTCAATTATCCTGAAAAAAGTTATATCCGGCGATCGTAAATGACTCAAATCGCTCTTTGAAGAGAGTAGGAAAGAAGAACATCCGGTCTCATAAATTGCTGACCGCCCGATCCCAGTACAAAGGGATGAATAGGATTTTTATAGAAAGAAGAAGATGGGAAAAAGGGATCTCAAAAATGATCCAAAGGGATGGTGTGGTCATGCCGCGGAGGCTATACCGACATTGCTTTTCTTAAAGGATTACCGAGTTTGCTGCAAACATGCCAATCTAAGGTTCAGGTGACGGTCATGGATGTTTTTGACCGCCCCTTACCTAACCACGCTTCAACGAGTATTCGAGAGTTACAGACCAAAATGATCGGTAGGGCAGGTGTGGTCATGCCGCGGAGGCTACACCGACATTGCTTTCCCTGAAAGATCATTAAGATCGTAACAATGTCCTTCTCAATGCATGACAGAGCTGAGCCAGCCACCTAGACCTCCTTGATATGCTGAGGTGTGCCAGATGTCAGCAAGGACCCGGTATCCTAAACTTCCACCGCTCGAGCTTGGCGAGCTACTGCTACACAGATTCAAAATCTCCCCGATATCTGTGGTCCCGGCAGAATTACACGTCGAGCTAACAAGTCGAGGGGGAAGATAGTAGGATCCGTCAATATCTCACTTGACAGGTTTTTGGCTTTTCAGAAAACAACTTATTTTTAAGACTTATCATCCATCACTTGCCTTGTGAATGTTTTGATAATACCTGCGTGACGTTTGAAAGAAGAAAAGTGAGAAAAAGAATGAGTAAATCAGATACGAACATTTAAGAAAAGAAGAGCTTGAGATCATCTCCGCTCCATGAATGAGGCAATTCTTCTCCTTCATAAGTTTGGAGATGGTAAGCACCATTTTTAAGCACGCTCTTCACCACAAAAGGCCCAGCCCAGTTTGGGTTAAGTTTTCCAACTGAGCCGGCTCTTGCTGCCGCATCTACCTTCTTCAGGACTAGATCCCCAACAGCGAATTCTTTGGTTCTTACATTTTTATTGAATAGCCTCGCCATTCTTCTTTTCACCTCTTCTTGCCTGATGATTGCCGTATCTCTCAACTCCTCAATTAAATCAAGGCTGCATTTTAGCTCCTCATCATTTCCTTCCATCCAATCAATTTGATTCTGTTGTGCCAACAATACTCTTGGGCTTTTTACTTCAAATTCCACCGGAATAAGGGCTTCAGAACCGTGTGATATTTGAATGGAGTCTCTCCAGTAGCAGAACCTGGAGTTGTCCTCAAGGCACATAAGACGGAAGGTAGTTGTTCTGCCCAGTTGCCCCTGACATTCTCTACCTTCTTTTTCAAGAGATTTAAGATGAGTTTGTTGGCGGCCTCTACCTGCCCATTGCTTCTAGGATGATGCATAGAAGCGAAACGTAGCTCAATGCCAATTTGCTTACAGAAATTAACAAGAGTTGAATTGTTGAACTGAGAACCGTTATCCGTGATGATTGCCATTGTAATTCCATGCCGACATTCTATCTCTCCCCAAATAAAATTTTTCACAGCTTGAGTCGTAATTTTGGCCAATGCTTTTGCCTCTATCCATTTGCTGAAATAGTCAATCATGACTATAATATATCGACGCTGCCCACTTGCCATAGGGAAAGGCCCAATCAAATCCATTCCCCAAACTGCAAATGGCCATGGAGTTGCTATCGACTTGAGTTGTTGAGCCGGCTGATTTTGGAGAGGAGAAAACTTCTGGCACTTTACACATTTCTTAGCAAATTTTTCCGCATCCTTCCTCATTTGAGGCCAAAAGTAGCCTTGCCTCAGAATTCTTTTCTCCAAAGTTCTAGCCCCAGAATGACTTCCACATTCTCCAGAATGGACCTCCTGAACGGCGGTTGGAATCTCCTCCTCCGAAATACACCGTGCTAATGGTGAAAGGAAAGTTCTTCTATAAAGCACTCCTGCAACAAGATAATAGTTAGCCGCTTTTCGTTTACACCTTTTCCTATCCTTTATTGATGAATGGAGCTCTCCAGTTGAAAGATATAGAACAAATGGATCCATCCAAGACAGATGCTGATCAATCTCCATGACCTCTCCTTCTTCAATTGCTGGGCGAAACAATTCCGAAGTTGTTCCTCCCGAGAGAAGTCCAAATTTTGCCAACTCATCTGCTTCCACGTTCTCACCCCTTGGAATATGGTAGATGGTAAAGCTTTTGAACTTCCCTACCTCGATTTTTACCAGAGTTAGATACCGCTTTAGAATACTATCTCTAGTTTCAAAAGTTCCATTTACTTGAGAAGCCATCACCAAAGAATCTCTGAAGACATTGACATCATCAATCCCCAGCTCTCTAGCAAATTTAAGACCGGCTAGCAAAGCCTCATATTCCGCCTGATTGTTTGTTACTTGAAAATAGAACTTCAGCGCTTGGTCCAGCCTTACTCCATTTGGGTTGATTAAGATAATTCCTGCTCCGGAAGAATTTTTCCCTGAGTCTCCATCCACGAAGATTTTCCAGGCAAGGGGTACTCCGACCCCCTTCTGCGACTCAACTTCTTTAGCATCCACCATGAAGTCTGCTAAAACTTGAGCTTTGATCGCCACCCTTGGAACATAGGATATGTCAAACTCACTGAGATCTATTGCCCACTTTGCCAACCTGCCTGAATGCTCTGGCTTCTCCAAGACACTCTTCAATGGAAGATCAGTAATGACTAGAATCGAATGAGCTTGAAAATATGGTCTTAATCTTCTTGCTGAAGTTATAAGCATTAAAGCCAACTTTTCGAGAATAGGATAACGAGTCTCTGCATTCTTCAGGATTCGACTCACGTAATAGACTGGGAATTGCTTCTTTTTCTCCTCTCGGACCAAAACAGAGCTTATGGCATCAGCTCCGACTCCCATATACAGAAAAAGATTTTCTCCCTCTCGTGGGCTTTGGAGCAAAGGAGTCGATGTCAACTGCTTTTTAAGCTGAGTGAAAGCATCATCACATTCCTTTGTCCACTCGAACCTACTCCCTCCCCGGAGGGTCTTAAAGAAAGGTGCACTCTTATCCCCTGATCGGGAGATGAAACGACTTAAGCCTGCCATCCTCCATCCCAGCTGCTGAATTTCTTTGGGGGACTTGGGAGGTGGCATCTCCAGAATAGCTTTTACTTTGTCTGGATTGGGTTCCAGCCCTTCTGGAGTAAGGAGGTGACCCAAAAATTTTCCTTTACTTGCCCCGAAAACACACTTCAACGGATTCAACCTCATATTAAAAGTTCGAAGGGTTGCGAAAGTTTCCGAGAGGTCCCTAAGATGAGAAGAGAATAATTTGCTTTTTACCAAGAGGTCATCAACATATACCTCAAGGTTTCTTCCCTTTTGACTCCTGAAAACTGTATCCATCATTTTCTGATAGGTTGCTCCAGCATTTTTTAACCCAAAAGGCATTACGAGATAACAGAAGCAACCGTCATTTGTGATAAATGAAGTATGAGGTATATCTGGTTTATGCATTCTGATTTGATGGTAACCTAAAAAAGCATCTAAAAAGCTCATAAAAGAATAACCTACTGCAGAATCTACTAAAGAATCTATCCGAGGCAAGGAGTAGCAATCCTTGGGGCAAGCTTTATTGAGTTTGGTAAAGTCGACACACATCCTCCACTTTCCACCCGACTTCTTTACCATTACAATGTTTGACACCCATTCTGGGTATTGGATTGATTGGACGAACTTTGCCTTCAGGAGCTTCTCTACCTCTTCACGGATAGGCTGTGCTAGAGTAGTTGCAACAGACCTCTTCTTCTGCTGGATCGGGATGAAGTTTGGGTCAAGATTGAGATGGTGGAAAGCAACATCCGGGTCCACTCCAGGCATGTCATCTGCCGACCAAGCGAAGATATCTAGATTTTGCAGAAGGCAAGAGATGAGCTGACCCTTGTCAGCTTCAGATAATTCAGCGTTGATGGAGAGGCTTCTGCTCTCATCTTCCCCGCTGATCTGAACATCTTGAGTTGCTTGGGCAGGTTCCAAGCGAACTTCATCTCTTGCATCCTCCTCACCTTCTTCTGTAGCTTGGACTTGTTCAGGAGCTTCGATTGATTCAGCCATCATGACCTCTTGGGGAGGAGAGGATACAATCATGTTGATGGTCTTTACGTAGCATTCCCTAGCTTTCCTTGGGTCGCTCCTGATTCGGTGTTGTTTGTCGTTCAAGGCGAACTTCACCGCTTGATGATAGGTGGAGACAATGGCTTGATATCCATTCAAGAAGGGTCTTCCAAAGATTGCGTTGTAGCTACTGGGAGCATCAACGGCTATAAATTTGACCAGCTTCACTATCCCTCCCAGGATTACAGAAAGAGTGACGAGCCCTTCTACTTCTTTCTTCTCTCCTGAAAAACCATAAAGGGGGCCTTCAGTTGAAAGGAGGGGTTTACCTGTCTTCAACGCCTCTAAGGCAGGTTTGAAGAGCATGTTGACTGAGCTTCCTGTGTCTATCAGAATCTTCTCCACTGTATAATTTTCAATTACAGCTTTGATGATGACCGCGTCGTCAAAGGGATTCGCGGTCTGAGGAAGGTCTTCATCACCGAAAGTGACCGTTCCCCGGATCGGGGCTGAAGAGGTGGCAGCAACCTCTGATTGATAAACCCTCTTCAGACTTGCCTTCCTTGAAGATTCCGGACCTGCACCTCCGTGGATGCAGAAAAGATTGCCCAAGGCGCCTTCGTCATCAGCATCCACGCATTCATTGGGAAAGCCGATATTGCCGAGATGGCCAATATCGTCCACTTCTTCACATGCCCAATGAACTTCTGCTACTTCCTTAGCCTTGGAGGTTGAGGCTTTGGCAGAATCATTCTTCTGAATGAGATCTCGGAGCTTACCCTCCTTCAGAAGCTTCTCTAAGAACAGGCGGAGAGCTCTGCAATCCTCTGTCAAATGTCCCCTATCTCTATGGTACTCACAGTAGAGAGTAGGATTTCTGGTCTTCAGATCAGAGTTTAACGGAGCTGGCTTCTTGAAAAAGGGCTGCTTTTGAAGGATTTGGAGCACTTCACTCATAGAAACACCAAGTCTGTAAAAGACTCTTGGGATTCATTGTAGAGTGAAGGATGGGCAGAAGAGGAGGTTGGGCGTACTGGATCTGGTGGACTGGGGTGACTTGCGGAGCAGGGGTAGCAGGGGTAGCAGGGGTTTGAAGAAATGAACCCTAAGGGGAGAAAAATTGATTACCTCGATTGAAACAGTTGTTTCGATAATTCTTACCTCTCGGAGCCGGAGGTGGGAGCTCTTGTCGAGGCTTCGAGGAAGATGGAGCCGGATAAAATCCCGCAGAGCCTTTCTGAGTGGCCCTGTTGGTCAAATTGCTCACATAGGTGGGGTTGTTGATCTCCCCTTCTATGTAGCGATTGGCAATGTTGATCAGCTCCTGATAGGAGCCAGGCTCCTTGGTTGTGACTTTGAACTTCAGAGGATCCTCCTGCAGGCCACTGATCAAAGCTACCATGTAGAGTTCAGGATCCATATCCCTGACTCCCAAGATCTCTTTCTGAAAACGGTCAACGAAATGTGCTGCAGTCTCGTTGTCGCCTTGCTTAATCTTGAAGAGGGTCGCGGGACCACTCTTCCTTTTCTTCGCGGTGGAAAACCTTAGAAGGAGCTCTTGCCTCAGGGCAGCAAAGCTCGGGATAGATTGACAAGGCAGCTTATAGAACCATTCCATGGCCGACCCATCAAAGGAGGTGACCATCAGCTTGCACCTCACTCCATCCGAAATGGTCCTGAGGGCAACAGCAGACTCGAAGGCTTGAAGATAACACATCGGATCTGTCTCTCCTGTATACACAGGAAGGCGGGGCTCTCTGAATCCGTGAGGAATCGAATCCCGACGAATCTCATCAGTAAAGGGGGAAGGCTCCCCTAATTCAGAAGGTCCTAGAGGAGGGAGAAAGGAAGCAGGAGGAGCTTGAGGGTAAGAAAACCCTTCTTCAAAATTCAGGGTCTGAGCCGGAGGCCCCTGGGCTGCGGCTCGGTAAGAATTACGACGGGCGGAGAACTCCTCATGCTGAGATCGCTGAGGAGCTGCGGGCTGGAAGACGGGGTGATCGCTCGGGTGACCGCTTGCCATGCGGTCAGGAGTGGCGACTGAGAGGATTGGGGAAGGATCTTCTGGGAGATCGCGGCTAGAACCTGGTTCATAGCCACAATCTGCTTCGCGGACTCCTGCTGAGTCCGGATGACTTCTTGCCGATCTCGGGCGGCCTCTTGTTGAGACCGCGCGATCTCCTGCTGAACAGAGGCGGCGTCCTTCCTAGCTCGGGCGGCCTCGCGGAGAGCCTGCTCAACTCGAAGCTCGAAGCGGCGCTCAAGCGCTTCTAAAGGATTGTGATCGGAAGGGGGAACGCTGGGAGATCGCAGGGGACGACCTCTACGGCGACCAGCCATCTTGAAAGTCTACGAATTTCACCTGACACTTCGAATCTGAAGGTCGCGTGTTCGTTCTGTTGGTGCCAAAAATGGTACCTCCAAAATTCACACTAAAGGGGATGGGAGAAAACTGCGAAGTGCATGTTACTAAGATAGAAGATGCTAGAACAAAAGGAAATCGATCACGAAACGGCGATCACGAAGAAATGAGACAGCTTACACAGGTTGTAAGCTGGAGCCTCGGAGCAAAAGTCCATTTTCAGGTACTACTACCCCTCTATTTATAGACGAGGGGGCTGCCCAAACGGGCAGAACTGAAAACTACGGGCTGCCCGGGGTACAGGAGAGCCGGGGCAGGGAAATGGGGTACCAATAACAAAAATAAGGAAAATGATCAGACCGCTTAAGCTGGCGATCTCACACTTCCCTGACCGCTTGGCACTTAGAAAATTCTAGTAGAGGAGGCAGCTGGCGATCTGGGCGGTCACCAAAACTGAGACCGCTGAGACTGAAAAATTTGACCAGCAAGAGGAGGTCGCGGGCTTTCCGGACGAACAATTACATATCTCACCATAGCGGGGGCGTAGGGTTGTAGACATTAGATAACCTGGCCTCTAAGTCATGTCTTGTCCTTAACCGGGGAGGGTTCCAGTGGGGCCTTGCAAGGCACTGGGGGGAAAGAGTGTTAGATTAAGTTTTTGTCTAGTGTTTGCATATTGGACTAACACCCCAACCTACGACATGTTTGCAGCTCCTCATGCCCATCTGTCACTTAGTACAGGGCTAGGGTGTAGACATATTGTCTGGGTAGTTTAGTTACTTGGAAATCATTACATTTTTTATGCTTAAAACTCTTATATGAAAAGGAAAAACTAACATGATAATATTGAGTACTTGACAAATGTTAGATTGGTCATCTTTAAGCTAAAAACTCTGATCAATTTTTTATAAAAATTATTCTAAAACTCCTTATTATTCCCTCTCTCTAAGAGCTCGATCATGCCTTTATCTTATTATCAAAAATTTTGTGTTTTGCTTCCTTACCCACTTTTGCTAATAACAAAAGGGGGAGAGCTAACATGATAATTATAGTCCACTATCAAAATAGAAAACTAACATGATTAAGATGATTGCTTACATATTAGGGGAGCATTCACTTAGGGGGAGCATGTATTTAGGGGGAGCAATTCTAAATGCTAAAATCGATAATTATCCTAAGTCATCACTCTCACACACACACAAGTAAGTTTCATCATGCTTATATATTAATGCTCTGATTTATCATTAATGGATTTGTTATTATCAAAATGGGGAGTTTGTTCGAACATGGTCTTCCGCATCTCCTAGGTTTGAGAATAACAAATCCTATGTGTATTTGATCTTGTGTGTTTAAGTGTGCAGGAAAACAAGTCCACATGACTCAAGGATAACATATGAAAGTAGCGCCCATGTTTGGAGCCAAAACTCAAAACTGGCCGCTAGAGCAGGCGGTAGCTCAGGCGGTAGCTCCGGCGGTAGCTGTTACAGCAGGCTGTAGTTGCTAACGCAGGCGCTAGCGCAGGCACTAGCGCTTGAAAACGCAAAAGCGAAATTCAAGCTGGCAGGATGCATATATAGAAAGCAGATAGCACCGGCGGTAGCTGATAGCGCCGGCGGTAGCGCAAAGCAATAGAGGAAGGCAGCCGGCTTGCTTAAAATGAAGTATTCTCACACGGAGAATATTTCCTAAACCGGGATAGCGCCGGCGGTAGTGATAGCGCAGGCGCTAGCTCCAAGGCTATAAAAAGGACCCCTTGGATCCGTCTTCTTCATCCTCTTGAGATCCTAAATTCCAGAGCTTCGTGCCACGGCATAGAGAGGAAGCTTCAGAGAGATACTCCCACAAATCCATAAAGGCTTAAGGAGATCCGTTGAGAAGATTTCAACACGCGTCATCATCGTGACGAAAGACCACATCGACTACGATCATACTCTGCGGGCCTTCGTCCACTTCTCCAAGAGATCCATATATGGAGTTTTTATATTGTTGCTATTTCATTTATCCATCTTTGTAAAAACGTGTAGTAAATTCGCCTCGTGTTGGCGACTAGGTCTGGGTAGGACTTAGGGCAGAAATTCACCTCGTGTTGGCGACTAGGTCTCGGGTGTAGGTATAAGGGGTGCTCAAGGCAATATCCGGGGAAGGGTTGGCTAGAGCGGCTTGAGGCCGTATCTGGGGAAGGATCGGCTAAAGCCAACCGGTTCGTGGGGATACGAGTCGGTATAGAAAACGAAAGGAGTCTTTCATATTTCGCTTTGATTTCTAGCGTCATTGAAATCAAAATTTTGTAATCAATTTTATTAATAATAATCATGTCTCTCTTTGTGTAATAAAATTGATTTGATCTTCATCTCTCTAAATTGTTTATTTTCCTCTCCTATATTATAAAACAATTTAGATCTTTATTCAAAATCACTATTTTGATCTCTGATCATAAGCAAGTATTTCAAAATATAATATATGTTTTTTACAACCCTTATTCACCCCCCCCTCTAAGGGCGCCTACCGATCCAACAGAGAATCTTTATTATGTAGATCTAATCCATTGAGCTCTTCACATAGAGCTAGTACCTGCAAAATATCTTTGGTAGAGGTGGTATTCCTCTCCTCATTTAACATATTAGATTCATCAAAAGATACATGCATGGACTCTTCTATCTTAAGAATAGATTTGTTGTAAACTCTATATGCTTTACTAGAAAGAGAATATCCAAGGAATATACCTTCAGCAAAATTTGCTTCAAATTTCCTGAGATACTTCTTGTCATTGTTATGCACATAGCATTTACAGCCAAATATCTTAAAATAGTTAACCTTAGGCTTTTTATTCTTGAGTAATTCATAGGGAGTTTTACCCTTAAGCTTATGTATCAGGCTTCTGTTCAACACATAATTTGATGTGTTCACTGCCTCTGCCCAAAAAGAGATTGGCAAGTGAGCATCAGCATGCAATGTAGTTGCTGATTCAATTAGTGTTCTATTTTTCCTTTGAGCTACCCCATTTTGTTGAGGAGTTCTAGGAGCAGAGAAACATTGCCTGATCCCTTCTTTTCCATAGAATTCTCTAATTAGAAGAGATTCAAACTTAGTGCCATGATCACTTCTGATCAATGCAACTAGAGTAGAGTACTCAATCTTGATGGACCTGAGAAAGTCTATCATAACACTGAATGTGTCAGACTTGTTCCTAAGAAAGAACACCCAAGTGAATCTTGAGAAGTCATCTACAATAACTACAGAATAACGCTTCCCTTCTAGACTTTGTATTGATGTGGGTCCAAAAAGGTCCAAATGCAGTAAGTACAAAATCCTAGGTGAATCACTCTTGAATAAAGATTTAAAACTACTCTTGGTCTGCTTACCTAATTGACAAGCCCTGCAGAGTCCTTCCTTCTTGTATGAACCAGAAGGCAGTCCTCTAACAAAATTGTCCTTAGAAAGCTTAGATATAGTTCTAAGGTTAATATGTCCTAGCCTTTTATGTCATAATTCATTTGTTTTACTTATAGAATTAAATAAGCAAATATCTGAGTTGGCAGAGTCAAAATTGACTAAATAAATGATTCCATGTCTAATACCAGATAATACATTTATGTTTTTATTATTGGTAATAAGACATAAGGAGTGGTTAAAATTTACCTGATAACCTTCATCACATAACTGGCTTATGTTGATGAGGTTGTGCTTGAGACCCTTGACATATGCTACCTCTTTGAAGGTGACTGCTCCAACATTGATTTGTCCATAACCTTTGGTTTGCCCACAGTTGGAGTCTCCAAAGATCACTTTGGGTCCAAGCGTTGCCTTGTAGTTGCTTAGGTTGGCCTTGTTTCCTATCATAAGATTTGAGCATCCACTATCCAAGTACCATTGTTCTTTTATTTTTGGATAGCCCTGTACTTGATCACTGCCATTGTCTGATTCTGATTCTTCTTAATTACTTCCTGAGGAATTGATAGCCATCATGCAGAAATTTCTTTCATCTGCATCATCTTCATCATCACTAGTGCTAGATGATGATGCATGTTCTGACTCACTACTTGAGTCATATATAGCCATCAAGCATTGGTCCTTCTCATTTGCATTTTATTCATCTTCAGAAGAGCTGGATGAAGATTCTGATTCTGTTTCACTCCATGTTTCAGCTACAAAGCCTCTTCCCTTATGCTTGTGTTTGTAGGAGGAAGGCTTGCTGGAGTGCCTTTTCTCTTCTTTCTCTTTTCTCTTTTCTTTATTTTGGTTCTCTGGACACTCGGGTAGAATGTGTCCAGGTTTTGTGCAACCAAAATAAATTATTTCTTTAGAATTTGATTTGTCATACCTTGACTTTTCTCTGGATCTTGAATCCTTCTTTCTGAAGTCTTTTCTAGCCATCTTGTTGAATCTCTTGGCTAGCAGACTCATAGACTCCACTTCTCCTGGAGCTTTGTCTTCCTCTTCAATTGCTTGGAAAGCAATGCTCTTTTCCTTCTTGGATGCTTGTGAGGAAGTAGATTGTTCAGCTTCTCTGGACTTGATAAGCTGCTCATAGGATTTGAGCTTGCCTAACAAGGTCTCAGTAGAGATCTCATTAAGGCTTCTGGCTTCCTTGATTGGCCAGATCCTAGAGTCCCATGTGCTGGGGAAGCACATTAAGATCTTATCATTGACTTCAGTGATTTCAACTCATTGAGATATGAGGCTGAGTCTGTTGTACATATCTGCAACTGTTTCATTTTCTCCCTTCTTGAAATTCTCATACTGGGAGATTAGATGAGATCTTCTATCTTTTCTTTCATCTATAGATCCTTCAACCATGTTGTTGAGGGAGGTCCAGATTTCCCTGGCTGAGGTGCATTCCACGACCTTTTGAAATATGTCATCTGACATTGTCTATGCCAATATATTCATTGCTTTGGCATCATCACTTCTCTGCTTCTTTTGAGCTTCTGTCCACTCAGGAGATGGAACAACATTATTAGTTGTTGCTTCAGCACTTGTTATTATTGTAGGAGTAGGAGGTGTTGTCAAAATAATATTGAAAAATATCTTCATCACTAGAGTTCATATATAATCTGATCCTTTCCTTCCATAATGCAAACTTATTTAGATTGCACATAGGAGGTCTTGTGCTTGAGTATTCTTTGTTCTGTGCCATGGATTCAACTCATTGATTATGAGGCTGAGTCTGTTGTACATATCTGCAACTGTTTCATTTTCTCCCTTCTTGAAATTCTCATACTGGGAGATTAGATGAGATCTTCTATCTTTTCTTTCATCTACAGATCCTTCAACCATGTTGTTGAGGGAGGTCCAGATTTCCCTGGCTGAGGTGCATTCCACGACCTTTTGAAATATGTCATCTGACATTGTCTATGCCAATATATTCATTGCTTTGGCATCATCACTTCTCTGCTTCTTTTGAGCTTCTGTCCACTCAGGAGGTGGAACAACATTATTAGTTGTTGCTTCAGCACTTGTTATTACTGTAGGAGTAGGAGGTGTTGTCAAAATAATATTGAAAAATATCTTCATCACTAGAGTTCATATATAATCTGATCCTTGCCTTCCATAATGCAAACTTATTTATATTGCACATAGGAGGTCTTGTGCTTGAGTATTCTTTGTTCTGTGCCATGGATTTTTAGCAAAAGAAACACTATAAGAAATTTAAGATCTAATTGAGCTTTTGATTCAGGTGTTAGCCTGTAAAGAATTAACCAACCTCTGATACCAATTGAAAGTGAGGTTAGATCTTAGATTTACTCTTGAGGGGGGGGGGGGGGGGGGTGAATAGAGTATTATAAGTTTTTCACTTATTTTTATAGCAGAATTAAAATAGTGATATATATATATGTACAGAGTGAGTTATAAAACTAAACACAAAGAGATCACACAGCACATCACAGAAAAATAAAAGCAAACACAGAAAACACAAGGATCTATAGTAGTTCCCCAATAAACCTGGGTACATCTGCTCTTCTACCACCCTTGGTAGGAATCCACTAGGTTTTTGATCAGGTGCCCTATCAATAATGAGGTTTTGATCAGGTGCCCAATACACCAACTGTGCTTGTGATCAGGTACTCAAACCAAACTATAGGTTTTTGTTCAGGTGCCCTGCCACCAAGGAGTTAACTTTTGAAGGGAGTTAGAACCCTGTACAAGATGGAATAAAGAGGGTTATGAAGTTCTTCTCTGTCAATACTCTTAGAGAAGACTAGTGGATTTGATAATATAAAGCTCCCCCTTTCTGATAGAAAATAGTTGACAGTTGAGGATGGAGCTTTCTCTTGAATGTAGATCTTCCTTTGATAGTTGATGAATCTGAGAGACAAAGGTTTCTCAGATTGTTTGTTACTCTTGAAGTTTTAAACTTTGTAGTAGAAATCTGAGACAAGACCTATGTTGTTGTTCTCAGAGATTGAGAGGTGCTGCTTGAGTAAGATGAAGATCTGAAAACTTTTTGGCTTTCTGTATATTTCTTTTTCTTCTTCCTCTCGACTGTATTCTTCTTCTCTTTTTTTTTGTCTTGCTATTGTAAAGCAGTAATAATGTGTATCTGTTTCTTCCTTCTTCTTTTTGATAATATATCTCTGATTTGAATTTCAAATCCTCTGAATAAGGAATAGAATAATCAGGAGGAATATTTCTTGGAACTGCAAACAAATCTTTAATCCTTTTTCCTTTTCAATAAATGTATCCTTTTCCGATTAGCCAAACGGCTACTTTCTCGAAATAAGAGAATAATAAAAGGAAATATAATATCCTTGACTTATCTGATAGGAATAGAAATGTTGCTGATAGTCGATTTGAGTTCAGAGAATGAAATAAAAATGATCCTTCTGAAATACTAAACTGAAGAGAAATTTCGTCGATCTGAATAAATTCGTCGAACACAATCTGGAGTTCATCGATCTCAAGCTGGAGGTCATCGAACTGAAAGATAAAATCTGATAAGCTAGCTGGAATATTGAATTCGTCGAGCTGAGAATGAATTTCGTCGATCTGAACATCTTGATACTTATTCTTCGAACGCAGAGCTGAGTTCATCGAACGCAGAATGAAGTTCGTGGAACTGAAGAAATAAACTGCTAGACTGGCTGGAAAACTGAGTGCGTCGAGCTGGAGAGCATGTTCGTCGAACGCAGAGAGGAGTTCATCGAACGCAGAATAGAGTTCATCGAACGAAGAACCTTGGCAAGTTCGTCGAACTGGAGCACGCCATTCGTCGAACGCAGGATGGAGTTCGTCGAACATAGTATGAAGTTTGTCGAACACAGAAACTGATTCTTTTCCTTAGTTTTATCTGCCAAAAATCTTGACCCTTAGACTATACATTGGGGTCAACTTAGTCCTAGTCATCAGATAGTGATCCTAGCACAAATCAGTAATAGGGTTGTTCCAACAGATCTTATTTTCTGACCGTTGTTGATTGGACTACTTTCCTGACCGCGGGATAAGATGAGGAGGCACAAAGGTTGCTTGAAGAGACTGGGTTGGCCACCCCTCAGACCGATCTACCTCCACCTCCAGTACTTGCATCCCCTTTTATGCAGGTAGTTCATGCTTTTCAGACTCGGGTGAGAGAGCTTGAGAGGAGGTTACTGGAGAAGGATGAGGCACTGCTAGCTGCTAAATTAATGGAGAAGGATGCTATCAAAGCAGTCTGTGCGGTCTCGACTCAAAGTGAGCAGAAATTGAATGATCAGCGGAGGTCGCTCGAACAGCGAGCAAGAGATGGCAGGAAGAAGCTGAAAGAGGAGATGGTCAGTCTCTGGAAAAGGCTTCGAGAGTCTAAAGAGGAGACAATCTTCTTCAGAGGAAAGGCCGGCGCCTTGCATACCACATTTTCTCAATTGAGTATAGGTCTTTCTGCTCATTTGGTTGCAGGGTCGTCAAGTGCTGCCCCTGATGATTGCTTGGACCAGGAGGAGGTCATCAACTGGGAGGAGCTGAAGCGAGATGCTGGTGATCTTCAGCGATATCCTGTTGATGCCAACACAAGCATTTTTATGACACTTACTGCGGTCAACAAACTTCAGAACAGGGTGGCTTACTTAGGGAAGAGAAAAGAACTTCTGAAGTAGTTTTTAAAAAGCCTTTATATATATTTTTGTGGTTTTGTATGAATGAACTAAGGAATTTGCTTAAGGATTGTGAGATCTATTGTTACAGTATGTATATATTTTTCAGCTCGTTCTACCTCATGCTTTCACCTCCTATTTTTAATTATTTTTATATCTTAGAAAGTTTGTTATGAGATCGTTCGGTCTGAATTTTTTCATTATATTAATTATCTGCTGCGGTCTCTGGTCTGAGATCGCATTTATCTGTATAGTTTAAGATTCCTGATGCTGGCTGTTCTAAATTTTTTTTGAAATATTAACTCGCGCGATCTGGGTCAGCGGTCTCCAATTTATGATTTTGTAATGATTGTACCTTGATTGCTTCTGAGCCTATAAATATCCGGTTGGTGGCTTTATTAAATACGTTCTTCTGAAGTTCTTCATTCAAGCGGTTTGAAATTTTTGAAGAATGATCTCCGCGCGAGTTGGTTCCTACAAGGTTTTTCTTGAGACTGAGCAGCGGCCTTGCCGACTTTCTCAGGCTGAATTTCATGAATTTTTGAGGGATTATCTGATGGGTTCACAGATAATGATCTGCCTGCCCACAACAGGTGAACGCCTCAACCACTATTGGGAGAATGAGATTGCCATACCGATCGACCACTTCTACCATGGCTTTCGCTTCCCCTTGCCGTGGGAGATGAGGAAGATTCTCAGATTTTTTGGTCTCATACCCGGAATGCTTCCCCATAATTCTATTGTGCTGATTTTTACTTACATCTGTTACTTGAGATCGGTCAGAGTGAGGTTCACTCTAGATCTATTCAGATCTCTTTTCACTTTGAAAGTTTTGAAGGAAGGTCCGAGGAAAGATGACTTCAAGGCCCTGCTGTATTTCATCTGCAGCGGTCTGAAAATAGTTAATCTTCCCAATAAGGTTCCAAATTGGGTGGAGAGGTTTTTGATCTTCAAGGGGAGGTTGGGCGATCTTTGGACTCATCCTAAGCTCCGAGATGAATCGATCTTCCAGAAACCAAAAACCCTTTCTGGGGTAGAGGATCAGAAAAAAGAGATGCTCAAGGATCATAAGGCCGATCTGGAGCATTATATGGAACTTTGGGCTCTGGTTTCCGCCATCAAGCGAAAAGACAATGAGCTCCTGCGATCTTTTAAGCTCTGACCGCTTTTTTTAAAAAGCTTTTTAACCTAAGAATTTTTTTTCTCTTGCAGCGATCTTACAAGTTCCCCTCACCTTACCTTTTGCTCTGGAGGGTGAGCTTACCCAGAGGGAGAAGTGGTTGAAGAGAGATTAGGAGCGGTATCAATCCCAGACCGCTAGACCTTTTGGCTATTCTGATAAGTATTTTGACTTATATGGATATAGGCGCTCAATGACGGATATCATGGGGAGACCGCTCATGAAGTGGGATGAAAATGAAAACACATGGGGGTTTCCACATGCCTTCCAAACTAGGGTGGCGACCTTACCCACTATGCTGGAGCGGTCTCAGCTGCTTTGTATGTCGAGTAGAACTTCAAAGAAGTTTATAGATGGGACGATAGCCTTATCCCTGATGTGTGCTCACAGACCTGCCTCAGGAATGAGGTCTTCTGCCATTATATGGGGAGGCTATTACGAAGATATATGCAGGAGAACAAGGACATTAAGGCCGAGTTGGAGGTATTTAGATCGAGCGATCTGATCTTTCATTCCTCGCATTACTTCTTTTAAATCGAGCGGTCTAACCATTAAATTTCTTTGCAGAAAACACAAAATGAAATGTATGACGAGAATAACCCAGCTTACCGGACGGTGATGCTGAAAGAGATAAGTGAGGTGGTTGAAATGACCATCTCTAATTTGCGAGATAACATCGTACATATTCTAGAGGATGCCAGCTTCTCGTGCCTATTTCCTGAGGCTGCGGCTCTCTAGGTGGATGTTGAAAAGGAAGTGGAAGAAGAAGAAAATCTCGATGAAGAAAGAAAAGCTGTGGAAGATGAAAGAGAAGAAGACAAGGAAGAGCACAGAGTTGGTGATGAAGAAGACGATGAGAGGAGGCAGGGCAATCTTGGAGGAGGCCGATCGATCTCGCAGGCCGATTTTGATGCTTCGGATGACCTTCTCAATGCTGACATAGATTTTCCAATGGATATTGGTGGAGGTGAGCCGAGTGGGAGCATGTTCGACCCAGCTGAGGAGCAGAGTTCGACGGCAAAGTCAAAAGTTGGCTCCCATGAGAAAACTTCCATCTTGAGTGAATCTAGCGCTGATTCTGGCTCATCTGAAGATGAAGGGCCCTCCTCCAAAACGAAAAAATTGTAGGATGCATTTTCTTTTTCTTGATGTATTTGACATTTGATGTAGCGGTCGAGTTCTAGTCCGCTTTACGTATAACTATATTTTGAATGAAATAGAAATGGATTAGAAAGTTTTGCATACCTTTGTTTGTTCGCAACATCTAGCTTTATATTTATTTGATTTGATGTTGTTTTATGTAAGATTGAACAATCTCTCAAATCATTTCCATAATGGCTAACCGAACTAGAAATGAGACAGTGCGATCTTGTAAGGTTAATGTAATTACTCAGCTTTCTTACATTACGCGTCCAATCCTTCTTGTATTTGGGCATTCTGAATCATGCCCTAGAGCCAGCTGGCCGTATTTTCATAGTGAAGGGTATTGAATACGGAGTAAGATATTGCGGACTCTATTCTATAGATCGCTCTTGTTGAATACTTGGCTGATAAATTTGTTCTTATTGAGATGTCGTGGGTCTGAATTCTCAGACCGCTCCAGCTCTATTATCAGCATAAGTAAACATGTAGAAAGTTTTTCATAATGTCAAGATTTCCTGAAGTGGCAGTCTAAAAAATGGAGACCGCTCGATCTCTATCTTGAGATTCCAGGAAGGAAAAAACCCAGACGATGGTTTTATGGATCCCAAGCTTGTCCTGGTCCAAAGCAGAAGTTCTTGAGATCGCTTGATCTCAGGGACACATTCTGAGATGACCAACTCTAGTAGATATGTACTAGAAAGTGACCACATGATTTTTTTCCCAGAGAGATCATCAAAGTTATGCCACCTCCGAGAAACAACCCTGAAAGTCACGAGGATGAGTGAGAGGAAGAAATGACCTTATGGTCATATATGGAAGAACAGATGAGATGACCTAGGCACGGTCATGAGATAAGAAACAGACGAAATGACCCATTCGGTCAGGGTTTAAGGGAGAGTCTACTGCAGTGGTCTGGAACTCTCATGGATATGGGTACCTCTCCTCTTTACACAGATGGTAGTCTCAGAGTAAGACTACTCTTATCTCAGATAGAACGCATCTCAAGAATAACTAGTCAATTAGTGTTCAAGTGTAACAGGTTGTGATGGCCTGATGCCACTATCTGAAGGCACGACATAGGTGGCATTCACCAAGACCTCCCTTGATGCAGTGGTGTGCTCACATATCTTCCAAGATCCAGGATATCACATAGAACCCTCACAAATGAGATTGGTGAGCTACTGCTATACGGAAACAAAATCTCCCCGTAATCCGTGGTCATAGTAGGTGTTACGCTCAGCATCAATTCATGGGGGTTCATGTGTGATCTGGAGATATCTGCCTTGGTGCGACTTAAGTTCGCATCTTATTTCCACCTCAGGGTATCCTCATAAAACACATAGGAAATAATGTCAGTAATTGTATTGAATAAATGATCCGTTGAAATGAATAAATTATTTTCAAGGGGAGAAAGGGATGAAAAAATGAAAAGCTTATCAAGAGTAGAAGCGCTTCAAGTTGTCTCCACTCCAGGTGTTCGTGATTTCATTTCCATCATAAGTATTGAGGCGATAAGCTCCATTTTTCAGCACCTCTTTTATGACATAAGGACCTGCCCAATTTGGGTTTAACTTGCCAACTGAGTTAGATCTAGCTGCTGCATCGACCTTCTTTAAAACTAGGTCTCCGATAATAAATTCTTTGATCCTTATGTTCTTATCAAAGTGTCTCGCCATTCTCCTTTTTATCTCTTCTTTCCTTACTATGGTTTCATCCCTTAATTCTTCAATTAGATCGAGACTATGGTTGAGGTCTTCATTATTATCTTCCATCCAGGTGTCTTTACTTTGTTTGGCTAGTAAGACCCTGTGACTTTTTACCTCAAACTCGATTGGAATTAGAGCTTCTGAACTATGAGATAATTTAAAGGGGGTCTCACCAGTTGCACCAATTGGGGTAGTTCTAACAGTCCAAAGAACTGCAGGGAGCTGTTCTGCCCAATTGCCTCTAATATTTTCTACTTTCTTCTTGAGGAGATTTAGGATACATTTATTAGTTGCTTCCACCTGTCCATTACTTCTAGGATGATGAATTGACACGGATTGAAGTTCAATTCCTACTCCATCATAGAAGTTGATCATTTCAGAATTATTAAACTGTGGCCCATTGTCTATTATTATAGCCATAGGAATTCCATGCCTGCAGATAAACTCACCCCAGATAAAGCTCTTTACTATCTGAGTAGTTGTTTTTGCTAAAGATTTTGCTTCAATCCATTTGCTGAAGTAATCTATAATTACTAGGATGAAATGCCTTTGTCCACTTGCGGTGGGAAAAGGTCCAAGAAGAACCATTCCCCATACTGCGAACGGCCAAGGAGTCGTAATGGACTTCAACTATTGAGCAGGTTGATGCTGAAGCGGAGCAAATTTCTGACATTGAATACACTTCTTAGCATAATCAGCTGCATCCTTCCTCATCTTGGGCCAGAAATATCCCTGCCTCTGAATTCTCTTTTCCAGAGTCCTTGCACCTGAGTGACTGCCACACTCACCGTAATGTCTTCATGGAGAACAATCAGAACTTCCTCTTCTGAAATACCCCTGGATAAGGGAGCTAAAAAAGTTCTCCGATACAAGATACCTGAAATCATGTAATAATAGGCTGCCTTTAATCTGAACCTTTTTTATCTTTGATGTTAGCATGAAATTCCCCTGATGAGAGATATAAGATAAAAGGATCCATCCAGGAAGATTTATGATCGATCTGCATCACTGAATCTTCCTCAATCGCTGGATGAAATAGATCTGAAGTAGTTCCAACTGACAGTAACCCAAATTTAGCTAGCTGATCAGCGTCTGAATTTTCTGCTCTCGGGATGTGCCGAATAGTAAAGGTCTTGAACTTCCCAATCTCTTGCTTCACTATCTTCTGATATCTCTTCAAGACTGATTCCTTGGTTTCATAGGTGTTGTTTACCTGAGAAGCCATGACAAATGAATCTGTTTTCACCTCAATATCCTCAATACGTAATTCTCTGGCCAAACGAAGTCCTGCTAAGAGAGCCTCGTATTCTGCCTAATTGTTTGTGACCGGGAAATGAAACCTCAGAGCTTGATCTAATCTCACCCCATTTGGATTAATCAAGACTACCACTGCACCTGAAGAACTTTTTCCTGAAGCTCCATCAACATAGATTGTCCAAGGAAAAGGCCTTATGATATCATTCTCAGATTCATTTCCGGCCATATCCATTAAGAAGTCCGCTAATACTTGAGCTTTAATTGCTATTCGAGGAACATACCAGATGCTGAATTCGCATAACTCGATAGCCCACTTAGCCAATCTGCCTGAGTGTTCTGGTTTCTCTAGAACACTCTTTAGAAGTAAATCTGTGACCACCTAAATAGAATGAGCCTGAAAATAATGTCTAAGCTTTCTGGCTGAGATGATAAGAGCTTAGGAAAGTGTTTCTAATATCGGATATCTGGTTTCTGCATCCTTCAGAATCTTAATCACATAATAAATTGGATATTGCTTCTCTTTTTCTTCTCTGACTAAAACTGAGCTAACTGCATCAGATCCAACACCCAAATATAAAAATAAATCTTCACCCTCATGGGGGCTTTGGAGAAGAGGGGTTGAAGTTAACTGTCTCTTCAGCTGATGAAATACTGAATCACACTCCTTCGTCCACTTGAACTTGGAAGCCTTTCTGCGAGTCTTGAAGAAGGCAACACTTTTATCTCCTGATCGAGATATAAATCGACTCAACCCTGCCTTTCTGCCTCCCAGCTACTAAACTTCCTTTGGTGACCTCGGAGGTACCATTTCAAGATTTTCCTTCACCTTATCTGGATTAGGCTGAAGACCATCTAGAGTCAGTTGATGACCTAAGAATTTACCATTGCTAGCTCCAAATACACACTTTAATGGATTCAGTCTCATATTGAATACTCGGAGAGTTGTGAAAGTCTCTTCCAGATCCCTCAAGTGAGCTGGAAACAGCTTACTCTTGATGAAAAGATCATCTATATATACTTCTAGATTTCTACTCTTCTGCTTCTTCAATACAAAATCCATCATCCTCTGATAGATTGCACCTGCATTCTTCAAACCAAAAGGCATTACCTTGTAACAAAGACACCTATCGTTTGTTATAAAAGAGGTGTGAGGAATATCTGGCTTATGCATACTAATTTGATGATAGGATGAAAAGGCATCCAGAAAGCTCATGCATGGAAATCAGACTGCTGAATCAACAAAAGAATCTATCCTAGGTAGTGGATATCAATCCTTCAGACAAGCCTTATTGAGCTTAGTGAAGTCTACAAAAATTCTCCACTTACCACAGGCTTCTTTACCATAACCACGTTTGACACCCAATCTGGATATCGAACCTCTTGGATAAAACCAGCTTTAAGAAGCTTTTGAGCTTCTTCTCTAATAGGCTCGGCTAAAGTAACTGCTACCGTTTGTTTCTTCTGAATAACTAGCTTGAAGGCAGGATCTATGTGCTGGATCGGTAGGCGCCCTTAGAGGGGGGGTGAATAAGGGTTGTAAAAACTTGTAAAATATTTTGAATATTTTAGAAAAAGCTTTGATTATTAAACTAGAGAAGATCAAGACAAATCAAGTGAAGTAAAAGTAAAGACATGATTTTATTAACTTGAGAAGCATGATTACAAAACTTAATCTCTTATCGAAGCTAGAAATCAAAGCTAATAGAAAGACTCTTTTTGTTTTCTATACCGACTCGTATCCCCACGAACCGGTTGGCTTTAGCCGATCCTTCCCCGGATACGGCCCCAAGCCGCTCTAGCCAACCCTTCACCGGATATGGCCTCGAGCACCCCCTAGACCTACACCCGAGACCTAGTCGCCAACACGAGGCAAATTTCAGCCCTAAGTCCTACCCAGACCTAGTCGCCAACACGAGGCGAATTTACTAACGATTACAGAAAAGATATGAAATAAAAATACAATAATGTAAAACTCCCTCTATGTGGATCTCTTGGAGAAGTAGACGAAGACGCAGAGTATGATCGTAGTCGATGCGGTCTTTCATCATGATGATGACGCGTGTTGAAATCTTCTCCACGGATCTCCTTTAGTCTTTATGGATTTGTGGGAGTATCTCTCTGAAACTTCCTCTCTATGTTGTGGCACGAAGCTCTAGAATTCTGGATCTCTAGAGGCTTGAGAAGACGGATCCAAGGGGTCCTTTTTATAGCCTTGGAGCTAGCGCCTGCGCTATCGCTACCGCTGGCGCTATCCCAGTTTAGGAAATATTCTCCACGTGAGAATCCTTCATTTTAAGCAAGCCGGCCGCCTTCCTCTATTGCTTTGCGCTATCGCCGGCGCTATCCCAAATTAGGACATGTTTTGCGCGGCAGAATCTTCAATCCGAGGAAACAATTCTCCGTGGCCTTCTGTGTGCGTCGCTACCTCCTGCGCTATCGCCAACCGCCAGGCATTATCTCCTTCCATATGTGCTCCCAGAATTGCGTTATCATCGCTAGTGCCAGGCGCTAAGTGCTACCGCCAGTGCTAGTTGGAGTACTATCTTCTATTTTCATTCGTCAGAATTCGTCGGGAGTTCTCAAGAACATTCGACGAATTGACTTAGCCGCACAATTTCCTTCACAATCCTGCCTTTTTGACTTCTGTCTGCGTTTGTCGATATTCGTCAGGAGTTCACGAGAACATTCGATGAATAGATTTAGCCGCTGACAGTTCGTCGAACGACATCTAGCGCCTATGCTAGTGCTACCGCTAGCGCTAGTGGAAGATTTGGATTTGATGGCTCAACTTTGGGGGCAACCTTCTTATGTAATCCTTGAGTCATGTGGACTTTGTTATCCTGCACACTTAAACACACAAGATCAAATACACATAGGTTTTGTTATTCTCAAACCTAGGAGATGTGGAAGACAATGTTCCAACAAACTCCCCCTTTTGATAATAACAAAACCATTAATGATAAATCAGAGCATTAATATATATAAGCATGAAGAAACATACTTGTGTGTGTGTGAGAGTGATGACTTAGGATAATGAACGATTTTAGCATTTAGAATTGCTCCCCCTAAATACATGCTCCCCCTGAATGCTCTCCTAATATGCAAGCTATCATCTTAATTAAGCATTATAGTTTGATAGTAGATTAATATTTAGCATGTTAGTTCTCCCCCTTTTGTTATTAGCAAAAGCGGGTAAGGAGACACCACTTAAAAATTGATAATAAGATAAAAGCATGATCGAGCTTGTAGAGAAGGAAATTATAAGGAGTTTTAGAATACCTTTCATTTAAATAGATCAGAGTTTGAGTATTACAACATTTTCATAAATTAGAGTTTGTAGCATAAACAGAATGTAATGATTTCCAAGTAACTAAACTACCTAGACAATATGTCTACACCCTAGCCCCGTGCTAAGTGACGGATGGGCATGAGGAGCTGCATACATGCCATAGGTTGGGGTGTTAGTCCCATATGCAAACACTAGACACAACTCAACCTAGCACTCTTTCCCCCCAGTGCCTCGCAAGGCCCCACTGGAACCCTCCCCGGTTAAGGACAAGACATGACTAGAGATAAAGGTTATCTAATGTCTACAACCCTACGCCCCCGCTATGGTGAGAAATGAAGTCATGGATAATAATTATTGGAAACATTTAAGCTTTATAAATCTAATGACATAGCCTATGGATTTAAATTTTTATTTGAATTTATGAAACCACTCACATAGCTATTTTGAAATCCATTAATGAATCAGAGTTTTTAGCGTAATAATATTTTCATAGAAATAAATCAGAGTTTTATAAAAACAAATCCATGTTAAAAGCAATCAATATAAAGTTTACCAAGCAAGTCTACCACTTGTTGCATGAAAGGAATTTGAAGATTCAAGTGATGATGCATTCAAAATGAGAGACTTTAAATAAGCATGAAAGCGCAAGGTAAAACAATTACATGGTGATGATGCAGAAGACTTATAGAAATACAAGAAACATCTTATTGTAATTAATGATGATCCATAAAAAGATATATGAGTTAAATTTCAAAAAGAAGATGTTTTTGTAAATCATTTTTCAATTAAAATCGTTAAGTTTGATAATAAAGTAACCAAGCATGAAATGATGTTATCAAAAAGAGATTACTACAATGTTACATTATTTCACAATTTCAAAACATACCAAACATTGTAGAAAGCATGCTAGGTTATCTAGTTCATTTCATAAGTAAAGAATAGTATAGAATTAGCATTAGGATCCAATACTCATGAGAAGAAGTGTTATGGAAGATAATGATGTGTACATAAGTGTATTTTTTAGTAGAGTAAACACATGTTTTAATCAAAAATACAAGTAATATGTAAAGTAAGAGCACAATAAAACACAAATAATTTTACTTCCACAAACTTCAATGCACAAAAAAAATGTACAACTATCAAGGTGCTTTGCACACACAATGCTTATTAAGACTTATCAGGGTGCAAAGTAGTTCTTGGGGGATCACATAATTTTATTCTTCAATATTGATTTTTTTTATTGTGATCCGGTGTACTTAAGAATAAGTGGTTTTTATTTTGAAAGAAAGTTATGGTTTGCACAAGATACTTTACTATACTTTCCAAGGTGCTCAACCTCACAATGCTTATTAAGACTTATCAGGAGGTTCAAGTAATGCTTGGTGGAGTTATCTTTGTCACTTTATTTTATGATTGTTGTTTTGTACAAAGTTCTCCGAATAGACTTGTTTTGCAAACCAATATAATTTATGAGAAAGGTAACCACTTTTCTTAATTTTTAAAAGTGCAAATAAAGGAGTGTAGGTAAGATACTTGTGCAATTTTAATTCATTGTACTAATACAAAACATACACAAGCATTCTTAGATTAAACACAAATGTAGACAATGCCAAAATAAGTGAGTGAATAAAGATCATTATCAAACATAAAACATTTACTCATACTTAGAGGCATGCTACGCATAGTTCTACACAACTTTTACAATATAATTGATGCACATATTAATAGATGTGTCAAAGCATGATGAAAATAATGTTCAAAGTAGTTTGAAAAGATAAATTGCAACATTATAGAAGTTCTAAATAATAGATTAAATCATGCTTGATTTTATCAATGATGTCCATACAGTTTTTAATTTTAAGTTTGAACTCATAAGATTGATCTTGGACTTCTCGAGGACTACCTTGTGAGAGGTTCGCTCGGTACTAGGTGATGTGATGGGATGATAGCCCAAATCACCCTTTCACAAGATACAAGTAAAAGTTAAGTTCAAAATAATAATTTTTGACATAATTTTTTTTGTTTTATATTTTTGTAATTGATTTTGCTTCTTAAATAAAATTTAAACAAATGACAAAAACCAAAAAGGCAAAACATATTTTTTTTAATTTGGCTTTTGTATTTTTGTATTTGATTTTTCAAAAATGTAATAAAAGCAAAAATGCAGAAATGAATAGTACAAATAGATTAATATATTTTTAGGCATTTTTCAAAATTTTAAAAATACTGAAAAACACATAGGTGCACTAGCGCCGGCGTTAGCGCTAGTGCGTGAAACAGTACCCAATTTTTGATGATTTTGAAATTTTTAATTGTTGATCTTGATTAAGTGTCATAATAGTAGTTTCATGCTGAAATTTCAGAATTTTAGGAAATGTCTAGATAGTGCAAATTTCATGAAACATTAGCGATTTTGTATATGACTTTATCAAATAAACTTAGCATGAGATATAAATTATTATATCTCCATTTTAATTTTTCTAAGGCTTGTATTTATCAATCTAATGTAGTTTGACAATGATAGGAAATGTAAGCACGAGAAGACACGAATGAACAAATCAAATATGCATGATTTTAGTGATTAAAAATAATGTTCATGCACAAGAATATCTTGGATAAGCCCTAGATGAGAATACCCAGCCTGTATATCTTGGTAAACATATAAAGCCTAACATAGACACGAATATTCTTTAGGTGGCAATGTCAGAATGATAAGTTTGAGATTAACGTTATACCAAGGTTTGAGAGTGTTTCAACTTATAGACCTAGAATGGAGTGACGATTTTATTTGATTTGATATCAAGATGATTCAAAGATCTAAACTAGAAATAAATCACAATATACACCAACATTATAATATCAATTGTCATCAGTTAATATATCAATTATAATTCACATAAATGTGATAGAAATAATTATTTTTAGAAGACTTTTGATATGACTTATGATGTTAGAGAATTTTTGTAAAGGACATCAATAGATCATAGTGGTGTTTGTGAATTCAATATTCATTATGAAGATAAATTCTTTCAATACATTTTAGTGATTTTCCTTTAATTAAGAATTTTGAATATATATATGTGATTTTTTTGATAGGTGAACAATAGTGATGGTTTAGATCATGTTTGACATCAAGGAGTGAACACAATATTATTTTTTGTTGTTAACAATGACACCCATATTGAAGGTTGAGCTTTTATTTAGATCTTGAATTTTCTTTTAGATAAAGTTATTTCACTAAACCACTTGTTGGTGAAGGCTAAGAATCTTAATAGCCTAATAACTGGATTTAATTTGAAATATCTTATAGCAAATTTAGAGTTTGATTCATATGGATAATATAAGATATTTAGAAGCAATGAATATAAGAATAAAAGATAGGTCATCAAAATAAAATATGATTTTGAATTTTGATCAATTTGATTTTATAAACATATTAAGCTTTTAAGAGATAAAATCATATTTTTAATACTGTATAGGATGACCATGACATGATAGTTCAAAAGAAATAAGAAAACAAGAAAAATTAAAAGACATGAAAGCATATCATGAAGTAAAACTTTGTATATTTCATTTTGAAAGGATTCTACTTCATGCAATTGATGATACCTAATGAATAAGAGATTTAGGTATCCAAAGAGGACCGGGTGTGATGGTTCCTTTGGGTACCAAGATACATCGTGTTTGCTTTTGAGGAGATGGAAGTGAATGAGCCCTTTTGAGTGAAGTTTGTGTTTCATTTTTAACTTTGGGTCTCCATTCAAATCTTGGTTTAACATTATTTTTAGTTTTTAAATTTCCATAATCATTTGCTTGAACAGTTGGATCAAAAAGGTTTTTGAATTTATAATTTGAAGGAAATTTGTTTGCATTTAATTTTAGGTTGGGAGAAACATGATTTTGTAAATAATGATGATTTTGATTTTTATTTACAAACACTTTGTGATTCTTGCTCCCATTATTAGACTTAGTTAAGATATTCATATTCATATTCAACTTGTTTTTAGATATAGTTTGATATTGTGAATTTGTTTTTACAATTTTCATAAGCAAGTTGATTTTTTATTTTAATTCATCATTCTTGATCTTTAAATTATGTCTAGCTTTATTATAAGCGATTGTGCTATTTTTAAGAGTTGAAACAATTGAATCTATATGATCTTGATAGTTATTTCTATATTCATCAAATGTTTCATCCATCTCTGTAATTTCAATTTTATACTCTTTACACTTAGCACAATCATTTTTCAAAGATGAATTTCCTAAACATAATTTTTTATTTTGTTCTTTTATCAAAAGAAGTTCCTTTTCAAGTTGCTTGCATTTTTCTTTTAAGTCCTCAAATTTCATACAAGGTGTAGTGTTTTCAACTAAGGAACCATGGATAGAACTAGATAAATTTGAATTTGATTGTTTATTAATTTTTGCCTTTAAATTTTTATTTTCTAAGCGCAAATGTTTATTAGCATTTTTTAATTTCTTAATTTTGCGCTTTGTAGTTTGAAGCAACTGTAATCTAGAAATAGAAGTACAGAAAATGGGATTTGATTTCCTTACATTGCTTTCAGGAGAGGCAAGATTTGAGCATATCGTTTCTTCTACATCTTTTTGGCACTCCTCTTCCGAAGACAGTACTTCTTCTTCTTTTCCATTTAATGTGTGCTCCATTGATCCGTCATGAGAGGAGCATTCTTGAAGACTTGTGCAAACTTGCATATTCTCCGGTTCTTGCGATTGTTCCATACCTGTAGAAGGAGAATCATACATTTCTTCAAGAAATTTCCATACTTTGTATGCACTGGAAAAACAATATATTAATTTAAAAATATCTTAAGATAGAGCACAAAAAATATAATGCATAGCTTTTGCATTTAGGTGACGCTCTTGTTTATTTGATTCGTCCGCTGGTCTAACTATTGCTATATCCCATGCATTGATATCTAAACTTTTAATAAACTTTTCCATTAATAATTTCCACCCTTCATAATTTCTACCTTCGAATAAAGGTGGTTTAGGAGATTTTTCTTCTTCATAAAAATTTACCCCACTAATAGAAGCGAGATCATGAGACGCCATTATTCCCGATTGTTAAGCCGATTTTCAATAACCTCGCTCTGATACCACTTGTTGGATCGGTAGGCGCCCTTAGAGGGGGGGGGGGTGAATAAGGGTTTTAAAAACTTGTAAAATATTTTGAATATTTTAGAAAAAGCTTTGATTATTAATCTAGAGAAGATCAAGACAAATCAAGTGAAGTAAAAGTAAAGACATGATTTTATTAACTTGAGAAGCATGATTACAAAACTTGATCTCTTATCGAAGCTAGAAATCAAAGCTAATAGAAAGACTCTTTTTGTTTTCTATACCGACTCGTATCCCCACGAACCGGTTGGCTTTAGCCGATCCTTCCCCGGATATGGCCTCAAGCCGCTCTAGCCAACCCTTCCCCGGATATGGCCTCGAGCACCCCCTAGACCTACACCTGAGACCTAGTTGCCAACACGAGGCGAATTTCAGCCCTAAGTCCTACCCAGACCTAGTCGCCAACACGAGGCGAATTTACTAACGATTACAGAAAAGATGTGAAATAAAAAGACAATAATGTAAAACTCCCTCTATGTGGATCTCTTGGAGAAGTAGACGAAGATGCAGAGTATGATCGTAGTCGATGCGGTCTTTCGTCACGATGATGAAGCGTGTTGAAATCTTCTCCACGGATCTCCTTTAGTCTTTATGGATTTGTGGGAGTATCTCTCTGAAACTTCCTCTCTATGTTGTGGCACGAAGCTCTGGAATTCTGGATCTCTAGAGGCTTGAGAAGACGGATCCAAGGGGTCCTTTTTATAGCCTTGGAGCTAGCACCTGCGCTATCGCTACCGCCGGCGCTATCCCAATTTAGGAAATATTCTCCACGTGAGAATCCTTCATTTTAAGCAAGCCGGCCGCCTTCCTATATTTCTTTGCGCTATCGTCGGCGCTATCAGCTACCGCCGGCACTATCCCAAATTAGGACATGTTTTGCGCGGCAGAATCTTCAATCCGAGGAAACAATTCTCCCTTGCCTTCTGTGTGCGTTGCTACCGCTTGCGCTATCGCCTACCGCCAGGCGTTATCTCCTTCCATATGTGCTCCCAGAATTGCGCTATCATCGCTAGCGCCAGGCGCTAAGTGCTACCGCCAGCGCTAGTGGGAGTACTGTCTTCTATTTTCATTCGTTGGAATTCGTCGGGAGTTCTCAAGAACATTCGATGAATTGACTTAGCCGCACAATTTCCTTCATAAGCCTGCCTTTTTGACTTCTGTCTGCGTTCGTCGATATTCGTCGGGAGTTCACGAGAACATTCGATGAATAGACTTAGCCGCTGACAGTTCGTCGAACGACAGCTAGCGCCTGCGCTAGTGCTACTGCCAACGCTAGTGGAAGATTTGGATTTGATGGCTCAACTTTGGGGGCAACCTTCTTATGTAATCCTTGAGTCATGTGGACTTTGTTATCCTGCACACTTAAACACACAAGATGAAATACACATAAGTTTTGTTATTCTCAAACCTAGGAGATGCGGAAGACCATGTTCCAACACTATGTTTAAATGATGGCAAGCTATATCATGATCCATCCCTGGCATGTCATTTGCCGACCAAGCGAATATATCCAGATTTCTAAACAAAAAAGCTATTAACACCTCCTTTTCCAATTTGGAAAGTTCTGCGTTAATTGAAAGCACCTTGCCCTCATCTCCTTCAACTGGAACAATTTGGAAACCCCTGGGGAGGTTCTAAATGAGTCCCTCATCTCTACATTTAATCACAACTTCCTGATCTTCTAAAACAGACTCTCTTAAGGCTTCCATTTTTCGACCTGAGCATGTCGATCTGAGAAATAAGCTAAAGAGAACAGAAAAATGGCCTAAGAAGGGTGGCCCATAATGTAGAAGATAAATAACCAGAAGATAGTGAGATAAAAATAGCTGAAAAAAGAGATGATGGAAAGGCAAATTTTATTGAAACAATGTCATTTACAAACAACAGCCTCGAAGAGGTTTAAGGATTCTTAATAGCTAACAAACAAATGGATTAGTTAACAGCTAAAATGAACTCAAACTCAGGTACTGAGATCTCATCATTCTGAATTCAGAGGTATCAATACTTCATCTTCAACCCCCAACTGGGAGCCTATGTCGACAAAACTGCCAGACCTAACATTGCACTCTCGTGCCAGCCTAGGGTCGCTCCTAACCCTAAACTGCTTCCCTTGAGCAGAGAATTTGAGGGCAATATGGAACATAGAAACCATGACTCTATACTGGTTGAGGATAGGTCTACCAAAAATTGCGTAGTAGCTGCTAGGAGCATCTACTATCACGAATTCGGCCTGCTTAATAATCCCACCCATCATTACAGTTAGAGAAACTTTCTCTTCGACCTCCTTCTTCTCTCCTGAGAAGCAATAGCGGAGTCCTTCTATAGAAAGCATTTTCTTTCTGGTCTTCAGGGCCTCGAATTTAGGCTTGAACAATATATTTACCGAGCTTTCGGTATCTACTAGAATCCTTTCGACTGTGAAATTCTCTACCACAGCCTTAATGACTAGGACATCATTAAAGGGATTCCCGTGGGGTGGAAGTTCTTCTTTGCTGAAGGCAACCACCTCCGGAATAAGGGCTGAGGTAGAGGCGACGGACACTTCATCCCTGAAGACTCTGGCCATACTGGACTTCTTAGAGGACTCGAGTCCAGCACCTCCATAAATGCAAAAAAAGCAAACCATTTTACCCCTCATTGTCCGCCTCCACGCACTCATAACCGATGTGGAGGCTTCCAAAGAGGCTGGCATCCTCCACCTCCTCGCATTCCCAACCAACCTCAGCGACAGTCTTTGCCCTCTTTGACTGGTCTTCAACCTTCTAATTGATCAGATCTTGGAGTTTGCCTTCTTTGAGGAGCTTCTCAATCAAGAACCTGAGTGCTCTTTATGGAATTTGCAATAGAGACTTGGATTTCTGATTTTGACATCAAACTTCATCGGAGCTGGCCTCTTGAAGAAGGGTTGCTTTTTGATAATTTCCAAAATCTCTGAGATAGGCAAATGCAGATCTATAAAACACTCTTGAGAGTTGTTAAAGAGCTGCCTAGGATGGTTAGTAGGAAGAGGTAGGAGAGGGAGACTAGCTAACGACTGAGCCTGAGCAGGCTGCTGCCATTGAGTGAGTTGCTAATTGTTAACGACTGGGCGATGATGGAAAAAATTTCTGCCTCTGGGAGCCTGAGGTTGATACTCTTGGCGAGCTAGCTTCTGATGATGTTGAGGAGTTGAAGAAGAGGAACTGCTACCACCCTGATATGCCATGCTGGAGAGGTGTGAGACATACTCTGGATTGCAGATCTCACCTTCGATGAACCTGTTCACAGTTGAATTTAGTTCTTGGAAAGAACGAGGCTCCTTGGTAGTGACCTTCAGTTTCAGAGGGCCTTCTCGGAGGGCGTTGATGAATGCAACTTGGTGGAGGACGGGGCCGACATCATGGATACTCGGGATTTTTTTCCTGAAAACGGGCGACAAAGTGAGCTATAGTCTCACTTTCACCTTGTCTGATCTTGAAAAGAGTCGCAAGGCCACTCTTCCGTTTCCTTGAGGTGGCAAACCTCAAGAGAAACTCTCTCCTCAGGTCTGCAAAGCAAGTAACAGACCTGGAAGGGAGGCTAAAGAACCATTCCCTGGCTTCACCTCCAAGGGAGGTTACAAAAAGCTTACAATGGAGAACCTCAGACAAGGTCCTCATCGACACTGCAGCTTTGAAAGCTTGCAGGTGAGAGATCAGATCATCCCTCATAGTATACACTGGAAGCCTGGGCTCTCGAAAGCCCGTGGGTACAGATTCCCAACTAACTTGATCCACTAACGAGAAAGGGTCCTCCCACAAGTAAATAGGGAGAGGAGCAGCGCCCTCCTGAAAACTCAGAGCTCGGGCAAGACTTCCTCAGGCAGCAGCCCGATAAAGCTCATGTTGAGTAGTGTACTCTACCCCCTGAGACCGCAAAGGTGCGGCATGTTCGAGGTCTGAGCGATCAGATACCTGGCCGCAAGCAGGTTGGACAGTTGCTGGTGTAGTGACCTCAATAGATTGAGGAGCTAGCCGCTGGGAAATCACTTCTAGAGGTTTTCCCATTGCTTCCATATATTGGGTGGTCTCACGCTGAGCTCGAGCGAACTCTTGACGAGTCTGTTCGAGTGCCTGCTCAAAATGCGCTTCCAGATCTTCAGAGGTCGCACGACCTGCATATGGATGACCCCCACCGAACTGACTTCACAGCTCTCGATCTAACATCTCAGACCGCCGCACTTCACTAGTAAATCCAATCTGAAGGTCGCGTGTTCGTTCTGTTGATGCAAAAATTGAACCTCCATAACTCGCACTTGAGAATCGGAAGGGAAAACTATGGATTGCAGTTACTAGGTCGCTGAGAGTATCGAGAAGGGTGTCGCTAGACGACAAGTGGAGATCGTCATTTTGATAATTCTTAGCTGCAAGAAGATCTTACAAGGAAAAGGCTAGTGACTAGAGGTTAGAGGTTAGTGGAGGATCGAAGCAGACCGGACTAGGAAGAAAAGAGCGAGCTGAAAATCAAGACCGCTTGGCTCCACAATTAGCTCAAAGCTCGATCCAAAAGTCCCTTTATGGGGACCCCAACCCCTCTATTTATAGACTCGGAGGCTGCCCCAATGGGTAGCTTCTGAAATTACAGGCTGCCCAGGATTTAGGAGAAGCTGAGTAGGGGTGAGAAGTTACCTGTTATGCTTTTGCTAGAAACAGAAAAGAGACTTAGACCGCGCGAAGTCGGGGGTGGCTGATAACCTGATTTGATGAGATTGCTATTAGAGGTTAAAAGGACTTAGTTGGGTGGTCTTGCGAATGAGAAAGTGTGATCAGTCAGATAGAACCGATCTGATGGACGAGACCGCATGAACTCCCTTGCACAATAGAAATAGCAATCTTCCGGGCGAACACAAACGTTTTAATAAGATAACTCGCAGAGTGTCATTGTCTACGACATCAACTGGGTGTCTAGGAATATAATCCATAACTACTACAGTAGCACCAAGATTCCCTGCGACTACTGAACTTATAATTATATCTCTTCTACACTTTTTTTGTAACTCTACATTATCCATCCCAACACGACTACACATGAAATATTAGATATTATCAATAAGTATAAGAATGAGAAGATAAAAGATACTGATGAAAGACCCTCTTTTTTTTGCATTCTTTCCCGGGTCTTATCGCTCAGAACCTCCGTCTTGCGGTGGCACCATTACTCCAAATGGTCACCTCCACAATAAGCCGATCCTGCCGGCTAATCATCTTATCTAGGCCAACCACATATCAAAGGTTATAAGATATTTAAAGAAATACCAGTCCACAACAAGCACATGCTAATATTAAATGCTTGTCCATAATGAGATAAACTATGACTGAAAAATAGAGTAGTAATTAGGGTGCGAAAAATGAGATAAGCTAAAGTACAACAAGGGCATAAGCCCGATCTATCTAATTCTTCTTTTCCTCTCTACTGGAAAAAATGTAGCACTGCAGACACTGACATGGACTAACGCCTTCGCGAATATATAACTCCTCGCTCTACCCTGGATAGATGTGAAGAATGGGTAGCGGATGAGGTTTGCTCACCGGTGCTCTACCAGCAGCAGCATAAAGTCTGAGTCCTGGACTAGACACCATGTCATGTACCTCCTTCTGGTTGAGGGCTTGCTCTTCTTGGTGCTCCTATAATAATGTGGTCCACCGAACGTCAGTCAATAAGACTCAACATGTTCCTCACTGTCTCCACCCACGACTCCTAGGCACCGTGTGGGAGGAGGAAGCGGAGGACAACATAGGGTAATAGAAAATCAAGATAGTGACAAGGACCTAACTATCATGTAAATATGTATACAACAAGCACCTTTCTCTAAACATGTTCAGGAGTATATACAAGAACAACAATATGTAAGGGCAGTTAAAAAAGGTAACACATCTAGTGTGTACAAAAGGCAACAACATATAAAAGAGCAACTATGAAAGTAACCTTAACTTATATGCATACACACAAAGCACATAAGCTAAGGGATCTGGAACTAAGGTAAACTCATCGTATAAAAGAGCTCATACTAATTTATACGATGTGGTCTCTATTTTATACAAGGATGCTATGATATGATGTGCAATGCAATGATGCAAGTCACCCACCTACTCTTTACGTATAGACCTTTTTGTAGTTCCCTCTGTTCGAGTGTGTCAACTCAGGTACCCAGTTGAGGTAAACCAAGCAGTGGACCGGGTTATCCACTTCTACACTTATGCCACACATCTCTCAGCCTAGACATTACATTCACCCCTAAGAACACACAGGGTATCCACGTACTATCTAGTAAGCACCACCTCTGTTGGAAATTGCATTCACAATTACCTTGATTTGTGAGAAGTCACCCTTAAACTAAGATTGAATTGCTTTTGTATTTGATATGCTTTTCTAGTATTGTCTTGCAGATTATCATGGCTAAGTGTAAACCAATGTCAGGTCACAATTGGTCTGCAAACACAGTTTCATAAAATGTAATCCCTCATTATATGAAACATGGTGATGACTCATGTGTGATCTCTCTATTGGGGTACACTTCTTTTTCAAGACTATTGAAGACTTTGGAGTGCGGCTGCTGCATGTGTTCAAGAGAAGAAAAGGAATTTTTGTGAAAAATTTTTTTCCTAAGGATATGTCTCGAGAGATCAGACATGTCTCGAGAGATCGTGTTTGTCTCGAGAGATCTTAAGTCTGAAATTTTTGTAATGTCTCGAGAGATCATTTAGTTCTCGAGACATCTCCTTCCTGCTTTCTCCGTTTCATGTCTCGAGAGATCCCTTATGTCTCGAGAGATCCCTCATGTCTCGAGACATCTGTCCGTAAATTTTCTGTTTCGTTTTTCTCTGTTCTGACGGATCGTGATCGCCCCTCTTCGGTTCTAACGGCTATTTTGAGTACGTTTAAGACCGATTTAACCCTAAATTGATCCTCTCTATATATAGGGTTGATCTTGGGTTATTTAGAAGTTCTTTTTCCTAATCGTTCAAGACCTAATCTCTCTCCCGATCAAAAGGAACGTGAAAAGCGCCGCTCGCCATCGCCTACGATTGGAGATCGTTCTTCTCATTGGAGTTGTCGATTTCTACCAAGAAGGGTTCGATTGATCCATACTCAGGTTCTACAATCTCTATTGGATCGTTTCGGATTGCCAAAGACAGATTTGAAGGATCGTTGTTCTTCCTCATCGTTCACAAAAGCCATTCAAGAAGAAGGAAGAAAACGCCTCTGTTATTCAGATCTGGTTTAGTATTGTTCAAACCCTTTTCAATCTATTGTAGGAGTTGTTATCTCCGAGTTGTAGGAGTTGTTATCTCCGAGCTGTAGGAGAGGTTGTTCTCCGAGTTGTAGGAGAAGTTTTCTCCGAGTTGTAAGAGAGGTTCTCTCTGAGTTTGTAGGAGTTTGACTCCGAGACTGTAGGATCGCTCTTGATCCGAGATTTAGTGAGTAGTCAAGTCTAGCTGTGGTGCTAGATTGGCGAGGCCGGCAGTGGAGTACCCAAGTATGGGGAACCACTATAAATTCCTGGTGTTATCTGTGGCTGTGATTAATTTTGTGTGCTGTGCTTTACGTTTAATTTTTAATTCCGCAAAAGACGTAGAGATCACCTATTCACCCCCCTCTAGGTGATTTAGGTAGGCAACTAGATACTTCAATTGGTATCAGAGGGTTGCTGTTCGTTGCTAGGTTAACACCTTGAACAGGATCCATCCTTCTAGTTGCTAGCAAGCCATGGATAGAGTCAAGGAATCCTCTCTGAAATTGCCCATCTGCACCAAGGCCAACTTTCCTATGTGGAAGGAAAGAGTCCGTTTTTATATGGAAGCTGCAGATCCCAGAATCTTCCAAGTTGTGGAAGAAGGTCCCCATGTGCCAATGACTGCTTCGTCAACAAATCCTACTGTTCAGATACCTAAGAAAATGATGGATTTGACTAAGGATGAGATAGCTCTTGTTGCTCTTGATAAGAAGGCTAAAAACATAATTGCAAGTGCAGTGGACAATTCCATGTTGCAAAACTTAACCCAGTGCAAATCAGCCAAAGAGATGTGGACATCCTTAATTGTTCTAATGGAAGGTACTGACGAGGTAAGAGAAGATAGAAGGTCTCTACTTAATCAAGAGTACGAGGCATTCAAGCAGAATAAGAAGGAGTGCATTGCTGATGCGTACGAAAGATTCTTCAAGATAGTCAATGGTTTGAGGAACTACGACAGGGAGTTCACAAACGGTGAACTAAATGACAAATTCTTGCGTTCCCTAACGAAAGACTGGGATAGCAAAATTGTTGCCATTAGAGAGTTTGGAAAACTGCCAAGTCTAGAACCTCAAAATCTGTTCGGGAAGCTGTTGTCTCATGAATTACAAATGAACATCCGAAAGTCTGAAGAGGATGTAAATCGAGCTTCAAGCAAAGAAAGATCCTTAGCATTGAAGGCAGAGAATTCAAAGAAGAGCAAAGCAGTGATACCGATCAGAGAAAAGGAATCTGATATTGAAGAAGAATCGGAAGCCAGCTCCTCCTGTTCCGAACTGTCTGGTGGGGAGTTCTCTTTAATCTCCCATCAGTTTAAGAAACTGCTGAACAAGCGGAGGCACATGAACAACAAGCCGTCTTCCTCGGATCATAAATATTCTCGTCATGATGGCGAATATCACAGGAAGGGCTCAAGCAATAATGACAGGTATAAATCCAAACAGAACAAACACATTTCTTCTGACATTATTTGCTATTGTTGTAATAAGCCAGGGCACATGATTGCTGAGTGTCCCTATAAGAAGAAAGAAGGTGGAAGAAAAGAAGACAAGAAATCCACTCATGGAAAGAAGAAATCAGATAGAAGCTTCGTCGCTAAGAAAGCCAAAACTCTGAGCGACAGTGACTCCGATGAGTCGAGTGATGAAGAAGAAGCTTACTTCGGTCTGATGGCTATGTCTGATGATGAAGAAGCACCCCCGTACACCGGAAAGGTAAATGATCACACTATCCTATCTGATTCTGATTATGCTTCGGCTGAACAAAAGGATAACCTCTCAGACGATGAATCTGAGCTCATGTCTCAATATACCAAAATGCTCCAAAGCTTTGACAAGTGCCGAAAGGTTGTCAAAACTCAGGGTAAGGAGATCATGGCTCTCAAGGAGGTGGAATCTAACTTGAGAAAAGAAGTTGAAGAACTTTCTTCTCTCAAAGAGGAAGTCCAAGCCTTGAAAGACAAGATCAAAAGCTCGGAAGAGACTCTTGCCTTGAGAGATAATTCGATAAAAGTCTTGGAGGAACAGCTTGCGGCTGAGAAGAAGTTGGTTGAAGCATTCTCTCAACCTAAAACTGTTCTGCCAATTATTGGTACTTTTACCACTAAGGCAAAAGGAAGCGGTATAGGACATGAAGCTAGTACTAGCAATTCTTCAAAAAATACAATTGCTAAGAAGAATGGTCTGGTTGCTAAGAAAGCTACTACCAAAGAAAAAGGGAAAGCTCATCAAGAGCCTGTAGCATTCAAGAAAGTCATATTCCCTACGAATGCTTGTGATTTGGAGAGTTCCTATGGTCATTTCACACGACCAATTCCTTTTTCACCTGTGAATCATAAGGAATGGACTCCTCCCCGAAACTTTGGTGATAGTGCTTTTCAAGCACCCTATCAAGAGATTAATCGGAAAGGGTACGGTCCATTTGTTCATGGTCCGAGTGCTAAGAAAGCACCAAAAGTGAATGCTGTTGCACCAAAGCCGAAGAGGACAGTACCACCTTGTGTCTGTTGCCCCCATGAGGCATCCTCATCAAAAAGGGCTACTCCTGCAAGAGCTAACGTTCAAAAAGTTAAGCAGGAGAGTGTAAAGAGAAGGTACAACAGATTCGACTGTTGGTGTTGCGGTAAAATTGGTCACTTTGTCGTTGATTGTTGGTTTAATATAACGTATACTAGGAGACCACAAGTGAACGTTGCAAGGCAGACCACTCGCAATGTTAACATTTATCGTGGTGCTCAACTGACACGGGACCAAGGACCCAAATCTGTTTGGGCTCCTAAGGCGAAATGATTTGTTTTTGCAGGTATGTCCAAAGGCCAATAAAAATCCAATCTGGTACTTGGACAGTGGATGCTCTCGGCATATGACCGGGACAAGAAGCCTTTTGCAAAACTACATTCCAGTTGCGAACGGTCCAAAAGTTATTTTTGGCGGTTCAGACAGAGGAATAACTAAAGGCTATGGTATGATTTCTAATGGAAATGTATCTTTTTCCGATGTAGCTTATGTGGAAGGATTACAACATAATCTGATAAGCATAAGTCAACTTTGTGATAAAGGATACATTGTTGATTTTCATAAAGATAAGTGTTTGATAAAGTCTGCTGAAAATCATGAAACGATTTTATCAGGCATTCGCTGTAGAAACATATTTTGTTTAAATTTTCTTTGTATATCATCTTCTACACCAGTATGTCTTTTGGCAAAAGATAGTGCATCTCTTGTTGACCAATGGCACAAGAGATTAGCACATATGAATCTCACAACTATTAATAAATTGTTTTCTCAAAACTTAGTGCGAGATGCACCAGATGTTAAGTGCATTAAAGATAGACCTTGTCATGCATGTGTAAAAGGCAAGCAAACAAGAGCTACCTTTAAGAGCATTATTGGCAAAGATTCAACCAGGTGTCTATACCTACTCCATATGGATTTGTTTGGTCCTTTGCAAATTAGAAGTTTAGGAGGAAAATCCTACACATTGGTTATTGTAGATGATTTCTCTCGTTTTGCCTGGGTATTCTTTCTGAAACATAAGTCAGATACCTTTGACACTTTCACTAGTTTTGTCAGGCAGGTCCAGAATGAATTTAACTGTTCGGTGGTCAAAATCAGAAGTGACCATGGTACAGAATTTGAATCTGGAGCCATGACAGGATTCTGTGAAAGCCTCGGTATCTTTCATGAGTTTTCCTCTCCTCGAACTCCACAACAAAATGGAGTAGCTGAGAGAAAGAATAGAACACTTATTGAGGCTTGCAGAACCATGTTGAGTGACTCTTCATTACCTGAATATTTCTGGGCTGAAGCTGTCAATACTGCATGCCATGTGCAAAACAGAGCACTCATAAACAAAAACCATGAAAAGACTCCTTATGAACTTCTAAAAGGCAAGAAACCGACCATTTCTTATTTTCGAATCTTTGGTAGTAAATGCTTTGTGCTAAACAATGGAAAGCATTACAAAACTAAGTTTAGTGAAAAGAGTTTTGAAGGGATTTTCGTAGGCTATAGTAGCCATAGTAAAGCTTATCGTATTTTTAATAAGAAAACCCTGGTGGTGGAAGAATCTATTAATGTTGTATTTGATGAGACGAGCATGCTTCAAAGCAGCTCCTCTAGCATTTCTTCTGTAGACACAGGTTCAAAGCTGCAGGACTTAAGTTTGGATCAGCCAGTTGAAGAAAATTCTCAAAACTTCATCAAGTTTCCCCCAATAACAATCTATGAAGAAGATCATCCTGATGAAGAGCCACTCCAAGTGGAGGAAAATACTCCAACAGCAGAAGAAACTCCTATTGGTCCAAATCATGCAAGAAACCTCGGGCTACGACACATGGGGGATCATCCAGTTGATCAAATCATAGGAGATCCTCATGAAGGAATAAGAACAAGACGAGGTACCATTAACGAAAATATGCATTTAAGTTTTCTTTCGCAGGTCGAACCAAAGAAATTCCAAGAGGCAAATGAAGATCCATCCTGGATAATCGCTATGGAAGAAGAATTGAATCAGTTCAAACGATGTAAAGTATGGACACTTGTTCCAAAACCCAAAGACAAAAATATCATAGGAACAAAGTGGGTGTTTAGAAACAAGCTGGATGAAGAAGGAACAATCATAAAGAACAAAGCCAGACTTGTAGCTAAAGGATACAGACAAGAGGAAGGTATCGACTTCGATCAGACGTACGCTCCAGTAGCAAGGCTCGAAGCGATCAGACTCTTCCTTGCTTATGCTGCTTTCAAGGGTTTCACCGTATATCAAATGGATGTCAAATCCGCGTTTCTAAACGGAGACATTAAAGAGGAAGTATATGTTGAACAACCCCCAGGTTTTGTTAATCCTGATCATCCCAATCATGTTTATTTATTACAAAAAGCTTTATATGGTTTGAAACAAGCTCCTCGAGCTTGGTATGAGACGATGTCTAACTTTCTTCTTGAGAACAAGTTCACAAGAGGAAAGATAGATAAGACATTATTTCTTAGGGAAGTAAAAGGCAAGATTTTGCTAGTGCAAATCTATGTCGATGACATCATATTTGGCTCTACGGATGATAACCTCTGCAAAAAGTTTTCTAAACTTATGCAAGGGAAATTTGAAATGAGCAGTATGGGTGAGCTGAAATATTTCTTAGGACTTCAAGTGAAACAGTCTGAAGATGGAATCTTCATTTCTCAGACAAAGTTCACTAAGGAGTTGATTAAGAAATTTGGAATGGTGAGTGCAACCTCTATGAGGACTCCAATGAGCTCAGCTACGTCTCTGGACAAGGATGAGAAAGGGAAACCTTTTGATGAAACCAAGTACAGAAGCATAATTGGCTCATTGCTCTACCTTACTGCCAGTAGACCTGATATAATGTTCTCTACATGTGTTTGTGCTAGATATCAGGTGAACTCTAAGGAATCACACTATACTGCTGCAAAGCGAATCTTGAGATACCTTAAAGGCACACCAAATCTTGGCTTATGGTACCCAAGAAGTAATGATAGTGAACTAATTGGTTTTTCAGATGCAGACTTTGCAGGTAGCAAAGACGACAGGAAAAGCACTTCTGGGACGTGTCAATTCCTCGGAAGGAGACTTATTTCCTGGAGTAGCAAGAAGCAGAATTGTGTTGCAATTTCAACCGCCGAGTCGGAATACATTTCTGCTGGCAGTTGTTGCGCACAACTTCTCTGGATAAGAAATCAACTTCAAGACTACAACATGAAGCTCAAAGACATTCCTATGTTTTGCGACTCTTCCAGTGCAATTGCTATCGCAAATAATCCAGTCTCTCACAGTCGGACAAAGCACATCGAGCTACGATATCACTTTATCCGGGAGCATGTGGAGAAGGGTGACATAAATCTGAGTTATGTCCCCACGGATAAGCAAGTTGCAGACATCTTCACGAAGCCACTGGATGAGACCAAGTTCTCTTTCTTCAAGACGGAACTTGGAATGCTCAACATGGAGTAATGGTCAAGTCAATCAAACCTTGGCGACAGGAAGTTTTCTGATGACAAGTCATGTCTCGGGATCTGGCAGGATTTCTCGAGACAAGACGAAAATTTCGAGATAAGGTAATGTCTCGAGACACGGTGTATCTCTCGAGACATCAATGAAGAAAATATCACCTGAGCTCTCGAGACATAGCCGATGTCTCGAGACATAAGTTTTTTAAAAAAAAAGGTATATCAAACGACAGGTACACGCTATTTCTTATTTCTAGTTTTCTATTTCTCGTAAAATCAAAATTAAATATATATATATATATACAAAATCGGAAAACTTGATGTTCACGCGAGTCATCTCCCGAGACCTCCTCGACCTTTCGTCTTCCTCTCGAGCGACGATCGTCTGCGACCGGTCTCAGTGCTGCGGTGGTTCTCGGTGGCTCCTCGTGCTTCAGCTTTCTTCGTTCAACATTCCTCCCTCCATCTTGCTGCAATGGCTCCCTCTCCTCATCCGAAAATCGGAGTCGGCAACGAAGTAATTCGGTTAGGTCTTGCAAGTTTATCCGTTGAGTTCCATACTCTGTTTTGTATGCTTGATGCCGCTGGTCTCACCTTCGTTCTCGAGCATCCTTGCCGGATTTTGTTTGAAGAGGTTGAAGAATTTTTCATCAATGTAAAGCCAATCAAGGAAGGAAGTATGTTGATCTCCTTCGTTAAGGGTATAAAAATCAAAGTCTCTCCAGAGACTCTCGCTAAGTATTTGCAGTTGTCTGAAGTGGAAGCTGAAGAAGAGCTAGTTGACACTGATTGGTTGACTACAACAAGGTTCTGTGGTCTAGATTCAGATTTCTCTACAGTTAAGAGGAATAAGTTGAATGCTGTAGGGAAGCTCCTGCTGGACATTATCTCAAAGGCACTTTTCTGCAAGACAGGATCTCAAGGACATGTGTCTGAAGAGATGTTTCTGTTGATGATTGGCATTGTTACTGGAAAGAAGAGAGATTGGGCCTCAATCTTATTCTAAAATATCAAAGCTTGCATAAACACTCCTAACTTTGCCCGGATCATCTCACTGTTTCTAAATCAGTTTAACCCTGCTATTTTCAACATGTCCAAAGGTACAGTTATCCATCACCTCAAGAAGATCGATGTCAGCTCCTTGCAGAGATGGGACATTCGTATCAAGAAGCCGGAAATGGCTGGTGCTCCTTCTGAGGGGGAGACTCTTAGATCTCCAGTTGCAAGAGAAGCAGAAACTCCAGCTCCTTCTTCTGAAGATCAAGCACCCTTGGTAAGATCATTGCCACTTTCATCTCGAACTCGCTCTAAAGCTTCAGGTCGTGCCAAGCTGCCAATCCGTTCAAAGGCCAAAGGTAAATCCTCATCAGCTCCAACAGAATCCCTTCCAGTATCTGAAGAGCACAGTCCCAGTGGCCAACAGGCATGGTCTGGTGCTGATTTTGTTTTTAACATAGATGATGATGATGTCATGTCAGTTCATGAATTGTCACCTCCCCTAGTACATGTTGAGGGGGAGTCAGAGTATGTTACAACCAAGAATGCTCTAGATGAGCTAGGTTGTGCAGAAGATTCTCTTCTAGGAAAGATTGAAGCACTGCTCAAGAAGCAGAGTGCACAGTTTGAAAATTCTTTGATGACTGTTCACAGGAAGATTGCCTCAGTTGAAAGTGAACTAGGCAGAGAGTTAGCTAAGATAAAATCCAATTATGAAAATCTCTCTGATTTGATGAGCCTAGGGAGCAAGCAAATTGATCATGCAACTGAAGGTGTAGGCACAGTGTTGACTCAGACTGTTATACTGACAAAGCTTTAAGAATCAGTGTCTGACAAGGCTGAAGCCAATACGTTCAGAATTGTTGATGAAGTCGGAAAGTTCAAAGATGATACTCTCCAAACCCTATTTGTAGAAGTCAGAAAGGGGGAGGAAAATATAGTAGCTAAAATGACAGATTTGATTGAAAGCTCCGTTTCTGCTCTTCAAAGCTCATGGAATTCTCAGTTTGAGCAGTTCTCTTCCAGGATGATGAAGCAAGTTGCTGATATTAATTCTTATTCATTCAAAACAGCAACGTGGCTTCATAATCAGATTTTTCCTGAGTTGGCAATTGATCCAGATATTCCTGTTCCTCAGTTTTCTCCCAGGCCAGAAGAACTACTTGGGAAGGCTCCTATAGTTGAAGATCAATCAGATAGGGCTGGGACCAAAGGAAAAAGAAAATTTGGTGAAGGTTCTTCTGCCAGTCGATCAGTTCCTAGTTCTAGCTCTACAGGTCAGTGCAATGCTAAGGTTGAGAAAAGTTATCCAGAAATCTGGAGCCCCGTCTCAAAAGACATTATTCTTGAAACCTACAAGTTAGTTCATGAAGGTAAAATGAACAGATCTGAATGCTACAGCTCTCAAGAATGGGAAAAACATGAGACATCTCAAAGGAAGCGAAGGATTCATTTCAGAGCGTTTGGTTATAATAATGCTGATGCTCCGGAACCTCCTCCATTTTACCATCCCAAGCCTCATGCCTTTTTCTCCAGACAAGAAGAAAAGAGGAAAAGGAGATCTTGAAAGATGATGATGATGATGATGATGATGATGATGATGACAAGACATATTTTGTTTTCATTATGATATAGTGAACATCAAGTCTTCTGAACAATTCAATTTAGATATATATATATATATATATATATATATATTTGATGTTTTGATGTTCTTTACTTTTTCATTTCTATATCTTTGTGTAGTGTGGCATATTTATTCTTTAACTGCTGTAATTCAACTTAGTGTACAGGGTTCTGACTTCTACAAATAGGGGGAGATTGTTGGAAATTGCATTCACAATTACCTTGATTTGTGAGAAGTCACCCTTAAACTAAGATTGAATTGCTTTTGTATTTGATATGTTTTTCTAGTATTGTCTTGCAGATTATCATGGCTAAGTGTAAACCAATGTCAGGTCACAATGGGTCTGCAAACAAAGTTTCATAAAATGTAATCCCTCATTATATGAAACATGGTGATGACTCATGTGTGATCTCTCTATTGGGGTACACTTCTTTTTCAAGACTATTGAAGACTTTGGAGTGCGGCTGCTGCATGTGTTCAAGAGAAGAAAAGAAATTTTTGTGAAAAAATTTTTTCCTAAGGATATGTCTCGAGAGATCAGACATGTCTCGAGAGATCGTGTTTGTCTCGAGAGATCTTAAGTCTGAAATTTTTGTAATGTCTCGAGAGATCATTTAGTTCTCGAGACATCTCTTTCCTGCTTTCTCCGTTTCATGTCTCGAGAGATCCCTTATGTCTCGAGAGATCCCTCATGTCTCGAGACATCTGTCCGTAAATTTTCTGTTTCGTTTTTCTCTGTTCTGACGGATCGTGATCGCCCCTCTTCGGTTCTAACGGCTATTTTGAGTACGTTTAAGACCGATTTAACCCTAAATTGATCCTCTCTATATATAGGGTTGATTTTGGGTTATTTAGAAGTTCTTTTTCCTAATCGTTCAAGACCTAATCTCTCTCCCGATCAAAAGGAACGTGAAAAGCGCCGCTCGCCGTCGCCTACGATTGGAGATCGTTCTTCTCATTGGAGTTGTCGATTTCTACCAAGAAGGGTTCGATTAATCCATACTCAGGTTCTACAATCTCTATTGGATCGTTTCGGATTGCCAAAGACAGATTTGAAGGATCGTTGTTCTTCCTCATCGTTCACAAAAGCCATTCAAGAAGAAGGAAGAAAACGCCTCTGTTATTCAGATCTGGTTTAGTATTGTTCAAACCCTTTTCAATCTATTGTAGGAGTTGTTATCTCCGAGTTGTAGGAGTTGTTATCTCCGAGCTGTAGGAGAGGTTGTTCTCCGAGTTGTAGGAGAAGTTTTCTCCGAGTTGTAAGAGAGGTTCTCTCTGAGTTTGTAGGAGTTTGACTCCGAGACTGTAGGATCGCTCTTGATCCGAGATTTAGTGAGTAGTCAAGTCTAGCTGTGGTGCTAGATTGGCGAGGCCGGCAGTGGAGTACCCAAGTACGGGGAACCACTATAAATTCCTGGTGTTATCTGTGGCTGTGATTAATTTTGTGTGCTGTGCTTTACGTTTAATTTTTAATTCCGCAAAAGACGTAGAGATCACCTATTCACCCCCCTCTAGGTGATTTAGGTAGGCAACTAGATACTTCAACCTCTATCCTGCTTTTCGAGTCTCTGCTCAGGTACACCCCTTGATGCAAATAGGGGCAGTAGATTGGGTCCTCCACTCCTATGCCAGTATTAAACCTCCCAGCCTAGACCTTACGTACGCCCCCTATGAACACACAGGGTATCCACGTACTACTTGATACAACAATGCCTCTAAGTGAAATACCAAGCTCTTGGCTCGGAGGACTCGACCACTCCTTTCTTATACTATCGTGTCTACCGCTCGCAGGACTAACCCAATCCTTCCTTACATCACCGAGCCTACCGCTCCAGGACTAACCAGTCCTTCTTTAACATCCCACTTCGAACTAGACCCCTCGAGTGACACGGGTCACTTGGAGGTGCATGGGCTAGGTAGGAGTCTTGAGATCCTAATGGTGTCATGGAGGTGCCCTGATCTCTAGGGTGGGTGTAACCATCACCCACTTGAAGATAGAAAGCAAATGGCAAAGGATTGGTAAAAGGGATCTAACGATGGCGTTGTCATTGCTAACGCCGACGGTAGTGGCCGAATTAGTGCACGTGATTTTTCCATGATGGATGGATTAAATTGCCTAAAAATGAGTTAATGGTGGAATTAAAAGCATATAACCAATTGGCACTTAGGTGGGGAATTTCAACATAAAGCTTGGGAAGTGGAATTTGCATTTAATGCTCATTAATGCTATCTATCTCTCTCTCTCCATTCTCTCCTAACACAAATAGGCTGATCTCTCCTAATGAGAGGACCCTATTCATCTTCTTTTTCTTCATCTTATCCTCCTTTTCCTCATTTTCTTCCTCACACCGTAAGGTTTTAGACTAGGGTTTTGAAGGAGCAACCTTGGAGAAGGGCTTGAGCTCGGCCAATTGCCTCCATGCTGCCAAGGAGACAACAACGATCATCTTCCAGATATCAGTTGACTTCCGACCCCTCTCCCTTGGTGCTAGATATTTAGATCTAATTAGGAGAGACATTGAGCTCAAAAGAGCTTGATTTAGTGAGGTTAATGGAGTTTCGTAGGAAGTGGCCATGCTAGAGAATATATTCTAGGGCGTCGTTCTCCGTGTGTATGTCTTTGATCAACTCCTCTCTTCAATACGAAGTTAAAGGAGTTGATTTCGTGAAGATCGGTGGCCTAATGAGGGAGTATTGGAGGGGAGAAGGTGAGATGATCTAATTCTTGTTTGGGGAAGATGATGAATAGTCCCTTGTTAAAGAGAGTTTTTAATTACAATATTGCACTTGATTAATAAGGGGACTCATGATTAGTGGTGAAATTCCAGCAACTAAGGAAAAGAAGAATTGAACTTGATTGGAGTTGAGAGTTCACGGGAAGAAAAGTGGCTGTGTATAACAGAGAAGTTGTTCTCTGTTAGCTAGCACCGGCGGTGGAGCTACCATCAATATTAGCCGGTCGACTTGTCGACCGGAAGGGGTAACTTCCCGTCGACCCATAATGTCGACGGGAAGTAGTGTTGGTTAGAATCACTAACGTCTGGCAGTAAGGATATCACCGACGTTAGCGGGTCGACTTATCGACGGGAAGGGGTAACTTCCCGTCGACCCTCAACATCGACGGGAAGGCTTAGCTTCCCGTCGACATCGAAGGGAAGAGTAAGATTCCCGTCGACGTCGACGGGAAGGGTTAGCTTCCCGTCGACATCGACGGGAAGGTGGGTCATCTGGATCACTAACGCCCGGTGGTAGCGCGACCGCCGACGTTAGCAAACAAAGAATTTTAGATTCTCCTCCTTTGGCGTGGTAGGATTTCATGGGTTCCCATGTCAATTGGGCGAGGCGTAGGAGAATGTTATGATTTTGAAATGGGACATTGCGATGCATAATTGAATGGGGAATTTAGTAAGATATGATTACGCCTCTATACGTACAAGTTGTCCTGCATGGTCTCACAGAGTAATTTCGGTGTCATACGCATGCCAGTACATAAGAGTTATAACCACTCGGTAGGGGTAGCCTTGATGGATTGATGCGGGTTGTAGGATATGGTCGTATCTGATGGGGCAATGTTACGGGCCCAGTGGTTGTGGGCCTTGGATGCTAATTAGCATCAACATTGATTGTATTAGGAGAAGGTTAATAAGACTCCTTCGTGAGTCCTTGGGTGCTTGATAGCACGGTTTATGCATGGGAATTACATGAATGTGCATGGTTTACACATGGTGGTGTAATGATCCTGGTTGAAGGATTGCTTGTGGAAAATCTATCGGCTTGCTAGACGTCACACCGACGGGAGATGGCAGATAGATCTTGGACTGTTGGGCTGTGCTCTTTGTGTTTACTTCCAAAGACCCATTTCGTGCCTAGTGACCGTTGGGTTGGGCTCTTGGTGTTTACTTCCCTAGACCCCTTTCGAATCCAGTACGCAAGTGCTCCGCTGTTGTGTTGTTAGCGTCGAGGCGTACGTAAGGCCTAGGTCTGGTAGTGTGCATACCAACATAGTAGTGGAGAAGCCTGATCCACTGCCACCATCTGGCCACGACAGGGGGAGCCTACGAAGTTAGCTACCCTCGAAAAGTGGGAAGTACAGGTCTATGTCGACATATCAAATATGCATGGGTGAGTCATCATAACATAATCATTGCATTGCATTCATCCTTTCATGATCATAGCATTGCACCGCATTGGATCCTCATCATATAAACTTGTATTTGCACCTTTATATTATGGGTTACTTTATGTTCAGATCCTTAACTTATAAGCTGTATGGGCATCCTTATAAGTTAAGTTCAATTCAGTTATCTATATACTCTGCTTGCTTATACTCTGTCGGTAACCATACTACTTCTTAGATATACATTTTATACATTTGATATACTGGTGTTATTACATCTTTCCTTGCCACCTGCTTTGCCACTACTGTTTATATTGCAGCTTCTCTTCATTCCCTTCCGCCTGGTGCCTTGGAGTTGCCCGGGGAGAGGATGTGAAGCCATATAGTCTTTATGGCTAACAGTTGTTGCACCCCCCCCCCCCCTTTTTAGGAGCGCACCCAGGAGCAGCAGTGCACAACGCTGGAGGCGGATAGCTTGGTCACGACGACAGGGCCGGAGACTACCCCCTTTTTGGATATTTATTCTTATTAGTGGCTACCCATTCTTATATGCCCCTTTGCTCTCTGATTGCTCTAAAATCCTAGGGTCGATTACCATTTGACTCGGGCTGACGAGCATCGGTGTTCAATTGAACACCGAAACCCTGCCTCTCCTAGTGACTGGCTATTTCTTTGTGTTATCTCTCAATCACCACTGAACCTCTTGATAGGTCACTCTTCACCGCTCCTAATAGGTCATTGTAAATCCATGAACTGATAATTTTACTAAACGCACCCCTGTCTTTACTTCCGATGACTACCCTTGGTGATTAACCTTCCATCCTAACTGGACATATGCAATTCTCTGAGATTTAATAACTCTAGGGGTGGTGACCATTAGGGAAGGGTCTAAATCTAAGTTTTCAATCTTTACTATTCGCAGACCAGCGACCTTAAATCGAATCCTAGTGTCCTGAAGGAGTGACTATATGAATCCTAAATCAGGGCATGGCAATCCTAGTTCCTTATGTTCATAAAGATATTATAAGCATATGTTCTGCCTCCCAGATCTTCTAGTGTCATTAATTCAAGGTATGATTATTCTAGATTGAAATCCCAAAGTCTACATTGTGAACAAAGTAGCATAAATATGTAATCATAAATTCCAGGAAAATTACTAGAGGTTCACCATATTATAAGAAGCTTATGTTTAGACTCTGAAAGTGGAGGTTTAGTTCTTATTTATCTTATTAAAAGATCTTGCTTAATTTTTAATTTCAAAGTAAGTGATAAATCTATTTATATATATAAGTGAGTTTGCTGAGTACTAAGCACAAACACTAGAAGTGCATAGAAATAAACACAGCACAGGAAAATAAAAACATAAAACAAACAAGCAATCCAGATGACACAAGATGTATAGTAGTTCCCCTCAACTAGGTACATCTACTCTTCTACCCACTGGTAGGACATCCACTAGGAGGTTGTTGATAAGGTGCCCTCACACCAAGGTGATTTTGATAAGGTGTCCACACACCAGGTGAGCTGTTGATAAGGTGCTCTAACCAAGATGCAGGTTTTTGCTAAAGTGCCCTGTCATCGGGAGTTAACTTTTGAAGGGAGTTATAACCCTGTAGAAGAGGTGGAAAAGGAATAAAAGAAAATAAAAATATGTTGTTCTTCTCTGTATAAGAAGACTCTTGAAGATCCTGATTTGAAGTTGAATATGGATCTCGATTGTGATGATGAAGAAGGCTCCCCCTGTCTGGTTTAGTTTGATGACAGCTTGTGGATAGAGCTTCTTCTCTAGATTGTACAAAGACTTCTTTTTCTTCTGCAGTGATGATCCTGAGCAAATGGTAGTGATTGATGTCTCAGGATGTATGTGATCTGCAAGAAGAAATTAGCAAGAATGAAGAATAAATGTGCTCTGTATTTCTGTTGTGTCTTCTATATGTACATCTCCACTTTTCCCTGCTCTTCTCTGTATATATAATTTTGGAGAGAGATCCTTTTGAATTCTTGCCCCGAAAAAAGGAAAGAGATAAAGGCTCTTTAATTCTGATTCCTTGGGAATATAATATGTCGTCTTTGACTCTTCTGCAATGGCTAAATTCTTTATTGCCTGCAACGGCTATATCAGAAAATCATGAATAATAATAGTGTTAGTCGAGCTATGTGATATAATGTTGTTGACAACATTTTTGTCGAGCGCTGTTCTGAAAAAGATTTGTCGACCGCTAGCTTGAGTTTGTCGAGCGCCGTTCAGAAAATGCCTGGCCGCTGAGGTTATTCGGACTTAATTCGTCGAGCGCTGTTCTGATAGAAATTATCGAGCGCTGGCTGGCTGGCTTGAATTTATCGAGCGCTAGTTGGCTGGCTTGAATTTGTCGAGCGTTGTTCGACATTCGTCGAACGCAGAGAGCTTATATTATTTTCTTATGTATATTCTCCGATTTGATCGCATCATATTTAATTTATGTTTTCTTACTTAATGAAATTGATCTAAGTTATTAGATGAATTATTGACAAAAGGGGTGGACCCTAACTCAAATCAAAAGCTAAGGTTCCAACAATCTCCCCCTATTTGAGTTGGGATCCTAAATCAAATTAAAACTAGTGGCCTGGTGGTCTCCCCCTATTTGGTTTAGGATGCCGACAGTTTTAATTTTTATATTCTCCTTTTCTTTCTCACTTGGCTTTAATAATTTTTCATCCTTTTAAAATTATTTGAGCAACTCTGCTTTCCTAGATTTTGATTTCTTAAGTTCGGAATTAAAATTTTCAATTGCAGCAACCTTTAATGAATTTTAAGGAATAAGGATTTTTTCTGATACCTTCCTTCTTTAAGAATCCCCTTATCAGAAGAGACTCACACTCAGTGCTTCTGATTATTTCTAATCAATGCAACTATAGTTGAATGCTCAACTTAATTTGGAGAAGATCTGTAAGAACATTGAAGTTATCTGACATTAATATTCAAATGAATTTTATGTTTGCTCATTTAATTAGGAATGGAGTTTAATGGTGAAAAACTTTTTGAAACCATTTGAAAGTTCTTTTGGAAATATATGTTTTAAGAACTTTAAAATTTGATTTTTGATACTAATTGAAAGTTTTCTTTTGTAATCATTAAAATATATGTTTGATATTTTAAATTTTTCTTGATAATCATTAAGCAGTTTAGCCTTAATTGATTTATTTTGTGCTTTTGACTTTTCTTCAGATTTATTATTTACAGAAGTTAAATAGTTTATGTTTGTTAACTTCTTTTTAATTTCTTTGTTTGAATCTGTAAATATTATCTTAAGGACAGATTTGTAATTTTTTGAGGTAGGGTTGTGAATTGAAATAACCTCATTTACCTTTTCTGTTTCAGCTTTTGCATCTGGATTTTGATATGAACCATATATGGCCATCATGCAGAAAGCTCTAGCTCTGTGCTCTTCTTCATTTTCTTCTTCACTTAGTTTGGTTGATGGTTCTGCATCATAAATACAGTTAGTGAAAGAATTAGAAGAGGGTTCATTTACCATCCTAGAGAGGGAATTCCAAATGATTCTTGCGGAGGAGCAATCATCAATTTTTTGATAAATGTCTTTTGACATTGATTGGGCCAATATCTGCATAGCTTTTGCATTGGCACTTTTCAATTGTTCTTGATCAGATGAAGAGATTTGGGAAGAAAATCCTATCAAAACAGATTTGTAAATGTCTTCAACTATGGCATTCATATATAACTTAATTCTAATTTGCCATAAAGAAAAACTACCCAAATTACATATAGGTGGATCTGAGAATAGAAAATCTTCTTGTGCCATTTTGAAAAACCTTTTAAAACAAATTTAAGAACTAGGTGATCTTTGTGATTTCAGGTGTTAGCCTGTGTGAAAAATCAACCTGCCTCTGATACCAATTGAAAGTGGTTCAATTGAGTATCAGGTGCAAGAAATTGAAAAAATAAAATCAACCTCCTCTGATACCAATTGAAAGTGGAGGTTTAGTTCTTATTTATCTTATTAAAAGATCTTGCTTAATTTTTAATTTCAAAGTAAGTGATATATCTATTTATATATATAAGTGAGTTTGATGAGTAATAAGCATAAACACTAGAAGTGCATAGAAATAAACACAGCACAGGAAAATAAAAACATAAAACAAACAAGCAATCCAGAAGACACAAGATATATAGTAGTTCCCCTCAACTGGGTACATCTACTCTTCTACCCACTGGTAGGACATCCACTAGGAGGTTGTTGATAAGGTGCCCTCACACCAAGGTGATTTTGATAAGGTGTCCACACACCAGGTGAGCTGTTGATAAGGTGCTCTAACCAAGATGCAGGTTTTTGCTAAGGTGCCCTGTCACCGGGAGTTAACTTTTGAAGGGAGTTATAACCCTGTACAAGAGGTGGAAAAGGAATAAAAGAAAACAAAAATATGTTGTTCTTCTCTGTATAAGAAGACTCTTGAAGATCCTGATTTGAAGTTGAATATGGATCTCGATTGTGATGATGAAGAAGGCTCCCCCTGTCTGGTTTAGGTTGATGACAGCTTGTGGATAGAGCTTCTTCTCTAGATTGTACAAAGACTTCTTTTTCTTCTGCAGTGATGATCCTGAGCAAATGGTAGTGATTGATGTCTCAGGATGTATGTGATCTGCAAGAAGAAATTAGCAAGAATGAAGAATAAATGTGCTTTGTATTTTTGTTGTGTCTTCTATATGTACATCTCCACTTTTCCCTGCTCTTCTCTCTATATATAATTTTGGAGAGAGATCCTTTTGAATTCTTGCCCGGGAAAAAGGAAAGAGATAAAAGCTCTTTAATTCTGATTCCTTGGGAATATAATATGCCATCTTTGACTCTTCTGCAACAGCTAAATTCTTTATTGCCTGCAACGGCTATATCAGAAAATCATGAATAATAATAGTGTTAGTAGAGCTATGTGATATAATGTTGCTGACAACATTTTTGTCAAGCGCTGTTCTGAAAAAGATTTGTCAACCGCTGGCTTGAGTTTGTCAAGCGCCGTTCAGAGAATGCCTGGCCGCTAAGGTTATTCAGACTTAATTCGTCGAGCGCTGTTCTGATAGAAATTTGTCGAGCGCTGGCTAGCTGGCTTGAATTTGTCGAGCGCTGGTTGGCTGGCTTGAAATTGTCGAGCGATGTTCGACATTCGTAGAACGCAAAGTGCTTATATTATTTTCTTATGTATATTCTCCGATTTGATCGCATCATATTTAATTTATGTTTTGTTAGTTTTCTTACTTAATGAAATTGATCTAAGTTATTAGATGAATTATTGACAAAAGGGGTGGATCTTAACTCAAATCAAAAGCTAAGGTTCCAACAGACTCCTAGAATTTTCTAGTGTCAATAATCCAAGTTATGAATATTCTAAAGTTATAAGCTCAATTACTACTTTGTGAAGGAAGCATGTCATATAATCAAAGATTAATTCTATTAAATTCACAGAGCTTCCTACTTCTATGAAAAGTCTATATATGAAATTCTAAAGCAATCCAGTAAGTGTATTTTCTGTTATGAATTTCTTAAGTTATAAACTCAATACCTACTTTCTGAAGGAAGCATGTCATATAATCAGATATTAGTTCTAATAAAATTCTCAGAGCTTCCAACTAATATGAAAAGTCTATGTATGAAATCCTAAAGCAATCTAGCAAGTATATTTCCTGTTATAAATTTTTCAAGTTATAAACTCAATTCTCACTTTGTGAAGGAAGCATGCCATATAATTAGATATTAATTCTAATAAAATTCTCAGAGCTTCCTACTGATATGAAAAGTCTATGTATGAAATTCTAAAGCAATCCAGCAAGTATATTTCGCGTTATGAATTTCTCAAGTTATAAACTCAATTCCTACTTTGGGAAGGAAGCATGTCAAATAATCAGATATTAATTCTAATAAAATTCTCAGAGCTTCCTACTGATATGAAAATTCTACGTATGAAATTCTAAAGCAATCCAGCAAGTTTATTTCCTGTTATGAATTTCTCAAGTTATAAACTCAATTCCTACTTTGTGAAGGGAGCATGTCATATATTCAGATATTAATTCTAATAAAATTCTCAGAGCTTCCTACTGATATGAAAAGTCTATGTAAAAAATTCTAAAGCAATCCAGCAAGTATATTTCCTGTTATGAATTTCTGCAGTTATAAACTCAATTCCTGCTTTGTGAAGGGAGCATGCCATATAGTCATATATTAATTCTAATAAAATTCTCAGAGCTTCCTACTGATATGAAAAATCTATGTATGAAGTTTCACAACATTTCAGAGAGCTTTGACCCTATAATTACTCACTTGGGGTCTATGTGACCAATTTGTGTGAAGTCAACTTTCCAAGGGAAACTCCCAAAGGTGATTTGGGGTGATTTGAGTCCAAATCACTCATATTATACACCATATATGATTTATTAAATTTCCACTAAAACCTTAGAAAAATGTGCCCCAAAAATTCTGATTTTTGGGCACATAGTAGATCTAGGGTGCATACACACATGGTTAAATTTCAGCCTCATATCATTTAATATGTAAAAGTTGTTCACATTTTAAGGTATGTCCTTCACTAGGACCAGCCTTACTAATTCTGTCCTACAGAGAGTTGTATGGCTCCAAATGGTGTGATCTCACTTTCTTCAGATAGTAAACACAAAGGCCTACAAACAATGTCTCTACCTACTTTTTGTTTTAATGCTTCTAAGGGCCTTATGATTTGAGTGCAAAATGTCTATTTTACTAAGGCAAGAACAACACTTAGTGTGACATATAAGAAGGTTTTTCTATGGCTCAATTAAAGTCTGTATTTACTCATACACAATAATCCAATTGAGCCAAAAATTTCACTAGTGACTAATACACTCATAACCAACCTCCCAAAGGAGATTTGGTGTGATTTTAGTCCAAATAACCTATAATAGGCACCATGCATAATTTATTTAATTTCTACAAAAACCTTAGTGGAATGTGCGCCAAAAATTCTAATTTTTGGTTAGGTGATGTGTTATATCATCATAGAGGTGTGGTCTAAATTCCAGAGACTAACACCAACAAAAAAGAGGTAGGGTCACAATACACCCATTTGGGCTATATGCACACCACACCTTAACCATGTCAAGACATGCATGTGGTTTATCCCAACATGCAGTGGTCTAATTGACCTACAATTTTAACCATAGGCTATACTTGGCCTGGCCTACCATCCAGAGAAATTTTGACTGGATTTGGACCATTTTAGCCATGGATCTAGGCTATACATAAAAAATGAAATGTTGCACAAAATTATTTCCAAAAATTCCCAATTTTTGGCAGAGGGTACTTTAGGGCATGACTCATGCATGCCCCAAATTTCAAGTCATTTAGAGTTATATTTCTCTCAAAATTAATTTTTTGAGGTCTAAAGACCCATTTGTGCATGTGTCACCAAAATGAATGCTCAGAGAGCTAGTCTCTAAGTCACTTTAAACAAATTTCTAAATTTTCTTGAGGTCATGAGCTACAATTTTTATTCAGGGGACATTTTTTTGGGGGCCTCTAAGGGTCCCAAATAAATTCCCCAAACGTATGCATTTTGTGTGACAAAAATTTAACTTTTATTAACCTAAAATAATATGGTCTGCGTCTAACATCTGCCCAAGATCTAACGACTGGGGCTCATCGTCCTCAGCCAGCCAAGGGTCCATATGGCTTCTCCCAGGGCCATGTTTGGCTCTTGATTCTGGCCACCATCGGCCTCTTCCGACAAAACCTCTAAGCCACCACCACAAGCCGACATTTGGTCATCGGCTGGTGGTGTCTGATCGGCCTGGGGTGGCCTCCCTTAAACTCAATTTTCACAGTCCGAAAAATGTAAATAAAAAATGGTGCGAGCCCATTTCACAGCTGGATTTTAAACACGGAAGAAGAGGATGACTAGCACAGGTGATGAGGAGAAGGATCTTGCATAAATGCGAGCTTGGCGGCGGGCATTGCGGAGAAGGAACATGGGAGCTCCATTTCCAGCGTCCATGGCTATCTTGGTGCTGCTGAGCTCGAAATTGCTTGCTGGAAGGGGGGCTCGACTGTTTGGAGAGTTCTGAAGATGGTGGAATGGAGAAATGAGGGGGAGGGGGAGTATATGGCCGCAAGACATTATGGGGCTCTCAGCCACCTCTTTGCCTCCCCTCTAAGCCAATCAAAAGCCTCTCCTCTCTGCCCTAAACTGAAGGGAATTAATTCCCCTGCTCAGAGCAGGGCTTGGGGAAGGAAAGTGGGGTGCCATTTAGCACCCATTCCCTAATTTCCTTCTCCATTGTCACCTTGTCTTCTTCCTCCACAATTTACACTTGAGCATGGCATTTACTCACTCAATTTCGAATTTTCAGAGGGCTTGGTGTCTATTCATCATGAGGGTTGGCTATTTGAGTCATGGGATTGGGTTAAGTCCACATAATTTGAGTTTGGGCTCACTTGACCCAAATAAGCCAAATTGGGGCTTTTGGGTTTGGGCCTGACCCAAGCTCACCCCATTCAATGTGGCTGACCCACATTGTTGTGTTAGACCTTATGGACATATTCCAAGAGGAATTAAGTCATGGTGGGATTATATGGGGCTTAATTACACATAATTTCTTATAGGGGCAATTTGGGCATTTTGGTGATTTTACCCTAATCATCAAAAATTGAATGTGCACATTGGCTCCTTTAGGTCTCCTATACTCCCTTTGGTGTTTAGGAAGGGTTTTTCTAGGTAAATTTGGCCAATTGAGGGCCAATTGAACCATAAAGGGCATTAATTGTAATTTGGGGCAATTTGGTAATTTGGCCCAATTTCCCAAAATTGGCCCACCCCAATGGGTTAATGTTATTTCAATAGTCTCCCCTAGTATACATAGAGGGTTGGGTGTGATCAATTTGATCACATTGAGCCAATTGGTGGCCAATTGAAAGGATTAGCCCACTTAAGTCAAATTTGGGGCTTTTTGGCAATTGGCCCAATTTGAGTCAATTGATGACCCCATGATGGGACTTTTGGGTCCATTAGGTCCCCTTTGGAGGATTCCTCAAGATGGTAGGTCCAATTTGATCATATGAAGTCCAATTGACCTCATTTTGGGAGGTTTGACCTAAATTGGCCTAAGGTTGACCTTACCCAATTTTGACCAATTTGGTTGACCCCAAGAGTCCCTAGTGACCTACTTACCTTCTTGAATGGTCATAGGGTTCAATGTGATGTTATTTTGGCTTAGTAAAGTCTCTTGGCCATTCCTAGGCTAGGACATCAAGATTTGCTAAATGCACCCCAATGCGCAATTCCTCCTGTTTTCTTAAGTTCATGGGGACCATTTGGCCCACCTTGTGTACATTAATTCATCCTAAGGGAATTTCCCATGGTTATGTGTGATGCATAAGGTGCTTTAGCCCTTTTAGAGTTATATTGAGTTCTCTTTACATTGGGGTGGCCCATGGTGGCTAAGTGCACACCATGTGTCTTTCACCCATTCAACTTGTTATCCTGGTGCCCTATGTCGTTTATCCTATTTTTGTCATGACTTGTCATGACAAAAATTCTCTAGGGGTCTAGCAGTTTGGGGGATGTTACAAGTCTCAATACAAAAGAAAACAATTTCGTCCCCGAAATTAAGATCGGGTGTACGGGGTTTTAGATCAAGTTGAATAATCATGAAAAACATTAAGCAATTTAAGTGTTACCTGGTTCGAAAAGTTTTGGATATTGTTGATGCATCAAATCCAGTGGTTCCCATGTATGTTCTTCTTGCCCATGGTTAGACCAAAGGACCTTCACCAGTGGAACCTTCTTTCATCGCAAGACTTGGACCGTTGTGTCATCAATTCGGATGGGCTCCAAACGGACTGTTCGGTCGGATGCTATCAGGCCCGTTGTAGCAGTAATCAGTTGCTCTGGACGAAGAAGTACCCTCCTAAGCGAGGAGACATGGAAGACGTCGTGCAACCCGGCCAACTCCTGCGACAGCTCCAGTCTATAGGCCAAGGGGCTGATCCGCTCCAGGATCATAAATGGCCCCAGGTATCTTGGACTGAGCTTATTTAGTCGTCGCACCCGTGTGACCCCGTGTGCCGGACATATCTTCAAAAATACTCAGTCTCCTGCCTGGAACTCCACCTTACGATGGCGCGCATCGTAATATTTAATTTGCCTGCTCTACGCCTCTAGCATCTGATCACATATCAACCGTATTTGGGCGTCCGTGCATTCAATATATTCTGACCCCAGCGCCTTTGGATCCTCATCCTGAACCCAAGATAGAGGGGTCCAACACTTTTTTCCATAGAGGGTTTCGTAAGGAACCATTCCAATGTTGGATTGCTGGATATTAATGTAGGAGAATTTGAAGAGTGGCAGTAGCCTCTCCCACGGTTCCCCACTATCTAATATGCATAGCCTTAGCAAATCCTCCATGGTCCGGATTGTTCGCTCTGTTTGCCTGTATGTCTGAGGGTGGAATGCGGTGCTGAACTTCAGTCGTGATCCCAGACTTGCTTGAACTTCCTTCCATTTCCTTGACATAAATCGGCCGTCCCAATCTGACACGATTAATCTGGGTACTCCGTGGTATCTGACAAATTGTTCCACAAACAACTGTACCAGAACACTAACGGGAGCACCCTTTTTGATGGGAATGAGTCTGGCCACCTTTGTCAATCTACCCACAATGACCCAGATGGAGTCGTGCCCAGAGCGGGAGCGAGGAAACCCATGTACGAAGTCCATGGAGATGTCCTCGAACTTCCACTATGGCACCGGTAATGGCTATAATAACCCTCCCGATCTTTTGCAATCGGCCTTTTTACTAGTTGACATGACTGGCAATGGGTCACGAAGCAGACAATATCCCTCTTCATCCCTGGCTAATACATCATTCTTGTTACATCTGTAGTCATCTTGGTTATATCGGGGTGTACTGATTATCTACTGTGATGAGCTTCTGTCAAAATATCTTCCCTGAGGTTACTCCCTACTAGTATATAAGTTCTACCCCAGAAATGCACGATGTCATCCTTCAACGTATAATCCCCTGCGGTGCCTGATTCCAAGGCCTTGAATACCGGCTCTAGTTCCGCATCACCTCTCTATACAGCTATGATTTGTTCCCGGATGTCACAAACAAATCTCATCGCGGCTAGGTACTCCTCATAAACCTCTGGATCATCTTAGGATACTAGTGTGATATGCATGTTGAAAGAATATAAGCATGCTAACTAATTCACCTAGAGGGGGGTGGGGGGGGGGGGGGGGGGGGTGAATAGGTCTTTTGAGTTTTACTTGATAATTATGGCCTGTTAAAACTATTCTAATCAGAGAATCAAGCAACACAGAAAGCACACAAGTATGTATAGAGGTTACTCAAGATAGGGAGTCTTGAGTAATCCTCTTTCCCCCTTCACCTTTCTAACAATGTGTTAGACAAGGTCAACTCCTCCAATCTCGGCTCAAAGAGCTTACAACTCAGATCCCTCAGGATCTTTCAGGTTTTCCCAAACCTTATCTCAGGCTAAGCAGCCCTACAACTCAGATCAGCTCCTGATCCTACAGCTCAGACCTCAGCAGGTCCTACAACTCAGGCTCAACAGCCCTACCTCAGATCTTCACAGATCCTACAACTCAGAGCTATCACCGGCTCCTACCTCAGGCACTACTGCCCTACAAACTCAGAGGAATACACCTCCTACAGCTCAGACCACCTCCTGGTCCTACCTCAGTCAACAAGCCTTACTCCTCATTCTAAACAGCCCTACAATCTCAGGCTAAACAACCCTACAATCTCGGACAAACCAGCTCTACAAGCTCAGGCCAACAAGCCCTACACACTCAGGCAAATGCCCTACAAACTCAGGAAAAAAGCCTTACAGAAAAAGATGGTTTAGAAATATTCTACAGCAGAAATACTCTCTTGTGCATCCTGCACAGTTTGTGCTTTCCTGTAGCTAAAGATGTTGAGAACAGCTACCACTTGATCTTCCTCTTCAATAGAAGGGTGGAAGATCACCTTGCCCCATCTAGTGGAGGAGCTATCTTCTTCTCTCAGTTTCTTCTTCTCTTTTAATGAGCAGGAAGAAAGACGGGAGCAGCAGCCATCAATTGCGAAATTAGATTTTGCAAGCAATCGGCCGGGGATTTGAAAAAGCCCTAACACTTTCTTTTATACTTCTTTTATCTTCAACGACTCTAATTTGATCTCCCAAGAAGTATGGGAGAGATCGGTGGTCCCTTGTAGCTTTTTTGCAACTTGCCCTAGCCGCAGGTCCCACCGCCCTACTTATATGTAGAGAAGGTCTGCGTTCGACGAACGCGCTTCACTCTGCATTCGACGAACTTGCTGTATCTTGCATTCAACGAACTTGCCAAACTCTACGTTCGACGAACTTGCCAAACTCTGCATTCAACGATCGACCTTGTCTCTGCGTTCGACGAACGGCACTCAGCGTTCGACGATCGGCCTTTTCTCTCCGTTCAACGATCTGCCTTGTCTCTGCGTTCGATGAACGGCACTCTACGTTAGACGAACACGCCAGATCCCAGCTAATTCTTCTATCTTGTCTCAGCGGTCGACGAACTGAGTTCTGAGTTCGACGAACGGCACTCTGCGTTCGACGAACATGCTGATTCTCAACATTTGATGAACTTATCAGGTGAGACACCTTCTTCTCAGCTGATCCGCTGAGACGGCTCCTCGTCTCAGCGGTTCAACTGAGACATTTCTTCATCAACTTAGGAGAAGATTTCTCCTAACCTTAGGTCTTGATTAACCCTTTCTATTGAGTCACCTAAGCCTGTTTAACTTACAAAAATAGAGCTTTATGAAATATAATATGTACTTAGTATTGGATGTAAGACCTCAAAATAGAAAGTTGGATTTATGGAATCCAGCGCTATCGCTGGCGATAGCGACTATCGCCGGCGATAGCGTTCTGTTGAGAATGTTTCTGTCTAGAGGCTATCGCGCGGCATTAGTGCTAACGCCGGCGACAGCTTGACGTATGGCAGTAACTGATCAAAGCGGTGGCATTGACCAGTCGGAGTCGGTTCTTTAGAGCTATCGCCAGGCGATAGCGCTACCGCCCGGCGACAGCAGAAATTTGTACTTTGCGACCGAAATCGTGGGCATTTATGGCACTTGGACTTTTGGGGCTGGATTTTGGTTAGGTGGCTCGGGAGCTGGCATAGAAAGGCCGAAACCCCTCTTCTCTTCATTATTCACTAAGGGTTTTGTTTTGGTGAGAAGGAGGAGCTTGGTAGTGGTGATGAATAGGGTTTTCCAACCCTAGAGCTCATCTTTGGTGGAGGTTTCCTAAACCGAATCCCGATCCATTGGTGGCTACGCGTAGAGGAGGGCAAGACGCTCCTTTCTAACCATGCCAAAAATCAAGCTATGGCCTCGAAGCGACGTCTAAGGGTAACGATCCTTTCTACCCTCTTTTGGACATGTGTTAGTCCATTTTCGTGCATCTTTGAGGTCCCTACCCAAAAGGGTGAGGTCGTGACCTCCGACGGGTGGATTCATGTTATCCCCGTCAGATCTTGCATTCATGTAGAGTCCATGCGTGGAATGGACGTAGGTATGCTGTGTGAAGCCCATCCGAGACGGTTCGTCCGGATTGGTGATGCTTTTTGATATTATGCGTGCCGGGTGAAACTTTGTGTTGATATCCTGCTTCGTAGGACTAGAGGGTGCTACTGCATGCGCAGCAACGCCTGGGGGTGTGCCCCGGGAAGCACCCGAAGTTATGAACAGAAATGGAGTTCTGTTCACTACCACTGGCGTTAGCGTTATCGCAGGGCGGTAGCTCCCATACTTGGTTCTGGTGATTTTGTGCGTTCTGAGGCAGTGGGAGTGCTACTGCATGTGGAGCAATGCCCGGGGGTGTGCCCCAGGAAGCACCCACAGGTAGAATCCAAAATGGGGTTTCTGTGCGCTATTGCCAGGCGTTAGCGTTAACGCCGACGATAGCTCCCAGACTGAGTTCTGGTGATGTTGTTGCATATCATACTAGGTATTCAGTTCATCCAGGGAGCACGAAGATGTATAAGGACATGAAGGTCCTCTTCTGGTGGCCGGGTATGAAGAGGGACATCGCTCACTATGTGACCAAGTGCCACACTTGTGCGCTAGTGAAGGCGGAATGTCAGAAGCCCGGTGGCTTTTTGAAGTCATTACCGGTTCCAGAGTGGAAATTCGATGACGTTTCCATGGATTTCGTGCATGGGCTGCCGAGATCGCAGCGCGGGAACGATGCCATCTGGGTAGTGGTAGACCGGCTGACGAAGTTGGCGCACTTTATCCCCAACCGGAGGGATGACTCGGTGGAGAAGTTGGCGAAGCTGTATGTTGATACAGTAGTACGACTGCACGGTGTGCCCCGTAGCATCGTCAGTGATCGAGATGGACGCTTTACTTCGAGCGACTGGAGGCTAGTCAACCGTCTATTGGGTACGAAGCTGCAGTTTAGCACGGCCTTTCATCCTCAGACGGATGGCCAAACTGAGCGTACCAATAGGACGTTGGAGGACATGCTCTGGATGTGCGTCCTAGATTTCGGCAAGGGGTGGGAAGATCACCTCTTTCTTGTTGAGTTCGCATACAACAATAGCTACCAGGCGAGTATTCAGATGGCGCCTTTCGAGGCCCTCTATGGCAGGAAGTGTCGCACTCCCTTAGCTTGGGCAAAAACGGGCGAGACGAAGCTCTTCAAGAGGAAAGACGTCGAAGAGGCGACTTCGACGGTATGTATAATCCGGGAGAGGCTTTTGGTTGCGCAGGATAGGCAGGCGAAGTACTATAATGCGAAGCACCGCGGCGTCCTGTTCGCCGTTGGCGATTGGGTTTACTTGAAGATCAGGCTGTTCAAGGGTGTATCCAGGATTCGACGCTTGAAAAAGCTGAGTCCGAGATACCTTGGACCGTTTGAGATCATCGAGAGCGTCGACGAGGCGGCTTATAGGCTTGCACTATCGGCAGAACTGAGAGGGCTACACGATGTATTCCATATCTCCGTATTGCGAAAGGCAGTTCAAGAGCCTATGCATGTGGTCGCGGCGGATCAGGTGCCCGTGGATAGTGGGCTTAAGACGGCAGTCAGGCCCATTAGCATCGAGGATGCTGAGGTGCATCAGTTGCGGAACAGGGCGATCCGTATGGTAAAGGTCCATTGGGACAACTGCAGTCGCGAGGAACTCTCATGGGAGCGTGAGCAGACCATGATGGAGGAGTTCCCCGAGCTGTTTCGGTGACGTTTATCTCTCTATTTCCCCTTTTTGTAAAGACCTTTTTGGATATATATACATATATGCCTGTTTTTCATAAATTTCGGGACGAAATTTTTATAAGGAGGGGAGGGTTGTAAGACCTCAAAACAAAAAGTTGGATTTCTGGAATCCAGCGCTATCGCTGGCGATAGCGACTATCGCCGGCGATAGCGTTCTGTTGAGAAGGTTTCTGTCTAGAGGCTATAGCGCGGCGTTAGTGCTAACGTCGGCGACAGCTTGACGCGTGGCAGTCACTGATCAAAGCGGTGGCGTTGACCAGTCGGAGTCGGTTCTTTAGAGCTATCGCCAGGCGATAGCGCTACCGCCCGGCGACAGCGGAAATTTGTACTTTGCGGCCGAAATCGTGGGCATTGATGGCACTTGGACTTTTTGGGCTGGATTTTGGTTAGGTGGCTCGGGAGCTGGCATAGAAAGGCCGAAACCCCTCTTCTCTTCATTATTCACTAAGGGTTTTGTTTTGGTGAGAAGGAGGAGCTTGGTAGTGGTGATGAATAGGGTTTTCCAACCCTAGAGCTCATCTTTGGTGGAGGTTTCCTACACCGAATCCTGATCCGTTGGTGGCTACGCGTAGAGGAGGGCAAGACGCTCCTTTCTAACCGTGCCAAAAATCAAGCTATGGCCTCGAAGCGACGTATAAGGGTAACGATCCTTTCTACCCTCTTTTGGACATGTGTTAGTCCATTTCTGTGCATCTTTGAGGTCCCTACCCAAAAGGGTGAGGTCGTGACCTCCGACTGGTGGATTCGTGTTATCCCCGTCAGATCTTGCATTCATGTAGAGTCCATGCGTGGAATGGATGTAGGCGCGCTGTGTGAAGCCCATCCGAGACGGTTCGTCCAGATTGGTGATGCTTTTTGATATTATGCGTGCCGGGGAAAACTCCGTGTTGATATCCTGCTTCGTAGGACTAGAGGGGGCTACTGCATGCGCAGCAACGCCTGGGGGTGTGCCCCGGGAATCACCCGAAGTTAGGAATAGAAATGTAGTTCTGTTCACTACCGCTGGCGTTTGCGTTATCGCCGGGCGGAAGCTCCCAGACTTGGTTCTGGTGATTTTGTGCGTTTTGAGGCAGTGGGAGTGCTACTGCATGTGTAGCAATGCCTGAGGGTGTGCCCCGGGAAGCACCCACAGCTAGAAGCCAAAATGGGGTTTTTGTGCGCTATCGCCAGGCGTTAGCGTTAACGCCGGCGATAGCTCCCAGACTGAGTTCTGGTGATGTTGTTGTGCTTACCTGTTGAGAGGACCTAAAGCCTGTGTGCCCGACCTGTGAGGGTGTCCTGCTGGATGACTTAGCGGCCCGTAGAGCCGGCTAATTGAGAATACCTGGGCTGAGGGGACGCCATACCCGCTTTTCGTGTTGTACAACGAGAGCTGTGAACAACGGGCATTTGGCGAACTTGAAACCGCACCATTGCAGCACCTGATTAGTAAGGCTCGTACAGCATGTCAGGAAGCAATGGGAAAGAGTCTTCGAACTACGGGATGTTCACAATTAAAGTACGGGAGAGCCCTGGTATTCAGGCCACCGACTTTAGCCTCGAAGGGCAAAGCCATCAAGAGTGGATGGTGGTGGAAGGCGGTGTACACCAAAGAGTGTCTGAGAGCACGAGACGTAGAGGCCATTCCCACGTTTGTGATTGATGCATATGTATGAATTGTTGTGGGCCGTGTCAGCCGCTTCATTCTGGTATATATATATGCTGTGATGCTCTTGCAGGGACGGGAAACTGCCACCCCCTCGAAGGGGTGGGGTCGTTATATTTTGGTCAGCCGTTGCTGACCGTTGCCCTGTTTTGCCACCATTTTTGGTGGGCTTGTTGTACAGGTGCTGGACCGAGCGGGAACATAGCGGGCTGAAGCCCTGCGATGCTGCGGCCCTTGAAGGCCTTTTTGATGTTCTCTTGTTTTCATGTATGGCTGGCCTGCGCGCCGATGTTGGTAATTTGTAAGGCCGTAGTGCCTAAATTTTGTTGTATAAAACATTTTATTCCAAGTAATAGAAGTGGACATACCCGGGTTCGGGTTTTGTGGTTTATATATCTTGTCTCTCTCTTTTGCTTCCGCATAGAATGCTCTGAGTTAGGTTCGTTGTTTAGAGTCATTCGATATTTCAATTAAGTGACGTTCCCGTTTGTTTTGTAGTATATGGCGTGGGGCCCCGGCCGGGCCTTCTGTTATATGCTCCCGAACGGATGGGGATGTTACATTGGAAGTGATGCCTCTTCAAATCAAGGGAACATTGAGGGCAATATTCCCAACAATCTGTTGGATCGTGTGACACCCTTAGAGGGGGGGTGAATAAGGGTGTGTTTAAAAATATAAATTTTTACTTAATAATTTTTAAACAGATTTTTCTTTTCTAAAAAGTTACTTATAAATAATTTTAAACCAATGCAATTTTTGTATTAAACCAAACACAAATTTCTAAGATAAAGATTTAAGCAAACAAATTTGCAATTAGTGAAAAGAGCATAATTATATTTATCATGAAATTTGCATACAAAAAAATGATCTTAACAATGCTTAAGATCAAGGCACAATTATGATAATAAAAAATACAATAATTTTGGTTTACCAATCCTTCTCCCAAGGATCGGAAGGCTATCACTTGTCTCTCCCAAGACCAAGCCCAAGCCTATCCTCTAGATCTTCCCAAGATCTAGACGTAGCACACAAGGCCACGATTTCCCACCAAGCCACGCAAGGACTTGGACGCTCTGCACAAGGAAGCAATTTTCCCCTAAGCCACGCAAGGACTTAGACGTCGCACGCAAGACGACGATTTCTCTACCAATACAAAATGAAATGTGTGTAAATGAAAATACAATATGAAAAGAACAACTCCCTAGAATTTCAGATCTCTGAAAGGATGGTTGAAGCCTCGAGATGATCATTGATGTAGAAGCGCGCCCGATCTCGTCTTCAATCTTCAATCCTTCTTTGCACAAATGGGAGTTGAAGAGGTTCTGGAGCTCTCTGGTTCGTATGCACTCAGGAAGGAACTTGGAATTCTCAATGCTTGGAATGCACGAACACAAAGAGTCAATTTATAGAAAATTGCTGTCGCCTGGGCGACATCGACTGTCGGAATTTTCCGACAGCGCTAAACTGCCGCTGGAGTGCCGTCGTGCGGGCAGTTGCTGTAACCGTCGAGCTGTCGCCTGGGCGACATCGATGTCGGAATTCTGACAGCGCAAAACTGCCGGTCGTGGTGGTGTTGTGGGCAGTTGTTGAAACCTCCGAGCTGTCGCCTGGGCGACATCACTGTCGGATTTCCGACAGCTCAAAACTGCCTTTCGTCGTGCTGCCGTGGAGGGAAGTAGTTCTAACTTCTCTGCTGTCGCCTGGGCGACATCAGATGTCGGAATTTTCCGACAGTGAAATTTTCCTACATTCAAATTTAGCTCCAGGAGAAATGTGAACATCTCATACCTGTTACATGCACACCATTAATAAAAATAGAATCAAATACAAATGGGACTTTGTTTTTATCAAACCGGAGGAGTGCGAAACGCATGCTCCAACAATCTCCCCCTTTTGATAATAACAAATCCGTATAAAAAGAAATCATGTCTATTTAGATTGTTGATTTTAACATTTGGTGTGTGCACAGAAATAACATGATATATTTCTCTTAAAATAAATAATCTCCCCTTAGATGAAAACTCCCCTTAAATGAATGCTCCCCCTAAATGTATGCTCCCCCTAAATGTATGCTCTCCCTAAATGTTAAAGTAAGTTGAAATGATGTATTGGTTAGGTGGAATATTTAGGTTTAATATATTTGAGATTTCTTGAATATACCTATAATTCTCCCCCTTTTGGTATTAGCAAAAGGTAATATGAGATAAAGGAGTAGTTCTTAAGGGAAAAGATATAGGATGTAGAAATGAAAAGTAAGCGGAAGCACTTTGTTGGAAATGATTGAAGTTCATGAAATAATAGCTATATGCCCTAGTATGAATAAACTCATGAAGAGACGGTATAGCCATATGAAGTAAGAAAATAAAATAACTTAAACATGATTAAGTTCATTTGAAAGTATCATAGAAAGACACAATAGTGGATAGAAATTTGGAATATTTTCGGTCCAATTCTCATGAGATGAATGTTTATATAACATAATGATGTGTACATGTGATACTTAGATCAAACATATAAAGTTATTTAATGTACATGATCACGAAATGGAGAACATAATATAAGCATATAAAGTCAACTTTTACGTTGAAGATATAGCACAAGAAGAATAGCAACCCATTTTTCTTTTGCACAAGACACTTTACAATTCTTTCCAAGGTGCTTAACCTCTCAATGCTCATTAAGACTTATCAGGAGGGTAAGTAGTGCTTGGTGGAGTATCCTTGTTTTTAATTTTAACCTTATTTTTTTTATCACATATTTTGTGATATCTTAATTTTGAGATATTAATAATTTTTTAATTGACCAAGGATCTCTGAATTCACTTGAAACGCAAAAGATGGTGTATATTTTGTTGTGCTAACAAATCAAGGTTGAAAGTTGTATTTATGAAGTGCTATTTAATTATGTTAAGGCAAATATGATTCATGTATATATTAAAAAAAACATACGTATTGATCAAAAGAAGTGAACGTGATAGTTCATTATGATAGATAAACAATTTCTCATACTTAGAGGCATGCGAAAACAATTTCCAATGGTCTAAACAACTAAGTAGGAGTGTCAATACGGTGATAGCTTGGAAATGAAATCATATAATCATGTAAGAGCCATTTGTTAAAATAAAAAGCACATGGTTTGGCATCAATTCATGAGTTGTAGCATTAATAAGGACATACAACTATTGTAAAGCATCAAAGGGACCAAAAACTGAAGATTAATCAAATCGGGAGCTGTCGGAAATTTCCGACAGTCAACCAAAAATATAAATACAGCTTTGGACCGAGTCAAACCCTATTGTGCATCTTTTCCTGGAGTTAAGAACGAGAGGAAGCTGTCGGAGTTCGGCGACATCCTAGATCTAAGGTATGGTTTTTGATTTTTAAGTGTTTTGACTCAAAATTTTTAGGGATTTTTGATTTTAGAAAGGGGAGATGATAAAAGATGTTTGTTTTTTTATTTTCCCTTTGATGAATGGTGTAGATCTTGGAAGTTTTGTGTTTTAAAAGAGTAGATCTAGTGTAAATCAAGGGAATCTTGTTGGATCTTGGTGAAAAATGTTTTGTTTTTGTGATTTTTGTGGTTAAAGTTCTGCATTTATATATTTTTTTTTAAATGGAAGATTTGCTTTTGGAAGAAGGTTGAAGATGATGTAAGGATATGGAGAAGATGTAGATTTAAAAAAATATTATTATTTTTATAAATTGATGTTGAAATAAAACTTGATTTTGAGTAGATCTGGAAGTTTATGTAAAAATTTTCAAGAGAAGTTTACTGAAGTACTGTCGGAATTTTCCGACAGTCACTGTCGCCTGAGCGACAGTGTTCTAGTGCACAGCACATGTTTAATCCATTCTTTTTTTATATGTTATTTGCAGAATGGCTTCCAGTTCTAAAGCGCGAAGGAGTACTTCTGAAGATGTGTATAGTTCGTATCAAATGTACCCTGGGGTGGAGAAAGCCATAGTTGGAGTAGCGAAATATGTTGAATTTGATTCGCCGAAGCACGATCATATCTATGATCGGCTTGCGAATGCAGGTATACTTTCAATAATCACAGCAGATTCATTCTCCTCCTTTTTGATTCGTGAATTATATAATCATTTGGAAGACCCAAATTACACTGAATTGGATGGGGGAGTTAGATCAAGAATGCAGGGTCAACATGTGGAAATAACACATGTTGGTCTAAGAGAGGAATTCAGAATACTGATTAGTGAAAATATGCCGGATATAGTGGAGAGTTATAGAAAAGATAGAGATTGGACCCTTGTAAACATGAGTTTACATGGGAGTCAAAAGAAGACTCTAGCCACTAAAGTGACGTCACTCACTCCGGATGCTTTTTTAGTTCAAGATATATTAAGGAACTCAGTCATGTTGAAGAGTGGAGATACAAGGAGTATCACGGCTCAGTTGACCCTCATTACTTACTTCATTATGGAGGATGAACCTTTCGATGTGGCGGACTTCATACTCTCCCAGATTAGGTATGCGTTTAGATTAAAGCATCCAAAATGGGTGAAGGTTCATACGCTGCCAATGGGGGCGATAATTCAGCGTATATTATATAAGAAGTACGGATGGATAGCTCAAGATTCATATTTTGATGATTGTTATCCGGAGATATATTATACGGGTACTATGAAAGTGAAGAAGACGCATAAAAAGGCCCATCCTGGAATTGAGATTAGAGAGCCGCCAATGCCAAGGGCAGGATCACTTCGAGAGTCTATTGATGATCTACGTGATTCACTAGAGGATATCACAAGAAAGAAGTGAAGAAGGATCGGAGTAGAATGCAGAAGTTCATGAAATTTCTTGTGAAAGGTCTGAAGCTAAAGCCAACTCCGGAGGAAGAGGCCGAATGGCAAGTTCCAGACGAAGAACCGCAATGCCAATCGGTGAGGCGGACTCGACGTGGTAAAGCCGTGAGACGAGGACCTCCAGAAGACTGTCCAGAGAGCAGCGGAGTTGGTTTTGAGGATTCTGAGTAGTTTCATCAGGCTGCTGCTGCTGACTGATGTCGGAAATTTCCGACATCCACTGTCGCCTGGGCGACAGTGAACTTCTTCAGATGTTGATTTCTGTTAATGAACTTGAATTTATGTTGTTTTCTACTGTTTTTATGGAACAGTATTGATGTAATATTAATGATGTGTGAATTTTTGTTAAGTCATTTTAAATTCTATGGTTTGATTTTAAAATTTAGGCTTTTTATTTTTAAAATGTATAGGTTTTGAGTAGTGATATATTCATTGTGAAATGTCTAGGATTCCCAATTCTAGCCTAAGCATAGAAAAACGGGAATCCGGTAACGCTTTAGTGAATATATCCGCTAGTTGATTTTCCGTGCCTATAAAGTTGATTTTTATATTACCCTTCTTAATATGATCCCTTATAAAATGATGTCGGAAATCTATATGCTTAGATCTAGAATGTAATACGGGATTGTTAGTTAAGTCTATAGCACTTTTATTGTCACACTTTAATTCTACACTACTTTGTTGCATGCCAAAATCTTCTAACGTTTGTGACATCCAAAGAGCTTGGGCACAACAACTACCTAGTGCAATATATTCGGCCCCGGTAGTAGAGAGGGCAACAGAATTCTATTTCCTACTCGACCATGAAATAACTGAAGGGCCGATAAAATGACAAGTGCCACTAGTGCTTTTCCTATCTAAAGAACATCCCGCATAATCAGAATCCGAAAAACCATGTAAAATAAAGGAATCATTATGAGGATATCACTACAACAAACTGCACCTGTTGTAAGGACTGAAATACAACTGAAACACAGTTTGTTACTAATAGTTATATTTAGTAACAAATTTTTGTTGTTGTTACAAAAAAGTACTTTTTTGTAACGAATATTTTAAATTTTGTTACAATAATAATTAATTCGTTACTATAACTGTAAGTATTTGTAACAACACTAATGTTACGTTACAAATAGAAAATTTTTCTCACAATAAGTATCAATTGTAACCACATCATGAAAGTTTTTTGTGACAAAAATATTGTCCTTACTAATTGTAATATTTTATTATTAAAGTTTTGTTACAAAAAATATATCGTATTTTATTTTCAATTTTTGTACAATTTTATTATCAAAGTTTAGAATTATTATTTTTTTTCTAAATAAAAAAATTTTTGTATGCGCGCGACAGTACCCCGCCTCGATAGTGCTCTAACGCGACGACAGTACTCCTACAGCTCGCAAACATCCATGCGCGGCTGTCGCAGATATGTGGTACTATTGTGACATGTATTTTTGCGCGTACGGGGGTTTTTATAAATCTTTAACTTTTCATAATAGTTTTTCTACCTCTCTCCCATGCAGCTCTATCTTTCTCTCAAATGAATAAATGAAATATACAGATGAAAATTTCCCTCCATAAAATTTTGAACAAAACAAAACTAAAAAGTACAAATATATTAAATGTAAAAATGAATGCAAATTAATATGACATTAATTTTTTAATATAATTTTGGAATTAAAATAAAATCACGCACGAACCCGCAAATGAACCCGCAAATAAAATCACGCACGCAAATGCACTCTCGTGCGCACGCAAATGCATTCTCGCGCACACGCAAATGCACTCTCGCGCGCACGCAAATGCACTATCGCGCGCACGCAAATGCACTCTCGTGCGCAAACATGCACTCTCGTGCGTGTAGTTTTCCTTTTTTTGCTTGAGAGCTAGCGCGTATTGCATGTGTCGGGGCTCAAACACAGACACATGCACACACACAGACACAGACAAACAAACACACAAACATCCATTTGCGAGCTGTAGCAATGTCTTTCACGTACAGCCGCCGTCGTTGTCTCCCCTCTCTTCGACGGTCGCCGCCACCGTCACCTCTCTCTTCCACGGCCGCCGCCATCGTCGTTCTCTTTCTCGGTCGTCACTGCGCGCCGTTCTCTTCCTCTAGTTTATTAAGTTTTGTCTATTTCCTTCCCTCTCACATTAATGAAATATATGGAGGGAAATTTCCCTCCATAAAATTTTGCACAAAACAAATCAAAAAATTTAAAATATATTAATATAATTTTTGAATGAAAATAACTATCGCGCACTGGCCCCGCATGCACGTATACTTTTTCATTATGCGCAGGGTTGAAATAATTGTACCCTTCGAGCGCCCATTTTTCGCTCGAGCACGTGCTTTTCACTCGGATGCGCGTTTTATTTCCCGAGCACACATTTTTTTTCAGTCGCGCGCATTGCACTAGCTCTATCTTTTTTGCTCGGGAGCATAAATAAATTTGTCAGCGCACACGTTTTTTGCTCGGGAGCTAGCGTTTTAATGAAAATATATGTCATATATATATTGATTGATGGATGACACGTGCTTTAATGAAAATAAATGTATAATGCAATTCATAAATACATGTCAAATCAATTCATAAATACAACGCGTTGTTCAATAAAATTTTACTTTTTAAATAAGATTTATGTTTTTTTAAATAAGAATTACCCCCGCTCAATTTTGTCCGCTCTCAGGAGCTCGATCAACTGACAGTGCACATGAGGCTCATGTTCCCCGCTCGACAATACCCCCACCCCGACATTGCCCGACAGTGCACATAAGCTTTAAATAAGATTTATGTATTTTTAAATAAGGTCTATCCGTTTATGTATTTTTTAAAAGTAAGAATTACCCCGCTCAATTTCGTCCGCTCTCAGGCGCTCGATCAACTGAATTAAAAATAATTGAATATTAATTTAATTTTCTCACCGGACATAAACATACACACACACACACAGACCCATTCAAACACAGACACACAAACACAAACACAGTCGTAGACATAGATACAGACTGACATAGACACGGACATAGTCAAACACAAACACAAACACGCATAGACACTCAAGCAAAGACACAAGAACGCACAAACACACATAAACACAGACACAGGCACACAATTAACACACATAGATACGCAAACACACACACACACACACACACACACACACACACACAAGCACAGACAAACATGCATAGACAGACAAACACTCACACACAACTCAAATACACAGTCACAGACAAGCACGTGTACATACAGACATAGATATATAGACACAAACACATGGACACAGATACAGACTTGTATAGATACATGCACTACAACATTATTGGCCTTTAGCAATACTTTATTCGGCAACATTCAAAAAATGTTGCCTAAACATTGAATAGAGAACAGTTTATAAATGTTCGCATTAATTAGTAATAGTTTTAGGCAACATTTATGACGCAACATGCAATAAATGTTCTCTTATCAATTATTGAGAACAGTTTCGAAATATTGTTTTTGTCGACGCACTTTAAGCAACAATTATGTGGTGTTACCTTTTAAAATAATCTTTTGCAACACATTAAAAATATTCCTATAGCTTTCTATGACTATTCGCACACCCAAAATAGTTATTCACAAACCATAAAGTATTATTTAAAATTAAACTTAGTCAATCTCGGGTCTCTAAATAGCCAAATCGGGAAATTTCTACGAATTCTTATTGCACTACAAGAAGAATCATCTATAATCATACATGTTTTAGGAAGCGTAAATATTAATTTTACGACATTTTCTGTAAAACACAGGCAACGAAAGATAATATGTTTTACGATATTTTTATTAAATCGCAATGAAAAATAATGTGTTTACATTTCACTATCACGGAGCGAGTTGTTATTTTTTTTCTCGCAACTAAATATATTATATTATTACGTTTTTACTATAATGGAGGGAGTTAATATTTTTTCCCTCCAAAAAAAAATTCATTTTGGCGCTAGCTAGAGATCCGCTCGGTTTCTATTTCCCCCTCCCTTCCATATTCTTTCTCCTCCAATTAGGGCAGGAGCCACGACGCGCTGAGACGAGCGGAGCAGCGGGCGACGGTTCGATTACAGTACTCGGGCTTGCCCTCGTCGTCCATTTTTTGTCCGCTGGGCTTCTGAATCTTCTCCTCCAGGATCCAGTGATTGCATCGATTCCTCTTCCTCTAAGGCATGATTCTCCGGATTTCTTTTCTTTTCTTCTTTCCAGTACTCATGCTTGCCCTCGTCGTCCATTTTTCGTCTGCCCTAAGTCCCGACGGTACCTTCTTTTTCTCTGTCGTGGACACTCCTCACCATCCTTCTGTATCTCATTCTAGGATTGCAAGGAAGGCATTGCTGGAGCTCAAGGATGGGTGGAATGACACTAAGAGGAGCTTAGAAACTGGAGAGTGGGAGACCTAAACCCATGTGGCTGGGCCGGAGTCACCTGGCATTTCCCTGACCTTCGAGTTAGATCAATGTCGGTGTTTTTAAAACCCTTTTTGCCCTAATTTTCCTTCTCAAATTTCTATTTGGCTGAATGTTTCTCATTAGCGGGCATAAATCTTCCCTACATGTTGTAGTCCTTTTTTTCTGTTCTTGCATTTTTTTCTAGGGCCCTACATCAAAACAGCCTGCGTGGACCAATTCCTGCAGAGATTATGAACTGCACCGAACTAAGAGCTTTGTGTGTGATCATTTCCTTCTATATTCAGATAGTTATATATATTTTATTTTATTGTGAATTAGTATCATTATTCATATGTACCAATGAAGGTGCTTGAGAGCCAATTATCTCCAAGGGAGCATTCCTATTGAGCTGGGAGAACTTAAACATCTCACAATTCTGTATGTGTTCTGAATTTTCCTAATAGTTTATTCTCCATATTTTATTCTTGAAGTATAATAATATATAACTTCATTAAATGTAGAGATTTATCCATCCATCTTTTAGGTGCTGTTTATGGTTCATGGGTAAAAGCAGCAATTTTATCCCCATGAAGTCCAAGCTCTTTCTCAGAATATTTTTATAGAAGGCATTTCGTCCCATGTTTCATATAAGAAATGTATGGAAATAATTTCATCATTTCATGCATGCAGATATTCTATTTTTGTAGGTTTTTTACATATGATGAAATTTCTGTAGGTGTTGTATATCAAATGGTCAGCCAGGTTGGTATTGACTTTAGGAGCAACAACTAAACTTGATGTGGTTCCAGGTTCAACTCTTGAGGATGCCATTGTAAGAAAGCTTCACTTTGCTTTGCATTATATTTGTCGAATTTATGAGATAGAAGACTTCTGTCCATATAATAGGGAATATGTTTAACCAATTGTATCAACATTTTCACCATACTTGATGTTTGTGTTGATAGGGAGTCACTAGAACAAATATGGCCTATCGCGGTGTTTTTTGTGCGGCGTTTTTTTACAACATTGTCGTAAAATTTGGATTTCGTAGTGTTTTATTTAATAAATCGTGGCCAATATTTTGAAACAGTTTCGGTGGCGTACAACGATCATATAATGTTTTAGGCTTATGATGCACAACTATGCCAGGTATGCCAGGTATGCACAACCGGTTGCTTGTAGATAGGAAACATGTTTTAGAATTGAAAGTTGTCTCTCTGAAATTTACTTTAAAAATATGCATCTATATAATAGTTAAAATTAAAAATGGGCCTCAATATATACCACTTTGATACAAAGCAGGGTACTAAAATTCCCTGGAGATTTGAATTCAATAATATTTAGAGAGGACTTAGCTGATACCCTTACCTCATCAAGGTCCATCAGGGAAACATTGCTTCTGCAAGATTGATCAATACACTTGCTCATGCTTATTTGAGTTTCTTGATGTGGTGGTAAATATTAATTTGACAATTGTGATAAGAATTGCAAACATATTCAACGCAACCAGTGTTATGAAGTGTCGTATACGATACTTCAACATACATATTCAACGCAACCAGTGTTATGAATTGTTGTTTGCATTGTGAAAGTGTTGTATATGGCGCATTAACATACACTGGAAGCTTTATATACGCAAAATCAGCCTACACCACAAAGTTTTGTATATGTCTCTTCAACATACACTGAAGCGTCCTATAGAAAATTTTAAGGACCATATACATTGGGAATTAACACATTCTCGAGTTGTATACACTTAGCACAACCGGTTTTGGATGTGATGGTTGGAACTTATAATTTTTTACCAAACAAAGACTAAGCAGTGTCTTTTAGCTGCAATACAAATTAGATTTAAAGAAGACATTAGAGGAAGAAGCTAGGAGGTGCCAGTGGCTTGTATTGTGGCTTGACCGTGACAGGGAAGGAGAAAACATTGTGTTTGAAGTGGTTGATGTGTGCACGGCTGTAAATAGTCACCTTAACATATGAAGAGCTCAGTTTTCGACATTGATTGACAGGTACTAATACACAGGGATGATGCTTTTTTTAAATCCAGATTGACATTGACTTGCTTACTTTGTATTTTGCAAGTGTATACATTATAGGGAGATACATGCATTTGTTCAAAATCTTGTTCGACCTAACAAATTGTTTTCAGATGCAGTGGATGCTAGGCATGTGATTAAAAAAACCTATCCCTTATTATTTTACAACACTGCATATTCTGGAGTTTTTGAAAAACTCCAATGGTCCTTTTTCCATTCATTCCTTTCAAGTTAGCGTATTTTTTTACTTCCTTGTTTATTTCTCTAATAAATGAAGCCTTCATTTTGACTTCCAATTTCTTTTATTCCTATAATTTAGAAACTTATAAGGATGCCTATTGCTGGGAACCTTTGAAAGGAGATTGACCTAGGCATGTGCCCATCATTTACAAGGTTTCAGACACTTAAGATGTGTAAAAACAAACGCACAGAACAACAAAAGCCCTAGGTTTCAATAATGCTAGCAGCATTATTTTCATATTTTTATTTTTCTGTTTTCAGACACTTTGTGAATGCCCTTGGTTTAACATCTGAATGTTCTGTATGCTCTTTAATGATTGTATTTATGAGCCCTTAGTGTATATGTATTCAGGATGCTCACATTTGATAACTTTCCTCTTAGAAATATCATTTGGTTTTTTTGTTATCCTTCTTTCGGACTCTTTTTTTAACTTAGAAATAGATAGGTTTGGACACAGTTTCTTTTTCAAGCTAATAATACACAATGATCCCCAATAAATGAGATATTATGTATATCATGTGAAAACACTGATTTCATGTTTACACTTTTACTCAGAATGAATCATCGCAATGTTCTCTGAATTTTTCCAGTTCTATATTTCAATAGTATTTACACTTTTACTCCAACCAGGATTCCAAAACCAATTTCAAAGTCTCTTCACTCATCTTTAACAGATTGACAAGGGGCATTTGTGAGGTAATAATTTTAATGGTTATTTGTATGTGGATCAAAATAATTTCCTGGGCGAATGCCTTTTGCCTGCCCACCAAATATCTATCTGGGCTGCGGACAACGGTATGAGGTGTTAGGCAGTGATGGGGTGTGGCAACCACCCCTCACCTAAAAAATTTCTCAGTGGTTTGATTTTTCTCAAGTTTTCACAGAGGCTTTGTCTAGTTGATACATGACAATGACACTGAATTGTCAATTCTTTGGATATTAGCGGCTGAATTAGGCATCCTTCATTTTTTCACAGGTGCAATCGATTAGCGCGTTAATCTTGATCAACTTTTTGAAATCAGATGTACGCTTGGATCATATTTGAATCATATTCGTGTTTAAAATTAAATTTTTGTTTTTGCTTAATTGATTTATTCTTTGAAGTGAAAATCTCACTACAGTCAGTTTGATAAATTGAGCATCCAATATAGACTTGGTGGTACACTGTTTGAGTATTACTAGTTGTGGTATAATTTCTTCATGTTCTCTACCTGATATTAGCTTGACCTATTGCTGGCAACTATTTTGATGTCATCTTACTGTTTTGATTCACATATCTTACTGCCTATTGCTGGTAACTATTTTGATGTTGGTTTGAATTTGGGAGATCATAAGGCTGCAATCATTGATATTAACCAACGCACTATCAGATCCATATTGGGTATGTTCATTTGTATATAATATGTATATTTATAATATTTTATATAATTATTGTAAGCTCTTTACTATTCCTTCCTTTGATGTATGCTAGCAGTATAGCTAAAACCATCAAGCTTGAAAAACAAACAATCATTAGCTGATTTTTATGTTGTAGAGGAAAATAATTTTTTGATGTTTTTTGTTGGTATTTAAAATCAGACTAGAAAATGAATGTAGGATAACTTATGCATGATGGTACTGAAGTTAGAATGATACGAACACATAAAAACCTAAATACCATGTGACATGCTAGATGAATTTTGAAGTAAACAAAATCCCTAATTCTACGAAATTAATACGATCTACAATGATGCATGCTCTATACAGTCACCCGAGCATTTGATTCTTTTTCATTTTGTATTTGATTATACATTATGTAGATGGAAATATGATTATGAGAGCCTTTTTTGGCCTTTTTTAAATTTTATTTTGGTATATATGTTGATATTAGAACTTGAATCTAACACTACGTAAAATGCAAGCATTTGTTCATTATTATTATTATTATATGTATCAACAATCATGATTAAATTATGCATGCCATTCATTTATTATATGTATCTGCTCCTGGTCCCAATCTTTGTGATTATATCCTCAAGGATTGAGACTCCAGAGATGCAGAGGAAACAAAGATCTTGCTTTCCTTCATGAATGGATGACAATGTGTGGCCAAATGGTCTCCAGGGAACACATGGCTTATCCTACTCCTACATGGACCTTAATCCTCCCAACTTTCTATAACTTATTGAATTCATTTGAAATTGTTGAATCTTGTTTTATGTAAATTTCCTAGCACAATACCAGAGAGAGTGACAAATTTATTTATTTCCTTCAATTTTTTGAGTTTTGAAGTGCTATGAGGTCTACATACAACAACAACAACACTCAAGCCTTTTATCCCACCATTATGAGGTCTACATGATGGTTGAAAATTACTCGTGATTGAAATGGAACTGTGATAGATTATTCAACTCCTGTAGCTATCATAATTGTAAGGGCTGGTCATATATTTATTCAGTAACTTTTTCGTTATTTTTATGATTAATCCATCAAGAAATCAAATTTCATATGGTGGATTCATTCGAAGCTGAATTGAATTTTCTTTGCGAAAAAGCATTGTATGAATGAATATTCTTTCTGATCAGGTTCACATAAATATGTGTAATATGACTTTTGTATAATCACTCTCACTTTTATTCTTCCAATTTCTATTTTTTAGTCTCAACATTGGTGAAGACGAGCAATTCTTGAAGACAGGAAACTACCCAGCCCTCACAAGTCTCTTGGCCGGCCATGTGATGCTCCCTCATGACTTTAATTTTAGAACATTACAACTAAACAGTGAACTCCCTCATGACCCTAATTTCAGTGTGAACTAAACAACGGGCGGCAAGTGTGTGTTTTATTGTACGCTTGTTTAATGGGGTGTGTATGGATTATGTATGTATGGATGTGAGTTTGTATGGATGTTTCTGCTCTCATTTATTTGTAGGGTGATCTTAATTGCTCTCTTTTATTTGTAGGGTACTCGAGCATTGACCGACAAGTGACGAAAGATTCATTAGTCAGAAAGTGATGGACGATTCATTTTTCGAATAATGACGGAAGATTTATTAGAAACATGTTGATCTTGTAATGTAATATTGTATTATTTTAGAAGAGATGATAATAACTTGTACTCTATGTAATATTTTTTGGTGTGAATAAATACATGTTGATCTTGTTACGAAATATTAAATATGTGTGTTTTCAAGATTATTATTTGTAATAAAATCTCAGGTACAAAAAAATAGAAATGGAATATTTTTTATATATAAATGAATTGGTTGTAGTAAGAAGAATGGAAAATAAATCTAACGATTTTTTCATTATTATTGTTTAATCTATTGTAACGAAATAATGTTTATTATACTTTATTGTAACAAAGTTATTTTATTTTTAGTGAGGAAAAAATAAAACATTTGTAACGAAATAGTTTTAATCATAACTGTTTTTTGTGAGGAAAAAACATTCATAACGAAATAATATTTATTGTGACCAATTTATTGTGAGGAAGAATCTCTTTTTGGTGAGAAAGTATCGTTTGTTACAATTAATTTATTTATAACGACATGCATACATTCGTTACAAGAACCTTTAGCGTCGAGCTTTAGAGGAGGACCGTTACTTAAAGTTTTTTTCGTTACCAAAGAGTTTTTGTAACGATTTTTGGCACTTATTGTAACGATTTAGGTCCTTACTATAAGTGCAGTTTGTTGTAGTGATACCATAATCCTAATTTAGATGTTCCTATAAGATATCTAAAGATGCGTTTCACCGCTTTTAAATGTGACTCTTTAGGATTAGCTTGAAATCTAGCACATAAACATACGGCAAACATAATGTCAGGTCTAGATGCGGTTAAATACAATAAAGACCCTATCATAATTCTATAAAGGGTTTGTTCAATTGAAACACCACTTTCATCTTTTCCTAATTTTAGTAAAGTACTCATAGGAGTGTTTGCATGCTTAAAATTTTCAAATCCAAATCTTTTTAATATATCATGAATATATTTGGTTTGACATATAAAAATACCATCATGTTTTTGTGTAATTTGAAAACCTAGAAAATATGAAAGTTCTCCAACCATGCTCATTTCAAATTCATTTTTCATAATTTGAACTATTTCATTACACAACTCTTCATTAGTGGCTCCAAAAATAATATCATCAACATAAATTTGCAAAATAACTAAATCATGATCAAATTGCTTAATGAAGAGTGTAGAATCCGCGCTTCCTATTTTATAATCGTGCTTTAATAAATATTGAGTTAATCGATCATACCAAGCACGAGGCGCCTGTTTTAATCCATAAAGCGCTTTATCTAATTTATAAACATAATTTGGATATTTCTCATTTATAAAGCCAGGGGGTTGTTCTATATAAACCTCTTCTTTTTTATACCCGTTTAAAAATGCGGTTTTGACATCCATTTGATATAATTTAAATCTTTTAAAACAAGCAAATGCAAGAAATATCCTAACCTCTTCTAATCTTGCTACGGGTGCAAAAGTTTCATCAAAACCTACCCCTTCAATTTGTGCATAACCTTTTGCAACTAATCTGGCTTTATTTCTAACAATTCTAGATTCATTATCCATTTTATTTTTAAAAATCCACTTAACACCAACTACAGGATGATTTTTGGGTCGTTCTACAAGATTCCAAACCTTATTACGTTCAAATTGATTAAGTTCTTCATTCATAGCTAAAAACCAAAATTCATCATTTAAAGCGGTGGAAACTGTTTGCCCGAAAAGCCCGCGATCTTGTCTTTACAGCGCAAATTGGCGGTCTAAGCGGTCTCCAATATTTATGATCGCCCAGATCGCCAGCCTTCAGCCTGGTCTATTTTTCTATGTTCCAAGCAACCAAACCGCTCGAGATCGCCAGTCTAAGCTGTCTGGGATTTTTGCTTTGTTTTTCCTATCTGTACCCCTAATCACTGCCCCGACTCTCCTGTACCCCGGGCAGCCCGTAGTTTTTCAGTTCTGCCCGTTTGGGCAGCCCCCTCGTCTATAAATAGAGGGGTAGGGGTACCTGAAAAAGGACTTTTTGGCTCCGAGGCTCCAGCTTACAACCTGTGTAAGCGGTCTCATTTTTTCGTGATCGCCTTTTTGTGATCGTTTTCCCTCTCTTCCAGCATCTCCTATCTTAGTAACCTACACTTCGCAGTTTTCTCCCATCCCCTTGTTAGTGTGAATTTTGGAGGTACCATTTTTGGTACCAACAGAACGAACACGCGACCTTCAGATCTGAAGTGTCAGGTGAAATTCATAGACTTTCAAGATGGCTGATCGCCGTAGAGGTCGTCCCCTGCGATCTCCTAGCGTTCCCCCTTTCGATCACAACCCGTTAGAAGCGCTTGAGAGCCGCTTCGAGCTTCATGTTGAACAAGCCCTCTGCGAGGCCGCCCGAGCTAGGAAGGACGCCGCCTCTGTTCAGCAGGAGATCGCGCGGTCTCAGCAAGAGGCCGCCTGAGATCGGCAAGAAGTCGTCCGGACTCAGCAGGAGTCCGCGAAGTAGATTGAGGCTATGAACCAGGTTCTAGCCGCGATCTACCAGAAGATCCTTCCCCAATACTCTCAGGTCACCACTCCTGATCGCATGGCAAGCGGTCACCCGAGCGATCACCCCGTCTTCCAGCCCGCAGCTCCTCAACGATCTCAGCATGAGGAGTTCGCCGCCCATCGTAATTCTTTTCGAGCCGCAGCCCAGGGGCCTCCGGCTCAGACCCTGAATTTTGAAGAAGGGTTTGCTTACCCTCAAGATCCTCCTGCTCCTTTTCTTCCTCCTCCAGGACCTTCTGCTTTCGGGGAGCCTTCCCCCTTTACTGATGAGATTCGTCGGGATCCAATTCCTCATGGATTCAGAGAGCCCCGTCTCCCTGTGTATACAGGAGAGACCGACCCGATGTGTCATCTTCAAGCCTTCGAGTCTGCTGTTGCCCTCAGGACCATTTCAGATGGAGTGAGGTGTAAGTTGATGGTCACCTCCTTTGATGGGTCGGCCATGGAATGGTTCTATAAGCTACCATGTCAATCGATCTCAAGCTTTGCTGCCCTGAGGCAAGAGCTCCTTCTAAGGTTTGCCACCGCAAAGAAAAGGAAGAGTGGTCCTGCGACCCTCTTCAAGATTAAGCAAGGCGACAACGAAACTGCGGCGCATTTCGTTGACCGTTTTCAGAAAGAGATCTTGGGAGTTAGGGATATGGATCCCGAGCTCTATATGGTAGCTTTGATCAGTGGCCTGCAGGAGGGTCCTCTGAAGTTCAAAGTCATAACCAAGGAGCCTAGCTCCTATCAGGAGCTGATCAGCATTGCCAATCGCTACATAGAGGGGGAGATCAACAACCCTACCTATGTGAGCAGTTTGACAAACAGGGCCACTCAGAAAGGCTCTGCGGGATTTTATCCGGCTCCGTCTTCCTCAAAGCCTGGACTGGAGCTCCCGCCTCCAGCTCCGAGAGGTAAGAACTATCGCAACAGCCGCTTCAATCGAGGTAACCATTCTTTTCCACCTCAAGGTTCATTTCTTCAAACCCCTGCTACCCTTGCTCCACAAGTCACCCCAGTCCACCAGATCCAGTATGCCCAACCTCCTCTTCTGCCCATTCCTTCGCTCTACAATGAGTCCCAAGAGTCTTTTACAGACTTTGGTGTTTCTATGAGTGAAGTGCTCCAAATCCTTCAAAAGCAACCCTTTTTCAAGAAGCCAGCTCCGCTAAACTCGAATCCAAAGACCAGAAATACTACTCTCTACTGTGAGTACCATAGAGATAGGGGACATTTGACAGAGGATTGTAGAGCTCTCCGCATGTTCTTAGAAAAGCTTCTGAAGGAGGGTAAGCTCCGAGATCTCATTCAAAAAAATGATTCTGCCAAAGCCTCAACCTCCAAGGCTAAGGATGTAGTGGAAGTCCATTGGGCATGCGAAGAAGTGGACGATATTGGCCATCTCGGCAATATCGGCTTTCCCAATGAATGTGTGGATGCTGATGACGAAGGCGCCTTGGGCAATCTCTTCTGCATCCACGGAGGTGCAGGTCCGGAATCTTCAAGGAAGGCAAGTCTGAAGAGGGTTTATCAATCAGAGGTTGCTGCCACCTTTTCAGCCCCGGTCTGGGGAACGGTCACTTTCGGTGATGAAGACCTTCCTCAGACCGCGAATCCCTTTGACGACGCGGTCGTCATCAAAGCTGTAATTGAAAATTATATAGTAGAGAAGATTCTGATAGACACGGGAAGCTCTGTCAACGTGCTCTTCAAACCTGCCTTCGAGGCATTGAAGACAGGTAAACCCCTCCTTTCAACTGAAGGCCCCCTTTATGGTTTTTCAGGAGAGAAGAAAGAAGTAGAAGGGCTCGTCACTCTTTCTGTAATTTTGGGAGGGATAGTGAAGCTGGTCAAATTTATAGTCGTTGATGCTCCCAGTAGCTACAACGCCATCTTTGGAAGACCCTTCTTGAATGCATATCAAGCCATTATCTCCACCTATCATCAAGCGGTGAAGTTCGCCTTGAACGGCAAACAACACCGAATCCGGAGCGACCCAAGGAAAGCTAGGGAATGCTATATAAAGACGGTCAACATGATCGTGTCCCCTTCTCCTCAAGAAATCATGATGGCTGAATCAATCGAAGCTCCTGAACAAGTTCAAGCTATAGAGGAAATTGAGGAGGATGCAAGAGATGGAGTTCGCTTGGAACCTGCCCAAGCAACTCAAGATGTTCAGATCAACAAGGAAGATAAGCAGAAGCCTCTCCATCAACGCTGAATTATCTGAAGCTGACAAGAGACAACTCATCTCTTGCCTTCTGCAAAATCTAGATATCTTCGCTTGGTCGGCAGATGACATGCCTGGAGTGGACCCGGATGTTGCTTGCCACCATCTCAATCTTGACCCAAACTTCATCCCGATCCAGCAGAAGAAGAGGTCTGTTGCAACTACTCTAGCATAGCCTATCCGTGAAGAGGTAGAGAAGCTCCTGAAGGCAAAGTTCGTCCAACCAATCCAATACCCGGAATGGGTGTCAAACTTTGTAATGGTAAAAAAGTCGGGTGGAAAGTGGAGGATGTGTGTCGACTTTACCAAACTCAATAAAGCTTGCCCCAAGGATTGCTACCCCTTGCCTCGGATAGATTCTTTAGTAGATTCTGCGGTAGGTTATTCTTTTATGAGCTTTTTAGATGCTTTTTCAGGTTACCATCAAATCAGAATGCATAAACCAGATATACCTCATACTTCATTTATCACAAATGACGGTTGCTTCTGTTATCTCGTAATGCCTTTTGGGCTAAAAAATGCTGGAGCAACCTATCCGAAAATGATGGATACAGTTTTCAGGAGTCACAGAAGAAACCTTGAAGTATATGTTGATGACCTTTTGGTAAAAAGCAGATTATTCTCTTCTCATCTTAAAGACCTCTCAGAAACTTTCGCAACCCTTCGAACTTTTAATATGAGGTTGAATCCGTTGAAGTGCGTTTTCGGGGCAAGTAAAGGGAAATTTCTGGGTCACCTCCTTACTCCAGAAGGGTTGGAACCCAATCCTGACAAAGTGAAAGCTATTCTGGAAATGCCACCTCCCAAATCCCCAAAAGAAATTCAGCAGCTGGGAGGGAGGATGGCAGGCTTAAGTCGCTTTATCTCCCGTTCAGGAGATAAGAGTGCACCTTTCTTTAAAACCCTCCGGGGAGGGAGTAGGTTCGAGTGGACAAAGGAATGTGATGATGCTTTCACTCAGCTGAAGAAGCAATTGACATCATCTCCTTTGCTCCAAATCCCGCGAGAGGGAGAAAATCTTTTTCTGTATATGGGAGTCGGAGCTGATGCCATAAGCTCTGTTTTGGTCCGAGAAGAGAAAAAGAAGCAATTCCCAGTCTATTACGTGAGTCGAATCCTGAAGAATGCAGAGACTCGTTATCCTATTCTCGAAAAGTTGGCTTTAATGCTTATAACTTCAGCAAGAAGATTAAGACCATATTTTCAAGCTCACTCGATTCTAGTCGTTACTGATCTTCCATTGAAGAGTGTCTTGGAGAAGCTAGAGCATTCAGGCAGGTTGGCAAAGTGGGCAATAGAGCTCAGTGAGTTTGACATATCCTATGTTCCAAGGATGGCAATCAAAGCTCAAGTCTTAGCAGACTTCATGGTGGATGCCAAAGAAGTTGAGTCGCAGAAGGGGGTCGGAGTGCCCCTTGCTTGGAAAATCTTCGTGGATGGAGCCTCAGGGAAAAATTCTTCCGGAGCAGGAGTTATCTTAATCAACCCAAATGGAGTAAGGCTGGATCAAGCGCTGAAGTTCTATTTTCAAGTAACAAACAATCAGGCGGAATATGAGGCTTTGCTAGTCGGTCTTAAGTTTGCTAGGGAGCTGGGGATTGATGATGTCGAAGTTTTCACAGATTCTTTGGTGATGGCTTCTCAAGTAAATGGAACTTTCTAAACTAGAGATAGTATTTTAAAGCGGTATCTAACTCTGGTAAAAATCAAGGTAGGGAAGTTCAAAAGCTTTACCATCGACCATATTCCAAGAGGTGAGAACGTGGAAGCAGATGAGTTGGAAAAATTTGGACTTCTCTCGGGAGGAACAACTTCGGAATTGTTTCGCCCGGCAATTGAAGAAGGAGAGGTCATGGAGATTGATCAACATCCGTCTTGGATGGATCCGTTTGTTCTATATCTTTCAACTGGAGAGCTCCATTCATCAATAAAGGATAGGAAAAGGTTTAAACGGAAAACGGCTAACTATTATCTTGTTGCAGGAGTGCTTTATAGAAGAACTTTCCTTTCACCATTAGCACGGTGTGTTTCGGAGGAGGAGATTCCAGCGGTCCTTCAGGAGGTCCATTCTGGAGAATGTGGAAGTCACTCTGGAGCTAGAACTTTGGAAAAAAGAATTCTAAGGCAAGGCTATTTTTGGCCTCAAATGAGGAAAGATGCGGAAAAATTTGCTAAGAAATGTGTAAAGTGCCAGAAGTTTGCTCCTCTCCAGAATCAGCCGGCTCAACAACTCAAGTCGATAGCAACCCCATGGACGTTTGCAGTTTGGGGAATGGATTTGATTGGGCCTTTCCCTATGGCAAGTGGACATCGTCGATATATTATAGTCATGATTGACTATTTCAGTAAATGGATAGAGGCAAAAGCATTGGCCAAAATTAAGACTTAAGCTGTGAAAAATTTTATTTGGGGAGAGATAGTATGTCGGCACGGAATTCCAATGGCAATCATCACGGATAACGGTTCTCAATTCAATAATTCAACTCTTATTAATTTCTGTAAGCAAATTGGCGTTGAGCTACGTTTCGCTTATGTGCATCATCCAAGAAGCAATGGGCAGGTAGAGGCCGCCAACAAACTCATCATAAATCTCTTGAAAAAGAAGGTAGAAAATGTCAGGGGTAACTGGGCAGAACAACTACCTTCCGTCTTATGGGCCTTGAGGACAACTCCAAGTTCTGCTACTGGAGAGACTCCATTCAAATTATCACACGGGTCCGAAGCCCTTATTCCGGTGGAATTTGAAGTAAAAAGTCCAAGAGTATTATTGGCACAACAGAATCAAATCGATTGGATGGAAGGAAATGATGAGGAGCTAAAATGTAGCCTTGATTTAATTGAGGAGTTGAAAGATATGGCAATCATCAGGCAAGAAGAGGTGAAGAGAAGAATGGCGAGGCTATTCAATAAAAATGTAAGAACCAAAGAATTCGTTGTTGGAGATCTAGTCCTGAAGAAAATAGATACAGCAGCAAGAGCTGGCTCAGTTGGAAAGCTTAACCCAAACTGGGCAGGGCCGTTTGTGGTGAAGAGTGTGCTTAAAAATGGTGCTTATCATCTCCAAACTTATGAAGGAAAAGAATTGCCTCATTCGTGGAGCGGAGATGATCTCAAACTCATCTTTTCTTAAAAAAAGTTCGTATCCGATTCGCTCATTCTTTTTCTTACTTCTCTTCTCTCAAACATCACGCAGGTATTATCAAAGCATTCGCAATACAAGTGATGGATGACAAGTTTTAAGAATTAGTTATTTTTTGAAAAGCCAAAAACCTGTCAAGTGAGACATCGACGGATCCTACTATCTTCCCCCTCGACTTGTTAGCTCGACGTGTAATTCTGCCGGGACCACAGATGTCGGGGAGATTTCGAATCTGTGTAGCAGTAGCTCGCCAAGCTCGAGCGGTGGAAGTTTAGGATACCGGGTCCTTGCTGACATCTGGCACACCTCAGCATTTCAAGGGGGTCTAGGTGGCTGGCTCAGCTCTGTCATGCATTGGGAAGGACTTTGTTACAATCTTAATGATCTTTCAGGGAAAGCAATGTCGGTGTAGCCTCCGCGGCATAACCACACCTGCCCTACCGATCATTTTGGTCTGTAACTCTCGAATACTCGTTGAAGCATGGTTAGGTAAGGGGCGGTCAGAAACATCCATGACCGTCGCCTGAACCTTAGATTGGCATGTTTGCAGCAAACTCGGTAATCCTTTAGGAAAAGCAATGTCGGTGTAGCCTCATCGGCATGAGCACACCTGCCCTGCGGATCATTTAGGAATTCTCCTTCTCTCCTCTTCCCTCTTCTCTTTTCTACAAGGGCCCCTTTTCTCTTAAAACTGAGATCGAGCTGTCAGAATTTTTAAGACCGCAGGTCTCCTCTCTTCAAAGGGTGATTTACATTATTCATGATTAATGGCTTGATCTTCTCCAGGACCTGGATAAAAGTGATCGCCAATATTGATTCTTTGAAGGAAGTAAGAATCGGCCTTGGATTGTTGTGATCGCCAGGCATTATTTTTCTAATAAAGGAGAAAGAAATTTGAACTTCTTGTGATCGCCAGGCATGATTTTCTAAAGAGCCTTTGGTTTTCAGAAATTATTGGAAGAAGTCTGAGTTATTTGTGATCGCCGGCTTCATCTTCTCTAGGACTTGGGAAGAATTGATCGACGTGCAAGTCTTTCCAAAGATGATTGAAATTGCTTTTCAGGAATCTTGTTGGTTTGATAGTGATCGGTTTGATCATAATGGGATCGCAATCTAGATCTCTTATTATTCAAAATTATATGAGAATGTTCTTAATCCTTCATTTCCCATCAAGTGATAGTTGGGTTTTCTTCAAAATGGCGGTCTGAATATATTTTGAACGCCAGATCAATATTCGTGAAGATTTCTTCTCATGAAAATCTGACCAAGTGTTTTAAATTTTTTAAGCGGTCTAATTATGTTGAGATCGCAGAATTGTCTTTTTTATACGAAGTTCCGGATTTCTGTCAAGTTTTCAATATCCTCATAAATCAGAGATCGACGAAACCTAAAGCATTGAGATCGAATGCTAAACTTATTACGCTGTGATCGCATACAATGGAAGCCGTGATCGATTAATGTGAATAATATAGCAAAAATTAACACACAAGAATCATTCATGAACAAAAATAATTTTCTATTCATTTCAAAAAATTACAATGATTGGTGCGGTCAACGACCGGAGATTACATCATTTTTCTAAAAACACTATTTCTTCTGCTTCTTTTTTCGGGGAGATCGCTCCTCTGACGAAGAAGCTGATCCTTCTGAAGATTCACTACTATCAGATTCACCTTTTCCAGAATCTGAGACCGCCTCCGAGATCGTCTCCTCACCCTGGATAGAAGAAGCGGGATCATCTTTATCTGGACTTCCCGTGATCTCGATAGACTCATCTTCGGTAGCCTCCCCGGTTCCTGACTCCTTGGCCTTTTTCTTCTCCTCTGCCTCCTCGATCATCTCCGCGACCTCAGGAAAGAGATCGGAAAAAGTGGTATCCTGGAAATCGGCGGTGAGATCGCCTCTTTCACGAAGGATAGCGATGATTTTGTTTGATGCGTCTCTAACATGAGTGTACAGAGATTTGAGGTAGTCAGGATTGTGGATGTCAAATGCGGTCTTCTTGAAGTTCTGAGGAAAGAAAATGGGTCAGATCACCAGCGGTCAAGGTAAAGCAGATTTTTAAGATTACATTTTTTACTTACATCGAAGCGATCTTGCAGGCGCTCTGCATGCTCCAAGGATGCGCGGAGTGATTGCCCCATGTGATGATTGAGGACTAAACTTCGGACGGCCGCTTGCGAGCATATATCGGGCAGACGGTCGGTCTCATGACTTAATGCCTCATTGGCATTCTTCTTTCCGGAAAGGGCGGCAGTGACCGCGAAGGCATAATTAGTCAGCCTACCTCCCTAGAAGGGGAGATCGGTAGACACCTTCAGAGAGTCACCGGTCTCACTCCATCTCAGGAGTGGTCTCCCTTTGTTATCTTTCAATTTCTTCCCAAAGCCAACTAAAGCAAAGGGCCCTTCTTCCAGATCGCCCTCTTCAGCGATCTCCTTCGCCTTTCTTTGGCGATCTTGACGTAAGCGTTTTTCCCTCTGAGTGAGGACCTCTCCCTTAGGGGTCACAGGGTCAACATCCGGGATGGCGAAAGAAGCTGTAGAATGAACAGTCGATAAAAGAAAAAAGATAAAGATATTCAGAAGCCACAGGAGACCGCGGAAATTAACAACTTACTCTCTTCAGGTGTGACCGCAGCAACATCTGGCCAGTTCGCCAGGTAATGAATCAGATCAAAACGCTTGCCTGCAAGCCACTTCAAGATCGCCAGCTCCTCCTGGGAAATGAGCTTTTCTTTTCTAAAGATTCGCTCTGCTCGAGGGGAAGGCCGGCTGGGGAGACCGCCGAGATCGCCCTCAAACACCAGATACCTCTCCGTCCAAAGAGGAACCTTGTTAGGCAGATTTAAAACTTTTATACCATTGCAGCTGAAGTACATCAATCCTTTAAATTCTTCTTTCTTCTGACCCTCTTTTAATATTTTAGCAGAGAAAGTTCCTCGGAAGACCGCCATGGTGAACCTTATCTTAGCCGATCTCAGGTAATTAATGAAAACATTCATCAGACCGATTGAGTTCGGTGGAAGCTGAGCCAGTACGAGACCATAATATTCCAATACTTCAAGAATTTCCCAAGGAACGGGGATTTGAAGACCATAATAGAAGTGATCGATCGGGATGATGTACCTACCTTCATCCCCTGAGTTCAAGTCTTCGCCCTCGAACGGAATTCTGATCGCGATCTTTTCATCGATCTTATGTCTCTCAATAAACAAAGAGTATTCTTCCTCCGGGATTAGCCCGTACTCATGCTCAGAGTCTAGGAAGATTTCAGCAGCCCTGGAGCGCGTGGACACCATTTTCTGAGATCGCAACAATCAAAAATCTAAAGAAAATTCGAGAAGAATGGAGTAATGGTCCGAGAAATCAACTATTTATAGAAAGAAGAAGATGATTGTGCAATGATTACACTTCTTGGGATCGCCCTGCAGATGGGTCAGACCGCCAAAAGCTATATAGGCTCGAAAATGACAAGCATGAATAGAATTTTCATCAGATAGAGATCATAACAGCCCGCATGAAGATCACAACACAAAATTCACAATACAAACACTATTTAATAAGATCGCATTCATGAAAGCCAGAGATCGCAAAATGAATGTCAACATTAAAGTTTAGCACCATGAAACAAAATCAAATATATCTTACAAAACAGAAATTAACTAAGCATTTTTTCTAAAAAGAGATCGCTAAATGAAAGAAGAAGGGCTGCAGTCTCATCTCCTCTGATCCTTTCTCCTCCCAACGAATGACGCCACGTCCTGCATCTCGTTGACCGCAGTCCATGCAGATGCTAGGCTGTGATTGGCAACCATGGCAGCCCTATGGATTTTAGACATTTCGCGGTCTACTTGCTCCATAGGGATTACCACGATTTCCGACGATCTCTTTTCAGCGAGACCGCTGGAAGAACCCACCTTCATCGATATTTGAGGGCCCCCCCGGAGGGTGGCGATCTCAGCAGCAAGTGCTGCGGCCTTCCCTCTATAATAATCTGCATCCATTTCGGGTTTCCGAAGTTTTTCTTCAAACTCGCCTCGAGCCTGCTTTTCTTTGACCTCGAAGTTTGCAAGAATTCACTTCTCCTTAGCTTCGAAATTCGCGGTCTGGATACGGAGGCGGTCTTCTAGCATCCACTGCCGATCTCACATGACCCTCATATCTTCAAGCATAGGCTTAAGGAGATCAGCAAACTCTGGAGGAATTGAGACTTTTCTTGGTATCTCACCTTCTTCGGAAGCTGAGCTCATGTTTTCATCTACAACCAGGAGAAACACGGTCAAAAATAATCAGAAGTTGATATTAAAAAGAGAAAGGATTGTGTAAAATACTTGACAGAGTAACAAAACCGCAGTCAAGTAAGTTCTTTTCAACATCTTTTGAGACCGCATCATTGGCAGTCAACAAAAGGCGGTCAGATCCCCTTAGGCACTCTAAATTGATTTTTTCTAGTTGTCTTTTTTGTGACCATTCTCCTTCTTTTCTTCTCCTTTTTAACTCGGCATTACTAACAAGGATATCATCAGTTTCTATAAGAACGATCTCAGGCCTCTTCACTGGGGATGAGGGTCGGAAAGCAAGTACGGGAAGAGAATCAATCGATCTCACGACCATCCTCGCCTTACCAGTCTTAATAGCTTCCAACGCGGCTGCGCGGTCTGCCTCTCCAGAATCCGGGTTCTCGCCCAATTCAACAAAGATATCGCCGCGATCGCTAGATGTCGCGGTCTCGTTTTTCTTTTTTGAGACCGCCCCTTCGGCGATCTTCTTCTTCCTCTTATTCTTCTTCCTCTCTTTCTTATCCTTTTTTCTCTCAGCAGCTAGGGCCCCCTCCTTTTCTCTTTCCTTTTTCTCTATCTCCGCTGCCAAGGAGATCGCTTCCTTCTCTTTTCTCTCCTCTTCCCTGGCAACCTCCTGCCTTTTCTTCTCTTCTTCTTCCCTCTTTCTTTCACCCTCAGCGACCGCCGCGAGCCTGGCGGTCTCCTTTTCTTTGTCTTCTTTCTCTCTTCTCTCTGCAGCTTCTCGCTCTTTCTTCTTTTCTTCTTCCTTCCTTTTCCTCTCACCTTCAGCGACCGCCGCAAGCCTGGCGGACTCCTTTTCTGCTTCTTGCTCCTTTTTCTTTCTTTCTTCTTTCCTTTTTTCTTCTTCAGCAGCTTTTTCCTCGGCAATCATTCGAAGTTGTTCAACTTCAAAGGGGTCCCTTGACTGATAATTGAGAAGGATTAAATAGGAAAAATCGATCTTAAAACAAATACATAATAATTTAATCACTTACATCTATTACGTGATCAGCCGGATGGTCTTCTGAAAGATAATCCTGAAGACTAATGTCATCGGCGATCATAGCTTGTCCATTATCAGTTTTTGTCCTCTTAGCAGTCTGATCAGGAGAGCTCACTTCTTTTCTTTTCAAATCTCTAACGGCTTTTCCTTTATCAGCGATCTGGCTCCTTAGATTCTCAGCTGAAGCCTTCACCTGCAGCATAGCAGCCTTGATCGACTCTACCGAAGCGGTCTCCCCAGGACGATCAGCAGGCTGGTTGACCATTTCCAGGGGGGTCTCAACGACATCTTCTGGGACCGTCAGATCAACTATGGCCTTCGAAGCGGAATTTTCCTTTTCCTTTGAACTTCTGACCAATTTTTCTTTACTAGAATCAGCGATCTTTTTCGAAATAACTTTTTTCATTTTCGATGCAGACCATGGAGATTTTCGAGATTGTGTCGACACCTTCATCATGTCAAGAGCATCCATCTCAGGAAAAGGCTTTTTTTTTTCACGATCTCAATAAACAGTGACCGCTCAAAGGCCAAGATTTCAAAGTATCTGGAAGATTGAAGATCTGAAGCGGTATTTATAGCCCGAGCCGCATTTATGACAGTCGCGGTCTCAGCGGTCAAAGATTACATTTTCGAAGTTCCAGCATAACTTAAAAATGTGCGGGGATTATGTTTGCCCAGAAAGCCCGCGATCTTGTCTTTACAGCGCAAATTGGCGGTCTAAGCGGTCTCCAATATTTATGATCGCCCAGATCGCCAGCCTTCAGCCTGGTCTATTTTTCTATGTTCCAAGCAACCAAACCGCTCGAGATCGCCAGTCTAAGCGGTCTGGGATTTTTGCTTTGTTTTTCCTATCTGTACCCCATTTCACTGCCTCGACTCTCCTGTACCCGGGGCAGCCCGTAGTTTTTCAGTTCTGCCCATTTGGGCAGCCCCCTCGTCTATAAATAGAGGGGTAGGGGTACCTGAAAAAGGACTTTTTGGCTCCGAGGCTCCAGCTTACAACCTGTGTAAGCGATCTCATTTTTTCGTGATCGTTTTCCCTCTCTTCCAGCATCTCCTGTCTTAGTAACCTGCACTTCGCAGTTTTCTCCCATCCCCTTGTTAGTGTGAATTTTGGAGGTACCATTTTTGGTACCAACAGAAACATCTTTTGGTTCTATTTCAGAGACAAAACAAAGGTCTGAAAATAAAACATGTAGCGATGAACGAGTACTAACCCCTTTTTGCGGATCTCCAATGATAAGCTCCTTTGGATGATCCTTTGAAAACCTCAATTCACTTGGAGGCTCATATCCTTCTCTTTCTTCTACTTCTCTATCTCCTTCTTTTCGTTTTCCTTCTCTTTCTTCTTCTTTTCCTTCTTCATTTTCTCCAAGTTCTTCATCATCATTCTCCACCGTGGGAAGGAGTTCATCTTCTTTTCCTGTAATTTTCTTTTCTGCACATGAAGCAAACTCATCAAACCTAACATGAATAGATTCTTCAACTATTTTTGTTCTTTTATTAAAAATCCTATAAGCTTTACTAGTTGAAGAATAGCCAATAAAAATACCTTCATCACATTTTTCATCAAATTTTCCTAAGGAATCTTTAGAATTCAAAATAAAACATTTACAACCAAAAACTTTGAAATAAGAAACATTTGGTTATTTATTAAAAATTAATTCATAAGGAGTTAATTTTAAAATAGGGCGAAGCATTACTCTATTAATTACATAACGTGTCGTACTAACCGCTTCAGCCCAAAAAGATTTTGGTAATTTAAATTCAGATAACATCGTACGGGCTAACTCTTGAAGAGTTCTATTTTTCCTCTCCACTACACCATTTTGCTGTGGTGTGCGTGGAGCGGAAAATTCATGTTTAATTCCTAACTCCGTACAAAAAGAAATAAACTTTTCATTTTCAAATTCTCCTCCATGATCCGATCGTATGCGTTTAATTTTTAACTCAAATTCATTTTGAATACGCAAACATAATTTTGAAAATTCTGAAAATGCATCGGATTTTGAGGTTAGAAATAAAGTCCAACAAAAATGAGAATAATCATCAATCAATACAAATGTGTATTTTCTACCTCCTAAGCTAGAAATTCCAATTGGCCCAAATAAATCCATATGTATTAATTGAAGTGGCCTAGTGGTAGAAATAATATTTTTACTTTTAAAAGATGATTTTGAAAATTTTCCTTTTTGGCAAGGCACACATAGTGAAGAAGATAAATTTCCATTTAACAATGGTAAACCTTTAATTAATTTATCTTTTGAAAGTTTTGAAATTAACTTGGCACTAGTATGTCCAAGTCGCCTATGCCATAAAACTAATTCATCATTTTTTGATAAAAAACATTTTAAGGTAGAATTTGAAAAATCAAGAAATTTAATCATATATACATTATGACATCTAGTGCGGTAAAAACAATTTCATTTATTTTGGAATTAATAATTTTGCACAAATTTGTAGAAGATTCAAATAAAACATTTAAACCCTTATCACATAATTGACTAATAGAAATCAAATTATGCTTTAATCCTTCTACAAATAGAACATTTGAAATTGAAAAATTTTCATTACCCACAACTCCGATGCCGATGATTTTTCCTTTTCCATTGTCTCCGAAAGTAACAACTCCTCCTTTTTTCATCTCTAGGCTAAGGAACTTCTCTTTATTGCCCATCATGTGTTTTGAACAGCCCGAGTCCAAGTACCACACGTCTTCTTTGTCCTTAGCCTGCCAACACACCTAGAAAGAAGAGGTGAGTAAAGATCTGGTTACCCAAGTGGTTCCACCCATAGTATAGGTAGAAGCCTTAGGCACCCAGATTTGTTTAATTTTACTTTCTCCTTCCTTCCAGCAAGAGTCCGTAGTGTGGCCAAATCTATTGCATTTGGCACATGTAATGTATTTAGAAGAGTATAACTTTTCTGGACTTTTACTGGATGAGGATGCAGTATTTGACAATTCATTAACTCTAAAATTTTTAAAAGTAGATTTTCTGGAATTTTCACTATCGCCGGCGACAGTGTTTGTCGCCGGGCGACAGCTTCCTGACGTGTATCCGAGTCCAAACCTTCCAGATCCATGGCGTTGGTATCCTAAGATCATATCCAGTGATCTTCGGCCCATTCCAAATTTTTTCATGGCTAGTGTTAAGTCATGAATCTGGTTTCTCATTTTTGTATTTTCGGATACCAGATTTACACATCTACGTTCAAAAGATTTCTTTCCCTCATGGACTTTGGAAATTGAAGATTTTAGATCTCTCTCTAAAATCTCATTCTTTTTAGTAAGAATTTTTATTGTAGAATGAGATTTAGAAAGAGATTCTTCAAGTTCTTTAATTCTTCCCAAAAAGTGATCACACTCTTGGCAAGAAATATCTCTTTTTCCAATAGTCTTAATTTCCTTTAACAATTTTTTGTTTTCTTTAAGTAAAATTTCATTTTCAGATTTAAATAGATCATTATCTTTTAAACTTTTTTCAAAAAAATTTCAAGTCTTTAAAAATTCAGAAAATAATTCATCATAGGTTGGAGGAGTTACCTCAGTGTCGCTTTGGACATTGCATTCGTCATCAGATATGACGCTCTTTCCCATTAAGCACATGTTGGCATCCTCTTCTTTACTTGAGTCTGAACTGCTTGCATCCTCAGAAGTAGTATCATCCCATGTTTCCGCCTTCAACACCTTCTTCGACCCTTTGTACTTTTTTTCTTTAAGTTCTTTCAAGTACTTTGGACACTTGCTTCGGATGTGTCCTAACTTCTTGCAGTGATAGCACTCCGGTGGCGGTCTCTCTTCCCCCTCATCGCCTTCCTTTCCTTTTTTCTTCCTAAAGGTCTCCTTCTTAAAATACTTCTTAAACGAATTCCTTCTCTCCGGATTTTTCATAAATTTTCTAAATTTTTTAACAAATAAACTTTCCTCATCTTCTTCATCCTCCTCAGAATCACTAGTTTCTTCCTTCTTAGATCTTAGAGCCAATCCCTTCTTCCTTGGCTCCATATACTCTTGTTGTTGAATTTTCAATTCAACTTCATGAGTTTTCAAGTTCCCAATGAGGCTCTCCAATTGTAAGGTCTTAAGATCATGTGACTCGGAAATTGCAGTCACTTTAGGATTGAACTTCGGGGGAAGTGATCTTAATATTTTCCTTACTAAATCTCCATTTGAGAACACCTTTCCTAGCACCTTTGAGTCGTTCACGATTTTTGTGAATCATGTGTACATCGTATCAATCTCTTCATCTACCTCCATTTTGAACCTTTCAAATTCAGATTCCAGTTGAAATAGCTTTGAATCCTTTACCCGCGAAGTACCTTCATGAGTGATTTCTAATAAATTCCAAATTTCAAATGCAGTATTACAAGCACAAACTCTATTAAATTCATTGTGATCTAGTGCGCAAAATAAAGCATTCATGGCTTTTGCGTTGTTCTTACATTTTAATTTATCGTTGTTATCCCACTTGTCTTTGGGCTTATCCATGGTTACATCTCCTACATCAAATGTTGGAGAAGTGTAACTAGATTCTACCATATTCCAGAGTTCTATATCTAGCGCAATTAGAAAACAACGCATACGTGTTTTCCAATAATTATAGTCTGTGCCCGTAAAAAAGTGGTGGCCTACTAATTCCTTGCCCCTCAACAAACGCGTGATCATTGTGCGCCATTACTCCAGGTGGTAAAACCGTTTTGGAGTAACCTCCCTCTGATACCACTTTTTGGATCGTGTGACGCCCTTAGAGGGGGGGGGGGGGTGAATAAGGGTGTGTTTAAAAATATAAATTTTTACTTAATAATTTTTAAACAGATTTTTCTTTTCTAAAAAGTTACTTATAAATAATTTTAAACCAATGCAATTTTTGTATTAAACCAAACACAAATTTCTAAGATAAAGATTTAAGCAAACAAATTTGCAATTAGTGAAAAGAGCATAATTATATTTATCATGAAATTTGCATACAAAAAAAATGATCTTAACAATGCTTAAGATCAAGGCACAATTATGATAATAAAAAATACAATAATTTTAGTTTGCCACTCCTTCTCCCAAGGATCGGAAGGCTATCACTTGTCTCTCCCAAGACCAAGCCCAAGCCTATCCTCTAGATCTTCCCAAGATCTAGACGTAGCACACAAGGCCACGATTTCCCACCAAGCCACGCAAGGACTTGGACACTCCGCACAAGGAAGCGATTTTCCCCTAAGCCACGCAAGGACTTAGACGTCGCACGCAAGACGACGATTTCTCTACCAATACAAAATGAAATGTGTGTAAATGAAAATACAATATGAAAAGAACAACTCCCTAGATTTTCAGATCTCTGAAAGGATGGTTGAAGCCTCGAGATGATCGTTAATGTAGAAGCGCGCCCGATCTCGTCTTCAATCTTCAATCCTTCTTTGCACAAATGGGAGTTGAAGAGATTCTGGAGCTCTCTGGTTCGTATGCACTCAGGAAGGAACTTGGATTTCTCAATGCTTGGAATGCACGAACACAAAGAGTCAATTTATAGAAAATTGCTGTCGCCTGGGCGACATCGACTGTAGGAATTTTCCAACAGCGCTAAACTGCAGCTGGAGTGCCGTCGTGCGGGCAGTTGCTGTAACCGTCGAGATGTCGCTTGGGCGACATCGATGTCGGAATTCCGACAGCGCAAAACTGCCGGTCGTGGTGGTGTCGTGGGCAGCTGTTGAAACCTCCGAGCTGTCGCCTGGGCGACATCGCTGTCGGATTTCCGACAGCTCAAAACTGTCTTTCGTCGTGCTGCCGTGGAGGGAAGTAGTTGTAACTTCTCTGCTGTCGCCTGGGCGACATCAGCTGTCGGAATTTTCCGACAGTAAAATTTTCCTACATTCAAATTTAGCTCCAGCAGATATGTGAACATCTCATACCTGTTACCTGCACACCATTAATAAAAATAGAATCAAATACAAACGGGACTTTGTTATTATCAAATCGGAGGAGTGCGAAATGCATGCTCCAACACAATCTCCCCCTATTTGAAGAAGGCAGAACATCCCCAATGCTAAGGTACATAGCCAACAAAAACATATCATGATATCACTTAAGGACATATTATGTAACTGATCTATAATATAATCATGATAACATAGCTAACAACTTCATGATACAGCATTGTTTAAGCTAACAACTTCATGACAGATTATATAAAGTTTTGACTAGCTTAGAGGGCATCTCCCCCTTTCTAATTCAAATTAAATAGCATATCATGATAACTAATTTAGAGGGCTAACACTACTTTGGTCTTTGCAACTAGCATTCCATCTCCTATTTGCATCTAGCAAGACCAATTTTGGTCTTAGCATTGGCCATCTCCCCCTTTCTGGATTCTTCAACCTCTTTCCCATTAGGGAATGGATACTTCAGCCTCTACTCTTTTCAGGATAACCTACATCCTTTCTGACCTACTGAGCATTAGCTATCTCCCACTCAACTTATAGCCAACTCCCCCTCAATTTGAGCGGGAGCTTGCTCCCCCTTAATTGGAGCATATCTATTGATCTTCTGATTTATGGGGAAACCTAAAACTCAGCTGATCAAGATTTTTCTGATTCAGCTGATCATCTTTCTTTAAAATCAATAGGAGTAGAGATACTTACCTTGAGGAGGTAGTCCTCAATTGATGTTGAGTCTATGATATCAACCTCCTGTCTCTCATGTGCCATTGGCACTCACTATTCAAGTACCAAATGATGATGGGGCTGGTACTTGAACTATCCTGCAAAACAGAGTTTAATGCCCCTTAGGAGCCTAAGATGACTTGGTTTCTTAGTTCTTGTTAGTTTGATGAGATAATCTCACACTAGCTACACTCCTAGCAGGAAAGCTCTTCTTTGCATTAGGTACATTGGGATTGTACCAACAATCTATGGCAAAGTGTCCCACATTGCCACAACACCAATAATCATGAATATTGTATCTCCTTTTCTGAACATTTTTCTGAATTGGTATAGCACTGTGCACATGTTCAGTAGAAGAGACTGCAGCATTCTTCCTGTTTCTTTCAGCAATAATCTGACTGAAGCATAATCTGTGGACTGTCTTGCTGCTCTTTGTCCTGAAGGCCTCAGCTTGCTTTGGCTTGGCAGCCATACAAGATCTGATGGAATCAAACACTGGGCAGCAGGGCTTGTCAACAGATTTGACAGCAGTCTTCTTGCTTTTTGCTGAAGCTGATTTGGAAGTGCTTGCTTCCATGTTCTTGACTGGAGGTACTGAGACACCAAACACAAATGGTCCAGATTGGGCCATTTGTATTTCCTCATGGGGTGCTTTCATTGCACTTAATCCCATGCCCTTTCTTTCACTATGGGAAGGAGTATTTTCCTTCCTATAGGACCTCCCATTCTTCAAGTGACCATAAATACTTTCATGGTCATACCTGTTGGAAGGAAGTAGCACCTTTTGAAAGGTGGTTTGAGGCTTATCCTTCTCCTTGCTCTTTACTCCACTCCCTTCTCCTACTTCCATCTTATTGAATCCAAGTCCTCGCCTATTGGTTTGAGAGGAGAAGGTGTCAATAATGGGAAGCACAGATTTGGGCTTGCAGAATTGAGCCACCAGGCTCTTCTCTTTCACCAGCTTCTCCTCAAGGTCCTTGATGACCTTGTTCTTCAGGGAAATGGTGCTCAATTGAGCACTTGTCATACCCTTTAAATGACTTATTTGTCTACTCATCTGGGCCGCCAAGCAGGTAGGTCCAGTGTAGTCACCTTCAGTCTTCTTAAGGGAGTCAATTTCCTGGGCTTGCCTCTTGGCAAGCTCCTTGCTCTCTTTCAGAGCAATAACCAAGGCATCATATTTGTCAATCAATTGATTGAAATCTACCTCAGCTTTTGAAAAACTTTCATCAATTGATGAAGGTGCAACAGAATCTGGACATGTCTCATAATCAGAAGAGGATATAGAAAGAATTAATACATGTTCATGTTCTGAATTATTCCGACTGTCCTCTTCATCAGTGAGGGCCATAAGGCCTAGCTGAACACAGTCTTCTTCATCCTCCTCTTCATCACTATCTGAGTGTGAAAGAGGGGCCCTGATTCCAACCTTTGTAGCTGGGCAATCTTCATCTCCTTCTGCTGCAAATTCTTCAACAGCAACCAGCCCAATAAGGGCTTCTTCCTTGTCAGATTCAGATGAGCTGGAGTCTGATTCACTCCAGCTCCTTTCCTTCTTAGCTAGAAAGGATTTTTCTCCTTTCTTGCATTATGGCTGATGACCCTTCTTCTCATCCTTCTCTTTTCTCTTGACTGGGCAGTCAGTAATGACATGCCCTGGCTTGCTACAGCAATAACAAACAACTTTAGATGAATTAAATTTAGAGTTAGACCCATACCTGTCATTCTTGGAGTGATGCTTTGACTCCCTGCTGTCCTCCTTTTTGTAATATGAGGAAGAGGGCTTGTTCTTCCATTGCCTCCTGAAAGTGCTCAGTTAACCTCGCTAGAATTCTCTAGAGGGGGTGAATAGATATTTAAAAGTACTTTGTGCAAAGTTAACAAATATATATATGTGTAATAATCTCAGATTTAAGCTTCCCACACACACCAACAAGAATTAAGTAAATAAAGAAAGAAATAGCAAAATGAAAATCACAGCACAACACAAAGAAATATAGTGGTTCCCCAAACTTTGGGTAGTCCACTCTTCTATCCCTTGGAAGGAATTCACTATCTTGTACTGAGTCTTTTGATAAGGAGACTCTTAGAACTAGCCTGAGTCTTTTGATAAGGAGACTCTTAGAACCAGTACAACTGAATTTTTTGAAGAGAGATTCTAAAAACTCTTTTACACTGTTTGAAAATGAAATGAAGATAAGAAGAAGAAGTAGAAGAAGTAATTTTAAATAAGAAAGAATCTTCTTCCTAGCAAGAAGATTAGAAGCACAAGAAATAGTGAATGAAATCTCTCTTCTATAGTGTGAAGGAGATTGTAGGTCCTTTTTCTCTTTCAATGAGAGCTATCAGATATTGCAGCAGTATGGCTTCAGAAAGAGGAGAAGAAGAAGGCTTGTTGTTGGCTTCAGCACGCTATCACTTCTCTCAACTTTTCTCACTTTCCTCTTGGGAGCTTTTCCTCTATTTCAAATGTATGGAGTGGATCACCTCTTATTCTTCTCTGCCGACTTCCCTCTTATTTATAGCTCTGTTTATTCAAAGAATACTATAGGAGAATAATCAATTAGCAGTTAGAGAAATGGTAAGAGAAAAAAGATTCCATAATCAATATTTCTGTAGAAGGAAAGAGATTATTCTGATTTCAAATAATATCCATAATAAACTTCATCAATTTAGCCAAGAATCATTTAGAAGGAAAGACTGATTCAAAACGGGTAGAAAAGAATAATATCATTCCATAAAATTCAGATCTACAGATAGAAGGAAAGAAATTTGGCGTGTTTTGAATTTGACATAGAAATCGACGTACGTCGATTACTATTCGACGGAAGCATCGATTTCAGACTGGCTGGACGTCAAGAGGAGAATATGGAAGGTGCGTCGACTGAGGTGCGTCGACTTCACTAGATACGTCGACTAGAAGTCAGAGTTATGTCGACATAGGTTACGTCGAATTCTGTTTAGAGCTACTTCGACTCATTCTGAGACGAACGTCGACTACACTTCGACGTTGCGTCGAATACTATTCGACGCATATTTACTTAGACTAATTTTTTTTTCTTAGAATTTATATTCTACTCATTTTCAGGGGTTAAGATAATTCATTTCCCCAACAATCTCCCCCTATTTGTCTTAACCCTATTCAGGGAGAAATTGTATCAGCTTTTAATCAAGACAGCAAGGCATTTATATAGAAAAGAAATATGTTAAGTACTAAGAAGAAAGTAGAGAAAGAAATTATGTAACATGTAAGTATCTTTCACAAGATTTAAACTAAGAACTTCTTGTTATACATGAAGTTGACAAAGGCAGAGTAAAGTTTCTTGGATAAATTTTCAATAGCTTCAAAAATGTAGAGCCTGGCTTTATCAGGATGCTCCTGAACATTTCTGATAATTGTATGCAGCTTTTCCAGGATCTTTTTAGCATCAGGAAGGGTGTCATTTATGTAATGCTATGAGGTTTCTTTTGTGTAGATTTGGGCTCAGATGGTCCATTGTTGTCAACCTTGGGCCTATATTTTCTCTTCTTCTCTGATTCTTGTTTCTCAGACACTTTTCCTTTCCCTTTCCAGGGTAAACTATGCCATTTGTCTAATCCTACTGGCTTGTTAGGCTTTTTATAGGGAATGTAGATATCTTCTGAACACCCTACACTCCTTTTGTGCTTTTGTCCTTTGTTTAGGATAAGCCCTGCCTGAGAATTTTTCTTCTGATATGCTTCAACATCAAACAATTTCTTTGGAAGTTTGATGGAAGATTCAGCAAGAATCTGTTCTTTGGTCATCACCTTCTTGATCTTTTCCATCCAGATATTCCTCTTATCCTCTGTCTCTTTCATTGCTGCTTCAAATTCATACAACTCTCTTTCTCTTATTTCTTCATGCCTCTTTTCCATGTCAGGATCATGGTACTCCTTTACAGGACTGGTAGGAGTGATATTAGGCATTCTTTCAAATCTTTTTATCACCTCAACAGCCTTTCTGTATTTCTTTTCCTTTGCATAGTCTTTCCTTTCTTCTTTGGAGAATTTTTGCCAATGAGGGATGACTTCTCTTCTTCTTTTCATTTGTCCTCTTGGTCTTTCCCTAGGTAGCATTTGTGGGAAAGGTAGTAGAGGAGGTAGAGAAGGAGGTTGAAGTGGTGGAAGAGGCAAAGGTGGAGATGTAGTTTTCTCTTTAGAAGGAGAAGGAACTTTTGTTGGAGAGGGAATTTGTTCTGTAACAGCAGGCAGAATGTCCTTTGGTGGAGTAGACTGTGCTGAGGAATGTTTTTCTCCTTCAAACTCTTCTGGAGGAATATCCTCAAGTAGGGGTGTCTTGAGTTTGATATAGCTAGCAGAGAATCCAGGAGAGTGATGCTGATATTCTTCCACACACAAGGGTGCCTTAATCCAGACTTGTCCTTTTAGGTCATCAGAAAGAGTTATTTCTTCCTCCCCCTGGACTTCTGTATTTTGTACTGCAACAATCTCCCCCTGAATATATGGGGCATCTACTCTGAATGCTGAATCCATAGCATGGTCTCCTTCTGTATGGTAGGAGGAGGATTCACCAAAGTGTTTGTTGAAGGTGTAATCAGAGTGATTGGAGAAGATTTGAGCCTTTGGTAAAAGAAAAACTGAAGTTGGTTTAATATTTAGAGATAGTATTTAGAGATTAGAGAAGAGTTAGCCCTGAGTTTTAAGAGAATATAGAACCTGAATAGGGGGGTTTCTGGAGCAACTCTCCCCCTGGTTTATATCCTGTAGAAAGGATGCAAACCCTTTTGGCGACAGAGGTTGTTCTTTAAGAAGAACATGAAGCTCAGGAAGAGAAGCAGACAGGTTGGCCAGTTTGGCTTCACAGGTAGTTAGCATGGCGGCACACTCGTTTGAGAAGTTGTTCAGTCGTGTCTGAAATTCATTCACGAGTTGTTCCAGAGCATCGTTTATTGCTTGGATGACGGCAGATTGAACAGGAGTCGGCGCCATTGATGCAGGTAGAAAGGTAGAAGATGAAGTTTTTGGCGGTTTGGGAGAGTAGGAGTTTATGAAATATGAGGTATTATTTAAAGTAGGTGAGGCATCGAAAAGGAAACAGAAATCGAGGTATATTAGGTAAACCAATCGTCAAAAGAGGAAGGAAAGATTTGTTTCCAGTTTTATCATGAAGTCAACACATGCGTCGATATGGAGTCGACGCTCCGTCGAATTTTTGTCAGCCTAGTGACCTGTCGACGTGTTCATAGATTTGCGTCGATATAAAGTCGACGGTACGTCGAGAAGGGATCGACGTATCTTTGTCTGTTAAGAAATCAATGCTAGCGTTGAGTTCTTTTCGACGGTGCGTTGATATGTAATCGACGTATTTTCAAGTGCTCTCTTAGTTTTTCTGACTTCTTTTAGATTTGCCCAACAATGATGTTTACAAGCTTCCATCAAGCATTCCTAAGGTGTTGATGAAGTAAGTATGCTTAGTTTCATCCAAGGGTTTGGTGAAAATGTCTGCTCTTTGGCTATCAGTAGGAATATATTCTAAGGTTATCTTGCCTTTTTCCACATTGTCTCTAAGAAAGTGATGTATGATTTCGATATGTTTGGTTCTACTATGAAGGACTGGGTTGGATGCTATGGATATAGCACTAGAACTATCACAATAGATTTTAGAGTTACTGACTTCCAATTTATAGTCAAGAAGCTGATTTTGCATCCATAGGATTTGTGAACAACAGCTCCCAGCAGCTATGTATTCATCTTCAGCTGTTGAGGTTGAGACTGAGGTTTGTTTCTTACTGAAACATGATATTAATCTGTCACCTAGGAATTGGCAAGTACCAGATGTGCTATTTCTATCAACCCTACAACCAGCATAGTCTGCATCTGAGAAACCTGTTAATTCAAAGTTGGTTTCTGCTGAGTACCATAAACCTAGTTCAGGTGTTCCCTTTAGGTATCTAAGAATTCTTTTTACAGAGGAGAGATGGGATTCTTTTGGATCAACCTGAAATCTAGCACATATACAGGTGGCAAACATAATGTCAGGTCTGCTAGCTGTTAGATAGAGAAGGGAACCTATGATTGCCCTATAGGTCTTTTGATCTACTGATTTTCCCTTATCATCCTTTTCTATAATGGCATTAGTTGCCATAGGTGTTTTCATGGTAGATGGTGATTCCATACCAAACTTTTTGATTAACTCTTTAGTGTATTTAGATTGTGAGATAAAGATCCCCTCACTGCTTTATTTTACTTGTAGCCCTAAGAAATAAGAGAGTTCTCCTATATTACTCATTTCAAATTTAGATTACATTATATTAGCAAATCTTTTACAGAGTTTGGGATGGGTTGAGCCAAAGATGATGTCATCTACATAGATTTGAACAAGCAGAAGTTTATTCTTGTGGGTTCTAGTAAAAAGTGTTTTATCTATTTTACCTCTTTCAAAAGAATTTTCTATCAGGAAGTTGGAGAGAGTTTCATACCAAGCTCTAGGTGCTTGCTTAAGACCATAAAGAGCTTTGTTAAGTTTATAAACAAAGTTAGGAGAGGAGGGATTGATAAAACCTGGTGGTTGCTCTACATATACCTCTTCTTGAAGGTCACCATTCAGAAAAGCACTCTTGACATCCATCTGGTAGACTTTCATCTTCATGAAAGCATCATAGGCAAGAAAGAGTCTGATTGCTTCCAATCTGGCTACTGGAGCAAAGGTTTGATTGTAGTCTATTCCTTCTTCTTGTCTGTATCCTTGTGCTACAAGTCTTGCCTTATTCCTGACAATTACTCCAGTGGAATCCAGTTTGTTTCTATATAGCCACTTTGTACCAATAACTGGGTAGTTTCTTGGTCTCTCAACTAAGTTCCACACTTTGTTTCTTTCAAATTGGCTTAGTTCTTCTTGCATGGCTATGATCCAGTGAGGATCACAATTTGCTTCTTCAAACTTCTTTGGTTCAATTTGTGATAAGAAGCATTGGAGCATCATACCACTGGAGACTTGGTGTCTTGTTCTTACTCCAGTATTGGGGTCTCCAATTACTTGGGATTGAGAATGATTTTTCATATTGATCCCTGTCCTGCTTGGATTTGTCAGATGCTCTTCTCCCTCATTAACAATGGGATCATTGTCCAACTGTTCCTCCTGAACCATGTTTTCTTGTGAGAGTTGGTTTTGATTGCTCTTTTCTGAACCTTCTTCATCTTCTTGTTCAGACTCCTCACTTGTTTCCTATAGCTGGTTTTCTTTCCCAGTGTCTGTGTTCTTTAGAGTCAGATGTTCAAGCTGAAACTCTATGCTGTTGTTTTCCTGTGGAAAAGGACTGGTGGAAGTTTCCTCCCCCTTAAACAACATATTAGTTTCATCAAATAAAATGTGCATGGATTCTTCAATTTTGAGAGTTCTCCTGTTATAGCATCTATAAGCTTTACTAGATGATGAGTACCCCAGAAATATTCCATCATCAGACTTCTTGTCAAACTTGGCAAGATGATCTTTTCCATTATTTAGGATAAAACAAGCACATCCAAATATTTTAAAGTATTTAACAATGCTTGTTTTTCCCTTCAGGAGCTCATATGGAGTTTTAGACTTAGTTTTATGTATGAGGCTTCTATTTAGAACATAGTTTGCAGTGTTGACTGCTTCAGCCCAGAAGGTTTTTGGTAATCCTGATTCTGCAAGCAAGGTCCTTCCTGATTCAATTAAGGTTCTATTCTTTCTTTCAGCAACTCCATTTTGTTGAGGAGTTCTAGGTGCTGAGAAGCTTTGATTGCTACCTACATCCTCACAGAAACTACTGATTAACTGATTTTCAAATTCAGTCCCATGATCACTTCTGACTATGGAAACCTGAGTATTGAATTCAGATTGAATCTGTCTTATGAATCTTGAGAGAATCTTGTGGGTGTTAGACTTAGCCCTTAGAAAGAATACCCAGCTAAATCTAGAATAGTCATCCACAATGACTAGGGTATAAGACTTTCCACCTATGCTCTGAGTGGATATGGGACCAAAGAGATCCATGTGCAGTAGGTAGAGAATCCTGGGGGAGTCATTCTTACCAATTGGTTTGAAGGATGATTTGGTCTGTTTTCCTAGTTGGCAAGGTCTACATGGAGAATCCTTAGAGTACCTCCCCTTTGGTAGGCCTCTGACTAGGTTATTCCTTGCTAGTTTACTAATGGTCTTGTAGTTTAGATGACCCAGTCTCCTATGCCATAATTCACTTTTATCAATAATATTGTTGAACAAGCAAACTTCTGTGGGTGTGGAGCTAAAGTCTACTATATATACTTTCCCTTTTCTAATTCCATTGAGTACAATGACACCAGTCTTGACATCAATAATATGGCAAAACAGTGTGGTGAATTTTACCTCATACTTACCACTGTCACATATCTGACTTATACTTAACAGATTGTGCTTCAGTCCTTTGACTACTGCCACATTCTTGAAGGTAACTTTCCCTTCTTTGAAATCTCCAAAGCCCCTGGTTTGCCCACAGCTAGAGTCTCCAAAGGTCACTGATGGTCCATGTCTATCTTCAAAGTTGGTTAGTAGATTGTTGTACCATGTTATGTGCATGGAGCATCCACTATCCAAGTACCACACCAGCCTAAATGTGTGATATATCTGCACATAAGATGTTAAACATTAGTTTGGACCCTACTAAGCTAGGGTCCCTTCCTCCCAACAGAAAAAGGTTCAATGAAAGAGCAAGTTGGTTTTTCAGAGTACCCTTTCTTCTTTAGGAGTGTTGGCTTATCATACCAACAGTCATTAGTAATATTGCAGAAATAGTATTCATAATAAAAAGAAATGGATTGAGAAGACTTTTTGGAAAAGGAGATATTTCTGTTAAATTGGTTGCGTCGATATGAATTCGACGTATGTTTAAGGTTGCGTCGAGTCGAAGTCGACGCTTCCTTCATGCTGTGTTCTCTTTTAGTCGAAGCATAGGAGAGGTTGCGTTGAGCAGAATTCGACGCACGTCGATACTGATTCGACACAAATTTGTTTCTTTTCAGAGGATATTTACCTAGGATTCCTTCATACATAGTGAAATTATTTTTATTGAAAACAGTAGTTGTTTCTGGAGTTTCTTGTGATTCTTCTCCTATGAGATTATTCTTCCTAGTGAAGTGGATAGGATGTCTCTAGGCAAGTTTGCTAGGTGACTGAGGCCTGGGTTCTAAGTCAGTATTAAACTCTAGTTGTCTAAATCTATCAGTGAGATTTTCAGAGATTTTCTTGAGTTTTTGACTTCTGCCATTTAGAGAATCTTCAAAGGCTTTTGCCTTTGCTAGCTCATTTTTTAGTGTTTGATTTTCAGTATATATTTTATCTAGCTGCTCCTCTGATCTAGAGAGTTCTTGACTGAGCTCATAGTTTTTATATTGTGTATCCATTTGTTTGAGATTGTTTAATTCATTTCTTAGCCTTTTTATTTCTTTCTCAGATTTGACTTGATCTAAACAAAATTCGTTGAAACTATTTTTGATATCAGTGGAAAAAAAATCTATATCATCAGATATATTTACTAGAGATTTATCATCATGTTTCTCAGTGGCCATCAAACAGGTTTCCTCTTGCTTAGCCTCTTCTTGGTCATTTTCAGATGAGGTACTTTCTTCAGATTCTGAATCACTCCATGATTGAGCAATGAATCCTTTCTCTTTCTTCTTTTTCTTTAGATCTGTTCTTTTCAGATCTTTCTTATAGCTGAGTTCTTTAGGACATTTAGGTGCAATATGTCCAGGTTTCCTGCAAGAGTAACATATAATCTCTTTAGTAGGGGTTTTGTTATACCTGGTGTTTGAATCTCTCCTTCTGGACCCTTCTGTTTTGATCCACTTTTTGAACCTTTTGGCCAGTAGACTGATCAGCTCCTCATCACTTGTAGAGGGTTCATCTGCAGTGGCCTTTAAGGCAATACTCTTTTCCTTTGAGAGTGAAGGAGTCTTTTCTTTCACTTCTTTCTCAGCTCTTGTTTTCAATAACTGTTCATAGGATCTTAATTTACCCAATAGAACATCTGTTGAGATTTCATTTTGGCTTCTGGAGTCTCTAATTGGCCAAATTCTTGAGTCCCAAGAGCTAGGGAAGCAAGTTAGCAATTTGTCATTTATCTCAGTGAGAGATATGTCCTTCTCAAGTGTTCTTAACTCATTTGTTATGAGGCTGAATCTGGCATACATGTCAGCAACACTTTCACTGTCTTTCTTCTGGAAGTTTTCATATTGAGAGATGAGTAATGCCTTTCTATCTTTTCTCTCATCAGCACTACCTTCTACCATTTTAGTGAGAGCTTCCCATATTTCCTTAGCTGACTCACATTCAGCAATCTTTTGGAAGGTTTCATCTGAGAGGGTTGAGACTAAGATATTCATAGCCTTGGCATCACATGCATGAGCTCTCTTTTCTTCATCTGTCCATTCATCCTTTGGAGTAAGTGTTTGTGTGACCTTTCCACTTGAGTCCTTCTTGAATGGCTTGGGAGGACCTGTCATAATAACATCAAATAATTCTCCATCAATAGAGTTTAGATAAATTTTAATTTTTGTTTTCCAAAGTGCAAACTTTTCAAGGTTGCAAATTGGTGGTCTGGTGGAAGCATAATCTTTGATTTGTGCCATGTGAGAAATATTTTTTAGAAATCTATATATATATGTATGAGGTAGGATCTTTTTGATCAAGGAGTTACCCTTTTTAGATCCACCTCGCTTTGATACCAATTGAAAGTGCACAGTTAACCTCACTAGAATTCTCTAGAGGGGGGGGGGGGGGGGGGGGGTGAATAGAGATTTAAAATTGCTTTGTGCAAAGTTAACAAATATATATATATATGTGTGTGTGTAATAATCTCAGATTTAAGCTTCCCACACACACCAACAAGAATTAAGTAAATAAAGAAAGAAATAGCAAAATGAAAATCACAGCACAACACAAAGAAATATAGCGGTTCCCCAAACTTTGGGTAGTCCACTCTTCTACCCCCTTGGTAAGAATTCACTATCTTGTACTGAGTCTTTTGATCAGGAGACTCTTAGAACCAGCCTGTGTCTTTTGATAAGGAGACTCTTAGAACCAGTACAACTAATTTTTTTGAAGAGAGATTCTAAAAACTCGTTTACACTGTTTGAAAATGAAATGAAGATAAGAAGAAGAAGAAGTAGAAGAAGTAATTTTAAATAAGAAAGAATCTTCTTCCTAGCAAGAAGATTAGAAGCACAAGAAATAGTGAATGAAATCTCTCTTATATAGTGAGAAGGAGATTGTAGGTTCTTTTCTCTTTCAATGAGAGCTATCAGAGATTGCAGCAGTATGGCTTCAGAAAGAGGAGAAGAAGAAGGCTTGTTGTTGGCTTCAGCACACTATCACTTCTCTCAGCTTTTCTCACTTTTCTCTTGGGAACTTTCCACTATTTCAAATGTATGGAGTGGATCACCTCTTATTCTTCTCTGCCGACTTCCCTCTTATTTATAGCTCTGTTTATTCAAAGAATACTATAGGAGAATAATCAATTAGCAGTTAGAGAAATGGTAATAGAGAAAAGATTCCATAATCAATATTTCTGTAGAAGGAAAGAGATTATTCTGATTTCAAATAATATCCATAATAAACTTAATCAATTTAGCCAAGAATCATTTAGAAGGAAAAACTGATTCAAAACGGGTAGAAAAGAATAATATTATTCCATAAAATTCAGATCTACATATAGAAAGAAAGAAATCTGGCGTGTTTTGAATTTGACATAGAAATCAACGTACGTCGATTACTATTCGACGGAAGCGTCGATTTCAGATTGGCTGGACGTCGAGAGGAGAATATGGAAGGTGCGTCGACTAAGGTGCGTCGACTTCACTAGATACGTCGACTAGAAGTCAGAGTTACGTCGACATAGGTTACGTCGAATTCTGTTTAGAGCTAATTCGACTCATTCTGAGAGGAACGTCGACTACACTTTGACGTTGCGTCGAATACTATTCGACGCATATTTACTTAGACTAATTTTTCATTCTTAGAATTTATATTCTACTCATTTTTAGGGGTTAAAATAAATCATTTCCCCAACACCTCTTCTTGAATTGCCTCAAAAAGGCAGAAAACTCTTCATCAGAAGAAGAGCTATCAGAGGTGCTAGTTTCTGATTCAGCATTTCTCCTTTGAGGAGACACCAACCTGCCCTGGCTTCTCTTTGAGCTGTCAGCTTTGAGAGCTACAGAATTCTCCTTTGCTTGAGCCCCTGAAGAGGTGTCCTCTTCCTTCCTTGCAGACAGATGCATCTCATAGGAGAGCAGCTTCCCAAATAGTGTATGGGTAGGGGTTTCTCCAAGCCTTGCTCCTTCCCTGATTGCACAGATTGTAGTATCCCAATCTCTAGTTAGAGATCTGAGGAACTTGTCATTCAGCTCATAATCAGTGAACACCCTCTCATAGGTTCTCAGCTCATTGACTATTCTGAAGAACCTCTCATAGCACAAGGATATGCTTTCCTGGGACAGCTGACTGAAAGCTTCATATTCTTGGTTAAGGAGTGATTTTCTATCATCCCTTACTTCAGCTGTCCCTTCCATATATACAACCAATGTGTCCCACATTTCCTTGGCAGTTGTGCAGTGTACCAAGTTCTGAAATGTAGTGTCATCAATTGCATTAACAATTATGTTCTAGGCCCTTTTGGCCATAGTGTATAGTGCAATTTCATCATTGGTCAGCTAATAAAATATCTTGAGTACTTTTCTAGCAGGGTCAACAGTGGAGGCTTTCTCAAAGGTATAAGGACCATTCTTGACTGTTAAATAGATCCTTGGGTCTGAGGCTTCCATGAACAGCCTCACCCTTTGCTTCCATATGCCAAAGTTTTCTTTGGAGCATATGGGCAACTTCATTGACCCCAACTCTTTCTTCATTCCACTGGAGGCCATCTGATTTTGAATCAGCAATACCTAATTAGGAACTGGTCAGACTGTTAAGTCCTTCTTGACCAACCTCGCTTTGATACCACTTGAAAGAATATAGGTATGCTAACTAATTCACCTTGAGGGGGGGTGAATAGGTCTTTTGAGTTTTACTTGATAATTATGGCCTGTTAAAACTATTCTAATCAGAGAATCAAGCAACACAGAAAGCACACAAGTATGTATAGAGGTTCCTCAAGACAGGGAGTCTTAAGTAGTCCTCTTTCCCCCTTCACCTTTCTAACAATGTGTTAGACAAGGCAACTCCTCCAATCTCGGCTCAAAGAGCTTACAACTCAGATCCCTCAGGATCTCTCAAGTTTTCCCAAACCTTACCTCAGGCTAAGCAGCCCTAAAACTCAGATCAGCTCCTGATCCTACAGCTCAGATCTCAGCTGGTCCTACAACTCAGGCTCAACAACCCTACCTCAGATCTTCACAGATCCTACAACTCAGAGCTATCACCATCTCCCACCTCAGGCACTGCTGCCCTATAAACTTAGAGGAATACACCTCCTACAGCTCAGACCACCTCCTGGTCCTACCTCAGGCAACAAGCCTTACTCCTCAGGCTAAACAGCCCTACAATCTCAGGCTAAACAACCCTACAATCTCGGGCAAACCAGCCCTACAAGCTCAGGCCAACAAGACCTACACACTCAGGCAAATGCCCTACAAACTCAGGCAAAAAGCCTTACAGAAAAAGATGGTTTAGAAATATTCTACAACATAAATGTTCTCATGTAGATCCTGCACAGTTTGTGCTTTCCTGTAGCTGAAGATGTTGATAACAGCTACCACTTGATCTTCCTCTTCAATAGAAGGGTGGAAGATCACCTTGCCCCTTCTGGTGGAGGAGCTATCTTCTTCTCTCAGTTTCTTCTTCTCTTTTAGTGAGCAGGAAGAAAGACGAGAGCAGCAGCAGCCAATGGCAAAATTAGATTTTGCAAGCAATCGGCAGGGGCTTTGAAAAAGCCCTAACACTTTCTTTTATACTTCTTTTATCTTCAACGGCTCTAATTTGATCTCCCAAGAAGTATGGGAGAGATCGGTGGTCCCCTGTAGATTTTTTGCAACTTGCCCTAGCCGCAGGTCCCGCCGCCCTACTTATCTGTAGAGAAGGTCCGCGTTCGACGAACGCGCTTCACTCTGCGTTCGACGAACCCGCTGCATCTTGCGTTCGACGATCTTGCCAAACTCTACGTTCAATGAACTTACCAAACTCTGCGTTCAACGATCGGCCTTGTCTCTGCGTTCGACGAACGACACTCTGCGTTCGACGATCATCCTTGTCTCTGCGTTCAATGATCTGCCTTGTCTCTGCGTTCGAGGATCGGCACTCTGCGTTCGACGAACACGCCAGATCCCAGCTGATTCTTCTATCTCATCTCAGCGGTCGACGAACTGAGTCCTGAGTTCGATGAACGACACTCTGCGTTCGACGAACACGCTGATTCTCAGCATTTGATGAACTTATCACCCGAGACACCTTCTTCTCAGCGGATCCTCTTAGACGGCTCCTCATCTCAGCGGTTCAGCTGAGACATTTCTTCATAAACTTAGGAGAAGATTTCTCCTAACCTTAGGTCTTGATTAACCCTTTCTCTTGAGTCACCTAAGCCTGTTTAACTTACAAAAATAGAGCTTTATCAAATACAATATGTACTTAGTATTGGAAGTGATGCCTCTTCAAATCAAGGGAACATTGAGGGAAATATTCCCAACACATGTTGTCCAGCATCTATGTTAGTTCTATGGACATCATCTGGGGTTCCTTGTGTGAGGTACTAGCCCTCCTACTGAGTGCATATGCTACCGTATTCGCTTTTCCAGGATCATAGTGCATTGTGTACTGAGAGTCACACAAAAACACTACCCATCTCCTCTGCCGGATGTTTAGATCCTTCTGAGTGTCTACGTATTTCAATTTCTTGTGATCTGAAAAGATGTCACAATAAGCCACATATAAGTAGTGTCTCCATATTTTTAGCGCAAAGATCACGGCCCCCATTTCTAGGTCGTGCACCGGGTAGTTCTGCTCGTGCTTCTTCAATTGTCATGAAGCGTAAGCAATGACGTGTCTGTATTGTATTAGGACTGCTCCCATTCCATGGTACGATGCATCTGTATACACTTGGATTCCTTCCTTCCCAGATGGAAGTGCAAGAATTAGGGCGGAGATGAGTCTACTCTTTAGCTCCTGGAATGTTGCTTCACATTTCGGCGTCCATACGAATGGTGCATCTTTATTAGTCAGTGACGTGAGAGGGAGGGCAATCCGGGAGAATCCTTCCACGAAGTTTTGGTAGTATCCGGCGAGTCCTAGGAAACTCCGCACGTCTAACGATGTTTTCAATTGAGGCCAGTCTCGTACTACCTGAATCTTTGCCGGATCCACCGCCAATCCGGCCCCACTGATAATATACCCTAAGAAGGCTACCTCCTTAAGCCAGAATTGGTACTTGCTAAATTAAGCATATAACTTATGCTCTTTAAGCCTTTCCAAAACGAGCGCCAGATGTTGAGTGTGTTCCTCTTTCGTCGTTAAGTAGATTAATATATCATCTATGAACATGATGACAAAGACATCCAAGTAGGCTTCGAACACACGGTTCATTAGACTCGTGAATGCGGAGGGGGCATTTGTGAGTACAAAGGGCATTACCGTGAATTCGTAGAGGCCATACCGACTGCTAAAAGCCATCTTCGGAATATCTTCTACTTGGATCTGTAGTTGATAATAACCTGATTTCAAATCCAATTTGGAGAACCAGTGCGCTCCTTCCAACTAATCAAACAATTCGTCGATTCGGGGTAAAGGATAAGTGTTCCGCACTGTTAGTCTATTGAGTTCTCTGTAGTCGATACACAATCGGAGAGTCCCGTCCTTCTTCTTCATAAATAGCACCAGAGCTCCCCATGGTGATGAGCTCGACCTGACAAACCCTTAGTCTACTAACTCTTGCAGTTGGGTACGGAACTCCGCCCACTCCCTTGGGGCCATTGATGCACAAATCTAGCACACCGCTATAGGCGGTAGCAAGATTGCGGTACGAAACGGCAGTGTACCGATCATTCAAGTAATATAAAACAAGGAGTGAATCCCCGAGTATCGAATCTCAAAGGAACACAGTAAGGTGAAGTTATCTATCGAGGAAGGACTTGAGATTGAAGTCCTTTCGAGCGGATGGATTGCGGAAAAGGGGGATTTTGGTTTATGGAAAATAAAAGAAAATAACTACAACTACTCCTATGCAATGCCACTATGCAATGCTTCACCAGGCGGGATGGAAAACTATGTAGGCCTTGAATGCACTACTTCGCAAGGGCAGATGGATGAGAAGGCTTGCGGATGGAATGGCTGGTGGAGTGGATTTGGTGGCGCACCTCAAATACACATATAAACGAAATACTTTCACAAAAAAGATGAAATAAGAATTAACACAAGTTTATATTGTACATCATCACTAAAATGAGGATTACATTCATATGCATCTACGCAAGTAAGAGAAAAGGCAAGAGATACGACCAAATCCGGAGGCTTGTTGTAGATTCTCGGTAGGAATCGCCGGGTTGTCAATCCGCGTTCTAGCTCGGTCCAAACTATCTTACGGGGTAGAGGAGGGCTGTCACTTCCTCCCAATGGACCAATCTTCTCCGGTAAACTACAATCCGGCCATGTCTGATGCAAAGACTCCAAGCTTGGCGATGAAGATGAGTGTAGAATCCTCTTCTTAAAGTCTTGGATGATGGAGGCGGCCGAGAGGATACTCCGGCTCAAGATTTGAGCCAAGAATGTGTCCGGAGCACCTCCAAATGGTGGGCGCTGATGAAACTGCGGACTGGAATGGAGTGGGAACCCTTAGGCGCGGGAAAGAAGATGGATCGGGCGAACTACCAATTAGGTCGAGAGTTGCAGCTTTTATAGAAACATTCAGAAATTTGGTCACGCACGGTCGAACGCACGACCGTGTGTGAACCGTGCGATATTAATCGAGAAAAAGGTCAGGAAGATGAAGCAGGTGCGCCCGTGCGCTTTACTCATGCACGGTCGAAGCCGACCATGCGTAAAAACGCACGGGCAAATTCAAAAGGCTCGAAATCCGGCAAACAACAGGAGGTCGTGCGTTTTGTTTGTGCACGGTTGAGGCCAACCGTGCGTGAAGAAAATACACGAGCGGGGCAGATCACCATATTGACCAGTCGATCATAGTGCACAACCGTAGCCGACCGTGCGTCAAGTAAACGCACGACCGTGCGATTCTTACAGAATGAATTCAGGGCAATATGAACGATCTGCCCACCTGCACAACAAATCCAAACGCTAGCAACACACCTCTAGCACAAGTATAAAAGCATAAAAAAGAATGGGTAGCACATTGTGCTTGTCCCCAACAATAAAGCGTGCAATTGCACACCACAACGGGTCTAAATGTGCACTTAAAGTGAAAGCGCGAACAAGTAAAATATAAGCAATTAAGAACTGAAATTGAAGTGCAAAAGCAGGAAAACTAGCCCAGATGAGTCCATAAAAGTGTATAAAAATAGGACTCATCACACCCCCAGGCATACCTATTTGCGCGTCCCGAGCAAACAAATTTTAAGCAAGCGGGGAAAGAAAAGTAGATGGCATAGAATTACAATATAGACTACCATGCGAAGTCGCATGCTTACGTGCATAAGAAAAATAATAGAGAAAATTTCTCATTATACAAATAGTTTATAGATTTCTAAAAGAGTAAAAGCATATTACAACTACTCAAAATGGTGAACTACGGTGAATCATCCGGTCACGCATACGGAGAAAGTAAACTAAGCTCTGAGATGAGCATTGCTCAAGATTGTGGTGAAGGACAAACTCCACTGAAATCCATCGGTGTCGGTGACCATAGGCTCGCCCGGTCACATTCTCTCCATGACACTAGATTGGTTCGTAGCGTGAGTCGGTATGGCTTTAGGTTTTAACTGGTGCTTGGGTTCAGGTAGGGTATACAACGATAAATAAGGGGGCTTTACACACCTAACCCAAATGAGCTAATACGAAAAACTATCCTCAAGCACCACACAAACACGCGGGTACACCACACCCCCAGATTTGAACTTAACAACATGGGTGTGTGCACCGCCTACTCCCAATCATAAATTTATACAAAGATGTTTCAATTAAGCTCATCTCTTTTTTCTTTTCTTTTCACTTCTTTTTCTTTTTCTCATTTTTTTCTTTTCAAATCATTTTCAGCAAATTGAGCAATTAAGCACAACCACATTTTCACAAAAGAAATTTACCACATCAACACCCCAATAATGAAAATACAACACGACTAAAGCTCAGATTTAGGTGTGCGACTAGGATTGGTGTTTAGCATTTGGTGAGATAAAAGTGGAGCTGAATCAAGAGGAAGGGGTAGGCACGAAGGGGCTAGCGAGGGAAGATATCAAGAATGGCACAAAAGCTCAACCGGGCCAAAATGATGGCCTACATCATTCTCACGCAAAAGAACTATTCGATGCCAATGCTTCAAGAATCGCTTGGGGCAAGTTCTTAGCCACCGAGAAAGATTATCCTTCCTCCTGACTCAAGCAATACGAGTCTAGCGATCGTTTACACACATCCATATGCTACCGTTTGATTCACACCGGATTCACCATTTGAGTAGAGTAAACAACATTTACACTAATAGAAAAAATATAAAACTACAAGTATAAAAAGAAGTCTAATCTACACAAATTTCTATGCAACCGAGCACTTCACTAGGTGCACTACTGGAGTCAACATTTTACTCTGCTACATAGTCCTAAGCCAGCACCTAGACTTTTCCCAAATATGCAGAAGAATTAAATTCAACTCAGAGCACACATACATATGAGAACGCGCTCAAGTGGGTGTTGTGATGTGTGGTGAAAATATGACAAAATAACCGAAATAAAAACTTCTAGCATGCTATGTAATAGTGCACGTAAGTGGGCACAGAAAATGGCTCTCCCCCAGACTTAAACTAAACAATCTAACACAAGATATAACCATGAATTTCAAAATGAAGTCTAGGGAAAGAGAGTACCCAATGCTCAACAAGTGAGCATACCAGAAAACGCGTGTAAACCAAGACAAAGCTGCAGCATCCCAATCCAGAAAATGAACCTGCAGGGGTGAGCTCCGCAAAAACAAAAGAAAGTAGGCAAACAAAAAAGAAATGCAACTAACTAAACAGACAACAACAAAAAATGCAGGAAAAGGTAAGATAACTACTGGGGTTATTGTCCTCCCAGCACGACTTATTCAAATTTAAAATAGTTCTAGCTAATGGGTCTATGAAAAGAAAAGTGCACAGGTAACTGTTCTAATATCCGTGTCGGTAACGAGTACCGATATGGCGATAAAACAGTTACCCCTCTACCTAAATAATAATACCTGCTCATCATAGGTAGAGGAAGCAGAAAGTAAGAAGTGTAGGAGGAGTCCTCCTCACTATTCTCACCCAAATGTATGTCCTTACCCAGCAAGGTATCGTCTTCTTCAGGACGTGTATAGGAGGTGAAGGCAATGAGTGGATCTTCCACCATGGAGGAGGAATCAACCTCCTCACATAAGTGGATGTTCGCCTCATTGGCATGAGCAACATGCTCCGAGTCCTTGATGAGTCCCAATTATATACACATTTATGGACTCATCTGGGCCGATTTTCTAGTCTATGCACTACACTTTAGGCATGTTTTCATTCATATTTGATATTCTATGCTAGGTGCACTTCTTGGCCTGATTTGGTGTGTTTTTATGTTTATTCTCTTTTGATCGCCTTATCGTATTGTTGAGTGCCACTTTCAGTGGCCTGATTAGCATTTCTATAGGAACAGGAGTCGTGCAGGTGTTCCCGGTACAATTCTGTACAGGAACACTGCGCACGATCACTGGTTCTATTGCACACGCCCACTGGTCGTGCGTCGCTGATCGTGCGTACTTAACCCCATTTTACGATTTCTGTCTCGACCAATGCGCACAACCACTTACGATAATGCGCACGACCACTGGTCGTGCGCCACTGGTCGTGCGAACATTATATTTTATAAATTTCTTACATTGCAGGCTCCGCCCAGGCAGGCGCACGATCACAGGATTCTAGTGCGCACGACCACTGGTCGTGCACCACATCGTGCGCACTGTTTATTCCAGCGCCTATAAATTGACCTGCTCGCGAATTAGGTCGGGATCGCTCATTTTCAACTCCGCCGGTCCACCGTTTTCGCCCTTCTCGCTGGTTCTCCGCCCGCTAGGCCTCCTCCATCATCCTTGAGCCCCAAGGAGAGGTTTCTATCCCAAAGATCGCCAACATCAAGCAAGGAGATCGTGTATCAGAGGAGATCAGATCGTGACACGAAGAAGACGGGTCCATTGGAAGGTAGTGACGACCTTCTCTACCCCGGACGCAGTTGAAGACCGAGCTTGGACGCAGATTGACAACCCTGCGATTCCAACCGTGAATCTTCGACGAGGCTTCGGATGTGGTCGATTCCTTCACTCTATTCTTCTTCCTCATGTTGTTGATTGTATAAGCTAGTTTCCTCTATATTATTGATGATGTGTGCTATGAACAGTATTGCTTAATGTTTATTTCATTTATTTGGAATCATATTAGTTCATATGTGCTTATTGAGGTGCGCCCCCATCTAATTTCCATTCCACCATCATGTTCGGTGCCGCACTAGCAATTGCTAGTGGCGTGCTTGTCGAAGAGGTGCTTACGATCCTCACTCTGTTTGCCTACTCGTCCATCCACCTACCGAAGCGTGGCATCACGGCCCGTGTAATCCATCCCGCCTAACGAAGCAGCGCGCTCAAGGCTTGCATAGTTCGATTCTGCTAGCCTACTCGTCCATCCTCCCAATCAAGTAGTGCGTTCAAGGCCTACGTAGTCTTCCATCCCGCCGAGCGAAGCTTTGCATAGCGGCATTGCATAGGAGTAGTTGTAATATTTTATTTTATTATTCACAAGCCAAATCCCTTTCGTCCGCACTCCACCTATCGCTGCACTTCGATCTCAAGTCCTTCCTCGAAACCTAACTCCACCTTACTGTGTTCCTTGAGAGACCGACACTCGGGTATCTTCCCCATTATTATTACTTGCGCGACCGGTGCACTTGCCGAACATCGCATCAAGTTTTTGGCGTCGTTGCCGGGAAACACACTCGTGTGAGTTTTCTGGAGAGGGAGAACCTGAGAGAGAAGCCCTTCCATTTGTAAATCGTATTCCTTTGTTGTATTTCCTTGTATTCTGTTTCCTGTTTTTAATTAGGTTGCGTTAGTAATTTTTGTTAGGTGTGTTATTTCGCACAATAGTGTTTTTCTTTTTGAATCGTTTTATCTTCGCACTATGTGGGCACATCTTAATATCCGTTGCTGTTGGTGTGGAGCTACCTCCCACTCTAGTGATGAATGCCCTACGGAGAATGGTGGGCATAATTCTTCTCGCCCAGCATATAGAGCATCGATTTCGTCTGATACTCCATATGGTGTGCGTAAGTCTTATGGCTACTCTGCCGAGCCTTTACCGTCTTACTTCTTTTCGGCTTCAGCACTCGCTGTGCCAAAGAAGCCTGCTAGACAGTGGAAGTTTTGTCGGAGCACAGATCATGCCCTGAAGGATTGTGCTAAATTTCTTCGCCAATTGGATGAGGATGACGAGCCGGATATCCAGATCGTCCCGAATCCTAACTCTGGCGGCACACCTTCAACATCCGGTTTTGTGTCTTTGCCACCTTCACATCTTGAAGGGTATGGCGTTGACACAGTCACCAGATGTGTGGCTGATCTTGACACCGACATTGCTGAGCCTATTCTCCCGGTGCATCCACCACCCCTAGTGGATTCGATTCTTTGTGAGGAATCAGTGCTCGACTTTTATCCGAGCACTATTCTACCCCCTGTTGTGCATACTACATTCGTCTCTGACGACATTGTCGATGATGTGTCACAAGAGGAGGCGGTTGATCTTAGTATTGTGCCTACTCCTATGGAGGAGGACAACCTTCTAGGTGAAGAGGAGTTTTCCTCAGCACCGGTGGAGGAAGTCCAAATCTTAGGCATGGCCACTGTTGATCCCGCCGAACCTTGTAGCATTGATGACAATGCAAACATTATTTTACTTACCCAACCTGATGGGAGTGAGAACGGGACCACTCCCCCGATTATTGATTATTTATGTTCTTCGTCTTGTTTATATCTCGATCCCCCCTCTTCATCCGAGCCTGTGCAGGTTGAGTCTTCACAGGTACCCCAGGAGGATTTGGTGCATTGTGCCCAAGTCAATGATGAGAGCATCCTCTTATGTGAGGAGGTTGATTCCCCCTCCGTTGAGGAAGCTCCACTCATTGCCTTTTCCTCCTGCCACCTCCCTGTGGGCGACACCTTGCTAGGCAAGGATGTGTTTGGTGAGTTGAGTGAGGATATCTCCTCCTCTTCTTACTTTCTTTTCCCTCTACCTATGATGGGCAGGTTTTATCTATATTCGGGTAGAGGCGTGATTGTTCTTTCGCCGTATCGGTACCCGTTACCGACACGCATATTAGAACAATTACCTGTTCATTTCCTTTTTCATACGCCCATTAGCTAGAACCTTTAGTTTTTGAATAAATCGTGCTGGGCTGACAATAACCCCAGTAGTTATCTTTCTTTTCTGCATTTTTATTTCATCTAATCAAGTTTAGTTAGTAGTATTTTTTTTCAGTTTTCTATTTTCTTTTGTTTCTGCGGAGCTGACCCCTGCAGGTATCTTTTCTGGATGGCGGATGCTGCGGCTCATTTTAGCTTACACGCCAATCTTCTGGTGTGCTCATTTCTGAGCACTGGGTACTCTCTTTCCCTAGCCTTTTCTGATTTTCATGTCATATATTTTGTGGATTGTTTAGTTTAAGTCTGGGGGAGAGCAGTTTTTGTGCCCACTCACGTGCACTCTTGCATAGCATGCTAGAAGTACTTTTATTTTAGCTTATTGGAAATTGTTGTTCATTTTCATTGCACACCACAACACCCACTTGAGCGCGTACTCATCTGTTTGCTTGCTCTGTTGTGAATTTAATTCTTCTGCTTATTTGGGAAAGTCTAGGTGATGGCTTAGGACTATGTAGCAGAGTAAAATGTTGACTCTAGTAGTGCTCCTAGTCGAGTGCTCGGTTGCATCGAAATTTGTGTAGACTAGACTTCTCTTTATACTTATGATTTTATATTTTTTCTATTAGTGTAAATGTTGTTTACTCTACTCAAATGGTGAATCCGGTGTGAATCAAATGGTAGCATAGGGATGTGTGTAAACGATCGCTAGACTCGTATTGCTTGAGTCAGGAGAAAGGAGATTCTTTCTCGGTGACTAGAACTTGCCCCAAGCAATTCTTGAAGCATTGGCATAGGATAAGTTCTAGTACGTGAGAATGACGTAGGACATTATTTTGGCCCGGTTGAACTTTTTATTTCATGCCTATCGTCTACCCTTGCTAGCCCCTTCGTGCCTACCCTTTTCTTGATTCAGCTCCACATATATCTCACCAAAGCCTAAACGCCTAACCTAGTCGCACACCCAAATCTGAGCTTTAGTTGTAGTTTTATTTACATTGTGGGGGGTGTTGATTGTGGTGTTTATTACGTGAATCTGTGGATATGCTCATTTGAAAATTTTGCTGAAAGAAAAAAAAAGACAAGAAAAAGAAAGATAGCAAGAAAAATGAAAAAAAAAATGAGTTTTATTAAAAATCGTCTAGAGAAAATTATGTATTGGGAGTAGGCGGTGCACACACCTATGTTGCAAAAGTCCAAGTCTGGGGGTGTGGTGCACTTGCATTCGATTTTGGTGCGCGGGTAGTTATTTTAAAAGCTCAACTGGGTTTTGCGTTAAGCCATTTTGTTTATCATTGTTTACCTCACCGTAACACAAGCCTCAATTAAAACCTGAAAGTCCTACTGACTCACGCCTTGAACCGATCTAATGTCGTGGGGAGAATGTGACCGGGCAAGCTTATGGTCACCGTCACTGATGGATTTCAGTGGAGTTTGTCCCGCATCCCGATCTTGAGCAATGCTCATCTCAGCGCTTAGTTTACTTTCTCCGTATGCATGACCGAATGATTCACCGTTGTTCACCATTTTGAGTAGTTGTAATATGCTTTTACTCTTTTCGAAATATATAAACTATTTATATATTCAAAAATCTTCTCTACTATTTTTCTCATGCACGTGAGCATGCGACTTCGCATGGTACTCTGTATTGTAATTTTAAGCCATCTACTTTTCTTTCCCCGTTCGCTTAGAATTTGTTTGCTCGGGACGCGCAAACAGGTAAGTCTGGGGGTGTGATGAGTCCCAATTATATACACATTTATGGACTCATCTGGGCCGATTTTCTAGTCTATGCACTACACTTTAGGCATGTTTTCGTTCATATTTGATATTCTATGCTAGGTGCACTTCTTGGCCTGATTTGGTGTGTTTTTATGTTTATTCTCTTTTGATAGCCTTATCGTCTTGTTGAGTGCCACTTTCTGTGGCCTGATTAACATTTCTGTAGGAACAGGAGTCGTGCAGGTGTTCCCGGTACAATTCTGTACAGGAACATTGTGCACGATCACTGGTTCTATTGCGCACGAACACTGGTCGTGCGCCGCTGATCGTGCGCACTTAACCCCATTTTATGAGTTCTGTCTCGACCAATGCGCACGACCACTTAAGATAATGAGCACGACCACTGGTCGTGCGAACATTATATTTTATAAATTTGTTACATTGCAGGCTCCGCCCAGGCAGGCGCACGATCACAGGATTCTAGTGCGCACGACCACTGGTGGTGCGCCACTGATCGTGCGCACTGTTTATTCCAGCGCCTATAAATTGACCTGCTCGCGAATTAGGTCGGGATCGCTCATTTCCAACTCCGCCGGTCTGCCGTTTTTGCCCTTCTCGCTGGTTCTCTGCCCCCTAGGCCTCCTCCATCATCCTTGAGCCCCAAGGAGAGGTTTCTAGCCCAATGATCGCCAACATCAAGGAAGGAGATCGCGTATCGGAGGAGATCAGATCGTGACACGAAGAAGACGGGTCCATTGGAAGGTAGTGACAGCCTTCTCTACCCCGGACACAGTTGAAGACCGAGCTTGCACGCGGATTGACAACCCTGCGATTCCAACCGTGAATCTTCGATGAGGCTTCGGATGTGGTCGATTCCTTCACTCTATTCTTCTTCCTTATGTTGTTGATTGTATAAGCTAGTTTCCTTTATATTATTGATGATGTGTGCTATGAACAGTATTGCTTAATGTTTATTTCATTTATTTGGAATCATATTAGTTCATATGTGCTTATTGAGGTGCGCCCCCATCTAATTTCCATTCCACCATCGTGTTTGGTGCCGCACTAGCAATTGCTAGTGGCGTGCTTGTCGAAGAGGTGCTTACGACCATCACTTTGTTTTCCTACTCGTCCATCCGCCTACCGAAGTGTAGCATCGCGGCCCGTGTAATCCATCCCGCCTAACGAAGAAGCGCGCTCAAGGCCTGCATAGTTCGATTCCGCTAGCCTACTCGTCCATCCGCCCAACGAAGTAGTGCGTTCAAGGCCTACGTAGTCTTCCATCCCGCCGAGCGAAGCTTTGCATAGCGGCATTGCATATGAGTAGTTGTAATATTTTATTTTATTATTCACAAGCCAAATCCCTTTCGTCCGCACTCCACCTATCGCTGGACTTCGATCTCAAGTCCTTCCTCGAAACCTAACTCCACCTTACTGTGTTCCTTGAGACACCGACACTCGGTGATCTTCCCCGTTATTATTACTTGCGCGACCGGTGCAATTGCCGAACATCGCATCAGTCCTCTTGGAGTCCCTGTGAAGAATCAACCTGCACAGGCTCAGACACTGAAGAAGGCGGGTCAGGAAAGAAAAGTGAAGAAAAACATAAATGATCTAAAATCGGGGGAGTGGTCCTAGTCTCACTCCCAAGAAGTTGGAGAAGTAAGATATTGTCGGCATTGTCGACAATGCTGCAAGGCTCAGCAGGATCATCTGTGGCCTCATCCATGATTTGGACTTCCTCCACCAGTGCTGAGGAAAAATCCTCTTCATCCTGGAAAATATCCTCCTCCATAGGAATAGGCACAACACACAAATCACCTGCCTTATCCTGCGAAACATCCTCAATAATGTCGTCAGAGACAAAGGTAGTAGAATGCACAATAGGGGCAGGAATAGTGCTTGGATAAAAGTCAAGCACTGATTCCTCACAAGGAATCGAATCCATGCAAGGTAATATATGCACAGGGGAGATGGGCTCATCCATGTCAGAGCCTAGATCAGCCACAACTCTGATGAGCGAGTCTACATCATTCCCTTCAAAACTTGAAGGTGATACATCAACGTAATCAGAGGTGGAAGGTGTGCTATCAGAGTTAGGAGTCGGGACGATCCGGATATTCAGCTAATCATCTTAGTCCAATTGGCGAAGAAATGCAGCACAATCCTTCGAGGCATGATCCATGCTCCGACAAAACAAGCACTATTTTGCATTTTTCTTCGACTCAAATTGGACCGGAGATGAATGCAAAAAAGGCATGTGTGGAGCGGAAGAGTAACCATAGGACTTACGCGCACCATATGGAGTACCGGACGAAGTCGGTGCTCCATATACTGGGCCTTGAGTGCTAGGGCTATTATCTCCCTTTGGACATCTATCACTAGCATGAGAGATATCTCCACACCAACGACATCGAATATTAAATGCGGCCCACATTGCGTGAAGATAACAAGATTCAAAAGAAAAAATACAATTGTGCAAAACACTACACCTAACAATAAATTACTAAGACAACCTGAAATAAAATAGGAAAAAAGAATAACAAGAGCTGAAATAAAAATAGAGGATGCAATTTATAAATGGAAGAACTTCTATCGTAGGTTCTCCCTCTCCAGAAAACTCACACGACTGTGCTCCCCGGCAACGACGCCAAAAACTTGATGCGCAAATCTAGCACACCGCTATAGGCGGTAGTAAGACTGCGGCATGAAACGGCAGTGTACCGATCGTTCAAGTAATATAAAATGAGGAGTGAATCCCCGAGTATCGAATCTCAAAGGAACACAGTAAGGTGGAGTTATCTATCGAGGGAGGACTTGAGATTGAAGTCCTTTCGAGCGGATGGATTGCAGAAAAGGGGGGGTTTTGGTTTATGGAAAATAAAAGAAAATAACTACAACTACTCCTATGCAATGCCGCTATGCAATGCTTCGCCGGGCAGGATGGAAAACTACGTAGGCCTTGAATGCACTACCTCGCAAGGGCGGATGGACGAGAAGGCTTGCGGATGGAATGGTTGGTGGAGTGGATTTGGTGGCGCACCTCAAATACACATATAAACGAAATACTTTCACAAAAAAGATGAAATAAGAATTAACACAAGTTTATATTGTACATCATCACTAAAATGAGGATTACATTCATATACATCTACGCAAGTAAGATAAAAGGCAAGAGATATGACCAAATCCGGAGGCTTGTTGTAGATTCTCGGTAGGAATCGCCGGGTTGTCAATCCACGTCCTAGCTCGGTCCCAACTATCTTCTGGGGTAGAGGAGGGCTGTCGCTTCCTCCCAATGGACCCGTCTTCTCCGGTAAACTACAATCCGGCCACGTCTGATGCAAAGACTCCAAGATTGGCGATGAAGATGATTGTAGAATCCTCTTCTTGAAGTCTTGGATGATGGAGCTGTCCGAGAGGATACTCCGGCTCAATATTTGAGCCAAGAATATGTCCGGAGCACCTCCAAATGGTGGGCGGTGATGGAACAACGGACTGGAATGGAGTGGGAACCCTTAGGCGCAGGAAAGAAGATGGATCGGGCGAACTGCAAATTAGGTCGAGAGCTGCAGCTTTTATAGAAACAGTCAGAAATTTGGTCACGCACGGTCGAACGCACGTCGTGCGTGAACCATGCGATATTAATCGAGAAACAAAGGCCAGGAAGACGAAGCAGGCGCGCCCATGTGCTTTACTCAAGCACGGTCGAAGCCGACCGTGCGTAAAAACGCATGGGCTAATTCAGAAGGCTCGAAATCCGGCAAACAACAAGAGGTCGGGCATTTTGTTCGCGCACGGTTGAGGCCAACCGTGCGTGAAGAAAATGCACGAGCGGGGCAGATCACCATATTGACCAGCCGATCATAGCGCATGACCGCAGCCGACCGTGAGTCAAGTAAATGCACGACCGTGCGATTCATACAAGATGAATTCTGGGCAATATGAACGATCTGCCCAGCTGCACAACAATTCTAAACGCTGGGAACACACCTCCAGCACAAGTATAAAAGCATAAAAAGAATGGGGAGCACATTGTGCTTGCACCCAACAATAAAGCGCGCAATTGCACACCACAACGGGTCTAAACGAGCACTTAAAGTGAAAGCTCGAACAAGTAAAATATAAGCAATTAAGAACTGAAATTGATGTGCAAAAGCAGGAAAACTAGCCCAGATGAGTCCATAAAATTGTATAAAAATGGGACTCATCAGCCATCACATAGGGTGTCCTAGATACCGGCCTCGCTCCTGGCACTAATTAAATTTGGAAATTCTTTTCCTTGTGTGGCGGTAACCCGGGTAGTTTTTCTAGAAATACGTCAGGAAAGTTTAGAACTAAGGGGATATCGGTTAAGGAACATTCTTCCTCCTTCATCTCGAAGCAAACCATGTAGACTTCGTCTCCCTATAAATGGGACTTGACAGCCTGAGTAGGTGAAATTAAATGACGAGAAGCAGGTCTAATACCTTCAATGGTTACTTCGGAGTCCTCATGCCTTAGGACAATTTTCTTCGTCGGGCAGTCAATCTTGGCATGGTTCCAATTTAGCCAGTTCATGCCCAAGATCAGGTCGTAATCTTTTATCTTCAATAGTGTCGTCAGTGCTTCAAACAACTTCCCTTCGATCTCTATGTTCATGTTGCACTTGGCGCACGTTACTATCTCCAATCCGTCTGGAAGTCGCACCTTCCTTTTGATGCCCTCAAAGTGCTGCACGTGATCTAGGTCGTGTATGAATTCCTCTGAGATGAATGAGTGTGAGACACCCATATCGAATAGGGTATATACGGGCTTGTCTTTAATTAGTACTATACCTGGGTGATTTTGTTGTTTGGTTCATAATTATAGTAAACTAAGGACTTACGAGGTACTAAGTAAAATTAAGGGAAACAAAACATTAAAGTACCTGTAATCACTTCTTCAGGGTTTTTGGGTTCTGCCAGATCCAATGCATACATTTGTTCTAGCTCCCAGCCTCTACCGTGAGGACCTCGGCCCCGACCTCATCTTCGGCCTAGGCCCCGCTGTGCTGGAGGAGCTGCTGGAGGTGGAGGTGCAAATGGAACCTTTTGAGGATAGTGGATGCGGGTGTGGCCTAGTTGGTGACATTGGAAGCACACTTGTGGGGGTGCTCCTCCACCTTGCCTAGGTGGCTCTCTGATCTGCAGCGATTAAGGAGCCTGCACTACCGGAGGCATCTGCTCCTGCCTGAAGTCGAGATGGGGTCGTCCCCTACCCCTCCTATGCTGCACAAATCTCCCCCTTTGCTGATTTCCCCTGCTGCCCGGCCCTGCGTCTTCCGCTGGCCTTTTTCCTCTGCCTTTCACCATCAGTTTATCTACTTACAGCCTCCTCGCTGCTTCGATGATCTGGGATAATTCAGAATCTTCTACATACTACAAGGCATGCCTGAGGTCATCTTAGAAGCCCTTGAAAAATCTCTTGGCGTATCCAGAGTTATTCATCTGTTGGGTCGTGGCGAAGTGGGCTAAGTGCGAGAACTCCCACTGATATTCCAGTACTGATAGGATTCCCTTCTTGAAGTGCAGGAACTGTTCCTCCAATTCGCCTCTGGCTATTTGTGGCACGAAGTGCTCCAACAGTTCCTCCCTGAACTCTTCCCACGTAATATCGGCATACTCTAAGCCGACAAAGGTGGTGTCTAGGGCTGACTTCCACAACCGCTTGGCATGAGACTTCAGAGCGGAGGTAGCCAATGACACTTCCACATCAATTGGACAATGAATCCCGGCCTGCATCTCCTAGATTGCATCCAACCACTCCTCTGTCTGTACTACCGACTTGGTCCCCGCATAAGATGGTGGGGAGAGGCCTCGGAAGAAACTCAACCAGCTTTCCCCTGGGTTGGGGGCCTGGACCGGAGCCTGCTGTTGGTAAAAGGCCTGCAGGATAGCAGCCAGTGACTATCCTAGATCCGTCTGTTGGAATTGGGTGGGAGCCGGTTGGGGAGGGACTGCATCCTGTACGGGAGGAACTTCATCTTGCACAGGAGGAACCATGTGTTTGCACGAGGGGACTATGTTCTGAATGGGGGAATCATCGCCTAGGTGGGGACGTTCACCGGAGGCTATATAAGAAAAGGGTTTGATTAGAAGGGTTGGCCTAAACATCTCATTTTGATGGACAATTAACGTGATTTTTTCCAATGGCCACACCATTGCTTCCGCTGCTAGTTTGTCCTCAAACTAAGCTCGAGCGGGGTTGCCAGGGTTGTGGACACCTTACTTTGGATCAAAGTTGGCTGAGCAGATACCAGTTTGTAAAACCCTCCTTTTTTGCATTCTTTCCCAGGTCTTACCGCCCAGAACTGCCATCTTGCGGTGGCACCATTACTCCAAATGGTCACCTCCACAATACGCTGATCCTGCCGGCTAATCATCTTATCTAGGCCAACCACTTGTCAAAGGATATAAGATATTTACAGAAATACCTGTCCACTACAATCACATGATAATATTAAATGCTTGTCCATAATGAGATAAACTATGACTGAAAAATAGAGTACTAATCAGGGTGCGGAAAAAAAAGATAAGCTAAAGTACAACAAGTGCTTAAGCCTTATCTATTTGATTCTTCTTTGCCTCTCTCCTAGCAAAAATATAGCACTGCAGTCACTGACACGGACTAACACCTTCGCGAATATATAACTCCTTGCTCTGCTCAGGATAGATGTGAAGAATGGGTAGCGGACAAGGTTTGCTCACTGGTGCTCTCCCAGCAGCAGCAGCAGAAAGTCCGAGTCCTGGTCTAGCCACCATGTTACGTACCTCCATCTGGTTGAGGGCCTACTCTTCTTGGTGCTCCGGCAATAATATGGTACACCGACCGTTTGTCTATAAGACTCAGCATGTTCCTTACCGCCTCCACCCGCGACTCGTAGGCACCGTGCGGGAGGAGGAAGCGGAGGACAACAAAGGGTAACCGAAAATCAAGCAGGTGACAGGAACCTAACTATCATATAAATATGTATACAACAAGCACCTTTCTCTAAACATGTTCATGAGTATATACAAGAACAACAATATGTAAGAGCAGTTTAAAAAAAAAAGTAAAACATCCAGAATATACAAAAGGCAACATCATATAAAAGAGCAACTATGAAAGTAACCTTAACTTATATGCGTACAAACAAAGCACATAAGATAAGGGATCTAGCACTAAGGTAAACTCAACGTATAAAAGAGCTCATACTAATTTATACGATGAGGTCTCTGTTTTATGCAAGGATGCTATGATATGATGTGCAATGCAATGATGCAACTCACCCACCCGACTCTGTACGTACAGACCTTTTTGTAGTTCCCTCTGTTCGAGTGTGTCAACTCAGGTACCCAGTTGAGGCAAACAGGGCAGTGGACCGGGTTATCAACTTATATGCTTATGCCAAGCATCTCTCAGCCTAGACCTTACGTACGCCCCTTAGAACACACATGGTATCTGCGTACTATCTGGTAAGCACCACCTCTATCCCGCTTTTCGAGTCTCCGCTTAGGTACACCGCGTTGAGGCAAACAGGGGCAGTGGATCAGGTCCTCCACTCCTAGGCCAGTATGACACCTCCCCGCCTATACCTTGTTGGAACATGGCTTTTTGCATCCCTATAATTTGAGAATAACAAATCCTACTTGTATTTGATCTTGTTTTCCATTGTGTTTTTAGCATGCAGGTTTGGACAGATATACAACCAGGTTGCTGCAATACTGGTCTAGCACTATCCACAAGCAGAAGGAGTGAAAGTTGTCTAACGCCGGGCATTAGGTCTTATCGCTGTGCGTCAGCGATCGACCGGATGGTCTGCCAATCGACGGGATTGGATGTCGATCGACGGGATGGCTTGCCGACTGAATAAAAAGAGAAAGAAACTCAATGCCAGGTGTTAGTACTTAACGTCAGCGTTATTAATCGATGATTATGGCAAGGAGGAAGCAGCTGTGATTGAAGTAGGAACTATAGGAAGGATTTGCCCAACGCCTGCGTTAGCCTTAACGCCGATATTAGTATTGCCTAAAATAAAACAATTCCTAAATTGCAAAATCTCCTTCCTCTTCTGAAGATCCGTGCCATCAATATGTTGTTATACATGGTCAACACACGGCGTTAGCTCAAAGTTTATAAATTGGATGATTTTGACGTCTCTGACTACTGATTGATTTGAGCCTTACTCTAGCACTCCGAAAACTCAATCAGAGCCGTATTTTCCAGAACATCATCTCCCGCACATATTCGAGCAAAGAATTCAAGGAGAATCGTATCAATGCTTTCTCAACGCGAAGAACGCGCGCTTCGACTTCAAGAACATTCAGCGGCCTTCGCCATCTCCAGAATTCTTCATAGGGAGTTTTTAGTTTAGTGTTCAAATATTTACTTGTAACCTTTTTATTATTTGCTTGGAAGTAAATTCGCCTCGTGTTGGCGACTAGGTCTGGGTAGGACTTAGGGGGCAATTCACCTTGTGTTGGCGACTAGGTCTAGGGAGTAGATCTAGGGGGTGCTCGAGGCCTTTTCTGGGTATAGGAAGGCTAGAGCGGCTTGAGGCCGGATCTGGGAAAGATTGGCTAAAGCCAACAGTTTCTTGGTGAGAAGAGGCGATATAGAAAACAAAAAGAAGATTTCATATTTCGCATTCGATTTCTAGTGTCATAGAAATCACATATTTTGTAATCATAAATCATAATAAAAATCATGTTCTTTTTTGTTTGTTTTAAATTGATTCACTCCTCTTTATTTTTGATTTAATTTGTTTTAATGAAAAACACCAAAAGTTTTATATTAATTAATCAAGTTTTAAAAACCCTTATTCACCTCCCCCACCCCCTTTAAGGGTGCCTCACGATCCAATAAGTGGTATCAGAGCGAGGTTATTCCAAAACGGTCTAACAACTGGGAATAATGGCGTCTCTTGATCATGATCTCGCTTCTACTTGTGGGGAAAACTTTAATATAAATGAAAAACTATTATCACCACCTTTATTTATGGGCAAAAATTATAAGGAGTGGAAAATATTAGTGGAAAAATTTCCTAAAGCTTTAGATGAAGAAATTTGGAATATTACTATTGAAAAGCCACCCAGCGTACTAAGTAGAAACGAAATTGTTTTAAATGCAAAATCTATAAATAGTCTATTTTGTGCGTTAGATCAAAATGTTTTCAAACTAATTTATAATTTGCCTACCGCATATGAAATTTGGAACCTTCTTGAAAGGTCTTATGATTCTCCTTCTATAGGTATGGAACAAACGCAAGTCTTGGAGAACGTACAAGTTTACATGGATGCTCAAGAAAACTCCTCACATAATGGATCCGTGGAATGCACTTCACGCGGATGGGATGATGGAAACTCCTGTTTGGATGTGGAAGATGAAGAAGAGAAAAGAACTATATGTTCAAATATCGCATCATCCACAAACGCTGTAAGGAAATCAAAATCTCTTATTGTGTGTAACTCTATTTCTACATTACAATTGCTAAATATTACAAAGGGCAAAATTAAGAAATTAAAAAATGCTAATTGCAAATTGAGCTTAGAAAATAAAGATTTAAAGGCAAAATTTTATGGAGTCAATTTCTAAGTTATCTAGTGATGCAGGCTACGCTCTCCGACACGATCGCTACGAAAACCCACGCGCTCCCTCTCAACGCTCACAAATTTTATGCTCGTACAAAATTACTCGCGCGTACACATAATGCAATATTTATAAATTAGATGTTAACGTATGGGTAGTCACACCACTAGAGGTTGAATAGATGGCTATAGGACAATATTCTTCCCGACTAAAAGGACCCACCCGGTCTAAACGAGCTTAAGTTGTACCAAAAGAGATCCACCAAAAATTACGATTCAAAAAGGTAGATCTCTCCCAACAAAAAGTCGAGGTTCGCCAATCTTCTTCGAAAATGAAAAGAAATAAGAAGATCACACAAATCGATTAAAGAAAATCACGATTATCCAAGTGATTCGAAGATCACGCCAAAATTACCACCATAAGAAATTAACAAGAGGGAAATCTCACGAGTAGAAATTTCGTACCCTGCTTGAGATGGGATTATCCTCAAGCATGCACTCGCCTGAATCGTTCTTCAACGGATCCACAAGAGACACGTCGTTTGGAGAGGAACTCGTTCGCCATATTCGCTTCACGCTGAATCCAAGATCTACACGAACTAACACCGAGCACCTTGAAGAAATCTTCAAAGAGGAAGCTTTTAGGTTGGCCGAATTCTTTGAAGGAGAAAGGATAGGTGATCCTTCGTGTTGCAAGCAAGAGAGAAAGAGAGAGGGATGTGAGAAAGCGTCGTAGAGGAGAATGAAATTAAAAGGAAGAGAGGGAGGGAGTGGGGCCGAAATTTTGGAGAGGGAAGAGAGAGGGGCAGCTAGGAGGAGAGAAATCCAATAGAGAAGATTAGGGTTTGATTTTCTTTGCTTTATCATTCATTAATAATAAATCTAATACAAGATGGTCTTTTATAGGCTAGCGAACAAACATGGCTAAACGCAGTCCGAAATTAAAATCAAACATGAGCATGGCTAAACGCAGTCCAAAATTAAAATAAAACATGGACATAAACAAAGTCCAAAATAAAAGACAAAGCTAGATAATATTGTAATTAATAATTATAATAAAATAATTATAATTATTAATTATTAATCTTGCGCCGCGAACGAAGGTTGTAACGACGATGGTGTTCGTCATGACGGTGCGGCGATGGCATTCTTCAAAATGGTTGTCGCGACGATGGCGTACACCATGATTGTTGTTGCGGCATCGTCCATCCGAGTCTTCAAATGTAGTGTTGCGGCAGCGATCAAAATAATATGTCGAGTCGGCATCATCAAGGAACTGGTCACGAACATATGGCAGGGCGTCGTGACCATCAATCCTCCACCACTCAAAATGGTTGTCGCGACGATGGCGTACACCATGATTGTTGTTGCGGCATCGTCCATCCGAGTCTTCAAATGTAGTGTTGCGGCAGCGATCAAAATAATATGTCGAGTCGGCATCATCAAGGAACTGGTCACAAACATATGGCAGAGCATCGTCGCCATCAATCCTCCACCACTCAAAATCACTCATCACCGATGAGTGAGACATCTAAAAACACCTGTCAGTTATTGGTGTAGATCTCGTAGCCCTCCGTGCCGCAAGGCAAACATAAGATCGGAGCCGTGGTAAGCTGCCACTTCAACTCCTCGAAAGCCTGCGCACACGAGGGCGTCCAAATAAACTCCTGCATCTTCCGTGTCAGCGTCGTAAGAGGCAGTGCGATCCGTGAGAAGTTCTCCGTGAAGCGTCTGTAATAGCCGGCCAGCCCGATAAAGCTACGGACCTCCGCCACAGAAGAAAGAACAGGCCACTCCCTGATGGCCGCAACCTTCACCGGATCTACGGCCACACCCCCTCCACTAACCACATGGCCTAAGAACGCCACGGAAGGTAGCCAGAACTCGCACTTTGAGAACTTGGCATACAGCTGGTTCCTCCTCAGAACCTCCAAGACTACTCGCAGGTGATCACCGTGCTCCTCCTCGGACTGAAAGTAGACCAGTATGTCGTCAGGGAAGACGATCACAAACCGGTCGAGGTACTCTCGGAAAGTCCGGTGCATCAAGTCCATAAACACCGGAGGCGCATTAGACAGCCCGAACGGCATCACAGTGAACTCATACTGCCCGTACCTTGTACTGAAGGCAGTCTTCGGGATGTCGCACTCCCTGATCCGCACCTGATAATAGCCGGACTTCAAGTCCAGCTTCGAGTATACAGTCGAACCAACGAGCTGGTCGAACAAGTCGTCTATCCTCGGAAGAGGATACTTGTTCTTCTCGGTCAGCTTGTTCAGCTCCCGATAATCGATGCAAAGCCGCAGGCTACCGTCCTTCCTTTTGACAAAGAGGACTGGTGCACTCCAAGGTGAGGAACTCGGACACACGTAGCCCTGCTCAAGCAGCTCCTGCAACTGCAGCTTCAACTCCGTCAACTCCTTTGGAGCCATACGATACGGCGAGCGGGCCACAGGCTTAGCGCATGGCACCAACTCAATCGTGAAATCTATCTCCCGCTGCGGTGGAGCACCAGGGAGATCGCTCGGGAACACATCGGGGAACTCTGAAACTACCGGAACATCCACTAGGCTGGGCCTCGGCGTTGAGGCCTCCACTAGAGCAAAGAATAACTCTGCTCCCTCTCGCACTGCCTTGGACACCTGGAGAGCAGACATCAGCATCTTGCTCGATCCACGCATGCCCGCAAAGACCATCTTACGATCGACACGCTGCCCAAACCTCACCTCCTTGGTGGTGCAATCGATGCACGCACGCTGTTCCGACAGCCTGTCCATGCCGAAGATTACATCGAACTCAACCAGGGGGAGTAACGATGCTTTCAGGTCGTACTCCTGGCTTCCAACTACAACCTTCACGCAGCAACTCCTCTCCACACGCATCGAATATCCATTCGGCAGTAGGACCTCCAGTCCATCTGCAGAAGCAATCGACGACGCACCAATACGTTGGATGAAGTCCGACGATAAGAAGGAGTGTGAAGCTCCAGTATCGAAAAGCGCTCTCGCAGGAACGCCTAAAACATTTACAAAGCCTACGCCGCCAAACAAGGTTAGCATGAACACTAAAATAGGTATATAAAATAGTAAGGACTGTATCTTAAATTATACCTGTCACGACGTCCTTGGCTTTGATAGCCTCCTGCTGACCAAGACTGAAGACTCTGTGCTGCGGGGGAGCCATACGGGAGGCAGTGGACTCAGCCGCCTTCCCCTTCTCAGAATAAGATGGCCCAGTCTTCTTCTCTGACCATGGAAGCCCACTGCGGCAATCCCGAGAAAAATGGCCAGGCTTGCCATAAGTAAAACAGATAAGAGGGCCACGTCCAGACGACGCGCCCGAAGTAGAGGGAGCTGGCCCAGATAATCGAGCCTTCTTCCAGCGATTCAACCTCCGCAACTTCGCCGCACTCGGCGCCTTGCCCTCCGGCACTGCCTCGACCACAACCACCTTGCCCTTCTCCCTGAGCATGTTGTTGGAACCTCAGGGTTTGATTTGAGTTAGGATCCACCCTTAATGTCTAAAGTTTTTATAAATCTTATAACTTAGATTAAATCAGATTAAGTTAATAGGCTGAAAAGAAATATTCAATAATATAAATAATATATATATAAATAATATACTAAGAATATATATATAATTATAATGCTGAAATATATATATATATATATTAATAAGCAGAAGAAATGAAAAAGAAATGAAAATATCATTTGTTCTCTGCGTTCGACATTTGTTGAACGGCGTTCGACGAATGTTGAACGGCGCTCGACAAATTTCTTCCAGCAGCTCAGCGGTCGACATTTGACTAGTGACGTTCGACAAATGTTGAACGGCGTTCGACATTTGTCGAGCGGCGTTCGTCGAATTTTCAGCAGATATTCAAAATGATGAATATATTGCTCAGCTTGACTAAATTATTATATATATGCTGTCAGATTTATTAAAGTAATATTTTATTATTTCTATCTATATTTTGCTATATATATATTGCTGCCTTAACAAAACAGTCATTGGAGCAGTAATTAATATAGCCGTTGCAGCAAGCCAAAGATGGCAAATTTGTCTGCTCGAGGATCTGGGAAATAAAAGGATATATTTATTATATTCCTATCTTGTCGGCAAGAATTAAAATCAGCCACAAGATCTTCATATCAAATATATATAGAGAAGAGCAGAGAAAAAGAAGAAGAACATATACAGAACAAAAATTAGTATTGTTGTACAGGAAAAGAAAGGAAAAAAAAACAGAGGAGCAAAAAGAAGGTCATATCAGATATATTTATATCTTCTTTTTGCCTAACTTGTTCTTTGCAGATCATATACCCTGAGACACCAATCAAGATCATTTGCTCAGGGATCTAAAACTGCAAGAAGAAGAACAGAGGATTTGCAACCAAGAGAAGAAGCCTCCACAAGCTGTCATCAAACTAAATCAGACAGGGGGAGCCTTCTTCATCATCATCATCATCAAGATCCAAACACAACTACCAATTAGGATCTTCATCAAGAGTCTTCTCAGCAAAAAGAGAAGAACAATATATTTTTTCCCTTTCTCCTTCTCACCTTGTACAGGGTTATAACTCCCTTCAAAAGTTAATTCCCGGTGACAGGGCACCTTAGCAAAAACCTGTAGTTTGGTTAGAGCACCTTATCAACAGCTCAACTGGTGTGTGGACACCTTATCAAAAACACCTGGTGAGAGGGCACCTTATCAACAACCTCCTAGTGGATTCCTACCAGTGGGTAGAAGAGTAGATGTACCCAGTTGAGGGGAACTACTATACATCTTGTGTCATCTGGATGTTTGTTTTGTTTTTTATGCACTCTCACTGTTTGTGTCAATTACTCTTTCATCAAACACATAAATATACATATCATTCATTTTAAAACCAAAACTTAATCAAGATCTTTTAATAAAGTAAATAAGAACTAAAACACTCCACTTTCAATTGGTATCAATGCAGGTTGCGGGTTCGAGACCGGGGGGGGGGGGGGGGGGGGGGGCGCTAATAATTCCTGAAATTCTCTCTACCTGTGTGGGTCCCGGTGGGTCAGGCGGCCGCAGCCATGTGTCAAGCCACCTCTGAGCTTGCGGGCCATGTGGAGCACCTCTGAATTGCGGGTCGTGCTGGACGCTGGGAGGGGGGGATTGTTGGGTCCAGCGTCTCCTCACTTGACCCGTAGCCCCCTTCCATTGATATAAAGATTAAGTTGCGCCTTCACCAACAGTCCGGGCTTTTGGTGTAGTTGGTTGCGCTAGGTCCTCTCAATTGGTATCAGAGGAGAAGATTTTTTTACGGGCTAACACCTGAAATCTCAAAGATCTCCTTAGTTCTTATTTTTCTTTACAAAAAAAAAAGGTCTGTCTAAATAAGATTTAGGAAATCAGAAACTGTCAGTTATAAAAGAAAAATAAATAATCTCTAAACCCTTAAGCAACTCAAAACTTTTATGCTTAGGGATCCCAACTCAAATAGGGGGAGATTGTTGGAACCTCAGGGTTTCATTTGAGTTAGGATCCACCCTTAATGTCTAAAGTTTTTATAAATCTTATAACTTAGATTAAATCAGATTAAGTTAATAGGCTGAAAAGAAATATTCAATAATATAAATAATACATATATAAATAATATATATATATAATATACTAAGAATATATATATATAATTATAATGCTGAAATATATATATATTTATTAATAAGCAGAAGAAATGAAAAAGAAATGAAAATATCATTTGTTCTCTGCGTTCGACATTGATTGAACGGCGTTCGACGAATGTTGAACGGCGCTCGACAAATTTCTTCCAGCAGCTCAGCGGTCGACATTTGACTAGTGGCGTTCGACAAATGTTGAACTGCGTTCGACATTTGTCGAGCGGCGTTCGTCGAATTTTCAGCAGATATTCAAAATGATGAATATATTGCTCAGCTTGACTAAATTATTATATATATGCTGTCAGATTTATTAAAGTAATATTTTATTATTTCTATCTATATTTTGCTATATATATATTGCTGCCTTAACAAAACAGCCGTTGGAGTAGTAATTAATATAGCCGTTGCAACAAGCCAAAGATGGCAAATTTGTCTGCTCGAGGATCTGGGAAATAATAGGATATATTTATTATATTCCTATCTTGTCGGCAAGAATTAAAATCAGCCACAAGATCTCCATATCAAATATATATAGAGAAGAGCAGAGAAAAAGAAGAAGAACATTTACAGAACAAATATTAGTATTGTTGTACAGGAAAAGAAAGAAAAAAAAAACACAGGAGCAAAAAGAAGGTCAGATCAAATATATTTATATCTTCTTTTTGCCTAACTTGTTCTTTGCAGATCATATACCCTGAGACACCAATCAAGATCATTTGCTTAGGGATCTAAAACTGCAAGAAGAAGAACAGAGGATTTGCAACCAAGAGAAGAAGCCTCCACAAGCTGTCATCAAACTAAATCAGACAGGGGGAGCCTTCTTCATCATCATCATCAAGATCCAAACACAACTACCAATTAGGATCTTCATCAAGAGTCTTCTCAGCAAAAAGAGAAGAACATATAACAGAAGGTCCGGCCGGGGCCCCACGCCATATACTACAAAACAAACAGGAACGTCACTTAATTGAAATATCGAACGACTCTAAACAACGAACCTAACTCAGAGCATTCTATGCGGAAGCAAAAGAGAGAGATAAGATATATAAAACACAAAACCCGGACCCGGGTATGTCCACTTCTATTACTTGGAATGAAATGTTTTATACAACAAAATTTAGGCACAACAACCTTACAAATTACCGACATCAGCGCGCATGCCGGCCATACATGAAAATAAGAGAACATTAAAAGGGCATTCAAGGGCCGCAGCAGCGCAGGGGCTTCAGCCCGCTATGAGCCCGCTATGTTCCCGCTCGGTCCAGCACCTGTACAACAAGCCCACCAAAAACGGTGGCAAAACAGGGCAACGGTCAGCAACGGCTGACCAAATTATAACGACCCCACCCCTTCGAGGGGTGGCAGTTTCCCGTCCCTGCAAGAGCATCACAACATATATATAACAGAATGAAGCGGCTGACACGGACCGCAACAATTTATACATATGAATCAATCACAAACGTGGGAATGGCCTTCACGTCTCCTGCTCTCAGGCACTCTTTGATGTACTCCGCCTTCCACCACCATCCACTCTTGATGGCTTTGCCCTTCGAGGCTAAAGTCGGTGGCCCGAATACCAGTGCTCTCCCGTGCTTTAATTGTGAACATCCCGTAGTCCGAAGACTCTTTCCCATCGCTTCCCGACATGCTGTACGAGACTTACTAATCAGGTGCTGCAATGGTGCGGTTTCAGGTTCGCCAAATGCCCGTTGTTTACAGCTCTCGTTGTACAACATGAAAAGCGGGTATGACATCTCCTCAGCGCAGGTATTCTCAATTAGCCGGCTCTACGGGCCGCTAAGTCATCCACCAGGACACCCTCACAGGTCGGGCACACAGGCCTCAGGTCCTCTCAACAGGTGGGCACAACAACATCACCAGAACTCAGTCTGGGAGCTGTCGCCAGCATTAACGCTAACACCTGGCGATAGCGCACAGAAACCCCATTTTGGCTTCTAGCTGTGGGTGCTTCCCGGGGTACACCCCCAGGCATTGCTGCACATGCAGTAGCACTCCCTCTGCCTTAGAACGCACAAAATCACCAGAACCAAGTCTGGGAGCTACAGCCCGGCAATAACGCTGGCGCCTGCGGTAGTGAACAGAAACTCCATTTCTGCTTCTAACTTCGGGTGCTTCCCGGGGCACACCCCCAGGCGTTGCTGCGCATGCAGTAGCACCCTCTAGACCTACGAAGCAGGATATCAACACTGAGTTTTCCCCGGCACGCATGATATCAAAAAGCATCACCAATCCGGATGAACCATCTCGGATGGGCTTCACACTGTGCGCCTACGTCCATTCCACGCATGGACTCTACATGTATGCAAGATCTGACGGGGAAAACAAGAATCCACCCGTCGGAGGTCACGACCTCACTCTTTTGGGTAGGGACCTCAAAGATGCACGGAAATGGACTAACACATGTCCAGAAGAGGGTGGAAAGGATCGTTACCCTTAGACGTCGCTTCGAGGCCATAGCTTGATTTTTGGCACGGATGGAAAGGAGCGTATAGCCCTTCTCTACGCGTAGCCACCAACGCCTTCGACTTCGGAGTAGTAGAGCTCCTCCAAATATGAGGTCTAGACTAGGGTTTACTATTGAGCTTCTTCTCCAAATCTCTCTCTCTCACTTAGGAATAAAACCCTTAGTGGAACAATGAAATCAAGAGGGTTTCGGCCACCCTATGCCAGCTCCCGAGCCAAGTCCGTCCAAAACCGACCCAAAAGTCCATTGGCCATCAATGCCCACGATTTCAAATCACGGATCTGTATCGCGCGCTAGCGCTAGCTTCCGTCTCGACGCTAGCGACTGTCGACGCTTAAGGCTTCCATCTCGATGCTAGCAACTGTCGAGATGGCTAGCGCCAGGCGGTAGCACTACTGCCTGCGCTAGCTCCCAGCAGCCCAAAACTGCTTTGAAGTTTTGGGGTCTTACAATGGCACAAGTGGTCAACACATCAAGCAGCCAAGTCAAGTACCGCATTGACAAGGCAAAGGAATAGATTTTGGATGATGTGGAAAGCTCTCTTCACACTCTCTCCCAATCCATAATAGATCAACAATCTAAAATAGAGAAGAAGATAATGGAAAGTGGCAAAGAGGGGGAGGAGAAGGTTACCAATCTACATTCCAAGATGAAGGGTGCTCACATCAAGCTGTATAACAACATGGAGTCTGCCCACAAGCTGAAACTCTCCAATCAAGCAGAAGCCAGCAAGCAAGTGGTGGAAGTGGTCAACAATGCTTCCAATGCTATTCAAGAAAATATCCTAACCATGGTCAAAAAGGTTACTGATAATCAGTGGGACTCAAGCTTAAAAGTGCTGCAAGGAACAAGAATTGCTTTGAATCTTCCAATCTTGAACCCTAGCAGAAATGAAGACTTTGACTTCCAAAGTCAATCAAATCTGATTGCTGATGAGAGAGCAGCAAAGAGGAGAAGGGCAGAGGGCATTCAAACTGCTGAAGAATATATGACCTAGAAAAGAATGGAAAGATTAGAGGATCCACTCCATGAAGATGATAATCTGGAGTTGGACACAATTGTTGTCAATACTTGGGTGAGCCATGAAAATCAAATGAAGGACATTGACCATGTCTACTCAGCTGCTGAATGGATTAAGCACCTTGAGAGGGAATCCTTAAGGGAAAGGATTCTCAAAGAAAACTTGGTAAGAAGGGAAACTCCTGTAAGGATTCCCACAAGATATCTTCCAAAGCCTCTTCTATACTTCAAAGTAAAGGAGAAGATCAAGGCTACTGCTGAAGCTAGGAAGAGGAAGTCCAAAGATGGAGAATGCTCTTCCTAGGGTCCATCTAAGAAGACCATGCCTTGAAATATTTTTTTTAATCATCAGTTGTATTGTTTGAAATATCTGCAGTGAACATTTAAATTGGAATGATATTTCATCTTTTGATCATAATGTTGTGTTTGTTACTATTGCTATATATACTCTGTACCTTTATCTTTAGTATTCAGGAGCTAGAATGGGATGTTCAATTTGAACAGGTTCAGTTATTACGAAAATTGCTCTCCAATTAAGGGGGAGCAAATTCCCTGCTCAGGTTGAGGGGGAGATGGCAAATGCCAAGATTGTATAGGTTGACCTATAAGTTAATCCAAAGGGATTTATAGATGTTGCCTCCCAATCCCTAATGGGATAAATAGTTGAAGAAACTAGAAAGGGTGAGAAAGAGCCATTGCTAAGTAAGAACCTATGCTTAGGATATTAGCAAGAGGGAGATAGGGCCTATGCTACACATATCATTTTTCTGTGATATGATTTTTGTTATTAATGTACCTTAGCATTGGGGATGTTCTGCCTTCTTCAAATAGGGGGAGATTGTTGGGTATATTTCCCTCAATAGTACCTTGATTTGAAGAGGCATCACTCTCAATGCTAAGGACATATTGTATTTGATGAGCTTATACTTGTGTAAGATATACATGTGCAGGTGACTCAAAAGGAAGGGCCAAACATGCCCTTAGATGTGGAGAAATCATCTTCCAAAAGATGAAGTTTTGTCTCAGCCGAACCGCTGAGACGAGGGGGGCAAAACCGCTGAGACGAGGAGCCGTCTCAGCGTATCCGCTGAGAAGAAGGTGCCTCCGCTGAGAAGTTCATTATACGCTGAGAATCAGCGTGGTCGTCGAACTGGGCTCGCCATTCGTCGAATGCTGAACGTCGTTCGTCGACCGCTGAGACGAGATCAAAGCTGAAGCCGCTGAGAAGACACACTAGACAAGATCGTCGAACGCTGAACGCCGTTCGACAAACGCTGAGACGAGGAGCCATCTCAGCGGATCCGCTGAGAAGACACACAAAGCAAGTTTGTCGAGCAGTGAGCTGGCAAGATTGTCGATCGTAGGGGACAACTGGTTTGTCGGACGTAGAGTGTTCCACGTTCGTCAAGCGTAGTCCTTCTCTACGGAAAAGTAGGGCGGCGGGATCTGCGGCTAGGAATAGTTGCAGGATAGCTGTGTGGGGTCCACCAGCTTCTCCCATACCTCTCAGCAGATCAGCTAAGAGCCGTTGAAGATCAGAGATGTATAAAAGGAAGTGTTAGGGCACATTTGAAACCACTCCCCCGATCATCTGTTGTGTGAAGAACAGAGTTACATTGATGGCTGAAGCTCTCGTCTTCTTCCTCCTGCTCACTGAACAAGAAGAAGAAGATAACAGAGAAAGAAAGTGAGCTCCTTTGCAAGAAGGAGCAAGGTGATCTTCCATCACTCTGTCGAAGAGGAAGATCAAGTTAGTTGCTGTAATCAACATCTTCAGCAACAGGAAGCACAGTTAGTGCAGGATCTACAGGAGAGTACCTCTACTATAGAATAAATTTCTAAATCATTTATCTGTAGGGCATCTTGCCTGAGCTGTAAGACCATTTGGTCTGAGTTTGTAGGAACCTGAGGGTTTTGAGCTGTAGGGCTGAAGGCCTGAGTGTAGGATCTGTAGCAGATCTGAGGTAGGGCTTAACAGCCTGAGGTAGGACCAGGAGCTGGTCTGAGCTGTAGGAGGAGGAGTCCTCTGAGTGGTAGGACCTGGGAGAGGTCTGAGTTGTAGGACATTATTATTTGAGCTGAAGGAGGTGTAATCCTCAGAGTTTGTAGGGTAGCTGTGCCTAAGGTAGATGCTGGTGATAGCTCTGAGTTGTAGGGACTTGTGTGATGAGGTAGGATCATTCTTGATCTGAGAAGTTCTGAGGAACTTGTGTTGTAAGCTCTTTGAGCCGAGTTTGGAGAAGTTGACCCTATCTAACACACTGTTAGAACGGTGGAGAGGGAAAGTGGACTACCCATAAACACACTGTCTTTGGGGAACCACTATAAATTATTGTGTGCTTTCTGTGTTTGCTGATTTGCTTGAACCAACTCTAAAAACAGCTAAAGCTAATCAAGTAAAATTTAAAAGACCTATTCCCCTCCCCCTCTAGGTGACTTAGACTACAAACCTTATATTCTTTCACCGAGCACTCGCCCTGTGGGGGGGGGGGGGGAGTGCGACCCGCAGGACTTCCAGGATTGACTTCCTGAACTCCTCGAAGTCACCTTTCTTCACGCACTCGCCGACAGGGGTGAGTCCCCCAGTTCATTGCATCCAGCCATGAGACTTGCCCAGAGCTTTCCGAACTAGCTGCTTCCACGCTCACCGCACCATAATGTTGAAACCAGAGAACTGGTCTCGACGTTCGCAAGGGGGATGCAGATAACCTTTACTTGACCCGAGCTAGAACCCTTGACCAGTTGCCAAGAGCCGAAAGACTTTCCCTTGAAGAACACCTAAGTCCACGAACGGACCCCTTAAGCTGCAGCGTGGAGGTCCCACCACATACCCGGAAGTTCACAAGGTACTCCCCCTCCCAAGCCAATGCTGAGCCTGGGCACCTTGGAGGGCACTAAGGACCACCTCACCATCCACCTTCAACGATAGGGGGAGGGGTGGGGCAGTGCTTGCTCATAACACACGCGAGGGAGGGGGGTACCAACATCCCTTCCCAAGGTGCCCATGGGGGTCAATTTATAGACTTCCAAAAATTGGGCTGCGGATGGCCAAAAACCTACTATCCGCAGCTCAACCAAGAACCTGAACGGCCAGCGCAAGGGTGGAGGCGAGTGGAGATGAGACGTCCACTTCCCCACTTGCCGGGACAGCATGCCTCTCCCCCTAGGCCTGGGCGTGTGGACCTTCGGTCCACCCGTCCCCTAGGGCCGGGCGAGTGGACCGAAGGTCCACTAACCCCTAGGTCTGGGCGAGTGGACCTTTGGTCCACTCGCCCCCTAGAGCCGGGCGAGTGGACCAAAAGTCCACTCGCCCACTAGGCCAGGGCGAGGGGACCTTCGGTCCACTCGCCCCCTAGAGCCGGCCCACAAGGCCGGGGCGAGTGGACCGAAGGTCCACTGGCCCACAAGGCTGGTCAAGTGGACTGAAGGTCCACTCGCGCACAAGGTCGGGCGAGTGGACCGAAGGTCCACTCGCCCCCTAAGACCTAGCGGAACACGGGGGAGTAGACCGAAACATCAACCCCCCTCCTTTTGCCTTAGGTTGCTTCAGACCCTTTCAACAGGTCGACTCGTCGCGCCACGACTACCTTCACTATTGCGATCTCACTCGCGTCGGGTCACACCAGCTCGGAAAATATGAGGGTTGTACAATGTCAAATAGGAGTCGACGTAGATAAAGGAGCATGTCGAAGTTATCTTAGAAGTCGACGCAACTTTGACTTCAACTCAATGCAGAAGGAAGTATCTGTCAAAGCCATCTGAAGTCGATGCAACGTCCACTACAATTCGACGCAGACAATGAAGTTCAAAATGAAGTCTTCAACTCGACGGTTACGTCGATAAGTAATCGACGCAACGTCGACAACAGAGTTCAACCAGAGCAAGAAGGAATTCGAAGCTGCTCTTACAAGAACTCGAAGGCACGCTGATAAGAGAGAAAATGAAGTCGACGCGGCGACAAATACAGTCTGAAAAAGAAACCTTTTCAGTTGTCCTTTTAGAACTCTCTCTATAGGACCACATCATTAAAGACCGTTCTACACGGCTTGTTTATTGCCTAGAATATAGAGGAGCATTAAAGAAGACAGGAAAAGCTTTCTTAGAAAGGATTCAAATAGTTGGCAGATGAGTCATGAACAAATGAAGAAAGAAGGATTAATTGTGCAAGATTGTACCTTTTCAAGACACCCTAAAAGAGGAAAAGAATTCAAATAAATTAATGATGAACAATAAGTGGCATGAGAAGAGACAAGAATAAACAGGATTCATCACTATCTGATCTTGGCTTGTCGATTAGGGTTCCAACATCTTCTTCTTCCTGGAACCCTATCGGAGAAAAATTGAGAAAAACAAGTGCTATTTCAGAACAGAAAACTGAGCTGCTTCTACATCAATATCATATAGCAGCCACATAACAAGCAAAAGAAAGACAAAAGGATCTGAAGAAAACAACCCTTGCAAACCATCACAATCTTAAGCAAGGGTTCATCATTAGCAGATCCATTGAAGAGAAAGATAGAAGCTGAAAGCTTCTACAGAATTCTGAGAACAGGATTCTTCTTCTCCATCCTCTTTCTTCTTTCAACTTCATCAACTATACAGAGTTTTAAGAATCCCTCTTCAAAGGATTCAGTGGTTCAAGATCTCCTTATCAAAAGATCTGAGCGGTTCAAGATCTCCTTATCAAAAGATCTGAGTGGTTCAAGACCTCCTTATCAAAAGATCTTTGGTACTGAGAGTCTCCTTATCAAAAGACTCAGGCATAGGTTGTGCATTCCTACCAGGTGGTAGAAGAGAGTACTACCCACTTTTTTGGGAACCTCTATAAAATCTTGTGTCTTCTGTGTGCGTTCATTTTCTGTGCTGTCCCATATAGCTTACTATTTTTCTGCTCTACTTTAACAACATTACTTTTATTCTGTGTTAGGTATTATTGAAGCATAACACTTAGTGTTTTTTTATGTGTGCACAAATAGTATTGAAATAATTTTTAAATCTTTATTCACCACCCTTTAGAGTATACTCAGAGGCACACAGTGCACTTTCAATTAGTATCAGAGGGAAGTTGATCATTAAAAGGTTAACACCGTGATCAAAAGATCTCCTACTCTCATTTATTTACTTTAAAAATAATTAAGACTTCATAAATAAAATGAGTTCTAAAGATTATGCTCAACAAGACCTCCAGTGTGTAACTTGAACAAATTTACACTCTGGAAGGCCAACATAAAACTCTATATGAACTCCATTGATGAGAACATTTTTATGTTATCATTACAGGTCCTCCATCCCCATACAAGAATGATGCTAGTGGAGCTTCTACATAGGAACATGTACCCAGGGCGAGTGGACAGATACTGAAAAGAAGCAGAAGGCATGTGATGCCAAAGCTATGAACATTATGGTATCCACCATGTCAGATGACATCTTCAAGAAGGTGGCTGACTGCCAATCAGCCAAAGAGATCGAGGAATCTCTTTCCAGACTGGTAGAAGGAAGTTTTGATGAAAGAAAGGACAGGAAGTCATTTCTCATATCCCAATATGAGAACTTTCAAAAGAAATCTGATGAATCTGTTGCTGAGATGTATGATAGATTCAGCATCATTGTCAATGAGCTAAAGATTCTGGATAAGAAGATATCATTAACTAAAATAAATGATAAGATCCTTATGTGCTTCCCTAGCTCATGGGATTCAAGGATTCGGGCAATCAGAGAATCCAGATGCCATAGGGAAATCTCTACTGAGGCTTTGCTAGGAAAGCTTAAGTCATATTGGATGCTTCTGAAGAACATGGCTGAATCAGAGGAAAGGGAGACAACTCCAGCTCCTATACAAAGGAGCCTTGCTCTGAAAGCTACTGAAGGAGAGCCCTCCACTCCTGAAGATGAAATGTTTAGTCTCCTAGCAAGGAGATTCAGAAAATTGGTCAAGACAGAAGACTCAAGGAGAAGAGAGAGGAGCTCAAAGCCCAAATATGACAAGACTCCAAAGAAGGAGGTAATATGTTACTCCTGCAAAAAGCCAGGGCACATAGCTACAGAGTGCCCACAAGAACAAAGGGACAGAAGCAACAAAAAGGATGAAAAGAAGAAGAAGAAGAAGTCTTTCAAAGGGAAAGACAAGAAGAAAGCCAAGGGTTTCATTGCTGAAACCTGGAGTGACTTTGAAGTAGAGTTATACTCCTCTTCATCTGAAAGTGATGATGAAGCAGAAGCATCCTGCATGATGGCATTGGGTATGTCATCAGATGATGATGAAGAAGAACAGGTATCTTTATTTGAAAATTTTGATTTCAATTCTGATGATTTTAAAAACTCCTTTAAAGAGTTTTGCAATGATTTCCTCAATGCACAAAAGAAATAGAAACAGTTAGGTTAGAACTAGACAACCTAAAGCAAGATGAATTATATCTAAGAAATCAAGAGTTATCAAATGAAATAAATAATATAGAATCAGATCTAATTAACATAAGAAATAAAAATATGAGATTAAAAGAAGGGCAAGCAAAGGCAAAAGAGTTTGAGGACTTTATCAATGGAAGGATTCAGAAGCTCAGAGACATCATACAAAATCTCTCCATGATATTCAAACACCTAGGTCTAGGAGCAGACCCTTACACTAGCACTAAATCCACCAGTAGACCAGCCTGGAAAAATCCAGTTAGGTTTGTTAGACCTAGTGAGTATCAATCAAGTGAGCGGAGTGAAATATCTAAGGACAATAATAATCCAAATTAGATAATTTTTCCTCACAAAGTGAATCTAAACAATGAAAAGAAATACTTAAGGAAAAATAATTCAGAGAAACTAACAAACAACAATCAAAGAACTAAAGTCAAGAATAAAATAGTTAGACATTCTGCAGATCTATTATACTTGAATACATTTTATACACATTTCAAGCACCATAATAATGATTATAGGTTTGGGAAACCCATTCCTTATCATCCAAAAGGGTATCATGAAAGACCATTCTATTCTTTCATTAAACCCTACAATGGCAAAAGGAAAGGGCCCAAGGTAACCTTGGTTCCTTCTAATGTTTGAGTTATTTGTGCAGGATTAGGTGGGATCCCAGATAATAGAGACTGAAGTGGGAAGAAAAATCTAGGTCATAAAAGAAGTACTAAATGAACCCAAGGGAGTGATTCCTTCATTAAATTCCCTTATTGTCCTTATAGTTCATAAAATTAATAGCATAACTACTATTTTGAATAAAAATCATTGCTGGGAAAGACAGCAAGAATTTTCTAAGAAAAAAATAGAACTATTTATGCAAAGTTGCGTCGAATAGAATTTGATGTATCGTTGGGCCCCACTCGATGCAAGCATCGAGAGCTAATCAGAGCAGATAATATGAATGTTATTCGATGGAGCATCAAGTTCATATCGATGCATGCATCGACTTAATAGGCGCTGATCAAACTCATGGTCGCGTCGATTATAAATCGACGCAACGTCGACATCACTACATCGACTTAAGAAGTGATGAGCAATCTCAAAGTTGCGTCGAATATTAATCAACGCAATGTCGATATAACATGCGCGCAGAATTGCTTCTCGAAGCTGTCTCGGCATATTTTTGGCGTGCTGTATATTAATGTATATCGACGGTGCTTCGACTTAATCCCTAAGTTGCAACGAATCATTCTTCGAATCATTTACGCTTTCGAATTTTGCTCTCCTTGCTTTCTTGCTCTCTTCTTCTCCAGTTCTCTCGTGCTGTTATCTCTCCTCCTCCTCTCTCTCCTTTCATTGTGTTTGCAGGTACTTACAATCCAATGGCTCCACCCAAGATCAATTCTGGTTTTGATGTGGATGTAGACTCCTTCAATGCTGCTGCTGCCGAAAGTTTTAAGGCTATTATAGGTCTTTTTAAGTCTGCGGGTCTAACAAAGCTCATTTCTACCAGGTGTAAGTTTCTAGATGTAGAACTTACAGAATTATTGGACAACATTCATATAGCAGATTATGGGTCCCTTCAAGGGACAATATCTGGACAAGATATAAGTGTATTTGAAGAAATACTATCTCAAACATTTGATCTACCCACTGGGAGTGAACCAGATGAATTATCAGGGGAAGAAATCAGCCAGGCTTTGCATCTCATGCAGCTCAGGAAGGAGAAGCCAATAAATCTCAAGAAGATTGATGTGACAGAAGAGTACAACTTCCTAGCTGATATTGTTGGTAAGGTATTGCTATGCAAGATATCAACACATGATGCTATACCCAAGCAGCAGTTGGAGATCATGGGCATTCTGGTCCTACAGATGAAGATAAATTGGGGGAGATGCCTCCTAAGAATGATTGGGCACAAATATGCCTACAAAGAAAATGTCTATATATGAGAATCATGAGCCAAGTGCTCTTCCACCATTATCGAATGTTGTGCAAGTCCAAAGGAGTGCCAATTCCACCAGGCAACAGAATCTACATTGGAATCTTCTCCAAGTGGACCAGTAAGATCCTCAAGCCTGGTCAAGCTGCACCTTCACCCCCTCTCTCTCCAGCACCATAGGACATGGAGACAACTATACAGATATTCCAGCCCAAAACAATCCACCAGCACAACAAGGTATCATTCTAGAGCAAAACTTCCAATCCATCCCATCCACTCCAGCTCCTGAACCTACACCACAGTCTACTCCTCAACCACAGCAACAACCATCCATCCCACTTGCAGACAATCAGTCTGTTCCATCTACACCACCAACCTATATTTCTCCAGAAACCTACCAAACCCTTTCACCTGCCTACCAAGAACCTCTTGATCTAAATGAAAACCTCACACCTCCACCTGCCTCTACTTCCCTTCCTACACCTCCTTTGACCTTGAGCAAGCAATCTCAAAAGCAGTAGCGCTAGCCTCCAGCATATTTGATGACCTACTGGCCAGCCAAGCTACAAAATTTGAAAAGAAATACTCCTAAATGGTGTCTGAACTCCTAGACTCAAAGAGGTCTCTTCAGTGTCTCAAAGAGTTCATGTCCTCCTCCTTGGTGTCATAGGATTTCTTAACCTCACTTGCCAGAAAGGTTAAGAAGGGGGAGAATATTCAGGAGGAGGAAAGATCAGTCCCAAAAAAGGTTCACCAGATGAAGGATAAAGTTATGGAAAATCCTAATGCACTTACTGTATTTAAAATAGTAAGTCCTGCTGCAAATGTTCAGGGAGGGCATCATACAAGGCCTTAGGTTGATCCAACACAAGATGATGAAGCACTGCATGCAGTAACTCAGGGGGAGATTCCATCAATTTAGGTGGAGCTTATTGCCAAGGATAGGGAAGATGTACATCAATACCCAGCAGATGATCAGGGGGAGTTCTTAGATGAAGCTGCTGCACTAACTCAGGGGTAGCCCTCACAAAAAGCTACTGAGAAGGCTAAAGTAGATCAGGGGGAGCCTCTAGCAGGAGGTGATCCAGAAGAACATGTCTTAGAAGATGTTTCCAACATTGCAAATAAGGCTGTAGAGGTAATCCAAGAAAACATTGCTAAAGAGAATGAGAAAGAGGATGAAATGAATGTTGATAAGGCTGGTAAAGACAAGGTAGCTCTTTTGCAGACTGCACTAAGGAAAGAGTCACAAAGTTTTCACAAGAAAAAGGAAAACACCTGATAGCAAGTAAAGTTATTCAGGTATTATGTATACATAACTATATGAAACAGTATTTGGTAGATCAACATTTGATACAGAAGTTCAGAACAGTATGATCACATGGAAATATATTATATGTCCTATGCTTATACTGCCATTCATCAATGTCTGTATTGTTTTTATATATTTGGTCGTATTTTATGTCTGAGTATGCATGAAATCACTTAATCAAATTGTAAAATTTATTAAGATAAATATGGGGATATTGTTGGGAAAAATACCCTTGATTTATCTGAACAAATTATATACAAGTGATTTCATGAATTAGGAAATGTTAACCATGTTGTATAGTAAGGGTAATTATGTATATATGTCTTAGGATGTCACACTCATCTTAGAGTGTCAAGACTAGGTCAGGACAAGCATAATCTGAGTTGAACTAATGGTTGCGTCGAATATAAGTTGACGCAACTTGACTTGATGTCGACGCAACTCAAACTAGAAGTCCAAGCAACTAAATCCCTCTGTCAAAGTATATCAAGTCCATGCTACGTCGAATAGGAGTCGACGTAGATAAAGGAGCATGTCAAAGTTATCTTAGAAGCCGACGCAACTTTGACTTCAACTCAACACAGAAGGAAGTATCTGTCGAAGCCATCTGAAGTCGATGCAACGTCGACTACAATTCGATGCAGACAATGAAGTTCAAAATGAAGTCTTCAACTCAACAGTTACATTGATAAGTATTCAACGCAACGTCGACAACAGAGTTCAACCAGAGAAAGAAGGAATTCGAAGCTGCTCTTACAAGAACACGAAGGCACGTCGAAAAGAGAGAAAATGAAGTCGGCGCAACGCCGAATACAGTCTAAAAAAGAAACCTTTTCAGCTATCCTTTTTGAACTCTCTCTGAAGGCCACATCACTAAAGACCATTATACAATGGCTTGTTTATTGCCTAGAATGAAGAGGAGCATTAAAGAAGACAGGAAAAGCTTTCTTGGAAATGATTCAAATAGTTGGCAGATGGGTCATGAACAAATGAAGAAAGAAGGATTAATTGTTCAAGATTGTTCCTTTTCACGACAACCAAAAAGAGGAAAAGAATTCAAAAAATTAATGATGGACAATAACTAGCAAGATAATAGAGTAGAATAAACATGATTCATCACTATCTATTCTTGGCTTGTCAATTAGGGTTCCCACTTCTTCTTCTTCTTCTTCTTCCTGGGACCCTATCAGAGAAAAATTAAGAAAACAAGTGCTCTTTCAGAAAAGAAAGCCTAGCTACTTCTTCATCAATATCATATAGCAGCCAGATAACAAGCAAAAGAAAGACAAAAGGATCTGAAGAAAATAACCCTTGCAAACCATCACAATCTTAAGCAAGGGTTCATCATTAGCAGATCCATTGAAGAGAAAGATAGAAGTTGAAAGCTTCTATAGAATTCTGATAACAAGATTCTTCTTCTCCATCTTCTTTCTTCTTTCAACTTCTTAAACTGTACAGAGTCTTAATAATCTCTCTTCAAATGATTCAGTGGTTCAAGATCTCCTTATCAAAAGATCTGAGTGGTTTATGATCTTCTTATTAAAAGATCCGAGAGGTTCAAGATCTCCTTATCAAAAGATCTTTGGTTTTGAGAGTCTCTTTATCAAAAGACTCAGGTAAAAGTTGTGCATTCCTACCAGGTGGTAGAAAAGAGGACTACCCACATTTTGGGGAACCTCTATAAAATCTTGTGTCTTCTGTGTGTGTTCATTTTATGTGCTATCCCATATAGCTTACTATTTTTCTGCTCTACTTTAACAGCATTACTTTTATTCTATGTTAGGTATTGTTGAAGCAGATCACCTAGTGTTTTATTGTATGTGCACAAATAGGATATAAATAATTTTTAAATATCTATTCACCCCCCTCCAGAGTATACTCAGAGGCACACAATGCACGTTCAATGTCGGACACAATTTAGTGCTTAGTAGCACAACAACATAGCAAGTAAGGAACACGCAGGTTCCACAATCATGCTAAAACATATATATAGTGCATTCCGAAGTGGATATTCTGGTTATTTAAATGAGTTAAACGGTGACGCACACACGTGCCCACCACCCCTTACAAGAATTCGACCACGAATTCGCACGGAAGGGATCCATACCAGTAGCTGATACCAAATTGTAATACCCCACCCATTACATAGTATATAATAGTCGGTCCGGCAGGGACCCCACGCCATATAAGGTGAACAGGCAAGAGGGTTACGTATTCAGTTAACCAACCAAAAAGATCTCAGAGATTGCACAATAACATAAGCATGAATTAATTATCTTGAACCAGAATGCACATGTCCTCAGTACGAAATAGGAATGACAGATATATATATATATATACATATATATACATATATATACGAGTTTGGCATTAAGGCCATACAACCAAATATTTTTCTCTTATTACATGATTTCCAAACATTGGCACGCAGGCCGACAATACATGAAGGAAAAGCATTCAAAACACTTCGGCCTTCGAGGGCCTGTAAAGCGCAGCAGCAGCTAGGATTCCAAACCCGCTATTTCCTACTCGTCTCGCTAGGACCTGTGAAGCACAATCCACCAAGCGGCGAGAAAACATGTAACCGGTCAGCTTCAATTGACTAAGATTATAATAACCCCACCCCATACTCGGGGCGGCGGTACTCCTTCCCTGCAAGCAAGCAATATCAGCATATATTTCACAGGTGCGTCTAAGCGCCACATAGAAACATTCAGCACATACGTCGACTCAAGTTCACATGTATCGTGCTCTTAAGGCACACTTCATCCACAAGTCCTTTTTTAACATGGATGGTCCCTATGAGCTTTTACCATCAAGGTCGACCTACCATACGGTTCCTTTCTCAAAATTCCTTCAGTGCACCGAGGGGTGACCTCTTTACTGACCAGCTAAGAGACGGGTTCGGTTCAGCTTTGCCCGTGCTCATAACGTCAGGATCAAACTCTGCCTGATGCAGGTACGACTTCACCTCGACCCACTAACAGGACAACCTCACTAGGTCATCAGAACAGCCTAATGGGAAATTTCCTAACACACCACGTGATATCCGATATCACTGGTGCTAGCGCCGGTGCTAGCACTAGCACGGGTGCTAGCCAATAGAACTCATTTCTGCCAGCTCTTTCGGGTATTTCCTGGAGGTAGCCTCCAAGGCTCCTTGCAACACATCTCAACACTCAGAACCAAGGACTAGCATGTAAAAAGATTAAGGAGGAGAATCGTTACCCTTGATGCTCATTTCAATGCCATCTAACCAGGATGCCTTTCCACGAACTCGAAGACGGCACAAACACACAAGAGTTCTTCTTCCTCTAACTTGCTTAGTCAAATGGATTTCCCTTCTCTTGTTGATCAGACATTGCCTTTGGAGAGAGGACCAGAGAGAAAACCAAGGAAAATCATGGATTTGGTGGCGTTATATAGAAAAATGCTACCGACGGTGCTAGCCCTAGCGCACGGCGCTATCCCAGAGGCGGTACGGCCGATCCTATTCATAGCCGCTTAAGGGAATCGTCGAGTGAGCTACCACTAGCGCTACCGCCTGCGCTAGGTAATGACGAGTTGAATTAACGAGTGCCTAACACGCTTCATCGAATCACATTCGTGGTACAGAACTTCATCAAGATCACTACCGCCAGTGCTAGCACTAGCGCTGGCGCTAGGTCTTGACTATTCATCTTGATGCTTTCGACGATTCTCATGAGTCCTTTAATTGATACACAACATTTTGATGATAGGAGCAATCACCGGCGCTAGCCCTAGCGCGGGTGCTAGCTCTCTGCCTTAGCCTCTCGTGAACTTTTTTGCACCTGAACACTTGGGGTCTTACAGGGCACCAAGATAACAAGTTGAATGGGTGAAAGACACATGGTGTGCACTTAGCCACCATGGGCCACCCCAATGTAAAGAGAACTCAAGGTAACTCAAAAGGGATAAAGCACCTTATGCATCACACATAAGCATGGGAAATTCCACTAGGATGAATTAATGTACACAAGGTGGGTCAATGGGGCCAACATGAACTTAAGAAAACATGAGGAATTGCACATTGGGGTGCATTTAGCAAATCTTGATGGCCTAGCCTAGGAATGCCCAAGAGAATTTAATAAGCAAAAATAACATCACATTGACCCCTATGAACATTCAAGATAGTAAGTAGGTCACTAGGGACCCTTGAGGTCAACCAAATTGGCTAGGTCAACCTTAGGCCAATTTAGGTCAAACTTCCCAAAATGAGGTCAATTGGACTTCAAATGATCTAATTGGACCTACCATCATGAGGAAACCTCCCAAGGGAACCTAATGGACCCAAAAGACCCATCATGGGGTCATCAATTGACTCAAATTGGGCCAATGGCCAAAAAGCCCCAAATTTGACTTAAGTTGGCTAATCCTTTCAATTGGCGACCAATTGGCTCAATGTGATCAAATTAATCAAACCCAACCCTCTATGTCTACTAGGGGGAGACTATTGAAAGAACATTTACCCATTGGGGTGGGTAAATTTTGGGAAATTAGGCCAAATTACCAAATTGCCCCAAATTACAATTTATGCCCTTTATGGTTCAATTGGACCCAATTGGCCAAATTGACCTAGCACAACCCTTCCTAAACACCAAAGAGAGTATAGGAGACCTAAATGAACCAAGGTGCACATTCCATTTCGGAGGATTAGGGCAAAATCACGAAAATGCCAAAATTGCCCCTAAAAGCAATTATGTGTAATTAAGACCCTTATGACCCCACCATGATTTAATTCCTCTTGGAATAGGTCCATAGGGTCTAAGAAAACAATGTGGGTCAGCCACATTGAATGGTAACCTTGGGTTAATCCCAAACCCAAAAGCCCTAATTTGGCCTATTTGGGTCAAGTGAGCCCAAATTCAAATTAAGTGGACTTAACCCAATCCCATGACTCAAATAGCCAGCCCTCATGATGAATAGACCCCAAGCCCTCTAAAAATTTGAAATTCAAGGAGTAAATGAAATGTCCAAGTGTAAATGTGGAGGAAGAATACAAGGGGACAATGGAGTAGGAGATTAGGGAATGGGTGCGGCACCCCACTTTCCTTCCCCAAGCCCTACCCTGAGATGGGAAATTAATTCCCTTCAGTTTGGGGCAGAGAGGAGAGGCTTTTTATAGGCTGAGAGGGGCGTCAAAGAGGTGGTCGAGAGCCCCATAATGGCTTGAGGCCATATACTCCCCCTCCCCCTCATTTCTCCATTCCACCATCTTCAGAACTCTCCAAACAGTCGAGCCCCACTTCCAGCAAGCAATTTCGAGCTCAGCAGCACCAAGACAACATGGATGCCAAAAATGGAGCTCCTGTGTTCCTCTGCCGCAATGCACACCGTCAAACCCACAATCAGGCAAGATCCTTCCCCTCTCCACCTGTGCTAGTCATCCTCTTCTTCCATGTATAAAATCGAGCTGTGAAATGGGCTTGCACCATTTTTGATTTACATGTTCCTGGCCGTGAAAATCGAGCTTACGGGAGGCCACCTTTGTCCACCACAGGATGATTGGATACCACCAGCTGACGACCAAATGTCGGCTGGTGGTGGTGTCTTGGGGGATTTGCAGAAAGAGGCCGGTGGTGGCCAGAATCAAGGGCCAAACTTGGCCCTGGGAGAAGCCATCTGGACCCTTAACGTGCTGGGGACGATGAGCCCCAATCGTTAGATCTCGGGCAGATGTTAGACGCAGTCCATATTATTTTTGGTTAATAAAAGTTAAATTTCTATCACACAAAATATAGAAGTTTGGGGAATTTATTTGGGGACTTTAGAGGCCCCAACAGAAATTGTTCCCTGAATAAAAATTGTAGCTCTTGAACTTAAGAAAATTTCGAAATTTGTTTGAAGTGATTTGGAGCACTGTATCTCTCTGAGCATTCGTTTTGGTGACACATGCACATATGGGTCCCTAGACCTCTAAAAATTAATTTAGAGAGAAATATAACTCTAAATAACTTGAAATTTAGAGAGAAATAAATTTTATATGATTTTGTATAACATTTCATTTTTCATGTATAGCCTAGATCTAGGGCTAAAATGGTCCAAATCCACTCAAAATTTCTCTGGATGTTAGGCCAGGCCATGTATAGCCTATGGTTAAAATTTTAGGTCAATTGAACAACTGCATGTTGGGATAAACCACATCCATGTCTTGACATGGTTAAGGTGTGGTGTGCATATAGACCAAATGGGTGTATTGTGACCTAGCTCTTTTTACTATGTGTTAGTCTCTGAAATTTTGACCACACCTCTATGATAATATAACACATCACCTAACCAAAAATTTGTATTTTTGGGGTATATTCCACTAAGGTTTTGGTATGGTGCCTATTATAGGTTATTTGGACTCAAATCACACCAAATCTCCTTTGGGTGGTTGGTTATGAGTGTATTAGTCACAGGTGAAATTTTTGGCTCAATTGGATTCTTGTGCATGCGTAAATACATGCTTTATTTGAGCCATGGAAAAACCATCTTATATGTCACACAGGGTGTTGTTCTTGCCTTAGTAAAATAGACATTTTGCACTCAAATATTGAGGCCATTAGAGTCCTTAAAACAAAAGGTAGGAAGAGACAACTTTTGTAGGCCTTTGTGTCTACTTTCTGTAGATAGCAAGATCACACCATTTGGAGTTCTACAGCTCTCTGTAGGGCAGAATTTGTAAGGCTGGTCCTAGTGAAGGACATACCTTAAAATGTGAACTACTTTTACATATTAAATGATATGAGGCTGAAAATTTAACAATGTGTGTATGCACCCTAGATCTAATATGTGCACAAAAATTAGAATTTTTGGGGCAAATTTTTCTAAGGTTGTAGTGGAAATATAATAAATCATATATGGTGTATAATATGAGTGATTTTGACTCAAATCACTCCAAATATACTTTGGGAGGTTGGTTATGCATATAATAGCCCATGTTTAAAATTTTAGGTCAATTGGACCTTTGCAAGTTAGTTCATTTTACATGCAAGTGCAAGGAAATTGGTGTGCTTATAGCATGACCATGTAACACTAGGTTTACATGAGAGTTTAAGGGCTTTCCATTGATCAACTTTCATGAAATTTAAACCATGCACTTAGGATCATAATACTATACTTTATAATGAAAATCATCAACCTTTGGGTTAGTTTCCCTAGAAAAGTTGACTTCACATGAATTGGTCACACAAACCCCAAGTGAGTAATTATAGTGTCAAAACTCTCTGAAATGTTGTGAAACTTCATACATAAACTTTTCATATCAGTAGGAAGCTCTGAGAATTTTATTAGAATTAATATATGATTATATGACATGCTCCCTTCACAAAGTAGGAATTGAGTTTATACCTTGAGAAATTCATAACAGGAAATATACTTACTGGATTGCTTTAGAATTTACTACATAGACTTTTAATATCAGTAGAAAGCTCTGAGAATTTTATTAGAATTAATATCTGATTATATGACATGCTCTCTTCACAAAGTAGGAATTGAGTTTATAACTTGAGAAATTCATAATAGGAAATATACTTGCTCGATTGCTTTAGAATTTCATACATAGACTTTTCATATCAGTAGGAAGATCTTAGAATTTTATTAGAATTAATATCTGATTAAATGACATGCTCCATTCACAAAGTAGGAATTGAGTTTATAACTTGAGAAATTCATAACAGGAAATATACTTGCTGGATTGCTTTAGAATTTCATACATAGACTTTTTATATCAGTAGGAAGCTTTGAGAATTTTATTAGAATTAATATCTGATTATATGACATTTTTCCTTCACAAAGTGGGAATTGAGTTTTTAACTTAAGAATTCATAACAGAAAATATATTTGTTGGATTGATTTAGAATTTCATACATTGACTTTTCATATCAGTAGGAAGCTCTGAGAATTTAATTAGAATTAATATCTGATTATATGACATGTTTCCTTCACAAAGTAGGAATTGAGTTTATAACTTGAGAAATTCATAATAGGGAATATATTTGCTAGATTGCTTTAGAATTTCATACATAGACTTTTCATAGCAGTAGGAAGCTCTGAGAATTTTAATGGAATTAATCTTTGATTATATGACATGCTTCCTTCACAAAGTAGTAATTGAGCCTATAACTTTAAAATATTCATAACTTGGATTATTGACACTAGAAAATTCTAGGAGTCTAAATATAAGCTTCTTATAACATTGTGAACCTCTAGTAATTTTCCTGGAATTTATGATTACATATTTATGCTACTTTGTTCACAATGTAAACTTTGGGATTTCAATCTAGAATAATCATACCATGAATTAATGACACTAGAAGCTCTAGGAGTCAGAACATAAGCTTATAATATCTTTATGAACATATAGAACTAGGATTGACACATCCTGATTTAGGATTCATATAGTCACTCCTTTAGGACATGAGGATTCGATTTAAGGTCGTTGGTCTGCGAATAGTAAAGATTGAAAACTTAGATTTAGACCCCTCCCTTATGGTCACCAACCCTAGAGTTATTAACTCTCAGAGAATTGTATATGTCCAGTTAGGATGGAAGGTTAATCACCAAAGGCAGTCATCAGAAGTAAAGACTGGGGTGCGTTTAGTAAAATTATCAATTCACAGATTTACAATGACCTATTTGGAGCAGTGAGGAGTGACCTATTAAGAGGTTCAGTGGTGATTGCGAGATAACACAAAGAAATAGCCGGTCACTAGGAGAGACAAGGTTTTAGTGTTCAATTGAACACCAACGCTCATCTGCCCAAGTCAAATGGTAATCCACCCTAGGATTTTAGAGCAATCAGAGAGCAAAGGGGAATATAAGAATGGGTAGCCACTAATAAGAGTAAATATTCTAGAAAGGGGGATTTGGGCTTCAGCCATCATCGCATTCCCTAGTACCTCTGTGAGCCCTTCACTGGGTAGTCCACGGGAAGTCCAGGATTCACCCTAAAACCTCTAAGCATAACTAAATTGTAGACACGAGTAGTAAGTAGGAGATTTTGATATTGTAAACCTCATCCCAAATTTGGGACATAATGGTATAAGGAAGGACTGGATAGTCCTGCGAGCGGTAGGCTCGGTGTTATAAGGAAGGACTGGGATAGTCCTGCGAGCAGTAGACTCCGTGTTATAAGAAAGGACTTGATAGTCCTACGAGCGATTGACTCGGTGTTATAAGGAAGGACTGGTTAGTCCTACGAGAGGTGGGATCGATGTTGTAAGGAAGGATTTGGTTAGTCCTGCGAGCGGTAGACATGATAGTATAAGAAAGGACTAGTCGAGTCCTCAGAGCCAGGAGCGTGGTATGCGGATACCATGTGTGTTCTTAGGGGTGTACGTAAGGTGTGTTGGATCATGAGGCGCCCTTAGAGGGGGGGGGGGTGAATAAGGGTTTTTAAAACTTGATTAATTAATATAAAACTTTTGTTGTTTTTCATTAAAACAAATTAAATCAAAACTAAAGAGGAGTGAATCATTAAAACAAACTAAAAAAGACATGAATTTTATTATGATTTATGATTACAAAATATATGATTTCTATGACGCTAGAAATCGAAGGCGAAATATGAAATCTTCTTTTTGTTTTCTATACCGACTCTTCTCACCATGAACTGGTTGGCTTTAGCCGATCTTCCCCAGATTTGGCCTCAAGCCGCTTTAGCCTTCCTATACCCAAAAAAGGCCTCGAGCACCCCCTAGATCTACTCCTTAGACCTAGTCGCCAAGACAAGGCGAATTGCCCCTAAGTCCTAACCAGACCTAATCGCTAACACGAGGCGAATTTACTTCCAAGCAAATAATAAAAAGGTTACAAGTAAATATTTGAACACATAAACTAAAAACTCCCTATGAAGAATTCTGGAGATGGCGAAGCCCGCTGAATGTTCTTAAAGTCGAAGCGAGCGTTCTTCGCATTGAGAAAGCGTTGATCCGGTTCTCCTTGAATTCTTTGCTCGAATATGTGCATGAGATGAAGTTCTGGAAAATATGGCCCTGATTGGGTTTCTGGAGTGCAAGAGTAAGGCTCAAATTAATCAGTAATCAGAGACGTCGAAATCATACAATTTATAGACTTTGAGCTAACGCCGGCGTTGAGTACTAACGTCGGGCGTTGACCATGTATAACAACATATTGATGGCACGGATCTTCAGAAGAGGAAGGAGATTCTGCACTTTAGGAATTGTTTTATTTTAGGCAATACTAACGTCGTCGTTAAGGCTAACGCAGGCGTTGGGCAAATCATTCCTAAAGTTCCTCCTTCAATCACGGATGCTTCCTCCTTGCCATAATCGTCGATCGATAACACCGGCGTTAAGTACTAACGCCTGGCGTTGAGTTTCTTTCTCTTTTTATTCAGTCATCAAGCCATCCTGTCGATCGACATCCCATCCCGTCGATCGGCAGACCATCCCGTCGATCGCTAACGCTCAACATAAATACCTAACACCTGGCGTTAGACAACTTTCACTCCTTCTGCTTGTGGATAGTGCCAGACCAGTATTGCTGCAACCTGGTGTCATATTTGTCCAAACCTGCATGCTAAAAACAGAATGGCAAACAAGATCAAATACAAGTAGGATTTGTTATTCTCAAATTAAAGGGATGCGGAAAGCCATGTTCCAACAATCTCCCCCTTTTGATAATAAGAAATCCAATAGAGATAAATCATAATCATATATACGATATGTGTTCTTAGAAATATATATGACACAAAGTAATCATAGAGATAATAATAAGAGTTATAGATCATTTAACATTGTGCTCCCCCTACTTAAGTGCTCCCACTTAGTGTATGCACCTATAGACTAGATTCATGCTCCCCCTTAATCTAGTGAATCCTACTCCTTGTGGTTTATCATTTTATTCTCCCCCTTTTGTTATTATCAAAAGAGGGTGGAGTGTAAGAAAGAGAGGGCAAAAGGTAGAACATAACTAGCAGAGGAAGTAAGAGTTTTGTTTTAACATAAGATAAATCGTGATCGAGCTAAGGGAGAGAGTGGCACAGCGGAAAATACATGATAAGCGTGAAAGAACAACAATCCAAGATTTAACCAAAGGAAACTACCACTTGTTTTTCAAATGAAATTTTAAGTAGAATATTACTTGTTGAAGAGAATGCAATGTTGTTTGACAAGTATAAGTGAAAGACAAATCTTTAGAAATAAACATAAGAACACATGGTAAAAACCACATAGTCAAATAGGAATGCAGAAAGATAAAATAAGGTTATTAAGATTTATATTTTTTTTAATAATTTGACCATTTCAACAATATATCTAGACTCTTCACATGTGAGCATTTTAGATTTGGAAATTTTCATAACAAAAGGCAAGCATGAATCAACATATTCAAAAGATAATAACTACAATGTAACCAATTCGTATTTCAAGTAAAAAAACAATGTAGAAATCATGCATTGCAATCTAGTGTTTTTACTTAAGTTTAGAGAGAATTATGTAAATTTGCAGTAGGATCCAATTCTTATGAGTAGAAGCTTTATGAAAATCAATGATATGTGCATAAGGTGTTTTGAAAAAGTATACAAGTGAAATAATCAAAACACATGAAATATGTAATGAAATAGTAACAACAACATTAAGAATGTAATCTTATAATTACTTTCACACATCATATTTAGAATAAAATTTCAAAGCACAAAACAGAATACAACTACCAAGGTGCTTCGCCCACACAATGCTCATTAAGACTTATCTGGGAGCGAAGTATTGCTTAGGTGATCACATGAATATTTGTATACAAATTTTATTTTAATTGATCCGGTGTACAATTAGAATTGATAAAAAGAGATATGTTTGCACAAGACACTTTACAATTCTTTCCAAGGTGTTCAATCTCACAATGCTCATTAAGACTTATCAGCAGGGTGAGTAGTGCTTGGTGGAGTTATCTTTGGCATATTATTAATTTATTTTTTTGTTGGGGCCAAAAGTCTCAGAATTCACTTGTTGTTGCAAACATATATAATTTTGAAGTAACACTTCTATGTGCGCAAGTAATTTATTTTTTTAAAAGACGGTGTAAGTAATTTAGACATACAACTTAATGTGTTAAAACTATTACACTAAACAAGCATGCAAGACTAAGATTATGAACACTTGTAGATTATCATAATAGTGAGTGAATTAATCATTGATTAACATAAAACAATACTCATACTTAGAGGCATGCTAGGCAATCATACACAATTATCTATAGACTTTTTCATTGCACATAATCAGATTAAGGTCAACGCATGACAAAAACAATGTTTAGACAATTTGAAATTAAAATTAGACATTGAAGAAAATCCTTGTGGCTCCGTTTGTTTGGCAGGAAATGGGATGCAGGAATTAGAATTGACCCAATTCCAATTCTCGCAGGAATTGGAATTCAAGTCAATTCCAATTCTATTGTTCGGCTGAATGAAAAATTCTATCACAGGAAGTGGAATTATTAATTATATTGTTCGGCTGTGTGTCAGAATTCAATTGACAAAATTTAAATTTTAAATGTAACGTTATGCCTAAAATGTAAATTGGACAGTACTAAAGCAAACTAATAAAATTAACATTATGCCTAACATTATGCATTTCAAATGGAACATGATTTTTCAGGAAGATAAACATGAAATATAAACATTTGTTAGTAATTTTGTTGCCGTCCCTACTTGGTCACTATAAAACTAATGAAAACTCAGTTGAAATGCTTATTTTCCTTAGTATTCCAGCACTCCACTAACATAATGAATCTAATCTCAGATAATAGTACTCTAAGTAGCAGCTAGTAACTGAACCACAGTAAAAAGCATAATGGCAAAAGTCTAAAAGGTAGAAGAAAGTAACAATGGATGGCTAACCACGGCTGAAATCACCATGAACCTTGCCTACAAATCATTGATACTGATCTTCTCTTGGCCAAAATCACCATGAACCTTGCATGCAGCCGACGGGAGAAGAGACGAGGGGGTCGCTGTCAGAGATGGAGTTGCACGCTAGAAGCATGGATTCGCCAGAGAAGGAGTTGCAAGCGCAAGAGATTTGGAGCACGAGAGGGCTGCAGCACGTGAGGGCTGGAGCGCGAACTATGCCAGGGCAAAAATGTTGACCTTGTTCACCCCTTCATCTGTCTTTGAATCATTAATGGCGAGGCCATCTCCCTCCCTTTCACTCCCTCTGTGAAAATGACCTCGCCATAAAGGGCGGAGGAAGAAGAGCGAACGGAAGACCTCGCCGTGAAGAAGAGCGAATGAATCGCCGTAGAAGACCACCACCATCATTTGACTCTTCTTCCTGTTTAGCCTTTGAATCACTGGAGAATAAGAGCGAATGAATTGCCGGAGGGAAGAGCGAATGAAACGCCAGAGGAAAGAGCGAAAGAATCGCCGGAGGGAAGAGCTAACGAATCGCTGGAGGGAAGAGCGAACAAAAGACTTCACGGCGTGAGGCTCGGGGTCGCGCTGATTAGAGGGCGGAATCATGAAATCTTACGTCGTGAGGTTGGACTTGGGGAGCGAGCATTTCCTCTATAATGAATTCCCATAGGAATTGAATTGAATTCCGATTCTTAGAAAATTTTTGGGCCGCCGAACACTGGAATTTGAATTGCCAATTGAATTCCAATTCCAGAGCTTCAATTCCAACCTAACGAACGGACCCTGTCAGTATGCCAAAATAAATTTTGACCATTGGACACAAAAAAATAACAAAGATGTTTGCTAATGTGAAGTTTTATAGTCAAACCATAATTTGTCAAGAGTTAAAGCACAAACAAATAACAAGAAACATATTGTTCATTATTTTGAAATATTTGAATTTTTTATTTTGGAATAAAACAACAACATTAATAACAAAATAATTTGAAATTAGACAAGATAAACTGAGAAAAATCAGTAGAAAAATACCAGAAATATATTAGTGAAAGCATAATTTTGATCTGGAGAAAAAGGCTAACACCTGGCGTTAACTAGTTAATGCCGAAACAGTACTCGATTTTTGAGGTTTTTGAAAAAAAAATTCTTTGGAATAGGGAGTATGTACATAGACCTTCTTAGGGTAGAAATTTCAGAGAAAGTTGAACTGATTTGAAGGCTTATTTAAGCATATTTTGGTGGTTTTAAAATATTTTTATCTTTTATATTTGAAAAAATATTTTTATTTGGAAATGAAGAGGTAAATAGAGTGTAGTAGTATATAATGATACACATATAGATAAGCAACAAAGATATTTGCAATTATGTAAGAAGAGAGGCTAATGCCCGACGTTAGTGTCAATGCCCACGTTAAGTTTGCTTTATATAAAAAGCCCTAAATCCGAGTTCTTCTCTTCTCTTCATCATTTCAGGCCATTCTTCTCCAGTTTTTGCCGACAGCCCTTTTCAGATCTAGGTAAAGCGGATGTTTGTTTTCATATTTTTTGTGATTAACTCATTTCTCTACCCTTAAATTGAAATCATTTTAAGTATTGAAGTGTTTTGTTATGGTTTATGATAGATCTAGGATTTTGAGATCTAGGATTTTGCATTTTTGTGTTCTAGAATGGGTTTTTGAGATTCTTTTCAAGGATGAGTCCTAGCTTTACCTTTTTAGGTTTTATTGGTGTAGATCTCGTAGCCCTCCGTGCCGCAAGGCAAACATAAGATCAGAGCCGTGGTAAGCTGCCACTTCAACTCCTCGAAAGCCTGCGCACACGAGGGCGTCCAAATAAACTCCTGCATCTTCCGTGTCAGCGTCGTAAGAGGCAGCGCGATCCGTGAGAGGTTCTCCACGAAGCGTCTGTAATAGCCGGCCAGCCCGAGAAAGCTACGGACCTCCGCCACAGAAGAAAGAACAGGCCACTCCCTGATGGCCGCAACCTTCACCGGATCTACGGCCACACCCCCTCCACTAACCACATGGCCTAAGAACGCCACGGAAGGTAGCCAGAACTCGCACTTTGAGAACTTGGCATACAGCTGGTTCCTCCTCAGAACCTCCAAGACTACTCGCAGGTGATCACCGTGCTCCTCCTCGGACTGAAAGTAGACCAGTATGTCGTCAAGGAAGACGATCACAAACCGGTCGAGGTACTCTCGGAAAGTCCGGTGCATCAAGTCCATAAACACCGGAGGCGCATTAGACAGCCCAAACGGCATCACAGTGAACTCATACTGCCCATACCTTGTACTGAAGGCAGTCTTCGGGATGTCGCACTCCCTGATCCACACCTGATAATAGCCGGACTTCAAGTCCAGCTTCGAGTATACAGTCGAACCAACGAGCTGGTCGAACAAGTCGTCTATCCTCGGAAGAGGATACTTGTTCTTCTCGGTCAGCTTGTTCAGCTCCCGATAATCGATGCAAAGCCGCAGGCTACCGTCCTTCTTTTTGACAAAGAGGACTGGTGCACTCCAAGGTGAGGAACTCGGACACACGTAGCCCTGCTCAAGCAGCTCCTGCAACTGCAGCTTCAACTCCGTCAACTCCTTTGGAGCCATACGATACGGCGAGCGGGCCACAGGCTTAGCGCATGGCACCAACTCAATCGTGAAATCTATCTCCCGCTGCGGTGGAGCACCAGGGAGATCGCTCGGGAACACATCGGGGAACTCTGAAACTACCGGAACATCCACTAGGCTGGGCCTCGGCGTTGAGGCCTCCACTAGAGCAAAGAATAACTCAGCTCCCTGTCGCACTGCCTTGGACACCTGGAGAGCAGACATCAGCATCTTGCTCGATCCACGCATGCCCGCAAAGACCATCTTACGATCGACACGCTGCCCAAACCTCACCTCCTTGGTGGTGCAATCAATGCACGCACGCTGTTCCGACAGCCAGTCCATGCCGAAGATTACATCGAACTCAACCAGGGGGAGTAACGATGCTTTCAGGTCGTACTCCTGGCTTCCAACTACAACCTTCACGCAGCAACTCCTCTCCACACGCATCGAATATCCATTCGGCAGTAGGACCTCCAGTCCATCTGCAGAAGCAATCGACGACGCACCAATATGTTGGATGAAGTCCGACAATAAGAAGGAGTGTGAAGCTCCAGTATCGAAAAGCGCTCTCGCAGGAACGCCTAAAACATTTACAAAGCCTACGCCGCCAAACAAGGTTAGCATGAACACTAAAATAGGTATATAAAACAGTAAGGACTGTATCTTAAATTATACCTGTCACGACGTCCTTGGCTTTGATAGCCTCCTGCTGACCAAGACTGAAGACTCTGTGCTGCGGGGGAGCCATACGGGAGGCAGTGGACTCAGTCGCCTTCCCCTTCTCAGAATAAGATGGCCCAGTCTTCTTCTCTGACCTTGGAAGCCCACTGCGGCAATCCCGAGAGAAATGGCCAGGCTTGCCACAAGTAAAACAGATAAGAGGGCCACGTCCAGACGACGCGCCCGAAGTAAAGGGAGCTGGCCCAGATAATCGAGCCTTCTTCCAGCGATTCAACCTCCGCAACTTCGCCGCACTCGGCGCCTTGCCATCCGGCACTGCCTCGACCACAACCACCTTGCCCTTCTCCCTGAGCATGTTGTTGGAACCTCAGGGTTTGGTTTGAGTTAGGATCCACCCTTAATGTCTAAAGTTTTTATAAATCTTATAACTTAGATTAAATCAGATTAAGTTAATAGGCTGAAAAGAAATATTCAATAATATAAATAATATATATATAAATAATATACTAAGAATATATATATAATTATAATGCTGAAATATATATATATATATATATATATATATATTAATAAGCAGAAGAAATGAAAAAGAAATGAAAATATCATTTGTTCTCTGCGTTCGACATTTGTTGAACGACGTTCGACGAATGTTGAACGACGCTCGACAAATTTCTTCCAGCATCTCAGCGGTCGACATTTGACTAGTGGCGTTCGACAAATCTTGAACGGCGTTCGACATTTGTCGAGCGGCGTTCGTCGAATTTTCAGCAGATATTCAAAATGATGAATATATTGCTCAGCTTGACTAAATTATTATATATATGCTGTCAGATTTATTAAAGTAATATTTTATTATTTCTATCTATATTTTGCTATATATATATTGCTGCCTTAACAAAACAGTCGTTGGAGCAGTAATTAATATAGCCGTTGCAGCAAGCCAAAGATGGCAAATTTGTCTGCTCGAGGATCTGGGAAATAAAAGGATATATTTATTATATTCCTATCTTGTCGGCAAGAATTAAAATCAGCCACAAGATCTTCATATCAAATATATATAGAGAAGAGCAGAGAAAAAGAAGAAGAACATATACAGAACAAAAATTAGTATTGTTGTACAGGAAAAGAAAGGAAAAAAAAACAGAGGAGCAAAAAGAAGGTCATATCAAATATATTTATATCTTCTTTTTGCCTAACTTGTTCTTTGCAGATCATATACCCTGAGATACCAATCAAGATCATTTGCTCAGGGATCTAAAACTGCAAGAAGAAGAACAGAGGATTTGCAACCAAGAGAAGAAGCCTCCACAAGCTGTCATCAAACTAAATCAGACAGGGGGAGCCTTCTTCATCATCATCATCATCAAGATCCAAACACAACTACCAATTAAGATCTTCATCAAGAGTCTTCTCAGCAAAAAGAGAAGAACAATATATTTTTTCCCTTTCTCCTTCTCACCTTGTACAGGGTTATAACTCCCTTCAAAAGTTAACTCCCGGTGACAGGGCACCTTAGCAAAAACCTGTAGTTTGGTTAGAGCACCTTATCAACAGCTCAACTGGTGTGTGGACACCTTATCAAAAACACCTGGTGAGAGGGCACCTTATCAACAACCTCCTAGTGGATTCCTACCAGTGGGTAGAAGAGTAGATGTACCCAGTTGAGGGGAACTACTATACATCTTGTGTCATCTGGATGTTTGTTTTGTTTTTTATGCACTCTCAATGTTTGTTTTAATTACTCTTTCAGCAAACACATAAATATACATATCATTCATTTTAAAACCAAAACTTAATCAAGATCTTTTAATAAAGTAAATAAGAACTAAAACACTCCACTTTCAATTGGTATCAATGCAGGTTGCGGGTTCGAGACCGGGGGGGGCGCTAATAATTCCTGAAATTCTCTCTACCTGTGTGGGTCCCGGTGGGTCAGGCGGCCGCAGCCATGTGTCAAGACACCTCTGAGCCTGCGGGCCATGTGGAGCACCTCTGAATTGCGGGTCGTGCTGGACGCTGGGAGGGGGGGATTGTTGGGTCCAGCGTCTCCTCACTTGACCCGTAGCCCCCTTCCATTGATATAAAGATTAAGTTGCGCCTTCACCAACAGTCCGGGCTTTTGGTGTAGTTGGTTGCGCTAGGTCCTCTCAATTGGTATCTGAGGAGAAGATTTTTTTTACGGGCTAACACCTGAAATCTCAAAGATCTCCTTAGTTCTTATTTTTCTTTAAAAAAAAAGGTCTGTCTAAATAAGATTTAGGAAATCAGAAACTGTCAGTTATAAAAGAAAAATAAATAATCTCTACACCCTTAAGCAACTCAAGACTTTTATGCTTAGGGATCCCAACTCAAATAGGGGGAGATTGTTGGAACCTCAGGGTTTGATTTGAGTTAGGATCCACCCTTAATGTCTAAAGTTTTTATAAATCTTATAACTTAGATTAAATCAGATTAAGTTAATAGGCTGAAAAGAAATATTCAATAATATAAATAATACATATATAAATAATATATATATATATAATATTCTAAGAATATATATATAATTATAATGCTGAAATATATATATATATATATATTAATAAGCAGAAGAAATGAAAAAGAAATGAAAATATCATTTGTTCTCTGCGTTCGACATTGATTGAACGGCGTTCGACGAATGTTGAACAGCGCTCGACAAATTTCTTCCAGCAGCTCAGCGGTCGACATTTGACTAGTGGCGTTCGACAAATGTTGAACTGCGTTCGACATTTGTCGAGCGGCGTTCGTCGAATTTTCAGCAGATATTCAAAATGATGAATATATTGCTCAGCTTGACTAAATTATTATATATATGCTGTCAGATTTATTAAAGTAATATTTTATTATTTCTATCAATATTTTGCTATATATATATTGATGCCTTAACAAAACAGCCGTTGGAGTAGTAATTAATATAGCCATTGCAACAAGCCAAAGATGGCAAATTTGTCTGCTCGAGGATCTAGGAAATAAAAGGATATATTTATTATATTCCTATCTTGTCGGCAAGAATTAAAATCAGCCACAAGATCTCCATATCAAATATATATAGAGAAGAGCAGAGAAAAAGAAGAAGAACATTTACAGAACAAATATTAGTATTGTTGTACAGGAAAAGAAAGAAAAAAAACAGAGGAGCAAAAAGAAGGTCAGATCAAATATATTTATATCTTCTTTTTGCCTAACTTGTTCTTTGCAGATCATATACCCTGAGACACCAATCAGGATCATTTGCTCAGGGATCTAAAATTGCAAGAAGAAGAACAAAGGATTTGCAACCAAGAGAAGAAGCCTCCACAAGCTGTCATCAAACTAAATCAGACAGGGGGAGCCTTCTTCATCATCATCATCAAGATCCAAACACAACTACCAATTAGGATCTTCATCAAGAGTCTTCTCAGCAAAAAGAGAAGAACAATATATTTTTTCCCTTTCTCCTTCTCACCTTGTACAGGGTTATAACTCCCTTCAAAAGTTAACTCCCGGTGACAGGGCACCTTAGCAAAAACCTGTAGTTTGGTTAGAGCACCTTATCAACAGCTCACCTGGTGAGAGGGCACCTTATCAACAACCTCCTAGTGGATTCCTACCAGTGGGTAGAAGAGTAGATGTACCCAGTTGAGGGGAACTACTATACATCTTGTGTCATCTGGATGTTTATTTTGTTTTTTATGCACTCTCACTGCTGTGTCAATTACTCTTTCAGCAAACACATATAAATATACATATCATTCATTTTAAAACCAAAACTTAATCAAGATCTTTTAATAAAGTAAATAAGAACTAAAACACTCCACTTTCACATGTCCTGCTCAAGCGCTCGGGCTGAACTAACGAGGGTCGTGAAACCCTGCGTCAACGGCCCTGTCAGAAGGTACCGCAACTCACTACGCAAGCCTCCGTAGAACCTGTTCACCCTTCTCCCCTCATCATAAAAAGAAGTTCCAGCGTAACGCCCGAGGCGGGTGAACTCGTACAGGTAGTCATTAACCAGTCTATCACCCTGCGTCAGAGCCAGGAACAGGTTCTCCATCTCGATCTGCTGCGACGGAGGCACATACCTTGCCAGGAAGATTCTCGAGAACTCTTCCATCGGCACATCAACCAGTCTCCTTCCCGCAAACTGGCGACTCTCTACCTCATCCCACCACCGCCTGGCTTCCTTTTCCAACAAGAAAGTAGCGAAGGTCACTTTCTGTGCTTCATCCGACTGTGTTGCTGTCAGAATTTGCTCCATATGCGACAGCCAGTCCTCGACCTCACCTGGGTATTCAACCCCGGTAAATGGAGGAGGTCGAAATCCCAAGAAGTACTTCAGTTGTTGCTCAGCAGCACGCCTCACGGGGACTTTCTCCACTCTTAGTGGCTCTGGGGCCACTTCCTGCACTGGCGGTTGACCTTGCCCTCCAGGCTGGCCATTCAACGCAGCTAGAACGGCTTCTGTAACTCGCCGAACCATCTCAGCAGACGGAGGTGTAGGAGCCTCAGCAGACCCGCTACTCTCAACCACGTCACGGGGACGTGACGGTCCCGCTGCACTTCGAGTGCCCTACACGAGTGCATCACATAGTTAGGCGACAGCACAGTCGCAACTAACAACAAAAGGAACACTCAGGTTCCAAAATCATGCAATAATTGTTGGTTTGTTGTTACATTTTATTCCTAAGTGGACATTTTTTCTTGGGTTTATTTTACGTCTCGACGGTAGCGCACACACGTGCTCACCACCCCTTAAAAGAATTCATCCACGAATTCCTTAGAAGGACACAGAACCCTAGAAGCTGATACCAATTTGTAACATCCCCATCCGTTCGGGAGCATATAACAGAAGGTCCGGCCGGGGCCTCACGCCATATACTACAAAACAAACAGGAACGTCACTTAATTGAAATATCGAATGACTCTAAACAACGAACCTAACTCAGAGCATTCTATGCGGAAGCAAAAGAGAGAGATAAGATATATAAACCACAAAACCCGAACCCGGGTATGTCCACTTCTATTACTTGGAATGAAATGTTTTATACAACAAAATTTAGGCACAACAACCTTACAAATTACCGACATCGGCGCGCATGCCGGCCATACATGAAAATAAGAGAACATTAAAAGGGCATTCAAGGGCCGCAGCAGCGCAGGGGCTTCAGCCCGCTATGAGCCCGCTATGTTCCCGCTCGGTCCAGCACCTGTACAACAAGCCCACCAAAAACGGTGGCAAAACAGGGCAACGGTCAGCAACGGCTGACCAAATTATAACGACCCCACCCCTTCGAGGGGTGGCAGTTTCCCGTCCCTGCAAGAGCATCACAACATATATATATAACAGAATGAAGCGGCTGACACGGACCACAATAATTTATACATATGAATCAATCACAAACGTGGGAATGGCCTTCACGTCTCCTGCTCTCAGGCACTCTTTGATGTACTCCGCCTTCCACCACCATCCACTCTTGATGGCTTTGCCCTTCGAGGCTAAAGTCGGTGGCCCGAATACCAGTGCTCTCCCGTGCTTTAATTGTGAACATCCCGTAGTCCGAAGACTCTTTCCCATCGCTTCCCGACATGCTGTATGAGACTTACTAATTAGGTGCTGCAATGGTGCGGTTTCAGGTTCGCCAAATGCCCGTTGTTCACAGCTCTCGTTGTACAACACGAAAAGCGGGTATGGCATCCCCTCAGCCCAGGTATTCTCAATTAGCCGGCTCTACGGGCCGCTAAGTCATCCACCAGGACACCGTCACAGGTCGGGCACACAGGCCTCAGGTCTTCTCAACAGGTGGGCACAACAACATCACCAGAACTCAGTCTGGGAGCTGTCGCCAGCGTTAACGCTAACACCTGGCGATAGCGCACAGAAACCCCATTTTGGCTTCTAGCTGTGGGTGCTTCCCGGGGTACACCCCCAGGCATTGCTGCACATGCAGTAGCACTCCCTCTGCCTCAGAACGCACAAAATCACCAGAACCAAGTCTGGGAGCTACAGCCCGGCAATAACGCTAGCGCCTGCGGTAGTGAACAAAAACTCCATTTCTGCTTCTAACTTCGAGTGCTTCCCGGGGCACACCCCCAGGCGTTGCTGCACATGCAGTAACACCCTCTAGACCTACGAAGCAGGATATCAACACTGAGTTTTCCCCGGCACGCATGATATCAAAAAGCATCACCAATCCGGATGAACCGTCTCGGATGGGCTTCATACTGCGCGCCTACGTCCATTCCACGCATGGACTCTACATGTATGCAAGATCTGACGGGGAAAACAAGAATCCACCCGTCGGAGGTCACGACCTCACTCTTTTGGGTAGGGACCTCAAAGATGCACGGAAATGGACTAACACATGTCCAGAAGAGGGTGGAAAGGATCGTTACCCTTAGACGCCGCTTCGAGGCCATAGCTTGATTTTTGGCACGGATGGAAAGGAGCGTATAGCCCTTCTCTACGCGTAGCCACCAACGCCTTCGACTTCGGAGTAGTAGAGCTCCTCCAAAGATGAGGTCTAGACTAGGGTTTACTATTGAGCTTCTTCTCCAAATCTCTCTCTCTCACTTAGGAATAAAACCCTTAGTGGAACAATGAAATCAAGAGGGTTTCGGCCACCCTATGCCAGCTCCCGAGCCAAGTCCGTCCAAAACCGACCCAAAAGTCCATTGGCCATCAATGCCCACGATTTCAAATCACGGATCTGTATCGCGCGCTAGCGCCGACGCTAGCGCTAGCACCTGCGCTAGCTTCCGTCTCGACGCTAGCGACTGTCGACGCTTAAGGCTTCCATCTCGATGCTAGCAACCGTCGAGATGGCTAGCGCCAGGCGGTAGCACTACTGCCTGCGCTAGCTCCCAGCAGCCCAAAACTGCTTTGAAGTTTTGGGGTGTTACAATGGCACAAGTGGTCAACACATCAAGCAGCCAAGTCAAGTCCCGCATTGACAAGGCAAAGGAATAGATTTTGGATGATGTGGAAAGCTCTCTTCAAACTCTCTCCCAATCCATAATAGATCAACAATCTAAAATAGAGAAGAAGATAATGGAAAGTGGCAAAGAGGGGGAGGAGAAGGTTACCAATCTACATTCCAAGATGAAGGGTGCTCACATCAAGCTGTATAACAACATGGAGTCTGCCCACAAGCTGAAACTCTCCAATCAAGCAGAAGCCAGCAAGCAAGTGGTGGAAGTGGTCAACAATGCTTCCAATGCTATTCAAGAAAATATCCTAACCATGGTCAAAAAGGTTACTGATAATCAGTGGGACTCAAGCTTAAAAGTGCTGCAAGGAATAAGAATTGCTTTGAATCTTCCAATCTTGAACCCTAGCAGAAATGAAGACTTTGACTTCCAAAGTCAATCAAATCTGATTGCTGATGAGAGAGCAGCAAAGAGGAGAAGGGCAGAGGGCATTCAAACTGCTGAAGAATATATGACCTAGAAAAGAATGGAAAGATTAGAGGATCCACTCCATGAAGATGACAATCTGGAGTTGGACACAATTGTTGTCAATACTTGGGTGAGCCATGACAATCAAATGAAGGACATTGACCATGTCTACTCAGCTGCTGAATGGATTAAGCACCTTGAGAGGGAATCCTTAAGGGAAAGGATTCTCAAAGAAAACTTGGTAAGAAGGGAAACTCCTGTAAGGATTCCCACAAGATATCTTCCAAAGCCTCTTCTATACTTCAAAGTAAAGGAGAAGATCAAGGCTACTGCTGAAGCTAGGAAGAGGAAGTCCAAAGATGGAGAATGCTCTTCCTAGGGTCCATCTAAGAAGACCATGCCTTGAAATATTTTTTTTAATCATCAGTTGTATTGTTTGAAATATCTGCAGTGAACATTTAAATTGGAATGATATTTCATCTTTTGATCATAATGTTGTGTTTGTTACTATTGCTATATGTACTCTGTACCTTTATCTTTAGTATTCAGGAGCTAGAATGGGATGTTCAATTTGAACAGGTTCAGTTATTACGGAAATTGCTCTCCAATTAAGGGGGAGCAAATTCTCTGCTCAGGTTGAGGGGGAGATGGCAAATGCCAAGATTGTATAGGTTGACCTATAAGTTAATCCAAAGGGATCTATAGATGTTGCCTCCCAATCCCTAATGGGATAAATAGTTGAAGAAACTAGAAAGGGTGAGAAAGAGCCATTGCTAAGTAAGAACCTATGCTTAGGATATTAGCAAGAGGGAGATAGGGCCTATGCTACACAGATCATTTTTCTGTGATATGATTTTTGTTATTAATGTACCTTAGCATTGGGGATGTTCTGCCTTCTTCAAATAGGGGGAGATTGTTGGGTATATTTCCCTCAATAGTACCTTGATTTGAAGAGGCATCACTCTCAATGCTAAGGACATATTGTATTTGATGAGCTTATACTTGTGTAAGATATATAGGTGCAGGTGACTCAAAAGGAAGGGCCAAACATGCCCTTAGATTTGGAGAAATCATCTTCCAAAAGATGAAGTTTTGTCTCAGCCGAACCGCTGAGACGAGGGGGGCAAAACCGCTGAGACGAGGAGCCGTCTCAGCGTATCCGCTGAGAAGAAGGTGCCTCCGCTGAGAAGTTCATTATACGCTGAGAATCAGCGTGGTCGTCGAACTGGGCTCGCCATTCGTCGAATGCTGAACGTCGTTCGTCGACCGCTGAGACGAGATCAAAGCTGAAGCCGCTGAGAAGACACACTAGGCAAGATCGTCGAACGCTGAACGTCGTTCGACAAACGCTGAGACGAGGAGCCGTCTCAGCGGATCCGCTGAGAAGACACACAAAGCAAGTTTGTCGAGCAGTGAGCTGGCAAGATTGTCGATCGTAGGGGACAACTGGTTTGTCGGACGTAGAGTGTTCCACGTTCGTCAAGCGTAGTCCTTCTCTACGGAAAAGTAGGGCGGCGGGATCTGCGGCTAGGAATAGTTGCAGGATAGCTGTGTGGGGTCCACCAGCTTCTCCCATACCTCTCAGCAGATCAGCTAAGAGCCGTTGAAGATCAGAGATGTATAAAAGGAAGTGTTAGGGCACATTTGAAACCACTCCCCTGATCATCTGTTGTGTGAAGAACAGATCAACTGTTACATTGATGGCTGAAGCTCTCGTCTTCTTCCTCCTGCTCACTGAACAAGAAGAAGAAGATAACAAGAAAGAAAGTGAGCTCCTTTGCAAGAAGGAGCAAGGTGATCTTCCATCACTCTGTCGAAGAGGAAGATCAAGTTAGTTGCTGTAATCAACATCTTCAGCAACAGGAAGCACAGTTAGTGCAGGATCTACAGGAGAGTACCTCTACTGTAGAATAAATTTCTAAATCATTTATCTGTAGGGCATCTTGCCTGAGCTGTAAGACCATTTGGTCTGAGTTTGTAGGAACCTGAGGGTTTTGAGCCGTAGGGCTGAAGGCCTGAGTGTAGGATCTGTAGCAGATCTGAGGTAGGGCTTAACAGCCTGAGGTAGGACTAGGAGCTGGTCTGAGCTGTAGGAGGAGGAGTCCTCTGAGTGGTAGGACCTGGGAGAGGTCTGAGTTGTAGGACATTATTGTCTGAGCTGTAGGAGGTGTAATCCTCAGAGTTTGTAGGGTAGCTGTGCCTGAGGTAGATGCTGGTGATAGCTCTGAGTTGTAGGGACTTGTGTGATGAGGTAGGATCATTCTTGATCTGAGAAGTTCTGAGGAACTTGTGTTGTAAGCTCTTTGAGCCGAGTTTGGAGAAGTTGGCCCTATCTAACACACTGTTAGAAGGGTGGAGAGGGAAAGTGGACTACCCATAAACACACTGTCTTTGGGGAACCACTATAAATTATTGTGTGCTTTCTGTGTTTGCTGATTTGCTTGAACCAACTCTGAAAACAGCTAAAGCTAATCAAGTAAAATTTAAAAGACCTATTCCCCTCCCCCTCTAGGTGACTTAGACTACAAACCTTATATTCTTTCACCGAGCACTCGCCCTGTGGGGGGGGGGGGAGTGCGACCCGCAGGACTTCCAGGATTGACTTCCTGAACTCCTCGAAGTCACCTTTCTTCACGCACTCGCCGACAGGGGTGAGTCCCCCAGTTCATTGCATCCAGCCATGAGACTTGCCCAGAGCTTTCCAAACTAGCTTCTTCCACGCTCACCGCACCATAATGTTGAAACCAGAGAACTGGTCTCGACGTTCGCAAGGGGGATGCAGATAACCTTTACTTGACCCGAGCTAGAACCCTTGACCAGTTGCCAAGAGCCGAAAGACTTTCCCTTGAAGAACACCTAAGTCCACGAACGGACCCCTTAAGCTGCAGCGTGGAGGTCCCACCACATACCCGGAAGTTCACAAGGTACTCCCCCTCCCAAGCCAATGCTGAGCCTGGGCACCTTGGAGGGCACTAAGGACCACCTCACCATCCACCTTCAACGATAGGGGGAGGGGTGGGGCAGTGCATGCTCACAACACACACGCGAGGGAGGGGGGTACCAACATCCCTTCCCAAGGTGCCCATGGGGGTCAATTTATAGACTTCCTAAAATTGGGTTGCGGATGGCCAAAAACCTACTATCCGCAGCTCAACCAAGAACCTGAACGGCCAGCGCAAGGGTGGAGGCGAGTGGAGATGAGACGTCCACTTCCCCACTTGCCGGGACAGCATGCCTCTCCCCCTAGGCCTGGGCGTGTGGACCTTCGGTCCACCCGTCCCCTAGGGCCGGGCGAGTGGACCGAAGGTCCACTAACCCCTATGTCTGGGCGAGTGGACCTTTGGTCCACTCGCCCCCTAGAGCAGGGCGAGTGGACCAAAAGTCCACTCTCCCACTAGGCCAGGGCGAGGGGACCTTCGGTCCACTCGCCCCCTAGAGCCGGCCCACAAGGCCGGGGCGAGTGGACCGAAGGTCCACTGGCCCACAAGGCCGGTCAAGTGGACTGAAGGTCCACTCGCGCACAAGGTCGGGCGAGTGGACCGAAGGTCCACTCGCCCCCTAGGACCTAGCGGAACACGGGGGAGTAGACCGAAACATCAACCCCCCTCACATGTGAGCATTTTAGATTTGGAAATTTTCATAACAAAAGGCAAGCATGAATCAACATATTCAAAAGATAATAACTACAATGTAACCAATTCGTATTTCAAGTAAAAAAACAATGTAGAAATCTTGCATTGCAATCTAGTGTTTTTACTTAAGTTTAGAGAGAATTATGTAAATTTGCAGTAGGATCCAATTCTTATGATTAGAAGCTTTATGAAAATCAATGATTTGTGCATAAGGTGTTTTGAAAAAGTATACAAGTGAAATAATCAAAACACATGAAATATGTAATGAAATAGTAACAACAACATTAAGAATGTAATCTTATAATTACTTTCACACATCATATTTAGAATAAAATTTCAAAGCACAAAACAGAATACAACTACCAAGGTGCTTCGCCCACACAATGCTCATTAAGACTTATTTGGAGCGAAGTATTGCTTGGGTGATCACATGAATATTTGTATACAAATTTTATTTTAATTGATCCGGTGTACAATTAGAATTGATAAAAAGAGATATGTTTGCACAAGACACTTTACAATTCTTTCCAAGGTGTTCAATCTCACAATGCTCATTAAGACTTATCAGCAGGGTGAGTAGTGCTTGGTGGAGTTATCTTTGGCATATTATTAATTTATTTTTTTGTTGGGGCCAAAAGTCTCAGAATTCACTTGTTGTTGCAAACATATATAATTTTGAAGTAACACTTCTATGTGCGCAAGTAATTTATTTGTTTAAAAGACGGTGTAAGTAATTTAGACATACAACTTAATGTGTTAAAACTATTACACTAAACAAGCATGCAAGACTAAGATTATGAACACTTGTAGATTATCAAAATAGTGAGTGTATTAATCATTGATTAACATAAAACAATACTCATACTTAGAGGCATGCTAGGCAATCATACACAATTATCTATAGACTTTTTCATTGCACATAATCAGATTAAGGTCAACGCATGACAAAAACAATGTTTAGACAATTTGAAATTAAAATTAGATATTGAAGAAAATCCTTGTGGCTCCGTTTGTTTGGCAGGAAATGGGATGCAGGAATTAGAATTGACCCAATTCCAATTCTCGCAGGAATTGGAATTCAAGTCAATTCCAATTCTATTGTTCGGCTGAATGAAAAATTCTATCACAGGAAGTGGAATTATTAATTCTGTTGTTCGGCTGTGTGTCAGAATTCAATTGACAAAATTTAAATTTTAAATGTAACGTTATGCCTAAAATGTAAATTGGACAGTACTAAAGCAAACTAATAAAATTAACATTATGCCTAACATTATGCATTTCAAATGGAACATGATTTTTCAGGAAGATAAACATGAAATATAAACATTTGTTAGTAATTTTGTTGCCGTCCCTACTTGGTCACTATAAAACTAATGAAAACTCAGTTGAAATGCTTATTTTCTTTAGTATTCCAGCACTCCACTAACATAATGAATCTAATCTCAGATAATAGTACTCTAAGTAGCAGCTAGTAACTGAACCACAATAAAAAGCATAATGGCAAAAGTCTAAAAGGTAGAAGAAAGTAACAATGGATGGCTAACCACGGCTGAAATCACCATGAACCTTGCCTACAAATCATTGATACTGATCTTCTCTTGGCCAAAATCACCATGAACCTTGCATGCAGCCAACGGGAGAAGAGATGAGGGGGTCGCTGTCAGAGATGGAGTTGCATGCTAGAAGGATGGATTCGCCAGAGAAGGAGTTGCAAGCGCAAGAGATTTGGAGCACGAGAGGGCTGCAGCACGTGAGGGCTGGAGCGCGAACTATGCCAGGGCAAAAATGTTGACCTTGTTCACCCCTTCTTCTGTCTTTGAATCATTAATGGCGAGGCCATCTCCCTCCCTTTCACTCCCTCTGTGAAAATGACCTCTCCATAAAGGGCGGAGGAAGAAGAGCGAACGGAAGACCTCGCCGTGAAGAAGAGCGAATGAATCGCCGTAGAAGACCACCGCCATCATTTGACTCTTCTTCCTGTTTAGCCTTTGAATCACTGGAGAATAAGAGCGAATGAATTGCCGGAGGGAAGAGCGAATGAATCGCCAGAGGGAAGAGCGAACGAATCGCCGGAGGGAAGAGCTAACGAATCGCTGGAGGGAAGAGCGAACAAAAGACTTCACGGCGTGAGGCTCGGGGTCGCGCTGATTAGAGGGCGGAATCATGAAATCTTACGTCGTGAGGTTGGACTTGGGGAGCGAGCATTTCCTCTATAATGAATTCCCATAGGAATTGAATTGAATTCCGATTCTTAGAAAATTTTTGGGCCACCGAACACTGGAATTTGAATTGCCAATTGAATTCCAATTCCAGAGCTTCAATTCCAACCTAACGAACGGACCCTGTCAGTATGCCAAAATAAATTTTGACCATTGGACACAAAAAAATAACAAAGATGTTTGCTAATGTGAAGTTTTATAGTCAAACCATAATTTGTCAAGAGTTAAAGCACAAACAAATAACAAGAAACAAATTGTTCATTATTTTGAAATATTTGAATTTTTTATTTTGGAATAAAACAACAACATTAATAACAAAATAATTTGAAATTAGACAAGATAAACTGAGAAAAATCAGTAGAAAAATACCAGAAATATATTAGTGAAAGCATAATTTTGATCTGGAGAAAAAGGCTAACACCTGGCGTTAACTAGTTAATGCCGAAACAGTACTCGATTTTTGAGGTTTTTGAAAAAAAATTCTTTGGAATAGGGAGTATGTACATAGACCTTCTTAGGGTAGAAATTTCAGAGAAAGTTGAACTGATTTGAAGGCTTATTTAAGCATATTTTGGTGGTTTTAAAATATTTTTATCTTTTATATTTGAAAAAATATTTTTATTTGGAAATGAAGAGGTAAATAGAGTGTAGTAGTATATAACGATACACATATAGATAAGCAACAAAGATATTTGCAATTATGTAAGAAGAGAGGCTAACGCCCGACGTTAGTGTCAATGCCCACGTTAAGTTTGCTTTATATAAAAAGCCCTAAATCCGAGTTCTTCTCTTCTCTTCATCATTTCAGGCCATTCTTCTCCAGTTTTTGCCGACAGCCCTTTTCAGATCTAGGTAAAGTGGATGTTTGTTTTCATATTTTTTGTGATTAACTCATTTCTCTACCCTTAAATTGAAATCATTTTAAGTATTGAAGTGTTTTGTTATGGTTTATGATAGATCTAGGATTTTGAGATCTAGGATTTTGCATTTTTGTGTTCTAGAATGGGTTTTTGAGATTCTTTTCAAGGATGAGTCCTAGCTTTACCTTTTTAGTTTTTATGAGTCTTATTGGTGTTATTGATTTATTCCGGTAGTTTTTATGAGTTTTATGCGTGTGGAGAGGAGTTGCTGTGTGAAGGTTGTAGTTGGAAGCCAGGAGTACGACCTGAAAGCATCGTTACTCCCCCTGGTTGAGTTCGATGTAATCTTCGGCATGGACTGGCTGTCGGAACAGCGTGCGTGCATCGATTGCACCAACAAGGAGGTGAGGTTTGGGCAGCGTGTCGATCGTAAGATGGTCTTTGCGGGCATGCGTGGATCGAGCAAGATGCTGATGTCTGCTCTCCAGGTGTCCAAGGCAGTGCGACAGGGAGCAGAGTTATTCTTTGCTCTAGTGGAGGCCTCAACGCCGAGGCCCAGCCTAGTGGATGTTCCGATAGTTTCAGAGTTCCCCGATGTGTTCCCGAGCGATCTCCCTGGTGCTCCACCGCAGCGGGAGATAGATTTCACGATTGAGTTGGTGCCATGCGCTAAGCTTGTGGCCCGCTCGCCGTATCGTATGGCTCCAAAGGAGTTGACGGAGTTGAAGCTGCAGTTGCAGGAGCTGCTTGAGAAGGGCTACGTGTGTCCGAGTTCCTCACCTTGGAGTGCACCAGTCCTCTTTGTCAAAAAGAAGGACGGTAGCCTGCGGCTTTGCATCGATTATCGGGAGCTGAACAAGCTGACCGAGAAGAACAAGTATCCTCTTCCGAGGATAGACGACTTGTTCGACCAGCTCGTTGGTTCGACTGTATACTCGAAGCTGGACTTGAAGTCTGGCTATTATCAGGTGCGGATCAGGGAGTGCGACATCCCGAAGACTGCCTTCAGTACAAGGTACGGGCAGTATGAGTTCACTGTGATGCCGTTTGGGCTGTCTAATGCACCTCCGGTGTTTATGGACTTGATGCACCGGACTTTCCGAGAGTACCTCGACCTATTTGTGATCGTCTTCCTTGACGACATACTGGTCTACTTTCAGTCCGAGGAGGAGCACGGTGATCACCTGCGAGTAGTCTTGGAGGTTCTGAGGAGGAACCAGCTGTATGCCAAGTTCTCAAAGTGCGAGTTCTGGCTACCTTCCGTGGCGTTCTTAGGCCATGTGGTTAGTGGAGGGGGTGTGGCCGTAGATCCGGTGAAGGTTGCGGCCATCATGGAGTGGCCTGTTCTTTCTTCTGTGGCGGAGGTCCGTAGCTTTCTTGGGCTGGCCGGCTATTACAGACGCTTCGTGGAGAACTTCTCACGGATCGCGCTGCCTCTTACGACGCTGACACAGAAGATGCAGGAGTTTATTTGGACGCCCTCGTGTGCGCAGGCTTTTGAGGAGTTGAAGTGGCAGCTTACCACGGCTCCGACCTTATGTTTGCCTTGCGGCACGGAGGGCTACGAGATAATGCTAAATCTAGTTAGTTTAATTAGGTTATTTTTAGGATATTTACTCTTACTTTTTTGCTTATTGTTGTTTACCTAAATGCAATTTTGGTTCATTTTCCTATTTTTAGTGCTAACTTAAGCTTTCTGAATTTTCAGGTCAAAAATGCAAAATTTCCTAAGTCACGCCCTAGGTCACGCCCGTGACCTAGGGCGTGTAAGTTGCTGTTTCCAGTTAAGCTGCTGCCAACATAATTCAGAAGATCTGGTCAGACACGCCCAAAGTATACGGCCGTGACACACAAGTCACGCCCGTGACACGCAAGCCACGCCCGTGACCAGCCCGTGAACAGCTCAGATTCGACCAGCTGACCACCGAATTGGTCACGCCACTGTTACACGGGCGTGCTTCCAGTCACGCCCGTGACTGCCACGTCAGCCAGCCGCCAGCGCCCATGATCGCCGCCAGCGCCCATGACCCGACTAACCACCGAAATGGTCACGCCCTCAGTCACGGGCGTGACCGAGGGCGTGACCCATCAAATCGCGTCAAAATCGTGCGCCGAACCTGATCCAAGCCGTAGAATTGATTAAACAATGTCACGCTCCTAGTCACGGGCGTGACTGAGGGCGTGACCGAGGCAGAAAAATTTCTATAAATTGAAATGACCTCCAAGCTTTCCCCATTCAGTTTTTGGAGAGAGAACCAGTGCTACTACTCTATTTTTAGTGTTTTTCATGTCATTTTATTCTCTTTCTCTCTCTCTCTCTCTCTTATTTCAATGCATTTCCTTTTCTAGTTTTCATATGAATGTTGTAATGCCTTTGTAATTTCCTTTTATAGTGTATTACTAATGCTTAGTAGCCTTTCCATGCAATTGTAATCTCAGTTGAACTTTTGTTTAATAAAAATGGTATGTTTTTGTTCTCTTAAAATCTTCATCATTTCTCTCTCCTACCCCTCCACCATGAGTAACTAAATCCTCATAGTACTCGATCTTGATGATCTGAGGATGAGTTGATCAAGTTATGATCCTTTAGTCTTCTTTCACTTTCTAAAGTGTTGGGCCTTAGATTTACTCTTAATTAAAATTTAGTGGAGCTATATTATCGATATATAATCCCCACCTTTGCTTTCATTCTTGGCTAGCCGAGAGGCCGATAGTCTGAAGATAGCACTTAAGAGTAAAGAGAGTTACACACATTTCTCGAGAGAGAATGACGTAAATCTCCTGGATTGGAGTAAAACCCAATAGCGGGGTTCACCACTTAAAGCGAGTTTTAGGTATTCGAATACGGGACGAGAGTTCGGTCGGATTTTCCTAAACTCAGTTGGGCATATCTTCGAGAGAAGCATGTTCAAACTATAGGAACCCCCACGGTCAAGCTGCCCTTACTTTATTAAGTTTTAAGTTTGCTTTTGAATTTTGATCAACTTAGGCCGAAGTAAGTCAAGATCGAGTGTTATTTCTTAATCATCGTTTAGCCGTACTTTTATCCAGCTTTTATTTCAACCTAGCAGACAAAACCATCCAAAAAATTATTAAGATAAAATAATAGTAATTCGTTTGAGTATAAGTAATCAACGGTTCTCGGATTTTAATACGACACTTGTGTTCCTATACTACAGTTCGATAGGTATACTTGCCTTCTCGGATTGCTAGTTCGGATTTTATTTCGTGCAAGCGGAATTTTAATCAACAGCTCCCTTTACAGGAAGGCTCTTCTTTGCATTACGTACATTGGGGTTGTACCAACAATCTATGGCAAAGTGTCCCACTTTACCACAGCACCAACATTCATGAATGTTGTATCTTCTTTTCTGAGCATTTCTTGAGTATTGTGTAGCACAGTCCTCATGTTTAGGAATAGATACAGCAGCATTCTTCCTGTTCCTCTAATCAATTATTTGACTGAATGTCATTTTGTGTGCTATATTGATGCTCTTTGTCCTGATGGCATCAGCTTGCAATGACTTTGCATGCATACAAGATTTGATGGCATCTGACACTGAGCACTCAGATATGTTTACAGAATTGGCACCAGTCATGTTCTTGATAGATCCAACCTTAGAAGGGCTTGCCTTCTCATTCTTGAATGAAGTGGCTGAAGTACCAAAAACAAACAGTCCATGTTGGGCCATTTGAATTTCATCATGGGGAGCCTTCATGGCACTCAATCCCATTCCCTTTCTTCCACTATATGAAGGAGCATTTTCCTTCCTATAGCACCTCTCATTCTTCCAGTGACCATAAATGCTTTCATGATCATACCTGTTGGAGGGAAGTATCACCTTTTGAAAGGTGGGTTGAGGCTTAGCCTTCTTCTTGCTCTTAACTCCACTCCGCTCTCCTACTTCCATTTTCTTGAATCCTAATCCTCTCTTATTGGTTTGAGAGGAGAAGGTGTCAATGATAGGAAGCACAGATCTGGGTTTGGAGAATTGAGCCACCAGGCTCTTCTCCTTCTCTAGCTTTTCCTCAAGGTCCTTGATGACCTTGTTCATCAGGGAAATAGTGCTTAATTGCACAATAATTAACCCCTGTAAATGACTAATTTGTCTGCTCATCTGAGTCACCAGTGTGGTAGGTTCAGTGTTGACATCCTTAGTCACTTTGAGATCAACAATTTCCTGGGCTTGCCTGTTGACAAGCTTCTTGGTCTTCTTCAGAGCCTCCAAAAGAACACCATATTTATCAATCAATTGATTGAGTTCTTCCTCAGCATCCATGCCCCTTCCATCAATTGATGAAGGTGCAACAGATTCTGGACTAGTCTCATAATCAGAAAATGAAGTGGAATGAGATAGTACATGAACCTTGTCAGAAGCATTCTGACTCCCTTCCTCATCAGTGAAGGCCATAAGGCCTAGCTGAATGGTGTCATCTTCATCCTCCTCTTCATCACTATCTGAGTGTGAAAGAGGGTCCCTGATTCCAACCTTTGTAGCTGAATTGTCTTCATCCTCTTCTGCTGCATATAGCCCAATGTTGGCTTCTTCTTCATTGTCTGAACCTGATGTTGAAGGATCAGACTCACTCCAGCTTCTTTCTTTCTTTGCTAGGAGTGACTTTTCTCCCTTCCTATCCTTATGGTGATGATGCTTTGTTTCACCACTATCCTTTCTTTTGACTGGACAGTCAGCTATGACATGTCCAGGCTTGCTGCAGCTATAACAGATTATATTATTAGTAGAATATTTACTGGGTTTTGAATCATACCTGTCACCCTTTGGGTGCAGTCTTTCAGATCTGCTGCTGTTCTTTTTGTAGTGTGATGATGAGGAGGGCATGTTCCTCCATGGATTCCTCTTCATCATCCTCTTGAACTGCCTAGAGAAGGCAGCAAATTTTTCATCAGAGGAAGAGCCTCCTGAGGTGCTGACTTCAGGTTCAGCTCTTCTCCTTGGAGGAGACACTATCCACCCCTTGCTTCTCTTGGAGCTGTCAGCTTTGAGAGCTACAGAATTCTCCATTGCTTTTGCCTTTGAAGAGGTGTCCTCTTCCGTCCTTGCAGACAGCTACATTTCATAGGAAAGAAGCTTCCCAAACAGAGTATGAGTTGGGGTCTCACCAAGCTTGGCCACTTCCCTGATGGCACATATTTTTGTGTCTCTGTCTCTTGTGAGAGATCTAAGGAACTTGTCATTCAGCTCATAGTTGGTGAAAGCCCTCTCATAGGTTCTCAGCTCATTGACTATTCTGAAGAACCTCTCATAGCACATGGATATGCTTTCCTGGCTCTGCTGCCTGAAGGCTTCATACTCTTGATTTAGGAGTGACTTCCTGTCATCCCTAACTTCAGCTGTCCCTTCCATATATGCTATTAGAGTATCCCACATTTCCTTGGCAGAAGTGCAGTGTACCATGTTTTGAAAGGTGGAATCATCAATAGCATTGACAATGATGTTCTGTGCCCTCTTGTCCGTGGTGAACAACTCAAGTTCATCCTTGGTCAGATCTTTGAATAGTTTGGCCACTCTTCTTGTTGGATCAATAGTGGATGCAGTGTGAAAGGTGAAAGGTCCTTCTTCAACTGTAATGAAGATCCTTGGATCAGATGCTTCCATAAACAACCTGATCCTTTGCTTCCATATGCCAAAATTCTCTTTGTTGCATATGGGCAACTTCATGGACCTCATTTCCTTTTGCAATCCACTGGAGGCCATTGGGATTTGACTAGACTAAACCTTTTAGGATCTGGTCAGACTGTTAAGTCCTTTTTTACAAACCTCAATCTGATACCACTTGAAAGAATATAAGGTTTGTAGTTTAAGTCACCTAGAGGGGGGGGGAATAGGTCTTATAAATTTTACTTGATTAGCTTTAGCTATTTTCAGAGTTGGTTCAAGCAAATCAGCAAACACAGAAAGCACACAATAATTTATAGTGGTTCCCCAAAGACAGTGTGTCAATGGGTAGTCCACTTTCCCCCCCCCCCCCCCCCCCCCCACCCTTCTAACAGTGTGTTAGACAGAGCCAACTTCTCCAAACTCGGCTCAAAGAGCTTACAGCACAAGTTCCTCAGAACTTCTCAGATCAAGAATGATCCTACCTCAGGACACAAGTCCCTACAACTCAGAGCTATCACCAGCTCCTACCTCAGGCACAGCTGCCCTACAAACTCAGAGGATAACACCTCCTACAACTCAGACAATAATGTCCTACAACTCAGACCTCTCCCAGGTCCTACCACTCAGAGGACTCCTCCTCCTGCAGCTCAGACCAGCTCCAGTCCTACCTCAGGCTGTTAAGCCCTACCTCAGATCTGCTCCAGATCCTACACTCAGGCCTTCAGCCCTACAGCTCAGAACCCTCAAGTTCCTACAAACTCAGACCAAATGGTCTTACAGCTCAGGCAATATGCCCTACAGATAAATGATTTAGAAATTTATTCTACAGTAGAGGTACTCTCCTGTAGATCCTGCACTGACTGTACTTCCTGTTGCTGAAGATGTTGATTACAGCAACTAACTTGATCTTCCTCTTCGACAGAGTGATGGAAGATCACCTTGCTCCTTCTTGCAAAGGAGCTCACTTTCTTTCTCTGTTATCTTCTTCTTCTTGTTCAGTGAGCAGGAGGAAGAAGACGAGAGCTTCAGCCGTCAATGTAACAGTTGATCTGTTCTTCACACAACGGATGATAGGGGGAGTGGTTTCAAATGTGCCCTAACACTTCCTTTTATACATCTCTGATCTTCAACGGCTCTTAGCTGATCTGCTGAGAGGTATGGGAGAAGCTGGTGGACCCCACACAGCTATCCTGCAACTAGTCCTAGCCGCAGATCCCGCCGCCCTACTTTTTCGTAGAGAAGGACTGTGCTCGACGAACGTGGAACACTCTACGTCCGACGAACCAGCTATCCCCTGTGTTCGACGATCTTGCCAGCTCAGTGCTCGACAAAATTGCCTTATGTATCTTCTCAGCGGATCCGCTGAGACGGCTCATCGTCTCAGCGTTTGTCGAATGGTGTTCAGCGTTCGACGATCTTGCCTAGTGTGTCTTCTCAGCGGCTTCAGCTTTGATCTCGTCTTAATGGTCGACGAACGACATTCAGCGTTCGACGAATGTCGAGCCTAGTTCGACGACCACGCTGATTCTTTGCGTATAATGAACTTCTCAGCGGAGGCACCTTCTTCTCAGCGGCTACGCTGAGCCGGCTCCTCGTCTCAGCGGTTTTGCCCCCCTCATCTCAGCGGTTCGGCTGAGACAAAACTTCATCTTTTGGAAGATGATTTCTCCACATATATGGGCATGTTTGGCCCTTCCTTTTGAGTCACCTGCACCTGTATATCTTACACAAGTATAGCTCATCAAATACAATATGTCCTTAGCATTGAGAGTGATGCCTCTTCAAATCAAGGTACTATTGAGGGCAATAAACCCAACACTCGGCATCGCCAACACCTGTGCTCGCCTCGCCGTCTTTGATGGAGATAGAGCAAGCATGTCGGCAAGGGAAGGAGCCAGCCTCAGAGGAAGGCTTGAGCATCCAAGCGCAAGCGCTCTTCAACAGCTCTCCTGGGGCCAGCTGCCCTGAGTGAGGGGGTAGGGAGCATGACTCCGTCTCACCAGGAAGGGGGCGGAGTCCCTGTTCCTGATTCAACAAAAGCACGGGGAGATGCAGGGAAGCTACGCAGATCAACTCAAGGGGCAAATCTTCCACCTCCAGGTTGACCAGGGAAGCAGGAAGGACCAGGAGAAAGAGAAGGAATGAGAAGGCAGAGAAAGTGGAGGAGGTGATAAAAGAGATGGCCGAGATGCATGCGGCCGAGTAGGCGCAAGAAGGCGCGTTGTAATAGATATGTAACCTCCTCATGTTGAATGAAAAGTAGGTAGAGATAGAACCTTAGGTAAAGCCTCTGGGAAGGTGTTGGGTTCCTCCGCCTCCAGGGGAAGGTAAGAACCTAGGATGTGGATGGGTACTCTACCCCAAGTTGGTAAGATCCCCGACTAGAGACCATTCTCCGGGCTCAGTCATGCCGGTAGATGGGAGACTCATCGGGTCGACTCGCTACTTGACTAAGTGGCTTGGGAAGGTGTTGAGTTCCTCTACCTCTAGGTGAAGGTAAGCACCTAGGACGTGGATGGGTACTCCACTCCCATTTGGTAAGATCCCCGACTAGAGACCATTCTCCAGGCTCAGTCATGCAGGCAGATGGGAGACTCATCGGGTCGACTCGCTACTTGACTAAGTGGCTTGGGGAAGGTGTTGAGTTCCTATGCCTCTAGGTGAAGGTAAGCACCTAGGACGTGGATGGGTACTCCGCCCCCATTTGGTAAGATCCCCGACTAGAGACCATTCTCTGGGCTCAGTCAGGCCGGCAGATGGGAGACTCATCGGGTCAGCTCGCTACTTGACTAAGTGGCTTGGGGAAGGTGTTGAGTTCCTCCGCCTCTAGGTGAAGGTAAGCACCTAGGACGTGGATGGGTACTCCGCTCCCATTTGGTAAGATGCCCGACTAAAGACCATTCTCTGGGCTCAGTCATGCCGGCAGATGGGAGACTCATCGGGTTGACTCGATACTTGACTAAGTGACTTGGAAAGATGATGAGCTCCTCTGCCTCCAGGTAAGCTAGGCCCCTAGGATGTGGATGGGTATTCCACCCCCAGTTGGTTTGAAAAAGTGTTGAGTTCCTCTTCCTCCAGGTAAGCTAGGCCCCTAGGACGTGGATGGGTACTCCGCCCCCAATTGGTTTGGGAAGGTGCTGGGTTCCTCTGTCTCTAGGCAAGCTAAGCCCCTAGGACGTGGATGGGTACTCCGCCCCCAATTTGTTTGGAAAGGTCTTGAATTCCTCTACCTCCAGGTAAGTTAAGCACCTAGGACGCTGACTAGTTTTCTGCCCCCAGTTGCTTTGATAATAAGATAGTGGAGTTCCCCTGCCTCTAGGAAAAGGTAAGCACCTAAGACATGGATTGGATCTCTGCCTCATTTGCTTTGACAAGATGGTGGAGTTCCTCTGCCTCTAGATGAAGGTAAGCACCTAGGATGTGGATTAGATCTCTGCCTCAGTTGCTTTGATAAGATGGATGAGTTCCCCTGCCTCTAGGTGAAGGTAAGCACCTAAGACATGGACTGGATCTCTGCCTCAGTTGCTTTGATAAGATAGTGGAGTTCCTCTGCCTCTAGGTGAAGGTAAGTACCTAAGATGTGGATTATATCTCTGCCTTAGTTGCTTTGATAAGATGGATGAGTTCCTCTACCTCAAGGTGAAGGTAAGCACCTGGGATGCGGACTGGTCCTCCGCCCCCAGTGGGTGTGGGAAGATGTTGATTTTTCTCCACCTCAGGTCAAGTTCAATTCGACCTAAGGTGTTGAGCTTTCTCCACCTCCACTTGAGCTCGGCTCATAGGAGGGTTGTAGAGTGGAGAAAGGTTTGCCTCCCACCTCAAGTCGAGGTCGGCTCGACTAGAGGTGTTGAGTTTTTCTCCACCTCAGGTCAAGTTCAATTCGACCTAAGGTGTTGAGCTTTCTCCACCTCCAGTTGAGCTCGGCTCATAGGATGGTTGTTAAGTGGAGAAAGGTTTGCCTCCCATCTCAGGTCGAGCTCGGCTCGACTAGAGGTGTTGAGTTTTTCTCCACCTCAGGTCAAGTTCAATTCGACCTAAGGTGTTGAGCTTTCTCCACCTCCATTTGAGCTTGGCTTATAGGAGGGTTGTTAAGTGGAGAAAGGTTTGCCACCCACTTCAGGTCGAGCTCGGCTCGACTAGAGGTGTTGAGTTTTTCTCCACCTCGGGTCAAGTTTAATTCAACCTAAGGTATTGAGCTTTCTCCACCTCCAGTTGAGCTCGGCTCATAGGAGGGTTGCTAAGTGGAGAAAGGTTTGCCTCCCACATCAGGTCGAGCTCAGCACGACTAGAGGTATTGATTTTTCTCCACCTCAGGTCAAGTTCAATTCGACCTAAGGTGTTGAGCTTTCTCCACCTCCAGTTGAGCTCAGCTCAGAGGAGGGTTGTTAAGTGGAGAAAGGTTTGCCTCCCACCTCAGGTCGAGCTCGGCTCGACCAGAGGTTTTGAGTTTTCTCCACCTCAGGTCAAGTTCCATTCGACCTAAGGTGTTGAGCTTTCTCCACTTCTAGTTGAGCTCGGCTCATAGGGGGGTTGCTAAGTGGAGAAAGGTTTGCCTCCCTCCTCAGGTCGAGCTCGCCTCGACTAGAGGTGTTGAGTTTTTCTCCACCTCAGGTCAAGTTCAATTCGACCTAAGGTGTTGAGCTTTCTCCACCTCCAGTTGAGCTCGGCTCATAGGAGGGTTGCTAAGTGGAGAAAGGTTTTCCTCCCACCTCAGGTCGAGCTCGGCTTGACTAGAGGTGTTGAGTTTCTCTCCACCTAAGGTCAAGTTCAATTCGACCTAAGGTGTTGAGCTTTCTCCACCTCCAGCTGAGCTCGACTCACAGGAGGATTGTTAAGTGGAGAAAGGTTCGTCTTCTGCCTTAAGTCAGGTTCAACTGATAAACTCGGCAGGAGCATCCCATTGGCAGGGCCCTTCGTGGATTCCTCTAGGGTCCTACCCACTCGTCAAATAGGTGGGTTGTGAAAGTGGAGGTTAGATCTTAACTTACTCTAGAGGGGGGGTGAATAGAGTATTAAAATTTTTTATTAGTTTTTAAAGCGGAATTAAATTACTGATGTATATATATGTGTAATGCAAAGTGTGATATGTAGTTTGAATAAAGAAAAGCACACAGCACAGAAACAATACAAAAAATCACAAGCACAGGGGACACAAGGAATTTATAGTAGTTCCCCAATAAATCTGGGTACGTCTACTCTTCTACCACAGCTGGTAGGATATCCACTAGGAGTTTTTGATAAGGTGTCCACACACCACAGAGCTTTTGATAAGGTGCTCAAGACTAGGGTTTTTTGATAAGGTGTCCACACACCTATAAGCTTTTGATAAGGTGCTTAAAAACCACACAAGGATCTTTTGATAAGGTGACTTGCCACCACTGTGTAAACTTTTGGAGGGAGAATTAACCCTGTACAAGATAAGGTAAGAAGGTTTAGAGTGTTCTTCTCTGTCAATATATCTGAGAGAAGACAAAAGGTGTTGAGGATGAAAGCTCCCCCTGTCTGATTGAGGTTGTTGACAGCTTGAGGATGAAGCTTTCTCTAAAACAGAACTCTTCTGTAGCAGATTAATCTGGAAGAAGTAAATCTTCAGATTGTTGTTGCTCTTTGGAAGATTTGAACTTGCAGCAGATCTGAGAGAATGAATGTTGTTCTCAGAGAGATGAAGATGCTGCTTTTAGGAAGAATAAGACTGAAAGTATATGTTCTCTGTCTGTATATTCTTCTTCTTCTTCTTTCTCTAATCCTTCTGTATTCTTGTTGTTCTACAGAACTGTATATCTGAGAAACTCTTTTAATAACTGTATATGATGTCAGTCTGAGGTAGTATACGACTGTGTTTGTAAATGTTTTCTTCTGTGATGGATTTCTAATTTGAAATTCAAATCATCTATCTTTAAGGAATATATTATTCTGGCTTAAATCCTTCTTGGAACTGTAACAGCCACCAAAACGATTTTGGCAGGTCTTTTTTGATTCCTTTGATGTGAAAGATGTCGTAGCATTAAATGTCAACGGTTATTCTTGTCTTGGAATAGAAGGAATAAAAGAATATAATAAATGAATAAGATATCCTTACTAAACTGACAGAATACGTCTAAAAGAACTTGAATAGATCTGTTAAGGTCGTCGATCTGTGTTCAGAGAGTTGACAAAATAACTGATATAGATGATCTGGACTTGTATCTGTCAAACTTAGCTTTCATATAAAATTTGTCGAGCTCTGGCTAGAATTCGTCGAACGTTGCTTGCCATTTTTCGAACGCTGATTAGAGAATGTCAAGCGCTGGAACTGGCTATAATTCTTCAGTCTGCTGAGAAGAATTTGTCGAACGAAGCTAGTCATTCGTCGAACTCCACTCGCCATTTGTCGAATGCTGGGAACTTGAATATTCCTTAAGTTCTGGTGAATCATTCAGCCTAAATACTTGACCCTTAAGCTATACAGTTGGGTCAACTTGATCCTTAGTTAAAACATAGTGATCCTAGCCCAAAACAGTAATTGGGTTGTTCCAACAGGTTGGACTTTCTTTCCGAGATTAATGCAAGCTCGAAAAGAGCGGGGATTGTGTACAACCCTCATATTTTCAGAGCTGGTGTGACCCAATGCGGGCGAGATCGCAATAGTGAAGGTAGCCGTGGCGCTACGAGTCGACCTGTTGAAAGGGTCCGAAGCCACCTAAGCCAAAAGGAGGGGGTTGATGTTTCGATCTACTCCCCTGTGTTCCGCCAGGGCCTAGTGGGCATGGCCTTGTGGGTGAGTGGACCTTCAGTCGACTCGCCCTGGCCTAGTGGGCGAGTGGACCATCGGTCCACTCGCCCCGGCCTAGTGGGCGAGTGGACTTTTGGTCCACTAGCCCGGCTCTAGGGGGCGAGTGGACCAAAGGTCCACTCGCCCAGACTTAGGGGCGAGTGGACCTTCGATCCACTCACCCGGACCTAGGGGACGGGTGGACTGAAGGTCCACTCGCCCAGGCCTAGGGGGAGAGGCAGGCTGTCCCGGAAAGTGGGGAAGTGGACGTCTCATCTCCACTCGCCTCCCACCTTGCGCTGGCCGTTCAGGTTGTTGGTTGAGCTGCGGATAGTAGGTTTTTGGCTATCCGCAGCCCAATTTTGGGAAGTCTATAAATAGACCCCCATGGGCACCTTGGGAAGGGATGATGGTACCCCCCCCCCCCCTCCTTCGTGTGTGTGTTGTGAGCAAGCACTACCCCTCCCCTCCCCATGTCGTTGAAGGTGGATGGTGAGGTGATCCTTAGTGCCCTCCCAGGTGCCTAGGCTCAGCATTGGCTTGGGAGGGGAAGTTCCTTGTGAGCTTCCGGGTATGTGGTGGGACCTCCACGCCGCAGCTTAAGGGGTCCGTTCATGGACTTAGGTGTTCTTCAAGGGAAAGTCTTTCGGCTCTTGGCAGCTGGTCAAGGGTTCTAGATCGGGTCAAGTAAGGGTTAGCTACATCCCCCTTGCGAACGTCGAGACCAGTTCTCTAGTTTCAACAGACGTAGAGTCGACTTGATATACTGACAGATGGATTAGTTGCTTGGACTTCTAGTTTGAGTTGCGTCAACATCAAGTCGAAGTTGCGTCGACTTATATTCAATGCAAGTATTAGTTCAAGTCAGATTGTGCTTGTCCTGACCTAGTCTTGACACTCTAAGATGAGTGTAACATCCTAAGACATCTAATGACCAAATTACCCTTACTATACAATATGGGTAACATTTCCTAATTCATGAAATCACTTGTATATAATTTGTTTAGATAAATCAAGGGAATTTTTCCCAACAGACATGCTTATAGGGCACTAGAAGTGGTGCGAGGCAGTCCCAACACCAGTGCATTGCCGAGAGTCGTGCATCCTCTGAGATGCCTATGCCTCCTCTTTCTGATGAAACAATACTAAGGCTTGCTGATGTAGTGGTTTCCATGATCAATGAGCAACCAGGACGGCGTGTACAACCTCCTACCCTTAGGGTGGCTCTGGAGCCGGTTGTCGCAGTTGAGCCTGTTGTGGAAAGACCAGTACCGGCAGTACCGGTTGAGGCAGCACGAGCAATAAACCTTCACTTGAAGCAGTTCCTGAGTTTCCACCCTCCTACGTTTGAAGGGGTAGGAACACCAACGCAAGTTGAGGATTGGCTGTCTCGACTGCAGAGAACCCTAACGACTACGAAGACGGAGAAAAGGCAGAAGGTAACCCTTGTAAACTATCTATTGGATGGAGAGTCTAGGATGTGGTGGAAAAGATTGGAAAGGAATTAGTATGCCGGTAGGAAACTGACAGACATCTCGATGGAAGAGTTCTCGAGAGTGTTCTTGGCTAGGTATCTCGCTTCTGCGCAACGCATCGAAATGGAGAACCTGTTTCAAAAGTTGACTCAAGGGGATAGAATGGTTGAGGAGTACCTCCACGAGTTTACGTGACTGGGAAGGTACGCGGGCTCTTCCTTTGATGATGAAGAGCGAAAGACCAACTAGTTTTATGAAGTTCTGCGTGATGATTTGCGGGTGCTACTGTCAGGCCTGATGATGCTGGGCTTTCTGACATTGGTAAATACCGTCAGATCCCTTGAGAAGGACTTGAAGCGGATCCAAGCAAACAAGGTCCGGACGGTGGCAATGACAGAGTTTAGAGTACCAAGCTCCGTAAAGTCTGGGTCCCTGTGATTTAGAAAGAAGTCCAGGTTTTCGAAACTGGCTTCCTCTTCCGTTTTAGGAGCAACTACTAGACGAGGTCCAGTTACATTTTATAATTGTGGCAAGGTGGGCCACTTTGCTCGGGACTGTCGCGGTGGCAAGAAGGCAGTTGCGACTTATGCGGCGGAGAAAGGGAAGGCAGCGGAGTTGTCTGCATCCCACTACACTCAAGCTCAACTGCGGGTATATAATCTTGGCCAGCAAGAGGCCATTAAGCAAAGCGATGTCGTGACAGGTATGATTTAGTATATATCATTTATTGTTTTATGTCTTCTATACCTTGTGTGTGATTGTCTTTATACCCTGTTTGTGCGTATTAGCTTTTGTCCTAATTCAAAATTGTCCGGCGAGAGCTTTATTTGACACTGTAGTATCCCACTCCTTTCTGTCTGAGGATTTCATACTGCGTATTGGAGTGCCTTCATTCATGGCAAAAGACAGACTGAATGTCGTACTGCCAAATGGGTGACGAATGCATGTAGATAGAGTTTGTAGTGTACATGTGCGGATAGGAAGTCATGAGGTTGACTTGGAAGCATCTATGCTACCGATATCCGAATTTGATGTGATCTTTGCATGGACTGGCTTTCAAAGCAGCGTGCATGCACTTATTACAACTTGAAGGAGGTCACGCTAGGGCAGAATCTTAAACGCGAGACTACATTTACCAGTTTGCGAGGATCGAGCAAGTTGTTCATGTCTGCTCTCCAAGTAGTCAAGGCGGTTCGGAAAGGCGCAGAGTTATTATTCACGTTATTGGAGACTTCTAAGCCAAAGCCCAGTTTGTGTGATGTCCCGATCGTATCGGAGTATGCGGATGTTTTCCCAAATGATCTTCTAGGGGCTCCACCTCAGCGAGAGATTGACTTCGCTATTGAGCTGTTGCCATGTACCAAACCTGTAGTACACTCATCATACCGAATTGCGCCAAAAGAGATGGCGGAGTTGAAAGTTTAGTTGCAGGAGTTGCTAGAGCAAGGAAATATACATCCAAGCTCATCCCCTTGGAGTGCACCGGTCCTCTTTGTGAAGAAGAAGGATGGATGCTTGCATCTGTGCATAGACTACCGCGAACTGAACAAGCTGACAGAAAAGAATAAGTATCTGATTTTGTGAATCGATGACTTGTTTTATCAGCTAGTTTGATCGACTGTGTACTCAAAGCTGGATTTGAAGTCTGGCTAGTACCAGTTGCGGATTCGGGAATGTGACATTCCTAAGACGACGTTTAGTACCCGTTATGGCCACTTTGAGTTCACAGAGATACAGTTTGTCTTGATGAATTCGCCATCAGTATTCATGGATCTGATGAACCGAACATTTCGAGAGTGTCTAGACCGATTTGGTATTGTCTTCATAGACGATATTCTGGTATACTCTCAGTCAGAAGAAGAACATGCGATTCACTTGCACATTGTATTGGATACCCTGAGGCAAAGTTAGTTGTATGCTAAGTTCTCAAAGTATGAGTTTTGGTTGTCCTATATGGCATTGCTAGGTCATGTGGTCAGTGGAGAGGGCATTGCAGTGAATCCTGCAAAGATAATTGCAATACGGGAGTGGCCTGTGTTGACTACAGTGGAGGAAGTCTGGAGTTTCCTAGGACTTGTCGGCAATTATAGACGCTTCGTAGATTACTTCTCGAGGATAGCTCTGCCTCACACGACATTGACTAAGGAAGATCAGAAGTTTATTTGGTCGCCAGAGTGCGCACAAGCTTTTGAAGAGCTGAAGAGTTGTCTGACCACGACGCCAATCCTATGTTTGCCATGTGGTACAGAAGGCTTTGAAATCTACAGTGATACATCAGGGATTGGCTTAGGTTGTGTTCTTCTTCAGCATGGTCAGGTTATTGCGTATGCCTCTCGCCAACTGAAAGTGCAAGAGAGGAATTATCCGGTCCATGACTTGGTGCAAGTGGCCGTTATATCCGCTCTTAAACTTTGGCGGCATTACTTATATGGAGTGAAGATTGACATCTTTACGGACCATAAGAGGCTGCAGTACCTAATAGATCAGAAAGAGCTGAATATGTGACAGCAAAGGTGGATGGAGTTCCTGGGGGACTACACTTTCAAGATTCACTATACTCCCGATAAGGGAAATGTTTTCTCAGATGCTTTGAGCCGGAGGGCTTCTGCACAAGCCAGGTGGATTCAGATGCATGATCCGCGACTGATCAGCGGATTGGAAGCCTTGAAGATTTCCTGTGTGGATAAAAGAACCAGTGCTACAACATGTTTGAACTAGACAGAGGTACAGTGTGACCTTGCATACAGAGTTCGATTGGTATTGGAACTTGATGAAAGCATGAAGCGGTATGTAGCAGAGACTAGGGATGGGTATAATACTAAGTTTTCCTTGGAAGACGGTCTTTTGTGGAAAGACAGTCGTCTGTGCGCCCCCAATGTTTGTAAATTACAGGAGGAGTTGATGTACGAGGCACACTTTACTAAGTACTAAATCCACCCAGGGAGCGCAAATATATACCAGGAAATGAAGAAGCTATTTTGGTGGTCGGGTTTAAAGAAAGACATCGCCCTATATGTAGCCAAGTGTCACACGTGCGCGCTCGTGAAGGCTGAATGCCAAAAAACTGGAGGTTTCCTGAAGTCGTTACCTTTTCCAGAATGGAAATTCGATGATATTTCTATGGATTTTGTGCATGGTTTGTCGAGATCGCAGTCTGGGAACGATGCCATTTGGATGATTATGGACCGTTTGACGAAAGTTGCACACTTCATTCCGAACCGAAGGAACAATTCAGTGGAAAAGTTAGCGAAGTTATATGTTTATAGCATAGTGCGATTGCACGGTGTGCCCCGTAGCATCGTAAGTGACCGAGATGGGCGCTTCACGTCGAAAGATTGGAGGCTAATCCACCAATTGTTGTGAAAGTGGAGTGTTTTAGTTCTTATCTTCTTATTAAAAGATCTTGTTTAAGTTTTACTTCCAAAATAATGATATATAAATATATAAGAGTGCTGATTGCTGTAGGAGTAATATACACAAACAGTTGAAGTGCATAAATAATAATCAGCAAAAGAAATAAAGCAAACAAACAAGAAGCACAATCCAGATGACACGGGATATATAGTAGTTCCCCTCAACTGGGTACATCTACTCTTCTACCCACTGGTAGGAATCCACTATGAGGTTGTTGATAAGGTGCCCTCACACCAGGTGAGCTGTTGATAAGGTGCTCTAACCAAACTGCAGGTTTTTGCTAAGGTGCCCTGTCACCGAGAGTTAACTTTTGAAGGGAGTTATAACCCTATACAGGATGGGGTAAAGAGAGGAAAAATAAAAGCAGAAATTAAATTGTTCTTCTCTGTATAAGAAGACTCTTGATGATCCTGATATGGTGTTGAAAGGATCAGATGATGAAGAGCTCCCCCTGTCTGGTATAGATGAATGAAAGTTCTGGAGGTCTCTTCCTTTTGATTGTTCAAATGCTTCTTCCTTCTTTTGCAGTGATGATCCTGAGCAATATGTCGTGATTGTTGTCTCAGGATGTATGAGATCTGCAAGAGAATATTAGCAAGAAAAATAGATTTGCTTCTATGTATTTTCTTCTCTGTCTCTCCTATATCTGTATATTTCTTTATGCTCTTCTCATGAATATATAGTCTGGAGAAGGCTTTTGAATCCTTGCTCGGGAAAATGGAAAGAGATAAAATCTCTTTAATTTTGTTCCTTAGAAATAGGAGTTGCCGATTTGACAATACAGAAACGACAATATGCTTTTAATGCTGCAATGACTAGATTAGCAGAGTATAATAAAGATATTGCATAATATATAAAAGAGCTGTCAGCATAAATTATTTTTTAGTCGAACTGACAGAGCCACATAAAATTTTTGTCGAACTCAAGTTTAATTTCGTCGATCTGAGCTTATCTTTTGATGTGCTAAGCAATTCTCTGCAAATAAGATATTTTGTCGGTCTTGATTTATCTCGTCGACCTGCTAAGTCTGGCTGGATTGAGTTTGTCGAGTGCTGTTCGGAGAATGCCTGCCCGCTCCAATTGTTCTGACTGGATTCGTCGAGCGTCGTTCGCTATTTGTCGAACGCTGTTCTGATGAATATTTGTCGAGCGCTATCTGGCTATTTGTCAAGCGCCGTTCGACATTTGTCGAATGTAGAGAACTTATATTTTTTGCTTAAGTATACTCTCTGATTCGATCGCATCATATTTGTGTTAATTTAGATTGATCTAAATTATTAGATTTAACAAAAGGATGGATCCTAACTCAAATCAAAAGCTATGGTTCCAACAATCTCCCCCTATTTGAGTTGGGATCAAATCAAAACTAATGACCTGGTAATCTTAAAATGGTTTTTAGAATTTTCAGTTGCAGCAGCTTTTATACAGATTCAAGTCTTGTTTGAGATTTGTGTTTCTCATTTTCTCTCTCACTTGGCTTCTCTGATGTTCTCCTTTTCTCTCTCACTTGGTTTTAGTTTTCAATTTTATTCTGTGGACTCTTTAAATTATTTTATTTAAGCAACTCATTTGATCTAGATTTGAGTTAATATGTTTTTAATATCTTGAATTGCTACAGCTGTTAATGGATTTTAAGGAATGCTTTAGATTATAAAAAAAACATTGCAGACATTTTCTTTCTCATAGAATCCCCTTATCAGAAGAGACTCACACTCAGTGCTATGATCAATACTGATCAATGCAGCTACAGTAGAATGCTCAAACTGACTTGGAGAAGTCTGTAAGAATACAAAGTTGTCTTAACATAGTTTTTATGATGGAAACAATCCATGTAAATTTTAGATTTGCTGTTTGAATTGGAATGGAGTTTAATGGTGAGAAATTAATTAGAAAACTTCTTTGAATTTTATTAGAGTTGAAAGGTTTAGCAGTTTTAGCCTTTTTATTTCATTAAAATATAAATTTGAAAATTTTTCTTGAAATTGTTGAACATAATCAATTTGTTTTTCTTTAAAAAAATGTTCAAGTTTATGTTTTAAAAAGTCATTTTGTTCTTCTTTAGGTTTGTTATGTTCGGAAATCAAATGATTTATATTTGTTGACTTCTTTATTTTTATGTTACATTTTATTAAATTGGTAAAAGTTATTTTAAAAGAAGATTTGTAATTTTTAGAGGTAGGGTTTTGAATTGATATTACCTCATTTACCTTTTCTGATTTAGTTTCTGCATCTGGGATTTGATGTGAACCACCATATATGGCCATCATGCAGAAAGCTCTAGCTCTAAGTTCTTCTTCTTCTTCCTCTTCACTTAGGTTTGTTGATGGTTCTGCATCAAAAATACAGTTAGTTGAAGAGATGGAAGAAGGTTTAATTACCATCCTAGAGAGGGAGGTCCAGATTCCTCTTGCAGAGGTGCAGTCTTCAAGCTTTTGAAGAATGTCTTTTGACACTGACCGAGCCAAGATCTGCATGGCTTTGGCATCTGCTTCTGAAGATGGAGAAAGTTCTGTAGATGGGGAAGGTTCTTTATGTTTATCAGTCCGCCCATCATCAGTACCAGCTTTGAATTTATCTGGTTTCATTTTGCAAACACGGGCAGTGACATCAGTTTCTTTGTTGCCACGTTTTATTTCGGTAGTTTTCTTTGAAGAAGATATATCAGCGCCAACATAAACAGGCCCTGTCAAGATAGATTTGTAAATTTCTTCATCTATGACATTCATATATAACTTAATTCTGGCTTGCCATAAAGAAAAATTATCCAAGTTAAGTATAGGTGGATCTGAAAACAGAAATTTTACTTGTATCATTAAAAAAAAACTTTTTAGAGCAGATTTAAGAACTAAGTGATCTTTGTGATTTCAGGTGTTAACCTATGTGACAAATCAACTTCTCTAATACTAATTGAAATAGGAGTTTTTAATTGAAAGCATTAGAAACTAGAAATTGAAATGGTAAAATCAACACCCTCTGATACCAATTGAAAGTGGAGTGTTTTAGTTCTTATTCTTCTTATTAAAAGATCTTGTTTAAGTTTTACTTCCAAAATAATGATATATAAATATATAAGAGTGCTGATTGCTGTAGGAGTAATATACACAAACAGTTGAAGTGCATAAATAATAATCAGCAAAAGAAATAAAGCAAACAAACAAGGAGCACAATCTAGATGACACGGGATATATAGTAGTTCCCTTCAACTGGGTACATCTACTCTTCCACCCACTGGTAGGAATCCACTATGAGGTTGTTGATAAGGTGCCCTCACACCAGGTGAGCTGTTGATAAGGTGCTCTAACCAAACTGCAGGTTTTTGCTAAGGTGCCCTGTCACCGAGAGTTAACTTTTGAAGGGAGTTATAACCCTGTACAGGATGGGGTAAAGAGAGGAAAAATAAAAGCAGAAATTAAATTGTTCTTCTCTGTATAAGAAGACTCTTGATGATCCTGATATGGTGTTGAAAGGATCAGATGATGAAGAGCTCCCCCTGTCTGGTATAGATGAATGACAGTTCTGGAGGTCTCTTCCTTTTGATTGTTCAAATGCTTCTTCCTTCTTTTGCAGTGATGATCCTGAGCAATTGGTCGTGATTGTTGTCTCAGGATGTATGAGATCTGCAAGAGAATATTAGCAAGAAAAATAGGATTGCTTCTATGTATTTTATTCTCTGTCTCTCCTATATCTGTATATTTCTTTCTTCTCTTCTCATGAATATATAGTCTGGAGAAGGCTTTTGAATCCTTGCTCAGGAAAATGGAAAGAGATAAAATCTCTTTAATTTTGTTCCTTGGAAATAGGAGTTGCCGATTTGACAATACAGAAACGGCAATATGCTTTTAATGCTGCAACGGCTAGATTAGCAGATTATAATAAAGATATTGCATAATATATAAAAGAGCTATCAGCATAAATTTTTTTTTAGTCGAACTGACAGAGCCACATAAAGTTTTCGTCGAACTCAGGTTTAATTTCGTCGATCTGAGCTTATCTTTTGATGTGCTAAGCAATTCTCTGCAAATAAGATATTTTGTCGGTCTTGATTTATCTCGTCGACCTGCTAAGTCTGGCTGGATTGAGTTTGTCGAGTGCCGTTCGGAGAATGCCTGCCCGCTCCAATTGTTCTGACTGGATTCGTCGAGCGCCATTCGCTATTTGTCGAACGCGGTTCTGATGAATATTTGTCGAGCGCTGTCTGGCTATTTGTCGAGCGCCGTTCGACATTTGTCGAACGTAGAGAACTTATATTATTTGCTTAAGTATACTCTCCGATTCGATCGCATCATATTTGTGTTAATTTAGATTGATCTAAATTATTAGATTTAACAAAAGGATGGATCCTAACTCAAATCAAAAGCTATGGTTCCAACATGTTGGGTACCAAACTGAAATTTAGCACTACCTTCCACCCTCAAACAGATGGGAAGACTGAGCGGACCAACAGGGCTTTGGAGGATATCCTCCGAATGTGCGCCTTGTATTTCAGAAAGAGGTGGGAGGATCATCTCTTTATAATCGAGTTCGCTTATAATAATAGCTACCATGCAAGTATAAAAATTGGGCCTTTTGAAGCCCTTTATGGTAAGAAGTGTCATACACCTTTGGCTTGGGCGGAGATGGGCGAGACTAAGCTGTTTAAGCGAAAGGAAGTCGAAGATGCTACTTCGACTATTCGGACAATTCGAGAGAGGTTGTTAATTGCACAAGATAGGCAAGCAAAGTACTATAATGTCAGACACAGAAACGTCGAGTTCATTGTGGGCAACTGGGCTTATCTCAAAATTAAACCGTTCAAGGGTGTGTCAAGGATTCGACGCTTGAAAAATTTGAGTCCCATATACCTTGGACCGTTTGAGATACTGGAGCGTGTTGGTGAAGCTGCCTATCGGCTCGCTCTTTCGACTGAGCTGAGTAGTTTGCATGATGTATTTCACATCTCTGTGTTGAGGAAGGTTGTGCAAAAGCCTACTCAAATGCTTGTGGATGATGTTCAAGTGCTGATTGATAGTGGGCTAACGACAATGGTCAAGCCAATTCAGATTGAAGACACTGAAATCAAGCAGTTACGGAACAAGTAGATCAGAATGGTCCAAGTCTGCTGGGACAATTGCGGGCGTGATTAGCTTTCGTGGGAGCGAGAGCAGACCATGCTTGAGGAGTTCCCCGAGTTGTTCTGTTAATGTACAGAGTTAACTTTTGTATATTTGTAGTTTTTGCACCGTTAGAATTTCAAGATGAAATTCTTTTTAAGGGGGGAGGGGAGGATTGTAAGCCCCAGTGTTCAGGTGCAAAGAAGTTCACGAGAGGCTAAGGCAGAGAGCTAGCGCCCGCACTAGGGCTAGCGCCAGCGGTAGCTCCTATCGTCGAAATGTTATTTATCGATGATGGGACTTATGAGAAAGCATCAAAACAAATCGTCGAAAGCATCAAGACAAATCGTCGAGACCTAGCGCCAGCGCTAGTGCTAGCACCGACGGTACTGATCTCGACGAAGTTGTGTCCCGACGAATGTGTTTCAACGAAGCTGTTGAAATTATTGAAGTGGAGTGGAAGGTGGCCGACGGTCTGATTATTGGAGACCGCAGAGACCGCGCGGTCTCTATTCTGGTGCTCTATCGGTCTGGCTCTGCCGGGAAGTCTTTGGCGGTCTAGGGTTTCACGACCCTCGTTAGTTCAGCCCGAGCGCTTGAGTAGGACATGCTCAGGGAGAAGGGCAATGTGGTTGTGGTCGAGGCAGTGCAAGAGGGCAAGGCGCCGAATGTGGCGAAGTTGCGGAGGTTGAATCGCTGGAAGAAGGCTCGATTATCTGGGCCAGCTCCCTCTGCTTCGGGCGCGTCGTCTGGACGTGGCCCTCTTATTTGTTTTACTTGTGGCAAGCCTGGCCATTTCTCTCGGGATTGCCGCAGTGGGCTTCCAAGGTCAGAGAAGAAGACTGGGCCATCTTATTCTGAGAAGGGGAAGGCGGCTGAGTCCACTGCCTCCCCTATGGCTCCCCCGCAGCCCAGAGTCTTCAGTCTTGGTCAGCAGGAGGCTATCAAAGCCAAGGACGTCGTGACAGGTATAATTTAAGATACAGTCCTTACTATTTTATATACCTATTTTAGTGTTCATGCTAACCTTGTTTGGCGGCGTAGGCTTTGTAAATGTTTTAGGCGTTCCTGCAAGAGCGCTTTTCGATACTGGAGATTCGCACTCCTTCTTATCGTCGGACTTCGTCCAATGTATTGGTGCGCCGTCGATTGCTTCTGCAGATGGACTGGAGGTCCTACTGCCGAATGGATATTCGATGCGTGTGGAGAGGAGTTGCTGCGTGAAGGTCCTAGTTGGAAGCCAGGAGTATGACCTGAAAGCATCGTTACTCCCCCTGGTTGAGTTAGATGTAATCTTCAGCATGGACTGGCTATCGGAACAGCGTGCGTGCATCGATTGCACCACCAAGGAGGTGAGGTTTGGGTAGTGTGCCGATCGTGAGACAGTCTTTGCGGGCATGCGTGGATCGAGCATGATGCTGATGTCTGCTCTCCAGGTGTCAAAGGCAGTGCGTGAGGGAGCAGAGTTATTCTTTGCTCTAGTGGAGGCTTCAACGCCGAGGCCCAGCCTAATGGATGTTCGGGTAGTTTCAGAGTTCCCCGATGTGTTCCCGAGTGATCTCCCCGGTGCTCCACCGCAGCGAGAGATAGATTTCACGATTAAGTTGGTGCCAGGCGCTAAGCCTGTGGCCCGCTCGCTGTATCGTATGGCTCCGAAGGAGTTGGCGGAGTTGAAGCTGCAGTTGTAGGAGCTGCTTGAGCAGGGCTACGTGCGTCTGAGTTCCTCACCTTGGAGTGCACCGGTCCTCTTTGTCAAAAAGAAGGACGGTAGCCTGCGGCTTTGCATCGATTATCGGGAGCTGAACAAGCTGACCCAGAAGAACAAGTATCCTCTTCCGAGGATAGACGACTTGTTCGACCAGCTCGTTGGTTCGACAGTATACTCGAAGCTGGAGTTGAAGTTCGGCTATTATCAGGTGCGGATCAAGCAGTGCGACATCCTGAAGACTGCCTTCAGTACAAGGTAAGGGCAGTATGAGTTCACCGTGATGCCGTTTGGGCTGTATAATACGCCTTCGGTGTTTATGGACTTGATGCACCGGACTTTCTGAGAGTACCTCGACCGGTTTGTGGTCGTCTTCCTTGACGACATACTGGTCTACTCTCAGTCTGAGGAGGAGCACGGTGATCACCTGCGAGTAGTCTTGGAGGTTCTGAGAAGGAACCAATTGTATGCCAAGTTCTCGAAGTGCGAGTTCTGGCTACCTTCCGTGGCGTTCTTAGGCCATGTGGTTAGTGTAGCGGGTGTGGCGGTAGATCCGGTGAAGGTTGCGGCCATCAGGGAGTGGCCTGTTCTTTCTACTGTAGCGGAGATCCGTAGCTTTCTCGGGCTGGCCGGCTATTACAGGCGCTTCGTGGAGAACTTCTCACAGATCGCGATGCCTCTTACGACGCTGACATGGAAGATGCAGGAGTTTATTTGGACGCCCGCGTGTGCGCTGGCTTTCGAGGAGTTGAAGTGGCGGCTTACCACGGCTCCGATCTTATGTCTGCCTTGCGGCATAGAGGGCTGTGAGATCTACACCGACTCTTCTGGGAGCGGCCTTGGCTGTGTTCTGCAGCAGCATGGAAAGGTAGTAGCGTACGGCTCTCGCCAGCTAAAGGTGCACGAGCAGAACTATCCGGTCCACGACTTAGAGTTGGCGGCCGTAATATTTGCCCTGAAGCTTTGGCGGCATTATGTGTATGGCGTGAAGATCGACATCTTCACGGACCAGAAGAGCCTGAAGTACCTTCTGACGCAGAAGGGGCTGAATATGCGACAGCAGAGGTGGATGGAGTTCCTTGGGGACTACACCTTCGAGATCCACTACACTTCCGGGAAGGGGAATGTCGTCGTAGATGCACTCAGTCGCAGGGCTCTAGCGCAGGCCAACTGGATTCAGATGCATGATAAGCACCTGATACGTGACCTAGAGGCCTTGGATATTTCTTGCGTGGAGAAGAGGAGCAGTGTCGGTGCCTGTTTGAGTTGGACTGAGTTGCAGTACGACCTCGCAGATAGAGTCCGCCAGGATTTAGAACTTGATCCGATTTAAAGCGCTACGTGGAGGAGGCTGGTGGTGGGCCGGATGCCCAGTTTCAGGTGCGTGATGGGTTGCTGTGGAGAGGTGACCGTTTGTGCGTCCCCAAGGTGGGTGAGCTACGCGATGTGTTGATGTACGAGGCGCATCGTACCAGGTATTCAGTTCATTCGGGGAGCACGAAGATGTACATGGACATGAAGGTCCTTTTCTGGTGGCCGGGTATGAAGAGGGACATCGCTCACTACGTGGACAAGTGCCACACTTGTGCGCTAGTGAAGGCAGAATGTCAGAAGCCCGGTGGCTTTTTGAAGTCATTACCGGTTCCGGAGTGGAAATTTGACGATATTTCCATGGATTTTGTGCACGGTTTGCCAAAGTCACTGCAGAAAAATGACTCTATCTGGGTTATTATGGATCGGTTGACCAAAGTGGCACACTTTATCCTGAATCAGAAAAGCGATCCAGTGGAGAAGCTAGCAAAAATGTATGTGGAGAACATCGTTCGATTACATGGCGTCCCTCGCAGCATAGTTAGCGACCGTGATGGGCGGTTTACGTCCGGTGATTGGAGGCATGTCCATCGATTATTGGGCACAAAGCTCAAGTTTAGCACGTCCTTCCATCCGCAAACGGATGGGCAGACCGAGAGGACAAATCGGACAATGGAGGACATGCTGCGAATGTGCGTTTTGGATTTCGGGCAGCATTGGGAAGATCACCTTCACATGGTAGAGTTCGCCTACAACAACAGTTACCAGGCGAGTATTCAAATGGCCCCGTACGAGGCATTATACGGCAGGAAGTGTCGTACTCCATTAGCATGGGCGGAGACTGGTGATACCAAGCTGCTGAAGCGTAAAGAAGTTGTTGATGCGAATGAGTCATTACAGACCATTCGAGAGTGGTTGTTGACCGCCCAAGACCGACAGGCGAAGAATTATAATGCCAAACACCAGAACATGGAGTTCGCGGTTGGTGATTGGGTGTATTTGAAGATAAAGCCTTTCAAAGGAGTGTCGAGGATCTGACGCTTGAAGAAGCTGAGTCCGAGGTATGTAGGGCCATTCGAGATCACCGAGCCCATTGGCCAAGCAGCTTACGGACTTGCTTTGTCGACGGAGCTGAGTGGGCTGCATGACGTCTTCCATATCTCTGTGTTGAGGAAGGCGGTGCGAGAGCCCGATTCTGTGTTGGAGGCCGTTAGTTTGCCAGTGGAGAATAGCCTAACTACCAAGGTGACTCCGGTTTGCATTATTGATGCTGATATTCGGCAGTGGCGGAGAAAGGCCATCAAAATGGTGAGAGTCCGTTGGGACAACTGTGTCCGTGAGGAGCTCTCTTGGGAGCCAGAAGAGATCATGCGCGAGGAGTACCCTGATCTGTTTACTCAGGTATGACGAATTTCATTTCGTTGTTTGTGCGTTAAATTTCGGGATGAAATTTCTTTAAGGGGGAGAGAATTGTAACGCCTCAATTTCAAGGGGAATGACTTTGGTCTGCGAATAGTGGAGTTTGGGGTACGGATAAGGGTTGGTGTGCGGATAGCCAATTGTGCTAGGGTTTTAAATAAAAACACTAAGCTAGCCCTCCTTTCCATTACCCGACCCCTCTCCCTCTTTCTTGGTTTACTGGAGCAGCCGCAAAGCCTACCTCCCTGATCTCCCCTCATCCCTCTCGATCGCTCCTTACCTCAGATCTCTCTCTCTCTCGCCGCCTCCTGGAGCAGGGAAACGCCGCCCCGATCCTTCTCCTCTCCCTCTTTCCCGTCGGCAAGGTGGAGCATCCCCGGTCTACCCTATCTCCCTCCTCTCCCATCGGCCTGGAGCACGGAGAACCCTATCTCCCTCCTCTCCCGTCGGTTTGTGCAAGGGCAGCAAAGCCCCTCCTCCTCTCTTTGTCCCGGCCGCCGCCGGCTAGGAGAAGGCCGACCCATTTGGGTTGGGTGTTGTTGTGTGCGTAGCCGTGGAGCTCGTGCTTGGCCGGCGAAGTGCGAGGAAGAACTCACATGGTCATTTCGGAGCTCGGACCGGTGTGCGGAAACCAAATCTGTGGCGTTCAACCTATGCCTCAGAAGCGCACTTCAAGGGTAACGATCTCTTCTACCCTCATTTGGACCTGTCCTAGTCCTTTTTCGTGCATCGTTGAGGCCCCTACCCAAAAGGGTGAGGTCGTGGCCTCCGACGGGTCGATTCGTGTTATCCCCGTCAAATCTTGCATACATGTAGAGTCCATGCATGAAATGGACGTAGGCGCGCTGCGTGAAGCCCATCCGAGATGGTTCATCCGGATTGGTGATTCTTTTTGATATTATGCGTGCCGGGGGAAAACTCCATGTTGATATCCTGCTTTGTAGGACTAGAGGGTGCTACTGCATGCGCAGCAACGCCTGGGGGTGTGCCCCGGGGAGCACCCGAAGTTAGAAACAGAAATGGAGTTTCTGTTCACTACCGCCGGCGTTAGCGTTATCGCCGGGCGGTAGCTCCCAGACTTGGTTCTGGAGATTTTGTACATTCTGAGGCAGTGGGAGTGCTACTGCATGTGCAGCAATGCCTGGGGGTGTGCCCCGGGAAGCACCCACAGCTAGAAGCCAAAATAGGGTTTCTGTGCGCTATCGCCAGGCGTTAGCGTTAATGCCGGCGATAGCTCCCAGACTGAGTTCTGGTGATGTTGTTGTGCCCACCTGTTGAGAGGACCTATGGCCTGTGTGCCCGACCTGTGAGGGTCTCCTGGTGGATGAATTAGCGGCCTGTAGAGCCGGCTAATTGAGAATACTTGGGCTGAGGGGATGCCATACCCGCTCTTCGTGTTGTACAACGAGAGCTGTGAACAATGGGCATTTGGCGAACCTGAAACCGCACCATCGCAGCACCTGATTAGTAAGTCGTACAGCATGTCGGGAAGCAATGGGAAAGAGTCTTCGGACTACGGGATGTTCACAATTAAAGCACGGGAGAGCCCTGGTATTCGGGCCACCGACTTTATCCTCGAAGGGCAAAACCATCAAGAGTGGATGGTGGTGGAAGGCGGAGTACACCAATGAGTGCCTGAGAGCACGAGACGTGGAGGCCATTCCCACGTTTGTGATTGATGCATATGTATGAATTGTTTTGGGCCGTGTTAGCCGCCTCATGCTGCTATATATATATATATGATGTGATGCTCTTGCAGGGACGAGAAACTGCCACCCCCTCGAAGGGGTGGGGTCGTTATAATTTGGTCAGCCATAGCTGACCGTTGCCCTGTTTTGCCACCGTTTTTGGTGAGCTTATTGTACAGGTGCTGGACCGAGCGGGAACATAGCGGGCTGAAGCCCCTGTGCTATTGCGGCCCTTGAAGGCCTTTTGATGTTCTTTTGCTTTTCATGTATGGCCGGCCTGCGCGCCGATGTTGGTAATTTGTAAGGCCGTCGTGCCTAAATTTTGTGTTGTAAGACATTTATTCCTAAGTAATAGAAGTGGACATACCCGGGTTTGGGTTTTGTGGTTTATATGTCTTGTCTCTCTCTTTTGCTTCTGCATAGAATGCTCTGAGTTAGGTTCGTTGTTTAGGGTCGTTCGATATTTCAATTAAGTGACGTTCCCGTTGTTTTGTAGTATATGGCGTGGGGCCCCGACCGGACCTTCTGTTATATGCTCCCGAACGGTGGGGTCGTTATAAAATCTACCCAAGGAAAAAAAATCTTTAGAAAAGTGATCATACCCACAAATTCATATGATCATAGTAGCATCTATGGAAGCAAAGGAAGCCAGAAGATAGATAGTGGTCTTAAGCTTCCTTCTATATGGCTAAGCAAAAGACAAACTTTCCTTGGGAAGAGTGCACTATCTACACCCCAAAATAATCCTCCAATGAAGGCTTTTTGAAATTGTCATGTTTGGGAAAACCCTTCAGCTTCCAAGAAGGGAAGGTTAGGTGTCAAGCAACAGCCTAACCCAGTCAGACCAAGCACTATAAGAAAATCTAGATACAATAGATTTGAATGTTGGTGTTGTGGAAAAGTAGGGCATTTTGCCCTAGACTGTTGGTTCAACCCAACTTTCCAAAATCATTCCCACATGACAACTAGAAAGCAGCTGCTAAATCATTCTCTAACAAGCATCTAGGACCCAAGAAAGACTGGGTTCCTAAGGAAGTGTAGCTATCTTGCAGGTATGTCTAAAAACCACCAAGACTCATGTGTGGTACTTGGATAGTGGATGTTCCAGGCATATGACTGAAACAAGAAGCCTATTGAAGGATTTTACACCTGTAGAAGATGGACCCAAAGTTAAATTAGGAGGATCTGATAGAGGTGTAGTCAAAGGCTATGGTAAGATCACAAATTGTAGTATTACTATCACAAGAGTATCTTATGTTGAAGGGTTACAACATAACCTTATAAGCATAAGTCAACTATGTGACCTGGGATATGTTATTTCTTTCCACGAGGATAAGTGCCTGATCGAGGATTCTGAGAATGAATCCATCCTAACAGGCACTAGGAGTGACAATATTTATTGTTTAAATTTTATTTGCATTAGAAAGAATGAGTCTGTATGTCTTGTAGCAAATGATGGAATGTCTGCTTGTGTGATGCGGCATAAGAGACTAACCCCTATTAACTATAAGTCTCTCAAGAAATTAATGACAGAAAACTTGCTCAGGGATGCTCCTAAGTTGGATTATTTAGAGATAAACCCTTGTCATGCATACCAAATGGGCAAGCAAACAAGAACTTCATTCAAGAGCATACATGACAAAGAATCCACTAGGTGCTTATACCTATTGTACATGTACTTATTTGGTTCTATGACAGTACACAGCTTAGAAGAAATGGCTTGTACACTAGTTATTGTAGATGATCACTATAGATTTGCATGGGTATTATTTTTAAAACACAAGTCTGATACTCTAAGTACATTCAAGAATTTTGTCAAACAAATTCAGAATGAAATAAACACTTCAGTGGTCAAAATTAGAAGTGATCATGGAACTGAATTTCAGTCTGGGTCAATGACCAAATTTTGTGAAGAAGAAGGTATCTTATAAGAGTTTTCTTCTCCCAGAACTCCCCAACAAAATGGGGTGGCTGGGAGAAAAAGTAGAACAATTATTGAAGCTGGTAGTACCATGCTAAGTGACTCCTCACTCCCAGAATACCTTTGGGCTGAGGCAGTCAACACTGCCTGTCATGTGCAAAATAGAACACTCATCAATAAGAACCATAATAAGACTCCTTATGAGCTGATTAAGGGTAAGAAGCCAACACTAACTTACTTCAAAATATTTGGAAGTAAATGCTATGTGCAAAACAATAATAAGCACTACATTACCAAGTTCTCTGAAAAGAGTTATGAAGGTGTCTTTGTAGGATATAACAAGCATAGAAAATCCTATAGAGTCTTCAATAAGAATGCTCTTACAATTGAAGAATCTATTCAAATAGTTTTTGATGAGAGCAACATGTTGCATAATCCTTCTTCTAGTTCATCCAGTGTTGGAATTGAAGAAAGATTAGAGACCCTCAAAATCAGAGAAGAAGAAGAAACAATTAAGAAGAATGAGTCTTCCACACTGGAATCTATTCCAGAAACTGCAGAAGAGTCTACTAAAGAACCAAATCTCCAAAATTAGAATCATGAAGCAGGAGCTGAAGAAGTTATTGAAATAGGAGAACCATTAAGAGTGATGCCTACAACTATGAGACATCTTAGAAGTCATCCAGCAAATCAAATAATTGGTGAGCTCACTCATGGAGTTAGAACTAGAAGAAATGCTCTAAATGAGAACTTGCACCTCTATTTTCTATCACAAGAAGAGCCTAAGAAATTTGAGGAGGCCAACAAAGACCAATTTTGGGTTATGGCTATGCAAGAAGAGCTCAATCAATTTAGAGGATGCTAAGTATGGAAGCTTGTCCCAAGGCAATGAGGGAACAATATCATTGGGACAAAGTTGGTCTACAGAAATAAGATGGATGAAGCTGGAGTGATTATAAAGAATAAGGCATGGCTGGTAGCTCATGGATACAGGCAGGAGGAAGGCATTGATTTTGATCGGACATTTGCACCTGTTGCTAAATTGGAGGCCATCAGACTCTTCCTAGCTTATGCTGCATATAAGGGATTCAAAGTCTATCAAATGGATGTAAAATCAGCATTCCTAAATGAAGATTTAAAAGAAGTTTATGTAGCTCAACTACCAGGTTTTATCTCTCTAACCTTTCCTGACCATGTTTATTTTCTGAAGAAATCCTTGTATGGGTTGAAGCAAGCACCAAGGGCTTGGTATGAGACACCGTCTACCTTTCTACTTGAAAACAAGTTCCCAAGAGGGAAAATAGAAAAGACTCTTTTCTTGAGAGAGTTGAAAGGCCAGATCCTATTGGTCCAAATATATGTTGATGACATTATATTTGGATCAACTGCTGGGAGTCTTTGCAAACATTTTGCAAACATTATGGGAGAGCATAAGTACTTCTTAGGTCTCCAAGTAAATCAATCTGAGGAAGGAATCTTCATTTCTCAGACCAAATTTACTTTGGATATCATACAGAAATTTGGTATGGAGAACTCTACCCCTATGAGAACTCCTATGGGTTCAAATGTGTCTCTAGTCAAAGATGAAAAGGGGAAACCCTATAATGTGTCCATGTATAGAAACATAATTGGCTCATTGCTCTACCTCACTGCTAGTAGGCTAGACATCATGTTTGCTACATGTGTGTGCAAGATATCAATTAAACCCCAAAGAATCTCATTGCTCAGTTGTGAAAAGAATTTTTAGATATTTGAAGGGTACTCCAAATCTAGGGCTCTGGTATCCTAAGTCAGATGACTTTGAGTTGTGTGGCTATTCTGATGTAGACTTTGCTGGGTGCAAAGAAGACAAAAAAAGCACTTCAGGAACTTGTTAGTTCTTGGGGAGAAGGCTTGTGTCAAGGAGTAGTAAAATGCAAAATAGCATTGCTATCTCCATAGCTAAATCAGAACATATTTCAGCAGGTAGTTGTTGTGCACAACTACTTTGGATTCAACACCAACTAGAGGATTACAATGTGCATATTAAGAAAACACCTCTCTTTTGTGATTCCTCAAGTGTCATATCCATTGCTAAAAATCCTGTGGCACATAGTAGAACAAAATATATTGAAATTAGATATCAATTTATTAGGGAGCATGTAGAAAAGGAGGACATTTGTCTTGAGTATGTTAATATAGAGAGGCGGATAGCTGACATTTTTACTAAGCCCCTTGATGAATCAAAGTTTAATCAATTCAAATTTGAATTGGGGATGTTGAGTTCTTAAATTGGGCATGTTGAATTCATTATATCTTCTGTTAGTAGAGATGAAATATTTTGATAAAGGGTTGGATCTCATACAAGGTCCACCCTAAAGTAATACGACAACTTTAGTTTTGAAGACAAGAAAACCAGAAAGATTGAAAAAGGCAAAACTTAAAGTCGTCTAGAGGAAAATAGATTACACAAAGAATATCGCCTTGATGGTCACGACGACATTGATGAATCTCAATGACAAAATCTAAGTCTCGATGACATTACTGGTGTCTCAATGACAAAGATGAAGCTATTTCGATGACAAGGATAAAGAAATCTCGACGACAAAACTCAATCAGACCATCAAAATGACATCATAGGACACGACACCGTCATTATTGCGCCACTATTCTGGGATTCTCAAAATGATACGGGAGGATTTGAAAAGGTACACGCCTCTTTATCATCCCAATGCATTATTATATATATTAGACATTGTGTAAGCATAGAAATTATGCATACACACAAAACCCTAGAATCTCTCTTTCATCTTCTTCCTTCCGACGACTCTCTGCTAAAGCAATGGCGCCGAAATAGACAAAAGAGAAAATTCCCTCTGGTTGAGAACTTTTGAAGGGTTGTTTTGAAAAGACAGAAGAGGATTTGGATATGGTAATAACCCTTCTGTATGCATCTGAGTTAGAGTACATCCTAACTGAGCCAACCCATCTCTACAACTTTGTCATTTCTGTGTTTTATGAGAACGGCGACTTCAGTAAATTTGAAAGAGTTATTCATACTGTTGTGGCTGGACAACATATTAAAGTGACTGCAGTAAGTTTATCCAAAGTCCTACAACTCACTGACTTTAAAAAGGATGAGAAAGAGGAAGAAGTCACGGAGGCAAATAACATCAAAGGGTTGAGATGTTGTGGTTTTGAAAGTAAACCTTTTGTAAGCTTACAGAGGATGCATATGAACAGACAAGAAAAAATTACTTACAGATATAATTGGGAAAGTGCTGTTGTGTAAAACAGGCTCACATGATAGAGTATCTAAAGGGATGTTTGAAGTAATGGTCATAGTGATCCTGAACAAGAGGACTGGCTGGGGAAATCTTGTGTTTGAAAAGATTACAAAACACATAAGATCTCTAAACTTTGGCAGAATCTTATCTCTGTATCTCAAAAATTGCATCCCTCATCACCTCAAAGATTCAAAATCTACCCCTCTCCAATATCTCAAACAGTAAGTAGGTGGGAGAAGAAGTTCACCAAGACGGAAGTAGGTGAGTATTCACTTCAAGGTGCTAAAGGTTCAAAAAACCCTGCCCTAGTTCCTGTATCTACTCAGGAACCCCTGACTCTTATTTGTTGGATCTTGTGGCGCCCTTAGAGGGGGGTGAATAAGGGCCTTTTTAAATTATGATTTTTTACTTAAGAATTTTTAAAACAAATTTTGCTTTTCTAAAAATCACTTATAAAAATATACAAACTATGAAATTTTTAAATTAGATCAAACACAAATTTCTAAGTTAAAGATTAAGCAACCAAATTTGCAATTAAAGAAAAGGCATAATATTTTAATCATGAAATTCTCATACAATAAAAATGATCTTAACAATGCTTAAGATCAAGGCATAAATAAGATAATAAACTTTTGACAATTTTTGTTTACCAATCCTTCTCCCAAGGATCGGAAGGCTATCACTTGTCTTTCCCTAGACCAAGCCCAAGCCTATCCTCTAGATCTTCCCAAGATCTAGACATAGCACACAAGGCCACGATTTCCCACCAAGCCACGCAAGGACTTGGACGCTCTGCACAAGAAAGCGATTTTCCCCTAAGCCACGCAAGGACTTAGACGTCACGCACAAGGAGACGATTTCCCTACCAATACAAAGTGAAATGTATATAAATGAAAATACAAAATAAAAGGAAGAACTCCCTAGAAATTCAGATCTCTGAAAGGAAGGTTGAAGCCTCGAGATGATCGTTGATGTAGAAGCGCGTCCGATCTCATCTTGAATTTCAAACCTTCTCAGCACAAATGGGAGTTCTTGAGGTTCTGGAGCTCTCTGGTTCGTATGCACTCAGGAAAGGACTTGGAATTCTCAAAGCTCTAAATGCACAAACAAAATGAACCCATTTATAGATTTTCACTGTCGCCTGGGCGACATCGCTGTCGGAATTTTCACAGCCCCAAACTACTGTTCGTTGTGCTGTCGTGCTGGCAGTTGCTGTAACTTCTGCGCTGTCGCCTGGGCGACATCGAGTGTCAGAATTCCGACAGCGCCAAACTGCTGTTCGTCGTGCTGTCGTGCGGGCAGTTGCTGTAACTTCTGCGCTGTCACCTGGGCGACATTGAGTGTCAGAATTCCGATAGCTCCTCTTCATTTTTGCCATCCGAAACTTCTCCAGACTGTAGATTGAGTCGTTCTCATCTCCGAAATGGGATGGCACATTCTGTAACTCTTCATGGATTGAAAGATATGGCCATTTTAAGATCAGCGCACAAAACTCATCCTTTTGCTTTTTCTAATGTGTACACACTCTCGGATCATGCCCATGAATGAGGATTTGTCTCCTCATTGAACTTGTACAACCTGGACACTATAAACACACAAAAGACTAGATCAAATACAACACGGTATTTGTTATTCTCAAACAAAGAGATGCGGAACATAGGCTCCAACAATCTCCCCCTTTTGATAATAACAAATACCCGTATGAGAAATTAGTGAGATTAAGAAAATTTGTGTTTATAGATAAGTGCGGTAATAAGATATGAATGAATAACATATTAAGAGCGTGATAGAATTAAAAGCGATAATGCCTACTCTTTCTATATCAAGTCCTCCCCCTACATTAGTTTCTCTTATAAACTACTCCCCCTAAATATCTATTTTACTAGATTTCTCAATTTCTTCTCCCCCTTTGTTATTAACAAAAGTGGGTAGGGATGAGTGTATATCTTTTAAGATAGGTAAGGAACCATTTGTTGAAGGATTTTCATGATCGAGCATATGCTAGCGTATGCACCTTCTATATGATTACTCCCCCTACAAATATACCCATTTTTTTGAGTTTAATATCATTATAATGCACTCCTCCTAAATATTAGATTTATGCAATTTAATCTCCCCTTTTGGTAGAATCAAAATAGGGTTTAGGTGAGGGTAGTAAGGAGGCATTTCTTATAAATGATAAAGCATGATCGAGCTTTTGTAATATAGATAATGATAAAGATTTTAAGCATAGTATATAAGAGATTTAAAAAAACAGAGTTGTAAGCAAGCGGAAGATTATAAGAAACATCTTTTTGTAAGCATGAAAATCAGTGTTATAAATATGAGTTTAAGTGCAAACTGTAAAGATGTTTTAACCTTTTTGAAATCTCAAGTTTTTTTTCATAAATATACCAAGCATGAAATGAACACATCAAAAAGAAAATATACTACAATGTTACTTAATTTTAAGTTCAAGAAATACCAAAACATTGTAGAGATCATGCTAGGTTATCTAGTGCATTTCTTATATAAAGAGTAGTATAGATAAAGCATTAGAATCCAATACTCATGAGAAGAAGTGTTATGAAAGATAATGATGTGCACATAAGTGTATTTTAAGCAATGCTAACAATTTATTTAAAACACAAAATACAAGACATATGTAGAGTAAAGTGCACAATAAAACACAAGTATATTTACTTTCACACACTTTAATGCACACTATTTTATAAAAAGTGGTGTACTAATCAAGGGTTGCACAAGACACTTTACTATTCTTTCCAAGGTGCTCAACCTCACAATGCTTATGAAGACTGATCACGAGGTTCAAGTAGTGCTTGGTGGAGTTATATTTGTCTACATATATAATTTTTATTTTAACATTTGTGAGACAACATTCTCCGAATACACTTGTTTTCCAAACCCAAAAAATTTTAACTTAACCACTTTTCTAAATTTCATAAGTGCAATTCAAATGTAGTGTAGGCAATAAACTTATGCAAGATTTAATTCATTGTACAAATACAATACACAAGCAAGCATTTTTAGATTTAAACATACATGTTGATTACCAAAATAAGTGAGTGAAAGGTATCATTATCAATCATAATATATTTACTCATACTTAGAGGCATGCTAAGCTTGGTTCTACACATATTTTTCAATACAATTTATGCACTTTAAATAGATATATCAAAGCATGATAAACAAAACAATGTTCATAGTAATTTGAAGGAATAAATTTTAACATTGTAAAAAATTCTAAATAATAGAATTCATTCATGCTTGATATTGGCAATAATGATCATACAGTTTTTTTATTTTATCATTTTTAAATTAATTAATTAAAAAAAAGAAAATCACAAAAAAAATTATTTTTGTAATTTTTGAATTTTGAATTTTTTATTTGATTTTTCATAATATGAATAAAAACAAAATAATAAAAAGTCAGAAACACAAAAACTAAGTAGTACATATGAACTAAAATATTTTTATAGATTTATAGAAATTTTAAAAATCAGAAAAAGATAAATTATGCAAACACAAGAGGACATTTTTTTTATTAAATAACCCAAAATATGCATGATTTAAGTGATAAGTAAATAAAATGATCATGCAAAGAGTAAAATAAGTATGTAAACTACCCCGACTAAATGTCTACACCCTAGCCCCGTACTAAGTGACGGATGGGCATGAGGAGTTGCATACATGCCGTAGGTTGGGGTGTTAGTCCCATATGCACACACTAGAGAACACTCAACCTAGCACTCTTTCCCCCCAGTGCCTCGCAAGGCCCCACTGGGAACCCTCCCCGGTTAAGGACAAGACATGACTTAGAGGTTAGGTCTCTAATGCATACAACCCTATGACCCCGCTATTGTGAGATATCAAGACATAGGTGAATAATCTTTGTACAACCTATGCTTTTAAACTATGGGTTGATTTATAAACTATGGGTTTTGTTTAATGTGATGAGTATATAAAGCCGCATAGTTTTTCTACTATTATGAGATGATGATATGAGATAATTAGCATAATTACTAATATTCAATAAGTGACAATGCTAGTGTGATAAGTTTTGGGTTTAATGTCATGTCATAAGATTAACATTTATATTGCATATATTCCAAACTAGAGTTTCAAATTATAGATCTAGAATAAGGTGATGATATTAATTTATTCTTATTATTACACAATTGATTCTAGAATATATATATATGTGAGATACATGCAATCAATAACAAAGCATATCTATGCACCAAATGTGAAGAAACAATTATTCATATTTCTATCATAATATTCATAATTCCTAGCTAATAAACATTATTGATCTTAGATATTTTTTGATAGAACATGAATTATGATTTATGATTACAGAGAATTTTGCATAAAATAATTGTTGGATACCATGATTTATGTGAATTCTATTCTTTCTAGACATATGACAATACGATTTGATGATTTTCTTTTGAATAAGCATGTTTGAATTTTTTTTAAGTCTAAAAAAAGATGATCATGTAATCATATCAAAGACAAAGATCACATATAGAATATTTTGAAATTGTTTAATAAAATTGCATTCAATAATTAAATTTATTGATATTTGGTTTTGCATGATAATATATGATTCATGATACAATATTCATATATATTCAAATGATTAATCCATAAACTATGTGGTTGTTGGAATTTTAGTATTCTATTATAATTTCAAATCACATAGTTATCATCAAATTTAAATAACATTGTACATGTTATACCTAGCATAAATATATAAGCATAGACCAAGAAGTGATGCTAGAATGATGAGTTTGAATGCAATGTTATTACCTAAAATCTTTTGATTTGATCTTAATGATATAAGATGATTCTAAGGTCTATATTTCATGTAAACATTAGTGACACACATCACACACATAATATCTAAATTAATATATGAATCAATTATACTAAGGATAGCATGTGATGAAAAATCCATGAACACAGAAATTTCCAAATCAAGCGAACTAAGATAGCTTTTAAAATGGAGTTGAAATTGGGCATGTTGACAGCACCAAAAGAACTCAAATGAGCAAGCCTAGTTTGCCGTTGGATGGAGATTTTTGTGCTCTTTCCGAAAATATATTAAACGCGAAAATCAGGCCAGCGGATCAAAAGATATGGATGTTTGAAGTTTTGATCGTAAACTCGCATTTTTGAAAGATTAAAACATGTGTTTAGATGAATTTTTGTTTTCAGTTTTTCTAGATAATATTCTTCATTATAAGGGCTGTCATATGCAGCAAACAAAAATAGAAAAGAATCAAAACCGTTGCGCATTTTAATTTTTAGTTTAAGCCCTTTAATAAACCATTTAAATCCAATCTTTAAAATAGTTTCAATAGTCTTGATAATAATTTCAATATTCAATTTCTAATGATAATTCAAGACAATTAAGGGTAAAGGATTTAAAAAGAATAAAGACCAAGCAAAGATGAGAGATGGATCACATTGAAAATAAAAAATATATGACTTAATGTTCAATTTTAATACAAATCTGATTTGATATAAACATTAGGCTTAATATATGAAAGTCATATTTCATGATATATAAAGTGATCATAGCATGTTTGTTCAAAAAATAAAAAATAAACAAAAGAAAAGTAACAATAAGCATATCATGAAGTAGAGTAGTGATATTTCATTTTTATTTGTTTCTACTTCATGCAAATGATAGGATACTACTGAATAAGAGATTTAGGTATCCAAAGGGGACCAAGTGGGATGGTTCCTTTGGGTACCCAAATACATCGTGGTGGCTTTTGGGAAGATAATGATGAATGGGCTTTTTTAAGTAAAGATGATATGTCATTTTTCTTTATGGGTCTCCATTTATACATTGGTTGTTTATCACTTAAATTCATATTATGATTATTTGACATCTTTTTGGAATTATAGTTATTTGAAAAAAATTCATTTAAGATTTATGTTTATTCAAATTATTTTTCAAAATACATTGATGTTGATAATCATAATGAATTTTATTATATTGATTCTTTGAGAATTTATAAGAGTGATGGTCTTTCTTAAGAATTGAATGTTGAAAAAGTGGGTTACAATATGTTTTAAATGATTGGTTCTTATTTTGATGATTTTCATTTTCACTCTTTCTTATAAACGTACTCTTATAATATGAAGTTAAGCTTTTAGACTTTTGATAATTTGATAAACTAGAAATAAAAGATGTTTTATTATATGAAAAGTTTTGAATAAACATTTTTAATGATTCTAATTTATCCTTTAAATTATCATTTTCTTTTAACAATTTTTCATTATGCTCTTTTGAAGTTAAAAGACCTTTTTCCAAAACCTTGAGTTCTTCTTTAAATGTATTATAATCAAAATAAGGTTTAGCATTTTCAATTAAAGAGCATGAACAAGAATTTGAAACATCAATATAAGATTCTACTTTAGCGTTTGCTTTTAAAGTTTTATTTTCTAAACGTAATTTGGAATTAGCATGTTTTAACTTTGAAATTTTACGTTTAGCAAATTTAAGCACATGAAATGTAGAAATAGAATTAGTTACTAAAAGAGAAGATTTAGATTTTCTTACCTTGCTATAGTTTTCGTCTTCTCTTTTGCTTGATGTTTTGCCATCAACTGAGTCCAATATTGTGACGTTGTCTTCTTCTCTTGGATCCATAAGGAATTGCTCACAGGCATCATCTGCGGAAGGAAGACTATAAGAATTCTCAGGAAATTTCCAAACTTCATAAGCATTAGGAAGTGTATAAATAAGTTTGAAAATATTTTGATCTAATGCACAATATAGACTGTTCATTGATTTGGCATTTAAAAACATTTCATTTTTATTTAAAATATTTAGGGGCATTTTAATTGTAATATTCCAAACTTCAATATCCAAGGATTTAAGAAATTTTTCCATAAGTATTCTCCACCCATTATAATTTTCACCCATAAATAATGGTGGACATAATGATTTTTCATTTTCATGAATATTATCCCCTCTAGAAGATGCGAGATCATGAAGCGCCATTATTCCCGGCTGTGAAGTCGTATTGGAATAACCTGGCTCTGATACCACGTGTTGGATCTTGTGGCGCCCTTAGAGGAGGGTGAATAAGGGCCTTTTTAAATTATGATTTTTTACTTAAGAATTTTTAAAACAAATTTTGTTTTTCTAAAAATCACTTATAAAAATTTACAAACTATGAAAATTTTAAATTAGATCAAACACAAATTTCTAATTTAAAGATTAAACAACCAAATTTGCAATTAAAGAAAAAGGCATAATATTTTAATCATGAAATTCTCATACAATAAAAATGATCTTAACAATGCTTAAGATCAAGGCATAAATAAGATAATAAACTTTTGACAATTTTTGTTTACCAATCCTTCTCCCAAGGATCGAAAGGCTATCACTTGTCTTTCCCTAGACCAAGCCCAAGCCTATCCTCTAGATCTTCCCAAGATCTAGACGTAGCACACAAGGCCACGATTTCCCACCAAGCCACGTAAGGACTTGGACGCTCCGCACAAGGAAGCGATTTTCCCCTAAGCCACGCAAGGACTTAGACGTCACGCACAAGGAGACGATTTCCCTACCAATACAAAGTGAAATGTATATAAATGCAAATACAAAATAAAATGAAGAACTCCCTAGAAATTCAGATCTCTGAAAGGAAGGTTGAAGCCTCGAGATGATCGTTAATGTAGAAGCGCGTCCGATCTCGTCTTCAATTTCAAACCTTCTCAGCACAAATGGGAGTTCTTGAGGTTCTGGAGCTCTCTGGTTCGTATGCACTCAGGAAAGGACTTGGAATTCTCAAAGCTCTAAATGCACGAACAAAACGAACCCATTTATAGATTTTCACTGTCGCCTGGGCGACATCGCTGTCGGAATTCCGACAGCCCCAAACTGCTGTTCGTCATGCTGTCGTGCGGGCAGTTGCTGTAACTTCTGCGCTGTCGCCTGGGCGACATCGAGTTTCGGAATTCCGACAGCGCCAAACTGCTGTTCGTCGTGATGTCGTGCGGGCAGCTGCTGTAACTTCTGCGCTGTCGCCTGAGCGACATTGAGTGTCAGAATTCCGACAGCTCCTCTTCAGTTTTACCATCCGAAACTTCTCCAAACTGTAGATTGAGTCATTCTCATCTCCGAAATGGGGTGGCACGTTCTGTAACTCTTCATGGATTGAAAGTTATGCCCATTTTAAGATCATCACACAAAACTCATCCTTTTGTTTTTTCTAATGTGTACACACTCTCGGATCATGCCCATGAACGAGGACTTGTCTCCTCATTGAACTTGTACAACCTGGACACTATAAACACACAAAAGACTAGATCAAATACAACACGGTATTTGTTATTCTCAAACCAAGAGATGCTGAACATAGGCTCCAACATTATGAATTTCTAGGGAGTTCTTTTTTTATATTATGAAATAATGCTTGCAATTTTTTATCTTAATGGAATAGCATCTCTTCAATCTTTAACTCAAACATCAACTTTTCAAATTTAAAACTCATTATCCTTTATATGGTTTTATCTTCTAAAATGATGTTTATGTTTAAGAGTGCTTATTATTTTTAACACCGTGTTTTCCTTTAAACATGTGGTATCAGAGCCAGGTTATTCCAATACGACTTCACAACCGGGAATAATGGCGCTTCATGATCTCGCATCTTCTAGAGGGGATAATTTTTATGAAAATGAAAAATCATTATGTCCACCATTATTTATGGGTGAAAATTATAATGGGTGGAGAATACTTATGGAAAAATTTCTTAAATCCTTGGATATTGAAGTTTGGAATATTACAATTAAAATGCCCCCAAATATTTTAAATAAAAATGAAATGTTTTTAAATGCCAAATCAATGAATAGTCTATATTGTGCATTAGATCAAAATATTTTCAAACTTATTTATACACTTCCTAATGCTTATGAAGTTTGGAAATTTCCTGAGAATTCTTATAGTCTTCCTTCCGCAGATGATGCCTGTGAGCAATTCCTTATGGATCCATGAGAAGAAGACAACGTCACAATATTGGACTCAGTTGATGGCAAAACATCAAGCAAAAGAGAAGACGGAAACTATAGCAAGGTAAGAAAATCTAAATCTTCTCTTTTAGTAACTAATTCTATTTCTACATTTCGTATGCTTAAATTTGCTAAACGTAAAATTTTAAAGTTGAAACATGCTAATTCCAAATTACATTTAGAAAATAAAACTTTAAAAGCAAACGCTAAAGTAGAATCTTATATTAATGTTTCAAATTCATGTTCATGCTCTTTATTTGAAAATGCTAAACCTTGTTTTGATTATAATACATTTAAAGAAGAACTCAAGGTTTTGGAAAAAAGTCTTTTAACTTCAAAAGAGCATAATGAAAAATTGTTAAAAGAATATGATAATTTAAAGGATAAATTAGAATCATTAAAAATGTTTATTCAAAACTTTTCATATAATAAAACATCTTTTATTTCTAGTTTATCAAATTATCAAAAGTCTAAAAGCTTAACTTCATATTATAAGAGTACGTCTATAAGAAAGAGTGGAAATGAAAATCATCAAAATAAGAACCAATCATTTAAAACATATTGTAACCCACTTTTTCAACATTCAATTCTTAAGAAAGACCATCACTCTTATAAACTCTCAAAGAATCAATATAATAAAATTCATTATGATTATCAACATCAATGTATTTTGAAAAATAATTTGAATAAACATAAATCCCAAATGAATTATTTTTCAAACAACTATCATTCCAAAAAGATGTCAAATAATCATAATATGAATTTAAAAGATAAACAACCAAAGTATGAATGGAGGCCAAAAATTAAAAACGAAACACTAACTCCACTTGTAAAGGCCCATTCATCACTATCTCTCCAAAAGCCTACACGATGTATTTGGGTACCCAAAGGAACCATCACACTTGGTCCCCTTTGGATACCTAAGTCTCTCATTCACTAGGAATCATTATATTGCATGAAGTAGAAATTAATTAAAAATGAAATATCAGTACTCTACTTCATGATATGCTTAATTACTTTTTCTTTTGTTTGTTTTCTTATTTTTGAGCCAACACGCTAAAGTCACTTAGATATATTATGAAATATGACTTTTATATTTTAAGCCTAATGTTTATCAAATCAAAATTGAATTAAATTGAACATAAAGTCATAATTTTTATGTGATCTATCTTTTCTTTTTATTTTATCCTTTTTAAATCCTTTGCCTATAAATGTCTTATATTATCATTATAAATTGAATGCTAAATTTTCTAAATGATATTATCAAGACTAATGAAATTACCTTCAAAATTGGATTTAAATGGATTTTTAGGGGTCTTAGGCTAAAATATTAAATGCGCAAATAATTGCATATTTGTCTATTTTTTGTTGCTGTATATAATAGCCCCTATATTGAAAATCATAATCGAGAAAAATCAGAATCAAATAATATCAAAAACAATGTGTTTTAAATCAAATATAGTAACTCCGTCACTAACGTTGGCGGTAGCATATTTTCCTAAAAATTCTGATTTTCTCTGAAAAATTATTTTTACTATCATTGTTGTCAAATACCTTGTATTTGTTTTGTCTAATTTCTAAAAATTAAAATCAAAAAGAAAATTTAAAAAAATGATGAATATGATTTCACAATCACCACCATGATCTATTAATATCCTATTCTAAAATTCACTATAATCATATATCATAATTCATGAACCACCAAGACCTATCTTAAATCAACTAATTTTATCAACCTTAGGAATTATGAAATATATGATTGCAATTGGTATTATAGTTTCATATCTTGTTTTGTGTGTGTGATGTGCATCTTTATTGTTTGCATGAATCTCATTTTCTTTAGACCTAGGAATTAACTTGATATCAACAAGATGAAATCAAATAGAATTGTCACTTCTTTCTAGGTCTATGAAAATTCAAAACTCTATGTTTGAATACACGCAACTCAATCTTATATTTGTCCATCTTTACTTAGCTTTGCACCATGTTGTCCTAATTCATCACACTAGCATTATCACGTACCATAGTTAGAAATCAATGCTCATGCTAGTTATATCTTGCAATGCTAAAGTAAATTATATCATTAAAATATGAAAATCTTATTTTCCTTTGTAGTTATTTGCATGAATAAAACTTTTCTAAATAGATTTAAAATCAACAATCTTCGATAAAATTGTAAATCCAAAACTAATCATGAAATTATAACACAGTTAATATATTTAAGTCTTACACGCTTAGTATGTCCATAATCAATAAACATATGACATGTATCTCATAATAGCGAGGGCGTAGGATTATGTGCATTAGAGACCTAACCTCTAAGTCATGTATTGTCCTTAACCGGGGAGGGTTCCAGTGGGGCCTTGAGAGGCACTGGGGGGAAAGAGTGCTAGGTTGAGCGTGGTCTTTTGTATGCATATGGGATTAACACCCCAACCTATGGCATGTGTGCAGCTCCTCATGCCCATCCGTCACTTAGTACGGGGCTAGAGTTTAGTCATGTAGTTAATGTATCTTGATCTTAGATATACTTATATTATATTCATTGCATGAACATTATCTCACTCTTTATACATAAATCATGCATATTTTTTTATTCTAACATTGCATCATGTGTTTGCATATTTTAATATTTCGAGCTTTAATGATTTTACCAAACACAAGTATTTGAAAAATCACCAAATACATGCTATAAGAGCCTTCAAATCTAATCAATATACTCTGAAATTTCAACTGAAGGAAGGTCTCTTTATAATACAAATGAATTGAGAAAAATATTTTTCAAAACATCAAGAAATGCAGTTCTGTTTTGGCGTTAAGAAGTTAATGCCTGGCGTTAGCTCCTTTGCTCCAAAATCTTTTTTTTGTTTTGAATTATTTATGGTATTATTTTAATATTTTGTGTGTTTGTAAATGTTTTCTATCTTTTTATTCCTTTTAAAACAACATTTTAATTCTTTTAAAAATATATATATGTATTTTCTCATATATTATTTTTGTTTATTTCTCTGGCATAGATTATCATTTACTGAAAGGGCTATTAAAGACTTCTATGATTTCTAGAGAATATATATAAAAAAACAAATACAAATTACAAAACAATTTCAAAGAACAAAAATATGTTTTTCTTTATGTGTGTTTATTGTTTTGTGCATATATAAAAAAAATTCAAAAATTTATAAAAAAAACTGATTGTTATTCATTGCCATTGTCAAGGATGGATGATTAATTATATCAATTAAAGATTAAATACAATGTTTAATTTAACTTGTAAGTTTCTTAAAAACATTGTTTTGTATTTGACATGCCTTGAAAATTATCTTGTTATGTGCAATGAAATTGATTGTAGATAAACATGTGTAGAAATGTTTAGCATGCCTCTAAGTATGAGTAATGTATTATGTTTGATAATGATTCATTCACTCACTTATTTTTGATAACCTACATGTGTTTACAATCTTATTCTTACATGATTGTGTAGTGTAATAACATAAATAATTAAATGCCTAAATAGATTATGAAATATGACTTTTACATTTTAAGCCTAATGTTTATCAAATCAAAATTGAATTAAATTGAACATAAAGTCATAATTTTTAAGTTATCTATCTTTTCTTTTTGTTTTATCCTTTTTAAATCCTTTGCCTATAAATGTCTTATATTATCATTATAAATTGAATGCTAAATTTTCTAAATGATATTATCAAGACTAATGAAATTACCTTCAAAATTGGATTTAAATGGATTTTTAGGGGTCTTAGGCTAAAATATTAAATGCGCAAATAATTGCATATTTGTCTATTTTTCGTTGCTGCATATAATAGCCCCTATATTGAAAATCATAATCGAGAAAAATCAGAATCAAATAATATCAAAAACAATGTGTTTTAAATCAAATATAGTAACTCCGTCACTAACGCTGGCGGTAGCATATTTTCCTAAAAATTCTGATTTTCTCTGAAAAATTATTTTTACTTTCATTGTTGTCAAATACCTTGTATTTGTTTTGCCTAATTTCTAAAAATTAAAATCAAAAAGAAAATTTACAAAAATGATGAATATGATTTCACAATCACCACCATGATCTATTAATATCCTATGCTAAAATTCACTATAATCATATATCATAATTCATGATCCACCAAGACCTATCTTAAATCAACTAATTCTATCAACCTTAGGAATTATGAAATATATGATTGCAATTGGTATTATAGTTTCATATCTTTTTTTGTGTGTGTGATGTGCATCTTTATTGTTTGCATGAATCTCATTATCTTTAGACCTATGAATTAACTTGATATCAACAAGATGAAATCAAATAGAATTGTCACTTCTTTCTAGGTCTATGAAAATTCAAAACTCTTTGTTTGAATACACGCAACTCAATCTTATATTTGTCCATCTTCACATAGCTTTGCACCATGTTGTCCTAATTCATCACACTAGCATTATCACGTACCATAGATAGAAATCAATGCTCATGCTAGTTATATCTTGCAATGCTAAAGTAAATTATATCATTAAAATATGAAAAACTTATTTTCCATTGTAGTTATTTGCATGAATAAAACTTTTCTAAGTGGATTTAAAATCAACAATCTTCGATAAAATTGTAAATCCAAAACTAATCATGAAATTATAACACAGTTAATATATTTAAGGCTTACACGCTTAGTATGTCCATAATCAATAAAAATATAACATGTGAATTTTGAAGGTAATTTCATCAGTCTTGATAATATCATTTAGAAAATTTAGCATTCAATTTATAATGATAATATAAGACATTTATAGGCAAAGGATTTAAAAAGGATAAAACAAAAAGAAAAGATAGATCACTTAAAAATTATGACTTTATGTTCAATTTAATTCAATTTTGATTTGATAAACATTAGGCTTAAAATGTAAGTCATATTTCATAATATATCTAAGTGACCTTAAATAGATATATTTAACATTAGCCCCATACTTAGAGGCATGATAAGCTTGGTTCTACACATATTTTTCAATACAATTTATGCACTTTAAATAGATATATCAAAGCATGATAAAGAAAACAATGTTCATAGTAATTTGAAGGAATAAATTTTAACATTGTAAAAAATTCTAAATAATAGAATTCATTCATGCTTGATATTGGCAATAAAGATTATACAGTTTTTTTATTTTATCATTTTTAAATTAATTTATTAAAAAAAAAAATCACAAAAAAAAATAATTTTGTAATTTTTGAATTTTGAATTTTTTATTTATATATGCACAAAACAATAAACACACATAAAGAAAAACATATTTTTGTTCTTTGAAAAACATAAAGATCTCTAAACTTTGGCAGAATCTTATCTCTGTATCTCAAAAATTGCATCCCTCATCACCTCAAAGATTCAAAATCTACCCCTCTCCAATATCTCAAAAAGATAGATGTCAAAACAGTAAGTAGGTGGGAGAAGAAGTTCACCAAGACGGAAGTAGGTGAGTATTCACTTCAAGGTGCTAAAGGTTCAAAAAACCCTGCCCTAGTTCCTGTAGCTACTCAGGAACCCCTGACTCTTATTGAGGGGGAACCTCTGAGAGAAGATACCACTATGATGGACGGTGCTCTAGCACCTCAAGAGGAGGTGAATCTAGAACATGGGCGGCTACCTGATCAAGAAGTTGTTTTGAATGTGGAATTAGAAGAATCTGAGAAAGATCCAAGTGGTGGACATGAAGTTGTTGAAGAACTAGATGAGTCTGACAGATCCCTGAATGAATTTCTGAATGATGACATTCATATAAATTCAGAAGAAGAAGAATATGAGCACCCCTCTGAAATCCCTACAACAATGGAGGGGGAGACTACTGGTCAATTCACAATGCTGCCCTAACCTCAAAGAATAGAAGATGAGCAACAATATCCAACCGACATAGTTCCCACAATCCCATCAACTGAATTTATGTCCCAAATGATAGCTCTATTAAATAGACAAAGAGAACATTTTGAAGTATATGTAAATCATGTTGTGACAAGTTGCAAGAATGAACTGTCTGCTAGATGTATTGCAAGAAGACATCCAACATCTCAATCATCAACTAACAAATGTGTACCACACTGCTGCCAATGTTGTGGCTAATACAGGAACTGAAATAGCCAATATCAATCAAGCTACATATCTAATTGGAAATCAACTGAACATTGTGCTTGATAGACTGTCTACTCTAAGAGAAAATCAGCAGGCCATCATATAAAACCAAGATGTGGCCTTTAATGACTTTGAAGATGCAATAAATACCTTACTTCAAAGAATATCATCTTCTGCTCAGGTCTCTCAATAGCTCATGGATAATGTGAGTGAAACTGTACTTCATCAATTTCAAGTCACCCAAGATCAACTTTCAAATTCCTTCAATCAATCTGTCAGAGCATCTCAAGGCACTCTTACGGATGCTATTGGAAATCTGAATAATCTTCTAGCTAGACAACTTCAGACCTTCCAGGCAGCTCTCTCTAAAGACATAGTTTCAGAAGCCAGAAAGGGAGAGATAATGTCAAGCCATCTTGCCATGTGGCTAGCCAATGAAGCAAGATTCTCTATGGATCTTGAACCTATTGACTATGGGATTGCATATCAACATCAAATTCCAGAAGGCAGTCTCCCTGAAGAACCCTCCAATAGTGCAATGCCAGAAGTACCTCCATAGCAATATCAAGAGCCTAATAACTATCAAGGGTACTTTGTTGATGAGCCTGTCAGTGGGAGTAGGCAAGCTAGGAAAAGCAAAAGACATTCTGTTGATTCTGAAGAGCAAGATGAAAAAAGAAAGAGAATGGAGGAAATAATGAAAAATCCAAATTTTGAAGAATTGAGCCCTTGCTCAAGGGATATCATCTTAAATACTTGGACTCTATTCCAGCAGGGAAAGCATGACAGGGGTACATTCTAGAGTTCAGAAGAATGGCATAAATATGAGATGTGTGAAGCTTGCAGAATGGGCTATTGGAACAAAATCAAGATGGGAGATACTTTAGTGCCTGCCACTGCTCCTCTCAGATATCGCCCTAAGCCTCATAACTATTTTGAAATGCAAAAGAAGAAACTAGCTAAATCTAAGCAATCCAAGAAAGCTGGACCATCTGGGAAAGGAAAAGATGTTCAGAAGGAATGAAGAAGAAGGATTCTAAGAATCACCTGCACTTTTCTATGTTCTACAATTTTGCATCTAATATATTGTTAAATGCATTGGACTATAGTTAATCAATATATGCAGTGATTAAATGCTTGATTAATTGTTACTGATTATATTTGTTAGTCAGGCCTATCTATACTTGTAAGTTCTAGCTTTTTCAAATAGGGGGAGATTGTTGGGTATTATGCCCTCAATGTTTCTAGATTTGAAGAAGGAACACAAGTACAGATAAGCTAAGTTGTTTTTGATGTTATGTGTAAGTTCATGTTGTGACAGATGCATCAAAGCTACATCACTAGTATCAAGACTATAAAAGTAATAAAAATTTACTAAGTAAAATATCGTCTCAAGACTCAGCATATGAATCGTTGAGAAAGGTATCATATCATCGAAGTTGTTTCGACAATATCATCTTGAAGAAATCATATTGTTGATAAAACTAAGTTCAGATGTCTCGACGATATCGTCTTGAAGAAGATATATAGTCTTGAAGATTAAAGAAAATGTATAATCGAGATAACTCATTAAGTCATGAAGAAAGGATCATGTAGACAACATCGAATTAAAGATCTGATATCGTCTAGAAGATCAAGACGATATCATCTTGAAGATAGACTATCGACCTGATGAATAAGTCTAAGTCATATAAAAAGAAACATCTTGACGATATCGTCTAGAAGAAGCAATCTCGTTGAGATATCAAGTAAAGTCTTAAAGAAGGAAGTATGTCAATGATATCATCGTGAAGAACATTTATCATTTACATTGATCAAGACGATATCGGCTTGAAGGAATCTTATCGTCTTGACAGTGGCAGAACTGCATTTAATGCACAAACTTTCTTGGAAATTGATATTTAGGGATTGTACACGCCGCCGATCTTGCGCACTAATCAAGGAGTAATAAATGATATATTCTCTATAGAATATAGCCATTGCACATATTTAATGAAGAAAATTATTACTTCTATATTCTACAAGTTCCAAGAATGGTAAGTAATTTATGATTAAATATTATGCCAATTCTATCAAACATTTTAAACAGGCACATTTATTATGGAATAATCAATAAGGGCTTTTATGCAAAATTACATAGCAGTATAAAAGAAACATTTTTATCTACAGAAGACACATTTGCTTAAGTATTCTCTCTCAAGTATATTATCAGACATACTTACGGAAGAGAAAGAAAAAATTAACAAGAAGAAGACTTCATTGCTTTGCTGTGAAGGTCTACATAAGATTCTAAAGAAAGGTTCAGTGATTCACAAGATTTTTGAGCTTACTATTGCAAGAAGAAGAAGAAGACCTGCCATTTCATAGCTTTTATCTTGAAGTCTTTTCTTCTACAACATCAAACTTATTTATATTATTATGTTGGATTCTGGGCGAACCTGAGCTTTTAAGATCTTGTAATAGATCTGATATTGGTAGGGTTCTTTATGAGCATGAGTTGGTAGGATCTTGGGGAAGACCTGAGTTATTGTAAGACTTGCAAAGTCTGAGCTTGGTAGGGTTCTGTGTGAACCTGAGTTGTAAGATCTGATTATTGAAAAGATATCTGAGTTGGATAATTTGCCTAGTCTAGCTCATTGCTAGATGGGTGGGAGGGACAGTGGAGTACCTCTAGACACATTGTCTTGTAGGGAACCACTATAAATCTTATGTGTTTTCTGTGTTGCTCTTGTGTTGTGTTAGATAAATTTTAAAGTAGCAAAGAATATTGTTAACACCTAAACACCCCCCCACCCCTCTAGGTGTAGATTATAAACAACCCATATATTTCAAGTCAGTTCAACATTTTTGAGCTTTGTGCTTCCATGAATCTGTCCAATTCTTTGCTCATAGCAGCCAGCTTCTCAGCTATCTCCTAGAGCTCAGAGTGGATAGTTCTCAAGGAATCCAACTCCTTAGTCTGAACTTTGAGGAGTTTCTTGCTTTTCTTGAATGCTTTCCACAAAGCTTCTTATTGATGTATCAGTTCATATTCAACCTCATATGAGGATTTTGAGGATGTGTTGTTGGCAACAGACTCACCTTCATCATCATGCAAGGAATCTGCCACTGATCTAGAATCAGAAGCAGATTGGGGGGATCTGATTAGTACCTTCCCAAGAGAGATATTGTCATCCTGGATTTCATCATTTATGTCCATAATGCCAATACGTGCTTCCTCCTCAGTTTCAGAAGAGCTTGAATCAGAATCACACAGGGTTCTGATTTTCTTTGTTATAAACCCTTTTTCAGATTTCTTCTTGTCCTTGACCTTCTTTTGTCTTCATAGTTCTTTGATTCCCTCTTCTTAGAAGGGCAATCAATAATCATGTGACCCATTTTATTGCAGGAATAGCAAGCAGTATTAGTTAAATCAAATTTACTAGGTTTTGATTTGTACATGTCCTCCCTTGAGGATTTAGATCTGTCATGTTGAAATTATTGAAGTGAAGTGGAAGGTGGTCGGCGGTCTGAATATTGGTGACCGCAGAGACCGCGCGGTCTCTGCGCTGGTTCTCTGCCAGTCTGGCTCTGCCAATCTGGCTCTGGCGGTCTGCTGTGTTGGCCGCTCTATTCTTGTAATGTTGCGGTCTCTTTCCGGTTTGATCTGTGTGGTTGGACTATTTGCTTTGTAAGGAGCCGGGCGGTATGTTCTTGTGTAACCGCTATGACCAGGCGGCTTATGCAGGTCGATTTGGCGACGTGTCTGAAGTTGGCCAGATGTTTGTGGTTTGTTCTAGGCGATCTAAGGAAGGTTTGATATGTGTCCGCATGGCTTGTGCGCGGTCTGCTACTGATTTGCAGTCTTGGACAGGAAGTTGTCCTAGTGGTGTGATCGCGCGGTCTGCTCTGTGAGACTGCTCGCGATCTGATGGGTGGTGATTGCACCTCTCTTGAGGCGGTGACGACATCCGTCCTCTCACCTATAAATAGGGGTGCAGGGCCCGTCATTCATAATGAGAACTGTAAGAACTAGATCCTGGGTTGTTTTGTGCGGTCTCAACTTTGCGGTCGGGCGGTCTCGGAAGCGATTTGATTATTTGTTGTGTTCGCAGGTTTGCGGTCAGCGGATTGCTTTCTCCTTCCTTGGTGATTTCCCAGTGGCTTGAATAAACATTTCGGCAGCGGCTTGTCTGCAGACTGGTTTATGTTGTTCTTGTGTTGTTCGTAGCGAGCTCAGCGATCAGGCAACCTTCTGCGGTTAGGCGATCTGATTTGCGGTATGGCAACAACTTTTGTTCTTTGTTCAGTTCAATAAGCTCCAGTTCGTGCGGTCTGTGGTGGCGGTCTTGCAGTGCAGACATCTTGCCTATTTTCTATTCGTGCGGTCTCAGGACAAGCCGGGCGGTCTTTGGAGTGCAGCGGTCTGTGTGGTCTCTGCTTGTCAGGTCGCCAGATCTGTTTTTTGGTGTGTTTTGTACTTCTCTCCTTCGTGTTTCTTATGAATCATGTCTCGCCATATATGTCTCGAAATGTTATGAAGTTTTTGTGATTCAATAAAGTATATTGTGTTGCTATGTGGCATTGTGGTTGTTTGGCTATAACTCAATTGATGCAACTCCTGCTTACTCCTAAACGATTCAAATCAAAAATTTTAACATGGTATCAGAGGGAGGTTGTTGGAGTGGATAAGCAGTGTTCAACTTGAGTTGTCATCGTCTTTGTGAAGAAGAAACCACATAGTTTGCCATGGAAGTTGGATATGCAAGAGGGCTTGGTATTGAACTCCTCACATCGACTATCTACAAGAAGTGGAAGTCGTGTATGGAGTGTTACTTTCTTAGCGAGGATCTATGGGAGATAGTTGGAGGAGAAGACACACAAGAAGTTCATCTAGCAGGAGATAATATGGCAGAGGTGAGACTTTGGAGGAGGACTAATGCAAAGGCAGAGTTCACACACAAGAGGGCTATCTCACCAGAGCTATTCGATCACATCATTGAATGTAAATATGCTGCTGAGATTTGGACGTCTTTGGACGGGCTGTTCAATAAGAAGAATGCAGCTCGGCTACAGTTTCTTGAAAATGAGTTGGCGAAGGCCTCTCAAGGTGATCTTTCCATCTCAACTTTCTTTCTCAAGATGAAGAACCTCACAGCAGAGATTTCTGCATTGGACCCTGATGAGCCCATCTCGGAGGCAAAACTGAAGAGGCATATCATCCATGGGTTGCGGAAGGAGTATCTTGCCTTTGTGACGTCAGTTTAGGGTTGGGCAAATCAACCATCTCTGTTGGAGCTGGAAAACTTACTTGCTTCGCAGGAAAGTTTGGCAAGACAGATGGTGGGGACTTCTATCTCTGGGGGAGATAGTGATGTGTTGTTCTCTGGGAAGAAGAAGAGGAAGTGGGAGAAGAAGAAGGCAGGTCATGATGGACCCTCTACTTCAGGTCAGCAGGATAGGGGTTAAGCTCCTAAGTCTAATGGGAACAAGAAGGGAGTGGGACCAAGGTGCTTCAGGTGCAATAAGACCGGCCACTTCAAGAAGGATTGTTGGGTCAAACATCAGTCGGGACATGCAGCGGAGAAGGAGAAGCCAAAGTCTGATGAAGCTGGATGGGGAGGAGCCTTTGCAGCCAATATGATGGCGATGCCCATTAAGGCCTTGGCTGCCATCAACTTTGAAGAGGATTGGATCGTGGATTCAGGGTGTGGGCATCACCTCACCAAGGTTGAATCAAAGTTCTCTTCTTTGGTGCCTTACTCAGGTAACGATGCAATCATTACGGCTGATTATTCTGTTCATGCAGTAGAACAAGAAGGTGTTGTCTCTCTGAGCAGTGATAAGGGTCCACTCACATTAAGGAATGTTTATCACGTACCGGGTATGAAGAAGAATCTCTTCTCTATGACCAATGCGGTCGATGCTGGTTATCACGTTCTGTTTGGCCCAACAGAAGTGAAGTTTCTTAAAACTCAACCGGAGATAAAGGGAGATGTTATTCATGTTGGAAAGCGGGTAAAGGACTTGTTCGTGTTATCGACAAGTACCTATGTTGACAAGATGAAGACCAATGATAGCGCGGCTATCTGGCATGAAAGGTTGGGGCATGTAGGCATGGACAAATTGAAGGCAATGGCGGTAAGGGACCTTGTCAAGGGCTTGCCTAGCTTGTCCTACTATGGAGACGGTCATGTTTGTGCGGGATGTCAATTTGGTAAGTCTCATCGACATCCATTTGATAAATCGCAAATAAGGTGCAAAGCGCCGTTGGAGTGCATTCACGGTGATTTGATGGGACCGACTGCCACCCCAAGCCTTGGAGGCAACAGATATATGTTGGTGTTGATCGAAGATTACACCAGATATGTCTGGGTGTATTTTCTGAAAGAGAAGTCAGAAGCTTTTGTAAAGTTCATGGAGTTCAAGGAGCTAGTGGAAGGTCAGTTAGGCCTGCGGGTGAAAAAATTGAGAACTGACAATGGTGGGGAGTTCACCTCTGGTGAGTTCTCAAGTTTTTGCAGGAAGCATGACATTTAGAGAGAGCTCACTTGTGCCCATACTCTGTTGAATTTGTTGAAGTGAAGTGGAGGAGATCGGGCGCTATGAATTTGGGTGACTGCAGAGACCGCGCAGTTTGTGTTAGTGTTCTGCCGGTCTGGCTCTGCCGGTCTGTTCTGGCGGTCTGCTGGTTGGCCGGTCTGTTCTTGATTTCTGCGGTCTGTTCCCGAGTTGTTCTGCTTGGTTGGCCTGTCTTCTTTGTTGGAAGACCGGGCGGTCTGTTCTGTGTAACCGCTGTGTCCGGGCGGGTTATGCAGGTCGATCTGGCAATTTGTCTGAAGTCGACCAGTTGTCCTTGGCTTGCTCTTGGAGATTCTAAGGAAGGAGGGTCTTGTGTCCCCGCGGCTTGTGCGCGGTTTCAGGTTCGCACGACTTGTGCACGATCTGCCTGCTGATCTGCGGTCTTGGATGGAAGGTAATCCAAGCGGTCTGATCGCGTGGTCTACCTTGTGAGACCGCTGGCGATCTGACGGGTGGTGATTGTATCTCTCATGTGTGGTGATGACATCCGTCTACCCGCCTATAAATAGGGGTGCATGGCCCGTCATTCATAACAAGAACTATAAGAACTAGAGCCTAGGTTAATTTGTGTGGTCTCAACTTTGAGGTCGGGCAGTCTCGAAAGCGAGTTGACTGTTTGTTGTGTTCGCAGGTTTGCGGTCAGCAGGTTGCGGTCTCCTTCCTTGGTGATTCCCAGCGACTTGAATAAACAGTTCGGCAGCGGTCTGTCTGCGAACTGGTTTATGGTGTTCTTGTGTTGTTCGCATCGAGCTCAGCTATCAGGAAACCTTCTGCGGTTAGGCGATCTGAGTTGCGGTCTGGTGACAGCTGTTCTTCGTTCAATTCAATAAGCTCCAGTTCGTGCGGTCTGAGGTGGCGGTCTTGCAGTGCAGGCGGCCTGTCTGTTTTCTGTTCGCGCGGTATCAGGTCAAGCCGGGCGATCTCTGGAGTCGATCGGTCTATGCGGTCTTTGCTTGTCAAGCCCCCAGTTTTGCTTTTCGGTGTTTGGTTATTCTCTCCTTCGTGATTCTTATGAGTTTGTGATCCAATAAAGTCTTTTGTGTTGCTGTGTGGCATTGTGGTTGTTTGTCTACAACTCAGTTGATGCAACTCCTGCTTACTCCTAAACAATTTAAATCAAATTTTTAACATGGTATCAAAGCTAGGTTGTTGGAGCCGATAAGCAGTGATCAACTTGAGTTGCCATCGTCTTTGTAAAGAAGAGACCACATAGATTGTCATGGATGGTGGATACACAAGAGGGCTTGGTATTGAACTCCTTACATCGACTAACTATAAGAAATGGAGGTCATGCATGGAGAGTTACTTACATGGCGAGGATCTATGGGAGATAGTTGGAGGAGAAGACACACAATAGGTGTTTCTAGCAGGAGATAATATGGCAGAGGTGAGACTTTGGAGGACGACTAATGCTAAGGCAGAGTTCACACTCAAGAGGGCTATCTCACCAGAGCTATTTGATCACATCATTGGATGTAAATCTGCTGCTGAGATTTGGACGTCTTTGGATGAGTTGTTTAATAAGAAGAATGTAGCTCGGCTACAGTTTCTTGAAAATGAGTTGGCGAAGGCATCTCAAGGTGATCTTTCTATTTCCACCTTCTTTCTCAAGATGAAGAACCTCACAGCAGAGATTTCTGCATTGGACCATTATGAGCCCATCTCGGAGGCAAAACTGAAGAGGCATATTATCCGTGGGTTGCGGAAGGAGTATCTTGCCTTTGTGACATCAGTTCAGGGTTGGGCAAATCAACCATCTCTGTTGGAGCTGGAGAACTTACTTGCTTCGCAATAATGTTTGGCAAGACAGATGGCGGGGAGTTCTATCTCTGGGGGAGATAGTGATGTGTTGTTCTCTGGGAAGAAGAAGAAGAAGAAGAAGTGGGAGAAGAAGAAGCCTGGTCATGATGGACCCTCTACTTTAGGTCAGCAGGATAGGGGTTATGCTCCTAAGTCTGATGGGAAGAAGAAGGGAGAGGGACCAAGGTGCTTCAGGTGCAATAAGACCGGCCACTTCAAGAAGGATTGTCGGGTTAATCTTCAGCTAGGACATATAGCGGAGAAGGAAAAGCTAAAGTCTGATGAAGCTGGATGGGGAGGAGCCTTTGCGGCTAATATGACGGCTATGCCCGTTAAGGCCGTGGCTGCCATCAACTTCGAAGAGGATTGGATCGTGGATTCAGGGTGTGGGCATCACCTCACCGGGGATGAATCAAAGTTCTCTTCTTTGGCACCTTACTCAGGTAACGATGCTATCATTACGGCTAATAATTCTGTTCATGCAGTAGAATAAGAAGGAGTTGTCTTTTTGAGCAGTGATAAGGGTCCACTCACCTTGAGGAGTGTTTATCACGTGTCGGGTATGAAGAAGAATCTCTTCTCTGTGACCAATGTGGTCGATGCCGGTTATCACGTTCTGTTTGGCCCAACAGAAGTGAAGTTTCTTAAAACTCAACCAGAGATAAAGGGTGATGTTATCCATGTTGGAAAGAGGGTGAAGGACTTGTTTGTGTTATCGTCAAGTACCTATGTTGATAAAATGAAGACCAATGATATCGCGGCTATTTGGCATGAAAAGTTGGGGCATGTAGGCATGGACAAATTGAAGGCTATGGCGGTAAGGGGCCTTGTCAAGGGCTTGCCTAGCTTGTACTCCTATGGAGACGGTCATGTTTGTGCGGGATGTCAGTTTGGTAAGTCTCATCGACTTCCAGTTGATAAATCGCAAACAAGATGCAAAGCGTCGTTGGAGTGCATTCACGGTGATTTGATGGGACCGACTGCCACCCCAAGCCTTGGAGGCAACATATATATGTTGGTGTTGATTGACAATTATACTAGATATGTCTGGGTGTATTTTTTGAAAGAGAAGTCAGAAGCTTTTGCGAGGTTTGTGGAGTTCAAGGAGCTGGTTGAAGGTTGGTTAGGCCTGTGGGTGAAAAAATTGAGAACTGACAATGGTGGGGAGTTCATCTCTGGTGAGTTCTCAAGTTTTTGCAGGAAACACGGCGTTCGGAGAGAGCTCACTTGTGCCCATACTCCGCAGCAAAATGGCATTGCAGAACGGAAGATCCATCATCTGATGAAAACTTGCAAATGTTGGCTTCATGCCAAGAGTATCCCAAAGTCCTTCTGGGCAGAGGGAAGGTCTTGTGCGGCTTACGTCATCAACAGGATGCCTCTAAGTCCTATCAACATGAAGACCCCTCACGAACTGATGTTCAAGGAGAAACCAAGTGTTGCACACCTTCGGGTGTTTGGGTCAACCTGTTATGTGCATATTCCTGATGCTCTTAGGACGAAGCTAGATGCGAAAGCAAGGAAGCTAGTCTTTGTTGGATATGATGAGCGGAAGAAGGGATGGAGATGCATGGATCTTGAGACTCGAAGATCTTTTGTATCTCGGGATGTGGTGTTCGATGAGGTGACTTCCTACAAAGGGAGTTCAGGAGTTGAACTACCGGAGAGCAGGGTTGATGAAGAAGGGAAGGCTGCAAAAAATCTTCAAGTGGAGTTGCCTGTTTCACCAGGATCTCCTGTTGTGTCAAGCTCAGAGATGGAGGCTTCAGGTTCTGGAAGCAGGGGGAGCGATGCTCCAAGTTCATCTGGAAGAGGAGCTAGCACTGAAGAAGCAGCTAAGGAGGTGGCTAGACAGGTGCAACCTCTTAGGAGGTCGAAGAGGACTATTAAACCACTGGATCGATACACAGGAGGAAACATGGTGAGCTTCGTCTCATGTTTCTTTGCTGGTCCCTTGGATGAGAGGGAGCCGTCGAGCTTTGAGAAGGCCAAAGGCGTGAAGCAGTGGGACATTGCTATGCAAGAGGAGATGGAAGCTCTCAAGAAGAATGAGACTTGGTCTCTAGTGCCTATGCCCAAGGGCATTACCCCTGTGACATGCAAGTGGGTCTATAAACTCAAGAAGAAGGCTGACATTACGATCGAGCGATACAAGGCTCGCCATGTAGCTCGCGGGTTCTCACAGCAGTATGGTGAAGATTATGATGAGACATTTAGTCCAGTGGCAAAGATGACTTCGGTCTGATTTGTTATTGCTTTGGCGGCTTCAAGTGGATGGGAGATTTGGTAGCTCGACGTTAAGAAAGCCTTCTTATACGGCTAGATCGACAAAGATATCTTTCGGATCCAACCGTCGGGCTTCATCTCGGAGGAGTGTCCAGACTACGTCTGCAAACTGAAGAAAGCCCTGTATGGTTTGAAGCAAGCGCCTCGGTCGTGGTTTGGAAAGATCGCAGAATATCTTCTATTCTTCAGGTTCTTTGCTTCAGACTCTGATTCTAGCTTGTTTGTCAAGAAGGAGGGGGAACTTCGGGTCATTGTCTTGCTGTATATGGATGACATGATTGTCACCGAGAACTCGAAGGAGGCGGTAGCAAGGCTGAGAGTCGAGCTTGCCATCAGATTTGAGATGAAGGATTTGGGTGAGCTTCACCATTTCCTTGGACTCGAGGTTCAGAGACAGGAGAGCGGAGTGCTCGTTTCTCAGGCCGGATATGCGGAGCGGATTGTTCAACGATTTGGCATGGAGGAAGGGAAGAGAAGCTCAATACCTCTGGAACAGCATCATAAACTTTGGAAGGATGAAGAGAGATATCTACCTGATCCGTTGGTGTTCCGAGCTCTGGTTGGGAGCTTGATCTACTTGACCATCACGAGGCATGATATTGCTTATGTTGTTGGCAAAGTGAGTCGGTATATGGCGGAGCAATGAAAGCCTCATCTTCTAGCGGCAGAAGGAATTTTGACATATATGAGGTCGACCTCTGATTTGGGTCTCCTATATAGGATAGGGTCAAGCTTGGAGTTGCATGGATACATGGATGCTGATTACGGGGGAGACGTCGATGATCGGAGATCAACGTCTGGTTTTATCTTTATGATGGGCCCCACAGCTATTTCTTGGTGCAGCAAAAAGCAGGACTGGGTGTCTGTATCTACCACAGAAGCGGAATACAAGGCTTCGGCCTTGGCAGCTCAGGAAGCCGTTTAGCTCAGGAGGTTGGTAGAGGACGTTCATGAGGAGGTTCGAGGTCCCACTATGCTACGCGGGGACAATGAGAGTGCTCTCAAGCTGGTTAATAATCCAGTCTGTCACGCGAGGACCAAGCATATTGAGATTGAACACCATTTCATTCGTGAAAAGGTGTTGGGAGGATCTCTTATGGTCGAGCATGTTCGGAGTGCGGACAATGTTGCAGACATATTCATAAAGCCACTGGCAAAAGGAACGTTTACTCGGTTGCGGAGTTTACTCAGGCTAGTTTCCACTTCTCACTTCAAGGGGGAGTATTGAATCTATTGAAGTGAAGTGGAGGAGACCGGGAGGTCTGAATTTGGGTGACCACAGAGACCGCGCGGTTTGTGCTAGTGTTCTGCCGGTCTGGCTCTGCCAGTCTGTTCTGGCGGTCTGCTGGTTGGCCGGTCTGTTCTTGATTTCTGCGGTATGTTCCCGAGTTGTTCTGCTTGGTTGGCCTGTCTTCTTTGTTGGAAGACCGGGCGGTCTATTCTGTGTAACCACTGTGTCCGGGCGAGTTATGCAAGTCGGTCTGGCGACTTGTCCGAAGTCGGCCAGTTGTCCTTGGCTTTCTCTTGGAGATTTTAAGGAAGGAGGGTCTTGTGTCTGCACGGCTTGTGCGCGGTTTCGGGTTCGCACGACTTGTGCGCGATCTGCCTGCTGATCTGCAGTCTTGGATGGAAGGTTGTCCAAGCGGTCTGATCGTGCAGTCAACCTTGTGAGACCACTGACAATCTGACGGGTGGTGATTGTATCTCTCCAGTGTGGTGATGACATCCGTCTACCTGCCTATAAATAGGGGTGCATGGCCCGTCATTCATAACGAGAACTATAAGAACTAGAGCCTGGGTTAATTCGTGCGGTCTCAACTTTGAGGTCGGGCGGTCTCGAAAGCGAGTTGACTATTTGTTGTGTTCGCAGGTTTGCGGTCAGCAGGTTGCGGTCTCCTTCCTTGGTGATTCCTAGCGGCTTGACTAAACAGTTTGGCAGCGGTTTGTCTGCGAACTGGTTTATGGTGTTCTTGTGTTGTTCGCATTGAGCTCAGCGATCAGGCGACCTTCAGTGGTTAGGCGATCTGAGTTGCGGTCTGGAGACAGCTGTTCTTCGTTCAATTCAATAAGCTCCAGTTTGTGCGGTCTGAGGTGGAGGTCTTGCAGTGCAGGCAGCCTGTCTGTTTTCTGTTCGCGCGGTCTCAGGTCAAGCCGGGCGATCTCTGGAGTCGAGCGATCTGTGCGGTCTCTGCTTGTCAAGCCGCCAGTTTTACTTTTTGGTGTTTTGTACTTCTCTCCTTCATGATTCTTATGAGTTTGTGATCCAATAAAGTCTTTTGTGTTGATGTGTGGCATTGTAGTTGTTTGGCTATAACTTAGTTGATGCAACTCCTGCTTACTCCTAAATGACTTAAATAAATTTTTAACATACTCCACAGCAAAATGGCGTTGTAGAGCGGAAGATCCGTCATCTGACGGAAACCTGCAAATGCTGGCTTCATGCCAAGAGTATACTGATGCGCTATTTCGGCAATGCTAATTAGCAAGCGCGAAATGCGATACGACGGCAGTGCACCGGTCGCTCATATAATAAAATAGGGAGGAACTCCCCGAATATCGTTCTCTAAGGACCGCAAGTTGGGTAGTTCGATTTGCTCAAACCAGGAAATCAGTTAAAAGGATTAATAAGAAACAAAGGGGGGTTGTGATTTGGGTTCCTAAGCTATTGCAGAATGAAAAGAAATGCGGGTCGAAAAGCACCACTTCGCAACGTGTGGGTGAGTGCAGCGCCCGCGATGTCGCGCTTCGGTAAGCGGGTGGAGTGGCCACAGTGCGGGGTTCATGAGGGTCGTACTCACCTCTTCGCAAACATCACCACTAGCAATCGCTAAGTGGCTTCACGCACAAGCAACCTAGCCTATCACAACAACAAACAAGGGCTATTCTTGCCACTGCATCAACATTGGACATGAACACAAGCAATAATCCTTAAGATTAACTTAACAAGTATTCATACAACACATAAACAAGTACAAGCATCAAGGGTTAGAGAGGACCACAAAGAAGATGTCACCGCGTCTTGGGTTCACGGCCGGAATGAGAGGTTGTCGGGATCTCTACGGGCTCGGCCCTCAGATGGCGTGCTAACTCGAAGGAGGTTGTCACTGCTCCAATGATCTTCACCGCTTCTATGGTCTCCTCGGCGAGGAATGCTTGAGCTAGCGGTGGCGGTAGTTTGCAAACGCTCTCGGATGGAAGGATGATGAAGGAGATCGCCGGAGATGGTCTCCTCTTGCCTCCTACAGTGGAAAGGGTGAAAATGGCGGGATTCCCAGCCTTTCCCGCGAGGGGGATCGAGCTCTGTCCCGTCACACTACTGGCAGCAACAATTCCTGCTTAAATACTAAACAGACAGAAAAATGGTCACGCACGGTCGAACGCACGACCGTGCACAGACCGTGCATTAATTAATGATAAAAATGGCGTGAAGACGAAGCTACGCCACCCGTGCGATTTACTCACGCACGGGCAAATCCGTCCGTGCGTCAAAACGCACAGACAAATTCAGATACATCTTAAAACAGCAGAAACAGGAGACCGTGCATTTTACTCACGCACGGGCGATTCCGACCATGCGTCAAAATGCACGAGCAAACTCGGATCGCCAGTTTTCTGCCCAGATGAGAGCGCACGATCGCATCAGACCGTGCGTCAAGGAAAACGCACGACCGTGCATTTCACACAGTTATGAAATCTGGGAGAAAACTAGATACAAGACAATACGGCCACCTGCACACAAGAAAATCAAGCTGGGACTACACCTCCAGCACCAGATAAACATAGAGAAATGGAAGGGGAGCACCATGTGCTTACCCCCAATAACAAGGAGCGCAATTGCACACCGAAACGGGCCTAATAGTGCACCTAGCAGGGAATAGTGAATATGAATGAAAACGTGCCTAAAGTGTGGTGCAAAGACTAGATAATCGGCCCAGATGAGTCCATAAATATATATATAAATGGGACTCATCACACCCCCAGACTTAACCATTTGCACGTCTCGGGCAAACTACTCAGCCCTCCTGTCAGAACAATTGGATGTTAGCGTGAGTGTGAGCGGTAGAGAACAATGCAAAGTCGCATGCGCACGTGCATAGAAATACATTAGAACAGAATTAAACTTAAGATTATATCTAACTATTTCTAGAACAGTAGTTTGAAATTCATTTTACTTGGATGGTGAATCCTGGTGAATCTTTCGGTCGCACAAAAAGGGAAAATAGCTTGACTAATGAGTAAAGTATTACTCGAATCGAAGCTCGGGACAAACTCCTAAGAAATCGATCAAAGTCGGTGTCCATAGGCTTGCACGTTCGCACTCTCTCTACTGCATGAGACGACTCGTATCTAAAATCAATAGGACTTATGGGTTAGAATTGGGCTTAGGTTGAGTATAGGCTAGGTAAGTAGAAGGACGATGGGAATCGCATTCAACACAACCTGAGCACTCAAGACAATTACAATCACCAATACAAAATTTTCAAGAATTACACAACACCCCCAGACTTCAACTGAACACTAGGTGCGTGCTAAAGCCAAATATAAATTGAATTTGCCGAGAGAATATTATTTTTGCACCACTTTTTTTTCTTTTCTTTTCTTTCTTTTCTTTTCTTTTCTCTCATTGACAAAATGACATTTGTAAGTACAAAAAAAAACAGCTCCTTTAGCTAATTCAAAACTGCCATACACAACAAAGACGACACCAAATGCGATCGAAAAAGAAATTTCTTTCAGCTCAAAGGTTGGTGTGAAAATAGGTTCGGCCGTATGGCTTTGGTAAAATTTTAGTGGGGCTAAACAAGGAGGAAGGGTAGGCTCAAGTGGGCTTGCAACGGTGATTATGCAGGTAAGGATTTCAAAAGCACAACCGGATCAAGAAATGGCCTATATCACATTTTATGACGAGTACGTCAACGCAATCGTTTCGAGAGTCGCCTAGTGCATGTTCTAGCCACCGAGAAAGGTTGTCCTTGCTTCCGACCCTAGTAATAAGCTATTACTAGTCTAGCTACACTCGACCTTATGCTACCGTTGGATTCACCAGATTCACCACTAAAGTAAAATAAATTGCAGCTACTATAATAGAAATAATTAAATTATAACTCTGAATTTAATTCTACTCTAATTAAATTTCTAGGCGTGACGGGAGTACTCGACTAGAGCACTGCCTGAGTCAACATTTTTCTCTACTCCTCACTCATACGCTAATAATCCAATTCTTACGAGCGGGGAACCTCGCAGCGATACCCAATAAGTACGCGTGATCAAGTGCGCGTGAACTAGGTGCAAGTGTATGCAATATGTGCAACAAAATACAAATCCTAACTCATCACATTCTAACATGCCATGCAAAGTGTGTGCACGTGCACCGATCACTCTCTCCCCCAGACTTGATCAAAACTAACTAAAATAACCAATTCAAAAATAAGTAAGAGAGGGGTAGAGTTGACCTATGCTCATAGAAGAACATGCCAGAAGTGCGGTAGTTCCAACATTAATATTTTTCATACTTTCCTCGTCATCCACAAGAGAGCATCCGCCTACAATGTTAGCAAAACAGAAATAGTAGTGCATAGAAGGAATTAAAAAGCAGACGGAACCGGGTGGTTCACATGGGTTGTCTCCCAAGAAGCCCTTTTGTTTAACGTCCTTCAAGGTGGACCAAATACCTGTATTAAAGTATTGTTCAAATAGTTCTAATAAAGTTTTTCGTAATTGCACAGAATATCCCAGAAATACAATACATCATCAAAGATGAAAAGATAGAAATTAAGCAGAGTTATACAAATCACGAATTAAAATACAACAGAGAGACAACAGAGAAAATCACCCTAAAACATTTGACTAGGCTACATACACTTTTGTACAGTCCTTCAAAACTGTGCAGCCCTCATAGATTTTTAAACGATGACCATTCACCTTGAACGTTCCTTCTTTTTCACCCGAAATTTCAATTGCGCCAAATGGAGAGACACCAGTCATAGTGAACGGGCCACTCCATCGTGACTTCAACTTTCCAGGAAATAAGCGCAGACGAGAGTTGTAGAGGAGAACGCTATCTCCCGGATTGAATTCTTTTGGTCGAATATGCCAATCATGCCACTGCTTTGTCTTTTCTTTGTATATGCGAGAGTTCTCGTAGGCAAAATGCCGCAATTCTTCAAGTTCATTCAGCTGAGAAAGACTCCTTTCCGCCGTTGCTGCGATGTCCATGTTTAGGAACTTTGTTGCCCACAAGGCTTTGTGTTCTAATTCCACTGGTAGGTGGCATGCCTTTCCAAAAATAAGCTGGAAGGGTGTCATTCCTAACGGAGTTTTGAAAGCGGTACGGTAGGCCCACAAGGCATTATCCACTTTCGTTGCCCAATCCTTTCTATTCGAGTGGATTGATTTTTCTATTATTCTTTTGAGTTCTCTATTCGAAACTTCCACTTGCCCACACGTTTGCGGGTGGTAAGCTAACAAGACTTTATGATGCACGCCAAATTTTTTTAATAATTGCAAAAATTGTCGGTTGCAAAAAATGACTACCACCATTACTTATGATTGTCCACGGAGCTCCGAATCTGGAAAAGATATTTGCATGAATAAATTTCAAGACTGTACGGGCATCATTAGTAGCAACAGCCTCCGCATCCACCCACTTTGAAACGTAATCCACTGCCACGATTATATAATGTTTTCCGTGAGACACTGGGAATGGACCCATGAAGTCAATTCCCCAAACGTCGAACGGTTGACAAACTAACATGTTATTGAGCGGCATCTCGTCTTTCCGCGAAATGTTGTCGGTTCTCTGGCACTCATTGCATTTTGAGACATACGCGTGAGCATCCTTGAATAGCGTTGGCCAAAATAATCCACTCTGAAGTGCCTTGCGTGCTGTCCTAGCAGCGCCCATGTGTCCTCCGACCTCCCTATCGTGGCAATGTTCGAGAACAGATCTGTACTCCGATTCCGGGACGCAACGTCTGATTATACCATCACTACATGTACGAAACAACAAAGGGTCTTCCCAAAAATAATACTTTAAGTCTGAAAAGAGCTTGTTCCTCTGCTTAGGCGTAAGATTGGGCGAGAGAGTTTTACACGCAAGATAATTTGCGATATCAGCGTACCATGGGGTTGTTGACGGATGCGTAGTGATTGCAAATAGCTTCTCGTCCGGAAAATAACCGGTCGTTTCCACCTCTTTGATGTTGGGAGAATCAACCGTCATGTCGTTCTCCAGCCGCGATAAGTGATCTGCGATAACATTCTCTACCCCCTTCTTATCTTTAATCTCCAAATCATACTCCTGCAGCAGTAGGATCCAGCAGATTAAACGCGACTTGGCCTCCTTCTTGCTAAATAGGTACCTCAGAGTGGCATGATCAGTGTACACTATCACTTCGGAGAGCACTAAGTATGAATGAAATTTCTCGAAGGCGATGATCACGGCCAGCATTTCTTTCTCCGTGGTGGTGTAGTTTGCTTGCGCGTTATTGAGGGTCCGACTGGCATAAGCAATGGTGTGAAAGGTTTTGTCTTTCTTTTGGCCAAGCACTGCCCCACGGCCACGTCACTAGCATCGCACATGATCACAAATGGCAAGCTCCAGTCAGGTGCCACCATGATCGGAGCGGAGATAAGTTGCCCCCGTAGGATTTCAAACGCTTGCATACAGGCTTCATCGAAACAGAACGGGACATCTTTGCCTAGCAAGTGAGAAAGAGGTTTTGAAATGGTTGAGAAATCCTTTATAAACCTTCGGTAGAATCCTACATGCCCAAGAAAGCTACGGATACCCTTCACAGAAGACGGCGGAGGAAGGTTCTTGATGACACTAACCTTCGCCTGATCCACCTCAAGCCCTTGGCGGGAGACCTTATGCCCCAACACAATTCCTTCGCGCACCATAAAGTGGCATTTTTTCCAATTTAAGATGAGGTTGGTGTCCTCACACCGCTTCAAGGTCTTATCAAGATTGGCAAGGCACGAATCGAAACTGCTGCCGAATAACGTGAAATCATCCATGAAGACTTCGAGAAAATCTCCCACCATGTCAGCGAAGATTGCAAGCATGCATCGCTGAAAAGTTGCAGGAGCATTGCAAAGTCCAAATGGCATTTGCTTGAACGCAAAGGTACCGGAAGGGCAGGTGAATGTCGTCTTGTCCTGATCAGCAGGGTCGATTAAGATTTGATTGTACCCGGAGTAGCCATCCCAAAATAGTAGTAGTCTTGCCCTGCCAACTTTTCCAACATCTGATCAATGAAAGGGAGTGGAAAGTGGTCCTTGCACGTAGCATCATTTAGCTTGCGGTAATCGATGCAGACCCTCCATCCGGTGATCACACGGGTAGGTAGTAACTCATTTTTCTCATTGGGGATAATGGTGATCCCTCCCTTCTTTGGCACAACCTGAGCTGGGCTGACCCACTTGCTGTCACTAATTGGATAGATAATGCCTGCATCCAAAAGCTTTATCACTTCTGCCTTAACCACCTCTTGCATCTTCGGGTTCAGCCGCCTTTGGGGTTGAACCGATGGCTTGTACTGATCTTCAAGAAGGATCTTGTGCATGCAGACGGTGGGGCTAATTCCTTTAATATCGGCAAGGGAATGTCCGAAGACTTTTTGGTATCTTCTTAGCAACCTCACCAACGCAGCTTCGTCGGCCTCAGACAGAGTTGCAGAAATAATCATCGGATGCATGGTATTTTCTCCCAGGAAGATATATTTCAAAGAGTTCGGTAATTGTTTGAGAGCTGGAGAGGTGCAAGAATCCGATGGCACAATAAATGCTTCTTGATCGGAAGAAGATCCTCAGACTTGTACGAGGATGAACCTCCATTGCCCACAAGGCTTTCTTGCTGCCAAAAAGTCTCACAATCCCCTCGGCTCACATCAAACTGACTATCCAATTCCTCGGTTGGCTCCGCCAGTTTGCAGTCTGTGATCTCAAATAGTTGCGCCGGGTTGTGAACATTAAAAGATATGGCGTCCTGCCCCAATCTGAGAGTGAGCTCTCCCTGCTCCACATTAATGATGGCACGTGCCGTCGCGAGAAAGGGGCATCCCAAGATAATAGGAACTTTAGCATCGGCCTTCATATCAAGGATGACAAAATCAGCTGGAAAGGCGAGGTCATTCACCACAATGGTAAGGTCTTCCACAATCCCGACCGGTTTCTTGATTGTTCTGTCGGCTAGCTGCAGTATTACTTGTGTCGGCTTCAAAATCCCCGCACCTAGCTCTTGAAAAATGGAGAGCGGCATTAGATTGATGGAGGCTCCTAGATCACAAAGTGCCTGATCGAATCGGTGGTGACCGATTCTGCAAGGGTTAGTAAAGCTGCCAGGGTCCTTACGCTTTGTAGGGACGTCAGTGATGAGGGCGGATCACTCCTCAGTGAGATCAATGGTTTTGAGGTCCTTCAGATCCTTTCACTTTGAAATCAGCTTCTTCAAGAATTTTGAGTAACCCGGTATGTGGGAGATGGCCACAATCAGCGGTATGCTAAGTTGTACTCCCTTCATCATTTCCAGGAATCTGCGAAATTGCATCTCTGACTTCTCATTCTGTAACCTGTGAGGAAATGGAGGGCTAATGATACTTTTCGAGGGTTGTGCCACGCTTGCAGAATCCGGCACAGTAAAGGTATGAGTCGGCTCCCCTGTCACATCAGCATCAAGCCTGTTCGTAGGATTCGTAAGTGGTTCCTGTAGCGCAGGTGCTGGAGGTGTTTTCTGACGTGGGAGGATTTTTATACTCCTTCCACTTCTTAACTTCATGGTGCTCACAGACTCGGGCGGCTGACCCGAAATCCCCGAGACAGTATCTTTGAGATTACTAATAGTGGAGTCGAGCTGCTGGATTGCTGCGGCCTGTTCATTCATTTTATGCAGCATATCGGCCACGAAAGTAACTAGCAGCTCTGTTTGCTCTGACGGAGGACATTCCTCTACTCCATTAAGTGTTGCTGCGTCAACTTTGCTAGTGCTCAGAGGATGAGTAGAGTGGCTCCAATACCGACTAGTCTGCGCTACATTCGCAACTATTTCCCAGGCGTCCTTCCCCGACTTATTAAACAGGGCGCCTCCGGCTGCGACATCAAAAAGCAAATGGAACCTGTCCAAAACACCAAAATAGAAAATCTGAACTAAAGAGTTTTCTGACAAATCCTCACGATAATAGTCCCTGTGTAAGGATTGAAAACGCTCCCATGCGTCTACTAAGGTCTCTTCCTTTCCCTGGCTGAAGGCAATAAGTTCCTTATGCCTATTCATACCTCGCATGCGATGTTGAAAATCAAATAGGAACTACCCTTCAAATTGCTTCCAAGAAGTTGTCTCACTCTTCCGGGTATCCCGGTACCATCTTTTAGCTTTATCACGCAAAGAGAATGAAAATGCCCGGATTTTTCGCTGGTCATTTTCAACTCCATCGAAAATACATGCGTAGTAGACATCTAAGAATCCCTGCATGTGATGAACTGCATCTTCATGCGAATCCCCGCTGAATGTGCAATTTTCAGATATAAACTCGATAATGTCAGTGGAGATCTCGGACGCATGATTATTCATTCGTGCCTAATTGCTAAGATCATTTAAACTTCCCTGATGAATATGTTGCTGGATAGAGGTCATGGTTACTAGCTTGCAGGACAAAGGATTAGCGCACAACAAAAAGAAACAAAAATATCTTAAAACGAATTTCCAAAGAAAAAACAAATCATACACGCTTGCAGTCCCCGACAACGGCGCCAAAAACTTGATGCGCTATTTCTACAATGCTAATTAGCAAGCGCGAAATGCGATACGACGGCAGTGCACCGGTCGCTCAAGTAATAAAATAGGGAGGAACTCCCCGAATATCGTTCTCTAAGGACCGCAAGTTGGGTAGTACGATTTGCTCAAACCAGGAAATCAGTTAAAAGGATTAATAAGAAACAAAGGGGGTTGTGATTTGGGTTCCTAAGCTATTGCAGAATGAAAAGAAATGCGGGTCGAAAAGCACCGCTTCGCAACGTGTGGGTAAGTGCAGCGGCCGCGATTCCGCGCTTCGGTAAGCGGGTGGAGTGGCCACAGTGCGGGGTTCGTGAGGGTCGTACTCACATCTTCGCAAACATCACCACTAGCAATCGCTAAGTGGCTTCACACACAAGCAACCTAGGCTATCACAACAACAAACAAGGGCTATTCTTGCCACTGCATCAACATTGGACATGAACACAAGCAATAATCCTTAAGATTAACTTAACAAGTATTCATACAACACATAAACAAGTACAAGCATCAAGGGTTAGAGAGGACCACAAAGAAGATGTCACCGCGTCTTGGGTTCACGGCCGGAATGAGAGGTTGTCGGGCTCTCTCCGGGCTCGGCCCTCAGTTGGCGTGCTAACTCGAAGGAGGCTGTCACCGCTCCAACGATCTACAGCGCTTCTATGGTCTCCTCGGCGAGGAATGCTTGAGCTAGCGGCGGCGGAAGCTTGCAAACGCTCTCGGATGGAAGGATGATGAAGGAGATCGCCGTAGATGGTCTCCTCTTGCCTCATACAGTGGAAAGGGTGAAAATGGCGGGATTCCCAGCCTTTCCCGCGAGGGGGATCGAGCTCTGTCCCATCACACTAATGGCAGCAACAATTCCTGTTTAAATACTAAACAAGCAGAAAAATGGTCACGCACGGTCGAACGCACGACCGTGCGCAGACCGTGCATTAATTAATGATAAAAAATGGCGTGAAGACGAAGCTACGCCGCCCATGTGATTTACTCACACACGGGCAAATTCGTCCGTGCGTCAAAACGCACGGACAAATTCAGATACGTCTTAAAACAGCAGAAATAGGAGACCGTGCGTTTTACTAACGCACGGGCGATTCCGACCGTGCGTCAAAATGCACGAGTAAACTCGGATCGCCAGTTTTTTTCCCAGATGAGAGCGCACGACCGCAGCAGACCATGCGTCAAGGAAAATGCACGACCGTGCGTTTCACACAGTTATGAAATCTGGGAGAAAACTGGATACAAGACAATCCGGCCACCTGCACACAAGAAAATCAAGCTGGGACTACACCTCCAGCACCAGATAAACATAGAGAAATGGAAGGGGAGCACCATGTGCTTACCCCCAATAACAAGGAGCGCAATTGCATACCGAAATGGGCCTAATAGTGCACCTAGAAGGGAATAGTGAATATGAATGAAAACGTGCCTAATGTGTTGTGCAAAGTCTAGATAATCGGCCCAGATGAGTCCGTAAATATATATATATATATATATATATATATATATATATATATATAAATGGGACTCATCATATACCAAAGTCCTTTTGGGCGGAGGGAATGTCTTGTGCAGCATACGTCATCAACAGGATGCCTCTAAGTCCTATCAACATGAAGACTCCTCACGAACTGATGTTCAAGGAGAAACCAAGTGTTGCACACCTTCGGGTGTTCAAGTCAACCTGTTATGTGCATATCCCTGATGCTCTTCGTACAAAGTTAGATGTGAAAGCAAGGAGGCTAGTCTTTGTTAGATATGATGAGCGGAAGAAGGGAAGGAGATGCATGGATCCTGAGACACGGAGATCAGTGGTATCTCAGGATGTGGTGTTCGATGTGGTGACTTCCTACAAGGGGAGTTCAGGAGTTGAACTACCGTAGAGCAGGGTTGATGAAAAGGGGAAGGCTGCGGAAAATCTTCAAGTGGAGTTGCCTGTTTCACCAAGAGCTCCAGCTGTGTCTAGCTCAGAGATGGAGTCTTCAAGTTCTGGAAGCAGGGGGAGCGATGCTCCAAGTTCCCCTGAAAGAGGAGCTAGCACAGAAGAAGCAGCTGAGGAGGTGTTTAGTCAGGTGCAACCTCTTAGAAGGTCGAAGAGGACTATCAAGCCACCAGATCGATACACCGGAGGAAACATGGTGAGCTTTGTCTCATGTTTCTTTGCTGGTCCCTTGGATGAGCGGGAGCCGTCGAGCTTTGAGAAGGCCAAAGGCGTGAAGCAGTGGGACATTGCTATGCAGGAGAAGATGGATGCTCTCAAGAAGAATGAGACTTGGTCTCTAGTGCCCAGGCCCAAGGGCATTACCCCTGTGACATGCAAGTGGTTCTATAAGCTCAAGAAGAAAGCTGATGGCACGATCGAGCGATACAAGGCTCGTCTTGTGTCTCACGGGTTCTCACAGCAGTACGGAGAGGATTATGATGAGACGTTCAGTCTAGTGGCAAAGATTACTTAGGTTCGATTTGTTATTGCTTTGGTGGCATCCAGTGGATGGGATATTTGGCAGCTCGACGTGAAGAATGCTTTCTTATACGGAGAGATTGACAAGGATATCTTCATGATCCAACAGTCGGGCTTCATCTCGGAGGATTGTCTGGACTATGTCAGCAAACTGAAGAAAGCCCTGTATGGGTTGAAGCAAGCGCCTCGGGCGTGGTATGGGAAGATCGCAGAGTATCTTCTATTCTGCGGGTTCTTTGCTTCAGACTCTGATTCTAGCTTGTTCATCAAGAAGGAGGGGGTGCTTCGGGTTATTGTTCTGCTGTATGTGGATGACATGATCGTCACCGGGAACTCGAAGGAGGCACTAGCAAGGCTGAGAGCCGAGCTTGCTATTAGATTTGAGATGAAGGATCTAGGTGAGCTCCACCATTTCCTTGGACTCGAAGTTCAGAGGTGAGAGAGCGGAGTGTTCATTTCTCAAGCTGGATATGCGGAGCGGATCATTCAATGATTCGGCATGGAGGAAGGGAAGAGCAGCTTTATACCTCTGGAACAACATCATAAACTTCGGAAGGATGAGGGGAGAGTTCTATCTGAACCGTTGGTGTTCCGAGCTCTGGTTGGGAGCTTGATCTACTTGACCATCACGAGGCCAGATATTGCTTATGCAGTTGGCAAGGTGAGTCGGTATATGGCGGAACCACGGAAGCCTCATCTTCTGGCGGCTAAAGGAATTTTGAAGTATGTGAAGTCGACCTCTGATCTGGGTCTCCTATATAGGAGAGGGTCAATCTTGGAGTTGCTTGGATACATGTTTACTGATTACGGGGGAGATGTGGATGATCGGAGATCAATGTCTGTTTATGTCTTTATGGAAGGCTCCACAGTTATTTCTTGGTGCAGCAAAAAGCAGGACTCGGTGTCTGTATCTACCACAGAAGCGAAATACAAGGCTTCGGCTTGGCAGCTCAGGAAGCCGGTTGGCTCAGGAGGTTGGTGGAGGACATTCATGAGGAGGTTCGAGGTCCCACTATGCTACGCAGGGATAATTAGAGTGCTCTCAAATTGGTTAATAATCCAATTTGTCACGCGAGGACCAAGCACATTGAGATTGAACATCATTTCATTCATGAAAAGGTGTTGGGAGAATCTCTTATGGTCGAGCATGTTTGGAGTGTGGACAATGTTGCAGACATCGTCACAAAGCCGCAGGCAAAAGGACCGTTTACTCATTTGCGGAGTTTACTTGGGCTAGTTTCCACTTCCCACTTCAAGGGGGGTGTTGAAATTATTGAAGTGAAGTGGAAGGTGGTCGGCGGTCTAAATATTAGTGACCGCAGAGACCGCGTGGTCTCTGCTCTGGTTCTATGTCGGTCTGGCTCTGCCGGTCTGGCTCTGGCGGTCTGCTGTGTTGGCTGGTCTGTTCTTATAATGTTGCGGTCTCTTCCCGGTTTGATCTGCGTGGTTGGTCTATCTGCTTTGTAAGGAGACCGGGCGGTCTATTCTTGTGTAACCGCTGTGACCCGGCGGCTTATGCAGGTCGATCTGGAGACTTGTCTGAAGTCGTCCAGATGTTTGTGGTTTGTTCTAGGCGATCTAAGGAAGGTTTGATCTGTGTCTGCGTGGCTTGTGCGCGGTCTGCTGCTGATTTGTGGTCTTGGACAGGAAGTTGTCCAAGTGGTGTGATCGTGCGGTCTGCTCTATGAGACCGCTCGCGATCTGATGGGTGGTGATTGTACCTCTCTTGCGGCGGTGATGACATCCATCCTCTCGCTTATAAATAGGGGTGCAGGGCCCGTCATTCATAACGAGAACTGTAAGAACTAGAGCATGGGCAGTTTTGTGCGGTCTCAACTTTGAGGTCGGGCGGTCTCGGAAGCGAGTTAACTGTTTGTTGTGTTCGCAGGTTTGCGGTCAGCAGATTACGGTATCCTTCCTTGGTGATTTCCCAGTGGCTTGAATAAACAGTTCAGCAGCGGCTTGTCAGCGGACTGGTTTATGTTGTTCTTATGCTGTTCGCAGCGAGCTCAGCGATCAGGCGACCTTCTGTGGTTTGGCGATCTGAGTTGCAGTCTGGCAATAGCTTTTGTTCTTTGTTCAGTTCAATAAGCTCCAGTTCGTGCGGTCTGAGGTGGCGGTCTTGCAGTGCAGACATCTTGCCTGTTTTCTTTTCGTGCGGTCTCAGGACAAGCTGGGCGGTCTCTAGAGTGCAGCGGTCTGTGCGGTCTCTGCTTGTCAGGTCACCAGATTTGTTTTTTGGTGTGTTTTGTTCTTCTCACCTTCGTGATTCTTATGAATCATGTCTCGCCATGTATGTCTCGAAATGTAATGAAGTTCTTGTGATTCAATAAAGTCTATTGTGTTGCTGTGTGGCATTGTGGTTGTTTGGCTATAACTCAGTTGATGCAACTCCTGCTTACTCCTAAACGATTTAAATCAAAAATTTTAACATGTCATATTGACCAGATCTTCTAGAGCTTGAAGAATATGGGTTGTAGCTGTTCTTCTCCTTCTAGAGATCAGTTTTTTGAACTGCTTAGATAGGAGGGCCATCTCTTTATTAGTGAAGTCAGATTCTGACGTGCTGGCATCAGAAGCTTCACTGCATTCAGATCTGCCCTGATATACAGGAGTCTTGTCCTTAGATCTCCTCATGCTCTCAGCCTTAAGAGCTACTGATCTTTCTTTGGTGCTCCCCCTTGAGCTTTCTTCTTCAGCTTTTTTGGTGTTAAGTTGAAGCTTATGGGAGAGCAGCTTCCCATATAGGTTCTTTGGCTTCATGTTGCCTAGTTGACCCATTTCTCTAATTGCACAAATTTTGATGTCCTATTCCTTTGTGAGGGTTCTAAGGAACTTATCATTTAGATCTGAATTTGTGAACTCTCTTCCATAGTTCTTCAGCCCATTTACTATCTCGAAAAATCTCTCATAGCAATCAGAGATATTTTCATTCTTGTCTTGCTTGAATGCCTCATACTCTAGATTCAGAAGGGATTTCGTGTCATCCCTTACTTCTTTAGTCCCCTCCATGTAAACAACCCGGGAGTCCCACATCTCCTTGGCAGTTTTGTAGTGAATAAGGTTTTGGAGGGTTGAGTCATCAATTGCACTCACAATAATGTTCCGTGCTCTCGTATCTAGGCTTACCAGTGCAAGCTCATTCTTGCTCATATAAACATATTTCTTTGGCACTCTTTGAGTAGGATCATTGGTAGATGCAGTCATGGGGGTGAAGGTACCCTCTTGAATAGCTACTTACACCCTGGGATCAGCAGCTTCCATGAAAAGTCTTACCCTTTCTTTCCAAATAGGAAAGTTCTCTTTGGTGCAGGTTGGGAGCTTCATGGATCTCATTTCTCCATGTTGATCAACTCCAACCATAATGTATAGTTCCAATGTCTAGATCTGACGGTTAAGTCACTCATTGATCAACCTATCTCTGAATCCACTTGTTAGTTATGGAATTATCACCTAGAGGGGGGAGAATAGGTGATATGTTTTTTTTATTTTTATGCGCAAGAACTAAATAAAACTATCACAGCACAGCAACAAACCACAAAAACAAAGCATACAAGAACACCAGATGTTTAGTGGTTCCTCAAGACAAGGTGTCTTGAGTTGTCCACTGTCCCTCTGCACCTTTCTAGCAGTGTGTTAGGGTCGGCAAACTCTGCCAAAACTTAGGCTCGCAAGCCCTACAATCTCAGACCCTCAAGCCCTATAATACTCAAACACTCAAGACTTACAACTCAAGCCCTTAAGCCCTACAACTTAGGACCCCAAGCCCTACAGCTCAAGCCCTCAAGCCCTACAACTCAGATTTGAAACATATTCTACAAACTCCGCCTTGTAAAAGCCCTACAGAGAAAGAATAAGAAAAACTTCATTAGCCGGATGAAGATTGGCTTCTTGGACTTGAAGAGAATGCTTTTGATGTTTTCATGGGTAGCACAGATTCCTCTTCAATCATTTCTTCAATCAGGAAGCATTCTTATCAGCTGATGTTACTGGATTGAAACTTGGAGAACACTTGATGAAGATCATTTTTTCTCTGGTTCTGGTTCCTTCTTCACAAAGCCTTGTTACTCTTCTATTGATTCATGCATATGTTTTGCGTTACTCACTTGTGTGAACTAGGGAAGACACTTATCTCCTTTTTGTAACTGAGGAGCCGACTAACAGTCTCCTATGATGTCCTTTAAGTGTTAGAAGTCCATTCCTTAATGGCACGCGCTGATTGGATAATTAGGAGGCGACATTAAATGCAGACAACGCGATTTGAAATATCTTGATCTGTCTCGACGACATTTGCAATGTCTCGACGACAGAACTTGTCATTACACTGATCCATCTTGGACTTGGAGAAATCTTCAAGTCTTCTTAACTCTTCTGTAGAGAAGGATATCTCGACAATATAAGATATCTCAGCAGCACTTGCACTCACGACGATTTGAAGTCATATTAAAGATGTCGTCGTAAACTTGTTGTTGACTTGCGGTCTTCTCGATGATGTCATTGAAACCATATTGTCTTATTGACTATATTATCTTGATCACTCTGAGTTCTCGTCGATATCGTTTTGATCATCTTGACGACAAGTGATTCTTCTTCCGTAAGCTGTCTTCACGAGTTCTCCCTTAGCCTTCTCGACGATTAGGCTTCTTTAAGACGATGTCATCGACGTTGCCGAATACTTTGATTTAAGTCTTCTTAGACCTTAAAGCGATATCGTCGTGTGATACTGGTTGACATGACGATACCAGACTTGATCGAATCTTCTTGTTCTTACGACGATATATAAGTGCTTATACGATGATATGTCTAGTCCTTCTCGACGATTTTAGACTGAGTGAGATTGGAGAAGTTACGGACATATAATTTAATCTCTGCAAATGTAAACTAAGCATACCATCAAATACATAATTTTTTATCATTGACCTGAGGAGTTCTTCAAATTGGGAACATTGCTGGGCACTGTTCCCAACAGCTTGACACAAGGAAGGTACAAACTGGTCAGGTGGGAACCTTCGAGGTGGGTCAGCGTGTCTTCTACTTGTGCTCTGGGGTCCTATTTATAGGCAATCCAAGGGGTACATGGTTTGCGAATAGCTGGTCTTCCCATTACTGGATACTAGATACACGTTTACTGGGTGACCTTACTCTTAGGATTCTCTAGAGATGGCAAGTTGATCGAGGTGACTTTAGGAAAGGTCACTAGAGTCAAGCTCATGGTTCTGGAGATCACCTAAAAATAGAGCTCACAGATGAGCTTGTGATTAGATGAAGATCCCCAGGAGGGCGAGCCTGAGGGGAGCTCATCCGCGAGCCATTACACTGGCTTCTGGTCTCCCACTGAGCACCACACATCTTCCATGAGGACCTTCCTTCTGTTCATAGGTCAACCTTCTGAGATTCGGGGGTCTTTGATTAGGCTTGGGCACACCTCGTTGAATACATATTGTAGACAATCACCTCTCTTTGAAAGCTCGAATGGAGCTCACAAGGACCATCTAACCATTATTAGGTGAATTGTGAACTGTCGAGCTAAAGGGTGTCAGACTTCCTTCACCTATAAATAGGGGTTAAGATTTCTGAAACATTGCACCTTCGATCATTGTTGCTGACAAGAAAGAGACCTCGCCCGTGGACAAGAATATGACCACCTCGCCCACTGAGGTGAAATGGTCTCCACTTTTCGGATCAAACCCCGATTTGGCATCTAAGGCACTAGTTGTTGCTAATTTTAGCGCGTGTTGTAAGGAGATCCCTTATCGAGACTTCCTTAAGTGCGCTAAGAAGGAAAAGTATAAAAGAAAGAAGATGACCGATGTCAGGGCACTAAAGTCCATATGTGCAGGTGATGCTAAGTTCCTAGGAGAGGGTAATGAGTCTCTAGAGAAGAAGGTCGTGCTCTCCACCACATCAGACTTGCTCCCGGACACACATCCAGGGTATGCTAATAAGGAGAGCTCAAGTTCCCACTTGGTTTGCTGAAATCTAGGTTGTTCTTATTTTTATCCACCTCCATTGATTTGTTCTTTCACGACGCCTTTGGGACCATCATGTTGGAACATGCTTTCCACATCTCTTGGTTTGAGAATAACAAATCCCATTGAATTTGATCATACTTGCCATTTATTTATAGTATGCAGGAACTTCAGCTTTCAAGTCCCTATAAGTACGGAAAAGAAAGTCGACAAATTCCCTACAAGGTCAAAACTCTGATGCTAGCGCGACGCGCTAACGCAATCGTTGGCGGTAGCTTCTGCATTTTAAGAAACATCATCGATCAGGAAATATTCATCAAAAAAGGAATGTCGTCGGGACTGAATATAACAACTATTACCGCAGTGCGTTAAGGCTAACTCTCGGTGGTAACTTATGGAAGTCTCGCGATCATGATGTTGATTGAGGAGCAAAAAAGGAAGGAGACCTGACGGCTGGGAAAGATATAATGCTAGTGCGGTGCGCTAACCATATCGCGGCGCGGTAGGTGGGGATGCCAAATTTAGAGCTAAAATGTTGCCAAAAATGACTCGATCCACATGTCAGCTTGATGCCTGAAGATGCTACCGCCCAGCGATAGCACTACCGCTGGCGCTAGGATCTGAGTCTATTTAAAGAGCGGTCTGCGTCCATTTTTAGTAGCTAATTTTGATGATGCATCTAAGCCACAACTCCTATATTTCGTGAGAGCCTCCTCTTTATAGCCAAGAGAACTCCATCAATGTTCGTGAATGCTATGGACTTGAATAGAGATCAATCACGCAGAGTTCATCTTCAAGTTCAACCTTTGAGGGAGTTTCTTTGATGTTTTTAGTTGTTGTTATTTGTAACTCTTTTTATCATCAGTAGAGAATTCTTCGCGTGGTTTGCGACTAGGGCCTTACGAGGACAAGAGAGAATTCGCTCTGTGGGTGTGGCGACTAGGTCTTGGGATTAGATCTAGGGGGTGCTCGAGGCCTATCTGGAGATAGAGAGGCTAGAGCGACTTGAGGTCATATATGTGGATAGATCCACTAAGACCAACCGGTTCTTAGGGAGAAGAGTTGGTATAGAAAACCAAAAAGGGTTTTACACATTTGCCTCAATCCCAAAAATCATTGGGATAAGATTTTGTAAACATTTCTAAAGTAATAATAATAACTATTTTTCTCTAATATTGTCTTGCTATCTTTGATCGTTAAAATGTAAATGAAAAGGAATTCTCTGTCACTAACGCCGAGCGATAACTCTACCGCTGGCGTTAGCAATAAAGTGCTCATCTCTCATGCATAGTGCAACCCAGTTTCATAAAAAGCTTACTGCAGTATCTTAACCGAGATATTTTTATAAATACTATCAACTTACTTGAATAAACTAAATTAAGTCTTGCAATTTAAAAAACCCTTATCCCCAACCCCCCCCCCCCCCCCCCCCCCGCACCCCTCTAAGGGCGCCTACAGATCCAATAAGTGGTATCAGAGTGCGGTTTTTCTAAAATGGCTTCACAACCGGGAGTAATGATGCTTCAAGATCTCGCATCCAATAGAGGGGATGCTTTTATATTAAATGAAAAATCTTTAGCACCATCTTTATTTATGGGCAAAAATTATAAAGGGTGGAAAATATTAATCGAAAATTTTCTAAAATCTTTAGATAAACAATTTTGGAATATTACTATTGAAAAGCCATCAAGTGTATTAATTGGAAATGAGATGGTTTTAAATGCGAAATCTATAATCAGTCTATTTTGTGTGCTAGAACAAAGTATTTTCAAACTTATTTATAATTTACCTACTGCTTATGAGATTTAGAACTTTCTTGAAAGAACTTATGATTCTCCTTCTGTAGGTATGGAACAATCGTGAGAACCGGAGAATAAGCAAGCTTGCATATGTATTCAAGAAAGCTCCTCTCCTCATGAATCCATGGAATGCACATCAAGCGGAAGGGAAGATGACAAATCATTAATGGAAGAGGAAGATGATGATGTCAAAGGAACTTTATGTTCAAATCTTGTCTCACCCAAAAACACTGTAAGGAAACTAAGTTCCCTTCTTGTTTGTAATTTTATTCTACTTTACAATTACTACAAATTACAAAGCATAAATTTAAGTAATTGAAAAATGCTAATAGCAAATTACGTTTAGAAAGTAAAAATTTATAAGCAAAAGTTAATGTAAAATCAATTCTTGGTATATCTAGTTTTCCCCATGACACTTTAGTTGAAAATATTACACAGTGTATAGAATTTAATAAATTAAAAGAAAATTAAAAGGAACTTGAAAAGGAACTTATTTTTGTAAAAGAAGATAATGATAAATTGTCTTTAGAAATTTCATTTTTGAAACTAATTGTATTATGTGTACAAATTATAAAATTGTAATTATATAGATGGATGAAATATTTGAAAAATTAAGAGATAATTATAAAACTCATATTGATTCTATTGTTACCACTCTTAAGAATATCACAAACACTTACAATAAAGTTAGACATAATCTCAAAATTAAGAATAATGAGTTGAAAACTAAAGTCAACTTGCTTAATGAAATTATAAAGGAAAATTCTCAAAATATACATTCACAATATTAAGCAAAATCTAAAAGCAAGTTGAATATAAATATCTTGACTAAGCCAAATATTGAGAGTAAAAACACAAAGTATTTATAAATCAAAATCTTAATCACTATCATTTACAAAATCATTTTTCTCCCAACTTAAACTTAAATTTGCACAAATTTCCTATGAAAAATACTTTCAATTATAATCCTCAAGATAAAATTAATCACAATGAAAATTTGATGCATAAAAACAATATTAAACCAAGGTTTGAATGGAGCCCCAAAGTTAAAAATGAAACACTAACTCCACTCGAAATGGCTCATTCATCATTATCTCCCCAAAAGACAACACGATTTATTTGGGTACCCAAAGGATCCATCCCACTTGGTCCCCTTTGGATACCTAAATCTTTCATTCATTAGTACCCAATCATTTGCGTGAAGTAGAAACAGTTAAAAATGAAATATTAATACTCTATTATATGTTTTATTTCCTTTTGTTTTTGTTTGTTTTTTGTCCTTTTTTCTTAATCCAATATGCTATGGTCACTCTATATATCTTGGGATATGACCTATCTATCCTTTTTGTTTTATCATTTTAAATCAATTACTTAAAAATGACTTATAAAAAGAATACTAAATTTGTTATGTTATATTATCAAAACTAATATTTTCAAAAATGGATTTAAATAGGCTATTTAGGGGTATTAGGCTAAAATTTTAAATGCACAACTTTTTGATTATTTTCCTAATTTCCTTGATGCATGTGATAACCCCCATTATGTAAAATCATAATTAAGAGGAATTTGAATTGAAAAATCTCAAAAAACCATGCTTTTTTGATGAAAAATCAAACCTGTGTTTGCTAGCGCCTGACGCTACCTCTATCACCGGCGGTATCAATATTTTCTAAAAATTCCTGATTTTCTCTAATTATTAATTTTTGAATGATTAACCTACTACTTTAATCATCATTATATTTTCAGAAAATTATATATATATGGTTTGGTTAATCCTCAAACTCAAAGAGAAAATTTACAAAATCTTTCAAAATAAGAAAAAATATTTTCTCATTATATTGATATGCATTATTCACCTTACAATCTTTCTCTTTAATAATTTGAAAAGGATGAATATGAATTTTGTTTATATATAATACTTCACTTTTATCATCATGAATAATTAATTAAGAGTACTTAACCTCTGTGTTAAAGTTAATGATCGTTTATAATAATCACACAAAATCAAAGGATCTTTTAATTCAAACATTAAACATAACTACAAAAGATCCTATTGCTTCCAACATATGGTTTGTGATCATGATCATTAAATGAATGTATTATGTATTGTGTGTGCATGTATCTCACTTATATATAATCCCTAGAATCATCTTTATACCAATAAGAATAAATCATATAGAATCATCACTTCATTCTAGGTCTAGAAATTTAAATATTATCTTTGAATACATGCAACATTATCAAAATTAATCTTATGGCATAATAATGCATTCAAACTATCAGTGTAGCATTATCAACTAATAAATATTATCATCCATGCTAGTTATCTTTTATATCCTTAATGAATTACTTTTAATATAGAAAAATTAGAAGTTAAATTCATAATAACTATGACTTTAAAATCCAATATAATTAGAATACAATCTTGCAAAAAATCCATAGTTTATAAATTGTTTCCATAGGATTAGATGTTTAGTCCATCCATGATCATTAACCCGCATTATGTGTCTCACAATAGCGAGGTCGTAGGATTGTGTGCATTAGAGACCTAACCTCTAAGTCATGTCTTGTCCCTAACTGGAGAGAGTTTCAGTGGGGCCTTGCGAAGCACTAGGGGAGAAGAGTGCTAGGTTGAGCATCATCTTTTGTATGCATATGGAATTAACACCCTAATCTATGGCATGTGTGCAACTTCCCATGCCCATCCGTCACTTAGTGCAGGGCTAGAGTGTAGACATGTAGTTAGAGTATCTTGATCTTAGACATACTTATATTATATACATTGCATGAAAAATTATTTCACTCTTTGTATTTTTTCATATATGATATCTTATGGATTTTTCATGATTTTGAAAAACATAAGTATTTTGACACCTTAAGAGAAAAATCTTTTATCTGCATCTTTCATACTATTATTCAAAACACTTTGCGGTACTTAGTGTCTCTTATCTTAGAAAACAAGAATCAAGAAAAATCAGAAAGAAAATTATGAAAAATCATGTTTTCTAAGCAAAATATAAAATCTCTGTTACTAGCGCCACACGATAGTACTAGCACTAGCGGTAGCATAAAATCGATATTTTTTCCTTTTTCTTTACACCTTCTTTAGCATAGAATATCATTTACTCATAGGCTTGTTAAAGACTTCTATGTTTCCCAGGAAAATATTTAAATTTGAAAAATAAATACAAAATTTCAAAACAATTTCAAAAAACAAAAATATGTTTTTTTATGTGTGTTTACTATTTTGTATTAGTGTAAAAATTTCAAAAATCTATACAAACTGTTATTCATTGAAATGTTTCAAGGATGATTAGGTTTATCTTTTCAAGATTAAAATACAATGTTAAATTCTAATTTCAAGTATCTTAAAATATTGTTTTGTGTCATGCCTTGAACAATATCTTGTAACGTGCAATGAAAATGATGATAGAATCATATGTAGGATTGCTTAGCATGCCTCTAAGTATGAGTAATGTTTTATATTTGATAATGGTTTATTCACTCACATCTTTGGTAATCTACATATGACTTTAATCTTACTCTTGCTTGATTGTGTAGGGTAATAACTTAACATTGTTAAATGTGTGATTAGTTTACCTACACCACAATAAAAGTCTCTTTATGCACCCATATTTGAAGAAGTGTGTCTTTATTTAAAAACTCTATGTTTGCAAAACCAAGTGTATTCTGAGACCCACTACACCAACATTGGTTTATAGCGGCATTTTTTGGGCGGCGTTTTTAAAACATCGCCATTGAGTTTAGAATTCGCGACGCCTTGTTATCAAAAATGCGGCAAATATTATTTAACAGTTTCCGCGGCGTTTGTTATAAAAAAGTGCCGCTAAACATATAGGTTTTGGCGATTTTTTATATTGAAACGCCGCTACAGGCGCTAATAATTTTGTTCAAAAAGCAGCCCAAAATTGAACTGCGTGAAACCCTAATGATGCAACAACATACCGCGACCTCGTCGCCATTTCGGCGATAATACCCTCGCACTTCCTCCTCCTCGCTGACCCCTCACCACCGATCCACCGATTGCTGCTTCGCCAGAGAAGATCACTAGGAGGATGATGCCGGCTCTTCATTTACGGCATTCTCATCCCCGTCTCCACCACCATGAAGCCCTAATGCGAGCGTGGCGCGTGTAAAACTGGGAAATCTGCCTGTGCATTTATTTGGAGCGGCTACTGTTCTCCCTTCCTTTTCTTGAAAAAGCAATTAGCATTAATCCGGTCTTTATGTATCCCGCAACTACTGCATTTACTTTAATCCTTCTTGAATGTTCCAGGACTGGTATATATAAACCAGCCTGCCACCTGATGTATCTGTTTTTAAGACTTTTATCAATTAAGTAAAATCCTTTTGCCTTTCCTGTTTCTCTCCCCTGCAACACCTAAGTAAAACCAGTTAGCAAATTAATACAACAGTGGTATCAGAGCCATTGTAGTATCCATTCCTGTTTCTGCTCATTTGATGGCTTCATCATCTACCAATTCCGCCCCCCTCTATACCCACTCCACCATCCCAATTTTTTCCGGTGATCTCTATGACTTCTGGAGTGACAAAATGGAAACTCTACTTCGATCCCAGGACTTGTGGGATGTTGTCAAAGATGGTCCTCAACCAAGTGAGAAGTCAAAAGATGGAGCACCAGCCAAATTCACAAAGGAGGAGCTGAAGAAAGATGCGCTGGCTCTGCATCTTATACAACAAGGGATAGCACCATCAATATATCCCAGAATCATGGGGTCAAAAACTTCTCAGGAGGCCTGGGTAAGACTTGAAAACGAATACAAAGGTTCGAAAAAGGTAATAAAAATCAAGCTTTATTCTCTTCGACGGAATTTTGATTCAATCATGATGCATGAAAATGAAACAACACAAGAATTCTTTGCCAAAGTCATCAGTATAGTAAATCAAATCCGTAGCCTTGGTGGGACAATAGAAGAGCAACAAATTGTAGAAAAGGTTCTTAGATCCCTACCTAAAACCCACAAGCATATTGTATCAGCCATCCTTGAAGCCCATGACCTTGAAAATCTCACTGTCATTGACCTAATGGCTTCATTGCAAACCCATGAGGATCTACTTAGCCAAGATGAACCAACACATGAAAAGGCATTTCAAACAAAAATGTTTTTCAAAGAGGGGACAGGAGACAAAAATAAACATGAAGAAGTAGACCAAAATCGAAAAAGGGACTGGAAAAACTTCAACAACAATCCTCAAAACCCACATAAAACAACATATGGTGAAACCACTGGCCAACCCCCATGCTGCATCATTTGTAAAAAACAAAATCATGCCTCCAAGGACTGCTATTTCAGGTGCAAGAAATGCAGAGTCCCAAATCATTCTGTTGAAAAATGTTGGCACAAAACTAAAGAAGAAGCAAAAATCACAGAAATTGAGCCAGACAATTTCCTTTTCACCTGTAATGCCACCAACATTTCTGCCCAGTCCCACTGCTGGTTTATTGACAGCGGATGTTCTAGCCATATGGCAAATGACAGGATCTACTTCACCTCTCTTGATGAACAATAGAAATCTGAAGTTACCCTAGGAGATGGAAACAAGAAGAAGATAGAAGGTAGAGGGACTATAGCCGTGATCACACCTGATGGGTCAACCAAATTAATCTCCAACGTTCAGTATGTACCCACACTCACTCAAAACCTACTTAGTGTAGGACAATTACTAAATAGAGGATACAAAGTCGATTTCAACAAAAGCCATTGTGATATCATTGAGATCAAGAGTAATGCCCTTGTTGCCTCAGCACTTATGAACAACTCCAACATATTTACACTGAGTTTGAAGCCTGCCAACTCAACTGCCCTATCATGCTCTCAATCTCCCAACTCAATTTCTGCTTCTCTTTGGCATCATAGGCTTGGGCATATTTGCTATCAGTCCCTCCAAACAATCCAAAAAGAAAATCTTGTTGAAGGGTTGCCAACACAAAAAGTCTCACCACAAACCTGCATCTCTTGTGCTGAAAACAAGTCATGCCGTCTTCCATTCCCTAAAACAGCATCCAGAAGAGCATGTGCACCTTTTGATCTCCTCCACATTGATCTATGGGGTCCTGCTAGTACACTCTCACTTGGGGGCAAACGCTACTACATGCTCATCGTGGACGATTTTAGCCGTTACATGTGGTTGTATCACCTAAGAGAAAAATCTGAAGCCTTTGTATTTTTCCAAAACTTTAAAAGAGAAGTAGAAAACCAGTTTGAGAGAAGAATAAAAGCTTTGAGGACTGACAGGGGAGGGGAATTCCTGTCTACACAGTTCAACATTTTGTGTAAGGAAGCTGGAATTCGAAGAGAACTCACAACCCCGTACACACCCCAACAAAATGGGGTTGTTGAAAGACGAAATAGAACCGTTGTGGAAATGTCAAGAACTATAATGGCCCATTCCAATAGTCCAAAGAATTTCTGGGGAGAAGCAACTGCCACAGCCGTTTACATCCTTAACAGAGTTCCAACCAAAGCCTTGATAAAATCAACACCCTATGAGACCCTTTACAACCACAAACCCACTGTCACTCACATGAGAACATTCGGGTGTATTGGCTTTGCTCATAACAACAAAGCAGGGAAGGACAAATTAGACCCAAATGGTCTGAAATGCATATTCCTTGGTTATAGTGGAGAAAGTAAGGGATATAGATTACTAGAGCCACTTGATAACAAAATAATCATCTCACGAGACGTCACATTTTTTGAAGACAGCTTTTGGGTTTGGGCATCAGAATCAGATCATGTTCAACAGCCTCCCTCATTGCCGGTTGAATTAAAGGTTCCCTCTATCACCATCCATGACAATGAAGCCTTTCTTGAATCCAACCCCGTGGACTCTGATCTGGTATCATCACAGCCCGTTAAAACAAAATCTCTGCAGGATATTTATCAATCAACTGAAATAGTCCTGCTTACATCAACACCCAGCTCTTACAAAGAGGCTGCCCAGAATAGAGATTGGAAAATGGCTATGGAAGAAGAACTCAATGCAATACAGAAAAATGGAACTTGGACTCTTGTAGAGAGACCTCAAAACCATAATATAATCGGGCTTAAATGGGTTTTTAAAACAAAACTGAATGAGGATGGTAGTCTGCATAAACATAAAGCTAGGCTGGTCGCAAAAGGATTCTCCCAAAAACCAGGCTTAGACTATGAAGAAACATTCGCCCATGTTGCTAGAATGACGATAATTAGACTCCTTCTTGCCGTCGCCGCTCAGAACAAACTACCAATTTACCAGCTTGATGTAAAGTCGGCGTTTCTGAACGAAGAGCTTGCCGAAGACGTCTATGTCCACCAGCCGCCCGGTTACGAAATTAAAGGAAAAGAAGACAAAGTATACAAACTTCATAAAGCTTTGTATGGATTGAAACAAGCACCGCGTGCGTGGCATCACAACATTGATTCTTATTTCCTATCCGAAGGCTTCTCCCGCAGCCCTGTGGAACCAACTCTCTACTCCAAGAATGAAAATTCAGATAATATATATATTAGCCTCTATGTGGATGATCTAATTGTTACAGGGACGAATGCCGAGCAAATTAAGAAGTTCAGAGAACAGATGAGGAAGAAGTATGAAATGAGCGATTTATGAGTCATAAAATTCTTTTTGGGACTCCAAATCAAACACCTGGAAGACGGCATTTTTGTCTCCCAGGAGCGCTATACTTGCTCTCTGCTAAAGAAATTCAGAATGGAAGACTGCAATCCCACGATCACTCCTATGAACACAGATGAAAAGCCAATCCCTAGAAGAGAAGAAGAACAGGAAGCAGACAGTGAAGAGTACAGGAGCCTGATCGGCTCACTGATGTATCTCACAAATTCCAGACCAGATATTGAAAACGCCGTCAATATTCTCGCCAGGTTTGTAAGTAATCCCTCTAATTCACACTTTGCTACTGCGAAAAGGATATTACACTACCTGCAGGGAACAAAAGCTCATGGAGTTCTGTTCAAGTATGAAGAAAAACCAGGTCTGTTTGGCTACACCGACTCAGATTGGGGTGGAGACTTGCAAGACAGGAAAAGCACGGGAGGTTTTATCTTCTTCCTTGGATCCAACCCTATTTCTTGGAGCTCAAGGAAGCAGCAAACCGTCGCGTTGTCCACCACCGAAGCCGAATTCATGACACTCAATTCCGCAGCCTGTGAAGGGATCTGGCTAAAGAAATTGAGAAATGAAATACTCAAGGATGATCAGAAAAGGGAAGAAGAAGAAGCTGTAAAACTACTCTGCGACAACACCTCCGCTATTGCCCTAGCCAAGAACCCGGTGTTCCACGCAAGAAGCAAACATATAGATATTCGTTTTCACTTCATCAGGGAAGCGATTGAGAACAAAGCAATCATGCTCGAGTACTGCCCCACAAAAAATCAGCTGGCCGACATCCTAACCAAGCCATTACCGAGAAAGCGCTTCCTTGAGCTCAGAGACAAGCTCGGCGTGAAGAATGGAGCAGATTTAGGGGGAGTGTAAAACTGGGAAATCTGCCCATGCATTTATTTGGAGCGGCTACTGTTCTCCCTTCCTTTTCTTGAAAAAGCAATTAGCATTAATCCTGTCTTTATGTATCCCGCAACTACTGCATTTACTTTAATCCTTCTTGAATGTTCCAGGACTGGTATATATAAACCAGCCTGCCGCCTGATGTATCTGTTTTTTAAGACTTTTATCAATCAAGTAAAATCCTTTTGCCTTTCTTGTTTCTCTCCCCTGCAACACCTAAGTAAAACCAGTTAGCAAATTAATACAACAGCGCGGCCCCTGGATCTCTCCAAGTCGACGACGAGAGGTAGCCGTTGGTCTCTGCGACAACGTGCATCGACAACAACGACTCTGCGTCTCTGCTTCTTTGATACATTGACGGCTCGACTTCAGATTTCTCATAGCGTTGCAGGCTAGACGGGATCATTTTCAAGCCAAGGTACCCCCTTGGCTCCATAATCTATGTTTCTGGCTTTCAGAAATTTTCTGGATTTCATTTTCGGTTTCTGGTACCTCTCTGAAACACAAACTCTACGTCTCTAGCATCAACGTCCACGAAGACGAGCAATTCGCCGCCCATTCCCAACTCTGCATCTAGGTCCACGCAGAATTGCTCTGAGCTCTAAGGTACCCTAAACCAAGATTTGTTTGGTGAAATGATGTCTAATCTCATTTAGTTTTTCATGTTGTGTATGATTATTCAAATTGAGGGAATAAGTTTGTCATGCTTTGCTCTTTTGATTATAACAGAACTGGATTGCTAAATTGAGCATCTTGTTCATCTATAGGTTCATCTTGTTGGAAAAACACAGAGCACTAATCAAACCAATAAATGAAGAAAACCAAACAAAATTGATATTTAGGAATGGTTAGAAATAAGTATTCTATGCTCTAATTAAACAACATAATTTATTTGGAAGAGAAGTAACATTTTATTTACTCTCCCTTCTAGATTGTCTGCCTTCTTTCTCAGCTTCATTATAGTTTATTGAATGTTAGCTTAGATTATATGATTAGAAATCTTAATTTTCTTATAAAACTATTGAAAGTCATATGTTGTGTATGAGTACTCTATACATGAATAATAATTTTTCTTTCATGACCAGCATAGAGATGAGAATGGACATTGATGGCATGCCATATGAGGTATCTTCGTATTCTTCCTGCTTGATTTCTTGCATTTATATTTTCTACATTACTTTTAACATTTTATAGTAACTTGAATGCTTTGAAATCTAGACTATTCATAACTTGAATATGGAGAAATTAACCATAGATAAATCCATCGCTTCTTCTCACCATCGTCGTCGGGCAAGTAAGGCCTCGTCATCATCGTCGGGCAAGTAAGGCCTCATCATCATCGTCGGGCAAGTAAGGCATCCATCACTTCTTCTCACCATCTGTAGAATCGACATATCTTCTAACCCTAAACCTTCTCACCATCGTTCAAGAAGCACTTATTCATATAAACTTCTAGGTTGAGATGTCATTTTTTTAAGAATAAAGCCCCTAATTTTAACCATCCTCTACATCTTTGACATCTTTATGAAATGCATTCATTTGATTGACTGATTTTACCTCTTTTGACAATTTTCTCTCTTTTGATTATTGTTTGTTACAATACATTGCCTGATTGTTGCCGATAAAAAGATCTTAGACAAATTTGAGATGATTTTTTATATGTTGTTTCTGTACATCTTCATTTTAATCAAATAAATTTCATGAATATAGTTATTTTTTCTGAGTTAACCTACTTTAAGAATGAAAACACCAAGATTTTGTTAACAAAAGTATGTGCTTTGCTGTGCATGTACCAAGAATTATATTACTGCATGTGACAGGCCTTGGAAGGTTGGAATGCTTGGCTACAAATGGTGACACACTCATCTTGGAGGTACCATCATTTTCCTTAATGATTTAAATTTAATCAAGCAAAAAAATCGTGATAATTTCAATAATACGACATTTAGGTCTTATATTGTGGTTGTGATTTATAATTTCAGTAGTAAGTCAAGTAAAGTAAAAAAATGGAAAATCTTATTTGAAATATTTGTATACATTCCTTTTTCTATGTCAACTATGTCTTTAAATATCAAAGTTATATAATCAAAAAAATATCTTCATATTGAATCTTATTGTAATTAAGTAGAGAGGATATTGTATTGTTTAGATTATGAATAGATAGATGGATTATTGAATCTTATTTAACAGCTGAGTTTTTTTGTATGTGGACGGAGAGAAGTATTGATTAGACTATGGGCCCTGTGAAGAAAGCTATGGACGATGTTGGTCTTGAGAAGAATCAAATAGATGAAATTGTTCTCGTGGGTGGGAGCACCAGAATTCCCAAGGTTCAACAGCTTTTGAAGTATTACTTTGATGGCAAGGAGCCAAACAAGGGGGTGAACCCTGATGAAGTTGTTGCCTTGGAAGGTTTATATTCAATTCAATCAAATTGAGCAATGGTTCGTGCTATTTATTCCTTTCAATCAAATTTGTATATATTTAGACATGAGACTCTAATTTTATAAGGTTAATGTGAATATATTCTGATGATTGAATATTTGTCATGGAGACATGCATTTCCATTGCTTATTTCATGTTTCAAATTAATTAATCCCAAAGTTCTATTGCATACTATGTATTGTGTTTCTTTGCCTAAATCAGGAATAAAGAGAGATATGAGAAAGAAATTTCCATTTTTTTTATATGTACGAGTGACCAGCATGTGTTGCCACTGTATTTAAGAGCTTTCTAAATTATTCAATATTTTTTTTAAATGTCGCAGATTTAGCGGCATTTTTAAACCAATCACCGCTAAATCTGTGGCGTTTTAAAAAAAAAGCCTAAGCTATTGGTGGCGTTTTTTTTTAAAACGCCACCAATACCCAGTTGTATTCGCGGCGTATTTTGACAAAGCACCGCAAAAATCTATGGCGGCGATCGCATTCACGGCGATTTAGCGGCATTTTCTAAAACGCCGCGAAAACTATAGCGGCGCTTGAAAAACGCCGCAGAAAGCCCAAAAAAGCGCCGTCGTAGCCTCGTTTTGTTGTAGTGACCTTTGTCACTAAACTAAAATTCAAATGAATAAATGACAAAGATAACTCCACCAAGCACTACTCACCCTCTTGATAAGTCTTAATGAGCATTGTGAGGTTGAGCACCTTGGAGAGAATTGTAAACTATCTTATTCAAACTCCATTATACACCACTTCTTGTACACTATATCACAAATAAATTATAGAAAAGAGAAAAGATAAGTGATCCCCCAAGCACTACTTTTCACCCTGATAAGTCTTAATGAGCATTGTGTGTAGAGAACCTTGGGAGTTGTACTATTTATATGTGCATTGAAATCAAATAAAGATTTGTGGGTGGAAGTAATTCAAAAAATGCATTTAAATAATATTCTGTTGATTTCATTATACATGTCATGTGTTTTGATTAAATCATTTGTATACTCTTGTCAAAAACACTACTTGCACACATCATTGTCTCTTATAAACCTTCTACTCATGAGTATTAGATTCTAATGCATATCTACCTTTTTTTTAAACTCTTTAGTAGATGCACAAGATATCATTGCATGATCTCTACAATGTTTAAACCTGCATTATGAATTACAACATTGTATTTTTCTATCTTGTCTTGATAAATCAAATCATGCTTAAATTACTTTTGTCTACCAAAAACAAATCGTGTATTCCAAAATCACAAACATCTTATTTCAAAAATTACCATTATTATTTACTCTATGATTGCTAATTTCTAAAAAGATGTTTATTTTAAGAGTGCTTATTGCATTTTGAACTAATCTTCCGCTATGCCTTGTATGCTCAATCATGCTTATTTACCCTCAAAACAAGTTCTATTATATTTTTGATAACAAATGATATTGTGATCTTGGTCTTTAATTGCTAAAACATCTATTTTCTACTAAAACAAAACTCTTACTCATTTATTATGCTTTAAACTCCTATAAAGATGTTTATTTATCTTGAAACATGCTTCCACTGTACTTACTACTTGTACGCTCGATCATGAATATTTTCTTACCCAACAAATGGTATTGGTTACTTAACTAATGATACTTCATTCTTACTCTAAGCTTCCTACAAAAGGGGAAAACTAAGTAATTCGAACTCCATCCTTTACGCACTCACCATTTAGTATCACTAAGTCATAAATCTTTGTCCTGCTCTTTCCCTTCTCTCCTCCCTCTTTTGATAATACCAAAAGGGGGAGAATAACCTTGAATGAAATTCACACTTAATCGGAGTAAAAAATACCTAGGATGCTATGATGTAGGGGAGCATTCATATAGGGGGAGCATCTATATAGGGGGGGCATAATCGTACTATCATGCCTATCCTTTACTATAAACACGTCTTATATTTGAATGTTTTTCTTTCTAAGAGGATTTATTATTATCAAAAGGAGGAGTTTGTTGGAACATGCTTTACACATCTCTTGGTCTGGGAATAACAAATCCCATTATGATTTTACTTGCCATGTGTTTATAGTATGCAGGAACTTCAGCTTTCAAGTCCCTATAAGTATGAAAAAGAACGACGATGAATTCCCTACCAGGTCAAAACCCTGATTCTAAGGCATCGCACTAACGCTACTGCTGGTGGTAGCTTCTGCAGTTTATGAAACATCGTCGAGAAGGAAATATTCTTCGAAAAAGGAATGTCGTCGGGACTGAATATAACAACTCTTACCACGGTGCATTAAGGCTAATGCCCGATGGTAACTTATGGAAGTCCCGGGATCATGATGCTGATTAAGGAGCAAAAAGGAATGAGATCAGACGGCTGGGAAAGATATAATGCTAGTGCAGTGCGCTAACCTTACCGCGATGCGGTAGGAGGGGATGCCAAATTTGGAGCAAGAATGTTGCCAAAAATGACTCGATCCGCGTGTCAGCTTGTTTCCTAAAGAGGCTACAGCTCGGCTGTAGAACTACCATTGGCACTAGGATCCGAGTCTATTTAAAGAGCGGTCCACCTCCATTTTTAGTAGCTGATTTTGACGGCGCATCCAAGCCCAAACTCCTATTTTTCATGATAGCCTCCTCTTTACAGCCAAGAGAACTGTGTCAACGTTCGTGAACGCTATGGACTTGAAGAAAGATCAATCACGCAGATTTCATCTTCAAGTTCAACATTTAAGGGAGTTTCTTTGATGTTTTTAGTTGTTGTTATTTGTAAATCTTTTTATCATCAATAGAGAAATCAACGCATGGTTGGCGACTAGGGCCTTGTGAGGACTAGGGAGAATTTGTTGTGTGGGTGTGGACTAGGTCTTGAGATTAGATCTAGGTGCTGCTCGAGGCCTGTTTGGGGATATAGAGGCTAGAGCGTATTGAGGCCGTATCTGGGGATAGATTGGCTAAAGTCAACCTGTTCTTAGGGAGAAGAGTCGGAATAGAAAATCAAAAATGGTTTTATGCATTCGCCTCAATCCCAAGCGTCATTGGGATAAGATTTTGTAATAATTTTTAAAGTAATAATACTATCTATTTTTCTCTAGTATTGTCTTGCTATCTTTTATCATTAAAATCTAAATGAAAAGGCTTTATGTGAGACCCTCTTTTTTTGTTTACATTTTTGTGACTTACCACCCAGAACCTCCTCCTTGTGGTGACCCCTTCACTCGAGAAGGTCGCCACAATAAGACACCGATCATATAGGCTAATCATTCCTCCAGGACAACCATACATCAAAGTATAATAGAGAAACATGTCCACAATAATCACATAATCATTAAGACACAGGTCCAAATGAGATACAAAAATAGCTAAAAGTACTGAAATATAAGTGCTAGAATAAAAAGAGCTTAAGCCAATACATCATTTCTTCTCTGTCTCTCTCTTAGCAAGGATTAAACATTGTAAGAACCGACACTCAATAGTGCCTTCACGAACGATTAACATTCTACTCTGATCAGGGTAGATGTGAAGAACGGTGTTTGGAAGGTGGTATCTCACCGGTGCCCTCTCTGTAGCTGCTAAAAGTCCAAGTCCGGGCCTTGCCACTGTGTCATGTTCCTCCCTCCGGTTGGAGGTCTGCTTTCCTTGGTGCTCCTATTATTATGCCATATCCGGTCATTAGTCTATAAGACTAAGAATATTTCGCATCCCCTCTACCAGCAACTCCTCACTGGGCGGGGAGAACAAAGAGAAAGGTAGCAAGGGGTAACAAAATCAAGAAGATGGCAGTGGCCCTAACTAGCACATGTATAGACATGAAATAGTCTATTTCTAGCAATTCTACTATCAAGTCTATATGTAATAGAGCAATAGTCCACAAAAGTTCTAATAGTGGCAGCATAGTACAACAAGCAACCATAACAATCGAAGCACTAAAAGTAAGTAAAGCAATGTATCTATATAAGAGAAATAGCTACAATAGTAACCCTATTGTTAGGAGCAGTGCCCAGCAATGTTCCTGATTTGAAGAAGTGCTCAGGTCAATGATAAAAACACTATGTATTTCATTGTTTTCTTAGTTTACATTTGCTGAGATTAAAATATCACTAAGTCCAAAATCGTCGAGAAGGACTGGATGTATCATCGAATAAACACTCAGACATCGTCGAGATGATACTCAGATTTAAGCAGAAGGCTAATATCAGCGATCTTCGAGATAACAAGGACATTTTGAAGATATCATTGTGACATCAAAGTACACACGACGATATCGCCGTAAGATCAAGAAGAATCGAACAAAGTCCAGTGTCGTCATGCCAATCAGAATCACACGATGACATCGATGTAAGGTCTAAGAAGACTTAAGTAAAAGTGCTCCGGAGTGTCGATGACATCGTCGTAAAAGAAGCCTTGTTATCGAAAAGGCTAAGGGAGAACTCTTGATGACAACTTATGAACGAAGAATTGATTGTCGTCATAATGATTAAGAAGATATCGTCGATAAGACAATATGGTTTCGACGACATCGTCAATATGACAGAATGGTTTGGATGACATCGTCTAGAAGATAGAATTATCTCAATGACACCGTATAGAAAACAAAATGGTTTCAGCGACACCAAGAAGACCGCAAGTTGTAACAAGATTATGACGACATCTTCATATCGTCTTAAGTGCAAGTGCAGCTGTGATATCTTGTATCATCGAGATATCATTCTCTAAAGAAGATTGAAGAATACTAGAAGATTTGTCTAATTCCAAGAAGGATCCTCATAACGACAAGTTCTGTCATCGAGACGTTGCAAATATTATCGAGATAGATCAAGACATTTCAAATTGTGTTGTCTGTGTTAAATGCCACCGTCTAGTGGTCCAATCCGCGTGAGCCTTTAATGAACGAGCCTCTGACACTTATAGGACATCCTAGGTGCCTGTTAGCCAGCTCCTCGGTCTTATAAAATAGATAGGTGTCTGCCCTAATTCGTTACAGCAAGAAACATAGAGAATACCACTCGAATCAATAGAATAGTAAAGCTGCGAAAAGAGGGAACAAGAACCAGAGAACAACACGATCTTCATCAAGTGTTCTCCAAGTTTCAGTCCAGCAATATTGACTGATAAGAACTGTTCCATATTGAAGAAGGGATTAAAGAAGAAGTTGTACAATCCATGAAATCATCAACACATTCTCTTCAAGTCCAAGAAGCCAATCTTCATCTGGCTAAGAAGTTTTTCTCAAATATTTTTTTGTAGGGCTTGCCGGCCTGAGCTTGTAGGATCTATTTAAGATCTGAGTTGTAAGGCTTGAGGGCCTGAGTTTGTAGGGTTTGAGGGCTTGAGGGCCTGAGATTGTAGGGATTGAGGGCCTGAGTTGTAGGACTTGAGAGCCTGAGATTATAGGGCTTGCGGGCCTGAGTTTTTGGCAGAGTTTACCGACCCTAGATATAAGTTATGTAACTATCACCTGAGGTGGGGGGGGGGGGGGTATTATGTGATATGGATGTTTTTAGTTTTATGCACAAGAACTAAACTACTTCACCACAACATAGTAATAGAACACAGAAACAAGCCATGCAAGAACACCAGATCTATAGTGGTTCATCATGACAGGCTATCTTGAGTAGTCCACTCTCCCTCTGCGCCTTTCTAGCAGTGTGTTAGGGTCGGTAAAATCTGACAAATCTCAGGCCCGCAAGCCCTACAATCTCAGGCTCTCAAGCCCTACAATTTAGCCCCTCAAGGCTTACAACTCAGCCACTCAAGGCAGTACTCAGGCCCCCAAGCCCTATAAAGCTCAGCCCCCAAGGCCTACAAAGCTCATCCCCTCAAGGCTTATAGTACTCAGGCCCTCAAGGCCTACAAAGCTCAGCCCCTCAAGGCCTACAAAGCTCAGGCCCTCAAGGCTTTCAGTACTCAAGCCCTCAATCCATACAATCTTAGATCTGAAAACAGATCCTACAGCTCAGGCCTACAAGCCCTGCAGAAAAGGATTTGAGAAATAGTTCTCTAGCCTGATGGAGAATGGCTTCTTGAAAAAGTTCTTAGCCGGACGAGGATAATCTTCTTTGATCTGAAGAGAATGCTTCTTATCTTTTCTTGAATAACACAGATTCTTCTTCAATCCTTTCTTCAATCTGGAACACTTCTTATCAGTGGATGTTGCTTGACTGAAGCTTGGAGAACACTTGATGACGAATTTTAGTTCTCTGGTTCTTGTTCCTTCTTTTTGCAGCTTTACTATTCTATTGATTTGGCGTGAATCTTCTGCGATTCTTGCTATTTCAAATTAGGGCAAACACTTATGTCTTTTATAAGACTAAGGAGCTGTCTAACAGTCTCCTAGGTTGTACTATAAGTGTCAGAGGCCTATTCTTTAACGGCACACGCTGATTGGACCACTACGCGGCGGCATTAAATGCATACAACGCAATTTAAAATGTCTTGATCTGTCTCGACGATATTTGCAACATCTCGATGACAGAACTTATCGTTACGACAATCCATCTTGGACTTGTACAAATCTTTAAGTCTTATCCAATCTTCTTTAGGCAATGATATCTCGATGATACAAGATATCACAACTGCACTTGCACTTACGAAAACATAAAGTCATCTTAAACGTGTCATCATAATCTTGTTGTCAACTTGATGTCTTCTCGACGATGTCATTGAGACCATTCTGTATTATCGACGATGTCGTTGAAACCATACTGTCATATCGACTATGTCATCGAAATCATGTTGTCATTTCGATGATCTTGTCTTTGATCATTCTGATGATAAGCAATTCTTCTTCCATAAGCTGTTTTCAAGAGTTTTCCCTTAGCCTTCTCAACGAAAAGGCTTCTTTTACGATGATGTCGTCGATAAAGCTGAATGCTTTGACTTATCTCTTCATAGACTTTACCGTGATGTGGTCATGTGATTCTAATTGACACGATGACACTTGACTTAGATCGATTCTTCTTATTCTTACGACGATATCGTTATGTGTACTTTGATGTTACAATGATATTGTCGAAATGTCCATACTATTTCGATGATAATTGACATCCTTCTGCTTAACTCTGAGTATCATCTCGATGATGTATACGTGTTTATTCGACGATATGTCCAGTCCTTCTCAACGATATTATACTTAGTGAGTTTAAAGATGTACTGGACATATGACTTAATCTCTGCAAACATAAACTAAGCATACCATCAAATACATAGTGCTTTTATTATTGACCTGAACTCTTCTTTAAATCAGGAAGGAAGTTCTAACTCACCTCAATGATAAATGCAACACATAGAAAGAATCAAAATTTAGGCAAATAAAATTGATTCAACTACCAAATATTATGTAATCAGAATGAATGTTTTTAAACAAAAATTAAAAATCATTTTCCCCTAGCATTCTTAGACAAAACATTTCAACATTTCAACTTCTGCTACTGCTGATAATACCCTTCAACCTCTGTTGTTGCTGCCCTTGCCTTTCCTCTTTTGTCTTTCATAAAAATGGATGGGCTTTGGGATCTTCTTTGGAGAGGGAGGAGGACCATGAGGGAATGCAAGCTTGTGATTCCTCCTTTTTGTCCATCTTCCTTTGATCTATATTCCAATCAGTTGAGTAATATACCATCTCAGAGCTTTCTTGAGGATATCCAAATTCAATCCAGCTTTCTGAGATGATTTCTTTGGAGGTAGGACTCCACTTGCCTGCCTGTGAATCCAGCTCAATCTCTCTCAGTCTCTTTTTCCTATATTACCTGCTTTGCAGTTTCTTCCTTTTCTTTGAGGTTGTTGAGTCTCCAAATTTAGCTCCATACTCCTCTGAGTCTGTGCTGACAGATGGTTCAACTAATTCATATCCAGAGGGGGGCTTCAGCAAGGCTTGCTTGACTTGACCGGCAGTCCACATAGCTTGATGTGAGCCTGCATTTATAATTGCCTTCTTCCCCTTTTGTACTTCATCAATTAGTCATTCATCTAGGGTCTCTTGTATTGAGATCAGCCATTCATGTATTTGTTGTTCTGTTGCATCCAAGTTGTTTTGAACTTCTAGCAGATGACCATCCAAGGTCTGAGTATTCGCATGCACTCTGTTCAGAATGTGATCTCTATCATCATGAATGACTATTTATATCTGCCCAAAGGCCCGCTCCACATTGTATGAGAAGGTGACTTGATTCTGCAGAAGCTTATGGGTTTCATGGATGAATTTGTTGATCTCTTCACCAACAAGTTCCATGGCTAGAGCAGCTAGGTGATAGAAGTGAGTATATTGAGTGTTCAGATGAAGTATCACCTTCATAGTCTTCAGCTCAGCCTATATTTCATTCCTCAGACCATTAACTGTGTGCAGTATGAATGATTCCATCTTCTTCCTCTGATCATTGGGGAATGCTGAGATCTGGTGAAACAGAGTTCCTGTGGGAGCAGATGATGTTTCAGCAGCATGTTCTTCTGGATCAACTCTTACTTCTGGGGCATCTTTAGGGGAACTATCAGATGAGCAGTCACTAATCTGAACAGTGGACTTCTTAGGAGATTTTTCCTTTATGGGCTCACTTTCTACAATGAATACTATCTTCCCTCCAATGGCCAATTCAATCCCAGTGGAGGGTGTAGTATCCTCAGCTGCTTCTGACTCATGTCATGTGCTGTCAGCTCTTACTTATGGGATGATCTCCAGCTGGATAGAATCTTCCTGATCTGCTAGGGTAGAGCACCCCAGATGGGTCTGCCCTCAACCAATGTAGTATTTTGGGCTGAGGTTCCAGGTTGGAACTCCCCCTCAACTGGGTTACTACCCATGATTGGGATTCTCCTCTCTTCAGCCACCTCTATGTTAGCAGGTACAGCTTCTTGCTCTTGGATATATTCTGGTAAAGAGATCTCCCCCTCAATCTTAGCAAGGATTTGCTGGGATGGGGCTCTTTCTTCCTCAGAGCTACTAGAGGACTCCTCCTCCTCTGAGGCAAATACTTGGACATCTTTCTTTGACTTCATCTGCTGAACTGATGAAGTACCTGCAGGTCCTTTGGATATAGACCTATCCCACCTATCCTGCATCTTGGATTCCAACCTCTTGGAGTAGTGCAGAGGCACTCCCATCTTCCTGTTGAGCACTTCCCCAAGCGAATTCAGGAAGAAGATGGAGAGAATTCTCCTAAAGGAGGGGGGTCTGCAGACTACTTTTCACTTTCTGGAATACGAATTCCCTCCAATCAGTCCTCTTGGACAGAATTACCCTGCACATTGCGTCAAACATATCCTTGGAAATCCAGTCATGAGAATATGGTTTGCATAACAGAACTTTTCCAATTATGTCTGCGAGGAGCTTCCCCTTCTGATTGAAGTCTGCCTTTTTGATGGACCCATAGGTCTTTCCAGAATGTCCACACCATTTAAAACACGCAGATATGTCTTCAGTGGACACCTCCTCTTCTTCTGCATCTATTTTCAGCCGGGGCAGCGCAATGCCTTTCCCAGGCACTTCACTTTCACTTTCACTTTCTTCCCGGCCACGGATGATTTCACTGAAGATTCTGTACTATTTAGCCTTGCCCCCCCCCCCCCCCCCACTGAATTCCAGGAGCTCCCTGTTGAGAAGAATGCAGGGTTCACTCAGTAGGTATTCGAGGCCCGCCGATTCAAATAAACCTATTACGGACCGAATTTCATCTGAACGGGATTTGAATCCTCCTCGCAGAAGCTCACATCCTGAAATCACTATTATCTCTTCTCTCTTGGGAGCCATTGCAAAAGAATCGTGAGAGGAAGCAGTTGTCGGGGACAGAATGGAAGTTTGTCGTAGGAATGTCTTAGGGAAAATGAGAGCGTAATTTTTATCTTAGGCATTCATTTTATTTTATAGTGTAGGTAGATGAAGAGGAGTGTACCTTAGTAATTCATCGAACGGCTCTGATTTGTCGATCCAGTATCGTGTTTAGTAGCCATTCCCTATTTCAACGATATTCCAGTATGTCGTTGAAATATGCCGATGTTATGCTTCGTTCCTTCCTGATCCAGTTGTCGTTGAGATATACTGCATGTCGTCGAAACAACTGATTATGTCATCGAGTTGACTGATTGTCTCGTTGAGATATTCATCAGATGCTTGTTTTGGCGCAGACAATGCTCATACCTTCTTGAGAGGTTCCTTCAGCATTTAACCTAACCTTTTCCATAGACTATGGTCACCCCTTTCTCTGGAGCAACCATTGTCCAAATGCCAGATAGGAGATTTGTTGGCATTTGAACATTCCTGCAAGAAAAATTACTTACCTATAGGCACCCAATTTGATTTGGTTCCTTGGTTTCTATTAGGGGGTTAAACTGGGACACCACACCTCTGAGTGGTCTGCAATCTCCTTGCACTAGGCCCTATTGGGTTGAACCCACTAAATACATGGGATGCTACTACAGTTAAGGAATATGTTAAAAATATAAAGAAGGATGCCAAAGCTTAACTTAACATCAAACAAGGAGTAAGCAATCCATCTGTCCTCTAATTATTGCAGTTGAAACTGCACAGGACGCATGGAAAACACTAATTACTGAATAGAATGGCACTGATAAATTATTGACTATAAAATTGCAAGCTACCTAGATTGACTTTGACAATATGCGTATGAAACCAGGTGAAGAAATCTCTTCTTTCTTCTCTTGAATAAGTATTACGGTCAATAATATACGCGCACTTGGAGATGTTATCGAAGAACGCAATATAATGTTAAATGGGATGCGCAGTCTACCTCAGCACTTCAAATATATAGTCACTGCCATAGAAGAATCAAAGAATCTGAATGAATACTCTCTAATTGAGCTAAGAGGTTCACTTCAAGCTCATGAAGAGAGATTCAGTCAGTATGATGATCCTCCAGAACAAGATTTATAATCTGAATGGAAACCGAAATAGGAAAGTGATCTCACAGGAAAACGTGAAAAATATAATCCAGCAAGCTATGTAATAAGAAATATTAGAGGAAACTTTAGAGGAAGAACTCGAGGGAGAGGAAGAGAAGGGAGAGATAACAGGGAACAAAGAGGTGACATATATGAATTCCCCACTACAAAGCAATATTGTGTGCTCTGTAAGCGTACCAATCTGATATAAAGAGTGATTTCTATCGCTGCAAAACATGTTAATGAGCGAACCATTTGGACAAAGATTGTTGACATAAAATTAATGAGGCAAAAACATCTTCTGAAGCCAACTTTCACGATTTTTCTCCAACAGAATAGATGTTCTGCACAAAACAAATAGAAACAGAATCAAATCATGATTTATGGATTTTAGATAGTGGTTGCTTGAACCATATGAGCAATAACCATTCCATATTCTTCCAAATATCAGAAAATGCTATAGCCAATGCGATAATGGGTAAGGAAAATCACTCATAGCTGAAGGCAGATGAGATATCGCAGTTATAAACTCACAAGGTACCCATACAATACTTAAAAATGTCCTTTACGTTCCTTAATTAGCGCACAACCTATTAAGTGTGGGTCAATTAATCCAACATGGATTTAAAGTAACATGTGAGAACAAATTATGTCAAATTATGGATTCCTCATCACATCTAGCTGTAATGAATAAACAAATGAATCAAAATAGAATATTTTCCTCCCTGATGCAACTTTTTTAAACTAATGTGTGTACAACAGAAGAGAAAATAATTACTGACGTGTGGCATAAGAGATTTGTCCATCTAAATATATATGATTTGCATAAGCTTCACAAACACTCTCTTGTGAGAGGTATGCCTCCAATAACAGCAGAAGGAGAAACATGTTAAAATTGTATATTTGGCAAGCAAACTCAACAATGATTTCCAATGGAATCAACTTGGAGAGCATCGAAACCATTACAACTTATACATATGGATCTCTGGGGACCTTCGAGTGCTCCTTCAATATTAGGTAACCACTATTTCTTACTTATAATATATGATTACTCACGAATGCAATGAGTTTTGGTTGTAAGATATAAATCAAAAGTTTTCAAGAACTTCAAAGTTTCCAATGCTCTAGTTGAGAAGCAGTGCAATTATCCAATTCAAACTACAAGAAGTGATAGAGGTGGTGAATTCTTAAGCAAGGAATTCAATTTATTTTGTCAAACTAATTGAATCCAAGACAACTTACCGTACCAATGACACCACAGCAAAATGGTGTCGTGGTGTAACGTCCCAAGGCCCTGGACTTACCATAGGGACAACGTCCACCGACTGCCTCGCCTGGCGACTGTTACCGGGATGCAACCGAAGCACACCAACCTCCTGCTGTTGAACGAAGGAATCAAACAGTGATTGAAATGACACAGACCATGTTGCATGTTAAACACCTACCTAAAGAATTTTGGGCAGAATTACTAAATTGTGCAGTCTATTTACTGAATAGAGCTCCAACAAAAGGCCTCAATTCAACACGCCATTTGCAGAATGGCATAACAGAAAACCATTTGTAGCACCCTTGAAAGTATTTGGCTTCTTAGCTTATGCTCATGTAAAAAGTAACAAAAGAGAAAAGTTAGATGTAAAGAATGAGGCATGCATTATGGTGGGTTATAGCCAAGAATCCAGAGCTTATAAGCTATTTAACCTTATTACTTGAAAAGTTCTCATCTCTAGAAATGTTACATTTCAAGAAGATAAGGCATGGGACTGGACTATCAATATGGATCAGAATCAAGTAAATAGAAAGATGCTGACGGTTGTAGATGAAAAGTCCACTTCTAAAGAAGAAGAAGATGAAACCTTTCTACCATCTAATCCAAGACATCCTTCAACTCCTCAAAGAGTTTCAAATTCATATGATTCATCAACTCCACCAAAGAAATGTAGAAAAGTAGAAGTGATGTACTCAAAATCACATATAGCTTTTATGGTTACTAAACCATATATTTATTCAGAAGGCAAAGATAATCCTAAATGGATGGATGCAATGAATCAGGAATTACAGATGACAGAGTTTCATGACACATGGGAACTTGTTGATGCACCCAAAGATAGAGAAATCAATGAACTATAATGACTATATAATGTGAAATATAATGAGAGTGGAGACATAACAAAATATAAAGCTAGAATAGTAGCTAAGGGATATGTAAAGTACCCAGTCGTGACTACATAGAAACTTATGTACCTATTACAAGAATGGAGACAATACGCCTTTTCCTTGCTTTTTCCATTCAACACCAAATTCCTGTATATTAAATGGATATTAAATCAGCATTTTTGAATGGGTATTTAACCAAGGAAGTGTATGTCCACCAAACTAAAGGTTTTGAAAAAGAAGGAGAAGAGAAAAAGGTGTACAAGCTTAAGAAACCATTATATGGGCTAAATCAAGCTCCCCCAACAAGGAATGCTCATATAGATTAGCATTTTCAAGAAGAGGGATTTACCAGATACCCATTTGAACCAGCCTTATATACAAAAAATATATTAATGGATATTTTCTCTTATTATCTACTTATGTAGACGATATAATATATGCAAGTTCAGATGCAAATGAAGTGCAACATTTTAAGCGAAGAATGATGCTAAAATATGACATGTCTAATTTAGGAATGATGAACTACTTCTTAGGCCTACAAATATAACAACATCCAGAGATATTTATCAATCAACAAAAATATGTGATGACTAGTTATAAATATTTGTTATGCAAGATGCCAATACAGTGGAAACCCTAATGGTCGCCTATGAGAAGTTAAAGAAGCACGACTCAACTCACTCAATAGATGAAACTAATTACCGTCAAATGGTGGGATCATTAATTTATCTGATTGCCACCCATCCTGACATTGACAATGTGGTAAGTATAGTGTCTCATTTTGTTATCCATCCACCTCACATGCAGTTGATTGCAGTTAAATGCATTATGAGATACCTCAAAGGAATAACATCATATTGTTTATTATATAAAAGAGAGGACAACTCCTTAACCGACACTAGTAGATATATGTTTTTCTGTGAAACAAAACCGATTTCTTGGAACTCCAAAAAATTAAAAACAGTTGCTTTATCGTCTGCTGAAGTAGAATACGTATCTATTGCACATGCAGTCGCAGAAGCCATATGGATCCAAAGAATGAATAGTGAACTTGATAAAAGACATGAAGAAACAGAGAAAGAGATAGAAAAGGAGATTAAGACATATGATGAGAATAAACCTTCCTTAATCTTATATTGTTATAGACAATCAGCTATTTCTATAATGCACAATCCCGTGCATCATCATAGTACCAAACATATCGATCTAAAGCATCATTTGTGCAACAAATTTTAGAAGCTCAGGAATTGACCCTGCAACATTGCAAATCTGAAGATCAAATTGCAGATATACATACAAAACCACTAGCACAAATGCAATTTGAGATGCTTCGCACAAAGAGAAACATCTGTGCCCTAGAGGTTACAGAGGAGAATGTTGGAAACTTAACCTCTAAGTCAAAAGATGTAAGAACCTAATAGTCCAGTATCATAGATATGTATTATGTACAAATGACAAGTGGGCCACCTGATCAAATGCCAGTTGCTATGTAATGAGTTGAGAGATGTAAGTCTTAGTAAAAATAAGTGTACCACTTATAGCCTTATAAATAGGCAGAACCTGTATGAGCAATATATGAACTATGCTCTATATAATAATATCGATTACTCTTTACTCTTGAGTTATTAGCCCTATTTTTGTTCCACCAGCATTAGAGCGATAAGTTAGTAAAATAGATGAGAGATCTAACATACGTTTATCAACTACCTAGGTGTGAGATCAAAGGGAAGGAAGATAGAGTCTACAAACTGCACAAAGCTCTCTACAGGCTGAAGCAAGTACCGCACGCATGGCATCACAACATCTACTCATACTTCCTGTCTAAGGGCTTCTCCCGCCGCCCCATAGAACCAACACTATACATAAAAAATGAAAATTAAGGCAACATCTTTATAATCTTGTGCGTGGATGATCTTATCATCACAGGCACCAATTTGAAGTTGGTTGATGAATTTAGAGAGCAGTGGAAGAAGAAGTACAAAATGATTGATCTAGGAATCCTGAAGTTCTTTTTGGGGCTCCAGATCAAACACTTGGTAGGTGGAATATTTATCTATCGGGATCTATATATTTGCTCCCTTCTAAAAAAGTTCTAGACGGAAGATTGCAACCCAACTATGAAACCCATGTCCATCGCTGAGAAACTCACCTCAAGGAAGGAAGAAGAATAACAAGCAGACAATGAAGAATATAGGAGCTTGATCTGCACCCTTATCTATCTCACAAACACAAGGCCAGACATTAAAAATTCCATCATCATCCTTGCCAGGTTTATAAGCAATCCCTCTAAGAATTATTTCGCCATCACAAAGCAATATTACGGTACTTGCAGGGAACTAAGGCACATGGACTTCTATTCAAACAGGAGGAGATTGCAAAGCTAATCGACTATATTAATTCAGTCTGGGCGGGTAATATTGAAGACAGAAAGAGCACAAGTGGTTTCGTCTTTTTTTTAGAATTCAACCCATTTCCTAGAACTCGAGAAATCAACAAATTTTTTCCCTCTCCATCACAAAAGCTGAAAGTATGGCACTCAACTCGATGGCGTGCGAAGCAAAATGACTGCAAAGACTATTCATCAGAGAAGTAGTCGAGAAGAAGATTGTTGGGAAAAACACCCTCTGAATTTATCTTACAAATTAATGTAAACGTGATTTCATCATTTAGGATTCATTACCCATATTGTATAGAGAAGGTAATATTGTCATTAGATGTCCTAGGATGTCACATTCATATTAGAGTGTCAAAGACCAGTCCAAAAGAGTGCAAAATTTAGTTGAGTTAAATCTGCGTTGAATAGAAGTCGACGCAGCTTCAATTGCAAGTCGAAGTAACTTTGAATAGAAGTAAGGATAACTCAGACTGGAAGTCGATGCATCAATTGAAGTCGGCGCAACATCGAAATATACTCGATGTAGAAGGCAGAGCCAGTCAAAGCAACATTGAAGTCGACGCAACTTAGAATTACATTCGATGCAGAACGAAGAGCTCACAGTTTAGGCCTTCATCTCGATGGATATGTCGATAAGTATTTGACGCAATGTTGACATCAGAGTTCATTTCTAAGCTGAGGAGGATTTTGAAGCAGCTTCTATTAGAACTCAGAGGTGCGTCGATAAGAAGACAAATGTATTCGACGTTACGTCAAATATAGACAAAGAATTAGAATACTTTCTGTATTATTTTCTAAAGCCAATTTAGAATTCATAAATGGAAATGATTTGAATTCTAACGGGTCATTCATAACCAAGAATGGAAAGAAGGACTCTAGAGACACAATAAAAACATTTTTGGAAGTTATTCAAAAAAGGGATTGACGGGATGTCAACTGAAATTGAAAGAGAACCTTATTATCCCTTGGACATTCCTACTAAGGATACAACAGAAGAGGAAAGTAATTCAAATGTTATTTGATAGAAGAATAAGTATACTCAGGAAGATTGAGAAAAATAACAATTCTATTATTCTGTCTACTCCTTCCTCAAGCTTTCACCCAGACAATACAACAGAACAAATCTCTATACAAGAAATACATAAGGCTTCTTCTTCTTCTCTCACAGCAAGAAGCCTACCGATATATAGAGATTATCAGGATCAGAGCTTATTAATCCTTGCATTTTACTCTCTCTCAAGCAAGGATTCATCTACTGAACAGAGATCCATCAAAAATACTAAGTGTCTGAATCTTCAGTGACTGTTGCAAGAGGATTTTTCTACTTTACTCTTTCTTTCTCTCTTGTAAATGGAGTAAAGAGTCCTTATAATCCCTCTTCAAAGGATTCAGTGGTTTCAGATCTCCTTATCAAAAGATCTAGCTTGGTTCCAAGAGTCTCCTTAACAAAATACTCAGACCTTTGTTCTTAGAGTCTGCTTATCAAAAGACTCAGTGGTTGATTCTAAGAGTCTCCTTAACAAAAGCTCAGATCCTGGTTCTAAGAGTCTCCTTATCAAAAGACTCAGACACTGGATAGTGTATTCCTACCAAGGTGGTAGAAGAGTGGACTACCCACATTTTGGGGAATTGAACCACTATTGATCTTGTATAATCTGTACTGTGAAATTTCTGTGTTGTCCATTATTTATTTTTTCATTTCTGTGTTTATTTTACTCTGGATTGGAAATCTGAAGGTATAGTTGTTAGTTTAATTTATTGTTCTGTGCATTATTTGTAGAAAAGTTTTTAAACTCTATTCAACCCCCCTAGAGAATACTCAGAGGACTCACTGTGCACTTTTAATTGGTATCAAAGCGAGGTTCATCATAAAAAAGGTTAACACCATGATTAAAAGATCATCTCACTCAAATTTTTATATTTTAAAAACTATTTTTAGAAAATGAGTTCTAAGGACTATGCATACACAAGACCACCAATGTGTAATCTGAATAATTTTACATTATGGAAGGCCAGAATAAACCTTTATATGAATTCTATTGATGAAGACATTTTTGATGTCATTGTATCAGGTCCTCTAGTGCCATTCAAAAAAGATGCAAGTGGATCTATGACACAAGAAATTATGCCTACAGCTGAATGGACTGATGTTGAGAAGAAGGTGAAGGCTTGTGATGCAAAGGCCATGAACATTCTGGTATCAACTATGTCAGATGACATATTCCAGAAACTATCCAGATTGGTAAATGAGAATAGTCTTAGAAGACTCTAGATTCTCCTAGATCTCCTCAAAACGAAAAGCTTACAAAGGCAAAAGTCATAGAAGACTCGCTCAATGGGAGGAGTCAAAAGCTCAAGGATATCACATAGAATCTCTCTATGAGATCTAGATATCTTATTCTAGGAGCATATACATTAACTAACACAATAATCCCCAGCAAAACACCCTTGAAAAATCCAGTTATATTTGTCAAACCTAATGACTATCAAATAAATGAGAACAGTCTAGTGTTTAGAGTACAAAATAACAATCATCCTGATAATCTCTCTATATTTAATAATGTGATTGCTAATAATGAGAAGAACACTCTAGGAAATAATAATTCAGAAAAATCAATGAATCATTATCAAAAGGCTAAAACCAAAAGAAAAATCATTAGGCATTCTATAGATCTACTATATCAAGGTGCATTTTATGCAAACTTTAAGTATCAAGATAAATTTTTTTTGGTCCGATAGACCTATTTTCTATCTTCCAAAAGGGTATCATGAAAGACCACTATATTCCTTCATGTCACCTTATAATGGTAAAAGCAAAGGGCCCAAGGTAACTTAGGAACTTTGTAATGTTTGAATTACATGTGCAGGAAAACTTAGGGTCCCTTCCTCAGAGATAAAGTAGCGAAAGTGAGAACTAAATCCTCCATATGGAACTACAAACAATCAAAGGGGGTTACTTCTTCTCTACAACTCTTGATGATCTTTCTAATTCACACATATAATCTTATAAATGCTAATTTCAATGAAAACTATTGCTGGGAAAAACATAAGGAATTTCTTGAAGAAATACAACTGTAGATTCAGAGTTTTGCCGAATAGAATTCGATGCACCGTTGAGTTTTACTCGACGCCAGCTCTGAGAGCTGTTGGGGATAGATAATTCGAATAACACTCGACGTAGCATCGACTTTATATCAATGCATGCGTCCATGGAATAGTTATTATATTATTTCAAAGGCACGCTGATTACCTATCGACGCAACGTCGATATGTTGAGCGCACCCGATATAGGTTTCTGGAATCTGCATCAACTTGTTTTGGCATGTTAAACCTTTTTCCATTCGACGTTGCTTCAATTAAAACCCTAAGCTACGACAAATCATCTTCTTTTAAGCAACTCAAATGTTAGATTAACTTACGCTTTCAAATATTCCCTCTCTTGCTCTCTTGCATTATTGTTCGTGCGTCCTTCTCTCGTTCTTATCATATTTCTGCAGATACTACAACAAAAATCAATGGCTCCTTCCAAAGTTAACTCTGGATTCAATGTGGATATTGAATCAGTCAATGCTGCCTCTAAAAATTTCAAGGCAATTTTGGGGCAGTTCCAAACCGCAGGGTTGACAAAGCTAATTTCGACAAGATGCAAAGTATATGATGTCAAATTAATAGATTAATGGACAACCTCCATATTGGAGATGACGGGTCTCTTCATGGAAGAATTTTAGGAAATGACATTTATATTACTGAGGAGATGATGAGTCTCACCTTTAATCTACCAGAAGGTGATGACTCATATGAACTAACGAAGGTAGACACTCAGCAGGCACTGCAGACAATGAAATTCAACCAAGAAAAGGCCATCAACCTAAAGAAGAACGATTTCTCAGAAGAGTATAGGCTTTTGGCAGACATAGTAGGAAAAGTTCTACTATGTAAAATTTCTGCTCATGATGCAATTCCTAAACAACAACTACAGATAATGGGAGTTTTAGTTCTGAATAAGAGAATAGACAGAGGGAGGTGTCTTCTTAAACTAATAGGTCACAAGTATGCTCATAAGGAAAATGCATACTTGAGAATCACGAGCCAAGTCAAGTTTCATCACTACCCAATGGTGTGCAGATCAAAAGGAGTGTTCAGTCCTCCTGGAAAATGAATTAACATAACATCTTCTCAAAATGGACCATGCAAATTCTGAAGCCTGGTGAAGCTCCACACTCTCCCCCTCCGTCTCCAGCTCCTCAAAACCATGAAACTGTTGTAACAGATGTCTGAAATGAACATCAAGGTGATGAGTCCCAATTATATACACATTTATGGACTCATCTGGGCCGATTTTCTAGTCTTTGCACTTCACTTTAGACATGTTTTCATTCCTATTTAATACTCCATGCTAAGTGCACTTCTAGGCCCGTTTTGATGTTAACTCTTGTTCATCTTCGTTACTAGTTTTCATGCAGTGTTAAGTGCCACCTTCAGTGGGTAGACTGGTGTTGTATGCTGGAACAGGAGTCGTGCAGGTGTTCCCGGTACAATTTTGTACAGGAACACTGCGCACGATCACTGGCTCTATCGCGCACGACCACTAGTTGTGCGCTAATGATCGTGCACACTTAACGCCCATTTTATGAGTTCTGTTTGGCTAATCGCACGACCATTTACGATAGTGCGCACGACCACTGGTCGTGCGCCATTGATCGTGTGAACATTGTATTTTATAATTTTCTTACCTTTCAGGCTCCGTCCAGTCAGGCGCACGATCACAGGATGCTAGTGCGCACGACCACTGGTCGTACACCACTGATCGTGTGCACTGTTTATTCCAGCGCATATAAATACTCCTGCTCGCGAATTAGGTCGACTCCTCCGATTTTCTTCCGCCCGAGTCCGCCGTTTCCTGCTTCGTTCCGCCGGATTTCGCCCCTCCATCGCCGCCCACCATCGGGAGGTGCTCCGGGCTTGTTCTTCACGCCATTCTTGAGCCGGAGCTTCCTCTCGGCCTCCGCCTTCATCCAAGAGCTTCAAGGAAGGTTTAGCCGCCATCGCCATCAAGCAAGAGGAAGTTTGCAACCTCTACCGGATCGTGACACGAAGAAGACGGGCTCATTGGAGAGTAGTGACAGCTCTCTCTACCCCGGACGTAGTTGCGGACCGAGCTTGGACGCGGATTGACAACCCGGCGATTCCAACCGTGAATCTACAATGAGACTTCGGATTCGATCGATTTCTTGCCTTATTCTTCTCTTATTGATGTGTGTATGTAGTTAGATCTATGTATTAAGATGAAGTTGCACTCAAACTTGTTTGTATTTTTATATATTTCATGTCTATGTGAAATGCTTGTTGTTTGAGTTGCTTTAGGTGCGCCACCATTCCATCCTCCATCCCGCCGTCACGTTCGGTGCCGCACTAGCAATTGCTAGTGGCGTGCTTGTCGAAGAGGTGCTTGCGACCCTCATTCCGTTAGCCTACTCGTCCATCCGCCTATCGAAGCGTGGCATAGAGGCCCGTGTATTCCATCCCGCCTAACGAAGCAGCGCGCTCAAGGCCTGCACAGTTCGATTCTGCTTGCCTACTCATCCATCTGCCCTTGCGACGCAGCGCGCTCAAGGCCTGCCTAATCTCCATTCCGCCAAGCGAAGCATTGCATAGCGGCATTGCATAGGAGTAGTCATAGCATTTTCTCTTTATTTACCACAATCCAAAATCCCTGTTTCCGCGTCCATCCACTCGAAAGGACTTCAATCTCAAGTCCTTCCTCGATAATAAACTCCACCTTACTGTATTCCTTTGAGATCGATACTTGGGGATTCATTCCCATTTTATATTACTTGAACGATCGGTACACTGCTGTTTCGTGTCGCAGTCGAGCTACCGCCTATAGCGGTGTGTGAGATTCGCGCCATCAAGTTTTTGGCGCCATTATCGCGGAGTGCAGACGTGATGAATTCGTCTGTGTGAAAAATCATTGCATGAGGAACTTTTCTCTTTTATTAATTCTCTTTGTTTACCTCTGTTGTCTTTGCTTATTTTTGATACGCACATTTCTTTACCTTCGTTCTTTCCATCGTGCGCTAATCTTTTGGGTTTCAAGTATTCCTAGCATGACCTCCATTCAGGAATACATCTATCAAGGAAGTTTAAATGATCTAAAGGTTCAAGCACAAAGGAACGATCATGACTTCGGGATTTCCTCCGACATCATTGAGTATATGACTGGGAACTGCAAGTTCAGTGGGGATAAACATGAAGATGCGGTACAACACGTGCAGTACTTCTTAGAAATTTACTACACATGTATATTCAGTGGAGTTGAAAACGACCCGCAAAAGATCATAGCATTTTCATTTTCCCTACATAATAAAGCCAAAAGCTGGTACTGGGATTTCCGGAAAAGAGAGGCGACCTCATGGAAGCAACTCGAGGGGAGATTTTTACATGAGTTTCAACACCGTACCTGAGTGTTGGACAAGTATAGGGAACTCATAACCTTCGGTCAGGGAAAGGAGGAGACGCTAGTCGATGCTTGGGAGCGTTTTCAATCCCTGCATCGGGGATGCTACCATGAAGATCTATCAGAAGTCTTTCTAATTCAGATTTTCTATTTCGGCGTGTTGGACAAATTCCGTCTGTTATTCGATGTGGCAGTCGGAGGGGCCCTGTTTAATAAATCGGGGAAGGACGCGTGGGAAGTGGTCGTGAATATTGTTCACACCAGCCAGCACTGGAGTCATGTCATTCTTTCCTCCAGTACTGCTGAAGTGAACGCAGTAACATTCCACGGAGCAGCGGGTCACGTGACGTCAGGGCAAACGGAGCCGTTAGCAGCTTTGGTGGTCGGGATGCTGGATAAAATGAATGACCAATCTTCCGCAATTCAACAGCTTCACTCCACTATAGGGATTCTTACCAATGTTGTTTCTGGGCTTGCAAGTCAGCATCCGGAGTCTGTGAATACCATGCAATTGAGAAGCGGTAAAGGTGTTGACAATCCTCCTCGACAGGAACCACTTGTGAGGCCCACTGACAAGTGTAATTCAGACATGGCCGAGAAGCAGACTCAGATTCATGTTGAGCCAGACCTCGTGAGCGAGGCACAACCCTCGGGAAGTGTTGTTCACCCCCCATTCCCCCAAAGGTTGCGAAACGAGAAATCCGAGAAGCAGTTCCGCAAATTCCTGGAAATAATGAAAGGAGTGCAAGTGAGCATCCCTCTGATTGAAGCCATTTCTCAAATGCCGGGCTACTCCAAGTTCTTGAAAGACTTGATTTCGACGTGAAGACTGTTGGAGGATCTTAAGACTATCGACCTCACTGAGGAGTGCTCCGCCATCATCTCCAATATGCCCACGAAGTGCAAAGATTCGGGCAGCTTCACTATTCCATGCAGGATCGGTCATCACCGTTTCAACCAGGCGCTCTGTGATTTGGGAGCATCAATCAACTTGATGCCGCTCTCTATCTTTCGTGAACTAGGTGCAGGGACCTTGAAGCCGACACGGGTAATGCTACAGCTAGCTGATCGGTCGATCAAAAAACCGTCTGGAATTGTCGAGGACCTCACAATAGTAGTAAACGGCCTCGCATTTCCAGCCGATTTTGTCATTCTCGACATGAAGGTTGATACTTTGGTGCCCATTATCTTGGGGCAGCCCTTTCTCGCTACAGCTCGTGCTATCATTAATGTGGAGCAGGGGGAGCTCACGCTCAAATTGTGGGAGGACGCTATATCCTTTAACGTCCACAACCCGTCGCAACTCTTCCAAATCACGGAATGCGAACCGACTGAGCTGCTTGAAGAATTCGATGACCAGATCGTTGTGGATTTGGATGACTGCGAGATGTGTTGGCGGCGCGAGGACTTGGGCAATGACGGTGCTCATTCGAACCAGCCCAATAGTCCACATTCAATCGGAGGGCCATCTAGTGATTCTGCTGATCCAAACATTTATCCGGCTCTCAAACAACTACCGGATTCTCTAAAGTACGTTTTTCTTGGAGAAAATGCCACGCATCCAGTGATTATTTCCGCAGCTCTTTCCGCCGCCAACGAAACCGCATTAGTGGGTGTGCTGAGAATGTACCATAAAGTCTTCGGACGCTCTCTTGCAGACATTAAGGGAATCAGCCCCACGGTCTGCATGCATAAGATCCTTCTTGAAGATCAGTACAAACCCTCAGCACAGCCCCAAAGGCATTTGAACCCAAAAATGCAAGAGGTAGTGGAGGCAGAAGTGATAAAGCTCTTAGACGCTGGCATCATTTACCCAATCAGCGACAGCAAATGGGTCAGCCCAGTTCAGGTGGTACCGAAAAAGGGAGGGATCACCGCTGTTGCCAATGAAAAGAATGAGTTGCTACCTACCCGAATGATCACCGGGTGGAGAGTCTGCATCGATTACCGCAAGCTAAATGATGCTACACGAAAGGATCATTTCCCACTCCCCTTCATTGATCAGATGTTAGAAAAGTTAGCGGGGCAGGACTACTACTGTTTCTTGGATGGGTACTCAAGTTACAATCAAATCTTAATAGACCCGTCTGATCAAGACAAAACAACATTTACATGTCCCTCAGGTACCTTTGCATTTAAAAGAATGCCATTCAGACTGTGTAATGCCCCCGCAACCTTCCAACGTTGTATGCTCGCTATTTTTGCTGACATGGTGGGAGACTTCCTCAAAGTTTTCATGGATGACTTTACTCTCTTTGGCAGCAGCTTCGATTCTTGCCTCGCGAATTTGGCCAAGACTTTGAAGCGGTGTGAGGACACCAATCTTGTCTTGAACTGGGAGAAATGCCATTTTATGGTGCGCGAAGGAATTGTGTTGGGGCATAAGGTTTCCTGCCAAGGGATCGAGGTGGATCAAGCGAAGGTAAGTGTTATTAGAAACCTCCCTCCCCCTACGGCAGTGAAAGGTATCCAAAGTTTTCTTGGTCATGTGGGATTTTATCGAAGGTTTATTAAGGACTTTTCATCCATTTCGAAGCCTTTATCTCACTTACTCGTTAAGGATGTCCCCTTCCACTTCGACGATGCATGCATGTAGGCCTTTGAAACTTTACGGGGACAACTCATCTCGGCTCCAATTTTGGTGGCACCCGACTAGAATTTACCTTTTATTATCATGTGTGATGCAAGTGATGTGGCCGTAGGTGCTGTACTCGGTCAAAAGAAAGATAAGACTTTTCACACCATTGCGTACGCCAGTCGAACTCTCAACAGCGCGCAAGCAAACTATACCACCACGGAGAAAGAAATGCTAGCTGTGGTCTTCGCCTTTGAAAAATTTCACTCATACTTGGTACTTTCAGAAGTAATCGTGTACACGGACCACGCTGCACTCAGGTATCTTTTCAGCAAAAAAGAATCCAAATCGCGTCTGATTCATTGGATTTTACTTTTGCAGGAATACAATTTTGAAATCAAAGCTATCGAGATGCCCTTGGCGTAACGAGATGCCCCTCAATAACATGCTGGTCTGCTAACCATTTGATGTCTGGCAGATAGACTTTATGGGTCCTTTTCCAATGTCTCATGGTAAGCATTATATCATTGTGGGAGTTGATTATGTCTCAAAATGGGTGGAGGCTGAGGCGGTTGCCACGAATGATGCCAGCACGGTGCTACATTTTATCCACAAGAATATCTTCTCCAGGTTTGGGACGCCGAGAACTATTATCAGCGACGGTGGTAGTCATTTTTGTAATAAGCAGTTTGTGCAACTCATGAAAAAGTTTGGGGTCCATCATAAAATTTCCTTAGTGTACCACCCCCAAACATGTGGACAAGTAGAAGTATCCAACCGCGAGCTCAAGCGAATAATCGAGAAATCAATACATTCAAATAGGAAGGAGTGGTCTAAAAAGGTCGACGACGCATTATGGGCTTACCGGACCGCTTTCAAAACACCTATCGGCATGACTCCGTTTCAATTAGTCTATGGCAAGGCATGCCACCTTCCTGTGGAGCTGGAGCATAAAGCATTATGGGCAACCAAACTGTTGAACATGGACATTGGAGCCGCGGCCAAGGCGCGTCGTTCACAACTCAACGAATTGGAAGAGCTCCGGCATTTCGCTTATGAAAATGCTCGCATCTACAAAGAGAAAACAAAAAAATGGCATGATCGACACATCATCACTAAGGAGTTCAAAATTGGGGACCAAGTGCTGCTTTACAACTCCCGTCTCCGCCTCTTTCCAGGAAAGTTAAAATCGAGGTGGAGCGGTCCTTTCTCAGTGACCGACGTCACTCCCTTTGGTGCCATCGAAATATCAGGGGATAAGGGAGACAAATTTAAGGTCAATGGGCATCGACTGAAGTTATACGATGGCACAATTATAAACAAGGAGTGTCAGTTGGTGACATTGGGAGACGAGCACCATAAAAGTGCTTACAGCTGATGTTCTGTATTTCTCTTATTTTGTGAAACTTTCTCTTATGCACTCTTATTTAATTTCTGCACTCTTGAAACATTTATAATACAGGTATTTGGTCCAGCTTAAGGACATAAAACAAAAGCGCTGCTGGGAGACAACCCAGATTTGCTGTTTTTGTTTTTCTAACCTGCTTCAATTCAGTTTTTATCTATTTTTGTTGCTTTTAGTTGTACCGTTTGCAGGTGTGCTTTGTACTTCGTGTTGGCGGATGCTGTGGATCGTGCATGAAATTAACGCCAATCTTCCGGTAATGTGTAGATTAAGTCTGGGGGAGAGCATGTGTTATCCACTATGCGCACGAGTTGCACCGCATGCTAGACGAGTTTTAAATCTTTCGTTGTCATTATCATTATTCCACGCTTCCTACACCACTTCACCCACATGAGTGCGCATTTTCCTATTTGTGTTGTTTCCAAAAAAACTATTTTGGTTAGGAATGTGAAATAGGACATTAGCTTAGGAACTACTATTTGGAGTGCGATGTTGACTCGAGCAGTGTTCTAGTCGCACCTGCATGCTGCAGTAGAATTTGAGTAGAACTAGATTGTCTCTATGCATCTAATTTATGTTTAGTATTTTTGCGTAAATTTCGATTTGTTATACTCAAATGATGAATGTGAATGAAATTGACGATAACCCGGTATTGTGTGTGTACGAGCACTAGTCGTGTGTTGCTCGAGTCGGGAGGAAGGTTTACCTTTCTCGTGGGCTAAGAACTTGCCCCAAGCGACTCTCGAAGCATGGGTGAGAGCGGCTCTTTGAGTTAAATATGATATAGGCCACCTTTTGGCTAGTTTGAGCCTTAGCTTTCCGTGTCCTATTCGCTCACCTTTGCAAGCCAACATTTGTGCCTACCACTTCCTTGTTACAGCTCCTCCTCCATTCACCAAGGCCTGAAGCTTTGCCCACTTTCGCAACCAAATAGATGTTTATCTGCACTCATGTTCTTGATTTGGTGTGATTTTTGGAATCTTTGTGATGTGATGAAGAAATAAATTTTATTTTGCTGAATTTGAACCAACCGGAGGATAAGTAAAAGAAGAAAAGTATGTTGTTAAAAGAAAAAAAAATCTGAAAAAGAAATATGTCGTAAAGAAATCCTTCCGAGCTAAATAGAAAATCTATTGGTAATTGTGAAGTAGGTCGTGTGCACACCTGGTTTTCATGATAAGTCTGGGGGTGTGTCACACGAGCATTGTTTTTGGTTTTGTGTGGTGCAGCGTTCCTTTAGCTCAATTTGGTTGCGTAGCCTTCATTTTTATCCTTGAATATCACACCGCAACCTAAGCCCAATATAATCCTAAAAGCCCTATTGATTTGACTTGTGAGTTTGCTAACGCCGTGGAGAGAGTGTGACCGGGCGAGCGTATGGTTCACGACGTTGATGGATTTCAGCGGAGTTATTCCTAAACCCCGACCTTGGGTAACACCCGCCTTAGTGTCTTGTTACTTTCACACTGGGCATGATCGTTCGAATTCTTCATAATTCACCAACTGAGTATAACTAAATCCCTACTTACGCTCTAGCACTTTCGTAAAGTAGTTAGCATAGTTAGAATCTCTTTTTACTAAATTTCTATTTGCATGCTTTTGTTACTTCGCATTGTACTCCTTTGTGTAATTCTCTTTGTTAACTACCATTTTCACACTCCGCCGAATTCGTTTGCTCGGGACGCGCAAACAGGTAAGTCTGGGGGTGTGATGAGTCCCAATTATATACACATTTATGGACTCATCTGGGCCGATTTTCTAGTCTTTGCACTTCACTTTAGACATGTTTTCATTCATATTTAATACTCCATGCTAAGTGCACTTCTAGGCCCGTTTTGATGTTAATTCTTGTTCATCTTTGTTACTAGTTTTCATGCAGTGTTAAGTGCCACCTTCAGTGGCTAGACTGGTGTTGTATGCTGGAATAGGAGTCATGCAGGTGTTCCCGGTACAATTCTGTACAGGAACACTGAGCACGATCACTGGCTCTATCGCGCACGACCACTGGTCGTGCGCTAATGATCGTGCGCACTTAACGCCCCTTTTATGAGTTCTGTTTGGCTTATCGCACGACCATTTACGATTGTGCGCACGACCACTGGTCGTACGCCATTGATCGTGCGAACATTGTATTTTATAATTTTCTTACCTTTCAGGCTCCGTCTAGTTAGGCGCACGATCACAGGATGCTAGTGCGCACGACCACTGGTCGTGCGCCACTGATCGTGCGCACTGTTTATTCCAGCGCCTATAAATACTCCTGCTCGCGAATTAGGTTGACTCCTCCGATTTTCTTCTACCCGAGTCCGTCGTTTCCTGCTCCGTTTCGCCGGATTTCGCCTCTCCATCGCCGCCCACCATCGGGAGGTGCTCCGGGCTTGTTCTTCACGCAATTCTTGAGCCGGAGCTTCCTCTCGGCCTCCTCCTTCATCCAAGAGCTTCAAGGAAGGTTTAGCGGCCATCGCCATCAAGCAAGAGGAAGTTTGCAACCTCTACCGGATCGTGACACGAAGAATACGGGCTCATTGGAGAGTAGTGACAACTCTCTCTACCCCGGACGTAGTTGCGGACCGAGCTTGGACGCGGATTGACAACCCGGCGATTCCAACCGTGAATTTACAACGAGACTTCGGATTCGGTCGATTTCTTGCCTTATTCTTCTCTTATTGATGTGTGTATGTAGTTAGATCTATGTATTAAGATGAAGTTGCACTCAAACTTGTTTGTATTTTTATATATTTCATGTCTATGTGAAATGCTTGTTGTTTGAGTTGCTTTAGGTGCGCCACCATTCCATCCTCCATCCCGCCATCACGTTCGGTGCCGCACTAGAAATTGCTAGTGGCGTGCTTGTCGAAGAGGTGCTTGCGACCCTCATTCCGTTAGCCTACTCGTCCATCCGCCTATCGAAGCGTGGCATCGCGGCCCGTGTATTCCATCCCTCCTAACGAAGCAGTGCGCTCAAGGCCTGCACAGTTCGATTCCGCTTGCCTACTCGTCCATCCGCCCTTGCGACGCAGCACGCTCAAGGCCTGCCTAGTCTCCATTCCGCCAAGCGAAGCATTGCATAGCGGCATTGCATAGGAGTAGTCATAGTATTTTCTCTTTATTTTCCACAATCCAAAATCCCCGTTTCCGCATCCATCCACTCGAAAGGACTTCAATCTCAAGTCCTTCCTCGATAATAAACTCCACCTTACAATGTTCCTTTGAGATCGATACTTGGGGATTCATTCCCATTTTATATTACTTGAACGATCGGTACACTGCCGTTTCGTGTCGCAGTCGAGCTACCGCCTATAGCGGTGTGTGAGATTTGCGCCATCACAAGGTCAAGACATCAGATAACCCTACCAGATACAACAACAGAACCTACAGGATGGATTTCCTCACTACACCAACCACCATTTGTCGCTCCTCATGAAGAAAACCTCACAGACATCCATCCTGCTCCCTTAGTACAATCTCATCCTCAATCACCTCCTCAAATTGACATATCAACAGCTCTCATTGACACATCCTCTACCTCTCATTCCATACATCATTTTGACATGGATCAAGTAATTACAAAAGCAGTGAGCTGGCCTCTGGGAATTTTGCTGACCTACTATAGAGTCAATCAAGAAAATTTCAAAGAAAATATTCTCAGATGGAGTCAGAACAGCAGGATTCAAAGGAATCAATTTGGCACTCAATAATTGTATGTCATCCTCAATGGTCACAAAGTCTTTCTTAACCTTCCTGGCTAGCAAGGTTCAGAAGGGGGAGAATGTTCAAGGGGAGGAAATGCCTGCACAAGAAGAGGAGAATGGCTTGAAAAAGGAAAATCTTGTACAAGAACCTGAGAATGCTCAAGAACCTGAGATTGGCCATGAGATTGTTACTGATCCAGAGAGACCTACATCAATCTAGGGGGAGCCCCTCACAACCAGTGGACAGATTATTAATGTCACCAAGATTGTTCAAGAGGCTGCCCAGATAGCTGAAGATGTTGCATTAATTCAGGGGGAGCCTCACTAAGAAGATGATAAGACTGCTGAAGAGGAGGATGATCCACTTGTATTTCCACCAAGAAAAGTGACACCACAAGTCTTCTCTAAGAAGAGAAAAATCTCTCGAAAAGAATAGTGAAAATCAGGTAATTAGCAAATGAACAATTACTCTTATAAGTTCTCAGTGAACACATTTGAGGTACAGCTATGGAAGACAATCTGATCTATTACATTTGGAAGTTTCTCATATCATTCTAGTCTATGTCTTTATGAAATGATGTGTGAATTTATTCTGTTATAGTATACTCATATGTTCTCTACTTTATTTTCCAGTATGATTAAAATTACTTAAAATATTTTTAAAATTTGTTAAGATAAATAGGGGGAGAATATTTAGGAAAATACCCTCTAACTTTATCTTACAAATTATGTAAAAGTGATTTCATCATCTAGGATTCATTACCCATGTTGTATAGAGAGGGTAATTTGGTTATTAGATGTCCTAGGATGTCACACTCATATTTGGGTGTTAAAGACCAGTCCAAAAGAGTGCAAAATTTAGTTGAGTTAAATCTGCGTCGAATAGAAGTTGACGCAGCTTTGACTGCAAGTCGAAGTAACTTCAAATAGAAGTTGATGGGGTAAAATTAAATTCCTGCGGAGCCTAGGTTCGGTTAGATTTCGGCGGTCATTTTTAAGGAGTCCGGAGAGTACTCCTACTTCGAGGAGCTTAACTGTTATCCCACCTATCGAGGTGATGGAAGTAACGGTCGCTCCCGTTTTCGGAATATTGAGGGAAGCACCGCGGTGACGGGGCCGAAATTCACTTTTGGTTAATTAATTTTTATAAAGAGGTCTCTCGCAGAGTTTTTGAAAGTAATTTATCCAACTTATCTTGCGATAAAGGCAAGTGCACCTTATCGTTTATAGTACAAGATATAATTTTGTTAGAAAATGATATCGCGGTCGTATTTTTCCGAGGCTGTGTTGATTATCTCTACTTTGGGGACGCGCTATTATCTTATCGATGAAAAAAAAGTGTGATTACAGTAATTCTAAAAAGTAGAAAAGACGATAATCGCGGACTTGGTGTGCGTTTGGAAAAACCAAGAAAAGCGATGATAATGCAGAAAATCTAAACTATGAAAGCGGTAAATAATGCAGAAAATCTAGCTATGAATGCGATAAATAATGCAGAAAACTAGCTATGAAAGTGGTAAATAATGCAGAAAATCTAGCTATGAAAGCGATAAATAATGCAGAAAATCTAAGCTATGAAATAAAATTACATTTTAACACCCGTACACCCACGCACTCTACGGAAAGAAAAGGAAATAAAAGCGACTACGCTACGAAAAGAAGAACAATACCATTAGGAAAACTAAGCTATTTCATTAAGCAAAAGGAAATATTACAATCCTAGAGAGAGAAAGTGAGAAACGAAGACAGAAAAAATTACAAAAAAACACAAAAGTGGTCCACAAGCCCCCAAAAGTTTGAAATTTGTAAACCCCCAAGCCCTCAGCCTACCCCCTCTATTTATAGGAAAAAGTGAGATGCACTTAGCATAAAAGAAATAACAGCTGGCGTTTGACTGGAGAGGTTGGCAAGTTTGACTTGAGCACTAGTGGGGTGAGGATAGCAACTGGCTGATTCTAGAAGGAGAGTGCTGCCGGGTTGGAGTGAGCTGGCAGGTTTGGGCCTCAACGGCTGGTCTGGTCTCAGTGGTTCGGGATGAGTCTCAGTGGCAGAACTGGTCTCAGCGGGAAGGATTGGTCTCAGCGGTTCGGGGACTCGGGAAGGTTCGTCTCAGCGATAGAACTGGTCTCAGCGGTTGGGGGATTAAATCCAGTGCAGCGGAGAGTTCGTCAAATGCAGCAGAGAGGGATTCGTCGAACGCCGCTCGGGGAGAGTTCATAGAACGCAGCACGGGGGGTGTTCGTCGAACGCAGCACGAGGTTCGTCGAACGCTGCTCGGGAAGTGTTCATCGAACACAGTGCGTCTTTCATCGAACGCAGCTCGGGGAGAATTCGTTGAACGCAGGGCGCCTTTCGTCGAACGCAGTTTGCCTTTCGTCGAACGCCTGCAGACTTATATATATTATTATTATTTATTATATATACATATATATTTCATTATATTTATAATATATACATTATTATTACTATGTTATTATTATACTATGCTACTACATTATATATATATATTCACAGAATTTTTATATTAATACATATTCAATAACTAACTTAATTATATTCAATAAATATTTACATATATATTTAAATATTATATATATATATTTATATTTACATACTTAAATTATTTCCTTTTTACATATAAATATATAAATATAAAAATTAGCTAAAACAAATTATTTATTCAATAATTTATATGAAATATGTACAATATTACCCAAAATTATGCTAAAAACTATACTAAAAATAAGCATAATTTACTATTCATCAAATACCCCTATTCTTAAGCTTTTGCTATTTTAAAGCAAAAGTAAGAGATACTCATAAGACATTAATAGAATTTCTAATTTACCCAAATTTTATTTAATCGAAAGTAAGCTTGAAATAAATTTAGGAGATTAAAAGAGGTAACTCCTACATCGTGATGATGATTTAAAAAGAGCGAAAAAGTTATAGCCAACAAGACTTCTAAAGTTGGCTAAGTAGCGACCTAAATAATTGCAATAATTAGCACCATGATTAGAATAGAATTATAAGAACTTTAACATTTTAAAGAAACTTTTTAGAATTATTAAAACTTACTAATTATGCTCTCTCAATTTTTTTATTTATATCTAGTTTTCAATTTGATTGGCTGGGGGTAGGGGGAGCTTGGTAGGAGAAGAGACTTTTTATTTGGGGGTTATGAATTTTATCCTCTCACCCCACTCAATTTTTTGTGTTTGGATAGAGAGGGGAACGAAATCTTATTCCCACATATATATATATATATATATATATATATTTTATCTTCAAAAATACCCAATACCTATGTTTACGAAACGAAATCTTGTCCCCATTGACATAAGATCTTTTCCTTTAATTAACTGGGTGCCTATGTTTACGGAATGAAATCTTATTCCCATTGACATAAGATCTTTTAAACGAAAGTACCAAGGAAATGGAATAATAGGTAAGGGGCTTAGAAATTTCTAGATTTTATAAATTAAGAAAAATTTTGAGAGCAAGTTTTAGTAGGTTTAAAACATTCCTAAGTTTCACAAGTTTGGAGTAGAAAAAATTAAAGTCTAAAGATGGTCTGCAAAAATAATACAACAAGAAGCTATTTAGGGTAAACTTGAAGTAGTGCTAAAAAAATTGTTCTCAAATTAAATTAAAAACACAATATATTATTTACAACTAAAATTCCATGAATCTAAATCTTACAAACCATGATACGAATAAGGGTTTTGGCAAATCAAAAATAATGAAAAATGCTTATAAATAAACTCAAGCTAATTTTGAAAAATACAAAGCTAAGTAGGGGTTTTTATTATATTTTTGGGATTTTATCATTTTGTTTTGTTTTTGGGTTTTGGGGTTTTTGGAAATTTGTTTGGATTTTTCTAAATATTTACAAAGTATGAAATAATTTTTTAGATTTTTTTGGTTTTTAGAAATTTTTTGGATTTTTCTAAATATTTACAAAGTATAAAATAATTTATTTAATTTTTGTGGTTTTTAGAATTTTTTTGGATTTTTCTAAATATTTATAAAGTATGAAATAGTATTTTTTGTTTTTTTTAGAATTTTTTTGGATTTTTCTAAGTATTTACAAAGTTTGAAGAACGGAAAAAGAGACCCCCATACTTAAAACCCAACATTGTCCCCAATGTTGTAATTTAACTATGAAGAAGTAAGTAAAAGAAAATACAGTTTATAAAAAAAAATTAAAGACGAGAAAATGTAAGAAAACCCTGCAAAAATAAAGTAGATAAAGGTAAAAATATTAGATAAATATGGGGTGCCTCCCACGAGCACTTTGTTTACCATCACATAGCTTGACTGATTTAGTTTTTTTCACTCGCTCCTAGGTCCGCTAGGGCGTATTTTATTAACAAATTACCAAAGAGGCACGGGATGGAGAACCTTCCCGGGTCGTTCAATTTGGGCGGCAATTTGTTAAGTAGGACTGCCGAGCATTCCGCATTAAGTGAAACACGCGAAACGCTCTCAAGCTTCTTTTTATTGGAAAGGATCTCTTTGAGATATTTTGCGTATTTCGGCATTTGAGAGAGTGCCTCGCAGAAGGGGACGTTAATTTGAATTAGTTTTAAGATACTTAAAAATTTATGATAATGTTCGTCCTCCTTCTCTTTATTAATTTTTGAGGGGTAAGGAATTTGCGGGGTCAAAACGATCGGCGCTTTTGGAAAATCGGGAGCTATTTTAATCGGAGGAGAGGGTGGATGGGTCGGAGTCGAAATGTGTACCTTTGGATCAATCCGCGATGGGGAGGCGACCTCCTTGCCGCTTCAAAGGGTTTAAGCATGGGCATTTTCACGCGGGTTCGGCTCCGTGTTCCCTGGCAGTGCTCCAAGTGGCCGCTCGGAGACCATTTTCACGAGTTGTCCAACCTGTATTTCCAAATTTTTTAGCGATCCGGTTATATTCCGGATATTTATTTCGTTGGACGTTACGTATTTTGCAAAAACTTCCTCGAGCGGGGAAGGTTTTGGAGGAGGAGGAGGTTGATACCCCTGCTAAAGTCCTTAGGGGAACCCTTGCGGATAGCCTTGGAGACTCACATTTGGGGGCGTTGCGCATTATTAGGTTTGCTCCAGGAGAAGTTCGGGTGATTCCTCCAACCCGGATTATAGTTATAACTATAAGGATTGTTATTAGGGTTGAAGGGGCCCCGAACCGGATTGCCGAGGTAATCCACCGTCTCCTCGATCGAATTATCATTATTATTGTTATTATTATAATTTTTATTATTATAATTATTATTATAGTTATTATTGGCGGCATTATTAGCGGACTCGCCCACGCAGGAGCGGAGGAGAAAGCAGTCATCCCCGCCACTTGCTTACTTAGCCGCTCTACCTGCGAGGCTAAGTGAGAAGTGGCATCCACTTCATAAATTCCAGCCAGTTTAGAAGGACGCGCCCTGGGCACATTCCATTGGTAGGCATTCATGGCCATTTCCTCGAACAATTCTTGGCACTCTTCCGGGGTTTTGTTATTTAATGTTCCCCCGGCGGCCGAATCGATCATTTGTCGAGTTTGGAAATTTAAACCATTATAGAACGTCTGGACCTGTAGCCATGGTGGTAGCGCGTGATGAGGACACCTGCACAAGCAATCTTTAAAATGTTCCCAAGTCTCGTAAAGAGACTCGGAATTGAATTGTATAAAGGAGACTATTTCTATGCACAGCTTTGCGGTTTTTGACGGAGGAAAATATTTCATTAAGAATTTTTCCGTCAACTCAGCCCACGTGGTTATGGCCCCTCTCGGAAGAGAAGTTAACAACGACTTAGCCTTCGTCCGTAAAGAAAAGGGAAATAAACGCAAGCGAATGGCGTCATCGCTAACGCCATTAATTTTAAATGTTTCGCATATTTCTAAAAAGTTTTGGAGGTGAAGGTTAGGGTCCTCATCTGGCAAGCCATCAAATTGAACTAACTGCTGTACCATCTGAATAGTGATGGATTTTATTTCAAAATTATTATTAGCTATTATGGGGCGAGTGACACTAGATCCAGTATCTTCCAAATTCGGACTGGCATAGTAGGCCATGGTCCGTTGAGGGGCCGCATTTGGAGGGGGATTTGCCATAATAATTGGTATAGTATCGCGAGATCAGCGGCGCTCGTGAAGAGTGCGCTCGATTTCGGGATCAAAAGCTAATTCCGGATTATCCGAAGAGCGTCCGCGGGTCATATACTTTTATATGTATATAAAAAAAAGGTTTTGCAAAAAAAAAATTTTGTTGTTGTAATTTTTAGAGGATTTTTTGGATGAAAATATAAACAGGAAAAAGAGGAAGAAGGAGAGAGAAAGAAAAAGAAAAAAAACAATCTTTTGTGTTTTTAGGGTTTTTTTTCAGACGAAAATATAAATAAGGAAAAATGGAAACAGGAAAGAGGAATGATTTTGTTTTTGTTTTTTTATATTTTTGTGATTTTTAGGGTTTTTTTCTTAGAAAGAGAGATAAACTTATAATATTCTAAATAATTTTCTTTTTCTTTTTTAGAGTGTTTTTTAGATGAAACGGTATATACGAGAAAAAATAGAAGGCGTAAAATATAATAATAAATTTTTTTTTGCTTGATTTTATTTTTTCGAGTTTTTATAAGAAAGAGAAAAAGAGATTATTCACAAAGATATATTATTTATCTATATATATTTTTTGTGATATATTCTTTTTAAGCTTAAAGAGAGAAAAAAAAAGAAAATAATATTAATATATATAAGATAAAATTAAAAGTGATTCCCTGTTTCAAAATAACGACACGAAAAGTCCTCGGCAACGGCGCCATAAACTTGATGGGGTAAAATTAAATTCCGGCGGAGCCTAGGTTCGGTTAGATTCCGGCGGGCGTTTTCGAGGAGTCCAGCGAGTACTCCTACTTCGAGGAGCTTAACCGTTATCCCATATGTCAAGGTGATGGAAGTAACGGTCGCTCTCGCTTTCACAAAATTTTTATATTAATACATATTCAATAACTAACTTAATTATATTCAATAAATATTTACATATATATTTAAATACTTTATATATATATATATATTTACATACTTAAATAGTTCCTTTTTACATATAAATGTATAAATATAAAAATTAGCTAAAACAAATAATTTATTCAATAATTTATATGAAATATGTACAATATTACCCAAAATTATGCTAAAAACTATACTAAAAATAGGCATAATTTACTATTCATCAGAAGTATAGATAACTCAGACTGGTAGTTGATGCATTAGTTGAAGTCGAGGCAATGCAAAATTTACTCGACGTAGAAGGCAGAGCCAGTCAAAGCAACATTGAAGTCGACGCAATTTAGAATTACATTCGACGCAGAAGGAAGAGCTCAGAGTTTAGGCCTTTATCTCGACGGATACGTCGATAAGTATTCGACGCAACGTCGACATCAGAGTTCATTTCTAAGCTGAGGAAGATTTTGAAGCAGCTTCTATTAGAACTCAGAGGTGCGTCGATAAGAAGGCAAATGTATTCGACGTTACGTTGAATACAGACACAGAATTAGAATACTTTCTATAATGTTTTATAAATCGGATTCAGAAGACATAAATGGAAATAATTTGAATTCTAATGGGTCATTCATAACCAAGAATGGAAAGGACTCCATAGACATAATAAAGAATTTTTTGGAAGTTATTTAAAAAAAGGATTGACGTCAACTGAAATAGAAAGAGAACATTATTATCCCTTGGACATTCCTACTAAGGATACAACAGAAGAGGAAAGTAATTCAAACGTTATTCAATAGAAGAATAAGTATACTAAGGAAGATTGAGAACAATAACAATCATATGATTCTGTATACTTCTTCCTCAAGCTTTCTCCCAGACAGTACAATAGAACAAATCTCTATACAGGAAATACTCAAGGCTTCTTCTTATTCTCTCATAATAAGAAGCCTATAGATATAAAGAGATTATCAGGATCAGAGCTTATCAATCCTTGCATTCTACTCTCTCAAGCAAGGATTCATCTACAGAACAGAGATCCTTTAAAAACAATAAGTGCCTGAATCCTCAGTGACTGTTATAGGAGGATTCAATCAGAAGAATAATCTTCATTTCTTTTCTTCTCCTTTACACTTTCTTTATCTCTTGTAAACTGGGTAAAGGGTCCTTATAATCCCTCTCCAAGGGATTCAGTGGTTCAAGATCTCCTTATCGAAAGATCTAGCTTGGTTCTAAGAGTTTCCTTAACAAAAGACTCGGACCTTAGTTCTAAGAGTCTCCTTATCAAGAGACTCAGTGGTTGGTTCTTGTTAATTTTTTGAAGTGGAAGTGCTAGGCCGGGCGGTCTATTTTTGGAGACCACAGAGACCGTGCGACTTGTGTTGCGGTCTTCCTCTGGAAATCGGGAGCTCGGTGTGGAGACCTGGCTGGTGTGGTTACGCGTCTCTTTTGTTGGCGGCCTGTGTTTGGTCTGCCTGTTTTGCCCAAGTATCCTTGTTCTGGTTTAGACCAGGCGGTCTGTACTAAAGGTCGCTTCTACGGTCTCATACTGCGGCATGCATGAGTTCAATCTGGAGGTTAGCTTGTTGTGTCAGAATGTTCATGTGGCTCCAATCTTATAAGAGTTTTGGCGGGTTGTATGAGCTCATTTCTGGCGGTCTGCTCCTGATCGGTCAGATGCTTATATGTCTGTTCTTATAAGAGACCGAGCAGTCTGCCAGTTTGTTCTTGGCAAGCTGTCTTGGACAGTTTTCCTTTTGTGTAATAAGGTCTTGATGAGACTTCACGGTCAGGTACTGGAGACCGCGTGCTTCAATAAGGAAGGTGACTGTATCCCTTAGGGCGGTGACGACATCTGTTCATTTGCCTATAAATAGGGACGCTGAGGTAGCCATTCATATGCAAGAACTATAAGAACCAAAGTTGGCTTGATTGTGCCGGTATCACTTTGAGGTCGCGCAGTTTGAGTTGTCTGACCAGGTTGTTCTGTTCGCAGGTTAGCAGCTAGCAACCACCGTCAGCATTCTCCCTTCTTTCCATCTTTGAATAAACCAGTTCGGCAGCGGTCTGTATGTGCGAACTGTGTTTACGAGTTCTTGGAATGTGCAACGGAGTCAGTTGATCAGGCAGCCTTAAGTGGTCGGGCGGTCTTGAGTTGCGGTCTAGAAATAGGAAGAAGTTCTTCGTCAAGTATTCGCAGGTTCTTCTGTGATCTTGAGACCGTGCAGTATGGACGATCAAGAAGTGCGGACAGTTGTTTTCAGCAGTTGAATAAAGCAGCGAGTTGTGCGGTATGTGGTTGCAGTCTGACAGCAGCAGCTTGTGCTCTGTTTGCGTGGTCTCAGGGATAGCTGTGCGGCTTGCCTGTTCGAGCGGTCTGGCGGTCACTGTTCTGGCAGTTCACTGGCGGCTTGTTTTTGTGTCTTCTGCTTCTCTCCTCTGTGATTCTTTTGTGAAATTTTCCGAATCTTTAAGGAGTGAGCAGGAATTGTATAACTAAAAGTTTAAGCCAAACAACTAGAAGCACATGAAGCAAACACGATCTTTATTGATAAGCAAAATTCTTCATTACAGGGCGAGGTATACATGGCGAGACATGATTTCGCCAGTACACAAGAAACAGAAGAGAAAAACAGCAGAAAGGAAAACCAGCGGTCTGCCAACTTGAGACCGCCTGACCGCCCGACCTGACAGTCCACCCGGCTAGAAAACCAGATCGCTCGTACTGCCTGCCTGCGCCTTGATCAACACCAACTGAGAACCACGCGAACTCCCGAACTCCACTAATCCTCCCGAACTCCAGCAACCTGCACTGCAAGTCGCGAGACCTCCCGAACACCTTCAGAAGAGGAGGTGACCGCTGCTACCCGCACAATCGGCAGAAGCTGCACAAAATAAGTTTGATCAGCTAGCCGACCGGATACAAAAAAACAGACCGCAAGAACTGGTCGCGAGCTCAGCTTACACTTGGTGCTGTTTTGTTTGCTGCTTCAGTGGCTCCTATTTATAGGCACGCGACCTGATCCAGTCACCACCCTATGAGATAGGATCACCACCCCTTGATCGCGCGACCAGACCGGTCAACCTGCGCGACCAGCAAAAGAACCTCCTGCTTAGTGAGCACACCAACTTCAACAGAAGCCGCGCGATCATGACAACTCGCCCGGTCATGTCGCTCACCACCTGTGTTCGCCACCCGACCTCCTCCAGAGACCGTGAACACACCAGACTGACTAGGGCACAGCCCGCCAAGTCGATCAAACACCTGTGACCGCATATGCCAACTGATCGCCGAAGGACCAGCCATGCGAACACAACCCGGAGACCGCGCGACTAAGACGACCGTAGTCCGCGTGCACCACAAAAAACCCGGACAGCCTCCAGACCGAGCTGCCCGCACCACGCGGTCACAAGCACCAGACTGCGCGATGCCCTTACCAGGTAGAAACCTACTCCGCCACGCGGTCAGACAACCAGACCGCGCGGCCTCACCTCGGCACACTTGGACAGAAGAATGGCGATCATGCCGAGTAGCCCGCGGCTAGACCAAAGAGGTCAAACCGCCAGAGGAGATCGCAAGACCGTACGGTTGGACCAAACTGCGTGGTCTCCCCCAGACTGCCAACTTCACAAAACTCCCACTTCAACATTTTCAACACTCCCCCTTGAAGTGGGACGTTGAAAACAGTCCAAGTAAACTCCTTATCCGAGTAAACGGCCCCTTCGCCAGCGCCTTTGTGAAGATGTCAGCAATGTTGTCCTGACTCCAAACATGCTCGACCGAAAGAGACCCCTCCAGCACCTTCTCACGAATGAAATGATGCTCGATCTCGATATGCTTGGTCCTCGCGTGACAAACTGGATTAGTAACAAGTTTGAGAGCACTCTCATTGTCGCCGTGGAGCAGAGTCAGACCCCGAACCTCCTTATGGACGTCTCCAACCAACCTCGTAAGCCAGATGGCTTCTTGAGCTGCCAAGGCCAAAGCTTTGTATTCCGCTTCCGTGGTTGAGATAGACACAGAATCCTGCTTCTTACTGCACCATGATATAGCCGTGGGGCCCGCCATGAAAACGTATCCAGACGTCGACTTCCGATCATCCAAATTTGCCCCGTAATCGGCATCCATGTACCCATGCACCTCGAAGCCCGCATCCCTTCTATAAAGAAGACCCATATCTAAAGTCGCCTTGACATACATCAATATATTCTTGGCCGCTAGAAGATGAGGCATCCGTGGTTCCGCCATATAACGGCTCACCCTGCCAACTGCATATGCAATATCCGGCCTGGTAATCGTCAGATAGATCAAGCTCCCAACCAGAGCCCGGAACACCAATGGGTCTTCTAGAATCCTCCCCTCATCCTTGTGAAGTTTCATGGCCTTCTCCAGAGGTGTGGAGATGCACTTCCATTCCTTCATGCCGAACCATTCCACGATTCGCTCCGCATATCAAGCCTTGGACACCAGCACTCCACATTCTTTCCTCTGCACCTCGAGTCTAAGGAAATGGTGAAGATCACCTAAGTCCTTCATCTCGAACCTGATAGATAGCTCAGCTCGAAGCCTTGCTACTTCCTTCTTTGAATTCCCCGTCACGATCATATCGTCGACGTAAAGCAACACGATGACTTGAAGCTTCCCGCTCTTCTTGATGAACAAGCTTGAGTCTGAGTCTGAAGAACCAAACCCGCAAAATAAAAGATACTCTGCTATCTTTCCATACCACGCCCTCGGTGCTTGCTTCAACCCATACAGGGCCTTCTTCAACTTGCAGACATGCTCCGGAAAATCTTCAGATACGAAGCCTGGTGGCTGGACCATGAAGATGTCCTTGTCAATCTCGTCGTACAAGAATGCATTCTTTACGTCGAGCTGCCAAATTTCCCACCCGCAACACGCCGCCAAGGCAATCACAACCCGAACTGAAGTCATTTTTGCCACTGGACTGAATGTCTCTTCATAGTCTTCACCGTATTGCTGCGAGAATCCCCGAGACACAAGGCGAGCCTTATATCGCTCGATACTGCCGTCTGCCTTCTTCTTGAGCTTGTAGATTCACTTGCATGTCACAGGGGTGATACCCTTGGGCTTGGGCACCAGAGACCAAGTCTCATTCTTCTCAAGAGCACTCATCTCTTCCTGCATAGCTGAATCCCACTGTTCCACGCCTTTGGCCTTTTCAAAGCTCGACGGATCCCTCTCATCCAAGGGACCAGTAAAGAAACACGAGACAAAGCTCACCATGTTTCCTCCGGTATAGCGCTCAGGGGCAATAATAGTTCGCTTCGATCTTCACAATGCCTTCCCCTGACTCGCAGTATCTTCAACTACTTCTTCTCTAGCTCCCCTTCCAGACGTACTTGGAGCATCGCTCCCCCTTCTTCCTGATCCAGAAGCCTCCGCCTCAGAACTAGAAATTGATGGACCACCTGGTGACACATGCAGCTCCACCTGAAGATTTTCCACAGCTTTCTCCGGCTCCTCCACCCTGCTTTCTGGTAGCTCAACACCAGAACTTCCCTTGTTAGATGTCACCTCGTCGAACACGACATCGCGAGATACAACAAATCTCCGCATCTCTGGGTCCATGAACTTCCATCCCTTCTTCCGATCATCATAACCCACGAAGACTAGCTTCCTTGCTTTCGCATCTAGCTTCGCTCGAAGCGCATCTGGAACGTGCACATAGCAGGTGGAACCAAACACTCGAATGTGTGCCACACTTGGATTTTCCTTGAACATCAATTCATGCGGGGTCTTCATATTGATGGGACTAAGAGGCATCTTGTTGATGATGTAGGCAGCACAAGACATTCCCTCCGCCCAGAAGGACTTTGGGATACTCTTGGCATGCAACCAACACTTACAGGTCTCCGTCAGATGACAGATCTTCCGTTATGCAACTCCATTTTGTTGTGGAGTATGCGCACAAGTAAGCTCCCTCCGGATTCCCGCCTTCCCGCTAAAAGTAGAGAACTCACCAGAGGTGGACTCCCCTTCGTTGTCAGTCCTCAGCTTCTTAACCCGCAGTCCAAGCCGACCCTCCATGAGCTCCTTGAACTCCACAAACTTGGCAAACGCCTTCGCCTTCTCCTTTAAGAAATATACCCAGACATATCTGGTGTAATCATCGATTAGCACCAACATATATCAGCTGCCCCCGAGGCTTGGGGTAGTAGTCGGTCCCATCAAGTCACCGTGGATGCACTCCAACGGCACACTACTCCTTATCTGCGACTTGTCAAATGGTAGTCGATGAGACTTGCCGAAGTGACATCATGCGCACACATGACCATCTCCGTAGGAAGATAGACTAGTCAGGCCCTTGACCAGACCTTTCACCTCCGTAGCTTTCAGCTTATCCATCCCTAAGTGCCCCAACCTCTCGTGCCATATGACAGCACTATCATTCGTCCGCATCTTGTCAACATAAGAACTTGTCGATAAAACGAACAAGTCTTTAGCTCTCCTCCCCACATGAACAACATCCGCCTTCACAGCTTCAACATTCCGAAGAAACCTCACTTCTGTCGGGCCAAACAGAACGTGATACCCAGCGTCTACAACGTTGGTCACGGAGAAAAGGTTTTTCCTCATTCCAGGCACATGATAGACACTCTTCAACGTAAGCGGCCCTCTATCACTGCCCAAGGAAACAATCGCCACCTTCTCGACAGCATACACGGTATTATCAGCAGTAATAATGGCATCATTACTTGAGTACGGCTGAGCTGAAGAAAGCTTCGACTCGTCCCCGGTGAGGTGATGACCACACTCCGAGTCCACGATCCAGTCTTCCTGATAGTTGATAGAAGCCGCAGCTTCAACATGAGCCGAGAAGGCTCCTCCCCATTCTCCATCAGTCTGTCTGGCATCAGCTTCCTCCTTTCCTGCAACAGCATGCCCTGGCTGAAGATTCACCCGGCAATCCTTCCTGATGTGACCAACCTTTACGCACCTGAAGCACTTGGGACCTTCTCCCTTCTTCTTCCCTTCAGCCTTAGGAGCATAGCCCCTCTCCTGTTGTCCAGAAGTTGAAGGCCCATAGCCTCCTCCAGCATTCTTCTTCTTATCCCACTTCTTCTTCTTCTTCCCCGTGAAGAGAACTTCGCCATCTCCCCCAGACACTGACACCCCCGCCATCTGCCTTGCCAGACTCTCCTGCGAAGCAAGCAGATTTTCCAGCTCCAACAGAGACGGCTGATTTGCCCAACCCTGCACCGACGTCACAAAGGCAACATATTCCTTCCGCAAGCCACGGATGATGTGCCTCTTCAGCTTCGCCTCAGAAATTGGCTCATCAGGGTCCAGCGCTGAAATCTCGGCGCATAAGTTCTTCATCTTCAAGAAGAACGTAGAGATAGAAAGGTCACCTTGAGCCAATCAGGCCAGCTCATTCTCCAAGAATTGAAGTCTTGCCACATTCTACTTATCAAACAGCTCATCCAGGGCTCTCCAGATCTCTGCAGCTGATCCACACCCCAAGATGTGATCAAACAGGTCAGGTGATATTGCCCTCTTCAGGGCGAACTCCGCTTTGGCATTAATCCGCCTCCAGTTCCCCACCTCATGACCGTTATCCCCAATCAGAATAACTTCCTCCGTGCTCTCTCCTCCAACTACCTCCCAGAGGTCCTCTCCCAGAAGATAACTTTGCATACACGACTTCCACTTCTTAAAGTTAGTCGATGTAAGCATCTCAATTCCAAGACCCCTTGCTTCCATGGCTCTACCACTGGTTCCTTCTTCACAAAGGCGATGACAACTTTTAGTTATTCACTGCTCTATCCACTCCAACCTGGCTCTGATACCATGTGAAATTTTCCGAATCTTCATGGAGTGAGCAGGAATTGTATAACTAAAAGTTCAAGCCAAACATCCAGAAGCACATGAAGCAAACACGATCTTTATTGATAAGCAAAATTCTTCATTATAGGGCGAGGTATACATGGCGAGACATGATTTCTACAGTACACAAGAAACAGAAGAGAAAAAGCAGCAGAAAGGAAAACCAGCAGTCTGCCAACTTGAGACCGCCTGACCGCCCGACCTGACAGTCCGCCCGGCTATAAAACCAGATCGCCAGAACTGCCTTCCTGCGCCTTGATCAACACCAACTGAGAATCACGCGAACTCCCGAACTCCATTGATCCTCCCGAACTCCAGCAACCCGCACTGCAAGCCGCGAGACCACCCGAACACCTTCAGAAGAGGAGGTGCCCGCTGCTACCCGCACAATCCACAGAAGCTGCACAAAACAAGCTCGATCAGCTAGCCGACCGGATACAAAAAAACAGACCGCAAGAACTGGTCGCGAGCTCAGCTTACACTTGGTGTTGTTTTGTTTGCTGCTACAGTGGATCCTATTTATAGGCAGGCGACCTGATCCAGTCACCACCCTATGAGATAGGATCACCACCCCTTGATCGCACGACCAGACCGGTCAACCGGCGTGACCAGCAAAAGAACCTCCTGCTTAATGAGCTCGCCGACTTCAACAGAAGCAGCGCGATCATGACAACTCGCCCGGTCATGTCGCTCACCACCTGTGTTCGCCACCCGACCTCCTCTAGAGACCGCGAACACACCAGACCGACAAGGGCACAGCCCGCCAAGTCGATCAAACACCAGTGACCGCATATGCCATTTGATCGCCGAAGGACCAGCCATACGAACACAACCCGGAGACCGCAAGACAGCCTCCAGACCGGGCTGCCCACACCACGCGGCCACAAGCACCAGACCGCGCGCCGCCCTTACCAGGTAGAAACCTTCTCCGCCACGCGGTCAGACAACTAAACCGCGCGGCCTCACCTCGGTACACTTGGACAGAAGAATGACGATCATGCCGAGTAGCCCGCGGCTAGACCAAAGAGGTCAAACCGCCAGAGGAGACCGCAAGACCGTGTGGTTAGACCAAACCGCGCGGTCTCCCCCCAGACCACCAACTTCATAAAACTCCAACTTCAACATTTTTAACATCTTATGCATCTTGTCTTGCCATGTATGTCTCGAGATGTAAAGAGATATTGAATAACAAGTGCACTATTCTATCTTCCCATTGTCATTGATTGTCACGCTTGTGGATTATGTTGACGTGTTCCACATTTTTACTTCACTCCGGACCTCTAAATTTTTTAACATGGTATCAGAGGAGGTTTCTGAGCAGTAATCAGCGTTGTGTTTTCTTGGATTTCTGCAAGTCGGTTATCAATCAGTGGGATAGAAATGGAAGGAGGATATGCTTAAAGTCTTGGTATTGAGCTCCTTATGCAGACTAACTTTAAAAAGTGGAAGTCGTGCATGGAGAGCTATCTTCTTGGCGAGTACTTATGGGAGGTAGTCAGAGGAGAAGCAAGACAAGTTGTTGTTCCTGCTGAGGGGAATGCTGAGCTCGTGAAGGCTTGGAAGAAAACTAATGCAAAGGCAGAGTTCACTCTCAAGCGAGCTATCATTCCGGAGTTGTTTGACCACATCATCGGGTGTAGGTCAGCTGCTGAAATTTGGACAGACTTGGATGGTTTGTTCAATAAGAAGAATGTAGCTCAGCTACTGTTCTTGGAAAATGAGTTGGCGAAAGAAACTCAGGGAGACTTGTGCATTTCAACATTCTTCTTGAAGATGAAGAACCTATGCGCAGAGATATCAACATTGGACCCGGATGAGCCTATCTCAGAAGCGAAGCTGAAGAGACATATAATCCGCGGCTTGCGGAGGGAGTATGTGGCCTTTGTTACTTCTATGCAAGGCTGGGCCATAAGCCATCGTTGCTGGAGCTGGAGAACTTGATTGCGTCGCAAGAGAGTTTGGCTAAACAAATGGCGGGGATGTCAGTCTCAAGGGGAGAAGATGAGGTTCTCCTTTCTGGAATGAAGAAGCATTGGGACAAGAAGAAGAAGTCATCTGGTAATGATGGTCCTTCTACTTCATATCAGCAAGAGAGGAGTTATGCTCCTAAGTCTGAAGGGAAGAAGAAGAAAGGGTTGCGATGTTACAGATGCAACAAGCTTGGTCACTTCAAGAGAGACTGTAAAATCAATCTTCAGCCAGGGCATGCTGCAGGAAAGGAGGAGGCTGGTTCCAATGCAGATGATAGATGGGGTGATGGAGCTTTCATGACGGGCACATGTGTTTAGGCTATGGCTTCCATCAACTATAAAGATGAATGGATAGTGGATTCTGGGTGTGGTCATCAGCTCACCGGGGGTGAATCCAAGTTCGCTTCTTTGCTGGCATATACAGGTAATGATGTTATCATTACAACTGATGATAATATACATGAAGTAGAGAAGGAGGGTGTAGTTTATTTGAACAATGATAGAGGCACTCTTACGTTGAAGAGTGTCTATCATATTCCGGGGATGAATAAAAACCTCTTCTCGATGACCAATGATGTGGATGCTGGCTATCACGTTCTGTTTGGTCCAACATAAGTGAAGTTTCTTCGAAACATGTCAGCGGTGGAGGCTGAAGTCACTCATGTTGGCATAAGGGTGAAGGACTTGTTTGTGTTATCTGCAAGTTCCTATGTTGATAAGATGAGGACTAATGATAGCGCTGCTATCTGGCATAAAAGACTCAGACATGTTGGGATGGACAAGTTGAAAGCTATGGCAGGGAGAGGCCTTGTGAGAGGTCTGCCTAGTTTGTCATCCTTCAGCGAAGGTCATGTTTGTGCAGGTTGCCAATATGGCAAGGCTCAATTCCTTCCTTTTGACAAATCATAAAGTAGATGTAAAGCACCATTGGAGTGTATTCATTGTGATCTGTTTAGGCCTACCGCAATTATCAGTCTTGGAGGCAGCAAGTATATGCTGGCTTTGATTGATGACTTCACTAGATATACTTGGGTATATTTTCTGAAGGAGAAGTCGGAAACATTCGCAAGGTTTGTGGAGTTCAAGGAGCTAGTGGAGGGTCGGCTAAACCTGCAGATAAAGAAGTTCAGAACTGACAATGGAGGGGAGTTTCCCTCCAAAGCATTTTTTAACTTTTGCAGGAAGCATGACATCCGGAGAGAGCTCTCCTGTGTTCATACTCCACAAAAGAATGGCATTGTAGAGCAGAAGATCTGTCATCTTAAGGAGACCTACAAGTGCTGGCTTCATGCCAAGAATACCCAAAGTCCTTCTGGGAAGATGGAATGTCTTGTGCAACTTATGTCATCAATCGGATGCCTCTTAGTCCTATCAACATGAAGACCCCTCATGAGTTGATGTTCAAGATAAAGCCCACTGTGGAACACCTTAGAGTGTTCAGATATACCTGTTACATGCATGTTCCTGATGCCCTTAGAACGAAGCTAGATGCAAAAGCAAGGAAGCTAGTCTTCATCGGTTATGATGACCGGAAGAAGGGTTGGAGATGCATGGATCCAGAGACACGGAGAGCTGTGGTCTCAATGGATGTGGTATTCGATGAGTTGACTTCGTACCTGGGTAGCTCTTCTATTGAGCTACAGGGAATCAGGGTAGATGGTGGACCAGGTGAAGCTACTAAGGAGGTTCTGGTGGAGTTGCCTGTTTCTCCAGGTGCTCCAGGTACTTCTAGCTCTGGGTTAGGTGCTTCAGGTTCTGTATGCAAGGAGAGTGATGCTCCAAGTATTTCTGAAAGGAGAGTTAGTCTAGAATAAGTAGCTGGAGAGGTAGATCATAGTAAAGCTCTGAGGAGGTCCAAGAGGACCATTATTCCACCAGATCGGTATACGGGGGAAACTTAGTGAGCTTCGTCTCATGTTTCTTCGCAGGTCCCTTGGATGAGAGAGAGCCACCATGTTATGAAAATGTCATTGGAGTCAAGGAGTGGGAAATGACCATGGATGAAGAGATGGCTGCCCTCAGTAAGAATAAGACTTGGGAGTTGGTGCCTAAAGATGAGGGTGTTACTCCGGTGACTTGCAAGTGGGTTTTTAAGTTGAAGAAGAAGGTTGATGGAAGTATCGAGCGTTACAAGGCTTGCCTTGTAGCTCGAGGGTTCTCTCAGAAGTATGGGGAGGATTATGAAGAGACTTTAAGCCATGTTGCCAAGATGACTTCAGTACGGGTGGTGATCGCGTTGGCAGCTTGCCAAGGGTGGAAGATATGGCAACTCGATGTGAAGAATGCCTTCCTTTATGGCGAGATCGATAAAGATATCTTCATGGATCAGCCACCGGGGTATGTTTATGAAGTCTACCCAAGACATGTGTGTAAGCTCAAGAATGCTCTTTACAGCTTGAAGCAGGCGCCTCGGGCATGGTATAGGAAGATCGCAGAATACCTCCAGTTCTATGGATATTTTGCTTCCGATTCTGATTCAAGCTTATTCGTAAAGAAGACAGGGGAGCTTCAGGTCTTGGTGCTGCTATACGTTGACGATATGATCGTCACGGAGAATTCTGAAGTGGAGGTAGCTAGGCTTCATGCTGAGCTAGCTATCAGATTTGAGATGAAGGACTTGGGTGAGCTCCACCATTTCCTTGGACTCAAAGTGGAGAGGAAAGAGGGCGGTTTGCATGTTTCCCAAAAGGGCTATGCAGAACGAATTGTGAAGCGATTTAGCCTGGAGGTGGAAGAGTAGCTCTACTCCACTAGAGGCTGGTATTCATCTTCGACGTGATGTGGGGAAGGTTCTTTCTGATCCATTGGTTTTCCAGTCTTTGGTTGGAAGTCTGAAATATTTGACGAACACGAGGCCGGATATTGCTTATGCAGTTGGCTGGGTGAGTCGGTATATGGTAGAGCCACAGAAACCTCATATGATGGCGGCGAGGAGCATTTTGAAGTATGTCAAGACCACCTCGGATTTTGGTCGCTTCTACAGGAAGGACTCGGGTTTTTTCTTGCATGGATACATGGATGCTGATTATGGAGGAGATTCAGATGATCGGAGATCGACATCTGGATACGTCTTTATGACGGGCTCTACAGCTATATCATGGTGCAGCAAGAAGTAGGATTTTGTGTTTATCTCTACAACGGAAGCGGAGTACAAAGCTTCGGCTTTGGCATCTCAGGAAGCCGTCTAGATTAGGAGGCTTGTGGAGAACATTCATAGGGAGTTGAATGGTCCTACAATGCTTCGGGGTGACAATGATAGTGCCCTCAAACTGGTGAATAATCCAGTTTGTCATACGCGAACCAAGCACATAGAGATTCAACATCATTTCATTCGGGAGAAGGTGTTGGAGGGATCTCTTATGGTTGAGCATGTGCAAGGCAAGGAAAATGTCGCAGACATATTTACAAAGCCGTTGTCGAAGGAATCGTTCACACTGTTGAGGAGGTTAGTTGGGCTGACTTCCACTTCCCACTTCAAGGGGGAGTGTTAAATTTTTGAAGTGAAAGTGTCAGGCCGGGCGGTCTATTTTTGGAGACTGCAGAAACCGCACGACTTGTGTTGCGGTCTTCCTCTGGAAACCACGAGCTCGGTGTGGCGACCTGGCTGGTGTGGTTGCGTGACTCTAGTGTTGGCGGCCTGTGTTTGGTCTGCCTGTTTTGCCCAAGTATCCTTATTGTGGTTTAGACCGGGCAGTCTATATTGGCGGTCAGCTTGGTGTGTCAGAATGTTCATGTGGCTCCGATCTTATAAGAGTTCGGGCGGGTTGTATGAGCCCATTTTTGCCGGTCTGCTCCTGATCGGTCAGATGCTCATATGTCTGTTCTTATAAGAGAGCGGGCGGTCTGCCGGTTTATTCTTGGCAAGCTGGCTTAGACAGTTTTGCTTAAGTGTAATAAGGTCTAAATGAGACCGCGCGGTCTGGTACTGGAGACCGCATGCTTCAATAAGGAAGGTGATTATATCCCTTAGGGCGGTGACGACATCCATTCATTTGCATATAAATAGAGATCCCGGGGTAGCCATTCATACGCAAGAGCTATAAGAAACAAAGTTGGCTTGATTGTGCCGGTCTCACTTTGAGGTCGCGCGATTTGAGTTGTCTGACCGGGTTATTCTGTTCACAGGTTAGCGGCTAGCACTCACTATCAGCATTCTCCCTTCTTTCAAGCGTTGAATAAACTAGTTCGGCAGCGGTCTGTCTGTGCGAACTGTATTTAAGAGTTCTTGGACTATGCATCGGACTTAGTTGATCAGGCGGCCTTAAGTGGTCGGGCGGTCTTGAGTTGCGATCTTGCAGAAGGAAGCAGTTCTTCGTCAAGTGTTCACAGGTTCTTCTGTGATCTTGAGACCATGCGGTCTGGGCGATCATGAAGTGCGGTCAGTTGTTTTCAGCAGTTGAATAAAGCAGCGAGTTGTGTGGTCTGTGGTTGCGGTCTGACAGCAGTGGCATGTGCTCTGTTCGTGCGGTCTCAGGGATAGCCATGCGGCTTGCCTGTTTGAGCGGTCTGGCGGTCACTGTTCTGGCAGTTCGTTGGCGGCTTGTTTTTGTGTCTTATGCTTCTCTCCTCTGTGATTCTTATGAATCATGTCTCGCCATGTATGTCTCGAGCTGTAAAGAGATAGTGAATAATAAGTGCACAATTCTGTCTTCCCATTGTCATTGATTGTCACGCTTGTGGATTGTGTTGAAGTGTTTGACGCGCTATTTCCACACCGCTAATTAGCGGGCACGAAATGCGGTACGACGGCAGTGCACCGGTCGTTGTCAAGTAATAAAAGTAGGGAGTAGCTCCCCGAATATCGTTCTTTAAGGACCGCAAGTTGGGTAATACGATTTGCTTGTTAGGAGATTAATTATGAGGGTTTCTAAGTATAACAAAAACAAGGAGGGTTGGTTGGTTTTATAGAACGGGAAATGAGAAAACTAAACACTATGCGGCTCGCAATCACCGCGTCGCTTGGTGAATGGATTTAGTGCAGGACGCGATGTCGTGCTTCGCTTAGCGGATGGCCGGTGAGCATATGGATGAGGTGAGTGCAAATGTGAGGGTTGAGGGTCGAAGGCACCTCTTCGCTATCGCTTCCAGCTTTTGCTAGAGCGAGTGCTAGAACGTGTGGGTGTAAGTGGAGCGGGGGCGGAGCGCATCACAACACAGCATCAAGTAAAGAACAAGTTCATAAATAAACTCCCATTCATAGACAAATTGATGTTCATTTAGTTCATTACCACAATAAAGAGTACAAATCACAAAAAGAGAAGGGGTAGAAGTAACCACGAGATAAGAAGTCTCGCCGCGGATCGTGGTCGGAATGGGGGGTCGTCACGCCTCCTCCGAGCTCAGTCCTTGGTTGCTTCCGGGGTTTAGAGGCTGTCACTACCTCCAACCGTTGCCCATCTTCTTCTCAGAGCTGGGTCACTTCTCCTTCGCCCGATGGAGATGTCTTCCTCATGGAATGCTGGTCGTAGATGGCGGAGAATGCTTCCGGAACCCTAGATGGACCTTAGGATCAATGGATGAAGCTTTCCCAAAGGGAGGAATGGAAGGGGGGACCTTGGAGAGGTGGAACGGCGGACTTGCGCACAGAAATCGCGCCCCAAACAGTGCCCGATCGCTAATTTCGCGGAACAGCAGCATAAATAGGGAGCAGAATAAGTACTGTGCATGGTCAGTGGCGCACGACCAATGGTCGTGCGCGAAGGAATGCCTGTGATCGTGCACAGTCAACCTGTAGCAAAGAAAAAGATAGAAAACAATGCACGGTCAGGGGCGCACGACCAGTGGTCGTGCGCGAAGAAAGGCCTGTGCTCGTGCGCCGATGCTCAATCAGGGACGGGAATTAACGCACGACCAATGGTCGTGCGCCTGATCGTGCGCGAAGGAATGCGCACGATCAGAGGCTTTTTAGGCCAAAAATTGCCCCGCACCATCCCGAACGTGCACACGATCCCAGGACCTGCAGGAAAAACACAAATAACCCCGATTCGTGCACACCACCGGATCCATAACACAGGCATACAGTAATATATAGGAAAAACATGCCACAAAGGGGGGAAGGATTGCACAAAAGGCACAGAAATGCCATGATATCAATATAAGCGTATATGAACAGCAATTGAAGTGCAATGACACTAAAACAAAACCAAATGAGGCCGGAAATCACTGTATAAACCAGACTCATCACACCCCCAGACTTAAGTGTTTGCGCGTCCCGAGCAAACAAATCCGGCGGAGCGAGAAAAAACATAGCCGGGTTAGAAATTGCAAGGACGGAGTAATATGCGAAGTCTCATACGCATGTGCATAGAAATCTAGTAAAAAGAATTTTTAGTTATGCCAATTAGTTTACATAATTCTAACAACGTAACTATATATTATTTCCACTCAAAAGTTGAATCATAGGGAATCACTCGGTCATGCGTAGGAAGAAAGTAGAAAGGCTACTGAGGCGAACATTACTCAACACCGGGGTTCGGAACAACCTCCACTGAAATCCATCAGTGTCGATGACCATACGCTCACCCGTTCGCACTCTCTCCACGGCATTCATACGATTCGATGCGCAAATCAGTAGGACTTACGGTTATGATTTAGGCTTAGGCTACGGTGCGGTAAACAATGGTAAATGCGGGGGCTTAGCACACATAACCCAAATGAGCTTGCAAACGAAACACTATCCCAACAATAATAAAATTGTGTACACCACGTATTCCCAAATGTATCTCTTTATACTATTTTTTCTTTTTCGTTTCATTTCATTTTTTTTTCATTTTTTCAACTTTCACAATTTTGCACAATTAGATACAAAACAGCTATATTTTCAATAACACATTTCCACCACAATCACAGATATACACCGCATCAACACCCAATTTTTTATGCACAGATTGCTTGAGCTCAGAATTTGGTGTGCGATTAGGATAGTCATTTTGGCTTTGGTGGATTGAAGGTGAAGCTGAATCAACGGGATCGGGTAGGCACAAGGGGCTAGCAAGGATAAGATGTTAGGACCGGAATACAAAGCTCAAACTGGCCAACATGATGTCCTACATCACGCGCACGCACCGAATTAACTCATACCCATGCTTCGAGAGTCGCTTGGGGCAAGTTCTTAGCCACCGAGAAAGATGATTCGTCCTCCCGACTCGAGCAATACGAGCCTAGCACCCCTCTACACACATCCCTACACTACCGAATGATTTGCACCGGATTCAACACTTTTGAGTAGAATAAACTAGAATTACGCTATCAGAATAAAATGTAAAACTAAAAGCATAAAGAAAAGTTTAATCTACACCAATTTCTATGTGAGACATGAATAAATGACTAGAGCACTCCACGAGTCAACAAAGTATTTCGTCTCGCAATCCAAACCCAGCACCGTGATTTCCCATTCACACAACCGAGACGAGTTAGACTCGTCGCGCGCCTACAGTTAAGTGCGCTCACGTGGGTGTCGTGGTGTGCCATCAGATGAGCAATGCTACAATATAACACATTGTAAATCCTAGTATGCTGTGCACTGTGCATGTGCACGAGGTAACGCTAACTCTCACTCCCCTAGACTTACACTAAGCAAAAAGCATGTTTGATAGCGGCATAAGCCTAAGAAGGCTAGGATGAGAGGTTACCCCATGCTCAGAAATGAGCATACCAGAAGATACGACATTTTGTTCAGAAGGTGGTGATCCCGTCGTGCTCCAATAAATGCGGACCTGCGATTAAAGAGATCCCAAGCACACAAAAATAGCAAAGAAAGATAACAAGAAAGAACAGAACCAAATGGTCCCAAATGGGTTGTATCCCAAGAGCCCTTTTGTTTAACGTCCTTGAAGGTGGACCAAATACATGTATTAGAGTTAGATAGCAAAAGTATTATAATAAAAAGCTAAAGAGACAGTACGACGCAGCAAATAACATAAAACAAGAAGCACAGAAACACCACAGATGGCACACAGCACAGCCCGGAGATCCCGGCACGCATCAGCTATATGCTGATTTGTGGTGGTTCTCCCCAGTCACGCGAGATGGGCAGGAGGTGAAAGCTTTAGGGCCCAAGGAAGATATCTCTCCCTTGCCCCTAACCTCCTCCTTCTCGCGCCGGAGGGCTGCAAAGCGAGCAGCATGCAGGATTCTTTCCCGCTTCAATTTTTCCACTGAAGGAGAGCGCCACCGAGCACCATGTGCGGGAGGAGTGATAGTGTTTGTCGGATTGAGATCAGCCGGGGGCTTCATTTCTGCACCCTTAAGAGGGGGTAGATCAGCCCAATGAACCTGTTTAGATTATTTACATTTCTTGTTTTGAACAAAAACATTGTTTGGAAGGCTCATCGCTCCACCTTCTCCCATGTCTTCCCACTCCTTGGTCTCATTGCTTTTCCCCTCTATCTCCAACTCATTATTTGTGAGCTGCTTTGCTTTTTCTTCCATCAGAGTGATACTTTCCTCCTCTCTAGGATTCTTCACGTCAAAGTCTAATTTTTCCTCATTGGACCTGCACTTACTTTTACTTACAGAGAAGTTAGGAAGATAAGATGATCTAGAAAGGTTTGTTGCATTGGAAGGTAGAGTGACACAACCCGTGGCGATGTGGAGGGTTGCGCCACTCTCCTTTAGAAAAGGACCCCCCAAGATTGGCATGGAATCATTTTCCATGGGGCCGAGAATCTGAAAGTCAGTGACTACAGCCGTTCCATTAAGGTTTACTACAACCTCACGAATCTTACCCTCAGTTTCGACAGTCACTCCATTAGCCAACACCAGTGACTTCCGGTCCTCAGAGTTCATTGTTAGGTGCAATCTCTCAACATCTTGCAGAGCAAGAATGTTGCGAGATGCCCCAGAGTCGCAAAGCGCGGAAACCTCAATATTATTGATAGTACATTCAACAACGCAAGGGCTCACTTGACCACCATCCGCGTCAGCAATGCTTTTACCTTGCTCCCGCGGGTTCTTTTCAGTATTGCTTTGAAGAGCACCTTGCGTATGCTCGGAGAGCACCTGGGCCAATTGGCCTAGCTGCGTCTCCAAGTTCCGCATTGAAGCAGTTTGATTGGCCATATTTGTTTGAGCCAGATCGACAAACTCTTCCATCATTTCTTCCAATGCGATCTTCCTCTGCGGTGGTGCATTTTGAGCAAACCCCGGTTGTGGTGGCCTCGGTTGGCTACCAGAGGCTTGCGCATCAAATTGATGCGAGCCTCCTTGCCATCGTTGGTTAGGCACGTTTTGTTTCCATGAGAAGTTCGGGTGACTCCTCACGGCCGGGTTATAAGCATTGTTAAATGGTACTCCCCGATTTTGATCATTCAAATAATTCACACTTTCATCAAAAGTTAATTCAGCAGGTTGCTTACCTGAGGGGCGCTCATATGCATGATGCCCGAGGTTTCTACATCCTTGACACGAAATGGCCATTACTAGAGCAGGAGGGAGGGCAGGCCTCTTAAGTAGCACGACGTTGTCATAAGGTGCTAATGCCACCTCAGCAGATGCGCCCGATGGGCTCACCTCAAAGAGTCCACGACCATTCCTTGGGGCGTTTCTTCCAGCAGTCCAGAACGAACTATGAGTGGCGGTGTCCTGGAGAATCCTCAGTGCGTCCTCGGGAGTATGGTTCATAAGGGTGCCGCCTGCAGCAGCATCAATCATGGCCCTATAATTGGGCTCAATTGCAAAATATAAATTTTCCACTAAGTTCCAAGGTTGTAGCTCATGCTGAGGGTACTTCCGGAGGAGGTCCGTGAACCTATCCCATGCTTCCGCAAGGGTCTCCTGATTGTGTTGCCGGAAGGTTGTGATTTCTCTCCGCAAGTTTACAACCTTGTCCACCGGGTGGAATTTTGCCAAAAACTTTGTCTGCAGAGCGTCCCAGGTAGTAGCTGCGTCGAGTGGTATTGTGTGGAGCCAAGCCTTCGCCTTGTCGCGGATGGAGAATGCAAACAACCTGAGTTTCACCATTTCATCAGCAATTCCTGCGTACCAAAATGTACCGCAAATCTCAGCAAATTCAGCTAGGTGAAGATGGGGGTCTTCACTGGTTAACCCGGAGAATTGGGCATTATTGCGGATCATATTCAGAATGGCTGGCTTTATCTCAAAATTGTTGTTAGTAATAGCTGAGCCAAATCCGGGGTACACACTCCCCACTGTAGGACTGGTGTAATCCCTCATGGTCCTAGGTCGTGGCCTAACCACTTCATTCTCATCAGCCGCTTGAGCTACAGCCGGTGCATTTCCCACTCCTGGATTAGCCTGATTTTCATTAACATCCATGGTGGCAGCATCACGTAGACGTGCCCGCAGAGTATGCTCTATCTCAGGATCAAATGCTGCAAATTCACCAAGATGTTGTCTATGCATGCGCACACTACACCAAAAAGAGAAATATCAAAAACAAAAATACCCTTAAACTAATTTCCCAAGAAAGACAAATTATACACGCTTGCAGTCCCCGGCAACGGCGCCAAAAACTTGACGCGCTATTTCCACACCGCTAATTAGCGGGCACGAATTGTGGTATGACGACAGTGCACCGGTCATTGTCAAGTAATAAAAGTAGGGAGTAGCTCCCCGAATATCGTTCTCTAAGGATCGTAAGTTGGGTAATACGATTTGCTTGTTAGGAGATTAATTATGAGGGTTTCTAAGTTTAACAAAAACAAGGAGGGTTGGTTGGTTTTATAGAATGGGAAATGAGAAAACTAAACACTATGCGGGTCGCAATCACCGCGTCGCTTGGTGAATGGATTTAGTGCAGGCCGCGATGTCGTGCTTCGCTTAGTGGATGACCGGTGAGCTAATGGATGAGGTGAGTGCAAATGTGAGGGTTGAGGGTCGAAGGCACCTCTTCGCTATCGCTTCCAGCTTTTGCTAGAGCGAGTGCTAGAACGTGTGGGTGTAAGTGGAGCGGGGGCAGAGCGCATCACAACACAGCATAAAGTAAAGAATAAGTTCATAAATAAACTCCCATTCATAGACAAATAGATGTTCATTTAGTTCATTACCACAATAAAGAGTACAAATCACAAAAAGAGAAGGGGTAGAAGTAACCACGAGATGAGAAGTCTCGCCGCGGATCGTGGTCGGAATGGGGGGTCGTCACGCCTCCTCCGAGCTCAGTCCTTGGTTGCTTCCGGGGTTTAGAGGCTGTCACTACCTCCAACCGTTGCCCGTCTTCTTCTCAGAGTTGGGTCACTTCTCCTTCGCCCGATGGAGATGTCTTCCTCATGGAATGCTGGCCGTAGATGGCGGAGAATTCTTCCGGAACCCTAGATGGACCTTAGGATCAATGGATGAAGCTTTCCCAAAGTGAGGAATGGAAGGGGGGACCTTGGAGAGGTGGAACGGCGGACTCGCGCGCAGACATCGCGCCCCAAACAGTGCCCGATCCCTAATTTCGCGGAACAGCGTCTTAAATAGGGAGCAAAATAAGTACTGCGCACGGCCAGTGACGCACGACCAATGGTCGTGCGCGAAGAAATGCCTGTGATCGTGCGCAGTCAACCTGTAGCAAAGAAAAAGATAGAAAACAACGTACGGTCAGGGGCGCACGACCAGTGGTCGTGCGCGAAGAAAGGCCTGTGCTCATGCACCGACGCTCAATCAGGGACGGGAATTAACGCACGACCAATGGTCGTGCGCCTGATCGTGCGCGAAGGAATGCGCACGATCAGAGGCTTTTTAGGCCAAAAATTGCCCCGCACCATCCCGAACGTGCACACGATCCCAGGACCTGCAGGAAATACACAAATAACCCTGATCCGTGCACACCACAGGATCCATAACACAGGCATACAGTAATATATAGGAAAAACATGCCACAAAGGGGGTAGGATTGCACAAAAGGCGCAGAAACGCCATGCTATCAATATAAGCGTATATGAACAGCAATTGAAGTGCAATGACACTAAAACAAACCCAAATGAGGCCGGAAATCACTGTATAAACTAGACTCATCAGTGTTCCGCATTTTTACTTCACTCTGTACCTCTAAATTTTTTAACAGTTCTAAGAGTCTCCTTATTAAAAGACTCAGATCCTGGTTCTAAGAGTCTCCTGATCAAAAGACCCAGGCACTAGATAGTGTATTCTGATTAAGGTGGTAGAAGAGTGGACTACCCACATTTTGGGGAACCACTATAGATCTTGTCTAATTTGTGCTGTGAAATTTCTGTGTTGTCCATTCTTTATTTCTGCATTTCTGTGTTTATTTTATTCTGGATTGGAAAATTGAATGCATTGTTTTTAGTTTAATTTATTGTTCGGTGCATAATTTATAGGAAAGTTTTTAAACTATATTCACCCCCGCCTCCCCTAAGAATACTCAGAGGACTCACTGTGCACTTTCAAAGATGATCTAGCTTGAGTTATTCCCCACTAGAGAACAGCTACCATATATCATGACAAAGCCAACGTCAAGAAACCGCTTCATTGATCTCAGCGAAAAGCTCAGAGTGAAGAACGACGCAAATTTAGAGGGTGTTTGTGTTGAGATAATAATCCCAGCAACCGTCAGTTCATACTTCCAGCCATGCATGACTCAAACCCAATAACACAAAACCTGTAAGAAAAAGAAAGAGGATTTAACCATGCTTGCATAAACCTAGAGATGAAGGAGACAGAGAACTCAGCTCTCCTAAAGCCCATTCAGCAAACTAAAGAACCCTTACCGATGTACCTCTTTTATTTTGTATTTCCTGCATTTCCAGTTTTGCCCCTTCCTGCTTTATAAAAGGGAGGGTGTTGTATCTTGCAAAAAAAATATGTTTTTTGAACAAGTGGAATGATATATGGCAAAAACAATTTGTCTCATTTAAAACCATGTGTGCATGTTTCTTTGTTTTCTTACATGGTATTAGAGCAAGGAGTAGGACGGAGTATTTTTCCAAGTATCATTGGGGCCCTCACGACCAACAAGGCATTGGACTTACTCAAACATAACTTTTAGAGCTCGTCAAAGGTAAACATCACCAAACATCAAAATCTATGGCAAGAATTTGACACGTTGATCTATGATGACACTATAGAAGAAAGGAAAATTGTTCTTAAGATTCTAAAAACCCTCACTCAAAAATATGCTTACATTGTTGCTATTGAAGAATCCAAAGTTGTAAACACCTTGACCCTTCTAGATCTCTTAGGGTCTGTTTGGAAAAACGCTCTTTGATTTATCTTACAAATTAAATTCAACTGATCTCATTATCTAGGATTTATTACCCATGTTGTATAGAGAGGGTAATTTGTTCATTAGATGTTCTAGGATATCACACTCACACTAGAGTGTCAAGACATTCCAAAATAAGTACAAAATTCAGTTGAGTTAAACTTGCGTCGAATAGAAGTCACCGCAACTTTGACTAAAAGTCAAAGCAACTTTGAATACAAGTTGAGTAACATAAAATGAAGTCCAAGTCGACGCAATGCCGAAATGTAATCAACACAGAAGACAGAGTTGGTCGAAGCAGTATTAGAAGTCAACGCAAGTTCGGCTTGAAGTTGACCCAGAAGATGAAGTTTAAAGTCCAAGTCTTCAACTCGATGGATACGTCGATAAGTATTCGACATAACATCAATATCATAGTTCAATTCAAATTTGAAGAAGAATTCGAAGAAGCTTCTATTTAGAACTCGGAGGTACATCGACTAGAAGGCACATGTATTCGACGCTACATTGAATACAAACATAAAAATTGAATACTTTCGGTATTCTTTTCTGATGCCTTTTCAGAAGTTATCCAAGGATGTAATTTGAATTCTAACGGATCATTTATTGCCAAGAATGGAATGGAGTACTCCAGAAAGACAATAAAGACATTCTTAGAAGTTATTCAAATTCAGAGAGATAGGTTGTGAATAGGAATGGAAAGAGACATTTATTATCCAATGGACATTCCTTCTAAGTACAGAACAGAAGAGGAAGGTTCCTCTTCCTGGTGCTCCAAAGATGGTAAGGGTTCATCATTTGTACATATAGGAAGTTTTTCTACACAAGGAATAAATTCATCAAATTTTACATTAATAGACTCTTCAACCTTACTCGTTCTTTTGTTAAATATTATATAAGCTTTACTTGTTGAAGAGTATCCAAGAATATTCCTTCATCACATTTTTCATCAAACTTCCCTAAGGCATCTTTTGTATTGAGAATAAAATATTTACAACCAAATACTTTAAAAAATATGATACGTTAGGTTTCTTTTGATAATATAGTTCGTATGGTGTGAGAATTAAAGATGGAGGAAGCATGACTATATTCATTACATAGCATGATGTGCTTAAGGCTTTGACCCAAAAAGACTTAGGTAATTTATATTCAGATAGCATAGTACGTGCTAGTTCTTGAATTGTCCTATTCTTTCTTTCTTCAATACCATTTGGTTGAGGTGTGCGCGGAGCAGAAAACTCATGCTTAATACCTAACATTTCGCAAAAAGATTTAAAATTTTTATTTTCAAATTCTCCTCCATGATCTGAGCAAATTCATTTTATTTTTAAATCTAGTTCATTTTTAATACGAGTACATAATTTTGAAAATTTGCAAAATGCATCAGATTTGGAAGAGAGAAATAAAGTCCAACAATTTCTAGAGAAATCATCTATTAGAATAAATGTATATATTCTACCAACAAGACTTGCGGTGCTAACGGGGTCAAAGAGATCCATATGAACTAATTGCAAAGGTCTTGTAGTAGAAATTTCATTTTTGCTTTTAAAAGACGATTTTGTAAAATTTCCTTTTTGACATGGAGAACATAATGGAGATAATTTTCCATTTAACCTAGGCAATCCTCTAATCAATTCCTTTTTGGCTAGTTTTAAAATGATCTTTGTACTAGCGTGACCTAAACGTTTATGCCAAAGTTCTAACTCATCATTTTTAGTTAAAAAACATTTTATAAATGATTTGGAAAGATCATGAAATGAAACTATATATACGTTGTGAGTTCTAGGTGTAGTTAGTAAAACATCTTTTGTGTTGGGATTAAATATTTCGCAAAGATTTGTGGATAACTCAAATAAAATATCTAATCCTTTATCACACAATTGAATAATAGATATTAAGATATGTTGTAGACCTTGTACATATAGAACATTAGGGATAGTAAAGGATTCGTTACCCAATGTACCGACTCCCACGATCCTTCCTTTACCGTTATCTCAAAAGTTTATGATCTCTCCCTTCTTCTTTTCTAGGCTAAGGAACTTTACTTTGTTTCCCATCATGTGCTTGGATCAGCCCGAGTCCAAGTACCATGCATCCTCTGTATCCTTAGCCTTCCTGCAAATCTAGAAAGGAGATGAGATTAAAGATCCGGATACCCAAGAGGTACCACCCATAGAATACGTGGATATCTTAGGTACCCAGATTTGTTTTGAAGATCCCTATTTTATTTTCCTGCAAGAGCTAGACGTGTGTCCAAACCTATGACAATTTGCACACAAAATAAAGGGGTTGAGACCCTTTTCTGTCATTTTATATTGCTCTAACTGGATGAGGTTTGATTTTTTGAAAAAATAGAAGATTTTTTTAATGAGGGGATACCGCCAGCGTTAGTGGCTAGCGTCGGGCGGTAACTGACACTTTGATATCCGAGCCCAAATTTTCCAAAACCATAACATTGGTTCCCCAAAATCATGTCCAGGGATTTTTGACCAATTCCAAATTTTTTGATGGCCATGTTGAGGTCATGAGTTTGTTTTTTATGAGATGAGTTTTCTTTTACAAGCTTGACACATTTATTTTCAAAACATTTTTTGTTATTTTCAATTTGTAAGAGAGAGGTTTTTGGTTTTCTCTTTATGTCCCCATTTTCTCTTGTAAGAGTTTTGATTTGTGAGAGGGCCTTAGAAAGAGAAACTTCAAGATCTTTTGCCTTACATAAGGAGTGTTCACACTCTTGGCATGAAACCTTTCACTTTTCCAGAGAAATAAATTGTTTAGTAAGCTTATGATTTTCTTTGATGAGAGATTCATTTTCACGATTTAAAATAAAATTATCTTCTATGCTTTTATCATATGCTTTGCAGGTTTGAACAAATTCATCATAAAGTTCTTCGAAGGTGGGAGGAGTTACCTCAATGTCACTAATAACACTGCTGTCATCATGGTTGTGTTTTGCCATCAAGCATAAGTTTGCTTCCTCCTCGCTGCTTGACTCAGATCCGCTTGATTCTTCAGAGGAAGAATCATCCCATGTTGCAGCTTTCAGCACCTTCTTTTTCTCCTTCCCTTTGTATCATTTTTCTTTTTGCTCCTTTAGATACTTCGGGCATTGGCTCCGAATGTGCCCGGTCTTCCTGCAGTGATAGCACTTTGGTGGTGGTCTTTCTTCTTTGTCTTCACTTTCCTTTTCTTTCTTTGATGAAGAGAAAGACCTTTTCATCGAGCATCCTTCTAGAAGTATTTCTAGAAGGTGTTCCTTCTTTACCGATTTCTACTAAATTTTTTGAAATTCTTTACCAGGAGACCTTCTTCATCTTCATCATCTTCTTCGTTGCTCTCCTTCTTTGATTTTAGTGCCAGCGCCTTTTTGTTTGGCTCTTTGTTGTATTCATCGTGTTGAATCTGGAGTTCTACCTCATGGGTTTTGTGATTCCCAATGAGGTTCTCGATCTGGAGTGTCCTTAGGTTGTGTGACTCCGAGATGGCCTTCACCTTATGATTGAAACTTGGAGGTAAAGAGCAAAGAATTTTCTGTTGAAGTCACCGTCGGAGTAGATCTTTCCAAGAGCTTTTGAAGCATTGACAATCTGGGTGAAGCGTGTGTACATCGAGTTGATGTCTTCTTGAGCATCCATCCAGAACTTTTCATATTCCAATTACCATTGGAATAGCTTTGTATCTTTCACCTGTGATGTACCTTCATGAGTAACTTCCAATTGTTTCCAAATATCATAAGCAGTTACACATGCAGAAATTCTATTAAATTCAGTTCTATTTAAAGCACAATATAAACCATTCATTGCCTTAGCATTATTTTTACATTTGATTTGATCGTTATCATCCCATTTATCCTTATGTTTTTTCTATAGTAACCTCTCCTGCTACAATTGTAAGAGGAGAGTACCGAACTTCTACTATGTTCCATACTTCTATATCCATGGTCATAAGAAAACACATCATCCTAGATTTCCAGTAGTTGAAATCTGACCCGGTAAAAAGAGGTGGTCTACTAACACCATGACCCTCCGGAAAATCGAGATCATAAGATGCCATTTATTCCTGGTTGTTAGACCATTTGGAATAAACCCCTCTGATACCACTTGTTGGATCTGTAGGCGCCCTTAGAGGGGGTGAATAAGGGTTTTAAAAACTTATGTTATATTTTAAAAGACTTGAAAAACTAAGAGATCAAATTGGAGAAAAACTAAACAAATCAAGTGAAATAAAATAGAGACATGATTTTATTAATATGAAATATAAGATTACAAAACTTGACTTCTTATAACGCTAGAAATCGAAGGCGAATAGTAAAAAGACTTATTTATTTTCTAGCCCGACTCGTATCCCCACGAACTAGTGGCTTTAGTCTATCCTTCACTGGATATGGCCTCAAGCCGCTCTAGCCAATCCTTCCCCGGATATGTCCTCGAGCACCCCTAGACCAAACCTAAATCTAGTCACCAACATGAGGTGAATTCCTCCTTAAGTCCTACCCAGACCTAGTCGCCAACACGAGGCGAATTTACTACACGATTACAATAAAAAGAGATGAAAATTACAATAACAATATTAAAACTCCCTCTTGAAGAACTTCTATAGTTGGAGATGAAAGTCCGCTGTAGAATTAGCATGGTTGAAGCGATCGTCGGTCGGATGCGGCATAAAGAAATCCTCCATCAGAAACTCACAGAACTTTTGGGTGTGAGATCACTTTTCGGCAGAATAAGGCTCTGGAATTTTGGCATTAGAGCTCTCTCAAAGATGTGTGTTGACAATGAGAGAAGAGGACTCCTTTTATAGGAGAGAGAGCTAGCGCCTGCGCTAGCGCTATCCTGAATTAGGAAATATTCTCCGTGTGCGCATCTTCATTGCAAGGAAACCCTCCCGACATCCCTCATGTGCGTCAAGATAGCGCTTGTGCTAGCACCTTCTAAAAATGCCTCCCAAAATTGCTCTAATCAGCGATAGCGCCTACGCTAGTGTCTACCGCCAGCGCTAGTGGACATTCTAGAATTTTGGCTTCAAACTTGGGGGCAACCTTCTTATGTTATCCTTGAGTCAAGTGGCATTATTTCCTGCACACTTAAACACACAAGATCAAATACACATATGATTTGTTATTCTCAAACCTAGGAGATGCGGAAGACTATGTTCCAACAAGGGTTATAGTTATTCTTGTTCCTTGTAGAACTTTGAGGGTTAGCTCAGAGTTGGTTTCAGCATTGGCCACCTCCCCCTTTCTGGATTCTTCAACCACTTTTTGTTCCATGCTTTGGGAGGAAGCAACAACAGACCTAGATAGGGTTTGGAAGGCATTTTTAGATCTGATTTTAATTCATCCTTCATCTTTTCTGCCTCTCCAATCATTGTTGTTGCAGTGGTCCATACATACTCTTCAATATGATTGGAGGTCTTCTATATTACCTCATCAGTCTTACTCACATAGTTCTTGACATAACTCATGTCTTGCTCAGATAGTTGCAGTTGTTTGTCCATTGATCTCAATATGGTATTCTGAGCAACAACTAATTTTTCTGCTAGATCAAACCACTTGGTCATCTGCTTATTTAGGTAAGAGGTTTCTTCCTTCATTACTTGTATTTCTGTCATTAATTCATTTTTCACTGTGGAGACGGACTTATCAATATAATCCTTGATTGAAGTCATATGACCTTCAATAATTTTACTTAATGAACTTAGGATAAGTTCATTTGATACTGCAGATGTGGAGGGATGAACTTCAGGTACTACTGTGAATGTCTCCACTGCATGTTGTTCATGCTCCCCCTCAGCCTGAGCAGGTATGTGCTTCCTCTCAGCTGTATCATTAGTGTTGACATCATCCTTATCTTCTGCCTCCTCCCTTTATTTTCCAGCTGATCCTTCTTGCTCCCCCTCATTTGGAGCATACTTATCTTCATCTTCATATGAGTCCTTCTGCTGCTCCCCCTCATATGGGGCACTCATCCCTTCTTGATCATCTTCCCAGTAGTCTGTTCGTTCAAGATGGATTAGTTTAATTCTTCTATCTAGATTTAATATAAATGAATCAATCTTACTTTGTAAGTCAGCAGCAGTGTCCAATTGTCTCTCTTCAAGATCTTCTGAAGATGAGGGCAAATTCAGTACATTGGCATCAGCTACTTGAGACTTAAGAGCATCACTTTAAGTGTGATTTCCTCCTTGTTCATCTGACTTTTCTTCAGCAGCAGCACACTCCACACTCTTCTTTGTTGGAACTGTCGGTGCCCTTAGAGGGGGGGGGGGGGGGTGAATAAGGGTTTATTAAAACTTTTAATATATTTTAAATAACTTACAAACTTAGTAGATCGAAATAGTGAAAAACCAAAACAAATCAAGTGAAATAACATAAAGACATGATTTTATTATTTTGAAATAATAGATTACAAAACTTGATTTCTTATGACGCTAGAAATCGAAGGCAAAAAGTAAAATGTCTTTTTGTTTTCTATACCAACTCATATCCCCATGAACTGGTGGCTTTAGCATATCCACCCCGGATACGGCCTCCAGCCGCTCTATCCAATCCTCCCCTGGATATTGCCTCGATCACCCCTTAAATCTACACCCTAGACCTAGTCGCCAACACGAGGCGAATTTTTTCCCTAAGTCCTACCCAGACCTAGTCGCCAACATGAGGCAAATTTACTACACGATTACATAAGTAAGGTGATGAAAAAAAACAACAACTATATGAAAAATCCCTCTTAGGAACTTCTGAAGTTAGGGACGAGAGATCACAGTATAATAATCGTGGTTGAAGCGATCGTCGGTCAGATGCGGCCTGAAGAAGTCCTCCTTCAGAAACTCACAGAACTTTTGGTGAGAGATCAATTCTCGGCAGAATAAGGCTCTGAAATTTTGGCACTAGAACTCTCTCTAGCATGTGTGTTGAAACCTAGAGAAGAGGGCTCCGTTTATAAGAGAGCGAGCTAGTGCATGCGCTATCGCTATCATCGACGCTAGGTTGATTTAGGAAATATTCTGCGCATGCGTATCATTCATTCCAAGGAAACCCAGTCGAGTTTCCTCTTGTGCATCGAGCTACCGCCTTCTATAATTGCTTCCCAGAATTGCCCTAATTAGGTTTAGCGCCTACGCTAGTGGCTACCTCTGGCGCTAGTGGCCATGCTGGAGTTTTGGTTTTAAACTTTGGCACTACCTTCTTATGTTATCCTTAAGTCATATGGCATTGTTTCATTGACACTTAAACACGCAAGATCAAATACACAAATGATTTGTTATTCTCGAACCTAGGAGATGCGGAAGACCATGTTCCAACAAAGTCCCCCTTTTGATAATAACAAATCCATTAATGATAAATTAGAGCATTAACATGACAAAACCTACTTGTGTGTGTGTGAGTGATGACTTAGGATAATTGTCGATTTCGGTATTTAGAAGTGCTCCCCCTAAATGAATGCTCCCCCAATGTGAATGCTCCCATTATATGCATGCTATCTTCTTGGTCATTAATCATGTTAGTTCTTCCATTTGATAGCGATTATTATTTATCATGTTAGTTCTCTCCCCTTTTGTTATTAGCAAAAGTGGGTTAAGGAAGCAAGAGACATAGGAAGAAGATTTTTGATAAAAAAGTTAAGTCATGATCGAGCTTTTATAAGAATTGTAATGATAAGGAGTTTTTAACATAAAGAAAAATTTTCAAACAAGATCAGAGTTTTTAGGAGAAAAATAATATGTATGTTAGAACAACCAATATAAATATTTACCAAGCAAGTCTACCACTTGTTGATGAAAAGGAATTTTGAGATTCAAGTGATGATACACTCCAAAAGAAAAGACTTTAAATAAGCATGAAAACGCAAGGTAAAAAATTATATGGTAATGTTGTGGAAGACTTATAGAAATACAAGAAACATCTATTTGTACTCGTGACGATTCAGATGAAGAAATATGAGTTAAATTCCAAAATAAGAAGATGTTTTGTAAATCTTTTTTCTTGTAAAATCTTTAAGGTTTACAATAAAGTAACCATGCATGAAAGAAAGATATCAGAAAGAGACTACAACAAAGCTATTTTAATTCACAAATTCAAGACATACCAAACATTGTAGAGAGCATGCTAGGTTATCTAGTGCATTTATATATAAAGAGTAGTAAAGAATTAGCATTAGGATCCAATACTCATGAGAAGAAGTGTTATGGAAGATAATGATGTGCACATAAGTGTATTTTGAAGAAAGTAAACAAATGATTTAATCAAGACATATGGATAGTAAAGTGCACAATAAAACACAAATAATTTTACTTCAACACACTTCAATGCACAAAAAAATGTACAAATACCAAGGTTCTTTGCACACACAATGCTCATTAAGACTTATCAGGGTGCAAAGTAGTGCTTGGTGGATCACACACTTTATTTTTCAATATTTATAATTTTGTGATCTGGTGTACTTAAGAGTAAGTGGTGTAAAAAAACTAAGGTTTACGCAAGACACTTTACTATTCTTTCCAAGGTGCTCAACCTCAAAATGCTTATTAAGGCTTATTAGGAGGTTCAAGTAGTGCTTGGTGGAGTTATCTTTGTCAATTTATTTCATGATTATTTTTTGTACAAAGTTCTCCAAATACACTTATTTTGCAAACCAATGAAATTTTAAAAGCACGACCACTTTTCTTAATTTTTAAGAGTGCAAATAAATGTAATATAGGTAAGATACCTATGCAATTTTAATTCATTGTACAATTACAATACACAAGCAAGCATTCATAGATTAAAAGCACATGTAGACTTGCCAAAATAAGTGAGTGAAGAACTATCATTATCAATCATAAAACATTTACTCATACTTAGAGGCATGCTAAGCTTGATTCTACACAAAACTTTTTCAAGATAATTAATGCACATGTGTTTAGATATATCAAAGCATAATAAGAAGCAAAACAATGTTCAAAGTAGTTTGAAAAGATGAATGTCAATATTGTAGAAGGTCTAAATGATAGATTAGATCATGCTTGATATTAACAAGAATGTGAAAGTGCACAGTGTGCCTCTGATAATCCTCTAGAGGGGGGGGGGGGGGGGGTGAATAGAGATTTAAAAATATTTCTATCCTAAATGTGTAATCAATAAACTAATGTAAGGATATATGCTTAAACAAGAACTCAGACAGAATAAACTTGTGCTGAAATATAAAACACACAGCAGTAAAGTAAACTAGCTATAGAGATAACACATAAAATTTATCCAACCAGAAGACACACTGATTTTTTATAGAGGTTCCCCAAAATATGGGTACTCCCCTCTTCTACCACCTGGTAGGGATGCACCAACAGTTCCTGAGTCTTTTGATAAGGAGACTCTCAGAACCACCAGATCTTTTGATAAGGAGATCTTGAACCACTGAATCCTTTGAAAGAGGGATTCTCAAAATTCTCTAACAGATCTTTTGATAAGGAGATCTTGAACCACTGAATCCTTTGAAGAGGGATTAATAAAACTCTTTTACAGAATGAGAATGAAAGAAGAGAAAGAAGGTTGTGGGAATTCTGTTCTCAGAATTCTTGAGAGGGCTGTATGAAGAACAACAAATTATGTTCCTCAGGATCTGCACTTGATTATCCCCTGCTTCTAATAGTGATGAGTTGCAGGTGCTTTGTATGTTAGATCCTGTTTACTTATGCTGATTGAGATCTGGCTGCTATAAGATTCTGATGAAGAGAAGCTTTCAGATCCTCTGTTCTATTAGATGAGGAACAACAAAAGCCTTTTTCTTTTTTATTCTCTTTTCTGTATACCAGTTCCTGAGAAAGAAAGAAGAAGAGGAAGCCCTAGCAAGAAGGAGACGGCTGATTGTGATTAATGCCTTGTTTGTTTCTTTCCTCTCTTCTGCTTTTATTTTCTCTATTCAATTTCAAATTTGTTTCCCTTTCTGGTATGCCTTGAAAAGGTAATCTACTGAAGACATTCTATTTCTTTCCTCTTGAATTCTCAACCCGGCCACCTACAAGGAATATGGTTCCAAGAAACCTTTTGTGTCCTTCCTTAATGCTCCTTTCTATTTCAAGCAATTATTGAGCCATTAGGGAACGGTCTTGAAGGATGTGGGACATGAAAGAAGGATCAGAGAGACAGCTGAAAAGATTACCTTTTATAGACTGTATTCGACGTAGCGTCGAATTCATTTCTTCTCTTATCGACGTAACTTCGAGTTCTTCTAGGAGCTGCTTTGATTTCATCTGTGCTCCGACTGAACTCTGCTAGTCGACGTTGCGTCGATATCTTATCGGTGTGTACGTCATGTTGATCTGCCTGGCTCTGAGCTTCATCTTCTGTATCGAGATGAAGTCGACATCGCGTTGACTTTAGATGGCTTCGACAGATAACATCTTCTGCTTTGAGTAGAAGAAGAAGTTGCGTCGACTTCACCAGTTACTCCGACAAGTCCCTGGCCTTTACATCGATATCTATTCGATGTAAGGTCGACTTGAGTTACTTCGACAGAAGAGTTGATCCACCTGGACTTCTAGTGAGATCAGCATCGATATGGACTCAATGTTGCGTCGAATTCTATTCGACGCAAATGTTAACTTAGCCCAATTTTGTTTCCCTTGATCTAGTGCTGATACCCTATGTTGAGTATGACATCCTAAGACATCTAAACACCAGATTACCCTTACTATACAATGGGTAATTTATTCCTAAAGGATAAAATCACTTTTGGTTAATTTCTTAAGTTAAATCAAGTGTTTTTCCCAACAGAAAGTCCATACAGTTTTTTGATAATTTGAAAAAGAATTTTGTTATTTAAAGAAATGGTTAAAATTTGAACTGTTATAATTGAGCATGGACTTCCCGAGGTCTACCTTGTGAGGGGTTCGCACCGGTACTAGGTGATTTGATGGGGTGACATCCCAAATCTCCCTTTCTCAAGATACATGTAAATAGAAAAAGTTAAGTTTAAAGATAAATTTTTTGGTAAGTTTTTTGTTTTATGATTTTGTATTAGATTTTCTATATATCGAGGTAGACATCAAACAAATAAATAATGAAAGGAAGAGAATCAAATATTTTTTGTAATTTCACTTTTGTAATTTTTTATTTTAATTTTTCAAAAATCATTTAATGGCAGAAATGCAAAAATAAGTAGTACATATAAAGGAATATATTTTTAGGGATTTTGCAAAATTTTAAAAACATAGAAAAATTAGTAGTTGAGTTAGCGTCGGCGCTAGCGCTAGCACGGCAAATAGTGAGCTAATTTTTAAGATTTTGTAAATTCTATTTTTTGATCTTGATTAACTGTCCAAAGATTAGTTTCTTGCTGAAATTTCAGAAGGTTTGGAGATGTCTAGATAGCAAAAATGCATGAAACGATTGAGTTTTTGAATGTGACTTAACCCGAGAGATCTAGGACACCTAATTCAAGTCTTAGCATTCGAAATCATGCATCGGGAAGACGTTTAGTGAATATGTCAGCATGTTGGGAGTCCTTACCAATGAAACTTACTTTTACATACTCTTTCTTAATGGGATCCCTAATGAAGTGATAGCGAACGTCCATGTGTTTGGATCTAGAGTAGTGTACTAGATTACTTGTAAGATCTATGGAACTTTTGTTGTCACATTTGAGATCAATATCTTTGAGATGAAAACCAAAATCCTATAGAGTTTGGCTCATCCATAAAGCTTGTGCACAACAACTCCCGAAAGCGATGTATTCGGCCTCCGTGGTGGAGAGTGCAACCGAAGATTGTTTCCTAGTAGACCATACAACTAATGAGGGTCCTTAGAAGTGACAAGTACCCCTAGTTCTTTTTCGATCTACTGAACATCCAGCGTGATCCGAATCGGAATAGTTGTGTAATGTAAATGAATCATTGTGTTGGTACCATAATCCTAATCTTGATGACCCTAATTGGTATCGAAAAATACATTTTACGGCTTTTAAGTGAGATTATTTTGGATTGGCTTGAAAGCGAGCACATAAACATACGACAAACATTATATCTGGCCTAGATGCACTTATGTTAAGAAAAGATCCAATCATATCTCTATATAAAGTTTGATCGATAGAATTCCAGATTCATCTTTACCTAGTTTTAATGAAGCACTCATAGGTGTAGAATTTTGTTTATGAGTTTCAAAACCAAACCGTTTAAGCATGTAATGAACATATTTTGTTTGGCAAATAAAAATACAATCATTTCGTTGTGAAATTTGAAAACCAAGAAAATAAGAGTGTTCTCCTACAAGGCTCATTTCAAATTCATTTTTCATTACTAAGACAACTTCATTACACAACTCTTCATTAGTGGCTCCAAAAATTATATCATCAACATATATTTGTAAAATAATGAAATCATTATTATTATGTTTAATGAAGAGTGTGTTGTCGTCACTTCCCATGACATAGCCATGTTGTAACAAAAATGATGTAAGTCTTTCATACCATGCACGGGGCGCTTGCTTTAAACCATAAAGCGCTTTTTCTAATTTATAAACATGATCTAGAATTTTTTTTTTATAAAACTGTAGGGTTGTTCTCCATACACTTCTTCTTTTATAAACCCATTTAGAAAAGCACTTTTAACATCAATTTGAAATAATTTTATTCTTTTAAAACTCGCAAAGGCCAAAAAAATTCGTATAGATTCTAAGCGAGCAACGGGGGCAAAAGTTTCCTCAAAATCTACCCCTCGATTTGAGAAAAACATTGAGCGACTAAGCGAGCTTTATTCCTTATAATTCTAGATTCACCATCTAATTTATTTTTAAAAATCCATTTTACGCCAACAACAGGATGATTAGATGGACGTTCTACTAGTTTCCAAACTTTAATTCTTTCGAATTGATCTAACTCTTCATTCATAGCCAAAAACCAAAATTCATCATTTAAAGCGGTTGAAATGTTTTTTTTGTTAAATTTCAGAAACAAAGCAAATATTCGAAAAAGTTTCATGAAGAGAAGATCTAGTTCTTACCCCCAATAGATGGTTCCCCAATAACAAGCTCCTTTGGATGATTCTTTGAGAAGTTTAAGATGCTTGGAGGCACATATTAATCTTCCTTGGCCTCCTCCTCCTCTTTGGAAGGTTCCTCTTAGTCATACTCCAAAGTTGGCAAGGGTTCATCATTTGTACCTGTAGGAAGTTTTTCTACACAAGGAATAAATTCATCAAATTTTACATTAATAGACTCTTCAACTTTACTCGTTCTTTTGTTAAATATTCTATAAGCTTTACTAGTTGAAGAGTATCCAAGAAATATTCCTTTATCGCATTTTCCATCAAACTTCCCTAAGGTATCTTTTGTATTGAGAATTAAGCATTTACAACCAAAGACTTTAAAATATGATACGTTAGGTTTCTTTTGATAATATAGTTCATACGGTGTGAGATTTAAAGATGCACGAAACATGACTATATTCATTACATAACATGTTGTGCTTTCGGCTTCGGCCCAAAAAACTTACGTAATTTATACTCAGATAGCATAGTGCGTGCCAGTTCTTGAATTATCCTATTCTTTCTTTCTACAACATTATTTTGTTGAGGTGTGTGTGGACCAGAGAAATCATGCTTAATACCTAATATTTTGCAAAAAGAGTTAAAAATTTCATTTTCAAATTCTCCTCCATGATCTGAGCGAATGCATTTTATTTTTAAATCTAGTTTATTTTGAATACGAGTACATAATTTTGAAAATTCGCAAGATGCATCAAATTTGGAAGAGAAAAATAAAGTCCAATATCTAGAGAAATCGTCTATTAGAACAAAAATATATATTCTTCCACCAAGACTTGCAGTGCTAACGGGGCCAAAGAGATCCATATGAATTAATTGCAAAGGCCTTGTAGTAGAGATTTTGTTTTTTGCTTTTAAAAGAAGATTTTGTAATTTTTCCTTTTTAACATGGAGAACATAGTGAAGATAAATTTCCATTTAATCTAGGCAATCCTCTTATCAATTCCTTTTTGGCAAGTTTTAAAATGAGCTTTGTACTAGCGTGACCTAAACGTCTATGCCATAGTTCTAACTCATCCATTTTTGTTATAAAACAATTTATAGATGATTTGGAAAGATCATGAAAGGAAACTACATATATGTTGTGAGTTCTATGTGCAGTTAGTAAACCATCTTTGTGTTAGGATTTTATATTTTGAAAAGATTTGTAGATGACTCAAATAAAACATCTAATCCTTTATCACACAATTGACTAATTGATATTAAGTTATGTTTTAAATCTTTTACATAAAGAACATTAAAGATAATAAAGGATTCGTTACCCACTATACCGACTCCCATGATCCTTCCTTTACTGTTATCTCCAAAAGTAATGATCCATCCCTTCTTCTTTTCTAGGCTAAGGAACTTTGTTTTGTTTCCCATCATGTGCTTGGAGCAGCCTGAGTCCAAGTACCATAATACGTCCTCCGTATTCTTAGCCTGTCTGCAAATCTAGAAAGAAGATGAGAGTAAAGATCTGGATACCCAAGTGGTACCACCAATAGAATAAGAGGATGCCTTTGGTACCCAGATTTGCTTTAGAGATCCCTGTTTTATTTTCCTGCAAGAGCTAGATGTGTGTCCAAACCTATGATAGTTTGCACAAGATATAATAGGGGTTGAGACCCTTTTCTGGAATTTTACATTGCTATCACTCGAAGAAGTTTGATTTTCAGAAGAAATAGAGGATTTTTTGAATGAGGGGCTACCGCCAGTGTTAGTGGCTAGCGTTGGGCAGTAGCTGTCACTTTGATATCCGAGTCCAAATTTTACAGAACCATAACATTGGTTTGCTAAAATCATGTCAAGAGATTTTTGACCAATTCCAAAATATTTGATGGCCATATTGAGGTCATGAGTTTGTTTTTTAAGAGATGAGTTTTCTCTTACAAGCATGACACATTTATTTTTAAAAGCTTTTTGGTTATTTTCAATTTTTAAGAGAGAGGTTTATAGTTTTCTTTCTAAGACCCCTTTCCTATTGTAAGAGTTTTAATTTGAGAAAGGGCCTTAGAAAGCGAAACTTCAAGATCTTTTGCCTTACATAAGGAGTGTTCACACTCTTGCCATGAAACCTTTCTCTTTTCTAAAGAAATTAATTTTTTGGTAAGCTTATGATTTTCTTTGATAAGAGATTCATTTTCATGATTTAAAATAATATTATCTTCTATACTTTTATCATAGGCTTTATAGGTTTGAACAAATTCATCTTAATATTCTTCGAAGGTGAAAGGAGTTACCTCATTGTCACTAAGAACACGGGTGTCATCATCATTTCATTTTTCCATGAAGCATATGTTTGCTTCCTCCTCGCTGCTTGACTCAGATCCGCTTGATCCTTCAGAGGAAGAATCATCCCATGTTGCGGCTTTCAACACCTTCTTTTTCTCCTTCCATTTGTATCATTTTCTTTTTGCACCTTTAGATAGTTCGGGCACTAGCTCCGAATGTGCCCGGTCATCTTGCAGTGAAAGCACTCTAGTGGTGGTCTTTCTTCTTCGTCGTCACTTTCCTTTTCTTTCTTTAAAGAAGAGGAAGACCCTTTTCGTCGAGCATCCTTCTGGAAGTTTTATCGGAAGGTGTTCCTTCATTCCGAATTTCTAATGAATTTTCTGAAGTTCTTAAACAGGAGACCTTCTTCATCTTCATCATCATCTACATTAATCTCATTCATCGATTTCAGTGTCAGCGCCTTTTTCTTTAGCTCCTTGTAGTATTCATCGTGTTGAATCTGGAGTTCTACCTCATGGGTTTTGAAATTCCCAATGAGGTTCTCAATTTGGAGCGTTCTCAGCTGCGAAGAATCTTTCTGACCAAGTCGCCAACGGAGTAGATCTTTCCAAGAGCTTTTGAAGCGTTGACGATCTTGGTGAAGCGTGTGAACATCGAGTTGATGTCTTCTTCAGCATTCATCTTGAACTTTTCATATTCTGACTCCAGTTTGAATAGCTTTGCATCCTTCACCTATGATGTACCTTCATGAGTAACTTCCAATTGGTTCCAAATACCACAAGCAGTTACACATGAAGAAATTCTATTAAATTCAGTTTTATTTAATGCACAATATAAAGCATTCATTGCCTTAGCATTATTTTTGCACTTGAGTTTATCGTTATCATCCCATCTATCCTTAGGTTTTTCTACCGTAACCTCTCCTACTACCACTGTATGAGGAGAGTACTGAACTTCCACCATGTTCCATACTCCAATATCCACGGTAATAAGAAAACACATCATCCTAGATTTCTAGTAGTTGAAATCTGACCCAGTAAAAAGAGGTGGTCTACTTATACCCTGGCCCTCTAGAAAAACGAGATCATAAGACGCCATTTATTCATGGTTGTTAGACCATTTGGAATAAAACTTATCTCTGGTACACTTGATGGATCTGTAGGTGCCCTTAGAGTGGGGGGGGGGGGGGGGGTTGAATAAGGGTTTAAGAAAAACTTTTAATATATTTTAAATGACTTGAAAACTTAGTAGATCGAAATAGTGAAAAACCAAAACAAAACAAGTGAAATAATAAAAAACATGATTTTATTAATTTGAAATAGTAGATTACAAAACTTGATTTCTTATGACACTAGAAATCGAAGGCAAAAAGTAAAATGTCTTTTTTTTCTACCCTGACTCATATCCCCATGAACTGATGGATTTGGCTTATCCTCCCCGGATACATCCTCAAGGCGCTCAAGCAAATCCTCATCCGGATACGGCCTCGAGCACCCCCTAGATCTACACCCTAGACCAAGTCGCCAACACAAGGCGAATTTCTGCCCAAAGTCCAACCCAGACCTAGTCGCCAACACGATGTAAATTTACTACATGATTACAAGAGTAAAGAGATGAAATTAGCAACAATAATATGAAAAACTCCCTCTAAGGAACTTCTGAAGTTAGGGACGAGAGATCGCTATAGAATAAGCATGGTTGAAGCGATCGTTGGTCTGAAGGGGCATGAAGAAGTCCTCCTTCAGAAACTCACAGAACTTTTGGTGGGAGATTAATTCTCGGCAGAATAAGGCTCTGGAATTTAGGCACTGGAACTCTCTCTAGCATGTGTGTTGAAAACGAGAGAAGAGGGCTCTTTTTATAGGAGAGCGAGCTTGCGCCTGCGCTATCGCTACCGCTAGGTTGATTTAGGAAATATTCTGCGCGTGCGTATCATTCATTCCAAAGCTTAGGAAATATTCCGCTGGCTTGGTTTAGGTTTAGATTTTCCCTAATGATAGATTTTGATTTGACTTATCAATTTACTTGATTGATTATTATTGAACTTTCAATTAATACAATATTTAATTGAACCAACCCGTCTCAGCGGAACCACTGAGATGGAGTGACAACCCATTGGGATAGGGTATTGTCAACCACTGAGACTGATTTAGCCATCTCAGTGGTTCAGCTGAGACTTTCTTAGCTGACTCAGCAGTTCAGCTGAAACTATCTCATATGTTTCAGCTGACCTTATAGCCAGACAGTGACTCGTTCTAAATTTGATTATCCTTCCCCCTAATCATGTCATTTAATGTTCTAAGGCATTATTATTTTCTAGCAAAGCTAAGGAAATAATACAACAAATATGATAGACAAAAAGAAATGTTGAACTCTATTCTAAGTTCAACATTCCTAGCTCAATTTTGAAAGCATTAAATTTAGCCTCATCCAATGTCTTTGTAAAGATATCAGCTACTTGATTGCACTGGGGACAAATTCAAGGCAGATATCTTTACATTCTACATGCTCTTTAATAAAAGGATACCTTATCTCTATATGCTTGGTCCTGCTATGAGAAACCAGATTCTTAGTAATAGAGATAGCACTGGATGAGTCACAATATAATTGATAAGTCCCATTTATATATACATTTTTGGATTCATTTGGGCTGGTATTCTAGTCTATGCACCACATTTTAGGCACGTTTTCATTCATATGTACTATTCCATGCTAGGTGCACTTTTTAGCCCATTCCGGTGTGCAATTGCGCTCCTTGTTGTTGGGGGTAAGCACACGGTGCTCCCCTTCCCTTCTTCTATGTTTTTCTGATGCTGGACGTGTATTCCCAGCAATTGTATCTTGTATGCAGGTGACCGGATCGTCCCATTTTCCCCAGAAGTAAAGTCTGTGCATATCGCACGGTCGTGCGTTTTCTTGACGCATGGTCGTGCGCGGCCGTGCGTTTGTGTCTGGGCTGAAAATGGAGCGTTGGAGTTTAATCGTGCGTTTTGACGCACGGGCGGATTCGCCCGTGCGTGAGTAAAACGCACGGTCGACCTGTGTCTTCCTAATTTCAGAGCTTCGGAGTTTACCCGTGCGTTTGAACGCACAGGCGGTATTGGTCATGCGTGAGCAATTCGCATGGGCGGCGCAGCGTCTTCCCCAAGACACATTTTACGAGTTAATAATGCACGGTCTGCGCACAGTCGTGCGTTCGACCATGCGTGACCATTTTTCTGCCTGTTTAGTATAAAATGCAGGAATCGAGGACGATTGGAGGACGATTGGAGACGGATTGGAGCGATTAAGAGAGCGGGAAATCAGTTCCTTCCCGCTGCTCTTGAGGGCTGAAGGCTTCCCCTTCATCTCCACCACCATAGGGGCCATTTCCGGTTATTTCCACCTCCATCCTTCCATCCAGGAGCAATAGGAAGCTTTCTCCACCATTAGCTCAAGCATTCCTCGCCGAGAGACCAGAGAAGCGCTGAAGATCGTAGGAGCGGTGACAGCCTCCTTTGAGTTAGCTCACCATCTGAGGGCCGAGCCCGGAGAGAGCCCGACAAGCTCTTCTTCCGGCCGAGAACCCAAGACGCGGTGACTTCTTCTTTGTGGTCCTCTCTAACCTTTGATTCTTGTACTTGTTTATGAGTTGTATGAATGCTTGTTAAGTTAATCTTAAGGATTATTGCTTGTGTTCATGTCCAATGTTGATGTGGTGGCAAGAATAGCCCTTTCTCCTAGTGATTTTCTAAGTTTCGTTCTGTGTGAAGCCACTAGCAATTGCTAGTGGTGATGTTTAGAGAAGAGGTGTGTGCGACCCTCAATCGTCATAGTTACATTCCATCCACGCGCCTCCCGAAGCACGACATCGCGGCCGTTGCATCCATCCCGCCTTGCGAAGCGGAGTTTTGACCCGCATCTCTTTTCTGCACTAACTTAGGAAACCCAAAATCAATGCCCTTGTTTTTCCTTTGTTTGCTCGTATAACAATCGATTCACCACACGTTTCATTCACCAAAACCTGCATTCCTTGAGAGACGATATTCGGGGAAGCTATTCCCGATTTTATTACTTGACAGCGACCGGTGCACTTGCCGAATACGCATCAAGTTTTTGGCGCCATTGCCGGGGAATTGCAGGCGTGATCATTTCATGTTTGTGAATCGATTGTTTTCGATTGGGTCTTTTATTCTTTTTAATTTCCTCTTTTTCATGCTATTTTCTTCTTCTATATCATGTGGGCACATTTGAATATCCGATGTTGTTGGTGTGGGGACACATCCCACGCTAGTGATAGGTATCCCAAAGAGTATGGTGTTGTTCAGAAACCGTACGGGTCCCATAAATCTTTTGGCTGCTCTACTGCGGCTTTGTTGTCGCACCTTTACTCGGCTGCCGCACCTTGGGTGCCGGCGAAGCCGGTGAAGCAGTGTTTATTTTGCAAAAGTAGAGAGCATGCCTTGAAGGACTGTGCCGATTACCTTCGGCAATTGGAGGATGATGATGAGCCGGATATCCGGATCGTCCCATCCTCAAATTCAGCGAACACAGCTCCTTCATCTGGTTACGTGTCACTTCCACCTTCACTTTTTGAAGTCCCTGGAATCGACACGTGCATCAGTGTCTGATGCGATAATTTCGGCAAGTGCACCGGTCGCGCAAGTAATAAAGTTTGGGAATATGATCCCCGAGTGTCGGTCTCTTGAGGAATGCAGGTTAGGTGAACGAATCGCGTTGTGTGACTATTGTTACACAAGCGTGAACAAACACACAAAAAGAGGTGGGTTTTGGTTGGGTTTTTTTCCTACTGTTAACAACAATGAAGGAAATGCGGGTCGAAAGCACCGCTTCGCAAGGCGAGATGGATGCAACGGCCGCGATGCCGTGCTTCGTGAGGCGGATGGAGCATGCTCTAGTGCGGGAAGGTGAGGGTCGCAAACACCTCTTCACAAATGTCGTTAGCTCTTGCTAACGCGGATCAAACACCTTGAGTGCGTGAGTGAGTGAGTGGATGAGTGGAGGCGAAGCGATTCACAAGCAAGTAATGATGAAAAGAGAAGAAACATTTATTTCATTTAAACCAAACATCATGATATTCAAGTTTAAATGATTCAAAGATTACAACGAAAGAGAGAGGAAAGAGATAACCAATGGATGAAGACTAGCGGCCGTTCACGGCCGGAATGGTAGTTTGTCAAGCTACCTCCAGACTCGGGCGGACTGTGCTTCCGGTGTAGAGAAACTGTCACGATCTCTCTACGTGGTTCCGTCGTCTTCTACCTCATGATTCCTCTTCTTCTCACCGGACTAGAGTGGAAAACAGCTGCTTGAGGGCTTGCGGATGGTGGAAAATGCTCCCGGACAATGGAGAAATGCTTGAAATGGTTGGAGAGGACGTCCCCTTGCGTAGGAGATGAAGTGGAGGTGTCCCGGGATGGAAATCGCCCGCGTACGGACTGCCAATCCCGCTCCCGGCGGCTCGATCCCGCCCTAATTCGCGAACAGGATATATATAGGCGCTGAACTGAATACTGCGCACGGTCATTGGTGCACAACCAGTGGTCGTGCGCACTGGAGTTCTGCGATCGTGCGCGTTGCCTGGGCGGAGCCTGAAATGAAAGAAATTTATAAAATACATGTTCGCACGATCAGTGGCGCACGACCAGTGGTCGTGCGCACTATCGTCAATGGTCGTGCGATAAGCCAAACAAAACTCATAAAATGAGCGTTAAGTGCGCACGATCAGTAGCGCACGACCAGTGGTCGTGCGCGATAGAGCCAGTGATCGTGCGCAGTGTTCCTGTACAGAATTGTACCGGGAACACCTGCACGACTCCTGTTCCAGCATACAACACCAGTCTAGCCACTGAAGGTGGCACTTAACACTGCATGAAAACTAGTAACGAAGACGAACAAGAATTAACATCAAAACGGGCCTAGAAGTGCACTTAGCATGGAGTATTAAATAGGAATGAAAACATGTCTAAAGTGAAGTGCAAAGACTAGAAAATCGGCCCAGATGAGTCCATAATTGTGTATATAATTGGGACTCATCACACCCCCAGACTTACCTGTTTGCGCGTCCCGAGCAAACGAATTCGGCAGAGTGTGAAAATGGTAGTTAACAAAGAGAATTACACAAAGGAGTACAATGCGAAGTAACAAAAGCATGCAAATAGAAATTTAGTAAAAAGAGATTCTAACTATGCTAACTACTTTACGAAAGTGCTAGAGCGTAAGTAGGGATTTAGTTATACTCAGTTGGTGAATTATGAAGAATTCGAACGATCATGCCCGGTGTGAAAGTAACAAGACACTAAGGCGGGTGTTACCCAAGGTCGGGGTTTAGGAATAACTCCGCTGAAATCCATCAACGTCGTGAACCATACGCTCGCCCGGTCACACTCTCTGCACGGCGTTAGCAAACTCACAAGTCAAATCAATAGGGCTTTTAGGATTATATTGGGCTTAGGTTGCGGTGTGATATTCAAGGATAAAAATGAAGGCTACGCAACCAAATTGAGCTAAAGGAACGCTGCACCACACAAAACCAAAAACAATGCTCGTGTGACACACCCCAGACTTATCATGAAAACCAGGTGTGCACACGGCCTACTTCACAATTACCAACAGATTTTCTATTTAGCTCGGAAGGATTTCTTTACGACATATTTCTTTTTCAGATTTTTTTTTAACAACATACTTTTCTTCTTTTACTTATCCTTCGGTTGGTTCAAATTCAGCAAAATAAAATTTATTTCTTCATCACATCACAAAGATTCCAAAAATCACACACAATCAAGAACATGAGTGCAGATAAACATCTATTTGGTTGCGAAAGTGGGCAAAGCTTCAGGCCTTGGTGAATGGAGGAGGAGCTGTAACAAGGAAGTGGTAGGCACAAATGTTGGCTTGCAAAGGTGAGCGAATAGGACACGGAAAGCTAAGGCTCAAATTAGCCAAAAGGTGGCCTATATCATAATTAACTCAAAGAGTCGCTCTCGCCCATGCTTCGAGAGTCGCTTGGGGCAAGTTCTTAGCCCACGAGAAAGGTAAACCTTCCTCCCGACTCGATCAACACACGACTAGTGCTCGTACACACACAATACCGGGTTATCGTCAATTTCGTTCACATTCACCATTTGAGTATAACAAATCTAAATTTACGCAAAAATACTAAACATAAATTAGATGCATAGAGACAATCTAGTTCTACTCAAATTCTACTGCAGCATGCGGGTGCGACTAGAACACTGCTCGAGTCAACATCGCACTCCAAATAGTAGTTCCTAAGCTAATGTCCGATTTCACATTCCTAACCAAAATAGTTTATTTGGAAACAACACAAATAGGAAAACGCGCACTCATGTGGGTGAAGTGTTGCAAGAAGCATGAAAACAATGATGATGACAAAGATAAATAATAAACAAACTTCTAGTATGCAGTGCAACTCGTGCACAGTGGATGACAACATATTCTCCCCCAGACTTAGTCTAAACAATACATCACAGAAATTGGAAGCTAAGGGGGGAAGAAGTGTTACCCAATGCTCAGAATTGAGCATACCAGACGATTGGCGATTAAGATAAAGAGCAGTCCGCAGCATCCGCACCAAAGAACACAACACACCTGCAAGCACAAAACTAAAAATAGCAAAAACAAATATAAAAGCTGAACTAAACATGTTAGATAAAAATAAAATCAGGAAATCTGGGTTGTCTCCCAGCAGCGCTTTTGTTTTATGTCCTTAAGCTGGACCAAATACCTGTATTATGATTGTTTAAAGAGTGCAGAAATTAAAGGAGAAGTTCACAGAAGCAGTTTCACAAATTCAGACAACACAAATCAGCTATAGGCGCTCTTATGGTGCGCGTCTCCCGTAGCTCGTAGGCGGGAGGTGAAGGCTTTAGGGCCAACACTGGTGTCACCCAGTGTTCCCCTAACCTCCGCCCTCTTGCCACGGAGAGCGGCAGCGCGAGCGTCGTGCAGAAGTTTCTCCTGTTTAAGTTTAGTGACAGTCGGGGACTGCCAACGTTGAAAGTTTTCAGATTTTTCCACCTTGGTGGTGGGTGGCATCACTTCCGGCGTCGCGGTGACTACCGGATCAGCCCAAGAGATGGAGCGCTCAAATTGTTTATTACAAGAATCAAAACAAAAAGATAATGGGACAGTGTCCCGAACTAAATTCAAGTCAATATTTTTCGAAATGCAATCTTCCTCCGTCTCGGAATCAAATTCTCTCCGAAGATCTACTTCTTCCTCACTGGACTGTTGCTCCTCCTTTTCTCCATCAATTGGTTCTTTATCTTCTTCATTTCCTGCACAACTCAGAGATTCATCAAAAATAAAGAGAGGGGGAGGAGTGGATGTTTCAGTTATAGCTTTGGGGCAAGTGGGCTGCGACACCGTATTGGGTAGGGAGACACACCCCGTAGCGAAATCAAGGGTGGCACCGCTCTCTTTCAAAAATAGCACGCCCAAGATAGGGATAGAGTGATTTTCCTGGGGTCCCAACACCTGAAAATCAGCAACCACAATCGTCCCCTCAACTATCACTTCTACATTTTTCACTTCCCCCTCAGATTATACAACTGTCCCATTAGCAAGCATAAGGGATTTTCGATCCTCCGTGTTCATCTCAAGTTGCAATTTAGCAACGTCTTGCAACGCAATGACGTTGCGGGAGGAGCCGAAAACGCACAAAGCTTTCGTTTCAATATTATTGATGGAACAAGAAATCACTAACTCACTTGGATCAGCCTCTACCACATCGCCGAGACTCTTCCCTTGATCTATTGGGTTCTTTTTAGTGTTGCTAGGAAGGGTCCCATGCGACCGCTCGGTTAGCACTTGGGCCAATTGGCCCAGCTGCGTTTCCAAGTTTCGCATGGATGCGGTTTGGTTCACCATATTTGAGGTAGCCGCTTGCATAAATTTTTCCATCATCTCCTCCAGATTACTCTTTTTTTGGGCTGGGGGGCCTTGGTTATAATCCGGGTGTGGTGGCCTCGGTTGGCTCCCAGAGGCGTAAACATCGTTTTGATGCTGCCCCGGTGCCCATCGTTGGCCATGCGTGTTTGGGTTCCATGAGAAGTTCGGGTGACTTCTCACTCCCGGATGATAAGCATTATTAAATGTCACCCCCTTAGACTGATTTCCTACAAAATTAACAGATTCATTCAAGGATAAGTGCGCGAAGTCACCTGATACGTTGTTCCCTAAACATTAGTACGCGTGGTGGCCGTCGCCTCCACATCCTTCGCACGTAATGACAGCAGCAGGCGCGGGTGTAGGAGGAAGTGAGTCGACCACAAAGAGACCGCGAGCGTTCCTTGGTGCATTTCTCCCGGCAGTCCAGAATGTACTGTGGGAGGCGGTGTCGCGCAGAATCCGAAGGGCCTCCTCTGGAGTGTGGTTCATTAGAGTACCACCCGCAGCAGCATCGATCATTGCCCTGTAGTTGGGCTCGATCGCAAAGTAAAATGTCTCTACCACATTCCACGGTTGGAGCTCGTGGTTCGGGCAACGGCGGAGAAGATCGTTAAGACGCTCCCACGCCTCGGCAAGGGTCTCTTGATCAGCTTGGCGAAAGGTGGCGATCTCCCGCCGCAAACTTACAATTTTATCGACGGGGTGAAATTTGGCTATGAACTTGGATGCGAGCACATCCCAAGTCGCAGCGGTCCCCGGAGGAATAGAATGAAGCCACACCTTGGCCTTGTCGCGAAGCGAGAATGGGAACAGTCGCAGCTTGACTGTGTCATCAGGAATCCCAGCGTAGCGGAAAGTTCCACAGATATCAGAAAACTCAGCCAGGTGCAGGTGCGGATCTTCACTGGCCATCCCGGAGAACTGAGCATTGTTCCGGATGATGTTCAAGATAGCAGGTTTGATCTCGAACTGGTTATTCATAATATTGGGACCGAACCCAGGATAAACACTCCCAGCTGTCGGAGTGGTATAATCTCTCATCGTTCTGGGTCGAGGTCTCACTACCTCTTGCTCATCTCCAGGTTGGTGCTGCCCCACGGCGGGCACTCTTTGTTCAACATTGTCTGGGTCTATGTGGTCACCCATTGCTGCCTGTACGGCTGTTGCGCGCCTTCGTGCGCGAGCGGTCCGTTCGATCTCTGGATCAAAGGGAACAAGTTCCTCCGCGGCTTGTCTCTGCATGCACAGTCACAACAAAAAGAAAACAAAACAAAGGAAATCAAAAACAACTGCTCTTGTAACAAAAGCTCACAACTCAAGACGTTACACAGCTGAACATTCCCCGGCAACGGCGCCAAAAACTTGATGCGATAATTTCGGCAAGTGCACCGGTCGCGCAAGTAATAAAGTTTGGGAATATGATCCCCGAGTGTCGGTCTCTTGAGGAATGCAGGTTAGGTGAACGAATCGCGTTGTGTGACTATTGTTACACAAGCGTGAACAAACACACAAAAAGAGGTGGGTTTTGGTTGGGTTTTTTTCCAACTCTTAACAACAATGAAGGAAATGTGGGTCGAAAGCATTGCTTCGCAAGGCGAGATGGATGCAACGGCCGCGATGTCGTGCTTCGTGAGGCGGATGGAGCGTGCTCTAGTGCGGGAAGGTGAGGGTCGCAAACACCTCTTCACAAACGCCGTTAGCTCTTGCTAACGCGGATCAAACACCTTGAGTGCGTGAGTGAGTGAGTGGATGAGTGGAGATGAAGCGACTCACAAGCAAGTAATGATGAAAAGAGAAGAAACATTCATTTCATTTAAACCAAACATCATGATATTCAAGTTTAAATGATTCAAAGATTACAAAGAAAGAGAGAGGAAAGAGATAACCAATGGATGAAGACTAGCGGCCGTTCACGGCCGGAATGGTAGTTTGCCAAGCTACCTCCAGACTCGGGCGGACTGTGCTTCCGGTGTAGAGAAACTGTCACGATCTCTCTACGTGGTTCCGTCATCTTCTACCTCAGGATTCCTCTTCTTCTCACCGGACTGGAGTGGAAAACAGCTGCTTGAGGGCTTGCGGATGGTGGAAAATGCTCCCGGACAATGGAGAAATGCTTGAAATGGTTGGAGAGGACGTCCCCTTGCGTAGGAGATGAAGTGGAGGTGTCCCGGGATGGAAATCGCCCGCGTACGGACTGCCAATCCTGCTCCCGGCGGCTCGATCCCGCCCTAATTCGCGAACAGGATATATATAGGTGCTGAACTGAATACTGCGCACAGTCATTGGCACACGACCAGTGGTCGTGCGCACTGGAGTTCTGCGATCGTGCGCGTTGCCTGGGCGGAGCCTGAAATGAAAGAAATTTATAAAATACATGTTCGCACAATCAGTGGCGCACGACCAGTGGTCGTGCGCACTATCGTCAATGGTCGTGCGATAAGCCAAACAGAACTCATAAAATGAGCGTTAAGTGCGCACAATCAGTAGCGCACGACCAGTGGTCGTGCGCGATAGAGCCAGTGATCGTGCGCAGTGTTCCTATACAGAATTGTACCGGGAACACCTGCACGACTCATGTTCCAGCATACAACACCAGTCTAGCCACTGAAGGTGGCACTTAACACTGCATGAAAACTAGTAACGAATACGAACAAGAATTAACATCAAAATGGGCCTAGAAGTGCACTTAGCATGGAGTATTAAATAGGAATGAAAACATGTGTAAGTGAAGTGCAAAGACTAGAAAATCGGCCTAAATGAGTCCATAATTATGTATATAATTGGGACTCATCAGTGTCCCTCATGACTCCATTTTTGATGCGACCCCCCATACCTTTTCGGTTCATGTACCACTTTGCATGGATTCGTGCCCTTGTGTGGAGAGTGAGCCCAAGCTCTTAAGAAGCACCTGTTCTCCCACTACACACGAAACTACATCTATTTCTGATGTTATCATTGAGATCAATTTGTTGGATGGTGCAGACCTGCGCAGTGTCGTGCCCACTCTCATGGAGGAGGACAATCTCGATTGTGCTGAAGCAACCGTTTCGGTCCAGTGCGAGGAAGTCCAAGTTATAGAGGAGGCCATTGCATGCATTGTTGAGTCTAGTGAAATCTTCGATGATATCATCAGTTTGTCATTGCCGCACCCTATGGGGGATGAAACCGGGATTATCCCCTCAGATGAGATTTCTTTTAGTTTTTCTTCCAATTTATTTCCTGACCCCCTTTCTTTATGTACAAGAATGCAGGATTCCCCTCCTCCGGTTGATCAGACCTTATGCATGGAGGAGTCGAAAGCCTGGCGGGGTGAGGAAGGTATAGTGAAGGACCATCTTGTTCCTCATCATCATTGGTGCTTCCCTTGGAGGATTGGTTACAAGGGGCAAGCGGTTCTTCTTTAAAGACATAATACTGGAGGAGAAGAAGAGAGCGAAAAAGGAGGAGATTTGGGGTTGGAGGCTGAGCATCCTACTTAATTTCCACCCCTACTACCAGGTCCCTGGACCTTTTTCTTTCATCAGTTGTTACTATTTCAAATCAGCTTATAACTGATCTGTTTTGAGCATGTAATAGTAATTATGATTTATTAACTTTTGCTTAGTCCTAGACTTTATAAACTGCTTTAATACAGGTATTTGGTCCATATTTTAGGACAATAAACAAAAGGGCTTCTTGGGAGACAACCAATGGGGAACCACCCGGTTCCGTCTTTCTTTTTAATCTTTTTGTGTACTGTTATTTCAGTTTTGCTAACCTTGTTGGTGAAGCTAAGCTCTTGCGTGGTGGATGATGATGAAGGAGAAATATTTTCAAAATGGGATTACCGCACTTCTGGCATGCTCTTTTATGAGCATAGGTTAACTATACACCTCTCTTATTTATTGCTGAATTGTTTAATTTTGATGGTTTTAATCAAGTCTGGGGGAGAGAGAGCGAGCTGTGCACGTACACACACGTTGCATGACATGTTAGAATGTGTTGAGTTAGGATTTGTATTTTGTCGCACACATTGCATACACTTGCACCTAGTTCATGCGCACTTGACCACGCGTGCTTATTGGGTATCGCTGTGAGTTTTTCCAACTCGTAAGAATTGAATTGTTAGCATTTGAGTGAGGAGTAGAGAAAAATGTTGACTCGAGTAGTGCTCTAGTCAAGTGCTCCCGTCACGCCTAGAAATTCAATTAGAGTAGAATTAAATTCAGAGTTATAATTTAATTATTTCTATTGTAGTAGCTGCAATTCATTTTACTTTAGTGGTGAATCCGGTGAATCCAACAGTAGCATAAGGTCGAGTGTAGCTAGACTAGTAGTAGGTTATTACTAGGGTCGGAAGGAAGGACAACCTTTCTCGGTGGCTAGAACTTGCACTAGGCGACTCTCGACACGATTGTGTTGAAGTACTCGTCATGAAATATGATATAGGCCATTTTTTGATCCGTTTGCGCTTTTGAAATCCTCACCTACGTAATCACCATTGCAAGCCCACTTGAGCCTACCCTTCCTCCTTGTTTAACTCCACTAAAAATTTAACCAAAGCCATATGGCCGAACCTATTTTCGCACCAACCTTTGAGCTGAAAGAAATTTCTTTCTCGATCACATTTGATGTCATTTTTGTTATGTATGGTAGCTTCAAATTAGCTAAGGGAGTTGTTTTATTGTGCGTACAAACGTCATTTTGTCGATGAGAGAAAACAAAAGAAAAGAAAGAAAAGAAAAGAAAAAAAATAGTGGTGCAAAAATGACACTCTCGGCAAATTCGCTTTATTTTTGGCTTAGCACGCACCTAGTGTTCAGTTGAAGTCTGGGGGTGTCGTGTAATTACTGAAAATTGTGTATTGGTGATTGTTATTCTCTTGAGTGCTCAGGTTGTGTTGAGTGTGATTCCCATCGTCCTTCTACTTACCTAGCCTATACTCAACCTAAGCCCAATGATTGCCTATAAGTCCTATTGATTTTAGTTACGAGTCGTCTCATGCAGTAGAGAGAGTGCGAACGTGCAAGCCTATGGACACCGACTTTGATGGATTTCTTGAATGTTTGTCCCTAGCTTCGATTCGAGTAATACTCTACTCATTAGTCACGCTATTTTCTCTTTTTGCGCGACCAAAAGATTCACCTAGATTCACCATCCAAGTAAAGTAAATTCCAAACCACTGCTTTAGAAATAATTAGATATAATCTTGAGTTTAATTCTATTCTAATGCATTTCTATGCACGTGTGCATGCGACTTCGCATTGTTCTCTACCGCTCAAACTCATGCTAACATCCATTTGTTCCGACAGGAGAGCTGAGTAGTTTGCCCGAGACGTGCAAATGGTTAAGTCTGGGGGTGTGATGAGTCCCATTTATATATACATTTTTGGACTCATTTGGGCTAGTATTCTAGTCTATGCACCACATTTTAGGCACGTTTTCATTCATATGTACTATTCCATGCTAGGTGCACTTTTTAGCCCATTCCGGTGAGCAATTGCGCTCCTTGTTGTTGGGGGTAAGCACATGGTGCTCCCCTTCCCTTCTTATATGTTTTTCTGATGCTGGACGTGTATTCCCAACCATTGTATCTTGTATGCAGGTGACCGGATCATCCCGTTTTCCCTAGAAGTAATGTCTGTGCATATCGAACGGTCGTGCTTTTTCTTGACGCACGGTCGAGCGCGGTCGTGCGTTTGTGTCTGGGCTGAAAATGGAGCGTCGGAGTTTAATTGTGCATTTTGACGCACTGGCAGATTCGCCCGTGCGTGAGTAAAATGCACGGTCGACCTGTGTCTTCCTGATTTCAGAGCTTCAGAGTTTACCCGTGCGTTTGAACGCACGGGCGGAATTGGTCGTGCGAGAGCAATTCGCACGGGCGGCGCAGCGTCTTCCCCAAGACACATTTTACGAGTTAATAACGCACGGTCTGGGCACGGTCGTGCGTTCGACCGTGCGTGACCATTTTTCTGCCTATTTAGTATAAAATGCAGGAATCAAGGACGATTGGAGGACGATTGGAGATGGATTGGAGCGATTGAGAGAGCGGGAAATCAGTTCCTTCCCGCTGCTCTTGAGGTCTGAAGGCTTCCCCTTCATCTCCACCACCATAGAGGCCATTTCCGGTGATTTCCACCTCCATCCTTCCATCCGGGAGCACTAGGAAGCTTTCTCCACCATTAGCTCAAGCATTCCTCGCCGAGAGACTAGAGAAGCGCTGAAGATCGTAGGAGCGGTGTCAGCCTCCTTCGAGTTAGCTCACCATCTGAGGGCCGAGCCCGGAGAGAGCCCGACAACCTCTTCTTCCGGCCGAGAACCCAAGACGCGGTGACTTCTTCTTTGTGGTCCTCTCTAGCCTTCGATGCTTGTACTTGTTTATGAGTTGTATGAATGCTTGTTAAGTTAATCTTAAGGATTATTGCTTGTGTTCATGTCCAATGTTGATGTGGTGGCAAGAATAGCCCTTTTTCCTAGTGATTTCTAAGTTTCGTTGTGTGTGAAGCCACTAGCAATTTCTAGTGGTGATGTTTAGAGAAAAGGTGTGTGCGACCCTTAACCGTCATAGTTACATTCCGTCCACGCGCCTCCCGAAGCACGGCATCGCGGCCGTTGCATCCATCCCGCCTTGCGAAGCGGAATTTTGACCCGCATCTCTTTTCTGCACTAACTTAGGAAACCCAAAATCAATGCCCTTGTTTTTTCTTTGTTTGTTCGTATAACAATCGATTCACCACACGTTTCTTTCACCAGAACCTACATTCCTTGAGAGATGATATTCGGGGAAGCTATTCCCAATTTTATTACTTGACAGCGACCGGTGCACTTGCCGAATACGCATCAATAATGGAGAGTGACTTTCCTTGAGGTTGTAATCCTCTAGTTGTTGTTGTATCCATAATAGTTGTGCACAGCAGCTCCCTGTAGCTATATATTCAGTCTCAGCAGTGGATATAGCCACACTGGTATGCTTCTTGCTGCTCCATGAATCAACCTCCTTCCTAGGAATTGACAAGTCCCACTTATAATTTTCCTATCTTCTTTGAATCATGCAAAATCTCCTCCTTCACATTTCTATTTAGGAAGGCTGACTTGACATCCATCTGGTATACTTTGAACCCCTTGTGGGCAGCATAAGCGAGAAATAGCCTTATTGCTTCTAACCATGCAACTGGGGAAAATATTTGATGAAAGTCAATACCTTCTTCTTGCATGTATCCTTTGGCCGCCAGTCTAGCTTTATTCTTGATGATGATGCCATTCTCATCTAGCTTGTTTCTGTAGATCCATTTGGTGCCAATGATGTTGTGTCCTTGAGCTTTGACCCCAACTTCCATACCTTGCAAATTTTGAATTGTAGCAGCTTTTCTTGCATTGCTTGAATCCAGAAGGTGTCTTGATTTGCTTCTTCAAACTTATTGGGCTCCATATGTGACAAAAAGCTCAAAAATAGAGATTCATTGTGAGCCTAGCTTCTGGTGACCACCCCTTGGTTCTCATCTCCAATGATCTGGTCTCTTGGATGATCCCTCGGGTGCTTGTTTGTTGCAGGCAATCTATCAGCAATCTGCAACTCTTCTTCTGGACCAGCAGGTTCTTTAGCACCCAGCTGATCTTCATCCTCAGGAACAGTAACATCTAAATAGATTCTGTTGGTGTTGTGTATGTCTTGGATAGACATGTCTTGCATCATCTGTTCATTACCTGACAAAACAGGAGAACTGGACAAGCCCTTATAAAGTAGGTTGGTCTCATCAAATAAAACATGCATAGACTCTTCTACAACATGGGTCTTCTTGTTGAATACTCTATAGGATCTACTATGTGAGCTATATCCAACAAGAATCCCAACATTGCATTTGTCATTAAACTTTGTTAATTGAGATTTTCCATTATTTAAAATATAGCATTTGCAACCAAAGATTCTAAAGTATGAAATTGTTGGTTATTTGCCTTTCAGAATCTCATAAGGGGTTATTCCAAGGGCCTTATTGATGGAAGCTTTGTTGAAAACATGACAAGCAGTATTGACTGTCTTAGCCCAGAAATATTCTAGAAGTGAGGAGTCACTAATCAATGTTCTCCCAACTTCTATCAAGGTCATATTCCTCCTCTCAGCCAAACCATTTTGCTGTAGAGTTCTTTGGGAGGAGAATTATTGGGTGATGCCAAATTCTTGACAAAACTTTGTCATGGACCCAGATTGAAATTTTGTACCATGGTCAGTTCTAGTCTTGACCGTAGTATATTGTAGATCATTCTGTATTGCATTGACATGGTTTATGAAGATATCTAAAGTATCTTATTTCTTCGTAAGGAAGAATACCCATGTATATTTTGAGTGATCATCAACAATCACTAAAGTATACAATTTCCCACCTAGGCTCTAAATTGGCAAAGGACCAAACAAGTCCATGTGCAATAGATAAAGACATCTTTTAGTGTATTTGGAGCCAATGCTTTTAAAGGTGGCCCTAGTTTAATTGCCCATTTGGCATGCATGACAGGGACCGCTATTAATACATTTCAAATTTGGACTATTCCTAACAAGGTTTTTAGAAAATTGTCTCTACATTATCTTGTAGTTAATGTGCGCAAGTCTCTTGTGCCATTGAACACAAAGAGACTCACTTTCATTATCTACAAGACAAACTGAAGAAAGAGAACTATTGCAAATAAAATCTAAGCAATAAGCAGTCCCACTCCTAGTGCCTGAGAGAATGATCTCTAAGTCAATTGACTTTTGATCAAGCACTTGTCATTGTGGAATTCAATGACATCGCCCAAGTCACATAGTTTACTTATGCGTACAAGGTTGTGTTACAACCCTTCAACATAAGCTACCCTTGTAATAGAGACTATGCCATTGGAGATCATACCATATCCTTTGGTGACTCCTTTTTTAGAACCTCCAAAGATAACTTTAGGTCCATTCTTCATAGTAGTGTAATCCTACAGAAGACTCCTGGTATCTGTCATGTGCCTTGAGCACCCACTGTCCAAGTACCATATTTGCCTAAGGCTAGTACTTGAACTATCCTGCAAAAAGCAATTCATTTTCCCTTAGCAGCCCAATTGATTTTGGGTCCTAGGCCTTTGTTAGCATAACAATACTTGCTCACACCTGCTATAGCCTTTGCAGGAAAACTCCTCTTTGCATTAGGCACATTGGGATTGTGCCAAAAATCTATGGCAAAGTGTTCCACCTTACCACAGTACCAACATTCATGGATGTTGTATCTTCTTTCCTGAACACCCTTTGAGGTGGAAGGAGCATCAATATGCTTGTGTTCACTGAAGAAGCTGATCGCATTATTCCTATTCCTATTAGCAATAACCTAGCTGGTTAACTGCCTATAGTTAGTCTTAGCAGACTTTATCTGAATGACATCAGCCTATTTTAGCCTGGCAGCTAAGCAAGAGTTGATGGCATCAGATACTGAGCTATTAGACTTGCATATAGGCTTGACAGCAGCCAAGTGTTTTGCTAAGAGAGATTTAGAAGAACCAGCTTCCTTATCCTTGAATGAAGGGGCTGAAGTACTCAATACAAATGGTCCAGAATGGGCCATTTGAATCTCTTCATGGGGAGCTTTCAAAGCACTCATCCCTATGCCCTTTCGTCTACTATTGTAAGGAGTATTTTCCTTCCTATAGGAACTTCCATTCTTCTAGTGACCATACATGTTATCCTGTTCATACCTATTTGAGGGAAGCAACACCTTTTGAAAGGTGGTATGTGGCTTCGCTTTAGCCTGCCCCTTTCCTCCTTTCTCAGCACCAATTGCAACTTTATTGAAACCCAGCCCTCTCATATTAGTTTGGGAGGAGAAGGTGTCAATAATGGGCAATATGGATTTGGGTTTGGAGAATTGAGCCACTAAGCTCTTCTCTTTGAGAACCTTCTCCTCAAGGCCCTTGATGACCTTGTTCTTTTGGCTAATGGTGCTTAATTGGACAATTGTAATTCTCTTCAGTTGGCTTATTTCTCTACTCATCTGGGCCACCGAAGTAGATGTCTCGGTGCAATCATGCTTAGCCTGCTGAAGGGAAGCAATTTCTTGAGCTTGCCTGTTGGCTTGCTTCTTGCTCCTCTTAAGAGCTTCCAAAAGAGCATCATACTTGTCAAACAATTGATTGACATCCACTTGAGGTTCTGAACCATTTTCTTTATTAGATGAGCATGCTTCAGAATCTGGTATTGACTCATGATCAGAAAAGGGGGTGAGAGGTGTTGATACCTTATCAGGATTATCCTGACTGTCTTCATCATCTTTCATGGCCATTAAGCCATGTTGTTCTTTATCATATTCATCCTCCTCTATGTCACTGTCTGAGTGTGATAGAGGGGCCCTGATACCAACCTTAGCAGCAGGAAAGTCTTCATCCTCTTCAGCTGCAAACAACCAAATGTAGGCTTCATCTTCTTCTTCTGAATCTGAGGATGAAGATTCATATTCACTCCAACATTTCTCCTTCTTTGCTAGGAAAGATTTTTCACACTTCCTTCCCTTATGGTGATGAGGTTTCTTGTCACCTCTTTTCTTTCTCTTGACAGGACAGTTAGCTATTACATATCCAGGCTTGCTGCAGCAATAGTATATAACATTATTTGAAATATTTTTAACATGTTTAGGGTCATACCTGTCACCCTTGGGGTGCTGCCTTTATGATTTGTTGTGATCCTTCTTGGGATATGAGGAGGAGGAAGGTTTGTTCTTCCACTGCTTCCTCCTCATCAGCTTCTTAAAGTGCCTAGAGACGGAAGCAAATTCCTCATGAGATGAGGTGCTGTCTGATGTGCTTAGCTCAGAATTTTCTGAGTCAGCAGCCCTTCGTGGTGGAGAAGGCATTCTGGCTTTGCGCTTCTAGGAGCTTTCAGCTTTGAGAGCCACATCTCTCTCCCTTGCATGAGGCTTGGTGGATGTGTCCTCCTCCTTTCTTGCAGACAGCTGCATCTCATAGGAGAGGAGCTTTCCCAACAATGTATGGGGAGGAGTCTAACCCAGCTTTGCCACTTCTCTGATGGCATAGATCTTTGTATCCCAATCTCTTGTTAGAGATCTTAGAAATTTTTCATTCACCTCATAATGACTGAAGACCATTCCATAGGTCCTCAGCTCATTTACCACCCTGAAGAATCTCTCATAGCAATCAGCTATGCATTCCAGGCTGTGTTGCCTGAAAGCTTCATACTCCTGATTAAGGAGGGATTTCCTATCATCCCTCACTTCTTCAATACCTTCCATATAATAGTGTATCCCACATGTCCTTGGCAGTCTCACAATGCACCAAGTTTTCGAAGGTGGAAACATCAATTGCATTTACTATTATATTTTGTGCTCTCTTGACCCTGGTAGCAAGTGCAATTTCATCCTTAGTCATTTCAGCATATGACCTGGCCACTTCGCCTTCTAGGATCTATAGTGGAGGGCTTTGTGAAGACAAAGGGACCCTCATTGACAGTAATATATATCCTAGGGTCTGAGGCTTCCATGAACAGCCTTACCCTTTGCTTCCATATGCCAAAAGTCTCCATTTTGCATATGGGCAACTTCATAGACCCCATCTCCTTCTGACCTCCAATGGCAGCCATTGGATTCAGATTTGACTACTCCTTTGTAGAATCTGGTCAGACTGTTAAGTCCTTATTGACCAACCTCATTTTGATACCACTTGATAGTTAATAAGGTAGTACTCTAATTCTCCTAAAGGGGGTGAATAGGTCTCTTTGATTTTTCTTGTTAATAGCTAGTTGTTGTTAGATGATATGCAAAGTAAAGGCACACACAAAAAGCACACAGCCTTTTATAGTGGTTCCCCAAGACAGTGTGTCTCTGGGCAGTCCACTTTCCCTCTACACCTTTCTAATAGTGTGTTAGACGAGGCAACCTCCTCCAAACTCTGCTCCAAGAGCTTACAACATAGTGTTGAAAATGTTTAAGTGGGAGTTTTGGGAGTTGGCGGTCTGGGAGGGTGATCGCGCGGTCTGGTGAGACCGCACGCCTGGTGATTTGCTCTGCGGTCTGACTTGTATTTAGTCTAGCCGCAGTCTCCTGGCGTGACCGTCGTTCTTTGTCCAAGGTGCTGAGGTAAGGTCGCGCGGTCTGGTCTGTGACCACGTGGCGGGCTGTCTATCTTAGGGCTGTGCCAATCTGATGTGACCGCAAAGGTTGGTCCAGGTTTCCAGGAATCCGGTCTAGTGGCTGTCTGGGTTTTCTGGTGGTTTTCACGGACTAAGGCTCTTAGTCGCGCGGTCTCTGTTCGCGATCTCAGGAGAAGGCTGGTATGTGAACAGATCTCTGTTCTCGGTCTCAGAGGGAGGCAGATATGCGAACAGGTGTTCGCGGTCTTGTGGCAAACAGACAGTGTTTGCGGTCTCGGGCAAACACTGGTGGTGGGTGGCTTCTTGGCGGTCTAGCGATCTCCTTGTGGAGTCGCGATCTGACTGAGGGAGTGGCGATCTCCCGCGGTCTGTATTGAAGCCGGCGAGCTCATCAAATGAAGCAGAAAGAACTGTTGCTGATCGCGCGGGTTGACCGATCTGGTCGCGCGGTCTGGAGGTGGTGATCCTATCTCATAGGGTGGTGACTGGATCAAGTCCCACGCCTATAAATAGGAGTCACTGTAGCAGCAAATTAGACACACTAAGTGTAAGCTGAGTTTATCCTAATTCCTGCAGTTTGTATTATTGTGACCGGGCGGTCTGCTGATTGAACTTTTCTTGTGCAGCTTCTGCGGATAGTGCGGTCTGCAGCGATCACCTCTTCCTATGAAAGTGTTCAGGCGGTCTGCCACTTGCAGTGTGGGTTGCTGGAGTTCAGGAGAATCAATGGAGTTCGTAAGTAGGGTGTGGTCAGCTCAGCGGTCTGAGGTGGTGTTCTGTAACCGGCAGTGTTGTGCGGTTAGGCAGCTTGCAGAGATCGGCAAGGAGACCGCGCGGTCTGGAGCGGTCTCAGTTATCTTCCTTCAAGTTGTGCAATTTTCTCTTTGGTTTTGTGTGTTGGAGAAATCATGTCTCGCCATGTATACCTCTCCCTGTAATGAAGATTGCTGTAATCAATAAAGATTACTTGTTTGCCTCCATTTGCTTCTGGTTGTTTGGCTTGTGAACTCTAAGTTGTATGATTCCTGCTCACTCCATAAAGATTCAGAAAATTTTCACATGGTATCAAAGCGAGGTTGGAGTGGATTGAGCAGTGAACAACTTAGTGTAGCCATCGCCTTTGTGAAGAAGGAACCAGTGGTAGAGCCATGGAAGCGAGGGGTCTTGGAATTGAGATGCTAAACTCGACCAACTTTAAGAAGTGGAGGTCTTGTATGCAGAGTTATCTTCTGGGTGAGGACCTCTGGGAGGTGGTTGGAGGAGAGAGCACGGAGGAAGTCTTTCTGGTTGGAGATATGCATCATGAGGTGGGGAACTAGAGGCGGATTAATGCCAAAGTAGAGTTCGCCCTGAAGAGGGCAATATCACCTGATTTGTTTGATCACATCTTGGGGTGTGCATCAGCTGCAGAGATCTGGAGAGTCCTGGATAGGCTGTTTAACAAAAAGAATGTGGCAAGACTTCAATTCCTGTAGAATGAGCTGGCCAGATTAGCTCAAGGTGATCTTTCTATCTCTACGTTCTTCTTGAAGCTGAAGAACTTGTGCGCCGAGATTTCAGCGCTGGATCCTGATGAGCCAATTTCTGAGGCAAAGCTGAAGAGCCACATCATCCGTGGCTTGCAGAAGGAATATGTTGCCTTTGTGACGTCGGTGCAGGGTTGGGCAAATCAACCATCTCTGCTAGAGCTGGAAAATCTGCTTGCTTCGCAGGAGAGTCTGGCAAGGCAGATGGCGGGGGTATCAGTGTCTGGGGGAGATGGTGAAGTTCTCTTCACGGGAAAGAAGAAGAAATGGGATAAGAAGAAGACTGCTGGAGCAGGCAATGGGCCTTCAACTTCTGGACAGCAGGAGAGGGGCTATGCCCCTAAGGCTGAAGGGAAGAAGAAGGGGGAAGGTCCCAAGTGCTTCAGGTGCGGAAAGGTTGGTCACATCGGAAGGAGTACCGGGTAAATCTTCAGTCGGGGCATGCTGTTGCAGGAAAGGGGGAAGCTGAAGCCAGGCAGGTTGATGGAGGATGGGGAGGAGCCTTCTTGGCTTTTGTTGGAGCTGAGGCTCCTATCAACTATCAGGAGGACTGGATCATGGACTCGGGGTGTGGTCATCACCTCACTGGGGACGAGTCGAAGCTTTCTTCAGCGCAGCCTTATTCAGGTAATTGATGCCATTATTACTGCTGATAATACCGTGCATGTTGTACAGAAGGTGGGGGTTGTTTCCTTGGGCAGTGATAAAGGGCAACTAACTTTGAAGAGTGTCTATCATGTGCCCGGAATGAGGAAAAATCTCTTCTCCGTGACCAAAGCTATAGACGCTTCTGTTTGGCCCAACAGAAGTGAGGTTTCTTCAGAATGTGGAGGCGGTGAAGGCTGAGGCAGTTCATATGGGGAGGAGAGCTAAAGACTTGTTCATGTTTTCGACAAGTTCTTACGTTGACAAGATGATGACAAACGACAGTGCTGTGATATGGCACGAGAGGTTGGGGCACGTAGGGATGGATAATCTGAAAGCTATGGCAGTGAAAGGTCTGGTCAAGGGCCTGCCTAGTCTATCTTCCTACGTAGACGGTCATGTGTGAGCGGGATGTCAGTTCGGCAAGTCTCATCGACTACCATTTGACAAGTCGCAGACAAGGAGTAGTGTGCCGTTGGAGTGCATCCACGATGACTTGATGGGACAGACTGCTACCCCAAGCCTCGAAGGTAGCAGATATATGCTGGTGCTGATCGATGATTACACCAGATATGTCTGGGTATATTTCTTGAAGGAGAAGGCGGAGGCGTTTGCCAAGTTTGTGGAGTTCAAGGAGCTCGTAGAGGGTCGGCTTGGACTGCGGGTTAAGAACCTGAGAACTGACAACGGAGGAGAGTTCACCTCTGGTGAGTTCTCTACTTTTTGTAGGAAGGCGGGCATCCAGAGGGAGCTTACTTGTGCACAAACTCCACAGCAAAACGGAGTTGCAGAGCGGAAGATCCATCATCTGACGGAGACCTGCAAGTGTTGGCTGCATGCCAAGAGTATCCCAAAGTCCTTCTGGGTGGAGGGAATGTCTTGTGCTGCCTACGTCATCAACAGGATGCCTCTCAGTCCCATCAATGTGAAGACCTCGCATGAATTGATGTTCAAGGAATAGCCAAGCGTGGCACACCTTCGGGTGTTTGGTTCCACCTGCTATGTGCATGTTCCAGATGTGCTTCAGACGAAGCTAGATGCGAAAGCAAGGAAGCTAGTCTTCGGGGGGTAATGATGATCGGAAGAAGGGCTGGAAGTGCATGGACCCGGAGACGCGGAGATTTGTTGTATCTCGCGATGTCGTGTTCAACGAGGTGACGTCTTACAAGGGAAGTTCTGGTGTTGAGCTACCAGAAAGGAGGGTGGAGGAGCCGGAGAAAGCTGTGGAAAATCTTCAGGTAGAGCTACCTGTGTCGCCAGGTGGTCCATCAATTTCTAGTTCTGAGGCGGAGGCATCTGGATCAGGAAGCAGGGGGAGCGATGCTCCAAGTGCGTCTGGAAGGGGAGCTAGGGAAGAAGCAGCTGAGGATACTACGAGTCAAGGGAAGGCGTTGCGGAGATCGAAGCGAAATATCATTGCCCCTGATCGCTATACAGGAGGAAACATGGTGAGCTTTGTCTCGTGTTTCTTTGCTGGTCCCTTAGATGAGAGGGAGCCGTCAAGCTTTGAAAAGGCCAAAGGCATGGAACAGTGGGATTCGGCTATGCAGGAAGAGATGAGTGCTCTTGAGAGGAATGAGACTTGGTCTCTGGTGCCCAAGCCCAAGGGCATCACCCATGTGATATGCAAGTGGGTCTACAAGATTAAGAAGAAGGCTGATGGCAGTATCGAGCGGTACAAGGCTCGCCTTGTGGCTCGGGGGTTCTCACAGCAATACGGTGAAGACTATGAAGAGACATTCAGTCCGGTGGCAAAAATGACTTCAGTTCGGGTTGTGATTGCCTTGGCGGCGTGTTGGGGGTGGAAGATGTGGCAGCTCGACGTAAATAATGCATTCTTGTACGGCGAGATTGACAAGGACATCTTCAAGGTCCAGCCGCCAGACTTCATATCTGAAGATTTTCTGGAGCATGTCTGCAAGTTGAAGAAGGCCTTGTATGGGGTGAAGCAAGCGCCGATGGCGTGTTATGGAAAGATAGCAGAGTATCTCTTATTCTCCGGGTTTGGTGCTTCAGACTCAGACTCAAGCTTGTTCGTCAAGAAGAGCGGGGAGATTCAAGTCATCGTGCTGCTATACGCCGACGATATGATCGTGACGGGGAATTTGAAGGAGGAGGTAGTGCAGCTTCGGGCTGAGCTGTCCATCAGGTTCGAGATGAAGGATTTAGGTGAGTTGCACCACTTCCTTGGACTCGAGGTGCAGAGGAAGGAGAGTGGAGTGCTGGTGTCCCAGGCTGGATATGCGGAGCGGATCATGGAGCTGTTCGGCATGAAGGAAGGGAAGTGCACTTCCACACCTCTGGAGAAGGCTATGAAACTTCGCAAGGATGAGGGGAGGATTTTGGGAGATCCGCTGGTGTTCCAGGCTCTGGTTGGGAGCTTGATCTATTTGACGATTACCAGGCCAGATATTGCATATGCAGTTGGCAGGGTGAGCCGTTATATGGCGGAGCCACGGATGCCTCATCTTCTAGCGGCCAAGAGTATATTGAAGTATGCCAAGGCGACCTCGGATATGGGTCTCCTTTATAGGAGGGATGCGGGCCTCGAGGTGCATGGGTACATGGACGCTGATTACGGGGGAGATTCGGATGATCGGAAGTCGACGTCTGGATACGTCTTCATGGCGGGCCCCACGGCTATATCATGGTGCAGCAAGAAGCAGGATTCTGTGTCGGTCTCAACCACGGAAGTAGAATACAAGGCTTCGGCCTTGGCAGCTCAGCAAGCCATTTGGCTTAGGAGGTTGGTTGGAGATGTCCATAAGGAGGTTCGGGGTCCGACTCTGCTCCGCGGTGACAATGAGAGTGCTCTCAAACTGGTTACTAATCCAGTTTGTCACGCGAGGACCAAGAATATCTAGATCGAGCATCATTTCATTCGTGAGAAGGTGCTGGAGGGGTCTCTTTCGGTTGAGCGTGTTCGGAGTCAGGACAACATTGCTGACATCTTCACAAAGGCGCTGGAAAAGGGGCCGTTCACACGGCTAAGGAGCTTACTGGGGCTGTTTTCAACTTCCCACTTCAAGGGGGAGTGTTGAAAATGTTGAAGTGGGAGTTTTGGGAGTTGGCGGTCTGGGAGGGTGATCGCGCGGTCTGGTGAGACCGCACGTCTGGCAAACTGCTCCGCGGTCTGACTTGTCTTTAGTCTAGCCGCGGTCTCCTGGCGTGACCGTCGTTCTGTGTCCAAGGTGCTAAGGTAAGGCCGTGCGGTCTAGTCTGTGACCGCGTGGTGGGCTGTATATCTCAGGGTTGTGCCAGTCTGATATGACCGCACAGGTTGGTCCAGGTTTCCAGGAATCCGGTCTGGTGGATGTCTGGGTTTTCTGGTGGTTTTCGCGGACTAAGGCTCTTAGTCGTGCGGTCTCTATTCGCGGTTTCAGGAGAAGGCTGGTATGCGAACAGGTCTCTATTCTCGGCTCAGAGGGAGGCCGGCATGCGAACAGGTGTTCACGGTCTTGTGGCGAACATACAGTGTTTGCGGTCTCGGGTAAACACTGGTGGTGGGCGGCTTCTTGGCGGTCTGGCGATCTCCTTGTGGAGTTGCGATCTGACTGAGGGAGTTGCGATCTCCCGCGGTCTGGAGTGAAGCCGACGAGCTCATCAAATGAAGCAGAAAGAACTGTTGTTGATTGCGCGGGTTGACCAGTCTGGTCGCGCGGTCTGGAGATGGTGATCCTATCTCATAGGGTGGTGACTAGATCAAGTCCCACTCCTATAAATAGGAGTCACTGTAGCAGCAAATTAGACACACCAAGTGTAAGCTGAGTTTATCCTAATTCCTGCTGTCTGTATTATTATGACCGGGCGGTCTGCTGATTGAACTTTTCTTGTGCAGGTTCTACGGATAGTGCGGTCTGCAGTGATCACCTCTTCCTCTGAAAGTGTTCGGGCGGTCTCCGGCTTGCACTGTGGGTTGCTGGAGTTCGGGAGAATCAGTGGAGTTCGTAAGTTGGGTGCGGTCACTCAGCGGTCTGAGGTGGTGTTCTGTAACCGGCAGTGTTGTGCGGTTAGGCAGCTTGTAGAGATTGGCAAGGAGACCGCACGGTCTGGAGCGGTCTTAGTTATCTTCCTTCAAGTTGTGTAATTTTCTCTTTGGTTTTGTGTGCTGGCGAAATCATGTCTCGCCATGTATACCTCTCCCTGTAATGAAGATTGTTGTTATCAATAAATATTACTTGTTTGCCTCCATTTGCTTCTGGTTGTTTGGCTTGTGAACTCTAAGTTGTATGATTCCTGCTCACTCCATAAAGATTCGGAAAATTTTCACACATAGATCCCATAAGATCTCTCAGGTTGGCTCCAAACCCTACCTCACACCCAAATAGACATACCTCTCAGAGTGCTCCAACTCCTATAACTCAAAAATCCACTGATTTCCTACTTCAGGCCTATCAAGTAGCCCTACCTCAGATCTCCACAGAGATCCAACACCTCAAGCTGGGAGTACAACTCTACTAGCTCAGGCTTAACAACCCTAGACACTCAGGCTCTACAACCTTACAAATCAAGCTCAATAGCCCAACAACTCAGGCAAAATGCCCTACAAACTTAGAACACTAATGTTCTTACAGTGGATATAATTTATGCTTACAATAGAGGACAGCAAAAGATGTATCCTTCAGCCTTTGTCTTCTGTTGTTGGTTCATTGTTGGTGCTGTCTTGAAGCAGGGTTGAAAGGAAAAAGCTCCAGACCTTGCTCCTATCCGATCTTTCTCTTCAGCAAATGAGGAAAGATCAACTTGCTCTTCTTGAATGAATCAGGAAGAACTATCTTCTATCCAAGTATCTTCTTGTAGGTTCAGGAAGCAAGGAGAGATCACTTTAGGAAGTCATTAATAGAATAGTGCTCTCTATTCAATTTTCTTTCAACTTTTCAACACACCTTTCTGCAATGCCCTAACTTGTTCTTTTATACCTATTCCATCCACAACAGCTCTAAGGAGGGCCCTGACATAGTATATAGGGGAATAGAAAGCTTTATCTTGATTTACAGACACTTGCGCAAATAGTAGATCCCATCAATGCTTTATTCAGATTTGAATCTATCTCTACGGTTGAATCTATATTCGTCTCAGCAGATCCGCTGAGCTAGATAGTCTTCTCAGCGGATTTTGTCTAAATGCAGCTCAGCTGAGGCATCCCCCTACTCAGCGACTCCTGGCCTCGTCTCAGTGGTTCAGCTGAGACAGTGAAGCCATCTCAGCAGTTTTGAAAGTAAACCATGGACCTTATTCCAATGATTGGAATATGCTAACCCTGCATATATATGATGCACAAGAGGGTTTATCAAATACAATATGTACATAGCATTGAGTGCGATGCCTCTTCAAATTAAGGGAACATTGAGGGCAATATTCCCCACAAATGCTTCAAATCAAGACTATTGTGGATACAATACCCAACAATCTCCCCCTATTTGAAGAAGTCAGAACCATATGTACTAAGCTGAATTGCACAAAGAATAATTATAATCATAGATACAGAAAATGACATAGTGAATTTGAAATTAAAGTCTAGATCATCAAAACATTAATGTATATATAAATATTTTGAAGGACATTCAGAGTTCACACAACATTTCAAAAAGAAATTGAGAGGACCCAGCGCAACCAACTCGACCAAAAGACCGGTCTGGTTCTAAGAGTCTCCTTATCAAAAGACTCAGTGCAAGTTAGTGAATTCCTACCAAGGGGGTAGAAGAGTGAACTACCCAAAGTTTGGGGAACCACTATATTTCCTTGTGTTGTGCTGTGATTTTCTTGTTGTCATTTTTCTTCTTTACTTGCTTAATTCTTATTGGTGTGTGGGAAGCCTAAATCTGTGATTATTACACACACACACACATATATATATATATATATATATATATATATATAATAGCACAAAGTATTTTTAAATCTCTATTCACCCCCCTCTAGAGAATTCTTGTGAGGTTAACTGTGCATTTTCAATTGGTATCAGAGATAGGTTGATCTAAAAAGGTTAACTCCTTGATCAAAAAGATCCTACCTCATATATATATATATATATATATATTAAAAAAACAATATCTTTTCACATGGCACAAATTAAAGATTATGCTTCCACCAGACCACCAATTTGCAACCTTGAAAAGTTTGCACTTTGGAAAACAAGAATTAAAATTTATCTAAACTCTATTGATGGACAATTATTTGATGTTATCATGACAGGTCCTCCCAAGCCATTAAAGAAGGACTCAAGTGGAAAGGTCACACAAACACTTGCTCCAAAGGCTGAATGGACAGATGAAGAAAATAAAGCTCAAGCATGTGATGCCAAGGCTATGAATATCTTATTCTCAACCCTCTCAGATGAAATCTTCTAAAAGATTGATGAATGTGAGTCAGCTAAGGAAGTATGGGAAGCTCTCACCAAAATGGTAGAGGGAAGTGCTGATGAGAAAAAGGATAGAAAGGCACTACTCATCTCTCAATATGAAAACTTCCAGAAGAAAGAAAGTGAAAGTGTTGCTGACATGTATGCCAGATTCAGCCTCATAGTAAATGAGTTGAGAACACTTGAGAAGGACATATCTCTCACTAAGATAAATGACAAATTGCTAACTTGCTTCCCTAGCTCTTGGGATTCAAGAATCTGGCCAATTAATGACTCCAGAAGTCAAAGAGAAATCTCAACAGATGTCCAGTTGGGTAAACTAAAATCTTATGAACAACTGTTGAAACAAGAGTTGAGAAAGAAGAGAAAGAAAAGGCTCCTTCACTCTCAAAAGAAAAGAGTATTGCATTGAAGGCTGTTGAAGGTGAACCCTCTACAAGTGATGAGGAGCTGATCAGTTTACTGGCCAGAAGGTTCAAGAAGTGGATCAAAATAGAAGGATCCAGAGGAAGAGACTCAAAAACCAGGTATAATAAAACACCTACTAAAGAGATTATATGTTACTCTTGCAGGAAACCTGGACACATTGCACCTAAATGTCCTAAAGAGATCAGCAATAAGAAAGATCTGAAAAGAACAGATCTAAAGAAGAAGAAGAAGAAAGAGAAAGGATTCACTGCTCAATCATGGAGTGATTCAGAATCTGAAGTGAGTACCTCATCTGAGGATGATCAGGAAAAGGCTAAGCAAGAGGAAACCTGCTTGATGGCTACTGAAAAGCCTGAAGATACATCTCTGGTAAATATATTTGATGATATAGATTTCTCTTCTACTGATTTCAAAAATAGTTTCAAAAACTCTGTTTAGATCTAGTCAAATCTGAGAAAGAAGTAAAGGAACTAAGAAATGAACTAAACAATCTCAAACAAACAAATACACAACATAAAAGCTATGAGCTCAGTCTAGGACTCTCAGAGGAACAACTAAATAAAATCAATACTGAAAATCAAGCACTAAGAAATGAGCTAGCAAAGGCAAAAGCTTTTAAAGACTCTCTAAATGGTAGAAGTCAGAAGCTCAAGAATATCTCTAACAATCTCACTAATAGATTTAGACAACTTGAATATAACACTGAACAGTGGATGCTCAAATCACATTACATATGAAGGAATCCTAGGTAAATATCCTCAGAAAAGAAATAAACATGCGTAGAATTCTTATCAACGTGCGTCGATTTCTAATCGACGCTTACACCAAAGTGCGTCGACTTCTACCCGATGCAACTTCTCTGATGTTTCGACTAAAAGTGAACGCAGAATGAAGGAAGCATCGACTTCTACTCGACGCAACCTTAAGCCTACGTCAAATTCATATCGACACAACCAATCTGACAGAAATTTCTCCTCTTCCAAACAGTCCTCTCAATCCATGTCCTTTTATTATGAACACTATTTCTGCGACATTACCAAAGAAAATTGGTATGATAAGCCAATACCCCTAAAGGAGGAAGGATATTCTGAAAAACCCACTTATTCTTTCATTAAATCATTCACTGTTGGGAGGAAGGGACCCCAGCTCAGCAGGGTCCAAACTAATGTTTAAAATCTTATGTGCAGATGTATCACATCTCCAGGCTGGTGTGGTACTTGGACAGTGGATGCTCCATGCACATGACAGGGTACAGAAATCTGTTAACCAATTTTGAGGATAGACATGGACCACCAGTGACCTTTGGAGACTCTAGCTGTGGGCAAACCAGGGGCTTTGGAGATTTTAAAGAAGGAAAAGTTACCTTCAAGAATGTGGCAGTAGTCAAAGGACTGAAGCACAATCTGATAAGTATAAGTCAGATATGTGACAGTGGTAAGTATGAGGTAAATTTCACCACACTACTTTGCCATATTATTGATGTCAAGTCTGGTGCCATATTACTAAATGGAATTAGAAAAGGGAAAGTATATATAGTGGATTTTAGCTCCTCACCCACAGAAGTTTGTTTGTTTAACAATATTATTGATAAAAGTGAATTATGGCATAGGAGACTGGGTCACTTAAACCACAAAACCATTAGTAAACTAGCAAAGAATAACCTAGTCAGAGGCCTACCAAAGGGTAGGTACTCTAAGGATTCTCCATGTAGACCTTGCCAACTAGGAAAACAGACCAGATCATCCTTCAAACCAATTGGTAAGAATGACTCTCCCAGGATTCTCTACTTACTGCATATGGATCTCTTTGGTCCCATATCCACTTCCAAAGAAACTGTTTGATGTTGAAGCTTATCAAAAGAAAAATCCTCAGGTAGGACTCATTCTAAAAATGGGACAAAAACACAAGAGGGGTGTAGGGTGTGCTGAAGACACTTACATTCCCTATAAGAAACCCAAAAGACCTGCAAAATTTGACAAATGGCTTGACTCACCCTGGAAAGGGAAAGGAAAGATGACTGAGATCCCTGAGAAACAGCCATCAGAAAAGAGAAAACATAGGCCAAAGGTTGACAACAAAGGACCACCTGAGCCCAGGCCTACTCAAAAGAAACCTCAAGATATTACAATTGAGATGATTGATGAAAAGGCAGCAATCATCATTAGCAAGGGCTATTCTCTAAATGACACTCTCCCTGATGCTGACAAAGTCCTGGAGAAATTGCACACAATCATCAGAAATGTTCAGGAGCATCCAGATAGAGCCAGGGGCTACATTTTTGATGCCATTGAAAACTTATCTAGAAAACTTTATTCTACCTTTGTCAATTTCATGTACAACAAGAAGTTTCTAGCTTAAATTTTGTGAAAGACAATTACTTATTCTATTCTCTTCTGATTGCTTAGCATATTTCCTCTCTACATAAATGCTTTGCTTTGTTGACTGATACAATTTCTCTCTATGTAGGGTTAAGACAAATAGGGGGAGATTGTTTGGGAAATGATTTATCTTAACCCCTACAATTAAGAAGAATATAAATTCTAAGTATGAAAAATTAGGCTAAGTAAATATGCGTCGAATGGTACTCGACGCAACGTCGAAATATAGTCGACGTTTCTCTCAGAATGAGTCGAAGTAACTCTTAGAAGAATTCGACGTAATCATAGTCGACGTACCTCTGACTTCTAGTCGACGCATTTGATAAAGTCGACGCATCTTAGTCAACGCACCTTCCTTATTCTCCTCTCGACGTCCAGCCGGGATGAAATCGACGTTTACGTCGAATAGTAATCGACGCACGTCGATATCCATAAGTAATTCAAAAACACGCCAGATCTCTTTCCTTATTTCTGTAGATCTGATTTATATGGAATGATATTATTCTTTTATAGCCGTTCCGAATCAGCCTTTCCTTCTATTTGATTCTTGGCAAATTTGATTAAGACTATTATGGATATTATTTGAAATCAGAATGAATTCATTTCCTTCTACAGAAATATTAATTATGGAAACTCTTATCTCTTTCTAATTCCCTGTCTGCTAATTAATTATTCTCCTTTAGCAATATATTTTAAACAGAGCTATAAATAAGAAGGAGGTCGGCAGAGAATGAGAACAAGTGATCCACCATTTAAATTTGAAAAAGAGGAAGAGCTCCCAAGTGAAGAGTGAGAAAGTTGAGAAAAGAGATAGCGTGATGCAGCAAAAGAAAAAGCCTTCATCTTCTCCTTCTTCTGAAGCCATTCTGCTGCAAATTCTGAAAGCTCTCACAAAAGAGAGAAAAACTTACAAATCTCCTTCTCACTATAGAAGAGAGATCATATTCACTATATGTGTGCTTCTAATCTTCTTGCTAGGAAGAAGATTCCTTCTTATATACATTGTCTTCCATTCTTCTACTTGTTCTACTTCTTCTTCTCTTTCTTATTTCACTTTTAAACTGTGTAAAAGAGTTTTTAGAATCTCGATCCAAAAAATTCAGTTGTAGTGGTTCTAAGAGTCTCCTTACCAAAAGACTCAGTTTGGTTCTAAGAATCTCCTTATCAAAAAACTCAGTCTGGTTCTAAGAGTCTCCTTATCAAAAGACTCAGTGCAAGTTAGTGAATTCCTACCAAGGGGGTAGAAGAGTGGACTACCCAAAGTTTGGGGAACCACTATATTTCCTTGTGTTGTGCTGTGATTTTCTTGTTGTCATTTTTCTTCTTTACTTGCTTAATTCTTGTTGGTGTGTGGGAAACCTAAATCTGTGATTATTACACATATATATATATATATAATAGTGTTGGGTTTTCTACAACTATACATCATATGTAGGCGCAGCGGAAATAACGAGAACAACCCAAAAGAGTTTTGGATCGGGCCATGAAAATGAATCAAGAAGTAATCAAAACTACTAGGTATGAAAATTAACTTTGCGGGATTGGATCAAATCCAACCTAGATGCTCCACGAGTTGAGTTCTGTCGGCAAGAGAGTCCTCACGTAGAATGTCTACGTCTCTACAGCAGTCCACATGAGCCGGGAGAAGAAGACTGCACCTTGCGCTTCCACGAACTGCTAGATTCATTCCAGGAAGAGCAATCGCGGCGACGATCGTCGGAAAGGGAGGTCTGCGGAGGTGAACGGGGCGGCGGAACTCTTCCGTCTAGGGTTCGGGAGGAACTTTTCCGTCGGCCGAACCTTTTGTTCGCATAAGAATGTAGAACCCTTAAAACAAGTTCTATTTATACCTGAAGCATAAACAGACCTAGAAGAATCGCTATACGCAGTCCATACAGAAAATTGGGGTTTCTGTAACAATTCGTCGGGATTTCACGAATCAGCATTCGTCGAGTTTCCACGGAACAATTCGACGAATTCCGACGAATCTTATCCGACGAATTCCGACGAATCATATCCGACGAATTCCGACGAATCATATCCGACGAATTCCGATAGCAACATTTGCTTTACCTCCCCGATTCTATATGGTGATTGGTAACCTTTACCAACACAGTCAATCTTCCAACTTCTCCACATGCTCTTATGTGCGACCCTGCAGGCTCATATCGCGTTGGCAGTGAGACTACATGTTTGACCACTTCTAGATCACAATGGTAACTCCAACATTCTCCCACTTGATCTTGAAAGTATCAAACAAAAACCTCACAAACAATGAGCGGTATCTAGCAATGCATTATTGCTCCCCAAGCAATAAGAGTTCATAACTCATAAGCCTTTATGACCAATGTTCCAGCGTTGTCTTTGTCCCTTTGTCCCTTACATCCGGAAAGAACTAGAGGCATGGACCGTGTCACCCTCATAATAGCTCAATCCAAGTTTCTCGATCTAGAACGGACTTCCAGAGAATGGTGAGCTCAATATCACATATTGACTCAACCAAGCATGGCCATGCATTTCTCAGTCCAATTCCATCAAGGGGCCCATGGATGCAACTCCTGTTATATAGGAGGACAAATCCCATATCTGCTCACACCCAAACACCCAAATGATTCGTAACGTACCCAACGACCACCCTTATCATCAACCTTCTTCAAGGAAGACTTTAGATGACATCAAAGCACGCTCTTCCTCACTCAATGAATGCTGTGACTTCAGGTCAAAGCACCACAACACCATAGTCCAATGAGACCTACTTGTGACACATTTAAGTAACAATCCACAAAGTAGTCTCAGATTGGGTCTGTCCAGTACAACTTGTTCACTAACAAGTACCCACGTGATGACTTGATATCAAAATATCATGACCTGTGAGAACCGGTCATCAGTCAACACACATGCTAGTCTTAATGTATCATCATCACCCTTAGCTTCTACGATGATACCTTGACCAGGGACCTTTTAGGAATGAAGCTTCGAAATCATAGGCTCTCACATTCAAGTCACGTACTTGATGTCCTATGGAAGCGAACATTCTAAGGGTATTTATCACGAATTTTATTCTATCATATAGAAACAGTATATCATAATAAAAGAACTTGCCATTAATTGCAAAAGGAAATAATTGGTACACAATTCATCATATGAATAAATAATAAATAGCCAACAGAATATATATTTTACATGCAACCCACAAGACTCACACTAGAGTTGATCACTCAGGTATCGTATACCCATTGATCTAGTATGACCATCATACTTTCTCTGCGCGAGAGGCTTTGTCAGTGGATCTGCAATATTCTCCTCAGTCGGCACTCTGCAAATGTTCACATCTCTTCGTTTGACAATCTCACGAATAAGATGGAACCGCCGAAGTATGTGCTTGGAGCGCTGATGGGATCTAAGTTCCTTAGATTGTGCAATTGCACCATTGTTATCACAGTAGAGAACTACGGGACCAACAATGCTAGGAACTACATCTAGCTCGCCGATGAATTTCCTAATCCATACAGCCTCCTTCGCTGCATTTTCCGCAGCGATATACTCGGCCTCAGTTGTAGAATCAGCAACTGTCTCTTGCTGGGAACTCTTCCAGCTCACAGCTCCTCCATTCAGGCAAAACACAAACCCTGACTGAGACTTCGAATCATCCCTATCAGTTTGGAAACTGGCATCCGTGTAACCACTTACAACGAGCTCTTCCTTTCCACCATACACCAAGAATACATCCTTAGTCCTTCTCAAGTACTTCAGGATATTCTTTACGACTATCCAGTGACATTCACCGGGATCAGACTGATACCTGCTAGGCATGCTCAAAGCAAAAGAGACATCAGGTCGAGTACATAATAGTGCATACATGATTGACCCAATTGCCGAAGCATATGGAATCAACTTCATGCGGTCCTTATCTTCACAAGATTTTGGACACTGGTCCTTAGAGAGATTCACACCATGAGACATGGGCAAAAATCCTTTCTTGGACTCAAGCATGTTGAACCGCTTCAACACCTTCTCAATGTACGTACTCTGGGTCAAACCCAACAACTTCTTCGATCTATCTCTATAGATCTTAATACCGAGTATGTAAGTCGCTTCACCCAAGTCCTTCATAGAAAAGCAGTTACCTAGGTTGTTCTTAACAACTTTCAGGGTAGGTATGTCATTCCCGATCAGCAGTATGTCATCTACATACAATATCAGGAAGACAACAATGCTCCCACTGATTCGCTTGTAAACATACGGTTCATCTTCATTCTTGACAAAACCAAACTCTTTGATCTTCTCATCAAAACAAAGATTCCAACTTCTGGAGGCCTGTTTCAATCCATAGATGGACCTATTCAGCTTGCATATTTTAGTGGCTTCATTTGGGGATACAAAACCCTCGGGTTGTGTCATGTACACTTCCTCAAGGAGGTTTCCATTTAGGAAAGCCGTTTTGACATCCATCTGCCAGATCTCGTAGTCATAATACGCAGCAATAACAAGCAATATCCTAATGGACTTTACCATGGTTACAGGGGAAAAGGTCTCATCATAGTCAACACCATGAATTTGCTTGAAACCCTTAGCCACCAGTCGCCCTTTGAATGTCTGTACATTCCCATCCATGTCGTTCTTCTTCTTGAAGACCCACTTGCACCCTATGGGTCGTACCCCTTCAGGTGGTTCCACCAAGTTCCAAACTTGATTTTTATACATGGAGTCCATTTCAGATTTCATAGCCTCGAGCCATTTGTTGGAGTCCGGTCCATTCATAGCCTCTTGGTAGGTCGCTGGTTCATCATCATGATCCATAAGCAACACATTACCTATTTGAGACACGAGAAATCCATATCTCTCAGGCTCAAATCTTGGTCTACCAGATCTACATAGGACTTGTGTCTCTTGAGCAGGTTCTCTAGCTACAACATCTTGTACTCCTGGCTCAGAATCCAATTCTGGTTCATTCACTACTTGTGGTTCTTGAACTTCTTCAAGTTCTACCTTTTGCGTCTTTCTTGGCAAGAACTCTTTCTCCAAGAAGACACCCGTCCTTGCGATAAACACTTTGCCCTTAGACGGTAGGTAAAAGTAATATCCTTTCATTTCCTTAGGATATCCCACCAGATAACATTTATCTGATTTGGGTTCCATCTTGTCAGGCATTTGACGTCGTACGTATGCCTCACAGCCCCAAATTTTAATGAATGACATACTAGGACGCTTCCCATGGTGTCTTTAGAACCGTTTTTGTCAGAGCGCGATTCAGTGTCATTGCAGCAGTCTCTAAAGCAAAACCCCAAAAGGAAACAGGCAAGTCTGCATGACTCATCATCGACCGTACCATGTCTAACAGAGTACGATTTCTCCTCTCAAACACACCATTATGCTGCGGTGTCCTAGGTGGAGTGAGCTGTGATACAATACCACACTCTTTCAGATGATCACGGAACTCATGACTCAGGTATTCCCCACCTCGATCAGATTGGAGTGCTTTAACCTTTTTACCCAATTGGTTCTCCACTTCATTCTTAAATTCTTTGAACTTTTCAAAAGTTTCGGATTTGCACTTCATAAGATATACGTATCCGTATCTACTGAAATCATCAGTAAATGTAACAAAGTAGAAATACCCACCTCTAGCCATAGAACTCATGGGTCCGCATACATCACTATGTACTATACCTAAAAGATCCTCAGCCCTTTCAGTATAACCAGTGAAAGGGGCTTTAGTCATCTTGCCTAATAAACAAGACTCGCATCGCTCAAATGATTCATAATCTTATGAGTCAAATAGTCCATCTTTATGGAGCTTGGATATGCGCTTCTCGTTTATATGGACCAAATGACAATGCCAGAGATATGTAGGATTTGACTCATTTGTTCTTAGTCTTTTATTATTATCTACATTATAGATCGGGTGGTCAAGGTTCAAAACCTAAAGACCATTAAACAATTGAGCTACAGCATAACAAACATCATTCTTAAATATAGAACAACAATTGTTCTTAATTATAAAAGAAAATCCAATCATGTCTAAGCATGAAATGCATATAATGTTTCTAGTTATGGCCGTAACAAAATAACAATTATTAAGTTATATTACAAGCCCACTGGGCAAAGAAAGACGGTAAACCCCTACGGCTACAGCAGCAACTCTTGCTCCATTGCCGACGCGTAGGTCCACCTCTCCTTTACTCAGCAATCTTCTCCTTTTCAGTTCCTACACATTTGTACAAATGTGAGAACCACATCCGGTATCCAATACCCAAGATGAAGGAGCAGAAAGGTTTATCTCTATAACGTAAATATTCGAAGCGGAAGTCATACCTCCCTACATTTTCTGCAGACCCTCAATGTACAAAGGACAATTCCTCCTCCAATGACCAGCCTTGCCACAGTGGTGGCATTTCCCTTCCTTCACAGTGCTCTTCTTTTTCAGCGCAGAAGATTTGGGCTCAAGATGTGACTTAGGTCCCACCTTCGTCTTCTTGAAGCCCTTGGCCTTACCCTTGCCTTTATGTACCATCAATATGGGACTAGCAAGCTTGGCCTTCTTCATGTTTATCTCGGCAGTTTGCAACATTCCTAGGAGCTCGGGCAGTGTCTTGTCTATTTCATTCATGTTGTAGTTCAAGACGAACTTTTCATAACTATCCGGCAACGATTGCAGGATAAGATCTGTGGCCAACTCTTGACCCAGAGGAAAACCCAATCTCTCCAGGTTCTCTATATACCCAATCATCTTGAGTACGTGAGTACCAACCGAGTCTCGAGCTCCCATTTTGCACTGAAATAATTCCTTCGTGACTTCGAACCTCTCTTGACGAGCTTGCCCTTGAATCATTTTCTTTAGGTGCTCGTCAATCTCCTTGCACCCCATGTTCTCGTGTTGCTTCTGAAGCTCAAAGTTCATGGTGGAAAGCATAAGGCACTCGACGTCTAAGGCGTCATCAGTATACTTCTTATAAGCATCCTTATCAACACGGGACGAGTTCCGGGTTGGCACCTCGGGGGCCTCTTCTTCCAAGACGTAGAGCTTTCGCTCTTGCCTGAGAACAATTCTCAGGTTCCTGTACCAGTCCATGTAGTTCGTCCCACTTAGCTTGTCCTTCTCAAGGATAGCTCTCAGGGACAAGGTGGAATGTGAACCACTTGCCATGGAATTCTACAAGAATTCATGCAGAATTTAATCAGTTCCAAAATTTCAAAATACAATTTATTTTAATTTGGACTTCAATTAAATACTCCCACTATTTTATTCAAATTGATAGCCCTCACTATCAATTCGGAGAGTCCATGGGAGCTACTCTCTTAGTGGACAAGACCAATATTTCACCAACACAATGAGTCAGCTTTGGCTTTTCTCTCACTATGCAGTTATTTAGGTAGGCAACGCTTGCCAATTGCATCCTCATGCAACTCTTGTATGGTTGGTGAATAACTCCTTATTCGCATCCATCATATGGTGCATGCCAACCCTATGCCTCTAGGCACTCAACCTTTGAGGTCACCTAGTTAAGTTAGACCCGATGTCGACTGTGGGATATCATAAATTATCCGCTCGCACCCTTACAAAGATAGATTAATGCACCTTGCTTTGGCAAGCCCACACTTCATCGATCGAGGCAGGAAGAGTGTCATCCATCGGAAGACATCCGAACACTTAATATTTGATGAAGGGATTTTTTTATAATAGGTTAACACTTAGCCATGATCAACATTTGATCAATGTGCACATCCACAGAAAAACAAGATTTCTAAAAATCCACATGCATCCCTTATGTGCACAACATAAGACTATCAACCTTTGATAGACAAAAGGGCTAAATCTGGACATTTAAAACTCTTCCAAATCTTCAGATTTACATGCATTGGACAAAGGCAAAGACAACTCGACTTAAAGCAGTAGACAACCTCGTCTCTCATTGTTGGATACAAAATCCAAAACAATACAAGGGTTCATTAACCACTTGAGGGACGGCTACTGCTAAGGAGACAACAATTTCTAACAATTTGAAATTACCACAAAATCCTAGACATTCCTGGCGGGGTTCCAAGGGGCCGCGCCCCTGGCGGGGTCTTATGGGCAGAGCCCCTAACGGGATCCAAGGGGCAGCACCCCTGGCGGACGCTTTCAAATACCTAGATTTGCACGTACTGGAATAACCTAACTTCTGAAACAACATTCATGGCCGCAACCTGTCTCTGATACCACTGTTGGGTTTTCTACAACTATACATCATATGTAGGCACAGCGGAAATAACGAGAACAACCCAAAAGAGTTTCAGATCGGGCCATGAAAATGAATCAAGAAGTAATCAAAACTACTAGGTATGAAAATTACCTTTGCGGGATTGGATCAAATCCAACCTAGATGCTCCACGAGTTGAGTTCTGTCGGCAAGAGAGTCCTCACATAGAATAATGTCTACGTCTCTACAGCAGTCCACACGAGCCGGGAGAAGAAGACTGCACCTTGCGCTTCCACGAACTGCTAGATTCATTCCAGGAAGAGCAATCGCAGCGACGATCGCCGGAAGGGAGGTCTGCGGAGGCGAACGGGGCGGCGGAACTCTTCCGTCTAGGGTTCGGGAGGAACTATTCCGTCGGTCGAACCTTTTGTTCGCGTAAGAATGTAGAACCCTTAAAACAAGTTCTATTTATACCCGAAGCATAAACAGACCTAGAAGAATCGCTATCCGCAGTCCATACAGAAAATTGGGGTTTCTGTAACAATTCGTCAGGATTTCACGAATCAGCATTCGTCGAGTTTCCACGGAACAATTCGACGAATTCCGACGAATCATATCCGACGAATTCCGACGAATCATATCCGACGAATTCCGACGAATCATATCCGACGAATTCCGACGAATCATATCCGACAAATTCCGACGAATTTCGACAGCAACATTTGCTTTACCTCCCCGATTCTATATGGTGATTGGTAACCTTTACCAACACAGTCAATCTTCCAACTACTCCACATGCTCTTATTTGCGACCCTGCAGGCTCATATCGCGTTGGCAGTGAGACTACATGTTTGACCACTTCTAGATCACAATGGTAACTCCAACAAATAGCACAAAGTATTTTTAAATCTCTATTCACCCCCCCTCTAGAGAATTCTAGTGAGGTTAACTGTGCACTTTCAGAAATCTAAGACTTCTGCCTTTTGCTCTTCTCCAACTGTCTATCAAAATATGCATTCAGCTTGGGATAATATCTGGGTGGAGGAAGAGGGGCATCATCTGAACTTCCATGCTTCCTAAAATGAATTCTCCTCTTCACAATTGACAATTCATAATTCTCCCATTCGTTTCTGCTGTAATAATCCCAGCGGCTCTCATTTCCAAGATCTACCAATGAGAAAGTTTCCAAAGTAATACCGTTGGAGATAAGACTCCAAACTTCAGCATACTCTCTACTCTAACTATGATATGTTCTGCTAGATGAGGGTCATTCCCCATATTATCTCCTTTTCAAAGGAGGTCTAGAGGATTCTCCAAATAATTCTTCCTCAGCTCAGGATCAGACCAAACCTGAGGATATTGCTTAGGAGGAGCATACTATCTAGCTTAAAAATGTTGAGGTTGCCATGTGCCCTCAACAGGTGGATCTGGAACAGTCCCAGTTAAATCTTCATGTAGCCACTTAAAATTTTGATAATTATAGACATTTGCATCATGAATTTGGCTTTTGATCGCATGACTAAACTCCTTCATTTTGGTTTGTAACCTTATCTCCCCCATTCTGACTTCTTCAGTGAGGGAAGAGACAATATCAGCCATATTTTGCCATTTGCTCATCTATATAGTGCATGCTTACATCATGAGAATGCATCATGGTATCATTTTCAGTTGAGAGATGAGCTACCCTGTCATAAACATGATGAACACCATGAATGATAATGTCCACATCTTTACCACTGATGAGTACTTTTTGTACTCATCTTTTAGTATAATTTTAATATAGTTTTAATATGAATTTATATAAATTATTGGTATTATCTTATCTAATTCATTCCTTTTTATTTTTGCCACTAATTTATGCCTATTTTATGTTTTGCAGGTTTTCTGGGCACTTTGAGTAAAAATGTCAAGTACACGCCCATGGTCACGGGCGTGAACAGGGGGCGTGATAACCTAGATGTGTTCCAGACCCGATTCCACCACCCCGGGATCATTCCATGAAGATTCGCCAAGTACACGCCCCAGGTCACGGGCGTGACCAAGGGCGTGACATCACAGGCACGGCCGGACTCCACCACCCTCTGTCAGCATACTTGCCACGCAATTTTAAAGTTACACGCCCCAGGTCACGGGCGTGACCTGGGGGCGTGACCACTGGATATGAGCAGCGTTCGACGAACTTCACCCGACTGCTGCGTTCGACGAAAATGAAGAGATCAATGAAAGTTCAGCAGCGTTCGACAAATATTGAGGCGTTGGACGAACTTCGCCCGGCTGTTGCGTTCGACGAAAATGAAGAGATCGACGAAGTTCAACAGCGCGCCTTCCCGCTGAAGTTTCCCGCCAGCAGCACTTAATTGAGATTACACGCCCTAGGTCACGTGCGTGACCAAGGGCGTGACGCGCCCAAAATGCCTGCATTGAAGACAGAACGCGCCCTCTCTGCCAGCACCGATCACGCCCCTTACACGCCCTTGGTCACGGGTGTGACCAAGGGCGTGTAACATCAAATTTCTGCCTATTTAAAGGGAGCTTCTCCAGAACTTTTTGGACCGATTTTTAGGATTAGAATTTTCTTTTCATGTTTTATTTTCATGTTTAGTAGTTCTTGTATGTCCTTCTTCTTATTAACATTTATAGTTTTCAATTCTATAGTTGTAACTTTCAATTCCTGTCTTGTAACTTTTCTTAGCAATTGAATAAAATAGTTCTTTTCTTCTCTCATTTTCCCTCTCTTTTTTATCATGCACTTCTTTTATTTTTATTGTTTCCTCCATCTCTATGAGTAGCTAAATTCTATTAGTACTCGACCAAGATGATCCAAGGGAAATATAATTCATGATTTAAATTCTAGCTTCTTTTTCTCTTCCTTAGATCGCTTAAGATTTATCCTTGAATTTTAATTGATTGAGATTATATTTTCGATATATAATTCTCATTCGTGTTTTCGTATTTTAATAGCCGAGAGGTTTTGAATTTGAATCGATCACTTCAAGGATAAAGAGAGTTGAATGCACTCCTCAAGCGAGGATGACATAATTCTCCCGGATTGGAGTCAAATCCAATAGAGGGGTTCACTACGATAAAGCGAGTCATAGGGATTTTGATTCTAGAACGAAAGTTCGATTGATCAACCTAAACTCAGTTGAGCGTATCCTCGAGAGAGGTATGTTCATAAATCGGGAACCTCCACGGTCAAGTAATTTATTAAGAGAATTAGAAGTTGTTCTTATTATGTTTATTTTCCGCGGTGATTCAAAGATCGAGTGCTAGCCTTTTTACTCGTCGTTTTAATATTATTTTTATTTTCCTTTTGCAAAATCACTCTCAAGTTCTATTTGATAAAATAATAGAGACTTTCTTGAAGTAAGAGTACTCAACCGCCCCGAGTCTAATACGACCTTGTTTTAATAACCTATACTACACTCGACACGGTACACTTGTCGTTGTCGTTTGCAAGCATATATTTGCCCCATAAAGTTTTTAGCGTCGTTGCCGGGGACACGGTTAATATTTCGAATAAAGAAATATTTATTAATTTTATCGTTCTCTTTCTTCTCCCCCTTCTCTTTAAAATTTAAAAAAAAAACTTAAAAAGCGTAATCTAAATTCTCGGAGAGGACGCTTTGGGCTTGAATTCCCATCACAGCCTCTAGTACCTTGCAAATCCTTCACCGGGTAGATCTTGGAAAGTCCGGGACTAATTTAACCTGCTTTTTCAAAAAATATATATAATAAAAATATTTATAAAATTCCATTTATTTGAGTAAAGGTTGTTCCCTTCTTTTTTATTTTTATTATGAAAGAATCTGAATTGGCCATTAAGGTTGCCGAGCTTCGAAACCAACTTTATCTCTTACAAGCCGCACGAGAATGCCAATTTAGTTGTCATTATTGTGGTGCGCCTCATCAAAGTGAGGAATGTTATTTAAATTCTTATTATCAAAATAATTATTATGAAAATAAATTTCCTCAATATTATGCAAATAATTTTGATAGTAATTACGATCATAATTTTTCATCTTTTAATGAAAATAATTTTTCAAACTTTGATGAAAATAATTTTTCTAATTTTAATGAGAATAATTTTTTGGCGTTTAATAATTGTTCTTCTAGCTCCGAAGTTGATTATTCCTCGTGGCAAGCTCACCCGGATAGTTCTCGGAGCAATGAAGATAAATCCTCAGATCCGAATCTTTGTTTTTCTTCTTATGCACCGCAGTTTTCGTTCTCTAATTTGGGGGAAATTCCGCAGATTCAATTAGATACTATCCCCCAAAATTTAGAGGAAAATAATTTTTCTAATTTTCACGAGAATAATTTTTCGGCTGCGAATAATTTGTCTTCTAGCCCCGAAGTAGATTATTCTTGGTGGCAAGGTCACCCGGATAGTTTTCGGGGCGATGAAGATAAATCTTTAGATCCGAATTTTCGTTCTTCTTCTTTTACGCCGCAATTACCTTCGTACTCTAATTTTGGGGAATGTCCGCCGATTCAAATAGATACTTTCCCCCAAAATTTAGAGGAAAATTTTATTTCTTCTAGTACTTTTTCTCCATCTTTGGACAATCTAATTATGGAGGAACATGTGGTTTCATGTAATCCCATAACTTCTTTTACTGAAGATGAAGAAAAATTACTTTACCAAGAATTTCTTAAGGTTATGGGCACCCCGGATGAAGTAGAAGAAGAACAAGTTTCTTCCACCACTCCACCTGGATTTTATTTTCTTTGTCATGAATATTCGCGAATTTCTTCTATCAAACAAAAAATTGATGAAAATTTTGTGTCCGAAAATTTTATTCCTCTTGGTAATGCGGTAGATTTTCCTAATGAAAATTTAATTATAGAAAAGGAACAACCGGATCTTAATCATATATTTTCGCAAGCGCCTCCTCCTTGTGAAAAATTTTCTGACTCGTTTATTTGTGATTCTCTTATTTCTAATAATTTTCAGGTTAAGGATGAGTCGTTGCCACCCCAAATAATCAATGATCCATATGCCGCTCATCTTTATTTTTCCAAATCACCTCAGGTATGTATAGGTGATTTGGATTTATATATTCAAATTCAAGGACAAGAGGAGATTCATAAGATAAATGGAGGAGTTGTCGTGCGACTGACGCCGGCACATTTACCGCAGCATGAATTAGGGGAGTTGCCTGTCCACTCCTCTTTTCCATTTCCTTTTTCCTAACAATAACCGTCTAGCTTAAAGACGGGAAAAAGAAAGCGCTCTTGGGAGGCACCCCTTGCTTATCTTTAATTTTTTGTATTTTTCTTTTAAAAGTTTATTTTTCTAGTGTTCTTCATACTTAGTTTTAAACATTGAGGACAATGTTTAATTTTAAGTATAGGGGTGTAGCTTAGCATTCATAGTATTTTTATTTGAAAAAAAAATATATAAAAATTATAAAAATCTAATTTCTTGGAAAGAGCGCTTTGGGCTTGAACTCCCATCACAGCTCCTAGTACCTTGCGAACCCTTCACCGGGTAGCCCTCAGGAAGTCCAAGAAATATTATATAAAAAAAATAAAAAAATTAATAATAATAAATATGCCTAGCCTTGTTGTTTTTAATGTTCTAGAAATTTAGTTTGATGTCCGATTATAAGTATTCCTACATTTTTAATTTAGCTAATATTTTATTTTATCAGAATTTATTAAATCTAAATTTGAAGTAATTTAGTTTTAAGAAACATTTTATGTTTTTAATTCGATTAGAGAATCTATTTAGCACTACTCCTTTTAATTTTAAATAGCTTCACTTTGTGGTAAATTGGCTAAACATCTCTAGATTGTTTATTATATTTGCTTCTAACCTTAAGATCTTAGGAAATTTCATTCCACTAAAAATTTGCTCTCAAAATAGTTTAATTTATAAATTAGAAGTATTTCTTTACCCTTGGTAAACATATGTATTTTTTTCTTTTCCCCTATTGTTAGATCATATGTAATGGGAATAAGGAGATGTTAGTTCTTTATTCTCTGATAAACATATGCAACCCAAAAATAAAAATGAAGAGAGAAAAAATGTGTATATGTCGCGGAAATGATAGGATAATAGTCTATCATTCTCTGGTATTACATATACTAAAAAAATGAAAAAAGGGGTTGAGAGGATAAAATTCATCACCCCAATCAAAAACCTCTTCATATCCTTTGTCTTCATTTTTCCATTCCGTTTAAACCCATCCCTAGCCAATTTCATTGTTTCTAGTCCTAAACTAAATTATTAAGAGAGCAATATTTTGGTAGGTGTCTTTTCCTTAAGATTCTTTTATGTTAAAGTGTCTATAATTTCAATCTAATTTTGTTTGAAAATTTCTTTAATTTCGATTGCTAAATAGTTATCTTGAGAAGTAGTTTGCTAAATAAATTTCTCTTTTTAAATTATCAACATGACTTATGACTTAATTCTTGAATTCCTTAAATTTGCTTTTGACTTATTTTTGGTTTAATAAAATTTTAGTCAATTAGAAATAATAGCGATGTCTTGTAATTCTTTCCTCGCTCTTTTGCTCTGGAATAGCAAAAGCTCAAGTATGGGCGTGTTTGATGAGTACTTTTTGTACTCATCTTTTAGTATAATTTTAATATAGTTTTAATATGAATTTATATAAATTATTGGTATTATCTTATCTAATTCATTCCTTGTTATTATTGCCACTAATTTATGCCTATTTTATGTTTTGTAGGTTTTTTGGGCACTTTGAGTAAAAATGTCAAGTACACGCCCATGGTCACGGGCGTGACCAGGGGGCGTGACAGCCTAGATGTGTTCCAGACCCGATTCCACCACCCCGGGATCATTCTGTGAAGATTCGCCAAATACACGCCCCAGGTCACGGGCGTGACCAAGGGCGTGACATCACAGTCATGGCCAGACTCCACCACCCTCTGCCAGCACACCTGCCACGCAATTTTAAAGTTACACGCCCTAGGTCACGGGCGTGACCTGGGGGCGTGACCACTAGATATGAGCAGCGTTCGACGAACATCGCCCGGCTGCTGCGTTCGACGAAAATGAAGAGATCGACGAAAGTTCAGCAGCGTTTGACAAATATTGAGGTGTTCGACGAACTTCGCCCGGCTGCTGCGTTCGACGAAAATGAAGAGATCGACGAAGTTCAATAGCGCGCCTTCCCGCCGAAGCTTCCCTCCAGCAGCACTTAATTGAGATTACACGCCCTAGGTCACGTGCGTGACCAAGGGCGTGAAGCGCCCGAAATGCCTGCATTAAATCCAGAATGCGCCCTCTCCTCCAGCACAGATCACACCCCTTACACGCCCTTGGCCACGGGCGTGACCGAGGGTGTGTAACATCAAATTTCTGCCTATTTAAAGGGAGCTTCTCCAGAACTTTTTTGACTGATTTTTAGGATTAGAATTTTCTTTTCATGTTTTGTTTTCATGTTTAGAAGTTCTTGTATGTCCTTCTTCTTATTAGCATTTGTAGTTTTCAATTCTATAGTTGTAACTTTCAATTCCTGTCTTGTAACTTTTCTTAGCAATTGAATAAAATAGTTCTTTTCTTCTCTCATTTTCCCTCTCTTTTTTATCATGCACTTCTTTTATTTTTGTTGTTTCCTCCATCTCTCTGAGTAGCTAAATTCTATTAGTACTCGACTGAGATAATCCAAGGGAAATATAATTCATGATTTAAATTCTAGCTTCTTTTTCTCTTCCTTAGATCGCTTAAGATTTATCCTTGAATTTTAATTGATTGAGATTATATTTTTGATATATAATTCTCATTCGTGTTTTCGTATTTTAATAGACGAGAGGTTTTGAATTCGAATCGATCACTTCAAGGATAAAGAGAGTTGAATGCACTCCTCAAGCGAGGATGACATAATTCTCCCGGATTAGAGTCAAATCCAATAGAGGGGTTCACTACGATAAAGCAAGTCATAGGGATTTTGATTTTAGAACGAAAGTTCGATTGATCAACCTAAACTCAGTTGAGCATATCCTCGAGAGAGGTATGTTCATAAATCGGGAACCTCCACAGTCAAGTAATTTATTAAGAGAATTAGAAGTTGTTCTTATTATGTTTATTTTCCGCGGTGATTCAAAGATCGAGTGCTAGCCTTTTTACTCGTCGTTTTAATCTCTTTTTTATTTTCCTTTTGCAAAATCACTCCCAAGTTCTATTTAATAAAATAATAGAGACTTTCTTGAAGTAAGAGTACTCAACCGCCCCGAGTCTAATACGACCTTATTTTAATAACCTATACTACACTCGACATGGTACACTTGCCGTTGTCGTTTGCAAGCATAGATTTGCCCAATCAACCACCTTGAGTTAGCCATTCATCCATCTGTTCTTTGAACTTGCCCATGGTGTGTTTCATGTCGGCTAATCCATTATTCAGATCTGTTTCTCCTTCCTTTACTTTGTCAAAAACTTGTTTCAAGGAGAAGTCAAAATGTTCCTTTTGCATGATTAGCATAGATTCTATAGATTATGAGCCATCAGAGGGGGAATTGAAACATTCTGTGATCTAAGGGCTCCAAAAGTGCCAGCATTTTAAGAAAAGTTACTAGAGTTACCTCCCCCCGGAGATGGGTGATTCTTGATCAAAGGCTGCTCCTGAGCAGGAGGTAAGTTCTCAGTCTTTTTAAGTTCCTCAGAAGACATTACCTCATCCTCTCTGACTTTTGTAGAAGCAAATTTAGCAATGAGGCCCTCTTGGAGTGAGTTAACTGATTTCTCCCCCTCAGCCTCTACAGCAAGTTCCTTCTTCACAGGAACTTCCTCAAGTACTAGGACTCCACCAGATTTTGATCCTTTCTCACAAGAAATTTGAACATTTTGGACTTCATCTGCAATTGCATCTTCAACAAGAACATCCTTCTGAACATCAGGCACTAGAGTGTAGGTAACAAGTGGCACTTGGAACTGAACATCAGATGGGTCTTGCTGACCTTCAGACTCTTGTACAGGGAGGTTCTCCCCCTCAACAGTTGCACCAGAGTTATTAGGTGTATCAAGGGGGTGGAGACTGATTTCTCAGCTCATTATAAAACTCTTCCTCTTCTTTGTCTTCCTTCTTTGCACCTTGCCTTGGGATTCTTCTCTCCAACCTATTGAAGATTGATGAATCTATCTTCTTGAGATGATGGATAGGCATTCTAGAGGACATTTCAAATTGATTTATGTTAACCTGATTCAAGTACAAAATAAGAATTCTGACAAAATTTAGTGCCATGAGACTTGTCTTTATTGTGTCAAACAAAACCACTTCCCAATTGATCCTTTTTCTGTAGATTACTGCTATCAGAAGCTTGAACATGTCAATTGACACATAGTCGTGAGATCCAGTCTTGCACAACATAACTTTTCTAATAATATCAGCTAAAAGTTTTCCTTCTCCATTCATTCCCTTCTAACGAACTGATGCAGATCCCCTTGCTAAGTCACAGAATGAGAGAGCCCAGTTGTAGCCTCTATCTTCCAGAATATCCTCTTCAACAATCACGGGCAGTCGGAGAAACTTATTGAGGAGACTGGGCTTCAAACGGACCACTGTATTTCTGACATGACTCTTTATCATAGAGCCTTCACGACGAAGTTGTTCATTCTTATAGCGTTAACTCGTGGGTCTTATAATTTATTGAAATAAACTAGCAATCAATGTCAAAGTGACCAATCCTGCCACAACACCAATAGTCAAACCGATTGTATCTTCTTTTATTTTCCTGCTTTATCATTTGAACGGGAGGTCTGGCAGGAGCTACTGACTTGGAGGTAGAAGCCTCATGAGTACAACATACACATGGCTTCTTCATCTCAAGTGGCTTTGTAACAATGGGTTTGATCTTTGGAGCTTTCTTAGCATCCGATCCATGAACGAATGGACCATGATCTTTTAGGATCATCTCTTTATAAGGTGCCTTGAGAGCACTCATTCCAAATTTTCTAGGATGGCTCCATCATTGGGTGTTTTTTTTAGAGTCAACATAAGTTGGTCTAGAAAAATGGCCATAGGAGGTGTAAAACTCATATTGGTTTGTCGGATATACTACCTTCTTAAAGGAAAGTTGACTTTGAGGAACCTTTCCCTTACCTTTGGCGACTCTTCTCTTACCAGCCTTACCCTTCTCAGCCTTATGACCAACACAACTACCCTTCTCAGCAGCTGAGAATCCATCAATAAGCAGAAGGATATTTTTTAGCTTGGAGAAGCTTTCTACAAGTTTCCTTTCAACCACTAACTTTTCTTCCAGTTCATCAATGAACTTCTTTTTCAGATGTACTAGTTCAGTAGAGCATTTGATTTCGTATTTCAAGGATTGGACTTCTTCTCTGAGAGGAGTCAATTCCTCAATTTCCTCCCTCAGATTAGATTCCACTACCTTGAGAGACTCAATCTCCTTGGCTTGAGATTTGACTACTTTGCGGTATTTGTCAAATCCTTTCAACATCACTTTATACTGTACCAGTAGATCTGAATCTTCCTCAGAAGAGTAGCCTTCAACAACATTGGATCCAATCTCAAATTCAAATAGATGAGTGCTAGAATTTACCTTTCCATCATAAGGGATGTCGCAGTTATCCTCATCTGAATGGGACATAATCCAAAAATAGGCTACTTCATCTGAACTTGACTCGTTTGAGTTGATTTTGCTAAAAGTCTTCAACTTCTTTGTGATGAAACTCTTTTCTTCTTTCTCCTTACCTTTGAAGGATCTGTTCTCTTCCTTCTTAGATCCTTCCTTCTTCTTGTATGGACATTTCACAATGAAATGTCCGGGCATATTACAACAATAGCAAATTACATCAGAAGAATTATGTTTCATTGGTTTAGATTTATACTTTTCGTTGTTGTTATAGTTTTTCTTGTGATGATCACTATCACGACGTGATCTTCTGTAGTCAGAAGAGGAGGACTAATTTCTCCTTTGTCTACTCTTATTGAGCATACTCTTGATTGCTTGGAGAGTAACGATAACTCTCCATCTGACATTTCATAGCTTGAGTGGTAAGCCTCTGAGTCATCATTCTCATCTGGGGTCTGGGTCCTGACAAGTGACGCAGCTCTACCTTTTTTCTTGACCCTTCGGCCTTCAGTGTTATAGACTTCTCTCTAGCGGAAGTCTTGCTTCTCTCTTCTTCTACTTTTCTTATGTTCAATTTAAGCTCATGGGATAAAAGTTTCACAAACAGAATTTGTGGCTCCATGGTAGCCAGCTTACCAAATTCTCTAATTGCAATTGCCTTTGTGTCCCATTCTTTCATCAGGGATCTCAAGAACTTGTCATTTAGTTCATCATTGGTTAATTTACGACCATAGTTCCTTAGGCCGTTAACGATCTTGAAAAACTTCCCATAGCTATCAGCAATAGTATCCTTTTTGTCTTGCTTGAAGGCCTCGTACTCCTGATTGAGCAGAGATCTTCGATCATCCCTCACTTTCTTAGTTCCTTCAATAAGAACAACCAGAGAATCACACATCTCCTTGGCAGACCTGCAGTGAAATAGATTTTGCTACATTGAGTCGTCTACTGCACTGACAATTATGTTCTTTTCCTTCTTATCCAAGGCGACGAGAGCAATTTCATCTTTGGTTAGATCCAACATATTCTTAGGAATCAGCTCATTTGTATTTATGGTTGATGAAGTCGTAAGAATATAAGGACCTTCTTCAACTATTTGAAATATTCTCGGATCATCCACTTCCATGTAGAATCTTACTCTTTCCTTCCACATGGGGAAATTTTCTTTGGTGCACACAAGCAATTTCAGAGAGGACACATCTTTGCTTGTATCCATTCCAGACATGCTGGTCTCTTAACAACTAGATAGAGATATTGTTCAAGGTGTTAACCTTTAATGAACAATCTCCCTCTGATACCAATTGAAAGTATCTAGTTGTCACCTAGAGGGGGGTGAATAGGTGAGTTCTATGGCATTAAGCGTATTTAAAATACTTTAAAAATATGCATATAGAATAAGAGTAAACACACAGTGCAAACACATGAATTTATAGTGGTTCCCTAGGATGGGTAGTCCACTTTCCCACCTCGCCTATCTAGCACTTTGTGCTATACTCGGATACTTCAACAAACTCAGATTATAATAAATCTTACACCTCATAGTCTTCAACTCCTACAAGCTCGGAGACAATGTCCCCTACAAAAACTCAGAGAACAACCTCTCCTGCACTCGATCCTCTAATCTAGGATCTACAAAATTCTGAAGTTAAACTTCCTATAAGAGTTTTAAAAAGGTTTCTTTACAAACACAATAGATTGTAAATAATCTTCTTAGAAATCTCAAAGAGATTCAACTTCAGATCTGAGAAAATTGATTTTCTTCCATTCTTAAGAGAGAACTCGAACTTGAAGGTTGAAGGAGAAGAATAACTTGAGCTTTTGAAATCTTGATCTGAATCTTGAGAATCGAATGGAACTGAATGCAACCTTGAAGTATCTTAAAATAAAGATCTTGTTGAAACTTTTCTTTGAGTGGAATCACTGCGCAACCCCGTATTTGTCGAGTGGACCAGCAAGCAATGCGACGGACGATGATAAGTAAGAGAGGTGAGTGCTCACAGGTAATATACTCGTAGGTTAGCTTCCATTCGCCGCGCAACAAGATAGTCAAGTCGCCTCTGGTCGATCGACTGGGCTCTTAGCCTTTTTCTCGCCATTCGACCAGATGTCTAGCCGATCGGCTAGACATCCCGCCGAATGGGCTTTTAGTCTCCTTCTCGCCATTCGACCAGATGTCCAGCCGAATGTGCGAGTGCAAGCCCGACAACAGGCATCCATTCTCGGCTCGGGGTGAGCGGCGAGCACCCAGTCACACTGGGCACTCGCCACCTCTAGGAGAACACGCCTCGAGTAGCGTGGACTCGCACTTCAAGGGGCTCCTCATTTTTCCAAGAAAGCCCTTTTGTGGCCTGCGATTAGCTCATCCAATTAGTGGAATTCCATTGTTGGCAGACCAATTTGAGCTGTGTTTAGTAAAACCAAAAGGCGTGATTCAGCTATCTGTAGACCATTTTCAGAAAACTATAAATAGACCCCATCGACATCTTTGGAGAGATCTGTCACAAGCTTCTCTCTCCTCTTGTTTACTTTGGTCAATCCGAGAGTCCATTTTTGCTAATCATCATGGTATCTGGGTGAGAAGGCAAGTGGCTTTCTGGCACTCTCCAATGATCCCAGTTCAGCAGTTGGCTTGGGAGCCGAAGTCCATTAGATCTTCTGGGTTTGTGGCGAGACATCCTCACTGTAGCTCGCGGGTCTATTCTTAGTCTTCCACCCTTTGTGAGTGAGTTTCTTTGTATTGAGTGACCAGTCTAGATATTGAACACAGGAGAAGTAAGAGCAAACTACACCATTCTGAACTCCTCTTGAGCCATGGTTTCCAGGCTCAGAGTTTGAATCGTGGTTTCCTGGTTCAACATTTTTGGTGCGGTGAGCGTGGACTGTAGTTTGTTTGGAAAATCCTGAGTGAGATCCAATTACTGGAAGTGAAGGACAAGGAGGCGACCTTGGGAACTATCCACCTTCAGGCGAGTTCGTTAGAAAGAGTGACTTCAGTGAATTTAGAAAGTCGATTTTGGAGACCCTGTGCATCGCCCTCTTGCTGCCAGGCAAGTGCTCCACCCACACGGTCCCAATACTGGCCCCACAAGCCCTAGGCGAGGATGCACCTGGCAGGCGACTCGGGAAGGAGGTGTAAGCAGGGGAAGATGAGCAAGTTATTCACGCACGGGTGCTGTTTTCCAGCCCACCGAGTGCTCTCTATCCAGGCGAGGAGACTGGGCGAGTGCTCTCAGCTCGCCAAGTAGGGTCAGTGAGCCCATTATGCGAGCTGATTCTCTCAGCTCCCATTCAATAGGGATTCACGAAGCCTGTAGCATCTTACTACATAGGCAAGGATGATCCCCTCCAGAATCTCTAGTGGTTTGAGGACGTCGTCTCCATCAGACATATGACAAACGTCTTCAAGTCCAGGCTATTAGCCATCTCATTTAAGGGAAAGGCAAGAGATTGGTTCCACCAACTTCCCTCGGGGAGCATCTATTGCTTTGAGGATCTGCACCGGAGTTTTCTTTTGCGATTTGCCACATCGAAGAAATGGAAGAAGGGCACCAAGGCTCTTTTCCTAATCCAGTAGAAGCCAGGGAGTCGTTGGGAAGCTATATGGATCGCTTCTAAGAAGAAGTTCTTCTAGTACACGAGGTGCCCGGGCACAACTTCTAGCTTTCCTTCACCCTCAGGTTGAGGCAAGGATTTTTCAAAATGGGGCTTGCTCGACATCCTCTCTTTATCCTATGAGGAGCTGATAGAGCGAGCAGAGCTGGAGATCAAAAGTGAGACGACCAACGTCATCTTCATGGCAAAGTTGGCCAAGTGGACCGGGGGTGAGGAAAAGGGGGAGGTGGACCCCAACCATAAGAAGTGAAAAGAAGGGAGGAGCCAAGGAGGCAAGGGTTCCAAGGACCCCCCTGGGGGGCAGGAGCAGGGAGGTAGGTACCAACCACCCATCAACCGGCCGATGTGGAGGTCACCATGAGGACATCTTTAAGGTCAGGGAAGAGGATTCTCCTAGGGTGGGGGACCCTTCCATGGAAGTGGGGGCACTTTCACGGGAAACATGGGCGGTTCAACCCTCTGGGGTGGCAGTCGGGTCTATGACCATTACATCCCCCATCTTAGCATGCCATGGTGATAGGTCGAGGAGGAAGAAGGCAAAGAAGGAATCTCCCAGGAGGGGCAGAAAGAGAGAGGGTGACATTGTCATACTGTAACTTTCATCAGGAAGAAGGTCATGCAACGGCCAGGTGTCCCGAGTTCCTAGAAGTGAGAGGAGGAAGGAGAGCACCGATGGGGCAGCAGCAACTTCAAAGTAACGAAAGAGGAGAAGGAGCAGAGGTAGAGGACCGGGTTGACGTGGGAACCCAAGGAGGGATCGGGGTAATCCATGGAGGGGTTGGAGTCGAGGCCACCCGAAAGGGAAGTCTCCACGCCATCTACCATCGGAGTGTCGCTTTGACCTCCAGGACCCCACCCCTTGAGGAAAAGATCACCTTCACCAGCAAGGACATGCCAGAGCATGAAACCCATTCTGCGATGCATTGGCAATTCAAATAGAAATCGAGAACTTCAGGGTCTCCAGACTTCTCGTGGACAATGGGAGCTTCATCAACGCGATCTTCAAGAAAGTCTTTGATGAGATGAAGGTGGAGGTGAAGGTGAAGAGGGTACTTGCCTTTGATGGGCTCTCTTTAGATTCTACAGGGAGAGGAATGAAGTGGATGGAGGAGTCGAACTCCTTGTTACTCTGGAAGGAACATCAAAGAGCTTCCAATTTGTCATCGTGGGTGCACCAAGTAATTATAATGGCATCTTTGGATGGCCTCTCATTAGTGCGTTCTGTTGCATGCCCTCCTCCTACCACCAATGCTTAAAGTATAGAATTGGGGGAGTCCAGATCCGGGTCAGGGGAGACCTTAAGGTGGCTAGACAATGCTACGTCACAGCCATCAACACCATCACCTGGAAGGAGGAGTCAGAAGAGGTTGATAGAGCAATAGAGGGGCAAGCCAGGTTGGAGACAACATAGGAAGTTGGCATGAAGGTGGTCAACACCCATTATGGGAGGCCGAAGAAAGTGCAGGTCAGCAATAAACTGAGCGAAGGGGACCACGAGACGGCCCACGAGAGTATCCAGTAGAACATCGACATCTTCGCATGGAGCGCTACGGACATACAAAAGATCAATGTGGATATGACGTGTCATCGCCTCAACCTAGACCCAAGCATCTGTCCCATCTTCCAAAAGAAGAGAGATGCGACAACTACTATGGTCAGACCCATCCGAGGAGAAGTGGAGAAACTGTTGAAGGCAAGTTTTGTGTCGGGGATCCAATACCCAGGCTGGGTCTCCAATATTGTAATGGTGAAGAAAAGAGATGGGAGGTGGATAATGTGTATCGATTTTCCCTTATCAAATAAAGCATGCCCCAAGGATTGTTATCCTTTGCCTCGAATCGACGCACTGGAAGACTCAGTCGTCGGTTTCCCTGTGATTAGCTTCTTAGACGCTTTTTCAGGATACCATCAGATCCGAATGAACCTGTCAGATGTCAAAGATGTTTCCTTCATCACAGAAGATGGGTGTTATTGCTACAAAATGATGCTCTTCGGGATGAAAAATGTAGGGGACACGTACCAAAGAATGATGGATCGAGTGTTCAGAGAGAAAAAGGGGAGAAATATAGAGGTCAATGTAGATGACCTAATAGTGAAAATCAAGAACGTAGGGTCTCACCTTCAAGACCTAACAGAGACCTTTGCCACCCTGCGAAATTTTAAAATGTGGCTTCACCCTCTGAAGTGTGCCTTTGGGCAGGAAGGGGAAAGTTCCTAGGTCTCCTCCTCACCCCTATAGGGGTAGAGCCCAACCCTGAAAAGGTGAGGGAAATCTTAGACTCGGAGTCTCCTGGGAATGCAAAGGAGGTCCAGTCGCTGATAGGGAAGTTGGCAGGGTTAAACAGGTTCCTCTCCCGGGTGGTAGAGAGGTGCTCAATTTTTGTCGAGGTGTTGAGGGTAAGTCAGAAGTTCGAGTGGACCTCAAAATACGAGGAGGCCTTCCAGCAGTTAAAGAGACAACTTACGTAGGCACCCCTACTCCAGGGGCCTAGGGTAGGAGAGGACCTAGCTCTTTACCTGGGAGTGGTAGCTGAGGCGGTAAGATCAGTCCTTATCGAGAGGAGGGCAGGAAGCAGCTTCTCATATATTATGTAAGCAGGGTCTTGAAGAAAGCTGAACTCAAATACCCCATCCTTGAGAAGTTGTTGTTAGCCCTGATCATCTCAGCCAGAAAGCTTCGGCCATATTTCCAGGCACACTAAGTCAAAGTGGTGACCGACCATCCCCTCCGCAACATCATGAAAGGGTTAGAACACTACGGAATGTTGGTGAAATGGTCAGTGGAGCTGAACGAGTTTGAAATTTCTTTGGTACCTCGACTATCGATGAAGGCGCTGGTTGTGGCTGACTTCTTGGTAGAGTATGTGATTAAGGTTGAAGGATCCTGATGCAGCAAAACTATACTTGCAAACGACAACGGCAAGTGTACCGTATCGAATGTAGTATAGGTTATAAGAAACCAAGGTCGTATTAGACTCGGGTCGGTTGAGTACTCTTACTTCAAGAAAATCTCTATTATTCTATCAATTAAAACTTTAGGTTGATTTTGACAAAAAAAGAAAATAAAAATAAGATTAAAACGATGAGTAAAAAGGCTAGCACTCGATATTGAATCACCTTGGAGAATAAATATAATAAGAACAACTTCTAATTCTCTTAAGAAATTACTTGACCGTGGAGGCTCCCAAATTATGAACACACCTCTCTCGAGGATACACTCAACTGAGTTTAGGTTGATCAATCGAACTTTCGTTCTAGAATCAAAATCCCTATGACTCGCATTATCGTAGTGAGACCCGCTATTGGATTTGACTCCAATCTGGGAGAATTATGTCATCCTCGCTTGAGGAGTGCATTCAACTCTCTTTATCCTTGAAGTGATCGATTCAAATTCAAAACCTCTCGGTTATTAGATTACGAAAACACGAAAGAGAATTATATATCGAAAATATAATCTCAATCTATTAAAATTCAAGGATAAATCTTAAGCAATCTAAAAAAGAGAAAGAGAAGCTTTAATTCAAATCATGATTTATATTTTCCTTGGCTCATCTCGGTCGAGTACTAATAGAAATTTAGCTACTCCTTGAGATGAAGGAATTAACAAAAATAAAAGAGTACATGATAAAATAAGAGAGGTAAAATGAGAGAACAAAGAAACTATCTTATTAAATTGCTAAAGAAAAGTTACAAGACAGGAATTGAAAGTTACAAACTATTTAATTGAAAATATAAATTGCAAGAAGAAGAAGGATTACAAGACTACTAAAATATGAAAATAAAACATGAAATGAAAATGTCTAATCCTAAAATTCATCTCCAAAATTCTTCTCCAAAACATATGCTGGAGCTGGCTTTTTATAGCTGCAAAAATGAGGTTACACGCCCTTGGCCACGCCCGTGACCAAGGGCGTGTAAGGGGCATGATCGGCGCTGGCGGAGAGGGCGCGTTCGGGCTTCAATGCAGCATTTCGGACGCGTCATGCCCTAGGTCACGCCCGTGACCTGGGCCGTGTAATCTTTAAATATGCTGCTGGCAGGAAATCTTTGTCGGGAAGGTGCGCGGGGCGAGTCACGCCCGTGACTGGGTGTCACGCCCTCGGTCACGCCCGTGACTGAGGGCATGTAACTTTAAATGACGTGGCGGCTCGCTCTGGATGCTGGTGGCGGGGTCCCAACCGTGACTTGGATGCCACGCCCTTGGTCACGCCCGTGAATTGGGGCGTGTACTTGACAATTTTGAACATTCGTCGAACTCTCGCCTGTTCGTCGATCTCCTGAATTTTCGTTGAACGTAGCAGCCAGGTTGACGCCCGTGACCTGGGGCGTGTACTTGGCGAATTCTTCACGGAATGACTCCGGGGTGATAGAAGCAGGTCTGGAACACATCTTTGGCTTTCACGCCCTTGGTCACGCCCGTGACCTTGGGCGTGTACTTGACAATTTTGCTCAAAATGCCCAGAAATCCTGAAAAACACAGAAAATACTTAAGTTAGTTTATAAAATTAAAAGGGAACATATTAAATAAGAAAATACATATAAATTATATAAATTCATATTAAAACTACATTAAAATTATACTAAAAGATGAGTACAAAAAGTACTTATCAAACACCCCCATACTTGAGCTTTTGCTATTCCAGAGCAAAAGAGTGAGGAAAGAATTACAAGATATCGATATTATTTCTAATTAACTAAAATTTTATTAAACCAAGAATAAGTCAAAAGCAAATTTTAGGAATTCAAGAATTAAGTCATAAATTATGTTGATAATTTAAAAAGAGAAATTTGTTTAGCTAACTACTTATCAAGATAACTATTTAGCAATCGAAATTATTGAAATTTTCAAACAAAATTAGATTGAAATTATAGACACTCTAACATAGAAGAAACTTAAGGAAAAGACACCTACCAAAATATTGCTCTCTTAATAATTTAGTTTAGGACTAGAAACAATGAAATTGGCTAGGGATGGGTTTGAACGAAATGGCAAAATGAAGAGTTCTTGAGTAGAGGTGATGAATTTTATCCTCTCACCTCATTTGAATAGGAAACTGTATATGTTTAGGAAAAAAATGAATTTTATCCTCTTATTTTCCATGCCATATAATCTTTTAAATGATTTTGGGTGCATATGTTTAGGAAATAATAAATTTTATCCTCTTATTCCCATGACATATGATCTTTTTCTACTTTTTTTTATTTGCCAACAAAGGGTAAGGGTAACGAAATACTTCTAGTTTATAAATTAAACTATTCTGAGAGCAAATTTTTGGTGGAATGAAATTTCCTAAGATCTTAAAGTTAAAAGAGAATATAATAGGAATCTAGAGGTGTTTAGCCAATTTACCACAAAGTGAAGCTATTTAAATTTAAAAGGAGAAGTAGTGCTAAATAGATTCTCTAATCAAATTAAAATCATAAAATGTTTCTTAAAACTAAATTACTTCAAATTTAAATTTAACAAATTTTGATAAAACAAAAAATTAGCTAAATTAAAAATGTAAGAATACTTATAATCAAACCTCAAACTAAATTTCTAGAACAATAAAAACAACAAGGCTAGGCATATTTATTATTATTATTATTATTATTATTATTATTATTTTTAATATAATATTTCTTGGACTTCCTGAGGGCTACCCGGTGAAGGGTTCGCAAGGTACTAGGAGCTGTGATGGGAGTTCAAGCCCAAAGCGCCCTTTCCAAGATTTTAGATTTTTTATAATTTTTATATATTTTTTTTTTCAAATAAAAATACAGCGCACGCAGAGCTACACCCCCATACTTAAAATTAAACATTGTCCCCAATATTTAGAACTAAGTATGAAGAATACTTGAAAGAAAATAAATTTTAAAAGAGAATTACATGCAATTAAAGATAAGCAAGGGGTGCCTCCCAATAGTGCTTTCTTTTTCCCGTCTTTAAGCTAGACGATTAGTGTTAGGAAAAAGTAAAATTAAAAGAGAAGTGAACATGCAACTCCCCTAATTCACGCGTAGGTGAATGTGCCGGCGTCAGTCGCACGGCTACTCCTCCCCTGTAGTCTTGATTCTTTTGTTGTCGGTGAGCTTGAAATTGTGAATCCAAATTACCTAAACAAACCTTAGGTAATTTGGAAAGCTGGAGATGAGCGACAAATGGATCTCTGAATACGTTTGGTTGCAACGGCTCATCATCTACAAGGAAATTATTAGTATCAAAAAAATCAGAACTAAGCGATTCAGAAAATTTTTCGCAAGGAGGAAGCGCTTGCGAAAATATAAGATTAAGCTCCGGCTGTTCCTTTTCTAAAATAAAATTTTCATTAGGAAAATCTAGTTCATTACCAAGCGGAATAAAATTTTCGGACACAAAATTGTCATGAATTTTTTGTTGGATAGAAGAAATTCGCGAATATTCATGACAAAGAAAATAAAATCGGGTGGAGTAGGGGAAGAAACTTGTTCTTCTTCTACTTCATCCGGGGTGCCCATAACTTTAAGAAATTCATGGTATAATAAGTTTTCTTCATCTTTGGTAAAAGAAGTTATGGGATTACATGAAACCACATGTTCCTCCATAACTAAATTATCGAAAGATGGAGAAAAAAAATACTAGAAGAAATAAAATTCTCTAAATTGGGGGGGGGGGGGGGGGGGGGGTATCGAATATATTCGGTGGAGATTCCCCAAAATTAGAGAAAGGAAATTTCGGCGCAAAAGAAGAAGAACAAGAATTCGGATCTAAAGATTTATCTTCATCGCCCCGAAAACTATCTGGGTGACCTTATGTAACACCTCCCCTGTAATGACCATATAACATGGGTCCAGCCGGGACCCCACAACATATAACCGCCACAGTTTCAGCATTACAAGATGATATAAACTACCCAGCTCAAAACTCAGACAACACAGCGGAAACAAAACTAAAAGCCACAGAGATTGTCCACGACATAATACATAGGAAAGAAACCGGCCTTAAGGCCTTTCACAACCAATAGTCCAAGGAAAATCAAACATACATCACCAACATAAACTCCCAAAAGAGGGGGGGGGGACTAGCTTCCCTAAGCTACCATGGCATGCAAGCTGAAACATCAAAAGATGAGTACAAAATGCAGGAAAAACAGAGTAAACACTTCATGAGGCTTTAGACATTTTTGGCCTGCGAGCTCATTCCAGCCTGCGATCTATGGCCTTCATCCAAATCACAAAGAGTGGTAAACGAGGGTCAGCTATGGCTGACCACAAACGGTGTAACAACACCCCTCCTCCCGGCCGCCCTAGCGGACCCCGGAGAACTACAACACCCTGCAAATCAGCACTTCGTATGCACATGTATATAAGGAAAGAAGCAACATAAAACAACAGGTATGAGTGTCACAAACAACATCCACGTTTCTATATTGAGCAAGTAATAAAGGGGCCTACAAATGCAATATGAATGCAAACCCGGGTTTCACCTAAGGCGCCCTAAAGCGTATGGATCTAACACATCAGCATACATTATCAACACAACCACGGGGTACTCAACATTTCCCCCCAAAGGGCAATCGTAGCCCAAGGCCAAGAACTCACGCCATGACCCACCTCGCCTGGCCCTCCAGGCCATCGGGCTTGTCAATAGCTCACACGTTCCTGCCACAAAGCACACGACCGATGCTAAGAACCTTGGCTTAGACTCCGAGCAAACGTCCCAAGGCCCAGGTCTTATCGTCTGGACAACGTCCACCGACTGCCTCGCCTGGTAACCATTCCGGGCTCGTCCGTTAGCACAGACATTCTCGCCAGCTAACACCGAAGGGACTAATCTTGCCGGGACACTCTCCACACGTGAATATCAGTCTTCACGGGATAGCCAGCCGACCACAAAGACCAATCGCATCTTCGCACAACACTAGGCATCATAAGCCCCATAATCCGCACATTATTTCCCCGCCCAAAACCCAACATTCGTTACCACACGAAGCTACAAGGGCATCACGATGACGAATTTGCCGTATTCGGATTACTAACAAAACCCTTAAAATGCGCGTCAATCAACATCACCGAATCGGACCAACGGTCGCGAAACCCACTTCACCCACAATGCCTAATCCACTAACGGAGCGGATTTTTATTGCAAATCATGTCGGGGACGGACAGAATCAACCCGATGGTTCCTCTTGAACTAAGGCGACCCGGATCCCTCTAACTCGATGGATCCGGTGCCAAAATGCAGAAAATAAAGGGATGCCAAGCACGCATCCTAAAGACCGGGAGGATAAATGTCGTTACCTTTTGAGATTTCCTCCTAGCCATGGGAAACTTGGAAAAGAATGGAGGAGGAGAAGCGCCTCGACGTCCCCTACGCGCTGTCGGTCTCGGATCGGCGAATGGAGCTCCGAAGCTCCAACAATGGCGGGATCTAAGCTCTCTTCCTCCTCCAAACCCCTTCTCTCTCTCAACCCTCAAAACCCACGATGGAAAGAAAATGAAGAGGGAAAACCCTCTCAGCCCTACTTAGGGTCCTCCCACGAGCCCCTCACAGCCGTCCGATCAAGAACTAAACCAAACGGACGCCCAGATTTCACTGTTTATGGATCTATTTCCGTCTGTTTGCGAACGCACGGTCGAACGCACGACCGTGCGTAAAAACGCACAAATAAATTCAGAAAACCAAAATTGTCATGATGGACAGTTTATAAAACGTGAGATTACACAAAATAGTCCATTTTACTCTTTCATTTATGGTACTCATGATGGACAGTTTACTTTTGGATATATATATATATACAGATGCGTGTGATTGTGGACTTGTGTACTAGTTTTCTTCTTATCTCTTGTTGGCCTGGTTGATCGTTCTTGCCGGCAGGATCGGCGTCTTGCGGAGGTGGCTAACTTGTGTGCTAGCATCTCCGTAAGGCGGCGGTTCTGGGCATAAGATCCAAGAACTCTCCTGGTGCGGGAGAGGGATCTTACAACTGGTATCAGATGCAAACGATCCAACAAGGAAGAAGTCAACAAAAACTGGGGCACCCCTACTCGAGTTAGTTTGAGGACAAACTAGCAGCGGAAGAAGTGGTGTGCCCATGTGTAAAAATCACACAAAATAGTCCATTAACCAATGAGTTAGGCCAACCCAGTTAGGACATCTTTCTAGTTTGACGCACCAAGACGATTTTATAGCGTACACTAATCCAAATCGACCTCAGGTATAAACCAATTAAGGCATGATGACACCCAAAGTGACTAGGAGGGGAACCTTATGGGGAAATAGTTGCTTAAGGCTAAAAATTTGATGTTCCTAATTCTCCTACCAAGTGATATTATCACTTCTCACCCAAAGGATAGGACCTCCTTAAGAGATCCAGTGCACAAAAACCATTAGTGGATAGTAGGAGACTCGTAAACTTAATATCTAAACCAACAACTAGGTTGCACCGAAATGATCATCGTGACAAATATCGGAGGTCGGATAAGGATTCGAGTTCATAAAATGGCCCGTTTGTAGATTGCCCAAAGATTAAGAAGGATTCGTGAATGGTAACTTTAAGGACCTTGAATGTGTATCATATCAATAAAGTCTCAAGGTGGAACTCCAAGACAAGGTTGTATGCCCTAAGAATTGTGTGCATATATAGGGTAAATGCACTATAGTGATATCGAAGAAATTTAGCCCAAAATATATGGGGGCTTATCCCTTTTGTTTATTGGGCCAACTTAGTACTGACTTGAGTTTCCCTAGACCTCATTTAGAAGATGAATCTCAAACTTATAGACCTCGAGGTTTTATATGTGTAGTCAAGTAAATAAGAGTATAGCAAAATAACCATTGGGGATATGCATAGAGGTTGTCAAGTTATACGTGTATATATGACCTCTGAAATCACGGATGTCAGTACGAGACTTTAGGTTATGGATTGGATAGAAATAGAACCTGGCTGTAGGCCCCCGTGATCTTAAGAAATGAATAAATAACCCAATGTGAAGGATGATATCATAGATCCACCTCCTCAAGCCTGAGACGATGATCTATAATAGAATCGGGGAGAATAGTAAGTTGACTGGTCTTTAGTCAAGTTATTAGAAGCATAAAGTTGCCAAGTTAGCTGCTTGGAACAATTTATCGCGTCATGAAGCTTGTGGATTGGAATTAGATTCCTGCGCGATAAAGCTATAATTGGAAATTCTTGAATTTCTGGGCGTTCGAAGATAATGTACATACAATTATTGAAAAATCAAGCCCTTTTATTTTCGAACAATTATATCGTAACTGATATTCATATACCTTGGGAGCTAGTTGACACCTAACTGGAGATCATTGAAATTATACCTATGGATTAAGTAAATAAGAGAGTACTTATGACCTTTAGATTCATGGCTTAATGAGCCTGGGAATTGAAAGACAAATGTCATTATAATCCCCAAGAATGTTGTATGTTTGGAGAGTAATATGTGATATTGGGAAATGCGACACCTCTTTAAATCATAACTTTAGAGGTTGGATTAGGGGTTATACATAATAGTGATGATCTCACGAGTATAATGAACTTGGTAATTTATTAACTCATACATATTGGTCGATGCTGAACTGCATGAAAGGATTCAGGAGAGATTACCACATGTGCACATAAGTTGAATTTTCGTCGTAAATAAGTTCATGCTTATAGCTATATTATTGAGGTATGTGTCGACTAAAATGTAGGAATTTATACCATGAAATATAGTTACTGGATTGCCATAGAAATGTGCACATGGGTTTTCATATCAGTAGGAAGCTCCGAGAATTTTGGTAGAGTTAATCCTTGAATAAATAACAGGCTTCCTTCACGAGTACAATTGAGACTACAACTTAAGAAATTAATCCACTGAATTGTTGACATGAAATGCCATGGGCTTGATATATGATCCCTCATGATAGTATTAAGCTATGGAAAATTTATTGGAAATAATCGTTGAATAAAGGACATACCCCTTCACAAAGTGCAATGTGAGATTACAATTTGAGGAACTTTTTTATGTTTCTAAATTAGGGATGATGAAATATCTTGAACTTTTGATATACGACCTATTTTAAGCGACAAACTCTGGGGATTTTTATTAGATTCAATCGCGGAGTAAACTTCATACTTCATTTGCTTGAAGGGTTGGAAGTGTTAATATAGAATAGCTATAAAAACTTGTGCATGAACTTTTGATAACAATATGAACTTCTTAAGATTTTGGTGGAATTTATGGTTACCCATTTCTGATACTCCCTTCGCAACGTAGAATTTGAACGCATAATTTGAGAAATTCATACCATGAATTATTACTGAGTTGTTATGGAATATTATAGATAGACTCTTTATATTTGTAGGAAGCCCTCAGAACCCTCTTAGAAGTAATCATTGAGTAAAATGCATGCTTCCTTCACGAAGTGGAAATTGAACGTATAATTGGAAGAGTACCTACAATAAATTATTGTTGAATGGTTGTTATAGAATTTTGTACATATATATTTCTTTTTATATCAGTAGGAAGATCTTGGGAATATTGTTGGAATTAATTACTAAGAAGACATCGTACTGACTTCACAAGTGCAACCTTGGAATATATTTGAAGAATGGATAGGTTGGGATATGGATGATAAGATAATATAACAATTATCAGATAGTCTTGTGATAACCTTGAGACCTCTCATCTTCATGAGCTGGGAACCCCGTGGACCCGAACTTAAATTTCGAGGACGAAATTATTCTTTTGTTTATTGGGAATTGTAACATCCCATTTCCTACTAGACCCCTAAGGTGCACTTTGTCATGACAAGGTCATGACAATGCCCTAAGATACCAAGGATTGCCCTAGAACCACGGTGAAAAGGTGAAAAACACCTTGGTGTGCAAATAGACAAAATGACTTCAAGGTTTAAGACTTGATGTCTAAGCCTCAAAATGATCCAATTGACCCCACCTAACTCTTCCTAATCCTATAAGGAACTCAATGAGTCACTAATAACCCAATGGGTCAAGACAAATCTAGGGTTTGGGTCAAAATCACCATTTGACTCATTTAGCCTAAGTAGACCTAAATAGGTCAAAAGTGCCCAAAGAGGGTTCACCAAGCCATGAATCACACCAAAGGGAGTCTATGGACCTCATGGACACCATGTGGGGTCAGCCTACTCATCAGTTGACCAAGTCAACCCAAAAGCCCTAACATATGGTCACCAAGTTTGTCCAATTTAACCAAATTGACCAAAGTCAAATATAAGTCAACATAACCCAATTCAACCCAAATTGGCTCAATTAGACTTCATATGACCAAATTGACCACATCATTACATGTCAATCCCTAAGAGAGACCCAATGGACTCAGAAGACTCATCATGTGATCATCATATTGGTCAAATTGACCAAAGTCAAACTTTCCCCAATTTTGGTCAAAATCACACTTATTGGCTAAATTGGCCCAATTAGGGCATCACCAAGGCCCAATCAACATTGGATGGTGTCAAGAGACTCAAGACCAACAATTTGGACCAGTCAACCCATTAGTTGACCAAGTCAACCACTAAAGTCAACATAAGTTAAAATTGGGCTAAATGGGAATTTTGGATCAATTAAACCAAACCCTATGGGCTAAGGCCTCAATAGGAGGCCCATCCTGCAACCCAATGGCACTTGACCATGCATGCCCTCATATTTTAAGAGGGATTGACATGCAAGGGGGCAAAATTGGATTTTCCCCCAATTTGGAGAAGAGACAAATTGGAATTCATGGATTGAGTGCCAATTGGCACTCAATTCTCCTCCCAAAGCATTCCACTGAGCTCCCTCAGTAATTCCCAGCCGAATTCCTGTTGTCCCCATGCCAAGTGTCACCTTGGTGAAGCATCCAAGGTGTAGGCCGAGCTCCCCTTTAATGGCTGGAATAGTTAGAGCACTCCTCAGGCCAAATAGACACCACCATTAGCTTTAGAACGAGGAAAGCATATGAAATCGACCTTTGAATCACTGCAAATGGTGGAGGAATGAAGTTTTGAGCAAGCTCGCCGGAGAGGAGAAGATTCATGGCCAACCGCCGCCGCCGCCTCCGTCCAGCTTCATTACGGTACGATTTCTCCCCCCTCCCTCGGTGCTAGCTTCATAGATCAAATAGGAATGAATCCAAGCTCATTTGAGCTTGATGCCATGGACAACCATGAAGAAATGGCTGATTTTAGATCTCGCCGGAAAACACTACTCCGGCAACCCCAAGTCGCCGGACCACCACTCATCGATGGCTCTTGCCGAGAGGAAGGAGTTGGTGTGGTTGGCCGGCAATGGGAGGGCTTAGATTGCTGTAGTGAGGCCAAAACACCTGCTCCAGGTCGGGCAAATCGTGGCCTTTAGCTCTAGGAAGAAGAGATAATCATGGCCATTGATTTGATCAAGGATCGGCTATTGGCAGACCATAATAATTCTGCCTAGAATTATTCAGTGGTTTGCATGCAATATTTGAAGGCCTTAGAGGCCATTTTTTCAAAAAGGGGCAGATATAACTTTTGTAGCCCTATGGGTCTACTTTCATTTGCCACTTGAATCAACTGATTTGGTGCACTGTGGACACTAGGGCACTCATTTTCCTAGGACTGCTCCTTGTGTCTATTGGCAGACCATAATAATTCTGCCTAGAATTATTCAGTGGTTTGCATGCAATATTTTAAGGTCTTAGAGGCCATAATTGCAAAACATGGCAGAGATAACTTTTGTAGCCATATGAGTCTACTTTCATTTTCCACTTGAATCAACTGATTTGGTGCACCGTGGACACCAGGGCACTCATTTTCCTAGGACTGCTCCTTGTGTAGGGCAGATATTCAAAGTGCAATATCTTTTAAATGGCTTAACCAAATCCCTTCATTTTTCTGCCATGCATGCATGGTATGATGATACACCTAGGGTTTAAATTTGAGAATTTATGGAGGTATTTGCATTGAGATATTTCAGTTATTAGCAATAGTAAATAATTGGTATTTATGGAGTTGTGTAACTCCAAACACCCCCAAATTTGGGTGGTAAGCTATTTATATATATCTTGATCACTGGTTAAAATTTCATCACATGTGCATGAGTATATTTCTCTGAACTTCAAAATGAAGTTTGGGTCTTAAGAGGAAAATTGGGGTGCTAATAGTCAAGTGGGCTTTTGAGCTTTTTGATGGAATTGAAGGTGGGAATCACCTTGCATGCCTCTGAAACCTTGGGGTTAGTGTATGTCATGAGGATATACATCATTGACAAAGTTTAATGATTTTTTGGAAGTTTTTTTCCTAAAGTTTTTAATTAAATGAAAATTGTCACACTTTTAAATTAATGAAATAATTTGAATAAAAAACTTAGAGATAAATCCAAAACTCTGGGAAATGGATCATTGACTGGAAAAGCACATTTAGGAATTTTGTTGGAATTTTTGGACCTCATTTATTTCTCTGAATTTGATTTATTTGGTTAGGTCAAATTTATTCAAATATGACATTTAGGTCTCATATGCACTTGGAGAATTATGAAATTATTCTAGTAGGTTTCCTTGGTGATCCTATAGCTCTGTAAATTTTACCATAATTTTTAGATGAATTTTAGGTCATTATATAGTACTTGTTATATAACCCCTTATTGGCACACCATTTGTAATAAATAGCAATTATGGATAAATACTCTCTGGTAAATTATGAAACTTTGGATTTGGTGTTTTTAGATGATTATTGTACTAGGATAATTTTCTCAGAATTTATAGAGACATATTAATGGTAGTTGTAGTGTAAACCCTTATTGGCACACCATTTGTAATAAATAGCAATTATGGATAAATACTCTCTGGTAAATTATGAAACTTTGGATTTGGTGTTTCTAGATGATTATTGTACTAGGATAATTTTCTCAGAATTTATAGAGACATATTAATGGTAGTTGTAGTGTAAACCCTTATTGGCACACCATTTGTAATAAATAGCAATTATGGATAAATACTCTTTGGTTAATTATGAAACTTTGGATTTGGTGTTTCTAGATGATTATTATACTAGGATAATTTTCTCAGAATGTATAGAGACATATTAATGGTAGTTGTTGTGTAAATCCCTATTTGCACCCCTTTAAAGATAAATAGAAATTGTGAGTTTAAAATGTTTGGAAAAATATTATCTTCTAGAAATAGTGTTTTTTATGTTCATATGAAGCTACTGTAATTTTTCCAGAATTTTAGGAAGTCAAAATCTTGTACTTGATGTGTAAAATTATTTTTCCATTCATTCATTGAAAATTAGGGATCATGGTTATTTAATTGCTGGAAAAATATGAAATATTGGGAATCTTTTTATCATGTCACATTTCATCACTAGAAGGATATTTAACAAGTTTGAATTCACTAGCATGATACCTCCTTCACATTTTAGATTCAGATTAGTAATTAATGAATTTTTATAGAGGGCAAAATTATATGAAACATGCTTGGATTTTGATCATCCCTTATTTTATCCACTATGAACCTATGATAAAAATTAGAAGTCATTTGGAAGTAATTTGACCAAGGTTCCATCATAGGAATCTAAGTAGTTATATATCGTGGTCTGTGGATAGTGAAAACTCATTATGATGAATAGGTCAATATAATCACAAGGAAATCGGTGAGAATTTGATTATAACAAGAGATGAGTATAGACCACTTAGAGGACTAAAAGTTATTAGAGTTGAATCCAAAAGAACGATTGCTCAGGAGCGGGATGAAACATAAGGCGTGAAAACACTTAAGATATAAAGAGTAATGAGAGGGTGGAATGTTAGGTCAGGGTAGTCACCAAGAATGTTAATTGTCCTGGAAAGGGGTTGGGCATCATCTCATCACATACCCTACTACCTTTCGAACCCTTCACCGGGTAGCCCTCGGGAAGTCCAGGATCCACCCTAAACTTCCTAGTATAATAATAACTAAACAAGGGTAGTCTAAATATGAGTTTAGCCGATGAGAGTGCTTGATGCGCTATGGGTAAGGCTGTGCTCGGGATTGACGAAAGATCGTCCTTCCCCTTAGAGGGTCATAAAGCGCTGAGGTTTAATTTAAGTGGAATGATAAGAGGGTAATCTTATGGGTAGATACCAATAATACTAAGTGTCTTGAAAAAGGGAACTTTGGGGTGTCATCACATTGTAGTTCCTAGTACCGTAGCGAGCCCCTTACAGGGTAATCCTCGGGGAGTCCAACATTAACCGTAAACCATAGGGATAAGATGTTATACAAGAATAATTTAATAACACACTCACCCACACCCCGTGGTTACGGGAGCTTAGTCGGTTTGGTGCTACGAGCAGTAAGCTTCGTGTTTGTAAGAGCGGATTGACAAGTCAGGTGAGCTTGTGACTCAGTAGTGTATGTTGGTACGGACAGGTTGGTCCGGTGAGCCGGTGGCTCGAAAGGTTATTATTGACGGGCAGGTTAGCCCGGGGAGCTTATGGCTCGGAGGTAGATAGTAGAACATGTTGCATGTGCACCAAGTGGTGGGTCTTCGGTATTGGATGGTCGTTCACACCGACGTCAATACGTTGACTCGGCAAGTGTGGTGATTACACTTAGCCATGAAAGTCTGGCGGTCCAGTCAGCAAGAGTACGCAGACGCTCCGCAGTTTTGTGTTGAGGCGTACGATAGGTCTAGGTTAGGTAGTGTGAATACCAACCTAGAGGTGGGCGAGGCCCAACCCACCGCTTCCGTTTGCCACCACGGGAGTATCCTGGGAGTCTTGCTAGCTCCAAAAAGGGGGAACTAAAGGTCTATGCGCATAGAGTCGTGGTGAGTGAGTTGCACTTGTATGAACATAGCATAACAGCATACCTTGCATGTCATAGCATGAACATTGCATTTCAACCCCTACCCCTATCGTATAAATTGGTATGGGACTTTTTATACGATAGGCCCTGCTAAACGACCCCTTGGTCTATAGGTTTGTATGGGCATTCCTATAAATCAATGGTTACTCTTAAAGTAATTTACTTGCGCCGCACTGCTTCTCTTGCTTAACTCTTTTACTGCTGCGATATTACTTTACTGCACTTAATACAGTTTACTTGCTCATACTGCTAGCATAGAATTTATATGGATATACTCTTGTTAGCGTAGAATGTTTGTCACCTGCTACCTTCTTGATTACTCCACTTTGTTGTCCTCCGCTTCTTCCTCTCGCACGGTGCCTAGGAGTCGCGGGGGGAGGTGGGGACAAAATCGGCTTAGTCTTTATGACTAACGGTCGGTTGTGACCGTAGGTGTTCGAGGAGCTGGAGCACCGGCACGACCAGCCAAGACATGATGGCAGGATCTGAGGAGTGATGAGTCCAGTTTATATAGTGATTTCCGGACTCATCTGGGCTAGTTTTCATGCACTTGCACTTCACTTTAGGCCTAGATTCAATTCTATTTGATCACGTTGCCCATTTCATTGCTTAGTGCACATTTATACCCATTTTGGTGTGATTTCATGTATTCCTGTGGTCTAGTATATTTTCATGCAGGTCCAAGGGTTGTGCGTCATTCGGGATGGGTTTTGGGAGATTTTCGGTCGAAAAAGCAACTGGTTGTGCGTTTTCCTTCGCGCACGACCAGGCACACGACCACTGGTCGTGCGTTAATTCCCTCCCCAGATCGAGCGACGGCATACGATCATTGGCCTTCTTCGCGCATGACCACTGGTCGTGTGCCGCTGACCGTGCGCTTTTGTGCAAATTTGGATCGAGCTACAGGTTCTTCGCGCATGATCAGAGGCATTCCTTCGCGCACGACCATTGGTCGTGCGCCTGATCGTGCACGTTGTTAAATTCTGCTCCGTCTATAAATAGACATGCGCGATTTTAGGTCGGGATCGACCATCCGACTCCGCCCAGCTCCGCCGTTTTCCGCCCTTTTTGCAGGGTTTCGCCTCCTTCTTCACCGCCCACCTTAGGGAGGATCTCCGGGCAAGCTTTCAATGCCAAATCGTCTCCGGAGCTTCCTCTCGGCCATCTCCTTCATCCAAGAGCTTCAAGAAGGGAGTCAACCTAGCCTTCTTCTTCAAGATCGGAGCAGCTCATTTGATCATTCCACCGGTTCGTGACACGAAGAAGACAGGCCCATTGGAGAGTAGTGACAGCTCTCTCTACCCCGGACGCAGTTGAGGACCGAGCTTGGACGCGGATTGACAACCCGGCGATTCCTTCCGTGAACCCTCAACAAGACTTTGGAGTCGGTCGATTTCGCACACTCACCTCCCCTTGTAGTGATAGCTTAGTTGGATTTCTTATATGTTTGATGAAGTGTGTTTTGACTATTAGCATTTATACTTAATTATGTCTATGTGATTTGGGTATTCTTGCTTATCATTTTGAGGTGTGCCTTGTGGTGTGGCTTGTTTGTTTGTGTTCAGTGCCGCACTAGCAATTGCTAGTGGCGTGCTTTGCGAAGAGGTACTTGCGACCCTCATTTCACCATTCTCTCCACTCCATCCGCTAGCCTACTCTTCCATCCGCCTAGCGAAGCGTGGCATAGCGGCCCGTGTAATCCACTCGCCCTACGAAGCAGCGTGCTCAAGGCCTGCATAGTTCGATTCCGCTTGCCTACTCGTCCATCCGCCCTTGCGACGCAGCGCGCTCAAGTCCTGCCTAGTCTCCATCCCGCCAAGCGAAGCATTGCATAGCGGCATTGCATAGGAGTAGTTTAGCTTTTATTTTATTTCCACAATCCAAAATCCCCCATTTCCGCATCCATCCGACATAAAGGACTTCGATCTCAAGTCCTTCCTCAATAGTAAACTCCACCTTACTGTGTTCCTTCTGAGATTCGATACTCGGGGATTTACTCCTCTTTTTATATTACTTGAACGATCGGTACACTGCCGTTTCGTGCCGCAGTCTCGCCACAGCCTATAGCGGTGTGTGAGATTTGCGCCGTCAAGGAGCAGAAGCCATGCAATACTTCTACTACAGGACAGGTGTTTGAAGATTTGAGAATTGTTAGCTTCCGCATAGATGTAGAGTGAGAGAGTGAGATTTTGTTCTACCCTGGATATGTACTGGGCATAAGCCCCTTTTACTCTTTCATTTATGGTACTCATGATGGACCGTTTACTTTTGGATATATATATATACAGATGCGTGTGATTGTGGACTTGTGTACTAGTTTTCTTCTTATCTCTTGTTGGCCTGGTTGATCGTTCTTGCCGGCAGGATCGGCGTCTTGCGGAGGTGGCTAACTTGTGTGCTAGCATCTCCGTAAGGCGGCGATTCTGGGCATAAGATCCAGAAACTCTCCTGGTGTGGGAGAGGGATCTTACATCAACCACGACGCTTGGCTCTACCAAAGCTTTCCTCAGCACAGAGACGTGGAAAACATCATGTAATCCAGTCAGCTCAGCGGACAAAGCCAAACGATAGGCTGCTTCGCCTATACGCTCCGTAACCTCGAACGGGCCCAAATATCTCGGACTCAACTTCTTGAGTCGCCGCACACGCGAAACACCCTTGAACGGCTTGATCTTCAAGTAGACCATGTCGCCCACTGCAAACTCCACATTTCTATGACGCGCGTTAAAATACTTCGCTTGCCTATCCTGAGTAACCTTCATGCGCTCCTGAATCGTCCGCACAATCTCGCAAGCATCTGCCACCACTTGCTTTCCCAAAAGCTTAGTGTCTCCCGCCTCTGCCCAAGACATCGGCGTTCGACACCTCCTTCCATATAATGCTTCGTATGGCGCCATCTTGATACTCGCCCGGAAGTTATTATTATAAGCGAACTCCACCATGAAAAGGTGGTCTTCCCAACTCCTACCAAAGTCAAGAGCACACATCCTCAACATGTCCTCCAATATACGGTTCATTCGCTCCGTCTGACTGTCGGTCTGCGGATGGAACGCAGTACTAAACTTGAGTTTGGTGCCTAAACTTTTCTTCACTAACCTCCATTCCTTCGACGTGAATCGCCCATCGCGATCACTAACAATGCTCTTAGGAATCCCGTGCAACCGCACAATATTTCGAACATAAAGTTCCACGAGCTTCTCTACGCCATCGCCCTTCTAATTCAGAATGAAGTGAGCCACCTTGGTCAGGCGATCCACTATCACCCAAATTGCATCATTACCCTGCTGCGATCGAGGCAAACCATGCCCAAAGACCATGGAGATATCATCAAATTTCCACTCGGAGATAGGAAGAGGCTTCAAGAATCCGCCTGGCCTTTGGCATTCAGCCTTTACTAAGGCACACGTCTTACACCGGCTTACATACTCAGCTACATCCCGCTTCATCCCAGGCCACCAAAAGGATTTCTTCATATCCGAGTACATCTTTGTACTACCTGGATGAATGAAGTACTTTGTAAAGTGAGCCTCAAACATCAACTCCTCGCGGAGCTTGCCAAAACACGAAACACAAACCCTTCCGTCTCTTTTCAAAATTCCACCGACCGTCTCCCAAGCACTGTCTTCGCTTTGCTGAGCTTCCAACACCAACTGTTGGCACTCTTCGTCTGCATTATTCTCCTCTCGGATTCGATCCGTTAGATCACACTGCACTTCAATCCAGTTCAACCGAGCCACGCTAGACTCACCTCTAGCCACACAAGCAATGTCAAGAGACTCCAAGTCTCGCACCAAACGCTCGTCATGCGCCTCAATCTAATTACCTTGCCCGGAGTACTTCCTACTCAAGGCATCTGCCACCACGTTGGCTTTACCTGGTGTATACTGAATCTCCACGTCGTAGTCCCCAAGGAGCTCGACCCACCTATGCTGCCGCATATTCAGATCCTTTTGGTCTAGGAGATACCTCAGGCTTTTGTGATCCGTGAAGATCTCCACCTTTGCACCATATATGTAGTGCCGCCACAATTTTAACGCAAAGATTACCACCGCCAACTCCAGATCATGGACGGGGTAATTCCTCTCATGAGTCTTGAACTGCCTTGACTCATAGCTATCACATTGCCGTGCTGCACCAGCACGCAACCCAAACCGCAACCTGATACGTCACTGAAAATCTGAAATCCTTCCGTCCCACTAGGAAGACTAAGGATTCAAGCAGACATCAATCTTTCCTTCAAATTCTCAAATGCACGGGCACACTCCGGCGTCCAAACGAACTTTTGGTCCTTGCGAGTAAGAGTGCTGAGGGGCAATGCCACCCGCGAGAAGTTCTCCACGAACCTCCTGTAATACTGGCTAGCCCAAGGAAACTCCAAACTTCCGCCACGGTTCTCAAAACAGGCCAATCTCTAATGGCTTCATTCTTCATCGGATCTACCGCCACCCCATCTCCACTGATCATGTGACCCAAATATGCCACCTTCTCGATCCAAAACTCGCACTTCGAGAAATTCGCATAAAGCTAATTCTCCCTAAGAGTCTGCAATACTAGCCTCAAGTGAAACTCATGCTCCGCTTCCGATTTTGAATACACCAAAATATCATCTATGAACACCACCACGAACGAATCTAGAAATGGTCAAAAAACCCTGTTCATCAAATCCATGAACACAGATGGCGCGTTCGTCAGTCCGAACGGCATCACCGAAAACTCATAGTGGCCATACCGAGTCCCAAACGCTGTCTTGGCAATGTCCTCTTCTCGAATCTTCAACTGGTATTACCCCGATTTCAAATCCAACTTGGAGTACACCACCGACCCCACTAACTGGTCGAACAAATCATCGATTTGGGGAATCAGATATTTATTCTTGACGGTCAACTTATTCATCTCACGGTAGTCAATGCACAACCGCATACTCGCGTCCTTCTTCTTTACGAACAATACCGGCGCGCTCCACGGCAAAGAGCTGGGCCTAATGTACCCTTGCTCTAACAGCTCTTGCAACTGAACCTTAAGCTCGGCCAGTTCCTTCGGTGCCATCCTAAACGGAGGACGCGACAGCGGCCTCGCACCCGGTACCAACTTTATCGAGAAATCGATTTCGCGCTGAGGAGGTGCTCCCGGAAGCACCTCGGGGAATACATCCTCAAACCCTTCCACCACCGGAACATCCCCAATAGCCAACCTTGTGGAGTGAGTCTCCAACAAAGCTATAAATGCCTCGCCTCCTTGGTTTACCGCATGCCCCATTTGCATAGCGGAGATCAGGGAGCAAGCCACTCCGCTTAGGCCTTCGAACTTGACCTCTGCTCTACCTTTTCCTCTCAGGGTTACCATCTTCAACTGGCAGTCGATACTAGCTCGCTGCTCTGCAAGCCAGTCCATCCCCAAGATAACGTCAAATTCGGCTAGTGGCAGAATCGCTGCTACCAACTCAAAATCACAATCGCAGATTGCAACACAATGCGTCCTTTCCTCACGGTGGTCATGAAAGACCCATTCGGCATGCGCACGCTCAGCTCCACCTTTGCTCGACAGACTCCGCGCCAATCCTCCGGATAAAGCTTTCCGCGAGAAAAGAGTGTGATGCTCCCGTATCGAACAACACTCGAGAGGGGTAGCCCGAAACTAGCACGAAACCTAACCACGTACATCACAAACATAAAAGGCCGCAACCTATATTACAGAAACAAACAAAAACATAAACTTTTCATACCTGTCACCACGTCGGGTTGACGAATCGCTTCTTGCTGCCCAAGATTATATGCTCTAGGCTGCACCGGAGGGAACCGCGAAGCACTAGACTCCGTCGCCTTTCCTTTCTCCACAACACTAGGGCCGGAACGCACCGATTGTTCCTGCCTCGGCTCTGGCTCAGCTCCGCCCTCGGTACAAAACCGACTTATGTGGCCCACCTTACCATAATTGAAACACGTAAACGGACCTTTGGAGCGGAAATCTCCCGAAGGTGCGCCACTTCTCTCCCCAGGCCTGTTAGGACGGGGCTTCTTCTTCCATCGGTTGCCCTCGGACTTCCACTGAGGCTAAGACTGAGAAGGCTTTCCTTCTCCCTGTTTTGCCGCAAAACCCTTTCGCCACTGGGTCCGCTCCAGGTCGCTTTCTAATATGCGAGCGGCTTCGACTAATTCATTAAATCCTGCATTCTTTAAGGCTATTAACGGTTGCCTTAAATTCTCTCTTAGGCCTTGATAGAAGAGATTGTCCCTCTCTTCATCGTCTGCCATAGTCGTTCTCGCATAATGACCCAACCGAGTGAACTCCTGCAGATACTTGATGGCGCGAATCTCACACACCGCTATAGGCGGTAGCTCGACTGCGACACGAAACGGCAGTGTACCGATCGTTCAAGTAATATAGAACGAGGAGTAATCCCGGAGTATCGAATCTCAAAGGAACACAGTAAGGTGGAGTTTATTATCGAGGAAGGAGTTGAGATTGAACTCCTTAGGACGATGTTCACGAAGGTGGGTGGATTGGTTTTGCAAAGTAAAATAAAAGCTATCGACTACTCCTATGCAATGCCGCTATGCAATGCTTCGCTTGGCGGAATGTAAAACTACGTAGGCCTTGAACGCACTACTTCGTTGGGCGGATGGGCGAGTAGGCTAGCGGAATGAGGGTTGCAAGCACCTCGTCGACAAGCACGCCACTAGCAATTGCTAGCGCGGCACCGAACACAATGGTGGAATGGAAATTAGATGGGGGCGCACCTCAATAAGCACATATGAACTAAATGATTCCAAATAAATGAAATAAACATTAAGCAATATTGTTCATAGCACACATCATCAATATATAGAGGAAACTAGTTTATACAATCAACAACATAAGAAAGGAAAAAAAGAGAGTAAAGGAGTCGACCACATCCGAAGCCTTGCTGAAGATTCACTGTTGGAATCGTTGGGTTGTCAATCCGCATCCAAGCTCGGTCTTCAACTACGTCCGAGGTAGAGGAGGGCTGTCACTTCGTCCCAATGGCTCGTCTTCTTCGTGTCACGATCCAATCTCCTCCGATACGCGATCTCCTTGCTCGATGTTTGCGATCTTTGGGCTAGAAACCTCTCCTTGGAGCTCAAGGATGATGGAGGAGGCCTAGGGGGGCGGAGAACCTGCGGAAGGGGCGAAAACGGCGGAGCTGGGCGGAAGGAATGTGTCCCCCCAACCTAAATCGCGAGCAGGATAATTTATAGGCGCTGGAATAAACAGTGCGCACGGTCATTGGCGCACGACCAGTGGTCGTGCACACTAGCATCCTGTGATCGTGCGCCTGCCTGGACGGAGCCTGAAGGATAAGAAAATTATAGAATACAAGTTCGCACGACCAGTGGCGCACGACTAGTGGTCGTGCGCACTATCGTAAGTGGTCGTGCGATAAGCAAGACAGAACTCATAAAATGGGCATTAAGTGCGCATGATCAGTGGCGCACGACCAGTGGTCGTGCGCGATAGAGCCAGTGATCGTGCGCAGTGTTCCTGTACGGAATTGTACCGGGAACACCTGCACGACTCCTGTTCCAGCATACAACACCAGTCTAGCCACTGAAGGTGGCACTTAACACTGCATGAAAACTAGTAACGAAGATGAACAAGAAATGACACCAAAACGGGCCTAGAAGTGCACTTAGCATGGAGTATTAATTAGGAATGAAAACATGTCTAAAGTGAAGTGCAAAGACTAGAAAATCGGCCCAGATGAGTCCATAAATGTGTATATAATTGGGACTCATCAATACTCATCCACTATTTTCTCCCGCTGCACCAAATGCAAGAACTGCCGCTGTAGTGCTAACCTTGTCGACGATGGAATATAACGCTTTAGGAACGCATTCCCGAACTCCTCCATGGACGGTACGCGCCCAAGGAAATGGCGACCACTATGATTCACCAACCACAGCTTCGCATCGCCCTCTAACATGAAGCTCGCGAAGTGGGACTGCCTCTCCGCTGGAGTCTCTGCTGCCTTCAAAAGTTCCTGGATCCTCGAAAGCCAATCTTCGGCATCTGTTGGAGTGCCAATTCCCTTGAACGTCGGAGGATGGTAACTCAAGAAGTACTTCATAAATCGATCGCCCATCCCATAAGCTCTCTCCGCTAAAGGCTCTGCTTGCCTTGCTCCAACCTCCGGTGTATCTGGTGTAGCAGCCGGAGTAACAGGAGTCGTAACCTGCACCACCGGCGTCGGAACCCGTGGCATCGCCACAGCTTGAGCCGCTACCATTGCTTCTGCTAGCATGCGACAAAAATCAGCCGTGGACATGCCCATATTCATGAGGCCCGGAGAAGTAGCACTGCTTCCCGACGGCTCCTCTTGCCTTCTAGATGTCCCCGCATCGTCGCCAACATCCTAGCATAAGCAAGGAAATAAACTCATCAAGTTCTATTCGCAAGACTCGAACGCAGGGATACTCATGATCCCACACAACACTCCTATGTGGACAACCTCTTTACGCGATCCGAATACACTAGACCTCGCAAGAATACTAAACCTCCCTCTGATACCAAATTGTAACACATCCCCTATAATGACCATATAACATGGGTCCGGCCGGGACCCCACAGCATATAACCGCCACAGTTTCAGCATTAAAAGATGATATAAACTACCCAGCTCAAAACTCAAACAACACAGCGAAAACAAAACTAAAAGCCACAAAGATTGTCCACAACATAATACATAGGAAAGAAACCGGCCTTAAGGCCTTACACAACCAATAGTCCAAGGAAAATCAAACATACATCACCAACATAAACTCCCCAAAAGGGGGGGGGGGGGAAACTAGCTTCCCTAAGCTACCTCGGCATGCAAGCCGAAACATCAAAAGATGAGTACAAAATACAGGAAAAACAGAGTAAACACTTCATGAGGCTTTAGACCTTTTTGGCCTGCGAGCTCGTTCAAGCCTGCGATCCTTGGCCTACATCCAAATCACAAAGAGCGGTAAACGAGGGTCAGCTATGGCTGACCACAAACGGTGTAACAACACCCCTCCTCCCGGCCGCCCTAGCGGACCCCGGGGAACTACATCACCCTGCAAGTCAGCACTTCATATGCACATGTATATAAGGAAAGAAGCAACATAAAACAACAGGTATGAGTTTCACAAACAACATCCACATTTCTATGTTGAGCAAGTATTAAAGGGGCCTACAAATACAATATGAATGCAAACCCGGGTTTCACCCAAGGTGCCCTAAAGCGTATGGATCTAATACATCATCATACATTATCAACACAACCACAGGGTACTCAACATTTCCTCCCAAAGGGCAATCGTAGCCCAAGGCCAAGAACTCACTCCGTGACTCACCTCGCCTGGCCCTCCATGCCATCGGGCTTGTCAACAGCTCACACGTTCCTACCACAAAGCACACAACCGATGCTAAGAACCTTGGCTTAGACTCCGAGCAAACGTCCCAAGGCCCTGGTCTTACCGTCGAGACAACGTCCACCAACTGCCTCGCCTGGCAACCGTTCCGGGCTCATCCGTTAGCACATACATTCTCGCCAGTTAACACTGAAGGGACTAATCTTGCCGGGACACTCTCCACACGTGAATATCAGTCTTCACGGGATAGCCAGCCGACCACAAAGACCAATCGCACCTTCGCACAACACTAGGCATCACAAGCCCCATAATCCGCACATTATATCCCCGCCCAAAACCCAACATTCGTTACCACACGAAGCTACAAGGGCATCACGACGACGAATTCGCCGTATTCGGATTTCTAACAAAACTTTTAAAATACGCGTCAATCAACATCACCGAATCGGACCAACGGTCGCGAAACCGGCTTCACCCATAATGCCTAATCCACTAACAGAGCGGATTTCTAGTGCAAATCATGTCGGGGACGGAACCAATCAACCCGATGGTTCCTCTTGAACTAAGGTGACCCGGATCCCTCTAACTCGATGGATTCGGTGCCAAAATGCAGAAAATAAAGGGATACCAAGCACGAATCCTAAAGACCGGGAGGAGAAATGTCGTTACCTTTTGAGATTTCCTCCTAGCCATGGGAAACTTGGAAAAGAATGGAGGAGAAGAAGCGCCTCGACATCCCCTACACGCTGCCGGTCTCGGATCGGCGAATGGAGCTCCGAAGCTCCAACAATGGAGGGATCTAAGCTCTCTTCCTCCTCCAAACCCCTTCTCTCTCTCAACCCTCAAAACCGACGATGGAAAGAAAATGAAGAGGGAAAACCCTCTCAACCCTACTTAGGGTCCTCCCACGAGCCCCTCACAGCCGTTCGATCAAGAACTAAACCAAACGGACGCCCAGATTTCGCTGTTTACGGATCTATTTCTGGCTGTTTGCGAACGCACGGTCGAACGCACGACCGTGCGTAATAACGCACGAATAAATTTAGAAAACCAAAATTGTCAGCCGAAGAGAACGCACGGGCGGATCGATCGTGCGTCAAGTAAAACGCACGATCGTGCGTTTTAAGAAAACTGCCAAAAAATGGGGTGTTACACCTTGCCACCAAGAATAATCTACTTCGGGGCTAGAAGAAAAATTATTAAAAGCCGAAAAGTCATTCTCGTGAAAATTAGAAAAAACACTAGATGAAATAATATTTTCCTCTAAATTTTGGGGGGGAAGTATCTATTTGGATCTACGGAATTTCTCCCAAATTAGAGAACGAAAACTGTGGTGTATAAGAAGAAAAACAAAAATTTGTGTCTAAAGATTTATCTTCGTCGCTCCGAGAATTATCCTGGTGAGCTTGCCACCAAGAATAATCAACATCGGAGCTAGAAGAACAATTATTAAATGCCAAAATTTAGTTTTCATTATAATTAGAAAATTTATTTTCATCAAAGTTTGAAAAATTATTTTCATTAAAAGATGAAAAATTATGATCGTAATTATTATCAAAATTATTTGCATAATATTGAGGATAATTATTTTCATAATAATTATTTTGAGCATATGAATGTAAATAACATTCATCACTTTGATGAGACGCATTGCAATAATAACAACTATTTTGGCGTTTTTGTGCCGCTTCCAAAAGATATATTTGGCTTTGAAGCTCGGCAACTTTTACGCCCAATTCAAGTGACTCCATTTAATCAAAAAAAAGGAAACAACCTTTACTCAAATGAATGGAATTTTAAAAATATTTTCATTATATAATTTTTTTTTCAAATAGCGGGTTAAATTAGTCCCAGACTTCCCAAGGTAAACCCGGTGAAGGGCTCGTAAGGTACTATAGGCTATGATGGGAATTCAAGCCCAAAGCGTCCTTTCCGAGAATTTAGATTACGCTTTTTAAGATTTTTTTAAAATTTTAAAGTGAAGGGGGAGAAGAAAGAGAATGAGAAAATTAATAAATATTTCTTTTTTCGAAATATCAACCGTGTCCCCGGCAACGGCGCCAAAAACTTGATGCAGCAAAACTATGCTTGCAAACGACAACGGTAAGTGTACCGTATCGAATGTAGTATAAGTTATAAGAAACCAATGTCGTATTATACTCGGGACGGTTGAGTACTCTTACTTCAAGAAAATCTCTATTATTCTATCAATTAAAACTTTGGGTTGATTTAGCAAAAAAGAAAATAAAAATAAGATTAAAACGATGAGTAAAAAGGCTAGCACTCGATCTTGAATCACCTTGGAGAATAAATATAATAAGAACAACTTCTAATTCTCTTAAGAAATTACTTGACCGTGGATGCTCCCGAATTATGAAGACACCTCTCTCGAGGATACGCTCAACTGAGTTTAGGTTGATCAATCGAACTTTCATTCTAGAATCAAAATCCCTATGACTCGCTTTATCGTAGTGAGCCCTGCTATTGGATTTGACTCCAATCCGGGAGAATTATGTCATCCTCGCTTGAGGAGTGCATTCAACTCTCTTTAACCTTGAAGTGATCGATTCGAATTCAAAACCTCTCGGTTATTAGATTACGAAAACACGAATGAGAATTATATATAAAAAATATAATCTCAATCAATTAAAATTCAAGGATAAATCTTAAGCGATCTAAAAAAGAGAAAGAGAAGCTTTAATTCAAATCATGATTTATATTTTCCTTGGATCATCTCGGTCGAGTACTAATAGAAATTTAGCTACTCATTGAGATCAAGGAATTAAAAAAATAAAAGAGTACATGATAAAATAAGAGAGGGAAATTGAGAGAACAAAGGAACTATTGTATTAAATTGCTAAAGAAAAGTTACAAGACAGTAATTGAAAGTTACAAACTATTTAATTGAAAATATAAATTGTAAGAAGAAGAAGGATTACAAGACTACTAAAATATGAAAATAAAACATGAAATGAAAATGTCTAATCCTAAAATTCGTCTACAAAATTCCTCTCCAAAACATCTGCTGGAGCTGGCTTTTTATAGCTGCAAAATTGAGGTTACATGCCCTTGGTCACGCCCGTGACCAAGGGCGTGTAAGGGGCGTGATCGGCGCTGGCGGAGAGGGCGCGTTCGGGCTTTAATGTAGGCATTTCGAACGCGACACGCCCTAGTTCACGCCCATGACCTGGGGCGTGTAATCTTTAAATGTGCTGCTGGCAGGAAATCTTTGGCGGGAAGGCGCGCGGGGCGAGTCACGCCCGTGACTGGGTGTCACGCCCTCGGTCACGCCCGTGACCGAGGGCGTGTAACTTTAAATGACGTGGCGGCTCACTCTGGATGCTGGTGGCGGGGTCTCGACCGTGACTTGGATGTCATGCCCTTGGTCACGCCTGTGACCTGGGGCGTGTACTTGACAATTTTGAACATTCGTCGAACTCTCGCCTATTTGTCGATCTCCTGAATTTTCATCGAACGCAGCAGCCAGGGTCATGCCCTTGGTCACGCCCGTGACCTAGGGCGTGTACTTGGAGAATTCTTTACGGAACGACTCCGGGGTGACAGAAGCAGGTCTGGAACACATCTTTGGATGTCACGCCCTTGGTCACGCCCGTGACCTTCGGCGTGTACTTGACAATTTTGCTCAAAATGCCCAGAAATCCTGAAAAACACAGAAAAGACTTAAGTTAGTTTATAAAATTAAAAGGGAACATATTAAATAAGAAAATACATATAAATTATATAAATTCATATTAAAACTACATTAAAATTATACTAAAAGATGAGTACAAAAAGTACTCATCAGATCCTAATCTCCCAAGCACTTTGCCTGGGAGATGTTGTTGGATGGGGCCTCAGGAAGGTACTCCCTGGGGGGAGTAATGGTCTTGATAAGTCCCCAGGGGAAAAAGACTGAGCAAGCAATAGACATCTGCTTTCCACTTACCAATAACAAAGCTGAGTATTAGGCGGTGATAGCAGGGCTCCGTTTTGCAAGAGAGCTGGGAGTCTAGGACGTGAAGGTCTTTACGGACTCTATGGTGTTAGCATCACAAATCAAGGGAGAATTCGAGACTAGGGAGACGTCTCTCTAGCGATACCTGATGAAGGTCAAGGGGCTCATAGGGCTGTTCCGAACCTTCTCCATTCGACATGTGCCAAGAGAAGAAAATACTCAGGCAGATCACCCGAAAAAGCACGGTCCTCGTATAGGAGGGACGGTGACTGAATTGTTATGTCTATCCATCAAGAAGGCAAGTTGATGGAGATCGATCGGAGACCAACATGGATGGACCCTTTCATCATTTTCCTGACCTCGGGTAAGTTCCCGGAGGAGTTCCCGGATAAGCGGTGATTCAAGTACAAGTCTGCCTACTATGTACTTCAGGAGGGTGCTTTGTATCAGAATACCCTATCCGGACTCCTCGCAAGGTGTGTCTCTAAGGTGGAGGTCCCGAGGGTCCTGAAGGACATGCACTCCGAAGAGTGCGGGAGTCACTTTGGGATTCGGGCCTTGGAGAAGAGAGTGCTAATGCAGGGCTACTTCTGGCACACAATCAGCAAGGATGCAGCAGAATATGCAAGGAAGTGCCAGAAATGTCAACTCTTCGCCCCACTGCAACCCATACCAGCTCAAAGGCTTAGGACCATCACGGAAGCATGGCCCTTTGCAATATGGGGAATGGAACTGGTAGGCCCGTTCCCGAAGGCTAGTGGGCGAAGGAGGTTCCTCCTAGTTATGATCGATTACTTCTCCAAGTGGCTGGTGGTGAAGGTGCTGGCAAAGACAACCATGCAGGTCGTGCAAAACTTCATTTATTGAGAGATAGTTTGTCAGCATGGATTGCCCCTAGCTATCATCAGGGACAATGATTTGCAGTTCGCTAACGAAGAGCTCACCAGCTTTAGTAGTCAGTTGAGCATCGACCTCCGCTTTGCATCTGTCCATCACCCCTGGAGCAACGGACAAGCAGATACGGCGAATATGACCAGAGTGAACTTGCTGAAGAACAAGTTAGAAAATCTGAAGGGTAAATGGGTGGAACAACTACCCTCGGTTCTTGGGGCTTTGATAACCACCCATGCACGGCCATGGGGGAAACCCCTTTCAAACTCTCACATGGGTCTGAGGCCGTATTTCCAATGCAGTTTAGGGTGAGGTCCCCTCGAGTGGCGGCCACAGGGGAGGGAGACAATGAATGGAGGGTAGAGAATGAGGAAGAATAATGGCTCTCGCTTAACCTTGTGGAGGAGCTTCGGGACCTGCCAACCATTCGCCAGGAAGAGATCAAGCGCAGGATGGCAAGATACTTTGACAAACACATTCGAATTAAACATTTTGCAAAATGGTATCTTGTACTCAAGAAGGTCGATGCAGCGGGAAGGTCAGCGTTGGTTGGGAAACTCAACCCCAACTGGGAGGGTCCCTATGTAATCTTATAAGTACTGAAGTCGGGAGGGTACCACCTCCAAAATGTTGAGGGCATCCACCTTGGCAATACATGGAGCGGCGACGACTTGAAGCATTTTTATTCCTAGTCAATAATACCATTTATTTGATAAATCTTTTTGGAGATGCATAGACCTCTACCCTACCAGGGATAGGGCACCATGAGTTGAAAAGTTCCATGTCGTTGATAAGTTAGAAGAGGATATGATAAAAGACCCATGAGGAGGATCCGCCGACCGGGCTCTCACAAGCCGGCGGAGCAGGTTGACCCCTTAGGAGGCAGGCAGAAATGATATGATAAAAGGCCCCTGAGGAGGTTCCGCCGACCGGGCTCTCACAAGACGGTGGGGTGGGTTGATCCCTCAGGAGGCAGGTAGAAATGATATAATGAAAGTCCCCTAAGGAGGTTTCGCCAACCAGGCTCTCACAAGTCGGTGGGGCAGGTTGACCCCTCAGGAGGCAGGTAGAAATGATATGAAAAAAAGACCCCTGAGGAGGTTCCGGCGACTTGGCTCTCACAAGCCGGCGGGGTAGGTCGACCCCTTATTAGGTGGGTAGAGAGGATATGATAAAAGTCCCATGAGGAGGTTCCGCCGATTAGGCTCTCACAAGCCGGTGGGGCAGGTTGACCCCTTAAGAGGAAGGTAGAAATGACATGATAAAAGGCCCCATAGGATGTTCCGCCAACTGGGCTCTCACAAGCTGGCGGGGCAGGTTGACTCCTCAGGAGGCAGGTAGAGAGGATATGATAAAAAGCCCCTGAGGAGGTTCTGCCAACTGTGCTCCCATAAGCCGGCGGGGCAGGTTGACCCCTCAGGAGGCAGATAGAAATGATATGATGAAAGGCCCCTGAGGAGGTTCCGCCGACCGGGATCTCACAAGCTGGTGGGACCGGTTGGCCCTCAAGAGGCAGGTAGAAATGATATGATGAAAGGGCCCTGAGGAGGTTCCACTGACCGGGCTCTCACAAGATGACAGGGCAGGTTGACACCTCAGGAGGCAAGTAGAAAGGATACGATTACAGGCCCCTGAGTTGGTTCTGGCGACCGTGCTCTCGCAAGCCGGTAGGGCAGGTTGACCACTCAGGCGGCAGGTCGTAAGACTGCCAGAAAGGCCCCCAGAAATTATCCTGTTGACCAGGCTCTTGAAAGCCGATAGGGCAGAAAGATCATCTAAAAGGCAAAGGGAATGGAGTGAGAGAAGGTTTCAAACTAAACAAGCAAAGGGGGCGAGTCGAGTTGGTCTCGCTAGCGAGCACCCGGGTTGAGAGGCTCGTGACCAGGTACTGGACCAAGGCTCTCACTAGATCTAAGATGGAGAGCTACCCCTGACCCATGTCGAAGAGACGCGAGCAAACGGGGACCACAGAGCCAATGTCTCGCAAGTTCCTAGGTCTCGCAAATAGCCAGGCCTCGCCGGTCTCTAAATCTCTAAATCTCTATTTCTCTAAATCTCTAAATCTCCAAGTACATAAGTCTCTAGATCCCGCAAGATTCACAAGAGATTCATTATGGGTCCCTAAGATGAGGCACTCGCTGAGTCCCAGTAGTTAAGGCGAGTGACCATGAATGCGAGCAAAAAGAAAAAAATGAGGAAAGATAACAACACTTGGAAAATTCATCATTCATATATAAGAATCTGGGGACTCGCCCCTTACATGTACAACAAAAATACTTGGGGACTCTCACCTTTAAATAGGAAAAAGAAAAAAAAGAGGGAAAAGGTCCACGGTGGCTAATCTTCACTTGTCGTCGCTTTTATCGCCCGACAGGTAGGCATGTGAGTCGGAGGATGAGCCAGTAGGGGGTCGGGAAGGAAGAGAATTGGAATCAGCTCCTCTGCAGTGATATTCTCCCAACCCACCCTGAACGCGTTGCCGTCTTGCAGCATGGTGAGCGTGGCCTCAGTGGCATTGATCACTATGAGCCTCTGCGTCGCCTCCATCTCAGCAGGGGTGACAAGCTACACTCCCTCATGCTCCGCCAGCCGTGACTCCGCAGTGACTTTGGCGAGTTGCACCTTGAGGTCCTTCACTTTGGCCTCCAGCTCACCGTTCTGAATCGCCAGTTGGGTCGCGGCCTCAACATCCTGTGTAAAAAAAAGAATTAAAAAAAGGGGGAGGGGAAGTTAAGTAGGAAGACGAGATCTATCTCCTCTTTTGGGGCCTGCTCTAAGAGCTTCTCGGCGATCTCGAGTCACATTTCGATATCCCCAGCCTGCTCCTCCATGAGCTCTCGAGCGGCATTAGCTTTGTAGAACCTCTTCATGAAGGAGAGGCTGCGGCAGGATGCCATATACGAGATCTCATTGGCGCGCATCTGGGCCCACGAGCTCTCATAGGCGAGCTCCCGTATGGACATCTTCTCAAAGGCGGCGGCCTCCTCCCTCCCATACATCCCATAGGAGAGGGAAAATAAATGATTTCCAGCCTTGCCTCACTCAACCCAGGAGGGGAGGGGAGTGGAAAGGGAGATCGTCTCCCCATCCCCCTCCCAGGCAAGGAGAGGGGCGCCCGCACTATCCAAGGGCTTCTCCCCGAGACCAAAGTGCGAGTGCAGGTCTGAGTAGTCCACCCCACTTGTCCCTGCGTTGGCATGAGTCGCAGGACCCAGAGGGCTCGTCGGGGTATTCTTCTATGCCAAGGACTTCTTCAACTTTTTTCGCGAGCCAGGAGGGGGCGGGGGATCGAGATCAACCACCGCCCTCTTCCCCTTGCTGCTGTCGGACTTAGGCTTGGCCAAGTGGCCGACGTAGGCTTCTGTAGCTACTCTCGCCATCTCGAGCGAAGAGGGCAGCTTCGCTCTAACTTCATGAGGCAGGTTCACCGGAATCAGTCATTCCCCTGCAATAATGAAGCATGTTAAAATGCAGGAGGCGAGTAGAAAGAGAAAGAGATAACAAATGCGAGTAGAGGCATACCATCGCCCTGTGGAACAGTGGGGAGCGAGTCGAGACGTCGCCGTAGATAGGTGACCTCAAAGTTCTTCTTAAGTAGAACTTGCAAAATTCCACCGCATCACCCTCCACGTGATGAGCGCGGTAAACCGATATGCTTCGCTGAATGGGCGCATACATGATGTTGCAAAAGTTCCCCTTGATGAAGCAGAATCGGTCATTCCATTGGTGCACCTTGTTGAGGGTCTCGCAGACCTTAATCTGCAAGCTGGTCAAGAAGGTGACCCCATCCGATGTCTCCGAATAGGTAACCAATTTGCGAAAGGTGGTGAGATTGACCTCGATCCTTTCCTCGTACATATATCATTTGTGTTGAGTTGCTCGGCCACCATCCCGAAGTACCTTAGAAACTGCTTCACTTCTGTCCATAGGGGGATGCGGAGACCCACTTTGATGTGCAAGATGGGGAGGCGAGCTTGTCTTCGCGGAAGGTGTTGATGTCTTCATGCTCCTTAGGGCAGCGAGTAGTATATACCTCAAGGAGGTGCGCGACCGTGAATGCGAGGCGATCCTCCTCTAACACTTTCCCCTCAGAGAAGAAGAGGTCGGCGAAGTTTGTTGGACATGTGTGTCACATCCCTTTGTTTGAGAATAACAAATCCCATATTGTATTTGATCTTGCTTGTCGTGTTTATAGTGTGCAGGAACTATAGGTGCAATACTCCACAGGTAGAAAGCAGCTTGGAACCAATAAACTGAACTAAAGCACTACCGCCAGTGCTAGAGGTTACCGCAAGCGCTAGCGCTACCGCCGATGCTAGCGCTACCGCCTGGCGCTAGCTCGAGTTCGTGCCGCAATGCCACGCCGCCGACGATTACGTAACCTCCTCCACACGAACGATACTGCAGGTGTTAGGAGCTACCGTAGGCGCTAGTGATAAAGTCATTATATTGATGGCTTCTCTCTCGTTTTGTTATGAGCTTCCAGAGAGATTACTTGTGCCAAAATTCCAGAGCTGTTACTCTGCCGAAAGTTCATCTCCCACTCAAAGCCAAAGAAGATTTCTATAGAAGGAAGCCCTCACGCTGCATCTGAAGAACGATCGCTTCAACCTCGCCTATGCTACATCGATCCTTCATTCTCAACTTCAGAAATCTCATAGAGGGAGTTCTTATTATTTACTTTATTTCATTATTGTAATTTTTGTAGTAAAATTGCCTTGTGTTGGCGACTAGGTCCTTGTGTGTCATAAAGGGTAATTCGTCTCGTGAGTTGGCGACTAGGTCTTGGAGATTAGATCTAGGGGGTGCTCGAGGCCATATCTGGGGAAGGATTGGCTAGAGCGGCTTGAGGCCATATCCGGGGAAGGATAGGCTAAAGCCAACCGATTTGTGGGGATACAAGTCGGTATGGAAAAGGAAAAGTTATTAACATTTGTACTCCTCCGATTTCTAGCGATATTGAAATCAAATTTATATAAACACTTATTCATTTAATACAATCATGTCTCCATTTGTGTTTACTTGATTTCTCTCTTTTGGCGTAAAATTTTATTATTGCAAATTACTTTTTGCTTAATTGTTATTTTGCTCTCTTGTTAACTATAAACAATATAGTAAATTGATTAATATTGTAAAAAGAATTGTATTCCCTTATTCACCCCCCCCCCCTCTAAGGGTGCTTATTGATCCAACAAGTGGTATCAGAGCGTAGGTTATTCCAAACGGTTTAAAAACTAGGAATAATGGCGTCTTATAATCTCGCTTTTTCCGAGGGACAGGGAATTAGTAGGCCTCCACTGTTTCGGGGTCAGATTATAAGTATTGGAAAAATAGGCTGAGATGTTTTCTTATGACCCTAGATATTGAGGTTTGGAATATGGTAGAAGAGGAATACTCTCCTCCTACAGTTGTAGTTGGAGAAGTAACATTAGAAAAACCTAAGGATAAGTGGGATGGTAGGGATAAACTTAAATGCAAAAATAACGCCAAGGCTATGAATGCTTTATTTTGTGCATTAGATAGAAATGAATTTAATAGAATTTCCGCATATACTACTGCATATGAAATTTGGAATCATTTGGAAATTACTCATGAAGGTACATCGCATGTTAAAGATTGAAAGGTTTTCCAACTGGAGTCGGAATATGAAAAATTCCGGATGGATGAAAGTGAAGATGTTGATGCCATGTACATGCGCTTCACCAAGATCGTCAATGTCTCCAAAGCTCTTGGAAAGACTTTCTCCAATGGCGACTTGGTCCGAAAGATTCTTCGATCCCTTCCTCCAAAATTCAATCCGAAGGTAACGGCTATCTCAGAGTCGCACAATCTAAGAACGCTCCAAGTTGAGAGCCTCATTGGGAATCTCAAAACCCATGGGGTAGAACTAAAGATCCAACGCGAAGAATATAACAAGGAGCCAAAGAAGAAGGCGTTGGCACTAAAATCAGACAAGGAGTGCCAAGAGGATGAAGATGAAGATGAAGAAAGCCTTTTGGTAAAAAACTTTTGAAAGTTCATCTGAAATCCGGAAAGGAGAAACAACTTCTGGAAATATTTCCAAATGGATGCAAGGTGGAAAGGGTCTTCATCAAAGAAGGAAAAGGAGAGTGATGATGAAGAAGAAAGACCACCACCGGAATGCTATCACTGCAGGAAGACTGGGAATATTCGGAGCCAGTGCCGAAAGTTTTTGAAGGAGAAAAAGGAAAAGAATCACAAAGGGAAGGAAAAGAGGAAGGTGCTAAAAGCTAGAACATGGGATGACTCCTCCTCCGAAGGATCAATCAGGTCTTCATCAAGCGAAGATGTGGAAGCATACATGTGCCTCATGGGACAAGAAAATGACAACGACGACACCAGTGTTCTTAGCGACACTGAGGCAACTCCTCCCACTTATGATGAACTCTTTAATGAATTTTTTGAAATTTGCAAAGCTTTTGATAAAAATATGAAAGATAATGTTTTATTGAATCATGAAAATGAATCTCTAATTAAAGAAAATCAAAAGCTTTCCAAGAAATTAATTGTTTTAGAGAAGAGAAAGGTTTCTTGCCAAGTGTCACAACCCGTATTTTCCCGAAATAAATTATAATATCAGAGCAAGGGGAAAACACGCGTCATGATGCCACGTCCTGTAGGGGATAACTATAGACATTCAGGCGAGCACTCTAACGAACAATTTTACGAGAAAAGATGTGAATTATAAAGACATTATCTTTTAAGATTATTTTTATTAGATTAGGAAGTCGTGCCCCTCGGCCTTGCGGTTTACATAGCCGCTCTTTATCAAAGATATGTGTACTCAATGGAAGAAAATTAGTTCACTTTATTCCTAACGGCGCTGAAGGCCAGAGACGTCTCCAGGGCGATCGCCGGTATACATTTAATATATAATAAAGAAGTATCATTTTTATTTTGGTTAAAAGAACCATGGTGCTGACTGCATAACAAGCTAAATGAACCATGGTGCTGACTAATCTTCTCGTCTTGAGTTGTGGTTACAACTATCTGAAATCCTGTTCCCCCGCCTGACACTCCGATGTTTGCTATGTGGGATTTATGAGCTAAGTATGCTATGTTGTTTAATTCTCCAGGATAGTTTTGGTGAGTAGTTCCCGATCGCTATGATCTTCGTTGTTTAAACGTTCTGAGTATTCTCTGGTAAACTGCACCATGGTATAGTTGTATACTTATATATATATCCATATACTTATGTATATGATTATGCCCTGTTTTGGCTTTTTGGGTGGCAGTGGACCACCCTGTTTTGGCTTTTTGGGTGGCAGTGGACCACCCTGTTTTGGCTTCTTGGGTGGCAGTGGACCACCCTATTTTGGCTTTTGAGTGGCAGTGGACCACCCTGTTTTCTTTTGAGCTGATCAGTCTCAAGTTCTTAAGCACATATGCTTATATATGTGTATTATGATAGTATATGTATGACTATCATATCTGAGCCGCAATGGCGGACACGTGGTAGGATTTGATTGTGTTGACTATTATGTTCTGGTGTAGGTTTTTCTTCTTACCGAGTGCACTCGTTTGAGCTGGCTCAGGTTGTTGTAAGATTATTGATGTTTATCTGTTTAGTTTCCTTTCTGCACTCTTTTGCTTCTGATGCTGCTAATCTTGGTTTTCTTGCACCCTTTTGGGCTGAGGCATTCTTTTCTTATGAATGTCTCAGGTTCAGGTCTTTAGCTGCCGCAGGTGTTAGAGCAGCGTCGTTCAGGTCTCCTGTCGAGGTCCTTCCCCTCTTCTAGGTAAGAGGCAGTTTCTTTTTGTTTTTTTCCTTCTTTCCCGCAGGTTTGTGCTAGTTGTTGGCGCCCGTATGGCTTTTATCTTTAGATTACTTGCTAGTAGTATTCCTGTTACTTTTGGGTTGTTTACCTACTTGCTCTCTGGGAAGCTTTATGCTAGGATGCACTAGTTACTTTATTGGTATAAAAATGTCATTCTTGCATATCATGATTTTAAATAAATGTCGCATACTTTGAAGATCGTAGAAATTCCTTTCTTACTGTACTAAACATAGATTTACGCATATCATTTTTAGATGTTGATCTTCATGCTCATGTAGGCTAAAATGAACCTATTTTTCCACTGCGTATGTATAGTTTTCTACTTGTGGACTAGATGATCCACCGGACCGAGGAACGCAGTCTTAAGCTAAAATGAAAAATTCTCTTTTTAATCCAAGCACATTTATGTCTTTTATAAATTAATCGTAAGGAGTGTTTGCCTGAGCGTCGGTAGTTGTCCCCTGCTTGACGTGGCATCATAGCGCGTATTTTCCCTTTGCTCTGATAATATTTATTAAATTTGTGGGAAAATGCGGGTTGTGACACCAAGAGTGTGATCACTCCACTAAAATGGCAAAAGATATTGAAGAGTCACTTTCTAAAGCCCTCTCTCATGCCAAAACTCTTACAAAAGAGAAGGGAGAATTAGAAAAGAAATTAGAAGCCTCTCTTTTGCAAATCAAAAATAATAAAAAAAGGTATTGAAAATAGGTGTGTCATGCTTGTGAAAGAAAATTCTTCACTTAAAGCACAAGTTCATGATCTCACCATGGCAATTAAAAAATTTTGAATGGGCCAAAAATCTCTGGATATGATTTTAGGGAACCAGTACTATGGTTCTGGAAAATTTGGGCTCAAATATCGAGGTGAGGGCTACCGCCCGGCTCTAGCCACTAACGCCGACGCTAGCACCTCATACAAAAATCCACAAATTTCTTTTGCAAAATCTTTTTCTTCTGTAAATTCGATTCCTTCCAGCAAGAAAAATTTCCAGAAAAGGGTCTCAACCCCCTTTATTACGTGTGCAAACTGTTATTGATTTGGTCACACATCTAGTTCTTGCAGGAAATTAATACAAACTACTTTAAAGCAAATCTGGGTACCTAAGGCTTCCACTTATTCTATGGGTGGTACCACTCGGGTATCCAGATCTTTACTCTCATCTTCTTTCTAGATGTGCAGACAGGCTAAGGAAAATGAAGACGTGTGGTACATGGACTCTGGATGCTCCAAGCACATGACGGGCAATAAAGCAAAGTTCCTTAGCCTAGAAAGGAACAAGGGAGGGATCGTGACATTTGGCGATAACGAAAAAGGAAGGATCATGGGTATTGGTACAGTTGGTAATGAATCCTTTACTATATCTAATGTTCTTTATGTGAAAGGGCTAAAACACAATCTTATTTCCATTAGTCAATTATGCGATAAAGGATTAGATGTTTTATTTGAATCTTCCACTAATATATGCAAAATATCTAATCCTACTACAAAAGATATTTTACTAAATGCACTAAGAATACATAATGTTTATATAGTTTCTTTTCATGATCTTTCTAAATCATCTATAAATGTTTTATCACTAAAAATGATGAATTAGAACTTTGGCATAGAAGGCTAGGACATGCTAGCACAAAACTTATTGTAAGACTTGCTAAAAGAGATTTAATTAGAGGATTGCCTAGATTAAATGGGAATTTACCTTCACTATGTTCACCTTGTCAAAAAGGTAAAATAACAAAATCCTCTTTCAAAAGTAAAAATATTATTTCTACTTCAAGACCTTTGCAATTAATTCATATGGATCTTTTTGGTCCCGTTAGCACCGCAAGTCTTAGTGGTAGATTATATACATGTGTTTAAATAGATTATTTTTCTAGATATTGTTGGACAATATTTCTCTCATCCAAATCCGATGCATTTAGCAAATTTTCAAAATTATGTACTCGTATTCAAAATGAAAGTGATTTAAAAATTAAATGCATTCGCTCGAATCATTGAGGAGAATTTGAAAATGATAAATTCACATCTTTTTGTGATATGTTAGGCATAAAACATGAATTCTCCGCACCATGCACACTACAACAAAATGGTGTTGTAGAAAGAAAGAATAGGACACTTCAAGAACTAGCACGCACTATGTTATGAGAATATAAATTGCCTAAGTCCTTTTGGGCCGAAGCCGTAAATACATCATGTTATGTTATAAATAGAATCATGATTCGCCCATATCTTAATCTCACACCATATGAACTCTATTTTTAAAAGAAGCCTAACGTATCTTACTTCAAAGTTTTTGGTTGTAAATGTTTCATTTTAAATACTAAAGATAGCTTGGGAAAGTTTATTGAAAAATGTGATGAAGGAACTTTTCCTGGATATTCTTCAAATAGTAAAGCTTATAGAATTTTTAATAAATGAACTAGAAAAGTTGAAGAATCAATTAATGTGAAATTTGATGAACTTGTTCCTTGTGTAGAAAGACTTTCCACAGGCAAAGAGGATGATCACTTACATCCCTTGGAGCATGGTGACGAGGAACCTTCCAAACAAGAAGAAGAAGAGGAGACCAAGGAAGATGAATATGTACCTCCAAATGCCTTGAAATTCACAAAGGATCATCCATAGGAATTAATAATTGGCGAACCATCCATCAGGGTAAGAACTCGCTCTTCTCTTCATGAATCTTATTCAAATATTTGTTTTGTTTCTGAAATTGAACCAAAAAATGTTTCAACAGCTTTAAATGATGAATTTTGGTTTTTAGCTATGAATGAAGAGTTAGAACAATTTGAACGACATAATGTTTAGAAATTAGTAGAAAGACCATCTAATCACCCGGTTGTAGGGGTAAAATGGATTTATAAAAAAAATAGATGGTGAGTCTAGAATCATTAGAAATAATGCACGATTAGTAGCACAAGGATATTCACAAATTGAGGTGATAGATTTTGATGAATCTTTTGCACCCATTGCTAGACTGGAGTCTATAAGAATTTTTCTAGCATTTGCAAGCTTTAAAAGAATAAACCAATTTCAAATGGATGTGAAAAGTGCGTTTCTAAATGGGTTTGTAAAAGAAGAAGTTTATGTTGAACAACCCCGCGGTTTTATTAGTGAAAATTTTCCAAATCATGTTTATAGACTAGAAAAAGCGCTTTATGGTTTAAAACAAGTGCCCCGTGCAAGGTATGAAAGAATTACATCATTTTTATTAAAGCACAGTTATATTATGGGAAGTGCGGATAATACTCTCTTCATTAAGCACAACAATGATGATATGATTGTTTTACAAATATATGTTGATGATATTATTTTTGGATCTACTGATGAAGAGTTGTGTAATGAAGTTATTTTAGTGGTGAAAATGAATTTGAAATGAGTCTAGTAGGAGAACTTTCTTTTTTCCTTGGTTTTCAAATATCACAATGAATTGATGGTATCTTTGTATGTCAAACTAAATATGTCCATGAGATGCTTAAACATTTTGGATTTGAAAACCTTAAACAAGCTTCTACACCAATGAGCGCATCACTAAAATTAGGAAAAGATGAATCGGGAATTTCTATAGATCAAACTTTATATAGGGGTATGATAGGATCACTACTTTATCTAAGTGCAACTAGACCCAATATTATGTTTGTCATATGCTTATGTGCTCGATTTCAAGCCAATCCAATAGAATCTCATTTAAAAGCGGTAAAACGTATTTTTAGATATGTAATTGGGTCATCTATATTAGGATTATGGTACCCGCATAATAATTCATTTACACTTCACGGCAATTCCGATTCGGACTATGCCGGATGCTCACTTGATAGAAAAAGCACTAGCGGTACTTGCCATTTTCTAGGACCTTCATTAGTTGCATGGTCTAGTAGGAAAACAAATTCGGTTGCACTCTCCACCACGGAGGCCGAATACATTGCATTAGAGAGTTGTTGTGCACAAGCACTATGGATGAGCCAAACTCTAGAGGACTTTGGTTTTCATCTAAAACATATTGAATTAAAATGTGACAACAAAAGTGTCATTGATCTTACAAATAATCCGGTACATCATTCTAGATCCAAACATATAGATGTACGTCATCATTTCATAAGGGGTCACATTAAAAAGGAAAATGTTAGGATAAGTTTCATTGGCACAGACTCTCAACTTGCTGATATATTCACTAAACTTCTTCCCGATGCAAGGTTTCAAATGTTAAGGTTGGAATTCGGAGTCTTAGACATCTTAGGATAAGTTATTTGAAAAACGTTAAAGTTTTAAGCAATTTGGGCAATCAAGTCATCTCCATAAATTACAAAATTTCTGCATAAGACTACTCTAAGGACTCTTAATCAAGATCAAAAAAGAAAATTTAAAATTCTCAAAAATCAAGTACTGTTTGTCGCGCTAGCACTAGCGCCGGCGCTAGCATGGATGTTCAAATTTTCAGTTTTTTTAAATTTCTAAAAATCTAGAAAAATATGTTAGTTTTTATGTACTACTTAGTTTTTGTATTTCTGACTTTGTTATTTTTATTTTATCTATATTTTGAAAAATCAACTACAAAACTTCAAAATTCAAAAATACAAAAATATGTTTTTGTGATTTTCTGTTTTTCTTTCGTTAAAAATTTACATAACAACAAAAAAATTGTATGATCTTAATTGTTAATATCAAGCATGTATGAATTCTATTATTTAGAATTATTTACAATATTGAAACTTATTTCTTCATATTACTAAGAACATTATTTTGTTTATCATGCTTTGATATATCTATTTAAAGTGTGTCAATTGTATTTAAAATAATGTGCAGAACCAAGCTTAGCATGCCTCTAAGTATGAGTAAATGCATTGTGATTGATAATGATACTTTTACACTCACTTATGTTTGGTAATGTACATGTGTGTTTAAATCTAAAAATGCTTGCTTGTGTATTGTAATTGTACAATGAATTAAAATATGCATAAGTTTATTATCTACACTACATTTGAATTGCACTTAAAAAAATAAGAAAACTGGTTTAAAATTTTAATTATGTTGGGTTTGCAAAACAAGTGTATTCGAAGAATGTTGTCTCACAAAAGTGAACAAAAAATAGACAAATATAACTCCACCAAGCACTACTTGAACCTCCTGATAAGTGTTGGGAACAGAGCCCTGCAATGTTCCTGATTTGAAGAAGTGCTCAGCTCAATGATAAATGCAAGTTGTATTTGACATTCCATCTAGTTCATGCTTGCAGGAATCGACAATATGTCATGTACTCTAGTTATTTTACTAAGTACTATATCGTCGAGAAGGACTGAAGGGATGGTCGGCAAAGTATGCTTATCGCTGTAATGATAGGCAAAGCAAATGCAGAGATACTATCAAAGAAAGGCGTGTCGTCGAGAAGAATGGAGTATCGGCGACATCAAAATAGCGGCCATGTCGACAAGACAATACTACAATTACAACGACACAGACAAAGGAAGCATATCGTCGTATATGCAGGAACGCCAGCATGTCCCGTATCGTTGAAATGCAAGCTTCAGAAGCAGAAGCAAGGAGACCTGAGAAGAAGTTCCAAAGCACAAGGAGCCGACAAAGGGATGTCGTCGAGATACATTGCATGTCGTCGTAACGATGGAATATATCGTCGAGACAAATTCAAATCTCACGGTTGTGCTGTCAGAAATTAATGTCGCCGCCTGATTGTCCAATCAGCGCCTGCTATGATGGATGGGCGCCTGACAGGAAAGGAAAGCTAATGTGACCGTTATACGGCTTGTCCTCTCTATAAAAGACATCATGATTGCCCTAGAAAAGATAACTTCGCGTGCAAGAAAGAAGTAGCAAAAAGTATCCCGCCGTTCAATAGAACAGTACATTCTTGCGGAGAAGAAGAAGAAGTTCTCAAGAAGCAGTCATCCTCACCGACTGCTAAGAAGCCAATCCACATCTGGCAAAGAAAGAATTGAAGAAGAACCGTGCATTCAAGATCTGATTCAGAATCATTCTCTTCATTCTCAAGAAGTCGATCATCATCAGGCTAAGGTTGCCGATCAACATCAGGCAGAAGAAACAGTTTATATCTGTAATCTCTTGTAAGGCTTGCGTGCCAAACCGTCTAGCTTGAGGGCTGGAGAGCTGTGAGGCTTGAGGGCCAGGGCAGTGCACTCGCGGGTGCGATTTGTCGAGCTTGTGGGCTCGGGGGCAGTAGGGGCTTGCGGGACTAGCTGTTGGGACTTGTGGGTCCAAAAGGTAGGGCTTGAGGGCCTGAGTATCGAGCTTGCGGGCTCGGGGGCAGTAGGGGCTTGAGGGCCTAGGCTGTTGGGACTTGTGGGTCCGAAAGGTAGGGCTTAAGGGCCTGAGTGTCGAGCTTGTGGGCTCGGGGGCTGTAGGGGCTTAAGGGCCTAGGCTGTTGGGACTTGCGGGTCCGTGGTGTAAGGCTTGAGGGCCGGAAGATTTTGGCAGAGTTTGCCGAGCCTAGCGGATCGCTGGGTATGCGCAGAGGGATAGAGGACTACTCAAGACACCCGGTCTTGAGGAACCTCTATAGATCGATTGTGTGCTTTCTGTGATTAGTTCTTTACATTCTGCAAATTCGATAATCACAATCGAGAAATACCTAAAGGGGATAGTATAAATTAAAAAAACCTATTCACCCCCCCCCCCCCCCCCCTCTAGGTGATCTGGGTAGACACCCCCATAAACAACAAGTGGTATCAGAGCCAGGTTGTTCAACGAAAAGCTTAACAGCTTGAACAGATCTGCCATTTGGTGTCTAAGTATCATAGCCATGGAATCAAGAATAGCTATCTGCTCCAGAGAGAACTTTGCCATTTGGAAAGTCAGAGCAAGAATATTCATGGAGGCGATGGATCCAAGAATGTTTTTGATTGTTCAAAATGGTCCCTCCATGACAATGTTAAAAGATGAAACTCTTCTTACCAGCTTGGACAAAGAAGCTAGAAGCATTCTAGCTGGAGCAGTAGATCTGGCAACACACCAGAAGCTGAGTCGTTGCTCATCAGCAAAGGACATGTGGGACTTCTTAAAAGTTCTCATGGAAGGGTCAAAGGAAGATTTTGAAGAAGAGACCTCTCATGAAGAGATATGCATCAGAGCACCACTGACTACTTCAGACAATGATTCAGAAGATGATGAATGCTCTGGAGAAAATGAGAGGATAAGAGCACCTCTGTCCCCTACAAACTGTGACTCTGAGGATGAAGAGGTTCATGGACTGATGGCTCTATCAGATGAAGAAGATCATGATGAATTGCATCATGATCAGGTATGCACCACTCACACATCTTTACTACCTGCTCCATTTAAGAAAACCAAGAGTGCATCAGAAAATTATTTATCTTCTAAAGATGATGCAGAAGACTGCTCATCATGCAACAATAAGAACCATGCTGATCTATTAGAACAGTTTGGTGATCTCTTTGAAGCTCTGATGAAGAGCAAGAGGCTTGTTAAGAAACAAGCTAGGGAGCTAGAATCACTCAAGCCTCATAGGGTTGAGTCAGATGGGGAACTGGGTATGTCCTACTGTAAGGACACCATTCCACATGAGCTCAAGAGAGTCATAGACAAATTTTATGATGAGAGAAGCCAAAGGGAAGAACTTATCAAGAAACTTGAGAGTGATCTTCTTAAGGAAAGAAGCTTGGTTGCTCAATTCTCTAAGCCCAAAACTGTTCTCCCCGTCATTGACACCTTCCTATCCTATAAAAATAGGAGGGGGTTGCAATAGATGTTAAGAATGGAGCAAAGCCTCACACCACCTTTCAGAAGGTAGTGCTTCCCTCAAATAGGTATGATCAGGACAATGTCCATGGTCACTGGATTAATGGAAGCTCCACTAGTCATAAAAATGCTCCTGACAATGGAAAGAAAAAGGGCATGGGGTTGAGTGCATTAAAGGGTCCCCATGAGGAAATTCAAATGGCCCATCATGGACCATTTGCATTTGGTGTTCCAGCCCCCACTCTCAAGGATAAAGGGGCAACATCTTCTCAATCACCCTCGGATAAGAAGCAGACTAGTAGCCCAAGTATAATCAATTCTCACTTGAACATATCTGATGCCATCAACACCACGTCAACCATCAAGCTGACATCTATTGCTGACAAATAGATAAAGTCAAGAAGAAACGATGATACTAGAGCAGCTAGTCAGCTCTTGACTAAGAGAGATTGGAAGAATGCTGCTGCCTTCTCTACTGAACATACTTCAAAAAGTGCTCTGAAAAGAAGGTACAATATCCATGAGTGTTGGTGTTGTGGCAAAGTGGGACACTTTGCCATCGACTGTTGGCACAACCCTAGTGTGCTTAATGCAAAGGTGAGACCTTCTGGAAGGGCTGCGGCGAGTAGAGGGATCTCCTATTATGCAAACAAGAACCTAGGACCCAAGTCACCTTGGGTTCCTAAGGGATATTAAATCGGTCTTGTAGGGTAGTCCATTTAGCCATTAAAAAGCAAACAAGGCTAATGGACAATAAAGTGCTCCAGGCTTAGCTCAGGACTAAGAAGAACTTACCACATACCAAGGTGCGCTAATCTAAGGGGAGCTGGAAGTAATGATAAGTGGACATTCCATCGACGGGGAGCAACTGTCTCAAGGAGACAGGCCAAGGTGAAGTTAACCATGTTAATGTTTATCACATAAACACATCTTCATCTAATATTGTAAAGGTAATCTTTCAAAAACCATATCGTCGGAATGGTCATTAGTATCGTCGAAAGACCTGCATTACGACGATACCCAATCGTCAGCGGACTATTAATTAGGTCTAAGATCAATCATTACAGCTAAACTCGAGTTAGTCAGACATTTAACAAATGACACTTCAACTTCCAACTCAGACACTATAAATAAGGTCAAATGTCTTAAGGTTAAAATGCTCTCTACATTAGCCCTAAAAAGCCATCGTGTTCCCCACGCCATCTAAGAGTGAACGAGTCGACTAAGATAAAATCCTCTGGAATCAAAAATATGGCACCAAAGAAGGAAGATCTTCTATTCGAAGGATGTTAAGTGGTGAGGAATGGATTCTCAGAAGGCTCAGAAGAAATCCAGAGCACCATTAAGCTGCTCGAGACCATCGGCCTAGAATACGCCCTCTCTGAGCCCACAGTAATATTAAGAAGAGAAGTGCTGGAGTTCTACTCGAATGCCAAGGGTGGCTCAATGGGAACATCAGTGAAGAGCGTAATCAACTGGATAAGTGTCAAGGTAAACCCTAAAAGATTGAACACGGCTCTTCGGATGCCGGTCTTTGCCAAGGGGGAGGAAGATGAAAAGATCACCCAGGAAGACCTTGACAAGGCTCTGGCATGGTGCGGACACTCCAACAAGACCTATGGGTCTCTGGATAGGAAGAGCTTCAATCAGCAAGGAAAACTGATGGCCGACATAGTGGGAAAGGCCCTCCTCTGCAAGGTAGGGTCGCATGATAGAATATCCATGCCCATGTTCGAAATAATGGCAAGGATAATTCTGACTAAGAAGACCAATTGGGTTCAGCAAATTTTTAAGAGGATCCAAGAAGGCTTTCAGGCCCCGAATCTTGGAAGATTTCTATCACTTTATCTTCTGCTTTCCTACCCCGAAAGCTTCAACAAAAAGTATGGAGTCAAAATACATCACATGAAAAGAATGGACATCAAAATCCTTGCAAGATGGGAGAAAACTCTGACTAAGCCTCCCACAAAGACAGAAACTGTGGAAGATGCAAAGAGGAAGGGAGAAAGCTCATCTGAAGAGAGTAAGTCAGGAAACAACTCTCCTCCATCTGGCTCAGATGCAACTGCAGAAACAAGGAATGTCGCCCTCCAGACCTCTGATCTAAGTCAAGGATTCAGGATATCTGCAGGCACAGATCCAAGAAGTGATGAAACTGAGGGGGAGAAAAACAATGAAATCCCTGCTCAAGTAGAAACAGTGATCCAAAAGATCATAGGGGCTGAGGATGCTAAACAGTCAGAGTCTGCAATGCAAGAGGACAATCAAGAAATCCCTGTTGATGGAACTAGAAGCGATCAGCAAAGTCGTGAAAAGGTGAGTAAGCCAAGCCACTCACCAATAGGAAAATCTCTATCTCCAATACTGGAAGGGGATGAAGAAGAGGATCAAGAGGGATCATCTACAGAGAATAGACAAGAAGAGCCCTCCCTTCTATCTCAAATAAAGATGCTCCTGGAAGAGCAAGGGATAAAACTAGAAAGACATGTCACCTCTGCCATCAATGATCTAAGAAAGGAACTGTCTGGTGAAACAACGAACCTAAGAAATGATGTGAAAAGCCTACAAGATTACAATACCCGCTCTCACAAAGCTCTAATTAACCTAGGGATCAATCAGTCATCATTTATTGGCAGCATAGAAATGGCCTATGTTGCATCAACCAAGAGAATGGCTGAACACAAAGCTGACATCAAAGAAAGTCTAGATCAACAAAATAAAGATTTAGATAGTCATCTGTTGGAAACCAAATATCACATGGAAGTTGGAATTCACATGCTCAAAAACAAGATATTGGCCTCCGAAGAGAACCTCCAAAATGGGATATTTGAAGAAATCATAAAGGGGGAGAGATCAATGATAAAGGCCAGCTATGATCATGTCATCTGGACCTCGAACACTATCAAAGAAACAATTGAGACTGAAGAAATTAGAAAGAGAAAGTACAGGGAAGAGATGGAGAAAAAGGAGCAGGAAGTCGATACCAAGAAAGCAAAGAGAGCTGCTGATACGAATGCACCAGATATATAGATGGTTAAATATAGAAATGTCAAAACTCTTCTGAACATTCGGCACTAATTATAAATAAAGAAATTTTGTCAAAATTCTGTGTTTACTTAATTTTGCTGAAATGTCATCATTACGTGCTTATCTGCTTAAATGTTAATATCTGTTATAAGAATGGCACTTATCATTGATTGGGTTATGACTTCTTCAAATAGGGCGAGATTGTTGGGAACAGAGCCCTGCAATATTCCTGATTTGAAGAAGTGCTCAGCTCAATGATAAATGCAAGTTGTATTAGACATTCCATCTAGTTCATGCTTGCAGGAATCGACAATATGTCATGTACTCTAGTTATTTTACTAAGTACTATATCGTCAAGAAGGACTGAAGGGATGGTCGGCAAAGTATGCTTATCGTTGTAATGATAGGCAAAGCAAACGCAGAGATACTATCAAAGAAAGGCGTGTCGTCGAGAAGAATGGAGTATCGGCGACATCAAAATAGCGGCCATGTCGACAAGACAATACTACAATTACAACGACACAGACAAAGGAAGCATATCGTCGTATATGCAGGAACACCAGCATGTCCCGTATCGTTGAAATACAAGCTTCAGAAGTAGAAGCAAGGAGACCTGAGAAGAAGTTCCAAAGCACAAGGAGCCGACAAAGGGATGTCGTTGAGATACATTCCATGTCGTCGTAACGATGGAATATATCATCGAGACAAATTCAAATCTCGCGGTTGCGCTATCAGAAATTAATGCCGCTGCCTGATTGTCCAATCAGCGCCTGCTATGATGGATGGGCGTCTGACAGGAAAGGAAAGCTAATGTGATCGTTATACGGCTTGTCCTCTCTATAAAAGACAACAGGGTTGCCCTAGAAATGATAACTTCGCGTGCAAGAAAGAACTAGCAAAAAGTATCCCGCCATTCAATAGAATAGTATATTCTTGCGGAGAAGAAGAAGAAGTTCTCAAGAAGCAGTCATCCTCTCCGACTGCTAAGAAGCCAATCCACATCCGGCTAAGAAAAAATTGAAGAAGAACCGTGCATTCAAGATCTGATTCAGAAGCATTCTCTTCATTCTCAAGAAGCCGATCATCATCAGGCTAAGGTTGTCGATCAACATCAGGCAGAAGAAACAGTTTATATCTGTAATCTCTTATAAGGCTTGCGGGCCAAACCGTCTAGCTTGAGGGCTGGAGAGCTGTGAGGCTTGAGGGCCAGGGCAGTGCACTCGCGGGTGCGATTTGTCGAGCTTGTGGGCTCGGGGGCAGTAGGGGCTTGCGGGCCTAGGCTGTTGGGACTTGCGGGTCCGAAAGGTAGGGCTTGAGGGCCTGAGTGTCGAGCTTGCGGGCTCGGGGGCAGTAGGGGCTTGAGGGCCTAGGCTGTTGGGACTTGCGGGTCCAAAAGGTAGGGCTTGAGGGCCTGAGTGTCGAGCTTGCGGGCTCAGGGGCAGTAGAGGCTTGAGGGCCTAGGCTGTGGGGACTTGCGGGTCCGTGGTGTAAGGCTTGAGGGCCGGAAGATTTTGGCAGAGTTTGCCGAGCCTAGCGGATCGCTGGGTAGGCGCAGAGGGACAGAGGACTACTCAAGACACCCGGTCTTGAGGAACCTCTATAGATCGATTGTGTGCTTTCTGTGATTAGTTCTTTACATTCTGCAAATCCGATAATCACAATCGAGAAATACCTAAAGGGGATAGTATAAATTAGAAAAACCTATTCACCCCCCCCCCCCTCTAGGTGATCTGGGTAGACACCCCCATAAACAACAATAAGTCTTCATAAGCATTGTGAGGTTGAGCACTGATAGTGCATTATTTATAGTTATTTTTATATAATATTTTAGTAGTAATTAATTAGTTTTTATATAATTTTAGTTTAATATATATCTATTTCGCTTTATTTTATGTTTTCAGGTAATTTGGGGCTGCTAATAACAAATTCAAGCCCACAGCTGTGTTCAGGGGAAATTCCAGAACAAATCTGCAAAAATCCTAAGTACACGCCCCAGGTCACGGGCGTGACCTGGGGGCGTGACCATGGTCACGGCCGTGCTCCGCTTTCAGCTCCCAGAAATCGCTGCCATGTCGTATTAAGATTACATGCCCCAGGTCACGGGCGTGACCTGGGATGTGACCTTTAGGTCACAGGCGTGACTCGCCCACCAAGCACTCAATACAAGCAGTTTCAGCCGCCGAGCCATTATAGCTTAGACGCCCTTGGTCACGGGCGTGACCAAGGGGGGTGACCTCTCCCGCAACTGCCAGATTAACTCCAGATCGCACCGTTTCCTGCCGTTTCCTGACTCAGTCAAGACACGCCCTAGGTCACGGTCGTGAACTAGGCCGTGACACGTCAAGATGATCAATTTTGGCAGTTTTCTTCCCCAATGTTCCTGGGCTTCCAAGACGCAGTTACGCAGCTTACACGCCCTTGGTCATGGGCATGACCAAGGGCGTGACTCACCAATTTTGTTCCTATAAAAGCCAGCTGTTGCCCAATTTATGGGCCTCCAGTCCATGCTTAGTTTGGATCATTTCTAGTATAGGTTTTCTGCATTTTTCTTAGTGTAACTTTATTTTATGTCTTGTCTTTTTAATTCCTAGCTTAGATTTACTTTACTTGCAATTGTACTTTTCTTTACATAGAAATAAAAATGTCTTTCTTCTCAATTATGTTTAGCTAATTTTCATAGGATTTGATCGGATGAATTCTTAAGCTTTTATATTTCGTAATCTCTTATTCATAGTTTAGTTTTGGAAAACTATGATTTGTCGTTGATTTGCAATTATTGGTTTCATATTTCTAGGGTATGATAATCAAGTTTGATCCGTATTTTAGTATACCGAGAGATCCGTAAATATGGGTAGATCGCTCATCGGTAAAAAGAGTTGTATGCATTCCTCGAGAGAGGGTGACGCAAATCTTCCGGATTGGAGTCAAATCCAATAGTGGGGCTCACCGCATAAAGCAAGCTTAGGGGTTTCGACTGGCCGAGGGGTCTTAATCGATCAACCTAAGGTTAGGTGGTAGTTCTCTCGAGAGAGGCTCTATCATATTTTGGGAACCTCCACGGTCAAGTTTTGTCTAAATCAATTTCTTATGAATTCAAGATTTTTGAAATATTTTACTTAAGAAGGATTCTCGATCAAATGTTTCTCTTCTTTTAATTATTTCCAAAACTCTATTTTATCTCCGATAAAATAATAATAATTTGTGTGAGTAGAAGTAATCAACAGACCCGTGGAATACGACACTTGATATTTATTTGTTTTAAATATCCTATGCTATGAACGATAGGTGCTCTTGCTTATAGTTCGTAGAATTTGGAGAAAATTATTTATATCCTAAATTTTACGTATCAAGCACCTTGGAAAGAATAGTAAAGTGTCTTGTGCAAACCTTGGTTATTACACCACTTTATTAAAAATTATGTGCATTAAAAGTGTGTGAAAGTAATATACTTGTGTTTTATTGTGCACTTAACTCTACATATGTCTTATATTTTGTGATTTAAATTATTTATTAACATTGCTCAAAATACACTTATGTGCACTTCATTATCTTTCATAATACTTCTTCTCATGAGTATTGGATTCTAATGCTTCATCTATACTACTCTTTATATAAGAAATGCATTAGATAACCTAGCATGATATCTACAATGTTTTTGGTATCTCTTAAACTTGAAATTAAGTAACATTGTAGTATAATCTCTTTTTGATATGTTCATTTCATGCTTGGTATCTTTATGAAAAACTTTGAGATTTCAAAAAGGTTAAAACATCTTTCAATTTTGAACTTAAACTCATATTTTTACTTATTCTTTTCATGCTTAGAAAAAGATATTTCTTATAATCTCCCGCTTGCTTACAACTCTTATGTTTTTATTTGAAATCTCTTATATATACTATGTTTAAACTCTTTATCATTATCTATATTACAAAAGCTCGATCATGCTTTATCATTTATAAGGAGAGCTTCCTTACTACCCTCACCCCACCTTCTTTTGATAATACCAAAAGGGGGAGATTAATTGAAGAAATCTAGAGGAGAAATCTAGAAGATTAAGGGGAGACTAATTCTTGTAATTTAGGGGGAGTAAAACATAAATTGCATTTATGTAGGGGGGCATTAAGATAGGGGGAGTATGCACTATTCTCATTCTTATCATATACTATAGTTGCACTTTTATCTCGCTTATCATATACCATAAACACCTTTGTTGATTTCTTGCTAAGAGGATTTCTTATTATCAAAAGGGGGAGATTCTTGGACATGTGTGTCACATCCCTTTGTTTGAGAATAACAAATCCCATATTGTATTTAATCTTGCTTGTCGTGTGTTTATAGTGTGCAGGAACTATAGGTGCAATACTCCACAAGTAGAAAGCAGCTTGGAACCAACAAACTGAACTAAAGCACTACTGCCAGCGCTAGAGGTTACAGCAAGCGCTAGCGCTACCGCCTGGCGCTAGCTCGAGTTCGTGCCGCAATGCCATGCTGCCGAGGGTTTCGTAACCGCCTCCACACGAACGATACCGCAGGCGTTAGGAGCTACCGCAGGCGCTAGCGACCAAGTTAATATATTGATGGCTTCTCTCTCGTTTTGTTATGAGCTTCCAGGGAGATTACTTGTGCCAAAATTCCAGAGTTGTTACTCTGCCGAAAGTTCATCTCCCACTCAAAGCCAAAGAAGATTTCTAGAGAAGGAAGCCCCCACGCTGCATCCGAAGAAGGATCGCTTCAACCTCGCTTATGCTACAGCAATCTTTCATCCTCAACATTAGAAATCTCATAGAGGGAGTTCTTGTTATTTATTTTATTTCATTATTGTAATTTTTGTAGTAAAATCGCCTTGTGGTGGCGTCTAGGTCCTTGCGCGGCTTAGAGGGTAATTCGCCATGTGAGTTGGCGACTAGGTCTTTGAGATTAGATCTAGGGGTGCTCGAGGCCATATCCGGGGAAGGATTGGCTAGAGCGGCTTGAGGCCATATGCGGGGAAGGATAGGTTAAAGCCAACCGGTTTGTGGGTATACAAGTCGGTATAGAAAAGGAAAAGTTATTAACATTTGTACGCCTCCAATTTCTAGCGATATTGAAATCAAATTTATGTAAACACTTATTCATTTAATACAATCCTGTCTCCATTTGTGTTTACTTGATTTCTCTCTTTTGGCGTAAAATTTTATTATTGCAAATTACTTTTTGCTTGATTGTTATTTTGCTCTCTTGTTTACTATAAACAATATAGTAAATTTATTAATATTACAAATAGAATTTTATTCCCTTATTCACCCCCCCCCCCCTCTAAGGGCGCCTATCGATCTAACAAAGTTGGCCATGCAATTTCCTCGCCCATCCGTAGGATCGGATGCCTTAGTTATTTTTTGAGTAGTGGCCGAATGAAACGTGTGTGTCAAACAAAAAATTATGGCATGGGTGCAATTAATGTGGTGGGTGAGTACGGAAATGAAGGGGGGGGGGTATTTATAGAAAAAGGGGGGCCAAGGGGTTTGCGGCAAACGACGTGACTCACTCACCCCATGCCCACTCGCCCCTACCCATATGGGAGTGCCACCAAGCTTCACAATGGCAAGTACGCGCGAGCACTCTAGTCTACCGAGTACCATCATCATATAGCATTAGAAAGTAAAAGGGAAAACACAACATGTGAGCCACACCAGGAAAAAAGGAAGAGAGAAAGGATCAGATCCCCATGAGACGGGGTTAGACATATAAAATAATAATAATATTCACTAGAACAACATAGGAGAATAGGAAGAAAAAGCCTAAAGGCGAGGAGGTTGAAAATGCATCTGGCTTCACCTTCGGGGGCCCCGACCACTCATTTGTCCCCCCGAGCCTCACCTCACGCAGGCGTACTCACATGTATCGACGATCTCCTGTTGGAGGACAAGAGCGCATTCGTGTATCCATCTAAAGTGGTCCTATAGTGACACCTGTTGGGAAAATGATTTCTCTTAACCCCTAGAAATGAGTTAAAGAAAGAGTTTTATGAATGAATAACAAAGACAAAGTAAATATGCGTCGAATGGTATTCGACGCTACGTCGAAATAGAGTCGACGTCTTCTTCAGGATATGTCGAAGTAACTTTAGGAAGATTTCGACGTAGGTCCTGTCGACGCTACTCTGATTTCTAGTCGACGCATACAAAGAAGTCGACGCACCTTTGTCGACGCACATTCCTTATATCTCTCTCGACGTTGGGCTAAGATAAATTCGACGCTTACGTCGAATAGTAATCGACGCACGTCGATTTGTTTGACAGATTTAAATCTGCGCCAGATCTCTTTCCTTCTTTTCTGAAGATCTGATTTATATAGAATGATGTTAATATTTTATAGCCGTTCTGAATCATTCTTTCCTTCTATTTGATTCTTGGCTAAATTGATGAAATCTGTTTTGGATATTATTTGAAATCTAAATTAACATTTTCCATTTATGATTAAATCTGCTATGGAAATATTTCTCTCTACCTAAATCTCTGGCTGCTAATTGATTCCTCTCCTATAGTACTATCTTATTACACAGAGCTATAAAATAAAGAGCAAGTCGACAGGAAACAGCAGAAGAGTGATCCACCACACATTTATGTTATAGAGGAAAAGCTCCCAAAAGAAAAGAGAGACATTAAGAAAAAGCTCTGCAGCAACTTCCATCCATTTCCACTTCTGCTTCTGCTCACTGATCACTGCTGCAAAATCTGATTGCTCTCACTAAAAGAGAGAAAGGCTACAAATCTTCTTCTCTCTATAGAAGAAAGATTCAATTCTTAACTTGTGCTTCAAATCTTCTTGCTAGGAAGAAGATTCATTATTGGCTTTATTCCATTCTTTCTTTTTCATTCCTATTCACTATTGTAAAAGAGTTTTTAGAATCTCTCTTCAAAAAATTCAGTGTATTGGTTCTAAGAGTCTCCTTATCAAAAGACTCAGGGTGGTTCTAAGAGTCTCCTTATCAAAAGACTCAGTGCAAGTTAGTGAATTCCTACCAAGGAGGTAGAAGAGTGGACTACCCAAAGTTTGGGGAACCACTATATTTTCTTGTGTTATGCTGTGGATTTTCTTTCTTACATTTGCTTTATTGTTTTAATTCTTGTTGGTGTGTGTGGGAAGCTCTAATCTGTGATCATACATATATATATATATATTAACTTTGCACAAAATATTTCAAATCTCTATTCACCCCCCCTCTAGAGAAATCTAGTGAGGTTAACTGTGCACTTTCAATTGGTATCAAAGCAGGTTGATCTAAAAAGGATAACTCCTTGATCAAAAAGATCCTACCCCACATATATATATATTTTTTAAAAAAAAAAAAAAACTATTTTTCACATGGCACAAATCAAAGATTATGCTTCCACCAGACCACCAATTTGCAACCTTGAAAAGTTTGCACTTTGGAAGACAAGAGTTAGAATTTATCTAAACTCTATTGATGATGAATTGTTTAATTCTATTTTGACAGGTCCCCCCAAGCCATTCAGGAAGGACTCAAGTGGAAAAGTGACTGAAACACTTGCTCCAAGAACTGAATGGACAGAGGATGAGAAGAAAGCCCAAGGACATGATGCCAAGGCTATGAACATTCTAGTCTCAACACTCTCAGATGAAATCTTTCAAAAGATTGCTGATTGTGAGTCAGCTAAGGAAGTATGGGAAGCTCTCACCAAAATGGTAGAAGGAAGTGCTGATGAAAAGAAAGACAAGAAGGCCCTATTAATCTCTCAATATGAAAACTTCCAAAAGAAAGAAAGTGAAAGTGTTGCTGACATGTACTCAAGATTCAGCCTCATAATTAATGAATTGAGGTCACTTGAAAAGGACATATCTCTCACTGAGATAAATGATAAATTGCTGACTTGTTTTCCCAGCACTTGGGATTCAAGAATCTGGCCAATTAAAGACTCCAGGAGTCAAGAAGAAATATCAACAGATGTTCTACTGGGTAAACTGAAATCCTATGAACAGCTATTGAAAACCAGAGCTGAGAAAGAAAAGGCATCTCCACTCTCAAAAGAAAAGAGTATTGCATTGAAGGCTATTGAAGGTGAATCATCAACTAGTGATGATGAGCTGATCAGCTTGCTGGCTAAAAAGTTCAAGAAATGGATCAAAACAGAAGAATCCAGAAGAAGAGAATCAAAAACCAGGTATAACAAAAAACCCTCTAAAGAGATTATCTGTTACACATGCAGGAAACCTGGACACATTGCTCCTGATTGTCCTAAGGAGAACAGCAGCAAGAAAGATCTGAAAAGTACAGATCCAAAGAAGAAGAAGAAAGGAAGAGGATTGATTGCTCAATCCTGGAGTGATTCAGAATCTGAAGAAAACACCTCATCAGATATTGATCAAGAAGATGTCAAGCAAGAAGAAACATGTCTGATGGCCACTGAGAAGCTTGAAGATACATCTATGGTAAATATACTAGATAGTATAGATTTCTCCTCCACTAATTTTGCACAAGATTTCAAAGAATTCTGTTTAGATCTAATCAAATCTGAAAAAGGGGTAAAAGAATTAAGGATGGAGTTAAGAAAACTAAAGCAAGTAAACACATACCATAAAAATTATAAACTCAATCTAGAACTCTCAGAGGAAAACCTAAACAAAATCTATTTAGAAAATCTAACACTAAGAAAAGAGCTAGCAAAAGCTAAAGCCTTTGAGGATTCTCTAAATGGAAAAAATCAGAAAATCAAAAATATCCCTGAAAATCTCACTAATAGATCTAATCAATTAAAACTGAAAGCTAATGAAGCATCTAAGTCTAAAGCACCCAGCAAACCTGTCTGGAAACACCCCATTCACTTCACCAGGGAAAATCATCTAGAAGAAGCAAGATCACAAGAAAGTCAAGAAACAACCACTCTTTTCAACAAATCTAATCCCATTATAAATAAAGGAATCTTAGGAAAGAATCCTAACAAGAATTTTGAATCTACGTCGAATTCATATCGACGCAATCAATCTGCGTCGAATCGTTATCAACGTACGTCGATTTTTAATCGACGCTTATGCCAAAAGGCGTCGACTTCCTCTCCACGCACGTCGAATTCATATCGACGCAATCAATCTGACAAAAATGTCTCTCTGTTCAAAAAGTCTCCCTCTCTTTCCTTACACTATGAACACTATTTCTGTGACATCACCGAAACAGATTGGTATGATAGACCAATGCCCCAAAAGGAGGAAGGATATTCTGAAAAACCTACTTATTCCTTCATTAGTTCTGATTATAAGAAGGGACCCCAGCTGAGCAGGGTTCAAACTAATGTTTAAAATTTTTATGTGCAGATGTACCACATCTCCAGGCTTGTGTGGTACTTGGACAGTGGATGCTCCATGCACATGACAGGATGCAAAAACCTGCTAAACAACTTTGAGGACAGACTTGGACCATCAGTAACCTTTGGAGACTCTAGCTGTGGCCAAACCAAGGGATTTGGAGACTTCATTGAAGGGAAGGTCACCTTCAAGAATGTGGCAGTAGTCAAAGGACTAAAACATAATCTGATAAGTATAAGTCAGATATGTGATAATGGTAAGTATGAGGTAAAATTCACCATACTACTCTGCCATATTATTGATATCAAAACTGGTGCCACAGTACTTAAAGGAATTAGAAAAGGTAAAGTATATGTAGTAGACTTCAGTTCCTCTCCCACAGAAATATGTTTATTCAATAATATTATTGATAAAAGTGAATTATGGCATAGGAGACTAGGTCATCTAAACTACAAAACAATTAGTAAACTAGCAAAAAATAACCTAGTGAGAGGCTTACCAAAGGGTAGATACTCTAAGGATTCTCCATGCAGACCTTGCCAACTAGGAAAACAAACCAAATCATCCTTCAAACCAATTGGTAAGGATGACTCTCCAAGGATCCTTCACTTGCTCCACATGGACCTCTTTGGTCCCATATCCACTCAAAGCTTGGGAGGAAAATCCTATACCCTAGTTATTGTAGATGACTACTCTAGATATAGTTGGGTATTCTTTCTAAAGGCCAAGTCTGAAACCCATCAGACTCTCTCAAAATTCATAAAACAAATTCAATCTGAATTCAACAGTCAGGTATCCATAATAAGAAGTGACCATGGAACTGAATTTGAAAATCAGGCTATGAGTAATTTTTGTAATGAAATAGGAATCAAACAAAATTTCTCAGCACCTAGAACTCCTCAACAAAATGGAGTTGCTGAGAGGAAGAATAGAACTTTAATAGAATCAGGAAGGACCTTGCTTGCAGAGTCAGGATTAACAAAAACCTTTTGGGCTGAAGCAGTCAATACTGCAAATTATGTTCTAAATAGAAGCCTCATTCATAAAACTAAGTTAAAAACTCCTTATGAACTCCTGAAGGGAAAAACACCTATTGTCAAATACTTTAAAATTTTTGGGTGTGCTTGCTTTATTCTAAATAATGGAAAAGATCATCTTGCAAAGTTTGACAAAAAGTCTGATGATGGAATATTTGTGGGATATTCATCATCCAGTAAAGCTTATAGGTGCTATAACAGGAGAACTCTGAAAATTGAAGAATCTATGCACATTGTGTTTGATGAAACTAACATGTTGATTAAGGGGGAGGATACTCCCACCAACTCTTTTTCACAGGAAAGCAAAAGCATAGAAATCCAGCTTGAGCAACTAGCTCTAGAGAACAAAGAAAATGAAAGAGAATACCAGCTAAAGGAACCAAGTGAGGAATCTGAACAAGAACATGAAGAAAGTTCAGAGAGAAGCTTTCAAAACCAATCTCCACAAGAAAACTTGGTCCAGGAAGAACAGTTTGATAATGATCACATTGAGAATGAAGAAGAAGAACAACTAGCAGATCCCAGGAGAACAGGGATCAATTTGAGAGATCACCCAAAATCTCAAGTAATTGGAAACCTCAATACTGGAGTAAAAACAAGGCATCAAGTTTCAAATGGAGTAATGCTTCAATGCTTCTTATCACAAGTTGAACCAAAGAAGTTTGAAGAAGCAAACTGTGATCCTCATTGGATTTTGGCCATGCAAGAAGAGCTAGGACAATTTGAGAGAAATAAAGTATGGAAGTTAGTAGAAAGACCCAGTAACTACCCAGTGATTGGCACAAAATGGGTATATAGAAACAAGCTAGATTCCACTGGAATAATTGTCAGGAACAAGGCAAGACTTGTGGCACAAGGATACAGACAAGAAGAAGGAATAGACTACAATCAAACCTTTGCTCCAGTAGCCAGATTGGAAGCAATTAGGCTCTTCCTTGCCTATGCAGCTTTTATGAAGATGAAGGTATATCAGATGGATGTCAAGAGTGCTTTTCTGAATGGTGACCTTCAAGAAAAGGTATATGTAGAGCAGCCACCAGGTTTTGTCAATCCTTCTTCTCCTACTTTTGTTTATAAGCTTAACAAAGCACTATATGGTCTTAAGCAAGCTCCCAGAGCTTGGTATGACACTCTCTCTAACTTTCTTTTAGAAAACTCTTTTGAAAGAGGAAAAGTAGACAAAACACTCTTCACTAGAACTCATAAAAACCAACTCCTTCTTGTTCAAATATATGTAGATGACATCATATTTAGCTCCACTCATCCTAAACTTTGTAAAAGATTTGCTGATCTAATGCAATCAAAATTTGAAATGAGTAGCATGGGTGAACTCTCCTACTTCCTAGGACTTCAAGTGAAACAAAGTAGTGAAGGAATCTTTATCTCACAATCAAAATATACTAAAGAACTAATCAAAAAATTTAGTATGGAGTCAGCCTCCACCATGAAAACACCCATGGCAACCAATGCCATTATAGAAAAAGATGATAAAGGAAAATCAGTGGATCAAAAGACTTATAGGGCAATCATAGGATCCCTTCTATATCTAACAGCCAGTAGACCTGATATAATGTTTGCCACTTGTATATGTGCTAGATTCCAAGTTGATCCAAAAGAATCCCATCTCACCTCTGTTAAAAGGATTCTTAGATACCTTAAGGGAACTCCTGAACTAGGGCTATGGTATTCAGCAGAAACCAACTTTGAGCTAACAGGTTTCTCAGATGCAGACTATGCAGGCTGTAGGGTTGATAGAAAAAGCACCTCTGGCACTTGCCAATTCCTAGGTGACAGGTTAATCTCATGGTTTAGTAAGAAACAAACCTCAGTCTCCACCTCAACAGCTGAAGCTGAATATATAGCTGCTGGGAGCTGTTGTTCACAGATCCTGTGGATGCAAAATCAGCTCCTTGATTACAAACTAGAAGTCAATAACTCTAAAATTTACTGTGATAGCTCCAGTGCTATATCCATAGCATCTAACCCAGTTCTTCATAGCAGAACCAAACATATAGAAATTAGACATCACTTTCTTAGAGACAATGTAGAAAAAGGTAAGATAACCTTAGAATATATACCTACAGACAGTCAAAGAGCAGATATCTTTACAAAACCTTTGGATGAAACCAAGCATAATTTCTTCCTCAACACCCTAGGAATGCTTGATGGAAGTCTGTAAAGCATGATTGCTGAGAAAATCTAAACAAATCAGAGCTTCTAAGAAAAACTTACTGGAGATGCGTCGAATCAAAGTCGACGCACCGTCGAGTTGATCTCGACGCTAATACTGACCTCCTTCAGTTACTGATACGTCGACTATCCATCGACGTACCGTCGAATTTTCATCGACGCATATCTCAACAAAGCTTGAAGATATCAAATCCATATCTATGCTTACGCTGACATCTAAATCGACGCAACATCGATTTCAGGTTACATTTAGAATCAAATCCCTACTTCCTTTTTCTGCCTATTGAATTCCTCGATTTATGTTTCCTTTCTCGACGCTTCATCTACTTTAAATAGCACCTCGTATTTCATAACGAATACATCTCTGAACCCGCCAAAAACTTCTTCGTCTACCTCTCTCTCTCTCTACAATGGCACCTACCCCTGTTCAAGCCGACCACATCCAAGCAATACATGCTGCTCTGAAAAATCTCCTTAAAGACTTTCAGACTCGTCTACAAAGCTTCTCTGATGAATGTGCCAATATGATCGTCCACTGTGAAGCAAAGCTGGCCACTCTATCTGCATCTCTTCCTGAGCTGCATATCCTTCTTCGAGAAGTTCCTCTGTCGCCACAAAGGTTTACATCCTTCATACAGGATATAAACCAGGGGGAGAGTTGCTCCAGAAACCCCTCTCACCAGGTTCCAGTCCTCTCAAATCATTCTGACTACACCTTTAACAAACACTTTGGTGAATCTTCCTCTTACAACACTGAAGGGGAGCATGCTGTGGATTCAGCATTCAGAATTGATATTCCTAGTATCCAGGGGGAGATTCCTGTAGAGAATCTGCCAGTAATCCAGGGGGAGGAAGAAGCAGCCATCTCTGATGATTGGAATGGGCAAATATGGATTGACACACCCTTATGCGAGGAAGAACTTCAGCATCATTCTCCTGGTTTCTCGGCCAGTTATATCAAGCTTAAGACTCCTTTGCTTGAGGATATCCCTACAAAAGAGTCTGGAGGAGACATTCATTCATCTACAGAAATCAACCTACCAAATATTTCTCTGCCCTCTATTACAGATCATCTAAGAACTCTTCTTGAAATAACTCCTTCTCCACCCAAAAAGAAATCTCCTCCTCTTCCTCCCTTACCTTCTTCTCTACCTCCTTTGCTACCTCTACCTCCTCAAGCAGCAAGACTCTCTAAACAAATAACTCCTAGGCAGAGTGCAGGAGGACAGATAAAAAGAAAAAGGGAAGTCACTCCTCACTGGCAAAATTTCTCTAAAGAAGAAAGGAAGGAGTATGCAAAAGAAAAGAAATATAGAAAGGCTATTGAAGAAATAAAAAGATTTGAGAAGGTACCCATTCCTTCTAATCCTATAAAGGACTATCATGATCCTGACATGGAAAAGAGACATGAAGAGATAAGAGAAAGAGAAGCATATGAATATGAAGCAGCTAGGAAAGAAGTGGAAGATAAAAGGAGGGCTTGGATGGAAAAGATCAACAAAGGAATGACTAAGGAACAAATCCTTGCTGAATCTTCTATCAAAATTCCAAATAAATTGTTTGATGTTGAAGCCTATCAAAAGAAGAATCCTCAAGCAGGGATTACTCTGAATAAAGGTCAAATGAACAAGAAAGGTATAGGATGTACAGAAGATACATACATACCCTACAAAAAGCCATCAAAACCTCCAAGGCTAGACAAATGGCTCAACTCTCCATGGAAAGGAAAAGGAAAAATGCATGAAGTCCCTGAGAAACAAGAACCTGAAAAGAAGAAACCCTATAGGCCAAAGGTTGACAACAAAGGACCTCCTGAGCCCAAACCTGCTCAAAAAGAATCTCACAATATTACTATTGAAATGATTGATGAAAAGGCAGCAATCATTATCAGCAAGGGCTACTCCTTAAATGACACCATCCCTGAGGGTGATAAGCTCTTGGCAAAATTGCATACCATCATCAGGAATGTCCAAGAAAGACCTGATAGAGCCAGGGGATACATTTTTGATGCTATTAATGATTTGTCTAGGAAACTTTATTCTGCCTTTGTCAACTTCATGTACAAAAAGAAGTTTCTAGTTTAAGACAAATACTTGTCATAAGCTCTCTTTATTAACTTTCTTTTCCAATCAATATATTTCTCATTTATGCAAATTATTTTGATATGAGTTGATTTTATGCTAAGACAATTTCTCCTTAAAAAGGGTTAAGACAAATAGGGGGAGATTGTTGGGAAAATGATTTCTCTTAACCCCTAGAAATGAGTTAAAGAAAGAGTTTTATGAATGAATAACAAAGACAAAGTAAATATGCGTCGAATGGTATTCGACGCTACGTCGAAATAGAGTCGACGTCTTCTTCAGGATATGTCGAAGTAACTTTAGGAAGATTTCGACGTAGGTCCTGTCGACGCTACTCTGATTTCTAGTCGACGCATACAAAGAAGTCGACGCACCTTTGTCGACGCACATTCCTTATATCTCTCTCGACGTTGGGCTAAGATAAATTCGACGCTTACGTCGAATAGTAATCGACGCACGTCGATTTGTTTGACAGATTTAAATCTGCGCCAGATCTCTTTCCTTCTTTTCTGAAGATCTGATTTATATAGAATGATGTTAATATTTTATAGCCGTTCTGAATCATTCTTTCCTTCTATTTGATTCTTGGCTAAATTGATGAAATCTGTTTTGGATATTATTTGAAATCTAAATTAACATTTTCCATTTATGATTAAATCTGCTATGGAAATATTTCTCTCTACCTAAATCTCTGGCTGCTAATTGATTCCTCTCCTATAGTACTATCTTATTACACAGAGCTATAAAATAAAGAGCAAGTCGACAGGAAACAGCAGAAGAGTGATCCACCACACATTTATGTTATAGAGGAAAAGCTCCCAAAAGAAAAGAGAGACATTAAGAAAAAGCTCTGCAGCAACTTCCATCCATTTCCACTTCTGCTTCTGCTCACTGATCACTGCTGCAAAATCTGATTGCTCTCACTAAAAGAGAGAAAGGCTACAAATCTTCTTCTCTCTATAGAAGAAAGATTCAATTCTTAACTTGTGCTTCAAATCTTCTTGCTAGGAAGAAGATTCATTATTGGCTTTATTCCATTCTTTCTTTTTCATTCCTATTCACTATTGTAAAAGAGTTTTTAGAATCTCTCTTCAAAAAATTCAGTGTATTGGTTCTAAGAGTCTCCTTATCAAAAGACTCAGGGTGGTTCTAAGAGTCTCCTTATCAAAAGACTCAGTGCAAGTTAGTGAATTCCTACCAAGGGGGTAGAAGAGTGGACTACCCAAAGTTTGGGGAACCACTATATTTTCTTGTGTTATGCTGTGGATTTTCTTTCTTACATTTGCTTTATTGTTTTAATTCTTGTTGGTGTGTGTGGGAAGCTCTAATCTGTGATCATACATATATATATATATTAACTTTGCACAAAATATTTCAAATCTCTATTCACCCCCCCTCTAGAGAAATCTAGTGAGGTTAACTGTGCACTTTCAACACCAATGTGCCCCATGCTATCCTCTTCACCTCCTACGCGAGTAGAGTGTAGTCTCCTTTGAGGGCCTCCATTCGCCTCTCCAGGGCAAGGATGTGAGGGAAAGGATCAAAGTCCGTCGAAGCCCTCTCCTCTAAGATCTTGTGAAGCATGTACCCATGCTTTCACAGGATGCTCTATCCGATCTTTCATCTCGGCAGCATTGGAGGGGTCACCGAGGTACTCGCCGATAGCCTCCGTAGATGGCGGTGCTGATTTAAGCCCTCAGTCATCACATTCATCATCTCTTTGAGTATCGTCTGAAAGAGAAGAGAATTATTAGAATCAGGTTAAAAGACAGCACGTAAAAGGATGTCCCTACCAAGCGAGTCCTGGACATCTTTTCTCTCACGATGCGAGGTGGGATCGCAGTCCTTATTAGTGGGAGGTCGGGCCTCCTACTGAAGGTGCAGGAGAGGGGAAGCACCAGGGATTTCCCAGACCCCACTCACAGGGGATTCCTGCAAGGATCCCTTATCTCAGAGAGCGTGCCAGCACTAGCATCTATGCCCACAGAAGTGAGGGTTGTCTTTGCAATTTCCTCTAACAAGTCTCATGCAGGCGAGTCTTGCCACGGAGGGGTCGGCGCGAGGATGATGAAAGTGGGTACTACAAGAATGAACATGGTTAGTATGCTTATAAAACATAAGTCGAGTGCAACGAAGAGCAACATTCGCTTACAGGCGACAGAGGGAATGCCATGGTTGGCCTGATGACTCGCCTCCACCTACTCGCCGATCTGATGACCACTCGTGCCACCTCCCATGGCAACATTGACCTGTAGAATATATATTTAAATAACAATATGACCCCTCAGAGGCAGTCACGAGTGAATGCATTAAGGAAAAAGTTTGCACCTCTCCCGAGACTTCGAGGCCCAAGCTGAACGCAGGCTGTGAGGGAAGCTCGGCCAAAGTCGTTCCCTCTACAATAGATTCCCACCTATCCCTCTTGGCTCATCTCTTCTCCACTCGCTTTAGAGTGACCTGGGAGGTTTTCCCGGCGATTAGCCTCAGAAGACCGGCAGAGGTCGGCTCGCACTTCTTTTTGGCAATGGCGAGATGAGCCTGGAGTTCTTGAGAGAGCGGCATGGTGGTCAATAAAACAACAACGAAACAAGAGGGGAATGGGTTCAGGGATGGGGAGGAGGGGTTTCCATCCTGGTATATATAGCCCAAGTGGGACCCACCAAAAGATTACCCTCAAAGTCTAGGCACTCTCCAAACAATCGGGGTTGAACTATCTTTTCGAGCTTGAGATAAGCTCACAAATAGCGTGGATTGTGTGTAACCTCGTATTTGTTGAGTGGACCGGTAAGGAAAGAAACAGAGAATGATAAGGAAGATGTGTGAGTGCTCGCAGGTAGTATACGCGCAGGGTTGCTTCCACTCGCCCCACACCAAGATAGTCGAGTCGCCTCTGGTCAATCGAATGGGCTCTTAGCCTATTTCTCGCCTTTCGACTAGACGTCCAGCCGAATGGGCTGTTAGCCTCTTTCTTGCCATTCAGCTAGATGTCCAGTTGAATGTTCGAGTGCAAGCCCAGCAGCAGGCATCCATCCTCAGTTCAAGGTGAGCGGAGAGCACCCAATCACACCGGGCACTCGCCACCCCATGGCGAGCACGCCTCAAGTAGCGTGGACTCGCACTTCAAGGGGGGCCCTCATTTTTCCAGGAAAGCCCTTTTGTGTCCTGTGATTAGCCCATCCAAACAGCGGGATTCCGCTATTGGCGGACCAATTTGGGATGTGTTTAGTAAAACCAAAAGGCAGGATTCAGCTATTCGCAGACTATTTTCATAAAACTATAAATAGACCCCATGGGCACCTTTTGAGAGATCTCTCACAAGCTTCCCTCACATCTGGTTTGCTTTGGTCGGTTAGAGAGTCCATTTTTGCTACTCAATATGGTTTACAGGTGGCAAGGCAGGGGGCTTTTTGGCACTCTCCAAGGTGTCCGGCTCAGCAATTGGCTTGGGAGGGGAAGTTCTTTAGATCTTCTGGGTTATTGGCGGGATCTCCTCGTTGTAGCTCACAGGTCTATTTTTGGTTTTCCACCCTTTGTGAGTGACTTTCTTTGTCTTAAGTGACCAGTCTAGAGATTGAACACAGGAGAAATAAGACCAAACTACACCAATCTGAACTCCTCTTTAGTCATGGTTTCTAGGCTCAGAGATTGAATCATGGTTTCCTGGATCAACAATCAGGAATCGAGTTGTCGGCGATGACTTCTTCCTGTTGCGAATATGAAAAATGCCGACCAAAAGAATTGTGCGATTTCTTGATCTGTTCACTATTAGGGTTTTCTAAAACTAACCCTTAACTATTTATAGGAATTCCTCTCTTAACGGCTAGATCAAAACATCAAGACAGGGCTCCACATGTACTGCACAAGGCTGGTGCCCTAAAGGAAAGTTGTCAATAAATTCAAAATGAAAATCTATTAATTTCATACGTCGAGTGTTCACAAGACATCTCTAGTTTACTCGACGAATCAACAATAACTGTTGAATTTTTGAAGTGGAAGTAGATGTGGTCCGAGCAGTCTGAGGAGGTCAGATCGCAGAGATCGTGCGGTCTATGCAGGCTCTCTATTGCGACCAGTCATGTTGGGCTCAAGAAAGTTTCTTGTTGGTGACCGTGCGTTTTAAGTTGTCGCGGTATGAATATTGTGACCACTATGTCTGCACAAGCTCGCTCGCTGTAGTGTTCGCGGTTAGGTTGTTGCGGTCCGATTCGCGATCTGGATGAACGGTTATTGTACCTTTCTGGGGAGATGACGACATCTGTCTGTCTTCTTATAAATAGATGTGTAGGGCTCGCGATTTCATAGAAGAAAATAAGAGAACTATAATAACTACGCTCGCATTTTTTCATCCCGTGGTCTGGAAGTTGGTTAACCATTTGTTGTTTTCGTAGGTGGTGCGGTCTCACCAGTGGTCTCCTTTCTTGGCTTTTCCCAGTTTGGAATAACTAGTTCGCCTCCGCCGAACTAAGTTGTAGTTCTTCTACTAATCGCGGCAAGATCAGCGGTCAGGTGAACTTTACGGTCAGGCAACCAGGATTTGCGGTCAAGCTATAGCTTATGCAATTCCCTTCTTCTGTTCGCGGGGCAGCTTTTGTAGTTATGCAACCTTGTCGTCAAGCGATCAAGAAGTGCGGATAAGATGTTTCTCAGTAGAGAAATAAGTCAACAGTTCGTGCGGTTTGAGGTGGCGGTCTGGCAGATAGCAGGTTGACGACCTGGGATGTTCATGTGGTCTCAGTGGTTACTGATGAGTCCAATTTATATAGTGATTTTAGGACTCATCTGGGCTAGTTTTCACGCACTTGCACTTCACTTTTTGTGTATTAATGCTTATATTTCACTTATTCACAATTCTCACATGAGGTGCACATTTTAGCCCATTTTGGTGTGATTCCTTGTATTCTAGTGGTCCTGGATGTTTTCATGCAGGTTCAAGGGTCGTGCGAGAGTTTGACTGGGGCAAATTTCTTCCTAAAAAGCCACTGATCGTGCGTTTTCCTTCACGCACGACCACTGGTCGTGCATTAATTCCCCTTATCAAATAGAGAAGTTCGCACGATCACTGACCTTCTTCGTGCATGACCACTGGTCGTGCGCCACTGACCGTGTGCTATTTTGTAGTTCAGGACTATGCTACAGGTTCTTTGCGCATGATCAGAGGCATTTCTTCGCGCATGACCACTGGTCGTGCGCTAGTGACCGTGCGCGTTCAAAATTCTACTTTCTATATATACGCATTTTCACGAATCCTTCCACCCTAATCGTGTTTGAGGTCATTTCCAGCGCCGTTTTCCTGCTCCAGAGCGCCCATTTTGCCGCTTCATCACCGCCCACCTTCGGGAGGAGCTCCGGTCGCCATTCTCTTGCAAATCTCATGCCGGAGCATCCTCTAGGCCTCCTCCATCATCCTCAAGCTCCAAGGAGAGGGATCTAGCCCTACATCCACCATTATCCAAGGAGAAGGAAGCTTGGTCATGCGGCCGGATCATGACACGAAGAAGATGGGCCATTGGAAGGTAGTGACAGCCTTCTCTACCCCGGACGCAGTTGAGGACCGAGCATGGACGCGGATTGACAACCCTGTGATTTCAACCGTGAATCTTCGACAAGGCTTCGGATTGGGTCGATTCCTTTCTCTCTCTCTTTGTATTGGTAGTTGTAAATGTTAGATCTCTTATCTATTGATGATGTGCACTATGAACCATATTTTGTAATGTTTATTTCATTTTTATGAAATTATATTGTTCATCTGTGTGTATGAGGTGCGCCCCCATTCCATCTTCCACATCCGTCATCACCCTCCACTCCATTACGCTAGCCTACTCTTCTATGTCGTAAGACTACTCTTCCATCCGCCAAGCTAAGCGGTGCTAACGGCCCATGTAATCCACCTAGACCCCGCCGGTGCGAACCATTCCATCCGCAAGCCTACTCATCCATCCGCCTAGTGAAGCATGGCATAGCGGTCAGTGTAATCCATTTGCCTAATGAAGTAGCGCGCTCAAGGCCTGCATAGTTTGATTCCACACTTATCCACCTCATCCGCTTGCCTACTCGTCCATCCGCCTAGCGAAGTAGTGCATTCAAGGCCTACATAGTTTTCCATCCCGCCTGGCGAAGCATTGCATAGCGGCATTGCATAGGAGTAGTTGTAGTTTTCTTTTATTTTCCACAATCCAAATCACCACTTTTCCGCAATCCATCCGACCTAAAGGACTTCGATCTCAAGTACTTCCTCAATAGTAAACTCCACCTTACCGTGTTCCTTTGAGATTCAATACTTGGGGATTCACTCCCATATTTTATATTACTTGAATGATCGGTACATTGCCGTTTTGTGCTACAGTCTCGCTACCGCCTATAGCTGTGTGCTAGATTTGCGCATCAGTTACCATGCGGTCTGACTGTTTCAGCGGTCTCTAGCGGTCATGGTTCTTCTGTCCGCCAGCTCATTATGTGTTTTCTGTTTCTTCTCCATCTAGTGTCCTGATAAATCATGTCTCGCTATGTATGTCTCGCATTGTAAAGAGATATATTAATACAAGATTTTCTTGTCCTTCTATTGTTACTGGTTGCTTAGATTGGTTATGGTTTGAGTGTTTCTGCGCCTTATTCCCGATTCTAAAGAAATTTTCACATGATATCAGAGCTAGTTTTTTAACATGGTATCAGTGCAAGATTTTTAACATGGTATCAGAGTGACAAAAGGTTAAGTAGTGATCAACCTCAGTATCTTGCTTGGATTTCGGGAAGTTCAAGTTAACCAGTGGTATAATAATGGAAGGAGGATATGGAAGAGGTCTTGGTATTGAGCTCCTTGCGCAGACTATCTTCAATAAGTGGAAGTCTTGCATGGAGAGTTGTCTTCTTGGCGAGGACTTATGGGAGGTAGTCGGTGAAGAAGCGAGACAACTAGTGGTAGCTGATAAAGGGAATGGGGAGCAGGTGAAGGCTTAGAAGAGAACAAATGCTAAGGCAGAGTTCACTCTCAAGCGATCTATCATTCCTGACCTCTTCGACCACATCATAGGAAGTCGGTCTGCTACTGAGGTATGGATGGACTTGGATGGCCTGTTCAACAAGAAGAATGTAGCATGGCTATAATTTCTTGATAATGAGTTGGCGAAAGCAACTCAAGGTGAATTGTCAATTTCATCCTTCTTTCTGAAAATGAAGAACCTATGTGCTGAGATATCGGCATTGGACCCGGAAGAGCCTATCTCAAAAGCGAAGCTAAAGAGGCACATAATATGTGTCTTGCGGAGGTAGTATGCGGCCTTTGTTACTTTTGTACAAGGGTGGGCCAATCAACCATCTTTGCTAGAGCTGGAAAATCTGCTTGCTTCGCTAGAGAGCTTAGCTAAGCAGATGGCTGGGATATTTTTCTCTGGGGGAGAGAGTGAGGTTCTTTATTCTAGCAAGAAGAAAAGATGGGACAAGAAGAAGAAGTCTCTTGCTAGCGATGGTCTTTCAACTTCATATTAGTAGGAGAGGAGCTATGCTCCTAAGCATGATGGGAAGAAGAAGAAAGGGTCAAGGTGCTTCAGGTGCAACAAGCCTGGTTATTTCAAAAAAGATTGCAGAGTTAATCTTCAGCCAGGGCATGCTGCAGGAAAAGGAAAGGTAGATTCCAGTGTTGAAAGTAGTTGGGGTGGAGGTTCCTTCATGACGGGCACTTGTGTTCCTGCTTTGTCTTCTCTCAACTACCAGGATGATTGGATTGTGGACTCAAGGTGTGGTCATCCCCTCACCGGGGATGAGTCAAAGTTCTCTTCTCTGCAGGCATATTCATGTAATAATGCTATTATTACTGCTGATGATACTGTTCATGCAGTCCAGAAGGAGGGTGTCATTTCTTTGGGCAGTGATAGAGGTCCACTCACCTTGAGGAGTGTATCACATGCCAGGTATAAAGAAGAGCCTCTTCTTAGTGACCAATGTTGTAGATGTTGGGTATCACATTCTGTTTGGCCCAATATAAGTGGACCCTCTCAGAAGAAAAGGGGCGAGTTTTCTGGCTGCAAGGATTCCTCCTCGCGACCCTCTCAGAAGAAAAGCAAGAAGAATCTCCCCCATCAGAGAAAGGAAAAGGACATGTCGAGGCCTCCCCGAGTGAGGTCCTTCCGGCTGAATTCCCCGAAGAAAGGGAGTCTAGCGAGCCGGTCGAAAAGGTCGCAAGGATCTCCTCCCTTCCAGTGCCGCTAAACCACTGGAACTTTGGTCTCGGACAAAGGCATAAGGATGAGGCTGGTGAGTACCTGCTATATTGGAATCCCGAAGTCAACAAGGCCACCATCTCCACCCTCCTCCCCTCCTGGGTGGAGCAGCCAACGGTAAACGGTCAGGCATTCTCTCACTCCTTCGAACTTTATGGTCACGAGGAAGCATCATTCTTCAAGGCGGAGACCGCGAGAACCTTGGCGTACGAGAGTGCGCGAGCTGAGCTCCGCTCTCTGGAGCTTGCTCACATGATGGGACGACGATGTCTCCAGCTGGAGCGCCATAATGAGGAGCTCGCCCTTGCCTATAAAGGCTCTGTTGTCGAGGTCACGAGTTTAAAGGAGAGGTTGCTCGCCTCAGAGGAGCACCCCCTAGCCACCAGGATATAGGAAGTCTTCGAGCTCTCGCCTCCCTCCTTTCCTAATTGCTTCTATGACTTACCCATTTTCTTTACAGGATGTCGAGACCACCCAGGAGCTTCACGCTCGCATCTCTAGCCTGGAGAATGAGGTCGCCGGGTTGAAATCTTACAACCGCGAGCTGGTCCGCGCCGCCGTCCCTCCGTCCCCTCGTCGATTGAAGAACAACCAGCGAGACAGGGAGGAAGAATGCCGAGTAACCTACATCAACGCGGCGCGATACATCTTTTGGTCCATTGATGAGTCCGGTTTATATAGTGATTTCCGGACTCATCTGGGTCATTTTTCTCGCCAATGCACTTCACTTACTACTCATAAATGCTTCTATTGATCACATTTCGTATTTCCACTCTTACTGCACATTTATGCCCATTTTGGTGTGATTCCTTGTATTCTAGTGGTCCTGGATATTTTCATGCAGGTTCAAGGGTTGTGCGACACTCGGGATTGGTTCTGGGGGATTTTCGGCCGAAAAAGCAACTGGTCGTGCGTTTTCCTTTGTGCACGACCAGGCGCACGACCACTGGTCGTGCGTTAATTCCCCTTATCAAACAGAGAAATTCGCACGATCAAGGACCTTCTTCTCGCACGACCATTGGTCGTGCGCCACTGACCGTGCGCTATTTTGCAGTTCAGGACTATGCTACAGGTTCTTCGCGCACGATGAGAGGCATTTCTTCGCGCACGACCACTAGTCGTGCATCTGATCGTGCGCCTTGTTTTTCTATAAATACATATGCGCGATTTTAGGTCGGGGACCCCGGGCTGTTCCGTGATTTCTTCCGCCGTCGGGGCGGAAAGCTCCATTTTTGAAGGTTTCTTCCCCCCCCCCCCCTTCACCTGAGGCCACCTCGCATCATCCAAGCACTTCAAGGGAGAGATCCTATCCCTACTCTCATCAATCGAGGAAGGAGTACACAGCTTTTGTGGCGGCCAGATCGTCACACGGAGAAGACAGGTATATTGGAGGGAAGGTGACAGCTCCTCTGGACCCCGGACGCAGTTGTGGACCAAGCTAGGATGCGGACTGACAACCCGATGATTTATACCGTGAATCCCAACAAGTCTCTGGATGTGGTTGTATTTCTAGCTTTTCCTCCTTTCCTCCTTATGATTGTAGTTATTTTCTCTTATGTTGATGATGTTGCACTCTATATTTGTTGAACTTCTTGTCAAATATTATGAAATGTTTTCATGCTTATGAGTGCTTGAGGTGTGCTTTCGTGGTGATTTTGGTGTGAGTGTTCTGTGTGCCACTCTAGCAATTGCTAGTGGCATGCCTGTTGATGAGGTGCTTGCGACCCTCATTCTGCCGGTGTCACCCATTCCATCCGCAAGCCTTCTCGTCCATTCGCGCAGCGAAGCAGTGCATATCAGCCCGTGTAATCCCTCTGCCTAGCCAAGAGGTGCTAACAGCCCTCAAAACCTTTCTGCCTGTGCGAACCACCTCATCTGTGTGCCTACTCGTCCATCTGCCTAGCAAAGTAGTGCGTTCAAGGCCTACGTAGTTTCGATCCCACCAAGCTAGCAGTGCGCTCAAGGCCTGCATAGGAGTAGTTGATTTAGCTGTTTTACTTTATTTTCTACAAACCAAATCACCACCTTTCGCATCCATCCGACCTAAAGGACTTCGATCTCAAGTCCTTCCTCAATAGTTAACTCCACCTTACTGTGTTCCTTAGAGATTCGATACTCGGGGATTTGCTCCTCGTTTTATATTACTTGAACGATCGGTACACTGTCGTTTCGTGCCACAGTCTCGCTACCGCCTATAGCGGTGTGTTAGATTTGTGCATCAAGTTTTTGGCACCGTTGCCGGGGAGCACAGATGTGTGAGTTTTCTGGAGAGGGAGAGCTGTGAGATAGAAGTTCTTTTCCATTTGTATATCGCATGTGTTTTAATTTAGTGTTTGTAAATTCTCTTTTTATCTGTTTTTAAGTATTTCAAAAATCAGGTTTCCGCCATTTTAAACTTTATTACGTGCATATTGAGATCAATTTCTATTTATATTAGTTGTTAATCCTTCTTTACACCAATATGTATGCTTATCAACAATGTAGGTGGTGTAGAGCGTCTAATCACTCTAGTGATGAGTGCTATTTAGGACGCCATAATTATAATTCGTGTAGTTCATCGTATGGAGAATCTAGAACTTCATACAATGAACTTACGTATTATAAGTGTGTGTCCCCATCGCGAGCATCGCCGTCACTGGGTGGTTTGGTGTTTCCACAGTCAAAACCTACTGGGAAGCGCTGCTTGTGTTGTCAGAGTTTTGATCACGCGCTGAAAGACTGTGAGCAATAGAAATTGTAATTGGGAGAGGATGATAAGCCAACACTTATCTCCATTCCACTGCCTTCCTATGCCACCGCTCCTTCCATCGTTGATGACACATACGTTATGCCCTCGGGTCATCTTGGGAGCACAACGAATACGTCGATCAGCATCGCTGTTGATCACTATGACGACATTGTGGAGTTTTCTTCCTCCATTCTGCCATCCTTTCCTGTGGATTCTGTATCTGAGGATATTTCTTCACTCCTATTGGACTCTATCTTGAGTCCTATTTCTACTCAGATATTTTCTTGTATCAGTATGCATGTATCTTCTGCTCTTATTGCCAGGTTTTTAGATGTGCAGGATAAGCCTATGGAGCCTGAAGCTATGCTGAGTTGCACTGAGGAGGACATTTTCCTTAGTGATGAGGTTTCTACCTCATCACCGGAGGAGAAGGTCCAACTCATCATCGAAGTTCCTAGCTGCTCATATTATTCCTGCAGTGATTCTATTGCAACCGACATTGAGTCTTTTGTGGAACCTGCCAGGAGTGAACCCGGGATCACTCCTCCTTTGTTTGATTCGTTTAGTACTTCTTCCATTTTATTTCCTAATCAACCTTCTTATAATGTTGATATTGATATGTTCACCCTTCCTGCTTTAATTTCTGATATTTCGTATATCCCCCCGCAGGAGCATGAATATTTGAACCCATTTTTGGGTAATTTTTTGTGGCAGTCTTGGAAGGAGAAGCAAATGGCAATGATGAAATCAATCGCCTATTCCACCTCATCATCATTGCCTGCGTTCTCCTTGAAAGACTGGGTGCAGGGCGTTAAACGCTACTTCATCCATGACCACCGATTGGAGGAGAGGAATAGAATGAAGAAGGATGAAATATGGAGATGGAAGGCTCCTGATTCTCTTGAGAGTTGCTTTTGGGTCTTCGGACACATTTCTTTTATTTTCAGTTACTACTTGAAATCAACTTACAGTTGATCATTTTGGCATGCATGTAATAATTAGAGTTTATTAACTTTTGCTTTTATGCATAGACAATCTTATAAAACTGCATAATACAGGTATTAAGTCCAGCTTAAAGACGGTAAACAAAAGCGCTACTGGGAGACAACCCAGTTTTGGTTGTTTTAATTTCTCTAATCCGCTAATAATTTAGTATTTATATTAGCTTTTGTTTGGAGTTGTCTCCCCTACAGGTACTTTTTCTGGATGGCGGATGCTACAACTTTTCCTTGTTTTACACGACAATCTTCTGGTATGCTCACTTATGAGCATGGGTAACTTTTCTCCCCCTAGTCTTTTATTTAATTTTCATGGTTACATTATTGTGTCTATTGCTTAGATTAAGTTTGGGGAGAGTTGCGATTTGTTACCCACTGCACGTGCACATCTCAGTGCATGCTAGAAGTATTTTATTTCAGTTATATTATTTGTTCATCTTCACCGCACACCACTGCACCCACTTTAGCGCGCACTTGCTTGTTTGTATGCTCCTGTATATTCAATTCTTGGTTATGATGTAGAAATTGTTGTATTAGCCTAAAAATTGCAAGATTGAGTGGCATGTTGACTCTTGTAGTGCTCTAGTTGAGTACTCGTGTCTTGCATAGGGATTTGAGTAGAATTAGTTTTTACTTATGCTTCTAATTTATAATTAGTAGATTTGCGTAGATTATAATTTATTTTGCTCAAAATGGTGAATGTGGTTGAATCTACTGGTAGCGGTGTATTATGTCTAGGCGAGCGCGAGGTTCGTGTTACTCGAGTCGGGAGGAAGTATTACCTTTCTCGGGTTCTAAGAACTTGCCCCAAGCGACTCTCGAAGCATAGGTGCGAACAATTTGCAAGTTGAGCATGACGTAGGCCATCTATTTGGAAAGCTTGAGCTTCGTTCTACCATTCCTATACGCTAACCGTTTCTAGCCTATTTTTGTGCCTACCTGACCTTTTGGTTCAGCTCCACCATACTTCACCAAGGCCTAAAAGCTAATCCCATTATCGCAACCAAAAATAAGCCAAAAGCATTAACGAATTATAATTTGCCAATGTGGTGCGGTGATGAGAAATTTTAGTGCTGATGTGGATTTCTTAAAAATTTCTATATGCTGAGATTTTTGCGAATAAATTTGGGGATTAAGAAAAAGATAAAGAAAAAGAAAAGCAAAGAAAAAAATATATCCCTAGCATTTTAATTGAAACAAATAGTTCTATCGATTGGAGTAGGCCCTGTGCACACCCGGTTTCAAAGTCACGTGTATTATTGGGGTTGCTATGATTTAGCACTTTTGTATGCTCATTTGGGTTGCGTTTGGCCTTCACATTTATCTTTGCATTCCAAACTGTAACCTAAGCCTCGTATTAACCAAAAAGTCCAATTGATTCATCTTGTGAGTTCACTAGCGCCGTGGAGAGAGTGTGATAGGGCGAGCTTATGGTTCTCTACATTGATGGATTTCAACGGAGATAATTCCGAGTTCCGGTCTTGGGTAACACTCCCCTTCGCGTCTTGCTTACTTTCGTACTACGTGTGACCTCGCGATTCACCAACATTCCATTTTTGAGTAAAAATAAATTTCTTTTTACGCATTTACACTTTTATAAATTAGCTAGCATATGTAGAAACTTCTTCTAATGAACTTCTATGCACACAAGTATGCAACTTCGCATTCTATTCCATGTTTGCAATTTTTTGGCTAGCTATGCTTTTCCTACTCCGCCGGATTTGTTTGCTCGGGACGAGCAAATAGGTAAGTCTGGGGGTGTAATGAGTCCAGTTTATATAGTGATTTCCGGACTCATCTGGGTCGTTTTTCTCGCCAATGCACTTCACTTACTACTCATAAATGCTTTTATTGATCACATTTCGTATTTCCACTCTTAGTGCACATTTATGCCCAATTTGGTGTGATTCCTTGTATTCCAGTGGTCCTGGATATTTTCATGCAGGTTCAAGGGTTGTGCGACACTCGGGATTGGTTCTGGGGGATTTTTGGCCGAAAAAGCCACTGGTCGTGCGTTTTCCTTCGCGCATGACCAGGCGCACGACCACTGGTCGTGCGTTAATTCCCCTTATCAAACAGAGAAATTCGCACGATCAAGGACCTTCTTCTCGCACGACGACTAGTTGTGCGCCATTAATCGTGCGCTATTTTGCAGTTTAGGACTATGCTAAAGGTTCTTTGTGCACGACCACTGGTCGTGCGCCTAATCAAGCGTCCTGTTTTTCTATAAATACCTTTGCGCGATTTTAGGTCGGGGACCCCGGGCAGTTCCGCGATTTCTTCCGCCTTCATGGCGGAAAGATCCATTTTTGAAGGTTTCTTCCTCCCCCTTTCACCCGAGGCCACCTCGCATCATCCAAGCAATTCAAGGGATAGATCCTAGCCCTACTCTCATCAACCGAGGAAGGAGTACACAGCTTTTGTGGAGGCTAGATCGTGACACGGAGAAGTCGGGTATATTGGAGGGAAGGTGACAGCTCCTCTGGACCCCGGACGCAGTTGTGGACCGAGCTAGGACGCTGATTGACAACCCGACGATTCCTACCGTGAATCCCAACAAGTCTCTGGATGTGGTTGTATTTCTATCTTTTCCTCCTTTCCTTCTTATGATTGTAGTTAGTTTCTCTTATGTTGATGATGTTGCACTCTATATTTGTTGAACTTCTTGTCAAATATTATGAAATGTTTTCATGCTTATGAGTGCTTGAGGTGTGCTTTCGTGGTGATTGTGGTGTGAGTGTTCTGTGTGCCGCACTAGCAATTGCTAATGGCGTGCCTATTGACGATGTGCTTGCGACCCTCATTCCGCCAGTGTGACCCATTCCATCCGCAAGCCTTCTCGTCCATCCGCGCAGCGAAGCGGTGTATAGCAGCCCGTGTAATCCATCCGCCAGTGCGAACCACCTCATCTGTGTGCCTACTCGTCCATCCGCCTAGCGAAGTAGTGCGTTCAAGGCCTTCATAGTTTCCATCCCACCAAGCGAAGCAGTGCGGTCAAGGCCTGCATAGGAGTAGTTGATTTAGCTCTTTTACTTTATTTTCCACAAACTAAATCACCCCCTTTCGCATCCTTCCGACCTAAAGGACTTCGATCTCAAGTCCTTCCTCAATAGTTAACTCCACCTTACTGTGTTCCTTAGAGATTCGATACTCAGGGATTTGCTCCTCGTTTTATATTACTTGAATGATCGGTGCACTGCCGTTTCGTGCCGCAGTCTCGCTACCACCTATAGCGGTGTGTTAGATTTGCGCATCATCCATGCAGGGAGCTGGCCTGCTGTCCGCCGAGGCGGCCGACCTGACGATCGAAGACATGGTCCCAGAGTTGTTCGCGCCACCCCCGCCTCCCGCAGACAGCGAGGATGAGCCGTCCGCCAGCGATCGTTAGAACTTGTACTTTTTATTTTTTTTCCTATTTTTTTGGGTGGCGAGATCGCCGCGACACATGTAACTGGTTTTTAATGAAATAAATAATCTTGTTCATTTTTATTCTCGTTTTCTATTTATGCTGCTTCTTCCTCGCATCTATATTACTTACTCCTTTTTCATTGCATTCACCGTGCTCGCGCCCGCCTACTGCGTAATCACCTAGCTTCGACTTAGAACACACTCACCATATTAGTTCTTCCCCCTTTTTGCCTATCTTAGGGTCGCGGGTTTTGGGGTCAATCCTCCAAGTTTTGATCACGCGGAGAGTGAGCCCTCACCCCTTTGACCTCAGCGAGCGAGAACCTCTACCATGCCCTTCGTACTTCCTTCGGGGACTCACGTGATCCTACCTATGCCCCGTTTATGCTAGGGAGCGCTCGGCCTGCCTGTCTGGGGTTTTACCCTTCCACCTTTTGCGAGGACCCCAGGCCGGCGATGTCTCCTCATGCCCATAGTACTTGGGTCGAACTCCTCCTTTCCTCGTTGCACGAGATCATCCCTTATCGCCGAGAGAGATGACCCTTCTTTGGTAACCTTGTCGGCCTCTCTGCGAGATCTGCCTGACCCTCCGTCTATGAGATCCCTGCAGTGGAATCGGTCTGGAGCATTCCAGCACCAAAGGACTTGCCACTTGTAGCCTCTCCAGAGATCAACCTGACCCACCGTCTATGAGAGTCCGACAGCGGAATCGATCTGGGGTGTTCCAGCACCAAAGAACTTGCCACTTGCCAGCCTCTCCAGAGATCAACCTGACCCACCGTCTATATGAGAGCCCGGCAGTGGAATCGATCTGGGGCATTCCAGCACCAAATAACTTGCCACTTGCCAGCCTCTCCAGAGATCAACCCGACCCACCGTCTATGAGAGCCCGGCAGTGGAATCGATCTGGGGCATTCCAGCACCAAAGAACTTGCCACTTTCCATCCTCTCCAGAGATCAACCTGACCCACCGTCTATGAGAGACCGACAGCGGAATCGATTTGGGGCATTCCAGCACCAAAGAACTTGCCACTTGCCAGCCTCTCTAGAGATCAACCTGACCCACCGTTAATGAGAGCCCGACAGTGGAATCGATTTGGGGCATTCCAGCACCAAAGAACTTGCCACATGCCAGCCTCTCCAGAGATCAACCTGACCCACCGTCTATGAGAGCCCGACAGCGGAATCGATCTGGGGCATTCCAGCACCAAAGAACTTGCCACTTGACAGCCTCTCCAGAGATCAACTTGACCCACCGTCTATGAGCGCCTGGCAGCAGAATCGATCTGGGGCATTCCAGCACCAAAGAACTCTTGAGGATTTCTACTTAGGAACAATTTCAAAGTTGACATAAGAGGAGTAAACAAAAACATACAAGTCAATTTCAAAAACTTTAAGGGTAGAATCGTTTCAACTCGTCCCCACTCCTGTCCTGTCTGAGAGGTACCCCTTTGTTGGAACCTTAGTTTTGATTTGAATTAGGATCCACCTTTAGTGTCTAAGTTTATATCATAATATATATTATAACAAATCAGAATATATATTATGAAGGAATTAGAGAACAAGAAGAAGAAGAAGAGAAAAAGAAAAACAGAGCAAAAAGAAGAACATATCAGAATATATATTATCTTCTTTTTGCTAATCCTTTTCTTGCAGATCTTCTATACATATCCTGAGACACCAAACCAATATTACTTGCTCAGGATCTAAATCTGCAAGAAGAAGAACAGAGGATTTGCAACCAAGAGAAGGAGCCTCCACAAGCTGTCATCAAACATAATCAGACAGGGTGAGCTCTCTTTAACAACATCATCATAAAGATCCAACTGAACATCTCATCAGGATCTTCAAATGTCTTCTTAGCAAAAGAGAAGAACAACATCTGTTTTCTTTATTTATTCCTCCCATCTTGTAAAGGGTTAAAACTGCCTTCAAAAGTTTACTCCTGGTGACAGGCCACCTTAGCAAAAACCTGCAGCTTGGTTTATAAGCACCTGATCAAAAGCTTATAGGTGAATTGGGCACCTGATCAAAACTCTCATTGGTGTGTGGACACCTGGTCAAAAATACCTTGGTGTGAGGGCACCTGTTTAAAACTCCTAGTGGATCCTACCAAGTGTGGTAGAAGTGTAGACGTACCCAGGTTTTTGGAGAACTACTATAAATTCCTTATGTCCTCTGTGAATGTCTATTTCTTTGTGCTGTGCTGTGTGATTTTACTTATTCTGTTTTTATTTATTTTGTTTTATATTTCACACTGTTTACACATATATTTAACACTATATTAATTCCGCCATAAAAACTAAGGGAAAAAGTTTTAAACTTATTCACCCCCCCCCCCCCTCTAGAGTTAATTTAAGATCTAACCTCCACTTTCAATTGTTAGAACCTAGTCTTTATTTGGATTAGGATCCCAACTCAAATAGGGGGGAGATTGTTGGAACCTTAGTTTTGATTTGAGTTAGGATTCACCTTTAGTGTCTAAGTTTATATCATAACATATATTATAACTTAGATTAAATCTTGTTAAGGTGAAAGGCTGAAAAGATATATTCAATAATATAAATAATATATATACATATACTTAATAAGGCAGAAAATAAGAAGAGAAATTAAATTTACACATATTTCTCTGCGTTCGACGAACGGCGAACGGCGCTCAGCATTCGTCAGACGGCGCTCGACAAACAGATTACATTATAGCAGCGCTCGACAAATTATGAAGGAAACTGCGTTCGACAAAATCCAGAAAAACAGTCGACGAATTCCAATAAGCTCAGCGGTCGACGAAATCCTGCGTTCGATGAACGGCCATATGCGTTCGACGAACAGCTCAATACTTCAGCGGTCGACGAAATCATTCAAGCTCAGCGGTCGACGAATCCTTCCGTTCGACGAACTCAAGTCTGCGTTCGACGAATTTCAGCAGATGTTCAGAAACAGTAAATCACATGTTCCGGTCGATGAAGCAAATGATGAGCTCGACGAACTTGACCCTGAGCTCGATGAATTTCTGCAGCATTTATTTTATATCATTTAGCTTGACTAAAATATATATTTGCTGTCAGATTTTTTTAAAGCAATATTTTATTTATTCTATTTATATATTGCTATATATATTGTTGATTTAACCATACAGCGTGAAGCATTTAATGTTGTAGCCGTTTAGCAGCAAAGCATTTAATACTGTAGCCGTTGCAACAAGTCACAGACGGCAAGTTATGTTCTCAAGGATCTGGGAAATGAAAGAGACTTTACTCCCTTCCTCTTTGGTCGGCAAGAATTCAAATTAGCCGAAAGAAAACAATAGCTTTTTTACACGACAGCAAGAAGCATTCCTTATATACAGCAGAATATATTACAGCAGAAGATATATCAGAATATATACAGCTATTCTCTCTTAACATATATATATATATATATATACAGAATATATGTTGCTGTACAGATCTAACTTAGATAGAATATATATTACAACTGCTGTACAGGAATTAGAGAACAAGAAGAAGAAGAGAAAAAGAAGAACAGAGCAAAAAGAAGAACAGATCAGAATATATATTATCTTCTTTTTGTTAATCCTTTTCTTGGAGATCTTCTATACATATCCTGAGACACCAAACCAATATTACTTGCTCAGGATCTAAAACTGCAAGAAGAAGAACAGAGGATTTGCAACCAAGATAAGGAGCCTCCACAAGCTGTCATCAAACATAATCAGACAGGGGGATCTCTCTTCAACAACATCATCATCAAGATCCAACTGAACTTCTCATCAGGATCTTCAAGTGTCTTCTCAGCAAAAGAGAAGAACAATATCTGTTTTCTGTTTTCTTTATTTATTCCTCCCATCTTATAAAGGGTTAAAACTCCCTTCAAAAGTTTACTCCCGATGACAGGCCACCTTAGCAAAAACCTGCAGCTTGGTTTATAAGCACCTGATCAAAAGCTTATAGGTGAATTGGGCACCTGATCAAAACTCCCAATGGTGTGTGGACACCTGATCAAAAATACCTTGGTGTGAGGGCACCTGATCAAAACTCCTAGTGGATTCCTACCAGTGGGTAGAAGAGTAGATGTTCCCAGTTGAGGGGAACTACTATATTTCCTTGTGTCATCTGGATTGTTTGGTTTGCTTGTTGTTTTTATTTACTTATTTGTGCTGTGATTATTATTTGCACTATTACTGTTTGTTTTAATTACTCATACAGCAAACATATATATATGTATATATATATCATTTACTTTGAAACAAAGTTAAACAAGAGTTTTAATAAGATAAATAAGAACTAAACTCTCCTTTCACCCTTCCACATCCTAGAGGTGATACCCTCCCGACTTGAGCACTTCACTTACAATGTAAGGCCCCTCCCAATTGGGGTCAAGTTTACCTACCGCAGCTCCTCTCCCAGCCACGTCGACTTTCTTCAGGACCAAGTCTCCTTTCTCGAACTGTTTTATTCTGATATGCTGGTCAAAGTATCGGGCCATCCGCCTCTTGACCTCCTCCTGCCGAATGGTGGCGAGATCACGGAGTTCCTCCACCAAGTCCAAGGATAACCTTTGCTCTTCTTCATTCTCCGCCCTCCACTCGTCATCGCCTTCTCCCGCAGCAACTACTCGGGGGGACTTTACCTCAAATTCTATGGGAAGCACGGCCTCTAATCCATGAGACAGTTTGAAAGTGGTCTCCCTGGTGGCCGTGTTTGGAGTAGTTCTTAGGGCCCATAGGGCCGAGGGCAGCTGCTCTACCCAGTTGCCCCTGAGGTTCTCGACCTTCTTTTTGAGTAAGCTCACAATTATTTTGTTTGCCGCCTCCACCTGCCCATTACTCCTCGGGTGGTGGACCGACGCAAATTGAAGATCTATTCCAAGCTGAGTGCAGAAGCTGACGAACTCATCGCTGGCGAACTACGGACCGTTGTCTGTCACTATGGCCAATGGGAACCCGTGCCTGCAAAATATTTCACCCCATACAAAATTCCTTACCAATTGGGTTGTTACCGCGGCCAGCGCCTTCACCTCCAGCCATTTGGAGAAATAGTATATCATCACCAGCAGGAACATTCTCTGGTCGCTTGCCTGGGGGAAGGGACAAACCAAATCTAGACCCCATATTACGAAGGGACACGGAGCTGTGATGGTCCAGAGCGTTTGAGCGGGATGAAGCTGGAGTGGAGCGTAGAGCTGACATTTGGAGCACTTCTTTGTGAACTCCGTCGCATCCTTACTGAGGGTAGGACAGAAATAACCTTGTCTCAACACCCTTCCTTCCAAGGTCCTGCTTCCTGAGTGGCTGCCACACTCCCCTGAGTGGATCTCTTCTAAGACCATCGAGACCTCCCCCTCGACCATACAACGGGCGAGGAGTCCTGGAAGGGTCTTACAATACAGCCCACCTGCATGCATGGAGTAATAGGTGGATTTGTACCTGAGTCGTCGCTTGTCCACCTCCCCTTCAGGGAACTTCCCCGACGTCAGGAAGGTAACAATGGAACTCATCCACGACTCTTGCTGGTTTATCTCCATCAGCTCCCCTTCTTCGATGGAGGGTCGAAAGAGCTCCGACATCGTCCCCCCCCCCCCCCCCCCGCCCGGGGACCAAACTTGACAAGGAGGCACGCGGGGGTGCTCTCCTCTCTTGGCACATGATTGATGGAGAAAGTGCGAAATTGCCCGATGACCCCCTTGACCTTCTCCAGGTAGCGCTACAGGGTGGGCTCCTTTTCCTCAAACTCCCCCCTAATCTGGCACGCCACCACCATGGAGTCCGTCGAGACCTCCATGTCTTATACACCCAACTCCCGGGCAAGCCGCAGGCCTGCAATCACTGCCTTGTACTCAGCCGGGTTGTTGGTGATTGGGAAATGAATGTTGATGGCTTGCTCGATACTTGTCCCCTGTGGACTTACCAGGATTACACCTCCTCCAAAGGAGTGCTTCCCAGATGCCCCATCCACTAACATTTTCCAAGCCTACGAGTGTGACGCCTCCTGCTCGTCCAACTTGGTGACATAATCTGCCAGGAAGTCTGGCACCGCCTGCTCCTTTATCGATAACCTTGGCACAAACGAGATATGAAACTCGCTCAGCTCTGCGGACCACTTAGCTAGCCTTCCCGAGTGCTCTACCCCTTCCATGATGTTGCGAAGGGGGTGGTCAGTTACTGATGAGTCCCAATTATATACATGTTTATGGACTCATCCAGGTTAGTTTTCATTCTCTTGTGCGTCATTATCGAGCTATTATTGCATCTATTTCACTTATGCTCTTTCATGCGCACTTGCGAGCTTCATGCTCCTTTTAGGCCCGTTTTGGTGTGCGTTTGCGCTCTATGTTATTGGAGGTAAGCACATGGTGCTCCCCAATCCTTTTTTCTATGTTTGATTGGTGCTGGAGGTGTATTCCCTACTGGATTGTTGTCCTTGCAGGTGGTTGGATCATCTCCTTTTGCCCAGAATTCATGATTGTGCATATCGCATGGTCATGCATTTTCTTGATGCACGGACAGTTGCGGTCATGCGCTTTCATCAGGGGAGAAATTCGGTGATCTAAATCTAATCGTGCATTTTTACGCACGGGAGGATTCGCCCGTGCGTGAAGGAAACGCACGATCGCCTGTTTTGACTTATTTTTAGCCAATCTAAATTCATTCATGCATTTTTACGCACGGGCGGATTCGCCCGTGCGTGAGTAAAATGCACGGGCGCTGCTGCTTCTTCCTCAAGCCATTTTAATCATTAAATAATGCACGGCCAACGCACGGTCGTGCGTTCACCCGTGCGTGACTAAAATTCTGCCCGTTTAGTATTTAAAGTGGGAAATCTGCTGGAAAGTGGAGACCGGAAGGAAAAGCTTCTAAAGCCCGCCATTTTCGCCCACTTCACTGCTCCACCACCATTTTGACCTAGGAGGAGCTCCAGTGACCTTTGGCTTGCAAATCTATCGCCAAAGATCCCTCCTTGGCCTCCTCCATCATCCTTGAGCTTAAGAAAGCCATAGACGGGGAACTTCTGCAGCATTCCAGGTGTCAAACAAGATCTACCTCAAGCTAGACCACGAAGAAGATGGGTAATAGTAGAGGAAGGTGACAGCTCCTCCGGACCCCGGACGGAACTGAAAACCGAGACGGACGAGGCTTGACAACCATATGATTCCGGCCGAGAATCTTCAGTATAGTCTTCGAGCTGTGGTTGACTCTTTTCCCCTACGCTTGCTTCAGAGATTTCTTTATATGTATTTGAGATTGTGGATGATGTTCATAAACCTTATGCTTTGATTATTATGATTTCATGTTGTTGAGATCTTGTGTTGTTTATGAGACTTGAGGAGCGTCGTAGTCAGCCATTCACTCCGCCGCTTTGTAGTGCTCCGCACTAGCAATTGCTAGTTGTGTGTTTTGCGACGAGGGGCTTACGACCCTCATCCGCTAGCCTTCTCGTCCACCCGCTCAACAAAGCACGACATCGCGTCCATTGCATCCATCCAGCCTTGTGAGGCAGAGTTTTGACCCGCATTTCATTTTTGTGTAGTAATTTAGGAAACCAAAATCAAAGCCCCGATTTTTCCTTTAATTTACTCTCGTAATTATTTTCTCAATCCGAAGAGTCAAACTAACCATGTGCATTCCTTGAGAGACGATATTTGGGGACGTACTCCCAACTTTATTACTTGTGCGACCGGTGCACTTGCGTACACGCATCAAGTTTTTGGAGCCGTTGTCAGGGAACACATACGTGTGAGTTTTCTGGAGAGGGAGAATCTGAGAGAGAAGCCCTTCCATTTGTAACTTTGATGAGCCCTGATCATATACACTTTTATGGACTCATCTAGGCCTTTATTCAGTCTTTTCACCGCACTTTAGCCTTGTTATAGTCTATATTTGATACTCCATGCTAGGTGCACTTCTAGGCCCATTTTGGTGTGATTTCATGCTTTTCTTCATTAGTAGTTTTCATGCTCCGTTAGGTGCCACTTTCAGTGGCTAGATTCGTGGTTGTGCTGGAATAGGAGTCGTGCAGGTGTTCCCGGTGCAATTCTGCACAGGAACACTGCGCACGATCACCGGTTCTATTGCGCACGACCACTGGTCGTGCGCCACTGATCGTGTGCACTTAACCCTTTTTCATGAGTTCTGTTTGGTGCAGTGCGCACGAGCATCTACGATAGTGCGCACGACCACCGGTCGTGCGCCACTGTTTGTGCGCACTTATCATTAATTTTATGAGTTTTGTCTCGACCAGTGCGCACGACCACCGACGATAGTGCGCACGACCACCGGTCATGCGCCACTGATCGTGCGAACTTTATATTTTATAATTTCCTTCCCTTGCAGGCTCCGTCCAGTTGGGCGCACGATCACAGGATTCTAGTGCACACGACCACTGGTCGTGCGCCAATGACCGTGCGCACTGCTTAATCCAGCGCCTATAAATGCGCCTGCTCGCGAATTAGGTCGGGATCCCGCATTATTCCGCTGTTTTCTCGCTCCAGGGCTCCGATTTCGCCCCTCCACCGCCGCCCACCATATGGAGGTGCTCCGGGCTTGTTCTTCACGCCAATCTTGAGCCGGAGCTTCCTCTCGGCCTCCTCCTTCATCCAAGTGCTCCAAGGAAGGTTTAGCCGCCATCGCCATCAAGCAAGAGGAAGTTTGCAACCTCTACCGGATCGTGACACGAAGAAGACGGGCTCATTGGAGAGTAGTGACAGCTCTCTCTACCCCAGACGTATTTGCGGACCGAGCTTGGACACGGATTGACAACCCGGCGATTCCAACCGTGAATCTACAACGAGACTTCGGATTCGGTCGATTTCTTGCCTTATTCTTCTCTTATTGATGTGTATGTAGCTAGAACCAACATTTTGATGAAGTATATTTTTACTTGTTAACATTAGTATGAAATCATGTCTATGTGATTGAGTAATCTTGTTATATTTTCATTTGAGGTGTGCCCCGTGGTGTGGATTGTTCGTTGTGTTGTGTCGCCCTAACAATTGTTAGTGGTGTGCTTTGCGAAGAGGTGCTTACGACCCTCATTCCGTTAGCCTACTCGCCCATCCGCCTACCGAAGCGTGGCATCGCGGCCCGTACTCCATCCTGCCTAACGAAGCAGCGCGCTCAAGGCCTGCATAGTTCGATCCGCTTGCCTACTCGTCCATCCGCCCTTACGAAGTAGCGCGTTCAAGGCCTACATAGTCTTCCATCCCGCCGAGCGAAGCATTGCATAGCGGCATTGCATAGGAGTAGTTGTAGTTTTTTCTCTTTATTTTCCACAAACCAAATCAACCCCCGTGTCCGCAATTCATCCGACCCAAAGGACTTCGATATCAAGTCCTTCCTCGAACGTAAACTCCACCTTACTGTGTTTCTCAAGAGACCGACACTCGGGGATTTTCCCCATTATTATTACTTGCGCGACCGGTGCACTTGCCGAAATTATCGCATCAAGTTTTTGGCGCCGTTGCCGGGGAACACAGTCGTGTGAGTTTTCTGGAGAGGGAGAATTTGAGAGGAAAGCCTTTCCATTTGTAAATTGCATCCTTTATTTTATATCTGTTCTTTTTTATTCCTTCTTCTTGTTTTATATTAGGTTGCTTTAGTAATTTCTGTTTGGTATAGTATTTGCACAATAGCATTTTTATTTTGAATCGTATTATTTTCACACTATGTGGGCACATATCAATTTCCGTTGCCGTTGGTGTGGAGCTACCTCCCACTCTAGTGATGAATGCCCTACGGAGAATAGTAGGCATAATTCTTATAGCCCAGCATATGGAGCACCGACTTCGTCTGGTACTCCATATGGTGGGCGTAAGTCTTATGGCTACTCTGCTAAGCCTTTACCGTCATACTTCTTTTCGGCTCCAGCCCCCGCTGTGCCAAAGAAGCCCGCAAGGCAGTGCCAGTTTTGTCGGAGCACTGATCATGTCTTGAAGGACTGTGCCGAGTATCTTCGCCAATTGGACGAGGATGACGAACTGGATATCCGGATCGTCCCAACTCCTAACTCTGGCGGCGCACCTTCAACATCCAGTTATGTGTCTTTGTCACCTTCACATCTTGAAGGGTATGGCATGGACATGGTCACCGGATGTGCGGCTGATCTATGCACCGGCATTGCTGAGCCTATTCTCCATGTGCATCCACCACCCCTAGTGGATTCGATTCTTTGTGAGGAATCGGTGCTCGACTTTTACCCGAGCACTACTCCTCCCCCTGTTGTGCATACTATACTCGTCTCCGACGACATTGTTGATGATGTGTCGCAGGATGAGGTGGTTGATCTTAGTGTTGTGCCTACTCCTATGGAGGAGGACAACCTTCTAGGTGAAGAGGAGTTGTCCTCAGCACCGGTGGAGGAAGTCCAAATCCTAAGCTTGGCCACCGTTGATCCCGCCGAATCTTGTAGCATTGATGACAATGCAAACATTATTTTACTTCCCCAACCTGATGGGAGTGAGACCGGGATCACTCCCCCGATTGATGTTTATTTATGTTCTTCGTCTTCTTTATTTCTTGATCCCCTTCCTTCACCCGAGCCTGTGCAGGTTGAATCTTCACAGGTACTTCAGGAGGACTTGGAGCTTTTTGCACAAGTCAATGATGAGAGCATCCTCTCATGTGAGGAGGTTTATTTCCCCTCCATAGAGGAAGCTCCACTCATTGCCTTCTCCTCCTGCGGACCTGCTGCGGACGATACCTTGCTGGGCAAGGATAGTTTTGGTGAGATGAGTGAGGACCAGGCCTCCTCCTCTTCTTACTTTCTTTTCCCTCTACCTGTGATGGGCAGGTTCTATTTATATTTGGGTAGAGGCGTGACTGTTCTATCACCGTATCGGTACCCGCAACCGACACGGATATTAGGCCAGTTACCTGTCCACTTCTCCTTCCATAGGCCCATTAGCTAGAACTCTTAAAGTTTGAATAAGTCGTGCTGGGAGGACAATAACCCCAGTAGTTATCTTTCTTTTCTGCATTTTTTATTTCATCTAATCATGTTTATTTAGTAGTATTTTATTTTTAGTTTTCTTTTGTCTTTTGTTTTTGCGGAGCTGACCCCTGCAGGTACTTATTCTGGATGGCGGATGCTGCAGCTCATTTTAGCTTACACGCCAATCTTCTGGTATGCTCACTTGCTGAGCATTGGGTACTCTCTTCCCCTAGCCTTTTCTGATTTTCATGTCATATGTTATGCGGATTGTTTAGTTTAAGTCTGGGGGAGAGTAGTTTGTTTACCCGCTCACGTGCACTATTGCACTGCATGCTAGAAGATTTCTTTTAAATTGTTGTTCATTTTCATTGCACACCACATCACCCACTTGAGCGCGTACTCATCTGTTTGCTTGCTCTGTTGTGAATTTAATTCTTCTGCTTATTTGGGAAAGTCTCGGTGATGGCATAGGACTATGTAGCAGAGTAAAATGTTGACTCTAGTAGTGCTCCTAGTCGAGTGCTCGGTTGCATAGAAATTTGTGTAGAGTAGAGTTCTCTTTATACTTATGGTTTTATATTTTTCTTATTAGTGTAAATGTTGTTTACTCTACTCAAATGGTGAATTCGGTGGAATCAAACGGTAGCATAGGGATGTGTGTAAACGATCGCTAGATTCGTATTGCTTGAGTCGGGAGAAAGGAGAATCTTTCTCGGTGGCTAGAACTTGCCCCAAGCGATTCTTGATGCATGGGTATACGGTTAGTCAATTGCGTGAATGTGATATAGGCCATCATTTTGGCCCGGTTGAGCCTTTGTGCCTATCCCTACCGCTATATCCTCGCTAGCCCAGTTGTGCCTACCCGTTCTTTGATTCAGCCCCACTTTTATTTCACCAAAGCCCAAAAGCCAATCCTAGTCGCACACCCAAATCTGAGCTTTAGCTGTTTATTATTTTCATGAGTTGGGTTGTTGATGTGGTAATATGTTTGTGAAGATGTGGATGTGTCCTTTTGTTTATTTGCTGAAAATGATAAGAAAAGAAAAAAAAATGAGAAAAAGAAAAGAAGTTAAAAGGAAAGGAAAGAGAAGGAGTGTTTAATTGAAAATCTTTATGTATAGATTTATGTTTGGGAGTAGGCGGTGCACGCACCCATGCTGTTAAGTCCAAGTCTGGGGGTGTTGTGTACCCGCGTGTTTGTGTGGTGAATGAGGATAGTTTCCTGCATTAGCTCATTTGGGTTTAGTATTTGAACCATCGTCTTTATCATTGTATACCTCACCTAAACCCAAGCCCCACTTAAAACCTAAAGTCCTATTGATTCACGCATTTGAGTCAAACCAGTGCCGTGGAGAGAATGTGACCGGGCAAGCTTATGGTCACCGACACTAATGGATTTCAGTGGAGTTTTTCCCGCATCCCGATCTTGAGCAATGCTCGTCTCAGCGCTTAGTTTACTTTCTCCGTATGCATGACCGAATGATTCACCGTTGTTCACCATTTTGAGTAGTTGTAATATGCTTTTACTCTTTTAGAAATATATAAACTGTTTTTATAATCAGAAATCTTTTCTACTATTTTTCTTATGCACGTGAGCATGCGACTTCGCATGGTACTCTGTAGTGTAATCGTTTAAGCCATCTACTTTTCTTTCCCCGTTCGCATGTAATTTGTTTGCTCGGGACGCGCAAACAGGTAAGTCTGGGGGTGTGATGAGTCCTGATCATATACACTTTTATGGACTCATCTAGGCCTTTATTCAGTCTTTTCACCGCACTTTAGCCTTGTTATAGTCTATATTTGATATTCCATGCTAGGTGCACTTCTAGGCCCATTTTGGTGTGATTTCATGCTTTTCTTCATTAGTAGTTTTCATGCTCCGTTAGGTGCCACTTTCAGTGGCTAGATTCGTGGTTGTGCTGGAATAGGAGTCGTGCAGGTGTTCCCGGTGCAATTCTGCACAGGAACACTGCGCACGATCACCGGTTCTATTGTGCACGACCACTGGTCATGCGCCACTGATCGTGTGCACTTAACCCTTTTTTTATGAGTTCTATTTGGTGCAGTGCGCACGAGCATCTACGATAGTGCGCACGACCACCGGTCGTGCGCCACTGTTCGTGCGCACTTATCATTAATTTTATGAGTTTTGTCTCGACCAGTGCGCACGACCACCGACGATAGTGCGCACGACCACCGGTCGTGCGCCACTGATCGTGCGAACTTTATATTTTATAATTTCCTTCCCATGCAGGCTCCGTCCAGTTGGGCGCACGATCACAGGATTCTAGTGCGCACGACCACTGGTCGTGCGCCAATGACCGTGCGCACTGCTTAATCCAGCGCCTATAAATGCGCCTGCTCGCGAATTAGGTCGAGATCCCGCATTATTCCGCCGTTTTCTCGCTCCAGGGCTCCGATTTCGCCCCTCCACCGCCGCCCACCATATGGAGGTGCTCCGGGCTTGTTCTTCACGCCAATCTTGAGCCGGAGCTTCCTCTCGGCCTCCTCCTTCATCCAAGTGCTCCAAGGAAGGTTTAGCCGCCATCGCCATCAAGCAAGAGGAAGTTTGCAACCTCTACCGGATCGTGACACGAAGAAGACGGGCTCATTGGAGAGTAGTGACAGCTCTCTCTACCCCAGACGTAGTTGAGGACCGAGCATGGACACGGATTGACAACCCGGCGATTCCAACCGTGAATCTACAACGAGACTTTGGATTCGGTCGATTTCTTGCCTTATTCTTCTCTTATTGATGTGTATGTAGCTAGAACCAACATTTTGATGAAGTATATTTTTACTTGTTAACATTAGTATGAAATCATGTCTATGTGATTGAGTAATCTTGTTATATTTTCATTTGAGGTGTGCCCCGTGGTGTGGATTGTTCGTTGTGTTGTGCCGCCCTAACAATTGTTAGTGGTGTGCTTTGCGAAGAGGTTCTTACGACCCTCATTCCGTTAGCCTACTCGCCCATCCGCCTATCGAAGCGTGGCATCGCGGCCCGTACTCCATCCCGCCTAACGAAGCAGCGCGCTCAAGGCCTGCATAGTTCGATCCGCTTGCCTACTCGTCCATCCGCCCTTACGAAGTAGCGCGTTCAAGGCCTACGTAGTCTTCCATCCCGCCGAGCGAAGCATTGCATAGCGGCATTGCATAGGAGTAGTTGTAGCTTTTTCTCTTTATTTTCCACAAACCAAATCAACCCCCGTGTCCGCAATTCATCCGACCCAAAGGACTTCGATATCAAGTCCTTCCTCGAACGTTAACTCCACCTTACTGTGTTCCTCAAGAGACCGACACTCGGGGATTTTCCCCATTATTATTACTTGCGCGACCGGTGCACTTGCCGAAATTATCGCATCAAAATTGCATCCTTTATTTTATTTCAGTTCTTCTTATTCCATTTTCTTATTTTAATTTAGGTTGCTTAGTAATTTATTGTTAGGTGTAGTATTTTGCACAATTGTGTTTCTCTTTTGAACCTTGTTATCTTCATGCAATGAGGGCTGCATTCAATATTCATTGTCGTTGGTATGGAGATATCTCCCACACTAGTCATAGATGCCCTACTGGAGATGGTGGGCATTATTCTCGTGGCCCAGAGTATGGAGCATCGTTTTCCTACGGTCCTTCATACCCCGTGCCCAAGTCTTATGGCCACTCGTCCTCGCCGCACACACCATTTTTATATTCCTCTCCGGCCCCTCAAGGACCAAGGAGTAATATAAAGCGGTGCTTATTTTGCCAAAGCATAGATCACGCCCTGAAGGATTGTGTCGAGTATCTTCGCCAATTGGGCGAGGATGATGAGCCGGATATCCATGTAATCCCGACCCCTACTTCTGGCAGCACACCTTCAACATCTGGTTATGTACCTATATCACCTTTATGCATTGAAGGGGATGATGTGGACATAGCCACCAGATGTGTGGCTGATCTAGGCTCTGACATGGTTGAGCCCATCCCCCATGTGCATGTATCACCGTGCGTGGAGTTGATTCTTTGTCAGGAATCGGTGCTTGACAATTATCTAAGCACTATTCATCCCCCTCTTGTGCATACTACTAAGCTCGTCTCTGACGACATTGTTGATGATGTGCCGCAGGATGAGGCTGGCGATCTAAGTATTGTGCCTGCGCCGATGGATGAGGACAACCTTCTAGGTGATGAGGATTTTACCTTAGCGCTGGTGGAGGAAGTCCAAATCTTAGGATTGGCCACTGTTGATCCCGCCGAATCCTGCAGCATTGATGACAATGCCAGCAGTATTTTACTTCCCCAACCTAATGGGAGTGAGACCGGGACCACTCCCCCGATTGATTTCCATTTATGTTCTTCTTCTTCTTTATTTCTTGATCCCCTTTCTCTATCTGAGCCTGTGTGGGTTGAGGCTTCACAGCTACCCCAGGAGGACTTGGAGCATGATGCTCAAGTCAATGAGGAGTGTGACCACATATGTGAGGAGGTTGACCCCTCCTTCATAGTGGAAACCCCACTCATTACCTTTTCCTCCTGCCACCTCCATGAAGACGACACCTTGCTGGGCAAGGATAGTTTTGGTGAGTTGAGTGAGGATTCCTCCTCTTCTTACTTTTTATTCCCTCTACCTGTGACGAGCAGGTATTATTTATATTTGGGTAGAGGCGTAACTGTTTTATCGCCGTATCGGTACCCATTACCGACACGGATATTAGAACAGTTGCTTGTGCACTTTTCTTTTCCTAGACCCATTAGCTAGAACTATTTTAAATTTGAATAAGTCGGGCTGGGAAGGCAATAACCCCAGTAGTTATCTTACCTTTTCAATGCATTTTTTTATCTAGTCAGTTTAGTTAGTTGCATTTCTTTTTTAGTTTGTCTATTTTCTTTTGTTTTTGTGGAGCTCACCCCTGCAGGTTCATTTTCTAGATGGCGGATGCTGCTCTTTCTCTTGGTTTACACGCCAATCTTCTGTTATGCTCAATTCTGAGCATTGGGTAACTTATCTTCCCCTAGCTTCCATTTTAGTCTTTATTGTTATATCCGATGTTAGAATGTTTAGATTAAGTCTGGGGGAGAGCTTTTGTGTTTGTTACCCACTGCACGCACTCAATGTCAATGCATGCTAGAAGTATTTCTTTTTCATTTATTTAGTATTGTTCATTTTCATTGCACACCACTACACCCACTTGAGCGCGCACTTAACCAAAGGCGCGTAACGAGTCTAACTCGTTTCTTTTGCGTGATGGGAAAGTCATTGTGCTGGCTTAGGATTGTGAGTCAGAGTAAAATGTCGACTTCTATAGTGCTCCTAGTCAAGTGCTCATGCCTCACATAAAAAATTCGTGTAAATTCAATTTATTTTTATGCTTTTAGATTATATTTTTCTATTAGCGTAGATATTGTTTACTTTACTCAAAAATTGGTGAATCCGGTGTGAATCAAACGGTAGCATAATGTGTGTAGATGTCCGCTAGACGTGTATTGCCCGAGCCGGGAGAAAGGATTATCTTTCTCGTTGGCTAAGAACTTGACCCAAGTGATTCTTGAAGCATTGGCATAAGATAGTTCTAGTGCGTGAGAATGACGTAGGCCATTATTTTGGCCCGGTTGAGCCTTTGTGCCCATTCCTATCATTCTATCCTCGCAAGCCCAGTTGTGCCTATCCATCACCTTGATTCAGCCCCACCTTTATTTCACCAAAGCCTAAAAGCCAATCCAAGTCGCACACCAAAATCTGAGTTGTGGTCGTGTTGTATTTTCATTATTGGGGTGTTGATGTGATGAATCTCTTTTGTAAAAATGTGGTTGTGTGTTATTGCTAAATGTGCTGAAAATGTTTTGAAAAAAAAAATGAGAAAAAGAAAAAGAAGTGAAAAGAAAAGAAAAAAAGATGAGCTTAATTGAAAAAATCTTTGTATAAATTTATGTTTGGGAGTAGGCGGTGCACACACCCATGTTGCAAAAATCTAAGTCTGGGGGTGTGGTGCACTTGCATTCGATGTTGGTGTGCGAGGAGTTATAATAAAGCTCATTTGGGTTTAGGTGGTTCAAGCTTTCTTGTTTATCTTTGTTTACCTCACCTTAACCCAAGCCCCATTTAAAACCTAAAAGTCCTACTGACTCATGCTATGAACCAATCTAGTGTCGTGGAGAGAATGTGAATGGGTGAGCTTATGGTCTCCGACGCCGATGGATTTCAGTGTAGTTCGTCCAAAATCCCAGCTTTGGCAATGCTTGTCTCAGCGATTATTTCACTTTCTCCATATGTGTGACCGGATGATTCACCGTGACTCCCATTTTGAGTGGAAGTAATATTTATTTACTCTTTTAGAAATTTATAAACTATGTGTATAATTAGAAATCTTCTCTATTATATTTCTGTGCACATGAGCATACGACTTCGCATGGCACTCCATTTTGTAATTTTAAGCTAGCTATTTTATTTTCCCGCCTACTTAGGATTTGTTTGCTCAGGAGGTGCAAATAGGTAAGTCTGGGGGTATCATGAGTCCAATTTATATACTGATTTTCGGACTCATTCGGGCTATTTTTCCTGCATTTGTACTTCAGTTTTTCTTCATATTTGTTTATATTCACCATGTTCATGCTTTTACTTGAAGTGCATGTTTAGGCCCGTTGTAGTGTGCAATAGCACACTACATTGCTGGGGGTAAGAACACTGTGCTCCCCATCGTATTATTTATGTTGCTATGCTGGTGCTGGAGGTGTATTCCCAGCTGGGCTGCTGTGCTCACAGGTGGTTGATTCATCCTCTTTTGCCCAGAAATCATGATTGAGTATAACGCACGGTCGTGCATTTTATTGACGCACGGACGACTGCGGTTGTGCACCTTCATCTTGGTAGAAAACAATGTTCTGCCATTGATCGTGCATTTTTACACACGCGCGGATTCGCCCATGCGCTAAGGAATCGCACGATCGACCTGTTTAGCCTTGCTTTTAGCCAATCTGAATTTGTCCGTGCGTTTTTACGCACGGGAGGATTCCCCCGTGCGCGAAGGAAACTCACGGGCGCTGCTGCTTCTTCCTCACGCCATTTTATTCATTGAATAACGCACGGGCAACGCACGATCGTGCGTTCGACCGTGCGTGACCAAATTTCTGACCATTTCTATAAAAGCTGCAGTTTTTAACCTAAAAAAGGAGGTCGTACAGTTGCGATTTTTCCGCCGCAAAGGGAGTTCCAGCTCCGTTCTTTCTCCTCCTTCTTCCACCTCTTGCCCAAGGCCACCTCAAATCATGCAAGCACTTCAAGGAGAGGATTCTACACTCATCTTCATCGCTAAGCTAGGAGTTCTTCGCATCAGACGTGGCCGGATTGTAGTTTACCAGAGAAGACGGGTCCATTGGGAGGAAGTGACATCCCTCCTCTACCCCGGACGATAGCTGGGACCGAGCTAGGACGCGGGTTGACACCCCGATGATTCCTACCGTGAATCTACAGCAAGCCTCCAGATTCGGTTGTATCTCTTGCACTTTTCTCTTCTTAGATGATTGTTGTTAGTGTAATCTTCTGTATTTGATGATGTTTGTACTCTGTACTTGATTTAATTTGTATTTCGTTGTTATGCAATGATACTATTTGTGTATGAGTACTTGATGTGAGCTCTTGTGGTAGTGTGGGTGTGAGTGTGTTGTTTGGCTGCCCTAGCAATTGCTAGGTGTGAGCTTTGTGACGAGGTGCTTGCCACCCTCATTCCATATGCCTACTCGTCCATCCGCCTAGCAAAGCGTGGCATAGCGGCCCGTGTAATCCATTCGCCCAACGTAGCAGCATGCTCAAGGGTTGCACAGCTCGATTTCGCTTTCCTACTCATCCATCAGCCCTGGCGAAGTAGTGCGTTCAAGGCCTACGTAGTTTTCCATCCCTCCTGGTGAAGCATTGCATAGCGCCATTGCATAGGAGTAGTTGTAGTTATTTTCTTTTATTTTCCTAAAGCCAAATCAACTCTCCCGCATTCCATCCGACTCAAGGACTTCGATCTCAAGTCCTTCCTCAATAGTTAACTCCACCTTACTGTGTTCCTTCGAGATCGATACTTGGGGATTCACTCCCATATTTTATATTACTTGAACGATCGGTACACTGCCGTTTCGTGTCGCAGTCTCCCAACGGCGCCAAAAACTTGATGCACAAATCTAGCACACCGCTATAGGCTGTAGCGAGACTGCGGCATGAAACAACAGTGTACCGATCGTTCAAGTAATATAAAATGTGGGAGTGAATCCCCAAGTATCGATCTCGAAGGAACACAGTAAGGTGGAGTTAACTATTGAGGAAGGACTTGAGATCGAAGTCCTTGAGTCGGATGGAATGCGGGAGAGTTGATTTGGCTTTAGGAAAATAAAAGAAAATAACTACAACTACTCCTATGCAATGTCGCTATGCAATGCTTCGCCAGGAGGGATGGAAAACTACGTAGGCCTTGAACGCACTACTTCGCCAGGGCTGATGGATGAGTAGGCAAGCAGAATCGAGATGTGCAGGCCTTAAGCGCGCTGCTATATTGGGCGAATGGATTACACAGGCTGCTATGTTATGCTTCACTAGGCGGATGGATGAGTAGGCACATGGAATGAGGGTCACAAGCACCTTGTCACAAAGCTCACACCTAGCAATTGCTAGTGTAGCCAAACCACACACTCACACCCACACTACCACAAGATCTCACCTCAAGTACTCATACACAAATAGTATCATTGCATAACAACGAAATACAAATTAAATCAAGTGCAGAGTACAAAAATCATCAAATACAGAAGATTACACTAACAACAATCATCTAAGAAGAGAAAAGTGCAAAAGATACAACCGAATTCAGAGACTTGCTATAGATTCACGGTAGGAATCGTCGGGGTGTCAACCCGCATCCTAGCTCGGTCCCAGTTATCGTCCGGGGTAGAGGAGGGTTGTCACTTCCTCCCAATGGACCCGTCTTCTCCGATAAACTACAATCCGACCACGTCTGATGAGAAGAACTCCTAGCTTAGCGATGAAGATGAGTGTAGAATCCTCTCCTTGAAGTGCTTGGATGATGTGAGGTGGCCTTGGGCAAGAGGTGGAAGAAGGAGGGGAAAGAACGGAGCTGGAACTCCCTTTGCGGCGGAAAAATCACAACTGTACGGCCTCCTCTTTTAGGTTGAAAACTGTAACTTTTATAGAAAAAGGTCAGAAATTTGGTCATGCACGGTCGAACGCACGACCGTGCGTTGCCTGTACGTTATTTAATGAATAAACTGGCATGAGGAAGAAGCAGCAGCGCCCTTGCATTTCCTTCGTGCACGGGCGAATCTGCCCTTGCATAAAAATGCATGGACAAATTCAGATTGGCTAAAAGCAAGGCTAAACGGGTCGATCGTGCGATTCCTTCGCGCACGGGTGAATCCGCCCCTGTGTAAAAACGCACGATCAATGGCAGAACATCGTTTTCTACCCAGATGAAGGCGCACGACCGCAGTCGTCCGTGCGTCAATAAAATGCACGACCGTGCGTTATACTCAATCTTGATTTCTGGGCAAAAGAGGATGAATCAACCACCTGTGAGCACAGCAGCCCAACTGGGAATACACCTCCAGCACCAGCATAGCAACAGAAATAATATGATGGGGAGCACAGTGTGCTTACCCCCAGCAATGTAGTGTGCAATTGCATACTACAACTGGCCTAAACATGTACTTCAAGTAAAAGCATGAACATGGTGAATATAAACAAATATGAACAAAAATTGAAGTACAAATGCAGGAAAAATAGCCCGGATGAGTCCGAAAATCAGTATATAAATTGGACTCATCAGTTACCACCTTGATGGAATGCGCTTGAAAATAAGGCCGGAGCTTCCGAGCCGACACCACCAAGGCGAAAGCCAACTTCTCCAGGATTGGATATCGGATCTCCGCCTTCCTTAGTACTCGGCTAACATAGTAAATTGGGAGTTGCCTTCTGCCTTCTTCCCGGACCAGTACTGAACTCACCGCTTCAGGTCCTACCCCCAGAAACATAGACAGATCCTCTCCTTGTCTCAACCCCTGTAGAAAAGGAGCTTGGGTCAACTGCCATTTCAGTGCTTGAAAGGCTCTATCGCATTCGAGGGTCCACTAAAACTTTTGGTTTCCTTGCAGTACTTTGAAGAATGGTGCACACTTCTCTCCCGCCCTGGAGAGGAACCTGCTAAGTCCGGCCAGCTTCCCTGTGAGGCGTTGAACCTCCTTGGCATTCCTTGGGGACCCCAACTCCATGATAGCCTTGACTTTGACTGGATTCGGCTCCACTCCTGCTGGAATGAGCAAATGGCCTAGGAACTTCCCTCGGCTAGCCCCGAAGACACACTTCAGGGAGTTGAGCTTCATCTTGAACTTTCTCAACGTCCCGAAGGTCTCCTCGATGTCGCGGAGGTGGGACTCAAGATTTTGACTCTTCACCATGAGGTCATCCACATAGACTTCCAGATTTCTACCCTTTTGCTCTCGGAAGATCCGGTCCATCATCCGCTGGTAAGTCGCTCTTGCATTCTTGAGCCTGAAGGGCATCATTTTATAACAATAACACCCATCCCCCATGATAAAGAGACATCCTTGATGTCGCGGGGGGGGGGGGGGGGGGGGGGGGGTGCATGCGGATCTGGTGATAACCTGAAAAAGCATCTAAAAAGACATTACAGGGAAACCGACGGCTGAATCAACCAGCGTGTCGATTTTGGGTAAGGGGTATCTATCCTTGGGGCCTGATTTATTAAGCAAGGAAAAATCAATACACATCCTCCACTTACTTCCTCCCTTTTTCACCATAACTACGTTAGAGACCCAGCCTGGATACTGGATCTCCGATACAAAACTGGCCTGGAGGAGCTTGCCCACCTCCTCTTGGATGGGCCCATCCAGCTTGTCTGCTATGGCCCTGTTCTTCTGTCGGATGGGTCGGGTGCCGGGGTAAAGGTTGAGACGATGGCAAGCCACGTCTGCGTCGATCCCAGGCATATTTGTCGCGCTCCAGGTGAAGACATCTACGTTCTCCTGCACGCAGGACAGGATCTGTTTCTGATCATCTGGCCTGAGCTCACCGCTGACCTTGAATTTTTCCACCACCCCTGCCGGGTGGTGACCTCTATGTTGATGCAAAATTGCACCTCCACAACTTCAACTCTAACTCGGGGGAAAAACTTGGGATCGTCGGTTACTAGGCGTCTAAGCATGTCAGGTATGAAATGATGGAGAGATCCTGGCTAGGAGACGACACTACTTGAAAAAGATAATGATTAGAAATTACAGGAAACTCGAAGCAGCTTGAGCAAAAAGGGAAAAGGAGCGAGCTGAAAACAAGACCGGGTGTTTCTGTAATTTGCTCAAGACTCGATTCCCCCAGGTTCCCCCTTGGAGGAGCCCTACCCCCCTATTTATAGGTATGGAAGCTGCCCAAACGGGTAGGTTTTAAAGTTACGGGCAGCCCGGGTTTTTGATAACTTAACTGAGATAAAAAACTTACCTGCCTTGATGTTTCCACAAGTTGTTTTAAGAAAACCTGTCCGCGCGATCTCGATAGGACGGTCAGCAACCGGACTTATGAATTTGTTGCCTTCATGCGAGGTGATTGGTATGTGTGGTCTCTGATTTCAGATCGCGCGAACTCCTTTGAATATCTTTATCGTGGTCTGATTTCTGACCGCGCGAACTTACTTGAATAGCCTCATCGCGATCTTCTGGGCGAACATAATCCCCGCACATTTCCAAGTGCCGAGGTACTTCGAAAATGTTTCTTTAAGACCACGGAGATCGCGAAAATTTTGAATTTTTAAATATTTCTTCTTCGGGCTATAAATAGGGATAGAATCCCTCGCTTGCTTTCATACTTGTCTTTTCGAGATTGAAATTCCCTCTGGGCGGTCTCTATTCGAGGTTTGAGTCAGCGGTTTACCCTGTAATGGGTTTACTTAAGATTGTGGCGAATGAGAAAGGAGTTGTTCAAGCCGTTGTCCCCAGAAAGCCACTGCCCAAGAAAGACATATTGGTTAAATTACCTGCGAAGAACACATCTATGACCGAACCTTTGCTGGCATTGTCTAAGGATATGGCTTTAGGCGATCCATTGATGCGGACTCCTCCCTTGTCATATTCATGCTTCGTTGATATTACTGACTCGCCTTTGAAGCTTAATGAGTTAGATCGAACTAAGGCTCTAGCAAATGATTCTCGAGGAAGACTGGGGCTTTTAATCAGGCAGCTAGAGCGACCTCGGATGAGATCTCGATCGGACTTAAAAAAACAGGCTTCTTTAGCTTTTAAAATGAGACAATAATTACAAGGCCTGGATCTTTCAAAAAAGGTGCCTCCTGCCAAGACCCTCGCGGTAAAACCCGCTCGTTTTCCTGCTGCAACTCTTGAGATCGCTCCTCTACAGGTAGCTATGATATCGAGGCTTTTCCCAAATGTTCCTTGCTTGCTAATTCTTCTTTTTCCCTTTCTTACAGTCCTTGGATCCTTTTGAGAATGCGGCCTCTCTTTCTTTGCTCAATTCTGAGAATGTCTCTCCAGCCATTTCTGTTATAATTAAGTCCGAGAGCCAACTGGATCGAGTTAATCTTGAGAGACTGCGGATGGAGCAGATTGATAAACAATCTAGGGCTTCTCCTGATGCTGAGATTCAGCTATAGAAAGAAGTTGAAAAGAAGAAAAGAGAGGAAGAGGAAGAGAAGAATAAGGAGTCAGAGGAGAAAAAAAGAAGTGATGAGATCGCTGCTTCTGGCAAAGGGAAAATGGAAGCCGAAAAAGATATTGGGGTAACTGAAGATGAGGCCGCTCGAGATAATGAAAAGATTGCAGAATTTGAAAGTGGAGAGAATGAAGGTGAAGAGAGGTAAGAAGAAGAAGAAGAGAAAGAAGGAGAAGAAGAAAAGAAAAAAGAAGAAGAAGAAAAGAAGGAAGAAGAAGAAGAAAAGAAAGAAGAAGAAGAAGAACAAAATGAAAGAGAGGATGAATTAAGAAAGGCAAAGGAGAAGAAGAAAGAAAAGAAAAGAAAAAGGATTCTTGGAACAGGGTTTGAAGTTGGAAAGAAAAAGAAAAGAAGAAGATTCCTCAAGAAAGCTACTGCGATCTCAACCGAGACTAACATTATCCCAGATGTTGCCAGGGAGAAATAATCGAGCGTGAAATGGAAGATCGCAAAGGAGAGGAAAAGAATCAGGAGGGGAGGAATGGTGAAGAGGAAAATATTGATTTGACAAAACAGGCTGCAGATCGCGCGGTTGCGTCAACTGCGATCTGGTCTGGTAAGCTTCTCTTGACCGCTTCAATTGATATCTCCCTTCCTATCTATTTTAGACCTCGATCTCCGGCTCAGCGACGTGGGATCATTCTTATTGAGACCGACGACATTCTCCTTAGTTCCGAAGAGTTAAAAAAACGGAGGAAAGAAGGAGAAAAGTTACAGAAGAAATACCTAGAGAAGATCGACCTTGAGCGTCGAATACCTCCAGATCGCTTAATTCTGACCGCTGCACCCGCGATTTCTAAGACCGCCCGGGATCACTTACTTGATTGCTCCATTTCTTCTTTTCCAAGTATGAATATTACTTTTGCTCCCCTTACTTCATGATTGTCATTGATCGAATTTCTTTTTCTGATTATAGATGAGGATGAGGAGGCTCAGAAGTTACTGGAAGAAACAAGGTTGGTCCTTCCTCAAGTCAATCTACCTCTGCCCCCTTTGCTTGCCTCCCCGCTTATGCAGGTGGTTCACACTTTCCAGACCCGTGAGAGAGAACTTGAGAGGAGGTTGCTGGAGACGGATGAGGTGTTGCGGGCGACTGTTTTACAGAAAGAAGATGTTGTTGCCGAAGTCCGCACGATCTCAGCTTAAAAGCTGATTGAACAACGGAGACCGCTCGAACATGGCAGGAAAAAACTTGAAGAAGAAATGATTGACCTTCGCAAGAGACTCCGCGAGTCAAAAGATGAAACAATTTTCTTTAAAGGTAAGGCTGATGCCTTACATACTGCCTTTTCTCAAATGAGATCGGGGGTTCCTGCTTCTTTAACCGCTGGGACTTCAGCCGCCCCTCTTGAAGATTGCACGGACCAAGAAGGATTTCTTAACTGGGAAGAATTGAAGCGGGATGCGGCCGATCTTCAGCGATACGCTGTTAATGGTAACACTGGCATCTGTATGACTCTCACCGCGGTTAACAAGCTTCAAAATAGGGTTGCCTACTTAGGAAAGAAGAAGGATCTTCCAAAATGACTTATGTTTTTATTCCTGTATGTTTTCAATTCAGCGATCTATTGTTTTTGAGAACTTGAAGACTATATTTTGGAGATGTTAAAATGTGTTTATTTTTCATGTATCTATTTTTCGTTTTACTTTATTTTTGGAAATTTAACTATCAGATCGCTCGATCTGATCTTTTATCATGTTAGACATTTATTGCAATTTCTATTCTTGAACTCTTTATTCCTTTTTATGTACTCTTCAATGAATCATGACTTTATCAAGTCGCGTGATCTGAACAGTGATCTCTTAATTCATTTTTTTAATGATTATGCCCTGATTGCCCCTTTAGCTATAAATACCGGGTTGGTGAACTCATTTAATACGTTTCCTCGGTATTCTTCATTCAAGCGGTCTGGAAGATCTTGAATAATGGTGTCTGCGCGAGCTAGTGCCTGCAAGATTTTTATTGAATCTGAGCAGCGGCCTTGCCATCTTTCTAAGCCGAGTTTCATGAATTCTTGAAGGAGAATCCTATGAGCTTGCAGATTATGATTCGCATGCCCGCCCCAGGTGAACGCCTGAATCACTGCGGGGACGATGAAATTTCCATTCCGATCGACCATTTTAATCATGGTTTTTATCTTCCTTTGCCATGGGAGATAAAAAAGATATTCAGATTCTTTGGTCTCCTTCCTGAACAACTTCCACCTAACTCCATTGCGTTGATCTTCACCTATATATGCTACTTGAGATCGGTCAAAGTGACATTCACTCTAGACTTATTTAGATCGCTTTCCTTAAAAATGCTGAAGGAGGGCTCGAGGAGGGAGGATTTTAAGGACCTCTTATACTTTACCTGCAGCGGTCTGAAGGTTGTGAATCTGCCTAATAAGGTTCCCAACTGGGCGGAGAGATTCCTGATTTTTCAGGGGAGGTTGGGCGGCCTTCGAACTTATCCCAAGCTTCGAGATGAAGCGGTCTTTCAGAAACCTAAATCCCTCTCTAAAATTGAAAAGAAGATCAAAGAATTACTTAAGGATCGCAAAGCTGATCTGGATCATTACATAATGCTTTGGGCGCAAGTATCTTCCCTCAAACGAAAACATAGTGAGCTATTGCGATCTCAATCACCTAGACCGCTTCTTAATAATTCTTTTATCCCTTATGAGTAGGCTTTTTCCCTTGCAGCGACCTTACAGGTTCCTCTTACTCTTCCTTTTGCTTTAGATGGTGATCTCACCCATAAGGAGAAAAGATTAAAGAGGGACCGGGAGCAATATCAATTCCATACCGCGGAATCTTCAAGCTATTCTGGCAAACCCTTCGATTTGTATGGATATAGGCGGTCTATGACTGGCGTCATGGGGAGACCGCTGCTTAAGTGGGATGAGAAAGGCAAACGCGTAGGAGTTTCAACATGTCTCCCGAACTGGGGTGGCGGTCTATCGCGTTATGCCAGCACGGTCTCAGCTACCTTGTATGGCGAAGAAAATTTTAAAGATGTTTATAGCTGGGAAGATAACCTCATTCCTGATATGTGCGCTCAAACTGGTCTTAGACATGAAGTCTTTTGTCATCATATGGGGAGATTGTTGCGCAGATATATGCAAGAAAATAAAGCCATTAAGGCTGAACTGGAGGTATCTAGACCGCTCGATCTTCTATTACTTTTCCCTTCTTTCCCTCTTGTTCTAGCCTGTGTCTTTATTTGCAGAAAACAAAAAACGAGATGTATGATGAGTATAATTCGGCTTACCGGAAAGTGATGATGAAGTAGATAAATGAAGCAGTGGAGATGACTATATCGAAATTGCGAGATAATGGCCACCCAATTCCAGAAGATGTCAACTTTTCCTCATTGTTTCCCGAGGCCGCTGCTATTCAAGCGAAAGGTGAGAGGGAAGATGAAGAAGAAGAGGATTTTGACAATAATATGGAGGTGGAGGGTGAAGTGGGAGATGATGATAAGAATAATTTTGAAGTGGATGATGATGAGAATAATTTTGAAGTGGATGATGATGGGAGGGAGGAAATAGTGAGATCGATCGATCCCGAAAAGGAATTAGAGGATTTTCTTAATATGGATTTTCGAATGCCTGTAGATGGTATTGGAGATGAGCTGAGTGGAAGTCAGTTTGACCCAAATGAAGATCTAATTTCGACTACAAAGTTCGATGTTGGTTCTCTTGACGGATCTTCCAGCTCAAGCGAGTCCAGTGCCAATTCCAGTTCCTCAGATGATGAAGATGAACCTCGGAGGAAGAAGAAGAAGAAGAAAAAGAAGGCATAGGAGAATATTTTTGATGTACTTATTTCTGAAAAAATTCGATCATGCTTTTAGGCCGCTTTACCTGTAATCATAATTTGAATGATATTCAAAATGAAAAGGCTATTTTCCATACCTTTGTTATTTGTTGTACCTGGTTTTTCTTCATTTGATTTTATGCTCCTTTGTGTATGACTTGTATGATTTCAATGATCATTTCCTCAATCAATTGACCAGTCTAGAAACGACACTGAGCGGCCTTTGGGATTGCATTCGTCGTTCGATTTATTTACTTTTGGTGCACCAATATCTTTTGTACCCGGGCGTTCTCTAATTTCGCAGATCAATTTTGTCGACTAACTCTACTAATGAATTCATTTTAGAATGAAACATCGATGATTTAAGAAATCTTCAGTTCGCCTCTTGATGAGGTAGAATGAGGAGAAGAAATGACCTTATGGCCATATATGGGAGAACAGAAGAGATGACCTAGGAACGGTCATGGGTCGAGAAATAGATGAAGTGACCCTTTCGATCAGGGTTCAAAGGGAGAGTCGACTTATAGTGGTCAGAACTCTCAAGGAGATGGGCACCTCTCCTCCTCACTTAGTAGCAATCTTAGGATAAGATTGCTCTTATCTCAGATAGAACTCATCTCAAGAAGAACTAACCAAGTAGCATTCGAGTGTAACAGGCTATGATGGCCTGATGCCACTATCCGTAGGCACGACATAGGTGGCATTCACCAAGACCTCCCTTGATGCAGTGGTGTGCTCACATATCGTCCAGGATCCGGGATATCACATAGAACCCTCTCATATGAAATTGGTGAGCAACTGCTACATGGAAGTGAAAACTCCCCACAATCCATGGTCAATGTAGGTGTTACACTCAGCATCAATTCATGGGGGTTCAGGTGTGATACGGCGATATCTGCCTTGGTGCGACTTAAGTTCGCATCTTGTTTCCTCCTTTGGGTATCCTCACAAAACACATAGGAGATAGTGTCAGTGGTTTGTATTTTATAAATGACAGCATAAAAACAAAAAAGGGATACATCATTTGTGTAAGTAAAACTAAAGGAAAAATAAATCTTATCAAGAATAGAAGCGCTTTAAATCATCTCCACTCCATGTGTGTGTGATTTCACTTCCATCATAAGCGTTGAGCCGATAGGCTCCATTTCTCAATACTTCTCTTATGATATAAGGTCCTGCCCAATTTGGATTTAACTTTCCCACCGAGCTAGATCTAGTTGCTGTGTCGACCTTTTTTAAGACTAAATCCCTGGCGACGAATTCTTTGACCCTTATATTTTTATTATAATATCGGGCCATTGTTATTTTTACTTCCTCCTGCCTTATTACTGCTTCATCCCTCAACTCTTTAATTAGATCAAGACTGTACATTAGGTCTTCATCATTCCCTTCTATCCACGTGTCTTCGTTTTGTTTTGCCAATATGACCCTAGGACTTCTGACATCAAACTCAACTGGTATCAAAGCTTCTGACCCATGTGATAATTTGAATGGAGTTTCACCAGTTGCTCCTGTCGGAGTTGTCCTAAGGGTCCAAAGAACTGCTGGGAGTTGCTCCGCCCAATTACCTCTGGTATTCTCTACTTTTTTCTTGAGAAGATTTAAGATACACTTATTGGCGGCTTCTACCTGTCCATTACTCCTTGGCTGATGAACTGATGCAAACCGAAGCTCGATTCCCACCTCATCACAGAAGTTAATCATTTCAGGATTATTAAACTAAGGCCCATTATCTGTTATTATTGCCATTGGAATACCATGTCTACAGATTATTTCTCCCCAGATGAAACTCTTCACTACCTGAGTTGTTGTCTTTGCTAGAGCTTTTGCCTCAATCCATTTGCTAAAATAGTCTATCATTGCAAGAATGAAACGTCTCTGCCCACTTGCCATAGGAAAGGTTCCGGGAAGATCCATTCCCCATACTGCGAACGTCCAGGCAGTCATGATAGACTTTAACTGTTGAGCTGGTTGATGCTGAAGCGGAGCAAATTTTTGGCATTGGATACATTTTTTGGCATAATCAGCTGCGTCTTTTCTCATCTTAGGCCAAAAATATCCCTGCCTCAAAATTCTTTTTTCCAGCGTCCTTGCACCTGAATGACTACCACATTCTCCCGAATGTACTTCTCGGAGAATAACTGGGATTTCTTCTTCCGATATACACCTAGATAAAGAGCCAAAAACGTTTTTCGATACAATATTCCTGAGATCAGATAGTAGTATGCAACCTTCAGTTTGAACCTTTTCTTATCTTTGATGCTATCATGAAATGTTCCGGACGAGAGATATAAGATAAAATAATCCATCCAAGAAGATTTACGATCTATTTCCATCACAAAATTTTCCTCAACTGCTGGATGGAACAGATCTAAGGTATTTCCTCCCGATAACAACCCAAATTTTGCTAACTGGTCTGCATCTGAATTTTCTATTCTTGGGATGTGTTCAATAGTGAAACTTTTGAACCTACCGATCTCTTGTTTTACCAACCTCTGATACTTCTTCAAGACTGGTTCCCTGGTCTCATAGACGTCGCTTACCTGAGATGCCATAATTAAAGAATCTATTTTTACTTCAACATCTTCAATCCCCAATTCCTTAGCAAAATGAAGTCCTGCTAAAAGAGCCTCATATTCTGCCTGATTATTGGTGACTGTGAAATGAAACCTTAGAGCCTGATTTAATTTAACTCCATTTGGATTAATCAAAACCACTCTCGCACCTGAAGAATTTTTTCCTGAAGCTCCATCAACATAAATTGTCCAAGGCAGAGGTCTTTTGTCATTACTTTCAGATTCGCTTCCTATTATATCAACTAAGAAGTCCGCTAATACTTGAGCTTTAATCGTTGTTCGTGGAGTATATGAGATGTCAAATTCACTCAGCTCGATAGCCCACTTGTCCAATCTACCTGAATGCTCTGGCTTCTCCAATACACCTCTCAGTGGTAAATCCGTGATCACCTGAATAGAATGAGCCTGAAAGTAGGGCCTAAGCTTCCTAGCTGAGATAATAAGAGCTAAAGCAAGGTTTTCCAGTATCGGATATCTGGTCTCTGCCTTTTTTAGAATCCTACTGACATAATAAACTGGAAATTGTTTCTTCTTTTCTTCTCTAACTAAGATTGAACTGACCGCATCAGAACCCACTCTTAGATATAAGAATAAGTCCTCTCCTTCAAGTGGACTCTGGAGAATATGAGTTGTAGTTAACTGCTTTTTCAACTGGTTGAATGCCGAATCACACTCCTTGGTCCATTTAAACTTTGAAGCTTTCCTAAGAGTCCTGAAAAAGGGGGCCCTCTTATCTCCTGATCGTGATATAAAATGGCCTAAACCTGCCATTCTGCCTCCTAGCTATTGAACTTCCTTTGGCGTCTTTGGAGATTTCATTTCAAGAATTGCTTTGACTTTATCTGGATTTGGTTTGAGCCCATCCGGGGTCAGAAGATGTCCTAAAAATTTCCCTTTGTTAGCTCCAAATATGCCTTTCAGCGAATTCAATCTCATATCAAATGCTCTAAGGGATGAAAAGGTCTCTTCCAGATCTTTCAAGTGGATGTCAAATTGCTTACTCTTGATGAGAAGATCATCTACATATACCTCGAGATTTCTGGTTTTTTTATTTTTGAATGCGAAATCCATCATTCGTTGGTAGGTAGCACCTGCGTTTTTTTAAACCAAATGGCATTACCTTATAATAAAAACATCCATCATTCGTTATAAATGAAGTGTGAGGAATATCTAGCTTGTGCATTCTGATTTGGTGATAGCCTGAGAATGCATCCAAAAAACTCATATATGAAAACCCGACTGCTGAATCAACCAAAGAATCAATCCTGGGCAGTGGATAACAATCTTTCGGACACGCCTTATTAAGCTTCATGAAATCTACGCAAATTCTCCACTTCCCTTTTGGTTTCCTCACCATTACCACATTTGAAACCCAATCAGGATATTGAACCTCTTGGATGAATCCAGCTTTGAGTAATTTTTGAACTTCATCTTTAATTGGTATTGCCAAAGTAGTTGCTACTGGCCGTATTTTCTGAATAACCGGTTTAAATGTCGGATTTATATTTAGGTGATGATAGGCCACATCAAGATTTACCCCTGGCATATCATTTGTCGACCAGGCGAATATATCTAGATTTCTGAACAAACATGCTATCAACTTCCGGTTTTTTCATTTTCAGATAGTTCTGCGTTAATTGAAAGTGTCTTTTCTTCATACCTTTCAATTGGAATGACCAAGATATCTTGATCTGGTTCTAGATGAGTGCCCTCATTCTCATTTCCTAACTCATCATCATGATCTTCTGAATCAAATTCTTTCATAATGTCCATTTTTAACCTGAGTATGTTGATTAAAAATGAGCGAAAGAGAATAGAAAAAACGGCCTTGAAAGTATGGCCAATCGTATTGAAAATGAATATTCTTAAAGCAAGCTAAATAGAGACATGAATATTGCTAAGAGAGGAAATGAGTACAAGTCAAGTCTTATTGAAGTAAATTCAACTGCAAACATTAGCCTTAAAATGGTTTAGGGAAGTTTTGTAGCTAAGAAATTAAAAACATGTTTTCAACTGAAAATAAATTCTGCATCCGAACACTGAGATTCCATTATTCCGAACTCAGGGGGACCAGTACTTCACTTTCAACCCCTAACTGAGAACTTATGTCCACAATGCTGACAGTCTTTACATAGCATTCTCGGGCAAGCCTAGGGTCACTCCTTACCCTAAACTGATTTATTTGAGCGAAAAACTTGAGGGCTAGATGGAACATTGAAACTATGGCTCTGTACTGATTGAGGAGAGGCCTACCAAAAATTGCATAGTAGCTGCTAGGAGCGTCTAATACCATGAACTCAGCCTGCTTGATGATTCCTCCCATCATCACAGTCAAAGAGACTTTCCCGTCGACCTCTTTCTTCTCTCCCGAGAAGCCATAGAGGGGCCCTTCAGTAGAAAGCATTGGCTTCTCCGTCTTTAGGGCTTCGAAGGTCGGCTTAAACAGCAAATGTACTGAACTTCCGGTATCTACTAGGATCCTCTCAATTGTGAAATTCTCTATCACAGCTTTGATGACAAGAGCATCATTGAAAGGATTCCCATGGGGTGGGAGATCTTCTTTGCTGAAAATCACCACCTCCAGAATTGGGGCAGAGGTTGAGGCAGCAGATACTTCATCTCTGAAGACTCTGGCCATGCTGGTTTTCTTGGAAGACTCGAGTCCAGCTCCACCATGGATGCAGAAAAGCAATCCATTTACCCCTTCGTTGTCTGCCTCTACACACTCATAACCAATGTGAAGGCTGCCAAAAAGACCGGCGTCCTCCACTTCCTCGCAATCCCAACTGACCTCAGTGACGATTTTCGCCTTCTTCGATTGATCCTCAGCTTTCTTGTTGATCAATTCCTGAAGCTTACCTTCTTTGAGAAGCTTTTCTATCAAGAACCTGAGTGCCCGACAATTTTCTACCAGATGCCCCCTTTCTTTGTGGAATTCACAATAGAGGCTCGGATTTCTAAATTTGATATCTGATTTCATCGGGGCTAGTCTCTTGAAAAAGGGTTGTTTTTCTATTATTTCCAAAATTTCTGAGATTGGTAGGGGGAGAACTACAAAACACTCCTGCGAGTTGTTAAAAGGTTGATTTGGCTGAGTCGCTGGCAAAGGTAGGAGGGGAAGACTATTTAATGGTTGCGCTTGAACAGGTTGTTGCCAATGGGTGAGTTGTCTATGGTTAGTGGTCGGGCGATGATGGCGGAAATTCCTGCCTCGGGGAGCTTGAGGATGATATTCCTGTCGGTCCAGCCTTTGCTGATACTGTGGTACTGAAGATGAAGAGTTGTCGCTTCCTTGATATGCCATATTGGAGAGACGTGAGACATACTCCGGATTGCAAATTTCTCCTTCTATGAACCTATTCACGATTGAAATTAATTCTTGGTAGGAACTAGGCTCCTTGGTATTTAGCTCGAACTTCAACGGGCCCTCTCGGAGGGCATTGATGAAGGCTACTTGGTGGAGATTGGGGCCAACATACCGGATGCTCAAAATCTCCTCCTGGAAACGAGCGACGAAGTGAGCTGTAGTCTCACTTTCACCTTGCTTGATTTTAAAAAGGGCCGCGGGACCACTTTTACGTTTTCTTGAGGTTGCAAATCTTAAAAGAAATTCTCTCCTCAGATCTACAAAATAGGTAACAGACCTCGCAAGGAGGCTAAAAAATCACTCTCTCGCTTCACCTCCGAGGGAGGTTACAAACAACTTGCAACGAAGAGCCTCGGATAAGGTCCTCATTGACATTGCAGCTTCGAAGGCTTGCAAATGTGAAATCGGATCATCCCTTCCAGTATAAACAGGAAGTCGTGGCTCTCTGAAGCCAATGGGAATAGGTTCCCACCTAACTTGATCAACAAACGGCGAAGGCTCTTCCCAAAAAGCGATTGGGAGTGGCTCAACGCCTTCCTGAAAGTTCAGAGCTCGGGAAGGACTTCCTCGGGCTACTACCTGATAGAAATCCTGTCGAGCATCGAACTCGGCACCTTGAGGCCGCAGAGGTGTGGCGGGCTTAGGGTCTGTGCGGTCTGTAACCTGACTGCAAGCAGCCTGGATAGCTGGAGTGGTGAACTCTACGTACCGCTGGGTCAGCCGCTGGGAGATCACTTCTATGGCTTTCCCCATTGCTTCCATCTGCTGGACGGTCTCTCGCTGAACTCGAGCGAAATCCTGCCGGTTCTGCTCGAGTGCCCGCTCAAGGCGTGCTTCCAGATCATCTGAGGTCGCGCGACCTGCATCTGGATGACTTCCTCCGATCTGACTCCGCAACTCCCGATCTGACATTTCTGACCACCGTACTTCACCAACTAATCCCGATCTGAAGGTCGCGTGTTCATTTTGTTGATGCAAAAATTGCACCTCCACAACTTACACTCTAACTCGGGGGAAAAACTTGGGATCGTCGGTTACTAGGGGTCTAAGCATGTCAGGTATGAAATGATGGAGAGATCCTGGCTACGAGACGGCACTACTGGAAAAAGATAAAGATTAGAAATTATAGGAAACTCGAAGCAGACCAAGCAAAATGGGAAAAGGAGCGAGCTGAAAACAAGACCGCCTGTTTCTGTAATTTGCTCAAGACTCGATTCCCCCATGTTCCCCCTTGGAGGAGCCCTACCCCCCTATTTATAGGTATGGAAGCTGCCCAAAAGGGTAGGTTTTAAAGTTACGGCCAGCCCGGGTTTTTGATAACTTAACTGAGATAAAAAACTTACCTGCCTTGATGTTTCCACAAGTTGTTTTAAGAAAACCTGTCCGCGCGATCTCGATAGGACGGTCAGCAACCGGACTTATGAATTTGTTGCCTTCATGCGAGGTGATTGGTATGTGTGGTCTCTGATTTCAGATTGCGCGAACTCCTTTGAATATCTTTATCGTGGTCTGATTTCTGACCGCACGAACTTACTTGAATAGCCTCATCGCGATCTTCTGGGCAATCCCAGAGATGGTGTTCACGACAGTCACATAGAACTGTCGGGCCACCTTTGGATCTCCCCTTCTCTGAACCTGGACTCCTCCATCATTGAACTTAAGTCACTGGTGTAAGGTGGAGGGGACACAGCAGAACGTGCTGATGAGCGGCCATCTGAATATGGCGTTGTAGCTGTTGGGGTCATCCACTATAACAAAACGACAATTTCTGGACTCCCCCCCCCCCCCCCCCCCCCCCCCCCCCGCGGGACTACATTGAGTCCCACTACCCCCCTCTACCTCCTTCTACTTCCCCGAGAATCTGAACAAGGGTCCATCCGAGGCCAACACCCTTCGTGCCTCCACCTGCATCCCATCGAACACCTTCTTAAAGATGACGTTGACCGAGCTCCCCTTATCCACAAGGATTCGAGATACGGTGAAGTTCTCGATCGCTGTCTGAATAACCAGTGCATCACAGAATGGGTCCTCATGACCTGGCAGATCCTTCTGAGTGAATGAAATCTTCTCCGCTGGGGAGGGGTTAGGGACATCAAAGCTATGCTACGATGATACATAGTATGGAGGCTGGCCTTCCGGGTCGCCTCAATCCCTACCCCCCCCCCCCCCCCATGGATCACCCTGATCCCCCCTCAGGCCCCCACATCGGCCCGGTATTCGCACCTCTCATCCTCCTCTTCCTGAGGCATGACCTCCTCGATCCTCACCGCTCACTGCTCCCGCGGTGACGATCCCTTGGCCTCTTTCATTTCCAGGAACTCCGGGCAGGTGGCCGTCGCATGCCCTTCCTCCCGATGGAAGTTACAATATGGCAACGCCACCTCCCCCCCCCCCCCCCCCCCTCTCTCGGCCTCCGCCGCCCTATTTCCCCTTCTCCTTCCTGCTCCCGCTTCTTCTCCAGCCCCTTCTCTCCTTCCTCTTCTTCCCCTCCCTCGCCTGATTGTCTTGGCCTACTGAGGTGGGGGAGGTATCTACCTCGGACCTTGCCTCCACCCCAACTGATGGGGTCTTCCCTGGCCTCCATGGAAGTTACCCCCTCCAGGGGCGTAACCCCTCCCTTGAACTTGCACTCCCCCGCCTTGATGCCTCCACCCTACCTCTGGGTCCCTGGGCTCCTCTCTTCTTCTCACTTCCTGCTGCTTGACTTTCGGCTCACTGTGCTTTGCTAACCTCTTGGTGAGCTCCGGGTAAGCCTCCTCCACCTCAATCTTCTTTTCCACCCTCTCCATCATCTCCTTGTAGGAGATGGGGGCCTTCCTCTTCAAACTCATCTTGAAAAAACTCTCCCTCAGCCCCACCGTGAAGGCGAAATGGAGGGCAAACCCAGGCATCTCTTGGGTAAATAGAACCCCTTCCTGGAACCGGTCCGGATAATGGGCCAGCGACTCCCCCGGCTCCTGCTTGACCTTGAAGAGTGGCTCGGCGTCCCTCTTCCTCTTCTGCGAAGTCGAGAAGTGCAACAAGAAGCCTCTGCGCAAGTCCTTAAAGTGGTATATCGACCCGGCTGGGAGTTGATGGAACCAGTCCCTAGCCTTCTCCTTCAGGGTGAAGGCGAAGAGCCGACACTTTAATGCATCTGACATCGGCCTGATAGAGACTGAGTCCTCGAACGAATGCAAGTGCTGGACAGGGTCATCCTTGCCACAATAGTAGACCCTGTCCCACTCAATGAACCCTTCCGGGACTGGTGCGGAAAGCACCAGCTCGCAAAAAGGTCTGTTCCCGCTCGCAGACCTCTCTTGCTCAACTCGTCCTACGACTTCTCTCGCAGGACCCAAGCTCACTAGAGTCGCGCTCGCTAGAGTCATACACACTGGAGCTGCACTCGCCGACACAGCACTCATCGGGGCAGCGCTCGCTGGAACATCGCTCGCTGGGACATCACTCGCTAGGGCAGCGCTCGCTGGAACAGCGCTCGCCAGGGTCGGACCCGCCGGTGAGGCGCTCGATGGGCCTCCAAAGATCTCTCGCCCGAAGAGATCTCGCCCAGCTCCTTCCACCTCCTTCCCTGCCCTTCACCCCGGGGAAGCACCTGAGAAGCTGGGTTCATGAACTCACTTAGCACCGCGGCGAAAGTGAGACCAATACTTTCAAGGACCTCTCGCCTGAGGTCCGTGAACATCCCCAACGTCACCGCTGGCTGCAAGCCGCCAAACTCGTCTCCCTGCTCTTCATCTCCCATCATACTGCTTCCTCGATACTTTCCTGCACAAGCTGCTGTCCACGCTCACCGCACCAAAAATGTTGGAGCCGGGATTCATCCCAACGAGGAGTTCGGACCCCAAAGATGGGTGCATCTCATGCTTACTGATCCCTTGGAGCAACTCGACCGAATACTTAGAACTAAGACCCTTGGCGACAGTGTGGAGGCCCCACCACACACCCGGAAGATCGTAGAGCGCTTTCTCTCCTAAGCCAAGAACTATAGTCGAGCACCTTGGAGATCTTTGGGAATGCTAACCAAAGATGGCCTAAGGAGAGAGAAGCTAAAAAAGAGAAGTCTTCTCCAAAGGTGCCCTTAGGGTCTTATTTATACTTTTTCTGAACTGGTCTGCTAATAACGGGGTTCTGCCTTTTGGTTTTACTAAATGCACCCCAATTTGGCCTGCTAACAGCCAAACTCCGCTTTTTGGAGGGGCTAACTGCAGACCACCAGGGGCAGAGGGGTAATTTCACCTCCTTAGTCTATGGGCAAGTGACCTACGAGAATGCCACTTGCGAGAGCTCCCGCGAGTCTCCTCGCGAGTATTGCTCTTGAAACCCCTCTTTGGCGAGCACTCTGCGAAGGCCCTGCTCACCCTTCTTCTGGCAACAACTGCTGAGGTCAGGTCTCGTATTCCCTCCTACGAGCTCCCCCCGGCCCGTACCGTCTAGCTCTTGCAACTCCTTATTGCGAGATGACCTCTTCCAGCCCAAATTACTAATCTATGGGCCTTACCTCCTCAGACGCACATGGGGTTGTACTCCAAGTGTTCCTGGAAGAAGAGCTAGTTCATAAGAAGCAGCAGAAGTGGTGGATCAGGGTAAAGCCATGTAGACTATTATTCCACCAGCTCGGTATACAGGGGGGACTTGGTGAGCTTCGTCTCATGCTTCTTTGCAGGCCCCCTAGATGAGCGAGAGCCGTCATGTTTTAAAAATGCCATAGAAGTCAAGGAGTGAGAAGATGTCATGGATGAGGAGATGGCTACCCTCAAGAAGAATGAGACATGGGATCTTGTGCCCAAGGTTGATGGCATTACTCTTATGACGTGAAAGTGGGTTTACAAGCTGAAGAAGAAGGATGACGACAGCATTGAGCAGTACAAGGTTCGCCATGTAGCTCGAGGGTTCTTACAACAGTACATGGAAGACTATGAAGAGACATTTAGTCATGTTGCCAAGATGATTGCAATGCAGGTGGTGATTGTGTTGGCAGCTTGCCAAGGATGGAAGATTTGGCAACTCGATGTGAAGAATGTTTTCCTTTACGGCGAGATTGACAAGGATATCTTGATGGTGCATCCACCTGGCTATATTTCTAAAGTTCATCCAAGACATGTCTTCAAGGTCAAGAAGGCTCTTTATGGCTTGAAGCAGGCGCCTCGGGCTTGGTATGGGAAGATTACAGAACATTACCAATTCTGCAGTTATTTTGCTTCTGATTCTAATTCCAGCTTGTTCGTAAAGAAGTCAAGGGAGCTTCAGGTCTTGGTGTGTTGTACATAGACGATATGATCATCACGGGGAACTCTGAAGAGGAGGTAGCTAGGCTCCGGGCTGAGCTAGCAATCAGATTCGAGATGAAGTATTTGGGTGAGCTCCACCATTTCCTTGGACTTGAGGTGGAGAGGAAAGAGAGTGGTGTGCTAGTTTCCCATACGGGCTATGCTGAATGGATCGTGAAGCGATTCAGCATGGGAGAGGGAAAGTGTAGCTCTACTCCACTGTGGTTGCTTTGAAGCTTCGACAGGATGAGGGAAGGGTTTTTTCTGATCCCTTGGTGTTCCGGGATTTAGCTGGAAGTCTTATATATCTGACAATTACAAGGCCGGATATTTCTTATGATGTGGGATGAGTGAGTCGGTATATGGCGGAGCCGCAGAAATCTCATTTGATGGCAACAAGGAGTATTCTGAAGTATGTGAAGCCCACCTCTAATATAGGTCTCTTTTATGGGAGGGACTCAATCTACAGTCTGCATGGTTACATGGATGCTGATTATGGAGGAGATATAGATGATCAGAAGTCGACTTCTGGATATGTCCTTATCACTGGCTCTGCAGCTATCTCGTGGTGCAGCAAGAAGCAAGATTCGGTGTCTGGCTCCACTACGAAAGTGGAATACAAGGCTTCGGCCTTGGCAGCTCAGGAAGCCATCTGGCTTAAGAGACTAGTGGGGGACATCCATGAGGAGGTGCGAGGTCCTACTCTGCTTTACGGTGACAATGAGAGTGCCCTTAAATTGGTTAATAATCCAGTTTGTCATGCGCGAACTAAGCACATCGTGATGGAGCATCACTTCGTTTGTAAGAAGGTGATGGAGGGATCTTTGATGGTTGAGTATGTGCGGTGCGAGGACAATGTCGCAGACATCTTCACAAAGCCGTTGTCGAAGGGACCTTTTGGTCAGTTACGGGGCTTGCTTAGGCTGACTTCCACTTCCCACTTCAAGGGGGAGTGATGAATTTTTGAAGTGGAAATAGAAGTGGTCTGGGCGGTCTGAGGAGGTCAGACCGCAGTGACCGCGTGGTCTACGTGGCTCTTTCTGGCGGCCAGTCATGTTGGGCCCGATAAAGTTTCCTGTTGGTGACCGCATGTTTTTCTTTATCGCGGTCTGATTGTTGTGACCATTATGTCCACGCTCGCTCGCTCGCTCACTGTGGTGTTTGCGGTCAGGTTGTCGCGATCTGATTCATAATCTGGATGGGCGGTTATTGTACCACTCTTGGGAGGTGATGACATTCGTCTGTCTGCCTATAATTAGAGGTGCACAGACCGTTATTTAAAAGAAGAAAATAATAGAAATATAAGAACTAAGCTCGAGTTTTGCCTTTGTCGGTCAGAGGATTTGTGATCGTGCGTTCTGGAAGTTGGTAAACCATTTATTGTGTTCGCAGGTGGTGCGGTCTCACAAGTGGTATCCTTCCTTGGCTTTGCCCAATTTTGAATAACTAGTTCGCCTCCGACGAACTGACTTGTAGTTCTTCTGCTGTTCGCAGCAAGCTTAGCGGTCAGGTGCCTTTGCGGTCAAGAGACCAAGAGTTGTGGTCAGGAGACAGCTTGTGCAGTTCCCTTCTTCTGTTCGTGAGCAGCTTCTGTGGTTATGCGATGAAAGTGCACAATGTGCCTCTGAGTATACTCTAGAGGGGTGAATAGAGATTTAAAAAATATTTCTATTCTATTTATGCAAACACAATAAAACACTAAGTATTATGCTCCAATAATTCCACACACAGAATAAAACTAGTGTTGTTAAGTAAAGCAGGAAAACAATAAATGAAATGGGACAGCATAGAAACTTCACAACCAGAAGACATACAGATTTTATAGTGGTTCCCCAAAATGTGGGTACTCCTCTCTTTTACCACCTGGTAGGAATGCACCACCTATGCATGAGTCTTTTGATAAGGAGAGTCTTAGAACCACTGATCTTTTGATAAGGAGATCATGAACTAACCAGATCTTTTAATAAGGAGATCTTGAACCAACCAGATCTTTTGATAAGGAGATCTTGAACCACTGAATCCTTTGGAAGAGGGATTCTTAAAACTCTTTTAGAGTTGAGAATGAGAAGGAGAAAGAAGAAGGGGGAGGAAGAAGAATTCTGTTCTCAGAATTCTAATGAAGCCTGTCTCAAGATTAGCTTCTATATTATTTCATTGGATCTGCTGATGATGAACTCCTGCTTATGATTGTGATGATTTGTAGGAGCTATGATTGTCAGATCCTTTCTCTTTCTTTTGATTGAAATCTGGATGCTATGTGATATTGATGATGAGCAGCCTTCAGTTGTTCTATTCTAAGATAGGGAGAACAGTTCTTGTTTTCACTGTATTTTTCTCTATTAGGGTTCCAGGAGGAAGAAGAAGTGGAAGCCCTAATCGAAAAATTCAAGCAGATGGTGATGAATGCTCTTTGTTTTTTTGTTTTTGTGCTCATCCCTTTTATTGTCCCTCTTTAATTTGAATTGATTTCCTTTTCTGGTAGGTCCTGAAAAGGTATTTTTCCCTGGACAGTTTCTCTTCCTTTCCTTCTTTAATTCACGACCTGTCCACCAACTGTATGCTTGTTTCCAAGAATGCTTTTCTATCCTCTTTTAATTTTTCTTTCTATTTGAGGCAATAAATAAGCCGTTTGAGAATGGTCTTCAGTATTGTGGGCCATGAGAGAGGGTCCAAAATGATAGCTGAAAAGGTTTCCCTTTCAGAATGTATTCGACGTAGCGTCAAGTTCTCCTTCTCTCTTATCGACGTGCCTTCGAGTTCTTGTAAGACCAGCTTCGAATTCATTTTTTCTCCGAGTGAACTCTACTAGTCGACATTGCGTCGATACCTTATTGACGTAACCATCGAGTTGAAGGCTTTACTTTGAACTTCATTATATGCGTCGAAATGAAGTCGACTTTAGATGGCTTCGACACATACCTCCTTCTATGTAGAGTTGAAGTGGAAGTTGCGTCAACTTCTCAAGATACTTTGACAGGTCCTTGGCCTCTACGTCGATATCCTTTCGATGTAACTGTTGGAACATGGTTTTCCACATCCAATTGATTTGAGAATAACAAATCCTACTTGTATTTGATCTTGTTGCCATTGTGTTTTTAGCATGCAAGTTTGGACAGTTATGACACCAGGTTGCTGAAACAATGGTCTAGCACTAAACACAAGCTGAAGGATTGAAAGCTGTTTAATGCCAGGAGTAAAGCTTAACGTTGGGAGTTAGAGCTAAATGAAAGCTACGTTCGATGAAATGAAGGCTGCGTTGACAAACTGAAAGCTGCGTTCGACAAACTGGTGATCGACGAAATGAAACCGCTGAGACCATAAGTTGCGTTCGACGAAATGAAAGCTTCATTCGATGAACTGAAAGCTGCGTTCGACGAACTGGCAATCGACGAAATGAAACTGCTGAGAACGGAAGCTACACTCGACGAAATGGAAATGCGTTCGACGATCTGGCATTCGACGAAACTGTGTTCGACGAAAGAAGAAGCTTGTTCGACAAAAATGGCGTTCGACGAAATGGTGTGCCAGCTGATTAAAGAAAGAAACTCAACGCCAGGCGTTAGTCTTAACGCTGGGTGCTATCCGGTCGACGATTTTGGCAAGGAGAAAGCAGCTGTGATTGCAGGAGGAACTTTAGGAATGATTTGCCCAACGCCCGCGTTAGCCTTAACGCCGGCGTTGATATAGCCTAAAATAAAACATTTCCTAAATTGCAGAATCTCCTTCCTCTTCTGAAGATCCGAGCCATCAATAGGTTGCTATACATGGTCAACGCCCGACGTTATCTCTTAACGCCGACGGTAGCTCAAAGTCTATAAATTGGATGATTTCGACGTCTCTTACTACTAATCAATAAGAGCCCTTGTCCAGCACTTCAGAAACTCAGTCAAGGCTGTATTTTCCAGATTATCATCTCCCACACATATTCGAGCAAAGAATTCAAGGAGGACCGGATCAACGCATGCAAAACGCGAAGAATGCATGCTTCGACTTCATGAATATTCAACGTGCCTTCGCCATCTCCAGAATTCTTCTAGGGAGTTTTTTACTTGAATTCAATATTTATTTGTAACCACTTTTATTGTAATCAGTTTATAAATTTGCCTCGTATTGGCGACAATGTCTGGGTAGGACTTAGGGAGGAATTCGCCTCGTGTTGGCGACTGGGTCTAGGGAGTAGATCTAGGGGGTGCTCGAGGCCTTTCTGGTGATAGATTGGCTAAAGCATCTTGAGGCCGTATCTGGGGAGAGATCGTCTAAAGCCAATCGGTTCGTGGGGATACGAGTCGGTATAGAAAACAAAAAGAGTTTTCATATTATTCGCTTTTATTTCTAGCGTCATAGAAATCAAATTTTATAATCAAGTTTATTAATGATAATCATGTCTTTTTCTATTTAATAAAATTGATTTACTACTCTTTGTTTTATATTCACTCTTATTCAAATAAAATATCAAAAGTTTTCTATTTAAGTTTAATGTTTTTAAAACCCTTATTCACCCCCCCCCCCCCCCTCTAAGGGCGCCTCAAGATCCAACAAGTGGTATCAGAGCTAGGTTATTCCAAAAACGGTCTAACAACTGGTAAAAATGGCGCCTCGTGATCTCACTTTTTATGAGGGGCAAGGAATAAGTAGACCTCCACTGTTCACCGGAACTGACTACAACTATTGGAGAATGCGAATGCGTTATTTTCTAATTAATTTAGATCTAGGGATTTGGCGATTGTTGAAACACCGTATACGACTCCAACGTATATTGTTGGAGAAGTTACCATGGAAAAGCCTAGAGATAAGTGGGATGATGGGGATAAAAATAAATGTAAAAATAATGCAAAAGCTATGAATGCCTTATTTTGCGCATTAGATAGGACTGAATTTAATAGAGTTTGTGCATGTGAATCTGCTTATGACATTTGGAATTTGCTTGAAATAACTCATGAAGGTACCTCGCAGGTTAAAGACTCTAAGTTATTCCAACTGGAATCAGAGTTTGAAAGGTTCAGGATGGATCCAACCAAGGACGTCGACTCAATGTATTCTCGCTTTACCAAGATTGTCAACGCCTCAAAAATTCTTGGAAAAACCTTCTTAAATGGTGACTTGGTGAGAAAGATCCTTCGATCTCTCCCTCCGAAGTTCAATCCAAAGGTTACCGCAATTTCCGAATCGCATGATCTAAGACGGATCCAAATTGAGAGCCTCATTGGGAATCTCAAAACCCATGAGGTCGAACTCAAAATTCAAGATGAAGAATACAATAAGGAGCCAAAGAAGAAAGCCTTGGCACTAAAGTCAAGAAAAGAGGATGACGATGAGGAAGATGATGAGGAGAGTCTCTTTGTGAAAAACTTCACAAAGTTCATGAAGAATCCAGAAAGGAGGAATACCTTCCACAATTACTTCCGAAAAGGATCATATTCCAAGAAGGGGAAAAAGGAGAAATCAAGCGACGATGATGAAGAGCGACCTCCTCCCGAGTGCTTCCACTGCAGGAAGACCGGGCATATAAGAAGTCAATGTCCAAAATATTTAAAGGAGCAAAAAGAAAAGAAGGATAAGGGAAAGGAGAAGAAGAAATTCTTGAAGGCAGCTACACGGGATGATTCTTCATCCGGATGCTCAAGCAAATCAAGTTCAAGCGAGGACGATGAGGCAAACTTGTGCCTCATGGGGAGGAACCATGACTCAACTAACGATGAATGCAGTGTCCAAAGCGACACTGAGGTAATCCCTTCCACTTATGATGATCTTTATGTCGAATACTTAAAAACGTGCAAATCATTTGGTAAAAATTTAAAAGATCTTGATCGTCTTAAAACTGAAAATAAAATCCTTTTAAAACAAAATCAAAAATTAAATAAAGAACTAAATACATTGGATAAAGAATTGGTGTCTTGCCAAAAGAATGACAATCATTTAGCAAAGGCAAATGAACTTGAATGCGAACTTTCTAAGGCTCTCTTGAATATCGAATCACTCATAAAAGAAAAGGGAGACTTAGAAAGAAGGTTGAAAATATCGCTTTCTCAAACTAAAAATGAAAAGAAAAATTTCACAAAGAGATGTGGAAATTTAGTAAGCGAAAACTTTGCCTTGAAAGCACAAATAAATGATCTTAATATGGCAATAAAAGAATTTGGAGTTGGCCAAAAATCACTGGACATGATTTTGGGCAGCCAATGCCATGGATCTGCAAAGTTTGGGTTGGGTTATGTATCGGAAGCCTACCGCCCAGCGTTGACTACTAACGTTGGCGTTAGCTCTGCTTCCAGAAATCAAAACTCTTTTCTTAAAAATAATACCTTCACTCCCTCTAGCTCTGCATCTACCAGCAAGGGTCAACAACATTCTCTGAAAAAGGTCTCAACCCCTTTTGTTGCGTGTGCCAATTGTTTATTTTTTGGTCACACCATGGATTCTTGCAGGAAGAAGGGAAAGCGTACTGTAAAGCAAATTTGGGTACCTAAGGTCTCCACTTATGTTATGGGAGGAACCTCATGGGTATTCGTGTACAACCCCGTATCTGTCGGGTGGGACCCTCCCCAGATAGCGCGGACCCGTGGTGTCCAATGGTCGGCTAGCATTGGCCGGGGTGCGGTTAGGATCCATATTCGTAAATAAACAAAAAAGTGGGGTGCGAGTAACGGGGTTTGGGTGTGCGTTTAGAGGATGGGCTGCGGATAGCCAATATGGGCTGCGGATAGCCAATATGGGCTGCGGATAGCCAATATGGGCTAGGGTTTTCTATAAAACCTAAAAAACTAAAACCATAAATAGGGGATTCCTCCTCTCCCACCCGAGGGAGCCCCCCTCTCTCTCTCGGTTCGTGCAGGCAGCCGCAAAGCCCCCTCCCCCTTCGTCTCTCTCTCGGGCGCCAGGAAGGAGCAGCGGCAAGCCCCGACCCCCTCCCCCTTCCTCTCTCCGTCTCGCGCCAGGAAGGAGGCAGCCGGCGAGCCCCTCCCCCTTCCTCTCTCCGTTCCCAGCCAGAGGAGCCGAAGTCCCCTCCCCCTGTTCACGCAAAAGAGGCGCGACCCGCTCCCTCTTCCCGATCTCCGACCTCGTCTCCCTCTCGTTCGCGCAAGGAGGCACCGCCCCGATCTCTCTCTCTCTCTCCCTCGTCGGCCGGGAACAAGGGCAGAGGCCTTCGTCTCCTCCTTCCCCCTTTCCCGTCGCCGCCTAGGGCACGAGGGGCCTGGCCCCCCTCTTCCTCTCCTTTTTTCTTGTCGACGAGGAGCCGAGCTCCTCCCTCTCCCTCGCTTTGTTGCTGGAAGAAGCCGAGCCCCATCTATCTCCTCTCCCGTCGGCTAGTGCGAGGGCAGCAGAGCCTCTCCTCTCTTAGTCCCGGCCTCCGCCGACCAGGAGAAGGCCGACCCGACCCCACCTTAGGTTGGCCGTTGCAGTGTGAACAGCCATGCAGCACGAGCTTGGCCGGCCAAGTGCGAGGAAGAGTTTGTGTGGTCGTTTTGGAGCTCGGATCCGTGTGCGGAAACTAAATCCGTGGTGATCGTTCTTTACGACTCCGCCAAGGCACGCGTCAAGGGTAACGAATTTCAACCCGGGCAGGTGAAGCCTTCAATTCTCATATTTGCATGGAAGCCCCTCTCCACCAACGGGTGGGGGAAGGGAGTTCTCCGACGGGTTGACGTGCGCGTCCCCGCTATTAATTGCATTAGTGCCCGGAAGTGTGAGTACGGGTTTAGGCATTCTGTGTGAAGCCCATCCGGGTGTGTAGACCGGATTGGTGATGTTTCTGTGTGAAGCCCATCCGGGTGTGTAGACCGGATTGGTGATGTTTCTGTGTGAAGCCCATCCGGGTGTGTAGACCGGATTGGTGATGTTCTAGGGACCCCGGAGAAGACTCTGGGGAAGTGTTTAGTATTTGTTCGTATTTATTAAAATGCCGCCGCCCCGGGAAAGGGGTGTGGGCAATATAGCTCAGTTTGCTGCAATTGGTCGAGGTTCAGTTTGCTACCGCATGACGAGACGTTGGCGTACAGGCGTCGCAGTACCAAGCAGGGGGTTGCGGGCTTAAGCCCAAAGTTGTGCCGCCCCGAGAAGGGCTTATTCATTTATATTTGCCGGCCTGCGAGCCGAAGTATGGAGCTTATGCTCTTGTAAATTAAAATGCCTGTGATGCCCTCTTATGTAGCTCACATTTTTTATCGTAGGCGAGTGGTGCTTTCACGAACCACTCGCCCCGTGGGAACCCCGAGGTGAAATTACCGGGAAGACCTTAAGGGTCAGTTAATTAACTCTTAGAACGGCGGAGTTACGCTGTCGGCAGTCCCATTTGGGCTGCGTATAGTCAGACTATTTGTCGAGATTACGCTATCGGCGGCACGGACGAGGAACGCTATAAATAGGCCCAAGAGAGCACCTTTAGGAGGGGGATTCGGTTTAGGATTTCCCTTTAGATGTTTTGGTTGGCCAAGAGAGTCTCCCCTTGGTGCTTTGTCTCAGCTTTGGCTTGGGAGGGGAAGCGCTCAACGATCTTCCGGGTTAGTGGAGGGACCTCCTCGCTGTGACTAAGGTCTTAGTCAATCTTCCTAGTTTCCGGTCTACCTTCTCTGAGGGATCAGTAAGGGCTAGCCGCCCCTCATTTCGGTGAGGGCCCCGAACTCCACAAGAGACCGAGAAATCGGTTTCAACATTTTGGTGCGGTGAGCGTGGAGTGTGGCTGGTCCAAGAAAGTCCCAAAGAGCAGGCATGGCAGGAGACAAGGATCAAGGCGAGGGGTTCAGCGAGCCACCGCAGGTGGTAACACCGAGGATGTTCGCGGACTTCAGGAGGAAGGTTCTGGGAAATGTTCTACGTGGCAATCTTCTTCTGAGTATTTTTCTACTTGAAGTGATCCCGGAAAGTGTATATACCATTTTTTCTCCCCTACGACATTCACTTTCGCACAAGCCAAGTATACGTCATAATGAAATTCTAGACGTAAGACGAAGAGATCTAGTACTAGCAACTAATGTTGTGAAGTGAATCATTGAGAGGTTTCGTGGCTCAACGTCTTTTTTTTAGTAAGAAAGAAAATGCGAAGTCTCTTCAACCGGATAAATGCTCATTTCGGAGGAGACATTGTCATCTCAGAGTTTTCTTGTGAACATCTATAAACATCGTGTTTAAAACTTTTATTTTCTTGTATCAGTTAAGTCCAGGAAGATCTACGCCACGGTTGTTGCCAAATAGGGATGACGTAATATCATAGGGAGAGTCAATTTACTTAAATTGTCTACCACAACAAAGATTATTTCCTTCCAGTGAGATCTAGACATTGCATTTACTGATATAGTCGTGAAATGTGACCTTGAGCTTCTTCCAATAATAGAGTTGTTTGGGCAATTAAGTGGTTGTTATTCCTGAATGCCCGCCAATTCCAGTGTCATGATATAACTGTAATTAAAGTTTCTTAACTTCATCATCTCCAGTTACAAACTTTCACTTCCGCTTCAACACTCTATTAACACCCTGATATTCGAGCTTATATGTACTATCTTCTTTCCTCTTAACTAATTCTTCTATTATAAAATGCGACCCCAATAGTCTCATGTACGTTTGATTCTTTGCAATAGATAAGATGTCATAACTACTAGGGCCGCTCGTCATGCCTCAACTTCCTGGTGTTGTCTTGACAAACCATTTGCACCGTTGTTTTCACTACATTTTTCATATGCAAGTCATATCCCAGAAACTTGGTGATATATTTTTGGTGTTGTTGAGTGGTGTTTCTCCACTTCATCAAATATTTTGACCATGATGGTTTGTGCTAATATAAAAATGTGTTCCTATCAGATAATGTTAAAACGATAGTAAGTTAAATGCGCTAATCCCTAGCCCAAATATTTTATTAACCGAGCTTTTTGTCAAAGAAGAGTAAAATTGCAGACGCCACTGCTAAGCTTTTTTATTTAAGGTAAATTCTTTTCAAAAATAAGGGTAAGAACCATACAGATTGTGTTTTACTTGATCTTATGACCAGTTTTACACTTAACGTTGAAGAAAGTTATTTACATCACAAAATAGGCGGTGTTAGTACTTTTTACTTGGTTCAAGAATTGTGCGCTCAATAAGGCTTGGTCCGGCCTGCATTATGATTTTGGCTTCACAAGGCTTCCGATTTTGTTTATCCTGCCGCTCTTGCGATTTTGCCCCATTCTGTGAGCCCCGTTCTCATGAGATTCCGGGTTATGCCTAGATATTTTACCCTATCCATTGTCGAGAAGTTGATAGCGTTTTAGAAGCTTGAACCCAATTGGGAAGGGCCGTATATTGTAAATGAGGCGCTCAGGTCCGAGGGATATCATCTCCCGGATATGGAAGGGGTACCCCTCGGTCGGGCTAGAAGTGGAGATAACCTAAAAAGTTTTTATCCTTGAAAGTTCTTTCTTTTTATATATATAACAATTAAATTCTTTGACTATTGTGACTCGTGTTGGCTTGGTAACTAAAAGGTTGGATATGTTGGTGCTGGAGTGCCCCAGATCGATTCCGCTCCCGGGCTCTCATCTAGACGGGGGGTTCTGGTTGATCTCTGGAGAGGCTGGCAAGGTTGGATATGTTGGTGCTGGAGTGCCCCAGATCGATTCCGCTCCCGGGCTCTCATCTAGACGGGGGGTTCTGGTTGATCTCTGGAGAGGCTGGCAAGGTTGGATATGTTGGTGCTGGAGTGCCCCAGATCGATTCCGCTCCCGGGCTCTCATCTAGACGGGGGGTTCTGGTTGATCTCTGGAGAGGCTGGCAAGGTTGGATATGTTGGTGCTGGAGTGCCCCAGATCGATTCCGCTCCCGGGCTCTCATCTAGACGGGGGGTTCTGGTTGATCTCTGGAGAGGCTGGCAAGGTTGGATATGTTGGTGCTGGAGTGCCCCAGATCGATTCCGCTCCCGGGCTCTCATCTAGACGGGGGGTTCTGGTTGATCTCTGGAGAGGCTGGCAAGGTTGGATATGTTGGTGCTGGAGTGCCCCAGATCGATTCCGCTCCCGGGCTCTCATCTAGACGGGGGGTTCTGGTTGATCTCTGGAGAGGCTGGCAAGGTTGGATATGTTGGTGCTGGAGTGCCCCAGATCGATTCCGCTCCCGGGCTCTCATCTAGACAGGGGGTTCTGGTTGATCTCTGGAGAGGCTGGCAAGGTTGGATATGTTGGTGCTGGAGTGCCCCAGATCGATTCCGCTCCCGGGCTCTCATCTAGACGGGGGGTTCTGGTTGATCTCTGGAGAGGCTGGCAAGGTTGGATATGTTGGTGCTGGAGTGCCCCAGATCGATTCCGCTCCCGGGCTCTCATCTAGACGGGGGGTTCTGGTTGATCTCTGGAGAGGCTGGCAAGGTTGGATATGTTGGTGCTGGAGTGCCCCAGATCGATTCCGCTCCCGGGCTCTCATCTAGACGGGGGGTTCTGGTTGATCTCTGGAGAGGCTGGCAAGGTTGGATATGTTGGTGCTGGAGTGCCCCAGATCAATTCCGCTCCCGGGCTCTCATCTAGACGGGGGGTTCTGGTTGATCTCTGGAGAGGCTGGCAAGCTGGGTACTTTTAAAGCAGCAAGATAATAGTATATGCTAAGGCTAGTAGGGCCTAAATTACTCCGAGTGATCCCGCTGTCAGGCTCTTATCAGCTGGCAGGGCAGGAAGGCAGGGCAGGAAGGCCTCGTGGAGATGAATTGTTTTTGCTTCGGGTGATCCCGCTGCCAGGCTCTCACTGGCTGGCCGGGCTGGAAGACATTCGCAGGAAAGTTGATTTTTAGAAAAGTGTCCCCGATACGGTTCCACGGACCGTGCTCTCGCTAGCCGGTAGGGTGGGTATACCTCGAGGGTCGATGGTTTGAAAAGTTATTTTAGAAAAAGTGCCCCCCGAGCAGACCCGCTGACCAGGCTCTCACCTAGCTGGCAGGGCCGTAGGCTCACTCGGTGGTGGATCCCAAAGGCTTTAGCATATAAGGAATCAGTTACGCTTGATAAATTGATAGTTTTCACTGATAATCGAAATTCTTCAAGAATAGTTTTTGAAAACATAAGCTGAAGATAATAAATCCTGCAATGGCGCAACCTCATTCGATTAGTTTTATAAACAAAATCAGATTCATTTCGAATTGTCAATGCATGATTGTTTATGTAATCATTGTAGATAATAGTGAGCATTCTATTCCTCAGCACCATCAATCATCCTTGAGGCCCCTTCCGGAATAACACAACATGCAACAGTAAAAAGAACTGTGCTCTAAATTGTGATTCGTGAGTTTGCTTGCTAATAGGCATTAAGTGGCATGACGTTCTGAGAGCCTGAAGGGCATAATATCTCTACCATTAAAAAGAAGGCATAATACAGAACCAAGGTTGTTGACAACCAAAATGATCATTTTAAAAAGGCAACAAAGGGGAAAGTTATCACGTCAGGACAAATATGAGTACAAAAGGGAAGGATCATCTTTTCACATGATTATATACCCCTTTTTTTTTCGGGTCGGCTCCCACCCTCCGGATACTTGGGGTTGGACATTTCTTTCCGTGCGTAGGACACGCTCGCAAAGAGCGGGGATTGTGTACAACCCCGTATCTGTCGGGTGGGACCCTCCCCAGATAGCGCGGACCCGTGGTGTCCAATGGTCGGCTAGCATTGGCCGGGGTGCGGTTAGGATCCATATTCGTAAATAAACAAAAAAGTGGGGTGCGAGTAACGGGGTTTGGGTGTGCGTTTAGAGGATGGGCTGCGGATAGCCAATATGGGCTGCGGATAGCCAATATGGGCTGCGGATAGCCAATATGGGCTAGGGTTTTCTATAAAACCTAAAAAACTAAAACCATAAATAGGGGATTCCTCCTCTCCCACCCGAGGGAGCCCCCCTCTCTCTCTCGGTTCGTGCAGGCAGCCGCAAAGCCCCCTCCCCCTTCGTCTCTCTCTCGGGCGCCAGGAAGGAGCAGCGGCAAGCCCCGACCCCCTCCCCCTTCCTCTCTCCGTCTCGCGCCAGGAAGGAGGCAGCCGGCGAGCCCCTCCCCCTTCCTCTCTCCGTTCCCAGCCAGAGGAGCCGAAGTCCCCTCCCCCTGTTCACGCAAAAGAGGCGCGACCCGCTCCCTCTTCCCGATCTCCGACCTCGTCTCCCTCTCGTTCGCGCAAGGAGGCACCGCCCCGATCTCTCTCTCTCTCTCCCTCGTCGGCCGGGAACAAGGGCAGAGGCCTTCGTCTCCTCCTTCCCCCTTTCCCGTCGCCGCCTAGGGCACGAGGGGCCTGGCCCCCCTCTTCCTCTCCTTTTTTCTTGTCGACGAGGAGCCGAGCTCCTCCCTCTCCCTCGCTTTGTTGCTGGAAGAAGCCGAGCCCCATCTATCTCCTCTCCCGTCGGCTAGTGCGAGGGCAGCAGAGCCTCTCCTCTCTTAGTCCCGGCCTCCGCCGACCAGGAGAAGGCCGACCCGACCCCACCTTAGGTTGGCCGTTGCAGTGTGAACAGCCATGCAGCACGAGCTTGGCCGGCCAAGTGCGAGGAAGAGTTTGTGTGGTCGTTTTGGAGCTCGGATCCGTGTGCGGAAACTAAATCCGTGGTGATCGTTCTTTACGACTCCGCCAAGGCACGCGTCAAGGGTAACGAATTTCAACCCGGGCAGGTGAAGCCTTCAATTCTCATATTTGCATGGAAGCCCCTCTCCACCAACGGGTGGGGGAAGGGAGTTCTCCGACGGGTTGACGTGCGCGTCCCCGCTATTAATTTCATTAGTGCCCGGAAGTGTGAGTACGGGTTTAGGCATTCTGTGTGAAGCCCATCCGGGTGTGTAGACCGGATTGGTGATGTTTCTGTGTGAAGCCCATCCGGGTGTGTAGACCGGATTGGTGATGTTTCTGTGTGAAGCCCATCCGGGTGTGTAGACCGGATTGGTGATGTTCTAGGGACCCCGGAGAAGACTCTGGGGAAGTGTTTAGTATTTGTTCGTATTTATTAAAATGCCGCCGCCCCGGGAAAGGGGTGTGGGCAATATAGCTCAGTTTGCTGCAATTGGTCGAGGTTCAGTTTGCTACCGCATGACGAGACGTTGGCGTACAGGCGTCGCAGTACCAAGCAGGGGGTTGCGGGCTTAAGCCCAAAGTTGTGCCGCCCCGAGAAGGGCTTATTCATTTATATTTGCCGGCCTGCGAGCCGAAGTATGGAGCTTATGCTCTTGTAAATTAAAATGCCTGTGATGCCCTCTTATGTAGCTCACATTTTTTATCGTAGGCGAGTGGTGCTTTCACGAACCACTCGCCCCGTGGGAACCCCGAGGTGAAATTACCGGGAAGACCTTAAGGGTCAGTTAATTAACTCTTAGAACGGCGGAGTTACGCTGTCGGCAGTCCCATTTGGGCTGCGTATAGTCAGACTATTTGTCGAGATTACGCTATCGGCGGCACGGACGAGGAACGCTATAAATAGGCCCAAGAGAGCACCTTTAGGAGGGGGATTCGGTTTAGGATTTCCCTTTAGATGTTTTGGTTGGCCAAGAGAGTCTCCCCTTGGTGCTTTGTCTCAGCTTTGGCTTGGGAGGGGAAGCGCTCAACGATCTTCCGGGTTAGTGGAGGGACCTCCTCGCTGTGACTAAGGTCTTAGTCAATCTTCCTAGTTTCCGGTCTACCTTCTCTGAGGGATCAGTAAGGGCTAGCCGCCCCTCATTTCGGTGAGGGCCCCGAACTCCACAAGAGACCGAGAAATCGGTTTCAACAATTCGGATCTTCACTGACTTATTCCTCTTAGGTTTGTTGGCAGGCTAAGGACAAAGAAGATATGTGGTACTTTGACTCAGGTTGCTCCACGCACATGATGGGCGATAAAGAAAAGTTCCTTAGCCTAACTAAGAAGAAAGGAGGAACCGTGACATTTGGTGACAATGGAAAAGGAAGAATACTGGGCACCGGTACAGTGGGTAACGACTCCTTCACTCTTACTAATGTCTTGTTTGTAGAAGGCTTAAAACATAACTTAATCTCTATTAGTCAATTATATGATAAAGGCCTTAATGTGTTATTTGAGTCTTCTACTAATTTGTGCAAAATCATTGATCCTAAGTCTAATAATATAGTACTCACTGCACCAAGAATTCATAACGTTTATTTAATTGTGTTTCACGATCTATCACGTGCATCTCTTAAATGTCTTATATCTAAAAATGAAGAACTTGAATTATGGCATAGGCCTGTTGGTCACTCTAGCACCAAGTTGATTTTAAAATTATCGAAAATAAAATTATTAGAGGATTGCCAATCCTAAATGGAAACCTCTCTTCCTTATGCTAGCCATGCCAAAAAGGAAAATTTTCAAAAACATCGTTTAAAAGTAAAATTGAAGTATCCACCTCAAGACCATTGCAACCAATTCACATGGACCTTTTCGGGCCAATTAGCACTTGCAGCCTTGGTGGTAAAAAGTACACTTTTGTATTAATTGACGATTTTTCAAGTTTCACGTGGACTTTATTTCTTACCTCCAAATCCAATCCATTTTCTGAATTTTCAAGACTTTGCATTCGCATTCAAAATGAATTAGACTTAAAAATTAAATGCATAAGGTCGGATCATGGAGCGGAATTTGAAAATGATAGTTTCACCACTTTCTGCAATAATCTAGGCATTAAACACGAATTTTCCGCTCCACGCACTGAAAGTCAATTGATATGCTTTGATACCAATTGAAAGTGAGGTTAGATCTTAGATTTACTCTAGAGGGGGGGGGGTGAAAAGAGTATTAAAAACTTTTCACTTAATTATATAGCAGAATTAACATAGTGATGCTTATATGTGTATTGCAAAGTAAGTTATAAAACTAAATAAATAAACACAGCACATAACACAACACACAAAAAATCACAACACAGAGGACAAAAGGATTTTTATAGTAGTTCCCCAATAATCTTGGGTACGTCTACTCTTCTACCACACTTGGTAGGATCCACTAGGTTTTTGATCAGGTGCCCTATCACCAAGGTGTTTTTGTTCAGGTGTCCACACACCAAGTGAGCTTTTGATCAGATGCTCTAACCCAACCACAGGTTTTTGATCAGGTGCCCTGCCACCAAGGGGTTAACTTTTGAAGGGAGTTATAACCCTGTACAAGAGGGGATAAAAAGGCTTAGATCTTCTTCTCTGTTAATATTCTGAGAGAAGACTAGTGGATTGATGATGTTGTAAAGCTCCTCTGTCTGATTGAAAATGTTTGACAGAAAATGGCTGGAGCTTTCTCTTGAAAATAGATCTTCTTTTATCTTCCTGATAGCTGATAAAACTGAGAGACAAATGTTTCTCAGATTATTTGTTGCTCTTTTGAAGATCTGATCTTGCAGCTGATGACTGAGAGAGTAGAGTTGATGTTCTCAGAGAAATGAGTGCTGCTTGAGGAAGATGATGAAGATAATCTGTAAAGCTTTTGTTCTTTTTTTTTCTTCCTATTTATTTTTCCCGACTGTTTTCCTCTTCCTCTTTCTTTTTCCTGTACAGCTATATGTGATATGTTCTGTAATGCTTGTCGTGTAAACTATGCATCTTCTTCCTTTTCTTTTGATACTCTCTGACTGATTTGAAATTCAAATCCCTTGATTTTAGGAATAAAATATTCTGAAAGAGATATATCCTGTACTGCAAATCTGATACGTCGTTTACCTTTTTCCTTTTCCATGAAAATGTCCTTTTCAGCTAAATGTCAACGGCTATATTCTCGAAATAATAAAAGGAAAGATATGATCCTTACTTATCTGATATAATAGAGCCGTTGCTGAAAGATCTGAGTTCAGAGAATAGAATAATATAATCTGTTTGAAATACTGAACTGAAATAAGAATTCTTCGATCTCAAGAATTTTCATCGATCTCAAGATTTTTCGTCGAACACAATGTTGAGTTCATCGATCTCAGAGCTGCGTTCGTCGATCTGAAGATATTCGTCGAATGCAGACTAAGTTCGTCGAATGGACAAATTCGTTGACCGCTGAACTGAATGATTTCGTCGACCGCTGAGACTGGATAATTTCGTCGACCGCTGAGACGGAATAAAATCGTCGAATGCTGAGAGGACAATTTCGACGACCGCTGAGAGGACAATTTCGTCGATCGCTGAGCCGCTGAGCCGCTGAGATGCTGAGACATTGAGATTGAAGCAAGCCATTCGTCGAAAGCAGAGTGTAAGCCGTTCGTCGAACGCAGAGAGCAAGCCGATCGTCAAACGCAGTATGGAGTTCGTCGAACGCAGAACCAGGATACTTTCTTGAGTTCTAACATCCTAAACGCTTGACCCATTGACTATACATTGGGGTCAACTTGATCCTAATCAGCATATAGTGATCCTAGCATAAATCAGAAATTGGGTTGTTCCAACAATCTCCCCCTATTTGGGTTAGGACACTATTTGACAAAATAAAACAAACAAAATAAACAAAACAACAGAGCATGTATATCTGATAGATTTTAAATATTTCATCAGATATAAAATGTGATGCTCTCTGTTTTGAGATTTACATTGAAATAAAACTAATAAAAAGAACCTTTGATCTTTCTCTGAATTCTGACATTATCTTTCTCTGAGTTTTTCTGAATTCTGATTAGCTGAGCTGTAACAATAACTGATACTTAATCTGCTTTGAATCTGTTGCTTCTTCTATATCAAAAGTTGTATCTGAATCTGAACTTGAACATGAAAACTTTATCAAAATTTGCATTAAGCTGGAGCAAACATTGCATCTAAAATTTGCAACATATGTAGCTTCTTCAAAAAGCATCTCTCCTTTTCATAAAGCATCTCCCCCTGAAACTAGAGCTTCTTCAGCTTCTCCCCCTGCCTAGTTCATAAAACATCTCCCCCTGAGCAACTGCATCATATGGAGCTTTTTCATAGAACTTCTCCCCCTGCCTAGTTTCAGGAAGGCCTGAAGCTAGGCCCCTTGAAGAAGGGACATTTGATGGAGGTAGGGAAGGATGCAAGATTGTCATTGTACCTACAAAGTGTCTCTAGTAGAGGTGGTGTTCCTCTCCTCATTTAATAGGTTAGTTCCAACAATGCATAGACTCTTCTATTTTAAGAGAGGATTTGTTATAAACCCTATATACTTTATTAGAAGGAAAATATCCTAGATTTTGTTTCAATAGGATTCTATTAATATGATGAATTGCTACAGCTGTTAATGGATTCTATGGAATTTTTATAATAGAAATTTTTTATAGATTTGAGTTGCTACAGCTGTTAATGGATTCTAAGGAATTTTTATCGTCTTAGAAAAACATTGCCTGATACCTTCCTTCTTACAGAATTCTCTTATCAGAAGAGATTCAAAACTCAGTTCCATGATCATTTCTGATCAATGCAACTAGAGTTGAATACTCAAATCTTGATGATCCTGAGAAAGTCTGTAGGAACATGAAGTTATCTGACTTTGTTCTTAGGATAAGAAAATTTAAGTGAATCTTATAACTTTTTGTTTGATTACAATTGGAGTTAGAAAATTTATAATAGGTTTAAGTGTTGCCTTATAGTTAGTTATATTGGTCTTATCTGTTAAGGTATTACCAAATTGAATGTGAATTGATATTGGCCTTTGTATCTGATAAGTGTATTACCAATTGAAATTTTCTTTTGCCAATTGAAAGTTTTCTGTTATGATCATTAAAATATATGTTTGATACCAATTTAAATATTTCTTGATAATCATTAAGATATATGTTTGATAAACTATTATGATTTCGTCGATCTCGGGTTGACAAAGTGCAGTGATTTTGTTGATCTCTAATTAATGAATAGTTATATTTATTCTCTGTGTTCAGAGTTCGTTGAAATCTGATTCGTTGAGCTCTGATCAAAGGAAAATTATGCTTAATTTTTGTGTTCGGCTTTCGTCGATCTACGTTCGACAAAGTCATTTGATTTCGTCGATCTCTGTTCGACGAATTTTGTTGAACACACAAAATTTTAACAATTTCTATTAAGTTTTCTGTTATTTCTTTTTCCTTAGCAGATACAAATTTTATAGATGTAGTTATAGTATTTTTATTTTGAATATGAGATATATTATATGAAAATCTTAAGCTATGTTTGCTGCCATTTAATCTAGCATTTTTAGTGCTTGTGATATTCATTATCTTGATATTTCTTCCATTAAGAGTTTTATCAAAAATTTCAGCCTTAATTGAATTATTTTACAAAGAAATTTGTTCTTCTGAAGTTTTTAAATCTTCTTTAGGTTCAGAAGTTAAATTGTTTATATCTTCTGTGAGATATTTGATTTCTTTCTCAGATTTTATTAAATCTGTACATTGCAATTTAAAATTTGATTTGCATTGTTTAGGAGTAAAATCAAAACTTGGAATTACCTCATTTTCATCAGATTCACATTCTGCATCTGAGTTGTGGTTTGACCCATTTATGGCCATCATGCAGAATGCTATAGCTTTTTGTTCTTCTTCTTCTTCACTTGAACTAGATGATGATTCTCGATCTGAATCACTTGAGGTGGAAGAAGATTCATCTACCATCTTTATGAGGGAGTTCCAGATGTCTCTTGCTGAAGTGCAATCAGCAACTCTTTGATAAATGTAATTTGACATTGCTTGAGCTAATATGTCCATAGCCTTAGCATCAGCACTTTTCAGCATCTTTTGAGCATCTTGAGATGTTGATGAAGTTGAAGGTCCTGTCAAAATGACATTGAAAATATCTTCATCAATTGCATTCATATATAATCTAATCCTTGCCTTTCATAGTGCGAACTTATTTAGACTGCACATAGGAGGTCTTGTGCTAAAATATTCTATGTTTTGTGCCATGAGTTTTTACCAAAAAATAACTCTAAAATAAATTTAAGATCTAATTGATCTTTATGATTCATGTGTTAGCCTGTACAAAAATCAACCAACCTATGATACCAATTGAAAGTCAATTGATATGCTTTGATACCAATTAAAAGTGAGGGTAGATCTTAGATTTACTCTAGAGGGGGGTGAATAGAGTATTAAAAACTTTTCACTTAATTTTATAGCAGAATTAACATAGTGATGCTTATATGTGTATTGCAAAGTAAGTTATAAAACTAAATAAATAAACACAGCACAGCACACAACACAGCACAAAGAAAATCACAACACAGAGGACACAAGGATTTTTATAGTAGTTCCCCAATAAACCTGGGTACGTCTACTCTTCTACCACACTTGGTAGGATCCACTAGGTTTTTGATCAGGTGCCCTATCACCAAAGGGTTTTTGTTCAGGTGTCCACACACCAAGTGAGCTTTTGATCAGGTGCTCTAACCCAACCACAAGTTTTTGTTCAGGTGCCCTGCCAGCAAGGGGTTAACTTTTGAAGGGAGTTATAACCCTGTACAAGAGGGGATAAGAAGGGTTATATGTTCTTCTCTATCAATATTCTGAGAGAAGACTAGTGGATTGATGATGGTGTAAAGCTCCTCTGTTTGATTGAAAATGTTTGACAGAAAATGGCTGGAGCTTTCTCTTGAAAATAGATCTTCCTTTATCTTCCTGGTAGCTGATAAAATTGAGAGACAAATGTTTCTCAGATTATTTGTCGCTCTTTTGAAGATCTGATCTTGCAGCTGATGACTGAGAGAGTAGAGTTGATGTTCTCAGTGAAATGAGTGCTGCTTGAGGAAGATGATGAAGATAATCTGTAAAGCTTTTGTTCTTTTTTTTCTTCCTGTTTATTTTTCCAGACGCTTTTCCTCTTCCTCTTTCTTTTTCTTGTACAGCTATATGGGATATGTTCTGTAATGCTTGTCGTGTAAACAATGCATCTTCTTCCTTTTCTTTTGATACTCTTTAACTGATTTGAAATTCAAATTCCTTGATTTTAGGAATAAAATATTCTGAAAGAGATATATCCTGAACTGCAAATCTGATACACCGTTTACCTTTTTCCTTTTCCATGAACATGTCCTTTTCAGCTAAATGTCAACGCCTATATTCTCGAAATAATAAAAGGAAAGATATGATCCTTACTTATCTGATATAATATAGCCATTGCTGAAAGGGCCGAGTTCAGAGAATAGAATAATATAATCTGTCTGAAATACTGAACTGAAATAAGAATTCTTCGATCTCAAGAATTTTCATCGATCTCAAGAATTTTCATCGAACACAATGTTGAGTTCGTCGATCTCAGAGCTGAGTTCGTCGATCTGAAGACATTCGTCGAACGCAGACTGAGCTTGTCGAATGGACAAATTCATCGACCGCTGAACTGATTGATTTCATCGACCGCTGAGACTAGATAATTTCATCGACCGCTGAGACAGAATAAAATCGTCGACCACGGAGAGGACAATTTCAACAACCGCTGAGAGGACAATTTCGTCGACCGCTGAGCCGCTGAGCCGCTGAGACGCTGAGATGCTGAGAATGAAGCAAGCTATTCGTCGAACGCAGAGTGTAAGTCATTCGTTGAACGCAGAGAGCAAGCCGTTCATCGAACGCAGTATGGAGTTCATCGAACGCAGAACCTGAGTACTTTATTGAGTTCTAACAGCCTAAACTCTTGACCCATTGACTATACATTGGGGTCAACTTGATCCTTATCAGCATATAGTGATCCTAGCCCAAATTAGAAATAGGGTTGTTCCAACACGCACCCCCCAACAAAATGGTGTGGTGGAGAGGAAAAATAGAACCCTTCAAGAACTCGCACGCACTATGTTATCCTTGTATAGGTTACCTAGATCTTTTTGGGCCGAGGCAGTAAATACATCGTGCTATGTTATAAATCGTATCATGCTTTGCCCTATTTTGAAATTAACTCCATATGAATTATATTACCAAAAGAAACCTAATGTATCTTACTTTCATGTTTTTGGATGTAAATGTTTTATCTTAAATACTAAAGATGCATTAGCTAAATTTGATGAAAATGCGATGAAGGAATCTTTCTTGGCTACTCTTCTACTAGCAAGGCATATGGATATATAATAAAAAGTCTAAAAAGGTTGAAGAATCTATTCATGTGAAGTTTGATGAACTTGTGCCTTATGTAGATGCTAACAGTGCAGGAAAGGAAGATGAACCCCTCTCAACTTTGGTGCTTGATGATGATGAACCACTTGGAGAGGACAAAGTTGGAGATTCGGTGCAAGAAGAAGTTGTGCCTCCAAGCATGCTTAGATTCACAAGAGATCATCCAAGGGAGCTTGTCATTGGAGAACCATCAAGAGGGGCAACGACACGTTCTTCCCTTAATGAATCTTATTCTAATATATGCTTCATTTCTGAAATTGAACCCAAAAATGTTTCTACCGCTTTAAATGATGAGTTTTGGTTTATTGCTATGAATGAAGAATTAAATCAATTTGAATGGAATTGGGTTTGGAAGCTTGTTGAAAGACCATCTAATCACCTATTCATAGGTGTAAAATGGATATTTAAAAATAAATTATATGGAGATTCTAGAATCACTAGGAACAAATCAAGATTAGTAACACAAGGTTATTCTCAAATCGAGGGGGTAGACTTTGATGAAATATTTGCACCCGTAGCTCGCCTAGAATCAATTAGAATTTTTCTGGCATTTGCAAGTTATAAAGATTTAAATTATTTCAAATGGATGTCAAGAGAGCTTTCTTAAATGGGATAATTAAAGAAGAAATCTATGTAGAACAACCCCCTGATTTTATTGATAAAAATTTTCCAAATCACGTTTATAGATTAGAAAAGGCGCTTTATGGTCTAAAACAAGCGCCTCGTGCATGGTATGAACGACTAGCATCTTTTTTTATTAAAGCACAGTTATAAAATGGGTAGTGCCGACAACACACTCTTCATTAAGCATATTGATAATGAAATAATTATTTTACAAATATATGTTGATGATATTATTTTTGGTGCCACTAATGAAGAGTAGTGTAATGAAGTAGTACCAGTAATGTAAAATGAATTTGAGATGAGTCTAGTTGGTGAATTAACTTATTTTCTAGGCTTTCAAATAACTCAAAGAAATGATGGAATCTTCATATGTCAATCTAAATACGTACATGATATGCTAAAACAATTTGGATTTGAAAACATAAAACAAGCTAGTACTCCAATGAGCGCGTCACTAAAGTTAGGAAAAGATGAAACCGGAATTTCCATTGATCAAACTTTGTATAGAGGAATGATTGGATCCTTATTGTACCTTAGTGCATATAGACCCGACATTATGTTTGCCGTATACCTATGCGCTAGATTCCAAGCAAACCCAAAAGAATCTCATTTAAAAGCGGTAAAACGAATTTTTCGATATCTAATTGGCACATCTAAATTAGGTCTTTGGTATCCACATAATGACTCTTTTATATTACATGGATATTATGATTCTGATTATGCGGGTTGTTCTTTAGATAGGAAAAGTACTAGTGGTACATGTCATTTCTTAGGTCGTTCTCTAGTTGCATGGTCAAGTAGGAAACAAAACTCCATTGCACTCTCCACAACCGAGGCGGAATATATTGCACTAGGAAGTTGTTGTGCCCAAGCATTATGGATGACTCAAACATTAGAAGACTTTGGAGTTCATCTAACAAATATTGAACTAAAGTGTCACAACAAGACTGCCATTGATTTAACAAACAACCCCGTTCATCACTCAAGATCCAAACACATAGACGTTAGACATCATTTAATTAGGGATCATAGAAAAAAGGAACATGTTCATGTAAACTTTATTAGAACTGATTCACAACTTGCGGACATATTTACCAAACCTTTATCGGATTCCCGCTTTGCCCTACTTAGACTAGAATTAGGAGTCTTAGATATAACAAATTGATACATGCTATGTCTCCTTCCAAATATAAAATTTTTTTTATATATTTTTATATAAAAGATACAAATTATCTTAAAAACACTAAAATATGCTTAATTTAGCCTTCAAAACATATCAACTTTCTCTGAAATTTCTACCCTAAGAAGGTCTATGTACATACTATCTATGCCAAAGAAAGTTTTTTTCAAAAACCTCAAAAATTGAGTACTGTTTCGGTGTTAACTACATAACGCCAGGCGTTAGCCTTTTTCTCCAGATGAAAATTCTGCGTTCACTAGTATCTTTCTGGTATTCTTTAATGATTTTTTCTCATTTTATTGTGTCTGATTTCAAATTATTTTGTTATTACTTCTGTTGTTTTCCTCCAAAATACAAAAAAAAATTCAAATAATACAAAATGATCAAAAATATGTTTTTGTTATTTGTTTTTGCTTTAACTCCTTACAAAATTATGGTTTGACTATAAAACTTCACAAGAGCAAACATCTTAGTAATTTTTGTTTCAAAAGGTCAAAATTGTTTTTGGCATACACTTAAAGATAACCTTCAATATATAATTTTAATTTCAAATTTCCTAAACATTGTTTTATATTCATGCCTTGACCTTAATCTGATTATGTGCAATGAATTAGTCTATAGATAATTGTGTATGATTGCCTAGCATGCCTCTAAGTTTGAGTAATGTTTTATGTTTATCAATGATTCATACACTCGCTACTTTGATAATCTACATGTGTTCATAATCTTAGTCTTGCATGATTGTGTAGTGTAATAATTTTAACACCTTGAGTTATATGTCTAAATTACCTACACCATCTTTAAAAAATAAATTTCTTGCATACATAGAAGTGTTGCTCCAAAACTTTAAATGTTTGCAACAACAAGTGAATTCGGAGACCTTTTGGCCCTTAACAAAAATATGAAATAAAAAGCCAAAGATAACTCCACCAAGCACTACTCACCCTCCTGATAAGTCTTAATGAGGATTGTGAGGTTGAGCACCTTGGAAAGAATTGTAAAGTGGCTTGTGCAAACATATTTCTTTTTCTCACTTCTATTTGTACACCGGATCACTAAAAATAAAAATCAATAAAATTGCTTATGTGATCCCCCAAGCAATGCTCCGCTCCCTGATAAGTCTTAATGAGCAATGTGTGGGAGAAGCACCTTGGTAGTTGTACGTATGTTATATGCTTTGAAATTTTATTCTAGATGTGATGTGTGAAAGTAATTTTATGATTACAATCTTATTGTTGTTGTTACTATTTCACTACATATGTCATGTGTTTTGATTATTTCACTTGTATACTTTTATCAAAACACCTAATGCACACATCATTGATTTTCATAAAGCTTCTACTCATGAGAATTGGATCCTAATGCAAACATTGCATAATTCTCTAAAAACTCAAGTAAAAGCACTAGATTGCAATGCGTGATTTCTACAATGTTTTCTTTACTTGAAATACGAATTGGTTACATTGTAGTTATTATCTTTTTGAATATGTTAATTCATGCTTGCCTATTTGTTATGAAAATTTTCAAAGTTAAAATGCTCAAACGTGAAAAGTCTAGACATATTGTTGGAATGGTCAAACTATAACAAAAATACTACTCTTATTTGTTTTGTTTTTGTTTTTCGCATTTCTCTATCTAATGATGTATCCTTATATCATGTGTTCTAATGCTTATTTCTACATTTTATTTTCACTTCTGCTTTTTCAAACAAACTTGCATCTATCTTAACAAGTAGAATCACTCTTAAAATAAATTTAAAAAGCAAGTGATTACATTCCTTTGATATAATCTTTGAATGATGTTCTTTCACACTTATCATATATTTTTTCGTTGTGCTACTCTCTCCCTTAGCTCGATCATGACTTATTTTTTGTTTACACAAATCTCTTAATCCTCTCTTAGTTATGTCCCAACTTTTGCCTTCTTTATTCTAGTTTTGTTTAACTCCACCCTCTTTTGCTAGTAACAAAGGCGGAGAATAAAATGATAAATCGTAATGATTAATGGAGTAAGATTCACTAGATTAAGGGGGAGCATGTTTCTTGTATATGGGAGTATACACTAAGGGGGAGCACTTTTGTAGGGGGAGCACTTTTAAATGATCTATAATTCTTATCATTGCTTAGTGTCATATATCCTTATAAAAATACAAATTCTTTATCTATGAATCTGATTTATCTCTATTGGATTTGTTATTATCAAAAAGGGGGAGATTGTTGGAACATGGTTTTCCGCATCCCTTTGATTTGAGAATAAAAAATCATACTTATATTTGATCTTGTTGCTATTGTGTTTTTAGCATGCAGGTTTGGACAGTTATGACACCAGGTTGCTAAAACAATGGTCTGGCACTAACCACAAGCTGAAGGATTGAAAGTTGTTTAATGGAAGGCATTAAGCTTAACGTTGGGTGTTAGCGCTAAATGAAAGCTGCATTCAACGAACTGAAAGCTGCTTTCGACGAACTGGCGATCGACGAAATGAAACCGCTGAGAATGGAAGCTGCGTTCGACGAAATGAAAGCTGCGTTCGATGAACTGAAAGCTGCGTTCGACGAACTGGTGATCGACGAAATGAAATCGCTGAGAATGGAAACTACGCTCGACGAAATGGAAATTGCGTTCGACGATCTTGCGTTCGACAAAACTGTGTTCGATGAAAGAAGAAGCCCGTTCGACGAAAATGGCGTTCGACGAAGATGTTGTTCGATGAAATGACGTGTCAGCTGATTAAAGAAAGAAACTCAACGCCGGGAGTTAGTCTTAATGCTGGGCGCTATCCGGTCAACGATTTTGGCAAGGAGAAAGCAGCCGTGATTGCAGGAGGAACTTTTAGAATGATTTGCCCAATGCCCGCGTTAGCCTTAACGCCGGCGTTGATATTGCCTAAAATAAAACATTTCCTAAAGTGCAGAATTTCCTTCCTCTTCTGAAGATCTGAGCCATCAATATGTTGTTATACATGGTCAATGCCCGACATTATCTCTTAACGCCGACGTTAGCTCAAAGTCTATAAATTGGATGATTTCGACATCTCTTACTACTGATCAATAAGAGCCCTTGTCTAGCACTTCAGAAACTCAGTCAAGGCCGTATTTTCGAGATTATCATCTCCCATACATATTCAAGCAAAGAATTCAAGGAGGACCGGATCAACGCTTACACAACGCGATGAACGCACGCTTCAATTTCAAGAATATTCACTGTGCCTTCACCATCTCCAGAATTCTTCTAGGGAGTTTTTTACTTGAATTTAATATTTGTTTGTGACCACTTTTATTGTAATCAGTTTATAAATTCGCCTCGTGTTGGCGACTATGTCTAGGTAGGACTTAGCGAGGAATTCGCCTCATGTTGGCGACTGGGTCTAGGAAGTAGATTTAGGGGGTGCTTGAGGCCTTTCTGGTGATAGATTGGCTAGAGCGGCTTGAGGCCGCATCTGGGGAGAGATTGGCTAAAGCTAACCAGTTCGTGGGGATACGAGTCGGTATAGAAAACAAAAAGAGTTTTCATATTATTCACTTTGATTTCTAGCGTCATAGAAATCAAATTTTGTAATCAAGTTTATTAATGATAATCATGTCTTTTTCTATTTAATAAAATTGATTTACTACTCTTTGTTTTATATTCACTCTTATTCAAATAAAATATCAAAAGTTTTCTATTTAAGTTTAAAGTTTTTAAAACCCTTATTCCCCCCCCCCCCCCTCTAAGGGCGCCTCAAGATCCAACAGTAATGTCGACTTGAATTACTTCGACAGAAGGGTTGGACCACTTGGACTTCTAGTCAAAGTAGCGTCGATATTAACTCGATGTTGCATCGATTTCTATTCGACGCAACTGTTAACTCTAACCAAATTGTGCTTCTCTTGATATGATATTGACACCCTGGGTTGAGTGTGACATCCTAACACATCTAATGACCAGATTACCCTCACTATACAATGGATAATTCAAACCTAAGAGGTAAAATCACTTTTAGGTAATTTGTTAAGTTAAATCAAGGAGTTTTTCCCGATAATCTCCCCCCATTTGTCTTAACAAATTTTACATATTGAATTAAGTGATTTTACACATTTCTTTTACATAAACAAAAATACATTCAAGACAACATAGACACAGAGATACCAAAACAAACAACTGAATAGGCTGGCAAACAAGAAACATCTGATTAATTATCAATAAGTGTTTATCAGAGTTTACCCAAGGAAAAGACTACTTCCTTCCTTTAAGAAAAGTAGATAGGTCCTCATAGACCATCCTGAATTTCCTTTCCACATATCTAAAGTTTGCAGGGGTGGCTTTCTCTGGATTCTTCTGTATTCTTTCATGACCTTTGAACAGTTTCTCCAAATCCACTTCAGTATTAGGATGAACATCCTTTAGTGTAAAGCCAAGACAAAAATCTTTTGTTGTCATCAAATTTATGATTTTTAGATTTAAATCACCTGAATCAGATTCTATATCAGGATTTGATTCAGCAGCAGTTGCTTGTGCTTTCCAAGAGGTTGAAGCTTTTGTGAACATAATCTTCTTTTTCTTCTTCATCTCTTCAGGTGACATTTCTCCTTTCTTTCTTTTCCGAGGAAGCTATACTGCATCCTCTGGATTGCACCCAATACCTCCTCTGTGGAGTTGCTCTACTCCTTCTAACATTTTGGCTTGGGGATTCTTTGTATTATACTTTGTATGATCAAATAGAGTAGATTTAATTGGAATTGCTTTGGCCAACTCTTCCTTTTCAACAACCTCTTTTCCTCTTTTCAGGATATCAATGAACCTGTTTTTCTTCTCTTCAAGCTCCTTTTGGGCTGCCTCATATTCATATATTTCTCTATCACCAATCTCCTCTAAAGCTTTGTCAAGCTCTGGATTAGTGTAAGTTTTCATTGTGTTCTATGGAAATTCAATCCTTTCATACTTTTTGTAATTCGATTTATTTTTCTTATATTCCTTTCTTTCCTCTTTTGAATACCTTTCCCAAATAGATAGCTTCCCTCTGCCCCCACTTCCTCTCCCTCTTTATGGAGGTCTTCCCCTGAAGACAGGTGTTGGAAGAATTGGTTTGAAAATAGAGCAGGTGGTGATGGAAGCTGAGCTGGAGGTGGAAACTGAGCTGAGGGTGACAACTGATCTGGAGCCTGATCAACCACCTTGACTGGAGAAGGTACTGTTGAGGAATCTTCAGAAGACACCCTGAATACAAGTGCATCAGGGATGGGTCTTTCAGTGTCTACCTGGAACTCCTGCATAGTCTTTAAGTAAATCTGATCATCTGAGATTAAAGGGATCTCCCCCTGAATTAAGGACTCCCCATGTGCTGGTGGCAGGATCCTTAAAAGGATTGACTCCACCTGAGTTGCAGAATCTTGAAGTTGTAGTTTGGAAGAAACAGCTGGCTCCCCTTCAGAAATAAAGGAAAGAGGAATTGTTGTTGTGTACACTGAGTCTTCTTGAGGAGGTTGCCTGCTGGTATAATTCTCCCCCTGCTTTATATCATTGAAGAAGGATATAAAGCCATCTGCAGGCACGACGGCTAGTCTCAATTCCTCATCAATGGTCTTGATTTCAGATGAAAGATCTTGTAACCTTCTATGTTGGTCGCGTAGTTTGCGATAACATTCCTTGGAGAAGTCAAGATATAGAGAGCTAAACTTTGATAACACTGTTTCAAGAGCAAGATTGACTGGTTCAAGAATATCTTGTTGATGCGACGGAGATGCCATTGAGATCTTGAGGGTACCTGCACTGCAACAAGAGAGAGAGAGAGAGAAAGAGAGGAAAATGGAAGAGAGCACTAGGAAGAGAATTTGAAAACTACAATAGAATGAAGCGCATAAGTTGCTTTGAGTAGATGAATCATTGCAACTTAGGGTTTTAGTCAAAGAAACATCAAAAAGAGCAGAATTCAGCACACCAAAACATGTCAATGCGCGTGATCTGTCAAATTGACGGAGCGTCGAGTTGAAGTCGACGTTGCTTCAAAATATAATCATCTATGATGATGTCAACGTAAGCGTCGATAAGAATTCAATGTTACGTCGAGTGTCATTCGAATGATCCGTCCCAGAGAGCTCTCGAAGCTATCAATCAAGTGGAAGTCGACGGTACATCGATTTGAATTCGACGCAGCTCTGTATAAACAGTTATGATGTTCTTTAAAATCTTTGCTATTTTTCCCAGCAATAATTTTCTATATAAAATAAGTCTTTATACATAATAAGGGGGGACCTACAAAGCTCCATCAAGCTTACCCAGTGCATTGATGAAGAACTTGTGCTTACTTTCATCAAGAGGCTTAGTAAAGATGTCAGTCCTTTAAGTGCCAGAAGATATGTATTGAAGGTTGATCTTACCCTTCTCTACATTGTCTCTGAGAAAGTGATGTCTTATCTCTATGTGCTTAGTTCTGCTGTGGAGAATAGGATTGGAAGCAATTGAAATAGCACTAGAACTGTCACCATAAATTGTGGAATTGTCAAGGGAAAAGTTGTAATCCAACAGCTGATTTTGCATCCACAAGATTTGTGAACATAAGCTTCTTGCAGTTATATACTCAGCTTTAGCTGTAGAAGTGGAGACCGCGGTTTGCTTCTTGCTAAATCATGAGACAAGTCTAGTACCCATAAACTGACATGTTCCTGAAGTGCTTTTTCTATCTAGCCTACATCCAGCATAGTCTGCATCTGAATAACCAACTAATTCAAATCTAGATTTAGCTGGATACCATAAGCCAAGCTCAGGAGTACCCTTCAGATATCTGAGAATTCGTTTGACAGAACTTATATGGGATTCCTTGGGGTCAACCTGAAATCTTGCACAGATACATATAGCAAATATTATAATAGGTATGCTAGCTGTTAGGTAGAGAAGAGAGCCAATGGCTGCTCTGTAAGTCTTTTGATCAAAGGACTTAACTTTTTCATCTCTATCCAAAATAGCATTGGTAGCCATGGGGGTTTCATAACAGAGGCATTTTCCATCCCAAATCTCTTGATGAGTTCTTTGGTATATTTGGATTGGGATATAAAAATGACATTTGGATTTTGTCTGACTTGGAGACCAAGGAAATAGGATAATTCCCCCATGCTACTCATTTCAAATCTTGACTGCATTAGGTAAGCAAACCTTTTGCATAAAGATTGATCTGTGGATCCACATATAATATCATCTACATATATTTGTACAAGTAGTAGCTGATTCTTATGTGCTCTTATGAAGAAGGTTTTATCCACCTTTCCTCTTTCAAAGTTGTGTTCCAGGAGAAAAGTGAATAAGGTCTCATACCAAGCTCTTGGAGCTTGTTTGAGACCATATAGTGCTTTATCAAGTCTATATACAAAAGAGGGAAAAGTTGGATTGACAAAACCTGGTGGCTGCTCCACATACACCTCTTCTTGAAGTTTTCCATTGAGAAATGCACTCTTGACATCCATCTGGTATACTTTGATCTTCATGTGGGCAGCATATGTCAGGAACATTCTGATTGCCTCCAACCTTGCTACTGGAGCAAATGTCTGGTTAAAGTCAATTCCTTCCTCTTGTCTGTACCCTTGGGCCACAAGTCTAGCCTTATTCCTGATTATGACTCCTGTTGAGTCCATTTTGTTTTTGAACACCCACTTTGTGCCAATAACTAGGTTTTTTTGGTCTTTCAACCAATGTTCAGACCCGGTTCCTTTCAAACTGTGTTAGTTCCTCTTGCATAGCAGATATCAAGTGAGGGTCATTGTCTGCTTCTTCAAAATTCTTGGGTTCATATTGTGACATGAAACATTGCAACATTGTCTCACTTGTGAGTTGTTTCCTTATCTTAACTCCTGCTGTCAAGTCTCCTACTACTTGAGTTGGAGGATGATCTGTTTGAGTCATCCTGGATCTTGTTGAGTGATCTATAATATTCTCTTCTTCCTGAACTGTTACTTGCTCAGTGACAGTGGGAGCTTCATCCTCATTTACTCAAATGATGTCTGTGGCTGGTAACCCGGGTGTTGCATTTTCCTCTTCATCTGTTGTAGAATCTTCACCTGAGTCAGTGTCAATCTCCTGTTGTCATTTTTCCTGACACACAGATGGAAGGTCCACTAAGCTCATCCTTTCAACTTGTTCTGCTAGCTGGTCTTCTTCCTGCAGAATAGGACTGGTGGAAGTTCCCTTCCCCTTGTAAAACATGTTAGTTTCATCAAAGACCACATGCACAGACTCCTCAATTTTGAGAGAGCTTTTATTAAAGAACCTATAGGCCTTGCTTGATGAGTAATATCCCAAGAATATCCCATCATCAGCCTTCTTGTGAAATTTGGCAAGATGACTTTTCCCATTGTTGAGGATAAAGCAAGTACACCCAAAAATTCTAAAATAAGTGACTATAGGTGTCTTTCCCTTCAATAACTCATAGGGATTCTTCAACTTAGTCTTGTGGATGAGACTTCTATTCAGAACATAATTTGTAGTATTTACTGCCTCATCCCAGAAGGACTTTGGCAAGTTAGATTCAGCTAATAATGTCCTTCCTGATTCAACTGGGGTTCTATTTTTCCTTTCAGCCACCCCATTTTGTTGGGGGGTTCTAGGAGTTGAAAAGCTTTACCTGATACCTTCATCCACACAGAATCTACACATTAACTGATTCACAAACTCATTGCCATGATCACTTCTATTCACAACTACTTGTGTATTGAGTTCAGATTGAATCTGGCTAATGAATCTTGTGAGAATCTTGAGAGAATTTTGACTTAGCTTTTAGAAAGAACGCCCCGCTGAACCTAAAAAAAATCATCAACAATGACTAAGGTGTAGGACTTTCCTTCTAAGCATTGAGTGGAGATAGGACCAAACAGATCCATGTGCAATAGGAATAGGATTCTAGGGGAATCATTCTTACCAATTGGTTTGAATGAAGCTTTGATCTGCTTTCCTAGTTGGCAGGCTCTACAGGGGTGGTCTTTAATGAATTTACCAGTTGGTAAACCCCTTAATAGGTTGAGTTTGGAGAGTTTAACAATGGTCTTAAAATTAAGGTGACTAAGTCTCCTATGCCACAGCTCACTATTTTCTAATTGGGAGTTAAACAAATAGATCTCAGACTTTGTGTAGTCAAAGTCTACAACATATACCTTACCTTTTCTGAGACCAGTCAAAATTGTTTGATCAGTCTTAGAGCTAACTATATGACACAAAGACTTAGGGTCCATTTGGTTTAGCGTTTTCACGCCATTCCATTTTCCTCAAATGGAACGCCCGGTTTGTTTCTGTTTGTTTTTCCGCTCTCTTTTCGAGCCGCCAGCAAAAGCCACGTATGTAAAATTGCGCATCCCCACCCGGATGCCTGGCACTCCAGTCGATCGCATTTTCCATCTTCCCCCCGCAGATCCTACTCCGGCGACATCTTCTCCGGCGGCATCTTCTCTGGCGGCTTTTTCTCCGGCGGCATCTTCTCCTAAGATAGATCTTACTAGCCTCTCATCTCCCGCTCGTCTTTCGTCATCCTCTGAGGTACTCGTGCAATTCCCACTATGAAGCCCCCTGTTCATCTTCTCCCTCCCTAGTCAAACCCGAGCAGAGGAGGTAAGGATCGCATATTTATTGTTGTTCGATGATTTCCACATCTAATTTTTGTTCTCCCCCCATCAGATCCAGCGTTCTTGGAGCACGTAATCATCTTCTTCCCTAAGCAAATCCACACCTCCTGTTAGCTTCCCGCCTACACACCACATTTGGCTTGATCCCTGATCTCAGGTATATATTCTTCCCCTTTCAAAGCTCTATGATGAGTATGTGTTGATTATTGTGTATGTGCTTGTGTAGATTTGTGTAGGTTTATGAGTATATGAGTATATCAGTGTTGTGTGTGTGTGCAGTTGAGTGTGGAACGATGTTGTGGGAATACTTTTGTATATGTGTAGTTGGGTGTGTGTGTGTGTATGATTGTGGATGTCTATGTGTGTATGTGATTGTGGATGTCAATGTGTGTTTGTGTGTATGTGATTGTGGATGTCAATGCGTGTGTATGTGATTGTGGATGTCAATGTGTGTGTATGTGATTGTGGATGTCAATGTGTGTGTGTGTGTGTGTGTGTAAATGTGTATGAGTATGTTGTGTGTGTGTGTGTGATTGTGGATGTCAATGTGTGTGTACGTCAATGTGTGTGTATGTGAATATGTGTGAGTATATGATTGTGTGTTTGTGTATGTGTGTGTGTAGTTTAGTGCATATGTGTGTATGTGATTGTGTATGTGAATGTGTGTGAGTATGTTGTGTGTGTGTGTTAAGTGTTTTATTGTGTATGTGTTTAGTGTTGTTTTTTTGTGTTAAGTTTGTGTATGTGTTTAGTGTTGGTTTATTGTGTGTGTGTGTGTGTGTATTTATTTATGTTTGGTTGTATGTGGTTGTGTTTGTGAATGTGTGTGTGAATGTGTTTGTGAATGTGTTGTGTGAATGTGTATGTGTTGATTTATGATGAGTATGTGTTGATTATTGTTTATGTGCTTGTGTAGATTTGTGTATGCTTATGACTATAATATGAGTATATGAGTGAGTGTGTGTGTGTGTGTGCAGTTGAGTGTGGGTTTGTGTGTAAGCTTATTAGTTATGATCGCTATTACTCATACGTAGATTACAATGTATAATTTTGCAGGCAAATATTACGTAGTAGATGTCGGATATTCACTACAACATGGATTTCTAAAACCGTATTCAGGTACACGGTATCATTTACCGGATTTTAGAAGGGGCATTAGGCCTATACAAGGGCACCGGGAAATATTCAACCAGGCTCACTCGTCCTTGCGCAGCGTCATAGAACGTTCATTCGGAGTATGGAAGAAGAAGTTGAAAATACTTAGAGATATGTCGCCAAACAGTTTGACAAAGCAACGAGACATTGTGATAACAACAATGACTTTGCATAATTATATTCGCAGACACCCATCCCGCTCAGACACTCATTTTCGTGCTTATGATGAAGACGCGAATTTCATTTACCCGGCGGGCCTTCAGAGAAGAACGGGACAGAGTAATGAAAGCTCAAGTGGAGACCATGTTAGAGGGATTCGAGTAGGGGTGGATGAGATGGTGCCATTGCGTGACTCCATTGCTGATCAACTACACTGAGATTGAACGTGTTGGCAGTATCTGCATAGTCGCTCGTCGGAGATTTCGAGTTTTCAATATTTTGATTTTTACAAGTTTTTTGGAGTTTTTTGAGTTCCTGTATGTGTTTGGGGAAAACGATCATAGCCACCACCGACAGTTAATTATAAAAAAATTATTACATTAAATTATTTCCAAAAAAAATCCAGAAAATTTATCTACAAATAGTCTTCGAATATAATTTAACAAAATCTTTAATAAAAAAAATTAAAAACAATAAATTTTTACGAAACGCCACCACTGTTTGGCCAAACGGATCTCTGTTCTGAACAGCTCTGCAAACACTGAGTAACCAAACAGAACTCCATTTCCAGCAACAAGTTTCCAACAGCTCCATTTACAAACCTGCATTTACAACAGCTCCTTTTACAACCGCAACCGCTCAACCAAATGAAGCCTTAGTGAATACAACTATGTATTCACCATCACACAGCTGGCTAATGCTAATCAGATTATGTTGAAGTCCTTCAACATAAGCTACCTTAGAAAAGGATATTTCTCCAATCCTGGGCAAACCATATCCATTGTGAAAGTCCTCTGGTATCAGTGGAAAGTCCTCTGATACCAATTGAAAGTGAGGTTAGATCATAGATTTACTCTAGAGGGGGGTGAATAGAGTATTAAAAAAATTTCACTTATTTTTATAGCGGAATTAAAATAGTGATATATATATATATATATATGTGTACTGAGTGAATTATAAAAACAAGATAAAAACAAAGCACACATCACAGTACAGAAAAATAAACAAGAACACAGAGGACACAAGGATTTTATAGTAGTTCCTCAATAAATCTGGGTACATCTACTCTTCTACCACCCTTGGTAGAACTCCACTAGGTTTTTGATCAGGTGCCATATCACCAATGGAGTTTTGATCAGGTGCCCAAAACACCACTTGAGCTTTTAATCAGGTACTCTAACCAAACTACAGGTTTTTGTTCAGGTGCCCTGCCACCAAGGGGTTAACTTTTGAAGGGAGTTATAACCCTGTACAAGAGGGGATAAAGAGTGTTTAGATGTTCTTCTCTGTCAATAATCTGAGAGAAGACTCTAGTGGAATGTGATGTTGTAAAGCTCCCCCTGTATGATTGAAATTTGTTGACAGTTGAGGATGGAGCTTTCACTTGAATGAAGTATCTTCCTGTATCTTCCTGATAGCTGATGAATCTGAGAGACCAAGATTTCTCATATTATTTGATGCTCTTGAAGATCTAGAACTTGCAGCAGAAAAACTGAGAGAATATTTGTTGATGTTGTTCTCAGAGATTGAGGTGCTGCTTGAGGAAGATGATGATCTGAAAACTTTTTCTGTATTTTTCTTTCTTCTGTATTTCTCTCGACAGCTTTCTTCTTCTTTTTCTTTTTGTCTTGTTATTCTGTAATAATGTTATAACATCTTCTTCTTCTTTTTCTTTTTCCCTTAAAGAAAAATCTCTAACAGATTTGAAATTCAAATCCCTTAAATTAAGGAATAAAATAATCTGGAGGATTATTTCTTGGAATTGCAAGCAAGACTTTAATTACATTTCCTTTTTAATTAATGATATCCTTTTTCGCCAAACGGCTATTTTCTCGGGAAGAGAATGAAAGGAATAAATAAATGGAAAGATATAATCCTTGACTTATCTGGAATAAATAGAGCCGTTGTTGGAAGATCTGAGTTTGGAGAATAGAATAAAATGATCTGTCTAAAATAAACAAGCTGAAGAGAAATTTCATCGACCTGAGAATTGAGTTCGTCGAACTGAATGTTGATTTTCGTCGACCTGAACTTCTGTTGCTGATTCGTCGAACGCAGTCTGGAATTTGTCGATCTCAATGTGGAGTTCGTCGAACTGAAGAATAAACTGCTAACTCTGGTTGGAAGAAATGAATTAGTCGAGCTAAGATGATATTTCATCGACCGCTGAACTGAGCAAATTCGTCGAGTGCTGAACTGAGCAAATTCGTCGACCGCTGAGACAGAGCAATTTCGTCGACCGCTGAGACTGGATAAATTCGTCAACCGCTGAGACTTGGTCAACCACTGAGACAGTTCGTCGACCGCTGAGACGCTGAGACTGAAGCAAGCCATTCGTTGAACATAGAATGCAAGACGTTCGTCGAACGCATAAAGCATTTCGTCGAACGCAGGATGAGTTCGTCGAACGCAGAAAACCTAACATTTTCTTAAGTTCTAGATAACTCAATAGCCTAAAACCTTGACCCATAGACTATACATTGGGGTCAACTTGATCCTAGTCAACAGATAGTGATCCTAGCCCAAATCAGTAATAGGGTTGTTCCAATAATCTCCCTCTATTTGGGTTAGGATACTATTTGACAAAAATTAAAACAAACAAAACACAGAGTATATATTGTACAACCCTCATTCTCCGAGGGTGGACCCCCCCAAGGCCACGTAGGCAGAAGTCAAAGTCAAAGAAGTCAACACAGAGCCCGGCAGTTCAAGGCAGAGAAGAGAAGGCCTCGGCGAGTATGCAGGCAATACTCGCCAGATTGGCGAGTATGGAACAGAAGACCTGGCGACTATTGGTCCGGCGTGTGCGAGCAGCACCCAATACTCGCCAGTGGGCGACTATGACAGGATACTCGCCGAGTAACCCATAGTCGCCAGGTTGTGGGGCTGGGCTATAAAACCCCCCATACCCCTTGGTTTTCCTATAAATAGGACCCCAGGGGTACTTGGATTGGCACCTGGACTTGAGCTTTCGAAACCCTGCTCTTGCATTCTAGAACCTGTCGCACTTGGTCGCTACTCCCGGTACTAGCCAAGTCGGTGCCTTCCTCGTACCTTGCTCGGCCATTCTTTGGTCTTGGAGGGGAAGTCTCTTCGGAGCTTCTGGGTACGTGGTGGGACCTCCCTGCCGCAGCACCTGGGGTCCGGTTTGTTGCTCTTCTAGCTTCGTCGTAGTCGGCAGCCAAGTCATCTCGTTGGACTGTTGGGCGAGTAGCCTCCGGCTGCATCGGTCCGAATTTTGAGGTCAGGATTTTCCTGGCGTCAACACTTTGGTGCGGTGAGCATGGATCGTAGTCGGAGAAGGAAAGTTCAGCAGGAAGCCGAGATGGTCGTAGGTGGCGACCATGAGGAGGTAGTCGGCAACTCGGCCGCGAATGGCAAGTTCGTGACACTAGCGGTTCTCGAAGCCTTCGCACAGTGCATGGAGGGAGCCTTCGCGCAGCGCATGGAGGGGATCTTGCAAACAGCGCTTCAGCCGCGCGCCGAGGTCACGGCGACCTCGCCGCATCGCCTAACTCCGTCCGAGGGAGGGAGTCCCCCTCGACGAGCAGGAAAGGAGCACGTGGAAGATGAAACCGAGCGACCAAGGAGGTCGCAATTCTACCAGCCAACCTCGCAAGGTATTCGCTTCCGCGAGCCGTGCCAGCAGGGGAGATACCAGGATACTCGCCCATATGGCGAGTATGGAGGTGATACTCGCCAGGTTGAGGATCGTCGCCGGGCAGGAGGGAGGAGCCCCTTCTGCGAGGAGATCATTGTCGCACCGGTGCCAGTCATAGATCCCGCGATGAATTATTGCTCGGGGAGAGACGACTCTATCCGTCGAGGGAAGAGACGTAACCGGAGGAATAGCTGGAGGAGGTATAGGGATCGGGTCAGCCAAGGATGTCAAGGAAGTATCAAGGTCGGGGAGGTAGGAGTGAGTTTTGGAGAAGCGGAGCTCGGATCTTTCCGCAAAGCGAATTTCCACCAGGCCTACCGCCAAGACTTCGCTCCAACCTCTCAAGCGCCATCCCCGCTAGAAGAAATCACTTTCTCAGAGGAGGGCATGTTAAGGGATGAGAATCCCTTCCATGAGGCCCATGTGATTGATGCGATCGTCGAAGACTTCACCGTCAACCGAATCCTGGAGTGCAACGGGGGATCTGTCCGTGTCATCTTTACGTCATTCTCACGCACACGTTTGACGACCTGGAGATCAAGGAGAGAAGAATGACGATCTTGGATGAATCCCCTTTTTGATTTCTCAGGTAAGCGAAAGAAGGCGGACGCGACAGGAAAAGCACCCGTCGTCGGGAAGCTCATTCCAAGACGGGAAGAACCCTTCATCGTGAAGGGGAGCTGTTAAGAAACACCTGGAAAGGCGATAACCTGAAAAGACGAGAGTATGTACACATCTCACCTCTGTAAATGTATTATCCATAAATAAAATAATCACCTCCCTGAAACATGGGAAATGGTGAGTCTTTTGTCACTTCCAGATACGTGTTTTCACGAAAAAGAAGAAAAGCAGGCAAAGTCAATCTCCACGCTAGGTTGGAAAATGAGCCTCCGACTTAACCCTCGTAAAAACTCAGAACGGATGATGGGACAGTGCCTCGGGTGTGCGTTCCCTTAAGACCAAGCCTCTGCAATGACGGCCGAGATCAGCTCCCCCCTTGCATGTTGGCCGCGGTTCCCACCGACTGCATTTCTCGTCCGACTGTAGAGATTACCAGGAAGAAGTCTGGACGCCGACCTTCCGATTCGGCGAAGGGATGATCGATTTTCACTAGCTCAGGGAACCCTTGAAAAAAGGTGTCGTGTACCCTCGAGAGCTACAAAGCTCGCAGCAAAGCATTTCATTTTCTAAATTATGGTGTTAGATCATATGAGTTATTGTGCCTAAAGTGTGCTTAACTCCCTGCTAAACTCATTGAGCAACAGAAAGCAGGTCCGATCCCTGCTTGACGTCGGGATGGTGTGTCCCCTTGGATCTCCCCGACTGCCACTCCCTGCTCGACGTCGTCCTACATCAACATTCGCGGCCGCAGGTTGGAAGACGAGCCTCCGACTTGACCCTTGTAAAAACTCAGAACGGATGATGGGACAGTGCCTCGGATGTGCGTTCCCTTAAGACCAAGCCTCTGCAATGACGGTCGAGATCAGCTCCCCCCTTGCATGTTGGCCGCGGTTCCCACCGACTGCATTTCTCGTCCGGCTGTAGAGATTACTAGGGTAAAGTCTGGAAGCCGATACTCCAACTTGAGAAGGGGAGCGATCGATTCGACCGGCCAAAGGATGGAGACCTCGGGAGGGTGTATCCCTTTGGATCTCCCCGACCGTCATTCCCTACTTAACGTCACTCTTCGTCGACATCCGGCATCCAAGTAGGATGGAGGCCTCGGGAAGATGTGCCCCTCCAGGCCTCCCCGACTACCGTTTCCTATCTCTTTCCCCTTCAAAATTTATTGAACGAGTCTGATGAACTCTTCACCAGGTACAGAGCGAGGCCTTGAGAGCATGTGTCCTTCGGAACCCTCCAAGTCGCCTCCACAGCTCGACTCCACCAAGGGAGATATTGAAGAGTGCGAGTATACATACGCGAGTACCTAGGCGAGTATACAGGTGCGAGCATGATGTGCGAGTATACAGGTGCGAGTATACACGTGCGAGTATACACGTGCGAGCATGCAGGTGCGAGTATGCAGGCGCGAACATTCAATCTCGCCTCGAGCCTAAGAGCCTAGCGAGCACTCAACCTCGCCTCGAGCCTAAGAGCCTAAGCGACATTCAAGACAGGAAGTAAGGCAGAAGAAACAGGCGAGCGAAATCTTGTCCCTTTTTTCTTTATATATCTGGTATAAATTACAAAAGAATCTTCCAAGGGCTTACAAAAGGTCGTCGGGCGAGCAAAAAAGGGTGCCCAGGCGACTAAGCGACATTCTCGCCATCAATGTCTGCATCTGGCTCGTCGCCATCATCGTCATCGTTGTCATCCTCATCCTCGGAATCGTCATCCTCAGCACCACTGGACGGCGGCGAGGATGCTCGCAAGGGGGAGGTGGACTCCTCGGCGAACAGCGCCGGGATGATGTCCTCCACCATCAACTCCATGGCCGCCGGCTTCAGGAGATCGTCCGCCTTCAGCTGACTCAGGATGACGGTCCCAGTAGCTCGCGCAATCTCTCGATGAACGCGTGGCATATTGTCGCCATGCATCCGGATCTTCTTGCCGACCCTAAAGGGGCCCGCCACCGCTGGCTGTTGCTCGGCGGGCCGAGTTTCCAGCTCAGCGATGCGAACTTGGGCGGCCTCCAAGGCCAGCCGAGTGTCATCCAGCTCCTTCTCCAGCTGAGACACCTTTGTCGTCATCTCCACCTCAGCGACCTACAAAAGCGAGAGAAGACACAAAGTCAGCAAGTTATTCGGCAAAGTGGCAACAATCCCGAAGGCGAGTAGCATAGAGGAGCGAGTACCTCATGCTCCTTAGCCTTGAGCCCCATGGCGATCATTTTCTTAGTACTGATCCGGATCACCTCCTCGTACTCCAGCAACCTCCTCGCCATCATGTGCGCCAGCTCGGCGGAGCGCAGCAGAGATCGCGAGGTCTGGTGTGCCAAGTACTCGGCAGGCTCCTCCCGCAGGCTCTCAGCGTCCTCGCGACCATAGACGGGATGAAGCATGTCAAAGGCCTCGCCCTAATCCTCCCAGTCCTCTGACCAGGGGGGAAGGTTGGAGCTCAGAGATACCACATGATCGTCCTCCGACCAGGCGACTAGGCGGCGACCATAGGCGTCCTCACCACGAACACCCAAGTTGAAATTCGGGTGGGTATAGGGCTCGCCGGCCTCAGAAGGGTCCGCCTTCTTGCCAAGGTCCCGATGAGCGACCTCCTTCTTCTTCCTCGAGGGCTCGGAGGGCTCGCCCCTCTCCTTCCGCTTCTTTGAAGGCCCAGATCCTTCGCCGATGATCAAGGGCTCATCGCCTCCTGGCGACAAGTCTATGGGCGAGTAGACCCCTTCCCCGCGAACAGAAGTCCCCGCACCTCCTGGTGCAGAAGCCGTCGCCTTCACCACCGCAGGGAGAAACTCGCGCGGCAGGACATGAACTGCTGCAGCAAGAAGAGTACTAAGTCTGGTTAGTCGGCAAGATAAAGACGAAGAGCGAGTATTGCGAATACTCGCGCGGTGGGTTACCTTCGCCTGCGAAAACCTCAGCGAGTTCATCTACTCGCCTTCTCCAGTGCACCACATCAAGGCGGCGACCTTTGAAAGCCTCGAGCAGCTTCTCGCCACCCGCGCTTAGGAAGGAAACCCCGAAGACGCTCTCCGGTGGCTGGAAGGACTTGTCAGGGACGGCTTGAAAGTCGCCAGCAATGACGACTATTCGCTCTCCCCAGCGATGATTCTTGTTGGCGGTGCCGGCCAGCGTGCAGACGTGGCTGCAAAGGAAGACAACGCCCTCGCCAGTAGCCATAAAATGGAATACTCGCCTAAAGACCGACAGGTCGAAGGCTATTCCCTGGTCGCGCAGGTAGCAAAGGAAGCCCACGATCATCGCCACCCCATTGGGGTTAATCTGGGCAGGGACTATCCCAAAGTAACGGAGTATCTGGGAGAACTCCGTCCACAATGGTAGTCGCAAGCCCACCTCGAAGTGGCGAATAGGGATCACCCGCTCATTAGTCAAAACGGTGTTTAGTCGCTCGCTCTGGCGAGGAAGTCTCGCGACATACCCTGGCGGGAGGTACCTCGCCCTGATGACCTCCAACTCTTTCTCAGTCGTGACTGCCTTCTTGAAGATGGTCGCCGCAAAATTCTTGGCGTGATTGGCACGCCGGATGGTCGCCTCGTCAGTCATTTTCTTTGAAAGGACGGAAAGAAAGGCGAGTATCACAGAAGAGAAGGGAAAAGTGAGACGGAGGATACTCGCGCAAGAGTTCGGAACTCGCCAAAGCGTAATTAAGACTCACCCACCCCCCCCCCCCTATTTATAGTGGTCGGGTAGCTTGGCGTATCGAGCACGACGGCGCGATCAGGAATAAGGGGGTGGCGAGTATCAAGGTATAATCGCCAAGATCAACAAACTCGCCATGCCTAAGGCGACGCGCAGACAATACTCGCCAAGGTAAAAGAAGATAGAAACAATCAAGAAAACCATCGCAGAAGAATAAAGCAGAAGCAAGTAATTAAAGGCGAGTTTCTAATACTCGCCAAATGAATATTAATAAATAGTTCAGCAGTACAGGGATACTCGCCAAAAGGCGACATGACCTAGGAAGAAGAAAAATAAAGAAAAAGCAACATCTACGGAGGAGCTTGAAGGTTCGCCTGAGTGTCTGGCTGTTGAGGTTGTCGCCCGACCCATCCCAAGCCGCAAGCTCGCCTGAAGTGCTCGGAGGCCACAGACATCGCGTCCTCGCCCTGACGTAGCTGGTCTTCGATCCTCGCCAGCCGACCAACCGAGCCCATGCTCGCGCGCATCCCCACCAGCTCGTCGTGGTGCAGTTGTTGGCGATGTTCGAGCCTCCCAAGTCTGCGCTCAAGCTCGTTGACCGACTGAAGGCGAGATTCCGTAGCGACCAGTCGAGTATCGAACTCTTCCAGTCGAGAAACCCGCGCCTCCAACTCAGCCAGGCGACGATGAGCATCGCTGCTCGCCAGACGCTCTGTGCGCGACTCCACGACAGTCAAACGACGGTGAGCATCAATGCTCGCCAAGCGCTCAACCCGCGATTCGACATCAGTCAGGCGGCGATGAGGCTCGCAGATCGCCAAACGCTCCAGCTTGGACTCCAGCTCTAGGATGGCGCGAGTAGCCCTCTCCTGGTACTCGCGGGAAGAAAGCCCGACCGCGTCGATCAAGGCTCCTATGGGAGTATGAGCGCGAGCTGCAAAGAGGGCAAAAATATCAGAGCTTTGACAACTGAAGGAACCAAGTGAAGATAGTGGCGACTATCATGAATGGCGACCTAATACCTGGCCGAGGACTACGAGAGCGATGGCGAGGAGATCCCCTGCCTCGCTGAGGAGACGTGCTATGATGATGATCGCCCCGCCGAGCAGGATGGGATCCAGCCGTCTGATCCCGGCTAGGAAGCGCGTTCTCACGACCGCGACCATCGCCTGGTCGTCCTCCTCCCCTTGGAGGAAAGAAGCCCGAGGAACCCCCAGTCCCGCCACGGCGCGAGGATTCACCCTGATGAGTAGAAGGCGCAGTAGAAGTCGAAGGGCGCTGATCGCCCTGAGGAGTAGCAGAAGGAGGGAACGGAGGAGGTGGCGGAAGCCCACCTGCGGGCAGCTGAGAACTACTCGCCGTTCCCACTGACTGAAGAGGCGGTGGAGGCGGAAGTACGATGCCCGCCAAAGGAGCGCGTTGCTCGCTCATCGGCCTCCTCTCCAGCGAGGAGCTGTGAAGAACTCGCCCTGAGCGACCTCCACCTCTAGGCGAGATCATAGGCGACGATCTCAGAGGGGGTGCGGCTACAGGCTCCTCCTGTGCACCGATGGTGGAAGAATCTGCGAGCATAGAAGAAATATTCAACAACCCGGACCAAGTCGAGGTCAGTTAAAAAAGGTGGCGAGTAGATTACTCGCACCTCGCACGAAAGCGAGACTCTCCAACGGATTCTGGGCCAAGCTCTCAGGAACGCTCGCCCCCTCGGCGACATTAGGAGCAGGAAGATCAGCGGCCGGCGAGTCGCCCTCATTGGAGAGCCCCAGGTCGTCCAGCAGCTGCTGGTGTTGGTCGCCCAGAGGAGCCGCGACCTCTTCCTCAGCGGCTTTCTTCTTCTCCTTCTTCTTCTTCTTCTGGGCGAGCCTCTTCCTCTTCCTAGAAGATGGAAGGTCGCCAGATGCGGGATCCAGGTGAGGAGGGAGCGAAGAACCCTCAAAAAGGCCGACAAGACCAGCCATGGCCGCCTTAGCCTCGGCAGCGTAGTCGCGCACCATCTTGAGCGAGTTCAGAAAAGACGTGCCATCAGAGACCCCTGCCCCTCTATTTATAGAGCTCGAGCGTCGGCCAATACTCGCCAAACAGGAAAGCTCGTCGAATGAAGGGTTGGATGATTCTTTCCGAGCAACTACGTTACTCGCAAAAAGCGGGGATTGTGTACAACCCTCATTCTCCGAGGGTGGACCCCCCCAAGGCCACGTAGGCAGAAGTCAAAGTCAAAGAATTCAACACAGAGACCGGCAGTTCAAGGCAGAGAAGAGAAGGCCTCGGCGAGTATGCAGGCAATACTCGCCAGATTGGCGAGTATGGAACAGAAGACCTGGCGACTATTGGTCCGGCGTGTGCGAGCAGCACCCAATACTCGCCAGTGGGCGACTATGACAGGATACTCGCCAAGTAACCCATAGTCGCCAGGTTGTGGGGCTGGGCTATAAAACCCTCCGTACCCCTTGGTTTTCATATAAATAGGACCCCAGGGGTACTTGGATTGGCATCTGGACTTGAGCTTTTGAAACCCTGCTCTGCATTCTAGAACCTGTCGCACTTGGTCGCTACTCCCGGTACTAGCCAAGTCGGTGCCTTCCTCGTACCTTGCTCGGCCATTCTTTGGTCTTGGAGGGGAAGTCTCTTCGGAGCTTCTGGGTACGTGGTGGGACCTCCCTGCCGCAGCACCTGGGGTCCGGTTCGTTGCTCTTCTAGCTTCGTCGTAGTCGCCAGCCAAGTCATCTCGTTGGACTGCTGGGCGAGTAGCCTCCGGCTGCATCGGTCCGAATTTTGAGGTCAGGATTTTCCTAGCGTCAACATATATATCTGACAGATTATAAACATTTCAGCAGATATATAAGAAATATGATACTCTGAGTTTAGAAACATTACATTTGAAAACAGAAATAATAATAACAAACAATCAGAACCTTTTGTCTTTTTGAATTCTTGCTTTCTGACTTTCTGAATTCTGATAGTCTTTCTCTGAGTTTTGGGTTTGATTAACTGAGTTGTAGCAATAACTGATTATCTGAATCTGTATCTGTTGCTTCTTCTATATCAAAAGTTGTATCTGAATCTGCATTAAACTAGAGCAAACACTGCATCTAAAATTGCAACATATGTAGCTTCTTCATGCATCATCTCTCTCTTTCATAAAACATCTCCCCCTGAGAGCATCTCCCCCTGAGACTGGAGCTTCTTCAGCTTTCTCCCCCTGCCTAGTTCATAGAACATCTCCCCCTGAGAAAAAACTGCATCATATGGAGCTTCTTCAAAGAACTTCTCCCCCTGCCTAGTTTCAGGAAGACCTGGAGCTAGGCCCCTAGAAGAATGGACAGATGAGGAGGTAGGGAAGGATGCAATCTTTTTGAATAAATATTGCTATTGTTCCTGGTGGTTATTCCACATAGACTTCTTCTTTGATATCTCCATTAAGAAAAGCACTATTCACATCCATCTGGTATACTTTGAATTTCTTGAATGCAGCGAAGGCCAGAAAAATCCTGATAGCTTCAAGTCTTGCAACAGGAGCAAAGGTCTGATCATAATCAATTCCTTCTTCCTAAGAATATCCTTGGGCTACCAATTTTGCTTTATTTATGAACATGTTGCCTTGATCATCTAGCTTGTTCCTGAAGACCCACTTGGTGCTAATGACTGGATGGCCTTCTGGTCTTGGAACCAAATCTCATACCTTGTTCCTTTCAAATTGATTGAGCTCCTCTTGCATTGCAAGAATCCAATTTGGATCTTGTTCTGCATCTTTTATGGATTGAGGTTCAATCTGGGATAGGAATTAAGTGTGCATCTGATTTTGGTGTAGTTGATGCCTTGTTTGAACTCCTGCTGAAATATCTCCAATGATTTGGGATATTGGATGATCTCTAACTGTGATGTGGTCAATAGTTGGAGTTGGTTCATCAATAATTTCTTCTTGAGGGACTTGTTCAGCTGTCATTTGATTTGAATTGTCAGCCAGATCTTCTGGATGATCTTCTTCTTCACTGTCTTCAAGATTTTGAGTTGATGGAAGTAGTGATTCTTCATTCTGTAGATTCAATCCATTAAGCTCTTCACATAGAGCTAGTACCTGCAAAGTATGTTTGGTGGAGGTGGTGTTCCTCTCCTTATTTAATATGTTAGTTGTTCTTGACCCAGACAACTTTGGGTCCTTTTGATTATCCACAAAATTCTGAAATGGAAGACATCTCAGGTTGATCCTTATAACATTGTGGATGATATATCCTTGGAGGAATTATCCACTCAGTGAAAGGATTGAAAGTATGTGAAGAATAAGAATTCTTTTGATTTTCAGTATGTTTTCCGTTCGACGAATTCTGGTGAATTCGTCGATCGTCGTTCGACGAAGTGAACTACTTTCGTCGAGCGCCGTTCGAATAATAACTATACTGAATATCAGTCTTCAAAGTTCGTCGATCTCCGTTCGACGAAATTAAATGATTTCGTCGAGTTCTGTTCGACGAATTCTGTTGAATTCTTTTATTCTGAACATCCTTGCTTGAAATATTTTCATCTATTTCTACAGCCTCTTTGCCCTTGGCAGAAATGAATTTTACTGGTGTAGAAAGTATGTTTTTCTTAATCAGAGGTGGCTCACTTGATGATGCACCTAAGCCCAGTTTGGCACTTAATCTGGCATTCACTATGCTTGTGATGTCCATCAGTTTGATACTTCTCCCATTTAGGGATTCTTCAAATTTCTTAGCTTCAGACAACTTGTTCTCAATGAGAACAATATGTTCTCTGGAGGCAGCCAAATATTTCTTAAGAATAACATTTTCTTCACTTATTTGGTTCATTTCAGCCAACTGATTTCTGAGAGAGATTATTTCCTTCTCAGATTTGATTAATTCTAAGCAAAGAACTTTGAATTCATCTTTGAATTCAATTGAATTAAAATCAAAGTTTGAGATTACCTGATCAACATCATTGTCAGACTCTGATTCATTTGAGTTGTTTGCTGAGGCATTGATAGCCATCATGCAGAAATTATTTTCTTCTTCATCATCCTCATCATGACTGGAGCTGGATGAAGAGGCATTTTCTGACTCACTACTTGAGTCATAGACAGCCATCAAGCATTGGTCATTCTCATTTGATTTTTCTTCATCTTCAAATGAGCTGGATGAAGACTCCGATTCTGTTTCACTCCATGATTCTGCTACAAACCCTCTTCCCTTATGCTTGTGTTTGTGGGAGGATGGCTTGCTGGAGTGCCTCTTTTCTTCTTTGTCTTTTCTCTTTTCCTTCTTTTGATTCTCTGGACACTCAGGCAAAAGGTGTCCAGGTTTCCTGCAGCCAAAACAGATAATTTCTTTAGAATTTGATTTATCATACCTTGGTTTTTCTCTTGATCTGGAATCCTTCATTCTGAAGTCCTTCTTAGCCATTTTATAGAATCTCTTTGCTAGTAGGCTCAGGAACTCCACATCTCTTGGAGCTTTTTCTTCCTCTTCAGTAGCTTGGAAAGTTATGCTCTTTTCTTTCTTGGATGTTGGTGAGGAAGTAAATTGTTCAGCTTCTCTGGATTTGATAAGTTGCTCATAGGATTTGAGTTTGCCGAACAAGCTCTCAGTGGAGATCTCATTAAGGCTTCTGGCTTCCTTGATTGGCCATATCCTAGAGTCCCATGTGCTGGGGAAGCACATAAGGATCTTATCATTGACCTTAGTGATTTAGATCACTTTGTCCAAGGTCTTCAGCTCATTGATTATGAGGCTGAGCCTGTTGTACATATCAACCACTGTCTCAGATTCTCCATTCTTGAAATTTTCATACTGGGAGATTAGGTGAGATCTTCTATCTTTTCTTTCATCTGCTAATCCTTCAACCATATTGTTGAGTGACATCCAGATTTCCCTTGATGAAGTGCATTCCACAACTTTTTGAAAAATGTCATCAGACATTGTCTGTGCCAATATGTTCATAGCTTTGGCATCAGCACTTCTCTGCTTCTTCTGTGTATCTGTCCACTCAGGAGGTGGAACAACATTATTTGTTGTTGTGGTTTCAGCACTTGTTGTTGCTGTAGGTGTAAGAGGTCCTCTCAAAATAACATTAAAAATTTCTTCATCAATAGAATTCATGTACAATCTGATCCTTGTCTTCCATAGTGCAAACTTATTTAGATTGCACATAGGAGGTCTTGTGCTTGAATATTCTTTGTTCTGTGCCATGAGTTTTTAGAAAAAGAAAACTCTAAAATAAATTTAAGATCTAATTGATCTTTTGATTCAGGTGTTAGCCTGTATACAATCAACCTACCTATGATACCAATTGAAAGTCCTCTGGTATCAGTGGAAAGTCCTCTGATACCAATTGAAAGTGAGGTTAGATCTTAGATTTACTCTAGAGGGGGGGGGGTGAATAGAGTATTAAAAAGTTTTCACTTATTTTTATAGCGGAATTAAAATAGAAATATATATATATAAATATGTGTACTGAGTGAGTTATAAAAACATGATAAAAACTAAGCACACAGCACAGTACAGAAAAATAAACAAGAACACAGAGGACACAAGGATTTTATAGTAGTTCACCAATAAATTTGGGTACGTCTACTCTTCTACCACCCTTGGTAGGATTCCACTAGGTTTTTGATCAGGTGCCCTATCACCAATGGAGTTTTGATCAGGTGCCCAAAACACCACTTGAGCTTTTGATCAGGTACTCTAACCAAATTACAGGTTTTTGTTCAGGTGCCCTGCCACCAAGGGGTTAACTTTTGAAGGGAGTTATAACCCTGTACGAGAGGGGATAAAGAGGGTTTAGATGTTCTTCTCTATCAATAATCTGAGAGAAGACTCTAGTGGAATATGATGTTGTAAAGCTCCCCCCGTCTGATTGAAATTTGTTGACAGTTGAGGATGGAGCTTTCACTTGAATGAAGTATCTTCCTGTATCTTCCTGATAGCTAATGAATCTGAGAGACCAAGATTTCTCAGATTATTTGATGCTCTTGAAGATCTAGAACTTGCAGCAGAAAAACTGAGAGAATATTTGTTGATGTTGTTCTCAGAGATTGAGGTGTTGTTTGAGGAAGATGATGATCTGAAAACTTTTTTTGTATTTTCTTTCTTCTGTATTTCTCTCGACAGCTTTCTTCTTCTTTTTCTTTTTGTCTTGCTGTTCTGTAATAATGCTGTAACTTCTTCTTCTTCTTTTTCTTTTTCCCTTAAAGAAAAATCTCCGACAGATTTGAAATTCAAATCCCTTAAATTAAGGTATAAAATAATCTGGAGGATTATTTCTTGGAACTGCAAGCAAACCTTTAATTCCTTTTCCTTTTTAACTAATGATATCCTTTTCCGCCAAACGGCTATTTTCTCGGGAAGAGAATGGAAAGGAATAAATAAATGGAAATATATAATCCTTGACTTATCTAGAATAAATAGAGTCGTTGCTGGAAGATCTGAGTTCGGAGAATAGAATAAAATGATCTGTCTGAAATAAATAAGCTGAAGAGAAATTTCGTCGACCTGAGAATTGAGTTCGTCTAACTGAATGTTGATTTTCGTCGACCTGAACTTCTGTTGCTGATTCGTCGAACGCAGACTGGAATTCGTCGATCTCAATGTGGAGTTCGTCGAACTCAAGAATAAACTGCTAACTCTGGTTGGAAGAAATGAATTAGTCGAGCTGAGATGATATTTCGTCAACCGCAGAGATTTGGCAAATTCATCGACCGGTGAAATGAGCAAATTCGTAGACCGCTGAGACAGAGCAATTTTGTCGACCGCTGAGACAGAGCAATTTCATTGACCGCTGAGACAGAGCAATTTCGTCGACCACTAAGACTGGATAAATTTGTCGACCACTGAGACTTGGTCAACCGCTGAGACAGTTCGTCGACCGCTGAGACGCTGAGACTGAAGCAAGTCGTTCGTCGAACACAGAATGCAAGGCGTTCGTCGAACGCAGAAAGCATTTCGTCGAACGCAGGATGAGTTCGTCGAACGCAGAAAACTTAACATTTTCTTAAGTTCTAGCTAACTCAACAGCCTAAAGCCTTGACCCATAGACTATACATTGGGGTCAACTTGATCCTAGTCAACAGATAGTGATCCTAGCCCAAATCAGTAATAGGGTTGTTCCAACACTTTGGTTTGACCAGAGTGGGAGTTCCCAAAAATTACCTTGGTCCCTTCCTTGGCCTTGAAATTTTCCAGCAAATCTTTTGCTCCAGTCATATGCATGGAGCACCCACTGTCCAGATACCACTACTGGATTATGGTTGAACAGTCTTCCCTCTGCACATTGAATTAAACATTAGTAAAGACCCTCTCATGCTGGGGTCTCTTTCTTCTATCATCATATGGATATATGAAAGAATGAGATGGTCTACCATTGTTCTCCCTTAGGTGAAGAAGGGTTTCATTATTATGCCAGCAATATTTAGCAATATGTCCTTGTTTAGAGCAGCAAAAACATATAGGAATATAAGTAAAAAGAGGTTTTGAGAGTGCAGTAAATATGCGTCGAGAAGAAATCGACGCATTTTTTAGAGTTGCGTCGAATGGAATTCGACGTACCTGCATAGTCCCGTCGATAGTCATTCGAAGCATAGTATTGGTTACGTTGAGTGTAATTCGACGCACCCACATAGTTGCTTCAAAATGATGTCGACGCATATGCTGGATTCCGTCCAGATGCATTCAACGCATTCTTAAAATTGCGTCGAGTTCTATTCGATGTATGATTCTTATCATTAAGATTTTCATTTGATTCTTCTAAGGGATGTTTGCCTAAGATTCCTGGTTGATCACTAATGTTTACCCTATTAAATATTGTGAGTTTATTAGGGTTATTATGATCTTCACAAGATTCTACATTATTATTAGGTCTAGACCTAAATGATGCTACAGGTTTTTCCCAAGCATGTTTTCTAGGGATCTAGGTGCTGGTGGATGGTTGTGATTCCTGGTCAAGATGATCAAATCTCTTGGAGAGATTTTGTAAGATATCTTTGATCTTTTGACTCCTTCCATTTAGGGAGTCCTCAAAGGCTTTTGCCTTTGAGAGTTCTTTCTTTAGGTCTGAATTGTCTATATCTAATAAGTATATTTCTTTTTCTTTTCTAAATAATTCACCTCTTAAAGCATAATTGACTATGAATAAACAATCTTGCTTAAGGTCTTCTAAATCTATTCGGTTAATATTAAGTTCCTTTTGGTTGTTAATGTAGTCTTGACAAAATTCCTTGAAACATTCATTAAAATCTTCTGAAGAAAAGTCAAAGTTTTCAAAGATGCTTACCTTAGTTTCATTAGTGGAATTTGCTAGAGCCATTAAGCAGGCTTCTTCTGGTCCACCTTCTTTATCATCATCAGATGAGGAGAAGCTTGATTCAGAGTCTGAATCACTCCAGGTCTCAACTATGAAACCTTTCCCTCCTTTCTTATCCTTTCTCATGAAGGATTTCTTCTTATGCTCCTTCCTCTGCTTGTTTTTCTTGTTCTTTTCTTCCTCAGGACATTCAGTAGAAATATGTCCTAGCTTTCTCCAGGAAAAACAAATAATCTCCTGTTTAGGAGTTTTATCATACCTTGGCTTGCTTGAGCTCCTCTCTCTCCTTCTGGAATCTTCTGTTCTGACCCACTTTTTGAATCTCTTAGCCAAGAGATTAAACATTTCTTCTTCAGTGTTGGAGGACTCTGCTTCTACAGTCTTTAATGCAAGAGTCCTTTCTTTAGAAGTTGGTGTTCTTTCTTGGGCTTCTGACTCAGACCTGCTTTTTAGTAGAAGCTCATAGGATTTGAGCTTTCCTAGGAGAGCATCAGTTGATATCTCTCTGAGGCATCTAGAATCTCTAATAGCCCAGATACTAGAGTCTCGTGTGCTTGGGAAGCACATGAGGAGCTTGTCATTAATTTCTGTCAGAGAAATTTCCTTGTCAAGCCCTCTCAGCTAATTTATGATAAGGTTGAATCTGTCATACATTTTTGTTATGCTTTCATCAGCTTTTTTTCTTGAAATTCTCATATTGAGATATGAGAAGTGCTTTTTTGTCTTTTCTCTCATCAGAGCTTCCTTCAACTAGTCTGGAGAAAGATTCTCAGATCTCTTTTGCAGAGTTGCAATCAGTAACCTTTTGGAATATGTCATCAGACATGGTTGAGACCAGTATGTTCATGGCATTGGCATCACATGCCTTGACCTTCTTCTCATCATCAGTCCATTCTGCTCTGGGGACTGAAGTTTGTATGATCTTTCCACTAGTGTCTTTCCTTATTGGCACTGGGGGACCTATGAGGATGACATTGAAAATTTCCTCATCAATAGAATTCATATAAAGTTTTATTATGGCCTTCCAGAGTGTGAACTTATTCAAGTTACACACTGGGGGTCTTGTAGAAGCATAATTCTTAGAACTCATTTTGTTTATAAAAAATATTTGAAATAAAGAGAAAATAGTAGGAGGTCTTTTTGATCAAGGTGTTAATCTTTTAATAATCAACCTACCTCTGATATCAATTGAAAGTGCACAGTGTGCCTCTGAGTATACTCTAGAGGGGGTAAATAGAGAATTAAAAATATTTATATCATATTTGTGCAAACACAATAAAATACTAAGTATTATGTTCCAACAATTCTACACACAGAATAAAACTAGTGTTGTTAAGTAAAGCAGGAAAACAGTAAATGAAATGGGACAGCACAAAAACTTCACAACTAGAAGACACCGAGATTTTATAGAGGTTCCCCAAAATGTGGGTACTCCTCTCTTCTACCACCTGTAGGAATGCACCACCTGTGCCTGAGTCTTTTGATAAGGAGACTCTTAGAACCACTGATCTTTTGATAAGGAGATCATGAACCAACCGGATCTTTTGATAAGGTTATCTTGAACCAACTAGATCTTTTGATAAGGAGAGCTTGAACCACTGAATCCTTTCGAAGAGGGATTTTTAAAACTCTTTTACAGTTGAGAATGAGAAGGAGAAAGAAGAAGGGGGAGGAAGAAGAATTTTGTTCTCAGAATTCATATGATGCATGTCTCAAGATCATCTTCTATATTCTTTCACTGGATCTGCTGATGATGAACTCCTGCTTATGATTGTGATGATTTGCAGGAGCTATGATTGTCAGATCCTTTCTCTTTCTTCTGATTGAAATATGGATGCCATGTGATATTGATGAGGAGCAGCCTTCAGTTGTTCTATTCTAAGAGAGGGAGAGCAGTTCTTATTTTCACTGTATTTTTCTCTATTAGGTTTCTAGGAGGAAGAAGAAGAAGTGGAAGCCCTAATCAAAAAACTCAAGCAGATGGTGATGAATGCTCTCTATTTATCTGTTTTTGTGCTCATCCCTTTTATTGTCCCTCTTTAATTTGAATTGATTTCCTTTTCTGGTAGGTCCTGAAAAGGTATTTTTCTCTGGACAATTTCTCTTCCTTTCCTTCTTTAAGTCACGACCCGTCCACCAACTGTATGCTTGTTTCCAAGAATGCATTTCTGTCCTCTTTTAATTCTTCTTTCTATTTGAGGCAATAAATAAACCATTGGAGAACGGTCTTCAGTATTGTGAGACATGAGAGAGGGCCCAAAATGACAGCTGAAAAGGTTTCCTTTTCAGACTGTATTCGACGTAGTGTCGAGTTCTCCTTCTCTCTTATCGACCTATCTTCGAGTTCTTGTAAGAGCAGCTTCGAATTCATTCATGATCTGATTGAACTCTGCTAGTCGACGTTGAGTCGATACCTTATCGACGTAACCGTCGAGTTGAAGGCTTGAATCTGAACTTCATTATCTGCATCGAAATGAAGACGACTTTAGATGGCTTCGATGCATACCTTCTTCTGCGCAGAGTTGAAGTGGAAGCTGCATCGACTTCTCAAGATACTTCGACAAGTCCTTGGCCTCTACGTCGATATTCTTTCGACGTAACGTCGACTTGAATTACTTCGACAGAAGGGTTGAACCACTTGGACTTCTAGTCAGAGTAGCGTCGACATTAACTCGATGTTGCATCGATTTCTATTCGACGCAACTGTTAACTCTACCCAAATTGTGCTTCTCTTGATATGGTCTTGACACCCTAGGTTGAGTGTGACATCCTAAGACATCTAATGACCAGATTACCCTCACAATATAATGGGTAATTCAAACCTAAGAGGTAAAAACACTTTTAGGTAATTTGTTAAGTTAAATCAAGGAGTTTTTCCACATGCGACCTTGCGGTCAGGCGATGAAGAAGTGCAGACAGGTTGTTTCTCAGTAGAGCAATAAGTCAGTAGTTTGTGTCGTCTGAGGTGGCAGTCTGAAAGATAGCAGGTTGACGACCTCTGCTGTTCGCGCGGTCTCAGTGGTTGTCGTGCGGTCTGACTGTTTCAACGGTCTTTGGCGGTCATAGCTCTTCTGTCCGCCAGCTCATTGTTTGTTTTCTGTTTCTTCTTCATCTTGTGTTCTGATAAATCTTGTCTCGCCATATATCTCGCATTGTAAAGAGGTAGATTAATACAAGATTTTCTTGTCCTTCTATTATTACTGGTTGCTTAGCTTGGTTATGGTTGGAGTATTCTTGCGCCTTATTCCCGCTTCTAAGGAAATTTTCACATGATATCAGAGCTAGTTTTTACTATGGTATCACTACAAGATCTTTATCATTAACTCCCTGATGAATTATACTTGGCTGAGATTTGAAACAAACTAAATCTTCAGTTCAGTGATCACGAGGACTCTCAAGAGTACTCGACAAATTCGTTGAGTATTCACAAGAAATCAACAGATCACTCAACGAATATTACTTGGCTGGAACTGGAAACAAGATCTGATACTTTCATAAATCTCTCGAGTAGATTCGACGAATTGATCGGGTGCTCACGTGAGATCTCGATGAATGAAACGAGTCTTCACTTGAGTACTCGATGAATTTTAATTCAGAGAAATCTTGTCAATCCAGAATCCAGCAACCAGCTTCTACTTGATTCTCCCCTTGCACTTGGAAATGAAGTACACCCCAATAGAAAGATAACACATGAATCAACACTATGTCCTACACAATGAAGAATTACATTGCATAGTCTTGTGTTTTATGATCCGTTGTAATCTAACATTGGTTGGTACTTAGCAATTAAAGTCCTGCAACAACATAACTAAATGCATCATCAAATACAAATTCATTTTATCTTAGTTCAAGGGGGACTTTTTCAAATAAAGACAATTGTGGATATAATACCCAACAATCACAACTGCCAATTTGCCTTTCTTGCCTCAGAGCCATCCAGCTACACAAAAGCAGTCAGCAATCAGAATTGGAAAGCAGCTATGGACGAAGAAATTCATATGATTACCAAAAATGATACCTGGGAGCTAACTAAATTACCTACTCAAAGACAAGCTATTGGATTAAAGTTGCTTTACAAAATCAAATACACAGAGAAGGGTCACATTTCAAAATATAAAGCTCGGCTGGTAGCCAAAGGCTACTCTCAAAGAGAAGGTATTGATTACTTCGATACATTTGCCCTTGTAGCCCGTTTTGAATCCATCAGAATCCTTCTTGCAATTGCTGCTCAGTATCAATATACCAAATATATCAAATGGATGTAAAATTAGAATTTCTGAATGGAGAAATTGACGAAGAAATTTTTGTCAACCAGACTGAATGATACATCATCCCAGGAGAAGATGCTAAGGTTTTTAAGCTTAAAAAGCCCTGTATGGGCTCAAGCAAGCCCCACGTGCTTGGAATCAGAAAATTGACTCCAATTTAGTAAAAATAGGATTCATAAAAGATTTAAGTGAGCCAACCATGTATGTAAAAGAAGAAGGGGGAAAATATGTGATCCTGTGCCTATATCTTGACAATCTGCTGATCACCGGAAATTCTCAAGACTCAATTAATAAATTTCGTGGCTACATGAATGCAGAATTTGAAATGACAGACCTTATAATAACTAGATATTTCCTTGGGCTACAAATTTCACAAAATACACAAGGCACATTTATTTCTCAAGAGAAGTATGCAGAGGACATACTTAGGCGCACCAGAATGATCACTTCAAATCCATGTTCCACACCTATGGTCACAGGTGAGAAGCTAAGAATAGAAGACGAAGCAAAAAAAACAAATCCAGAAGAATACCGAAGCATTGTTGGTTCTCTAATATACCTCACTAATACCCGGCCTGACATCGAGCATGCCGTTAGCATTGTATCCATGTATATGCACGAACCCTCTATCAAACACCTTGCTACCGCAAAACGAATACTTAGAAATGTGAACAGAACCAAAAACTGTGGACTGTTGTACATCAAAGACCACAACAACTATCTCATGGGGTATTTTGATAGTGATTGGGGGAGATGTGAGGATGATCGCAAAAGCACGTCATGGTTCATATTTTATATGGGAACTAAGCCAGTTTCATGGTGCTCACGGAAACAAAAAACAGTAGCATTATCATCTACCAAACAGAATATACCGCCCTAAGTGAAGAGGTCAAAGAAGCCATTTGGCTATGCAACTTGTTAGCAGAAATGTTAGAAGAAATGAAAGAGGGAACGGAACTAAAGTTTAGATAATGCATGCATAGCTCTGGCCTATAACCCTGTGTTTCACAAAAAATCAAAACACCTGGATCTGAAGCATCATTTTACCAGGGATCATGTTAGTAAATGGGATATCAGCATTACAACTGTGAATCGGCAAAGCAGGTTGCCGATCTTCTCACAAAGCCCCTAACAGCTGCAAACTTTGAGAGATTAAGAAGAAAATTAGTTGTATCAACTGCTGAGACTAAGGGAGGATGCAGAGATTATAATCCCAGCAGCCGCCAGCCCATACTTCCAGCCATGCCTGACTCAAACCCAGCAACACAAAACCTGCAAGAAGAAGAAAGAGGATTCAACCAAGCTTACGTAAACCTAGAGATGAAGGAGACGGAGCACTCTGCTCTCCTCAAGCCCTATGAAGCCAACTAAAGAATCCTTACTGATGTGCCTCTTTTATTTTGTATTTCCTGCATTTCCAGTTTTGCCCCTTCTTGCTTTATAAAAGGGAGGGTGTTGTATCCGGCTAAAAAATATGTTTTTTGAACAAGTGGAATGATATATGGCAGAATGTTTTTGTCTCATTTAAAACCCTGTGTGCATGTTTCTTTGCTTTCTTACAGTATGAAGAAATCAAATCTGCCCTCTTCCAATAAGAGTCGCAGCTGTAACATTGAAAATGTATTAGGCTTTAAGTCTCGTTTAATGTCACTGCTGGCTGTACCGTATTAAATGATGTATCCAGAATACTCCTCTACGGGTTATATATACCAGTATGGAGCCATTGAAGAAGGCATGAATATTATCTGTTCTTTTTATTTTGCTCTGCGTCCCCCCTCCTCTTCACATGTAAAACCAGTAAAGCTCAATCTAGTATTACAACTTACAATTTGTACATCAACGCTTCTTTGTATGGCATCAAATATTTTATTTCAATAAAGAATTAATCGAGAGCACACCTTCATTACATCACATAAGAACATGACCAAAAAAAACATAATACAATAATGAAAAAACAATATTTTGTTTAAACTAGGATGAGTTTATCTGATTCAGTCTAGATTAGTGCATAAGCACCATTGCCAAAGAAGCAACAAACACTATCACCCCGTACGGATAAGCAATCACGGCGGCCGAATTTCCTTCTTCTCCAGCAGGAGATGGAGAAGGAGCGTCGGTTTCTCCAATGACGTCGATGGAAAATTTCATTCCTGATTGGCAATGGTTTCCCTTACCGCATATGTACCACTTTCTTCCTGGGCTAGTCAAAGTGATTTCATAAGTGTCTGGTAGGAGATGTTGGATTCTCGCCTGCGCCGTGCATGAGTTGAAATCAGACTCGCTAACGCTAAAAACGTTGTGTTCCACGGCTTTGTACTGAAAAACTGCGAGATTCAAATTTTCAGATTTCTTAAGGCCCAAATGCCAAGCGGTTAGATTGCCGAGTAATTTGAAAACTTTACCTTAATCTATTATTACAACATATAAATGTGTAGTTTCTTGTCGCAGACATAAATTTGTTTTGTTTTAAAGACTTTCATAGATTTTTAGGATTTGCAGGAGTGATATTGCATAACTGTTCTAACTTCTATTTAGTCGCTGCCACATAATATGCACAGAGAACAATGAGCAACGGTAATAACGGTTCTTGTTGAAGCATGGTATTAATTGCAGCAAATTAATGTAGGGTTTTTCGATGCCCCTATAATGCACAGAGAACAATGAGCAGCTGCAAAAAAAATATGTTTCGCAAAATTCAAAATGGTGGACGATATGCGACGAGAGTACTGTCACAATAGTGGCACGGAAAAGCAACGATTTGGCTTCTCGGAGAGATTAAGGGCATGTTTGGGCCCGTTGATCGGTGAAGGTTGGAGATGAAGTGGCTAAAGATGAAGGTAAAAAAATGTTTTTGAATAGGGCATAAAATAGCATTTTAGTTACATATGAGGTTGCAAAATTGTTTTTGAATAAACCACCGAAAAAATAGCCCTAAAACCGGTGGCAAAGAATCAAAGATCCTGGTAGAATAAAACTATAAAACAGAAGGATTCGTTTACCGAGCGTGTCACCAACTTTGAACTGCTTGCCTTCAGCCCAGTCGGTGAAGTTCACTCCGAGATTCCAGCCGTCGTCTTCACCGACAAGGAAGTGGGTTGCATCAACGTAGACAATAGCCCGAAGTACGGCCATTGCGATGAAGAAAGAGAGCTTCGAAGCCATTAAAGGATTCACTCTCTCTCTCCCCTCTTTCTCTCTATATCCCAAGTGTTTCTAGGATTTCCAGAAGCAAGAAACAGTCTTGCATTTATAGAAGCCATCGGTAGAGGAGAGTTTAGAAGCGATCGGCTGGAAAACTCAAAAGAGTTTAATGATTTATATATATTGATGTGTTATCCATGAATTTAAAACAACTGTTTCTTGTTGTATTCACTTATATCGTGATAATCGAGAGTCCCTTTTATTCATTTCAAATGTCTGGCATGGCCATAAGAACTGACATGCCTATGCCACCCGGGCCTGTTGGCCTGCAATTTAATTACTATTAAATTAATTATTTAATTAAATTATTCGTTATTAACGTAAGACCTCTTTTTTTTGCTACAAATCGGGTCTTATGCCCAGAACCATCGATTTGCGGTGACGTCAACACTCGGGAAGGTCGCCACTACAAAATGCCGATAATGCCGGTAATATCCACCACAAAAGAAGAAAAGTACAAATGAACAATTATAAGTCCAAGTCCACATCACATAATATATAAATCATAAAAATTGGTGTCCACAGATAATAACTGAATAAAAAGTAGCAATAAGGACTCCTGCCCAGTACATCATATCCTGACTACAAGATCTCTTGCGGAAGCAAACTACTAATAACCACTCACTGATCCTGAGACTGGTGCTCCTGTGCTATACTGGTTTGCCTCCATCTGCACCGGCCTCTGGTGGTGCTGCGTCTCCTGGTGCTGCTCCTCGATCCCCTAAAATCATATGGTCCACCGACTGTTAGTCAAAAGGCTACGTCTTGGTTCCCCCCACCCCTCCCCAGTGGCTCATAGGCACCGTGTGGGAGGAATGAAGCGGAAGGACATCAATTGGTATAAAACAAGCAGATGACGTGACCTAGCTACAAGAATTTCTACCGCTACATAGGTGTGTATATATATAGAACAGTAAGTAAAGCAGAGTAAAGAACATGTACAGAATAGTAAGTGAGTCAAGTACAAACTACAGCTAGCTAGGTCAAGGGATTGTTTAGCAAGGTCTATCGTATAAAAAGTCTCATACCAATTTATATGATAGGGGTAGGGGTTAAAATGCAATGCTTATGCCATGACATACAGTGTTATGCAGACTAATGTTATGTTCACGCAAGAGCAACACACGCACCCAACTCTATGTTCACAGACCTATAGTTCCCCCTTTTAGAGTTGGCTAAACTCTCAGGCACCTCCCGTAGTGGCAAACAGAGGCAGTGGGTTGGGCCTCGCCCACCTCTAGGTTGGTATTCGCACTATCTAACCTAGACCTTTCGTACGCCTCAACGCGAAGAACACAACCGCGGAGCGCCTGCGTACTCTTGCTGGCTGGTCCACCAGGCATTTCCTTGGCTAAGTGATAACCACACATGCCGAGTCAAAGTATCGACGTCGGTGTGAATGACCATCCAATACTAAAGACCCACCACCTTTATGCACATACAATTATGATTACTATATATCTCCGAGCCATAGGCTCCCCCGGGCTAAGCTGCCCATCATAATAACCTTCCGAGCCACCAGCTCGCCGGACCAACCCGTCCATACCTACAACCACCGAGCCTACTGCTCTTAAGACACTAACCACCCATGGCAACAAGATGTGGGTGAGTGTATTATTAAGGCTCTGTTTGGTTGGGCTGTTGCTGATGGAAAGCTGCTGATGAAAAGCTGCTGATAGGAAAATTGCTGATTCTGGAAAACGGAGTTTTGTTAAAAAACTGTTTGGGTGAAATGGAGTTTATAAAACGGAGTTTTGAAAAAGTTGTTTGGAAACAAAACGGAGTTTTGAGTGATTTTTTTTCTCTCACCAAATATCAGAAAAAGATATATATTTTCCATAATATAATACCAAACACACAAAAATAATGTCCACATTAACCATATATCATGATATATCCTACGATCTAGATTCATACAACTGATCTGCTATACTATCACGTAGCGCGATCATCTCCTCCACACCACCTGCAGTGTCAGGGCATGTATCTTGTCGCTCTTGTGTGACCAGTCCATCATCTCTACCCCTCTGCTCGGACTCACTGAAATCAAAATCCACGCTCGAAGGGTGGCGATGAATGAAATTATGTAAAGTCATCCTGGCCATGACAATATGTGCCTGTTTGTCGAAGAGATAGCTTGGCATGTCCCGTAGTATGGCCCACTTCTTCTTCCAAACGCCGAATGATCGTTCTATCACACTTCTAAGCGACGAGTGCGCATGATTGAATATCTCTCGACGCCCTTCTACGCGACGTCCACCACGGGCAAAGTCAGGTAGATGTTACCTTGTATCTTGATATGGTTTTAAATATCCTTTCTGTAGAGGATAACCAGAATCAACCAAGTAATATTTTCCTGAAACATATTAAAAAATGTTTAATAACGGAAAATATTTAAAGTAATAATTAGATGAACTGATTTTTTATTATTTACCTTGAGGCGGATGAGGGAACTTATAACGAGGATCAGTTATGGCATAATTGAAAATGCGACTATCGTGCGCTGATCCCTCCCAACCTGCCATAACAAAAGTGAAACACATGTTGAAATCATAGGCCGCCATGACATTTTGTGTCGGTCTGCCCTTTCTCCCAATATATGGAACTTGACTTCCTACTGGTATGCACGCATCGACATGTGTTCCATCTATTGCCCAACACAATCTTTAAAAAAAGGCATATAACGCCTGTCATACATAATCTCTGGCGGAGTGCAGCCGAAAGACCTATCTGATGGCTGTATCACTTCCTCGGCCAACTGCAACAAAGCGCGAATACCACGAGCAAAAAATCTGCTAGTTGTCTTTGTTGAGTGCTGAAATCGCTCACGTGTTTTTCTCATTGATTCATTATGAGACAATATATATATAGTCAATGCTAGGACTTCTCTGGCTGCAGTTCTTCTTGTTCCCTGAAAACCACACTTCTCTTCGAGAGCATGCAATAGATCTATAAAAATTTCTTGACTCATCATGAACGAGTCATGAAATCTAACTCGAGTCCCACGAAGTAGCTCATTTATACACCCTTGTTTATTAAAATGCGTGGTGGGTCGATTCCCAAGCTCTATCTCATTTATGCAGATATCACAGAATAACAACACCTCATTGTTGTCCCACATAGCGACCACCCCACCGTCTTTGGTTTTGCCCATCCTTAAAATATTAAACAAGATTTGACCTAAACAACATTTTAAGAATAAAACACACACACATACACACATTAACACACACACACACACAACATATAAACACATGAACACCAACACACACACACACATTAACACCAAGCACATACACATGAACACCAAACACAACACACACATGTATATGAACACACACACAGCACACACACACACAGCACACATGTATATTACCACACAAACACATATACATATCAACACACACACACACATGTATATGAAAACACACACACACACACACATGTATATGAACACACACACAACACACATGTATATGAACACACACACAGCACACATGTATATTACCACACAAACACATATACATATCAACACACACACATGTATATGAACACACACACACACACATCACACATTAACACCAAGCACACATGTATATTACCACACAAACACATATACATATCAACACACACACACACACACATGTATATGAACACACACACACACACACACACATGTATATGAACACACACACACACACACACACACACACACACACACACACACACACACACACACACATGTATACGAGCACACACACACACACATCACACACATGAACACACACACACACACACATGTATATGAACACACACACATGTATATGAACACACACACACACATGTATATGAACACACACACACACACACATGTATATGAACATACACACACACATGTATATGAACACACACACACATGTATATGAACACACACACACACACACATCACACATGTACACCAAGCACATAGACCAACACACACACATGAACACCAAGCACACACACACATATGAACACACACACACATATACATATCAACACACACACACACACATGTATATGAACACACACACACACACACACACACATGTATATGAACATATTTTCTATGAATGTCTCTCCACACACAATACACATACAACCAAACATCTACACACACAAACATATACATTGGAGCTCCTAAAGGGAAACATGTACACACATTGGAGCTCCTAAATGCAGAAATCCTCTGTGAACATGGATCCATGTACTCAAATCTATAACCAAACAAGGAGATCCATGATCACAGAGGATACGAAAAAAAGGGAAGCAGAAGTTGCTGTGGCGTGGCGAGGAAGCAGAACAACTGCCGAAAAAAAGCGAAGCAGAAGTTGCCGCAAACAAAAATCACAGGAGAACTGCTTAAATCACAGGAGGAAGAACTTGCTGTGGCGAGGAAGAACTGCAGAAAAAAGGGAAGCAGGTTACCTTTCGAGAATGACGGAGGAAGAACTTGCCGAACACGGGGAGGGTCGTCTGCGATGATTGATGAAGAGGAAGCAGTCGACGCCGGGAAATCGCAACAGCCACTACGGTTTGATGTCGCCGCTAGGTTAGGGGAAGAAGAGAATCGGGAATCGCCGTCGTCGGGCAAGGTTAGGGGAAGAAGAAGAACGAACACGCGGAGCTTTTGTGGCCAGACGCGAAAAAAAAGCTGCGGTCCAGGGGATAAAGGAAAAGGCGGATGTAAATAAACGTCGTTTTGGAAATATGCCATGCCAAACGCCGATTCCGCTCTTAATTCCGATGCGTTTCCACCGCACATCACCCTATAAGCCGCGCCAAACGCCACCTAAGTTAACCTTGCATAACAATTTATTCCTACCGCTTTGGGTTATCCATGGACTTCCCGAGAACTACCCTGTGAGGGGCTCGCAACGATACTAGGAGCTAAGATGGGCTGAACCCCAAGACTCCCTTTCCAAGACACTTATTCTTATTGATGTCTACCCTTGACCATACTATTATTAATTGTTACACATACGAACACTAAGTGTGTTTATCCCCACTCCAATGGAATGTCGACCTCTCGTCGATCATGAGCACATCCTTGCCCCTTTACCAACCGGGCACACTCACTACATGGACACCTGTTGGTGACCTCAAAGCTCGTCAACCAGACCAGGTACACAAACTACCTCCCATTTCCACTAGGTGGTCTACAAGTTACCTTAATTCTACAGTTTTACTATGCGCGGACCTAGTGAACTATTTGAAGTGCATGAGAGGAGGTACTCCAAATAATCATCCAAATGACCTAAGATTATTATTGGGGGTGTGTTATGACATTTTAAGACTATCTCTAGAAATTCATAATTTTCCTAATTTATTTGGCATTTATTGTAATTTCTTCAAAATCAGGGAACCTATGACTTTGAACACTAAGTATGGTTTTCTGATAAGCTATGGCCTTACTATAATTTGTACAACTATATATCATCAAAATAATAGCCATATATGAAGTTCATAAATTTCTAGAAAGATTTTGACCTCGAACTAAAATAATGATTTATTTAACAAAATCAACGATTAACAAAGAAAGTACCAAAAATACTCATTCAATAATTACAAGAAAATTAGCAGATGTCTAAAGTGATCAGAAAAGTTCACTTCTTGTGTTCAATAATTTTCCAAATTCATTTGACCATATAAATCTTTTATTTAAATAAACCAAACCTAGGGCACTTTGTGAAGGGAAAAATATACAAATTCTTCCAAAAATTATACTAAAATTAATAGATCATATACTTGCCCTCAAAAGTCCTCTGACCAAGTTCCATGATTTTACAGTGAATATTAAACCCTTAATAATTCCACTTATAAATAGGTCAAACAATGGTCTTGTGAATGAAGTAAGATATAGATCAATCTAAAATTCACAATAAAATTATCAAGGAACAAGATCACTAATAAAAGCTCACTGCCAAAATTTCATGAACATCCAAAGCTATATAAACATGTAAATTCTTCTTATAAGAAAGTGCCCTAATTGGTTCTTAATTAATTCAGAGGGGATAAATGTCCCTAAAAATTCCAAGTAAATGAACTAGGTCATAATACCACCCTATGAACCTCTCTACCAAGTTCCAAGTCAATCCAATGACGTATGACCACGTCCTTCAATAGATTCAATATACAACTCAAGGGTTTGAACTAGGGTTCTAGGGCGTATCCACCCCAAACCACCCAAAACTACTTGTGGGGGTGTTTTATGTGATATTAAATCAGTGGCAAAGGTTTCATCACTTTTTGATGAGGATTGACCACTCAACCCACCAAGTGCACTTTTGACCTAATATCCTCTAGTTTGACCAAATTTTAATTTCTTAATTACCCAACCATATCAATCCTAAATGGGATGAAAGTTTTACCAGAGTCTTTTCATGACCCTAAGACCACCCACCAAAATTTGGTATGGTTTGGAGGTCTATAAACCCTAAAATTAATTCATTCATGATTTATTAATTTTTTGCAAAAACTATAAAAAAGTATCCTCAAAAAATTCTCATTTTTGGATGTATTGGGAGTATGGGTACAACTAGCCTATGCTCCAAATTTCAAAGAATCGGGATGTCTGGATTAGTGGGGGACGCTCAAATCTATCTCTGGTCAACCCAATGTATAGGCTGCACCATTTTGAGTGTTGTGGTCAGACCATAGACCCATACGGGGTGAAATTAATTTTAAAATAAACTAGACTTCAAGGGCTACAACTTTGGTGTTGCCCACTTTTCCAAGTGAGGGCTCTAAGTATTTTTAATAAATAAAAACATTAAGTGCATAAAGTGTGACATAACATATAAATCATATCATTTGTTCTGCGCATAACAGATCGCGCCAGATCGGACGGCCCCTGCTCATCGTCCCCGATGAGCCAACGGATCTGGTGAGCCCATCCTGGAGATATTTCCTGTGGCTTTTGTCGGCCACTTATATCCCTCCCCAACCGACCAATGCCACCATCACCTCCGTTGAGGTGGCCGGCTATAGGCGGTGATATGGCGGCCGGAGGTGGCCAGAATAGGGCTTTAAATGTGGGGAAAAAGCTTGAAAAACCAAGCTCTCGGACCACCCGATCCAGTGTCAATTGTCCACAAACCTTGCTGGCAACATATGTAGATCTATCCACAATGAGAGAGGGGGAGAGAAGGACCTGAGTGGTGGTGTTTTGCTTCTCCAATCGTCGACTCGCCATTGCCGACCGTGGAGCTTCCGGAGCCATGCAAATCTCTGTCGCAGAGGCTCAGGTTCTTCAGGGGAATGGTGGAAAATGACTCCTCTATGTCCAGTGAGGATTTTAAGAGGGATAATTGGGGGAAAGGAAGGGACTTGACATCAATTGCCATGAAGGCCATTAATGGCCAATTTTGGCCAAACTGAAATCTCCTCAAATCCCCCACTCTATGTGGCCGGGAATGGCCATTAAACTCCTCCAAATTGATTGGGGAGAATGAATGAATAAATTAGAGGAGGAATGAGTGACTATTGGTCTCCCTAAACCATGAATGCCATTTTCCCTCTATCTTTCTCTCTCCTTAAAATTGGGAAATTGCATTTTCTCTCTCCTAATCAGCAATTCCAGAAAATAGATGGCTCTTTGTGTAATTCTCAGCCTCCTAAACTAGTGGACCACCTCAATTGGGCCTAGCACAAGTGGATTGGACTTGATTAGGCCAAATTAGGATAATTTGCCCTAAACTAGGGTTGAGTTGACTTTGGTCAATTTGACCATTTGGGTTGACCCCAATGGGTGGTTAGTGACCCATTGGCCTCTCTTAAGGGTTAACAAGGTCTAGGCAGGGTCAATTTGGCAAGGTGGAGGCCAATTGACTCTCTAGAGTTGACTTGAGTCAATTTGGCCAAATTGGTGGCCCCATGATGGGGCTTTTAGGTCCATTGGGTCCCCAATAACATTATGAGGTTAGTGGCAATGTCAATTTGGATTTGATCAACTTGACCACTTTGGTTGACTCTATTGGGTCCTTGGTGCTCCAAGGGCCCCCTAAAGGGTTAGGTATGCTATGGTGGGGGCAAGGGGTTAAGGTGAGGCCCTAAAGTCCAACCATAGGCCTGGTAATTGGGAAATGCTATCTGCAGATCATGGTGATCTTCACCTTTAGCCTAAGCTCGTATTCTTTGTGCTTCCTAGGGTTTTGTCATGACTTAGTGCTGACAAAACCATCATAGGGGTCTTGTTGTTTGAGCGATGTTACAAATCCCAATATAAAAAAAAAATTTGTCCCCGAAATTTAGTTTAGGCCTGCGGGGTTTCTACCACAAGTGATTGAATGTAACATCCCTTAAGAAAAGGAATTATACATGGCGCAAAGAGTTTCGAATAATTCTGCTGCATCAGGTCTAGTGGCTCCCAAGTGTACTCCTCCGGTCCATAATTTCTGCAGAGGACCTTGACCAGAGGGACCTTCTTGCGTCGTAAGACTCGCATCTCCGTGTCATCTATCTGGACGCGCTCCATGTGAATCGATTGATCAGTAGCTACTGGCCCATATGTAGTAGATATCTGCTACTCCGGCCTTACTAGAGCACTCCTAAGGGAGGAGAAGGGGAAGACGTCATGCAGTCCCGCTAACTCCGGAGGCAGCTCCAGTCATTAAGCCAGTGGGCCGATCCTCTCCAGGATCCTATAAGGCCCCATATACCTAGGACTGAGCTTCCTCCGCTAATGTACCCATGAGACTTCGAGCATCAGAAGTATCTTCAAAAACACTCGGTCTCCAACCTGGAAATTCACTGGACGATGACGCGCATCATAATACTTGGCCTGCCTACTTTGGGCCTCCAGCATCCTGTCTCGGATCAGTCTCACATGGGCATATGTATCCTCCATGAACTCTGAGCCGAGTGTCTTGGGATCCTCATCCTGGATCCAAGACAGTGGAGTCATGCACCTCCGTCCGTATAATGCCTCGTAAGGGGCCATGCGTAAGACCCCCCTCCCCAAAATTGAACCCAATTTAGGGAGGGGATCTTACTGCCCAAGGACGGCCACTAGTGCTTCCTGGATGGCGACGACCTACCCTCTCAAGCACTGATTGGTTGCCTTGTCAGGCATAAGAAACACAACAACGCATCAGAATCACATAGCGTAAGCAATAAAATAAGAAAAACTAACCACACAACTTATATTAACATAAAGAGAAAAGGCCGAAGCCTATTGTTTACTACATCTGCCTCGTGGGCTACACATGAATATAACAAAATGCTTTTAAGCTAGTCCTATACTCTAGGACTCACGTCGCGGAAGATAGGGGCGAGGCTAGAGTATCCGATCGGGCCATCTCTAAGGCTGGTAACTCATCCTGCGGTGCAGGGGCTTCGCGCTGTCCCATCTCCTGTGATTGGTTATAAGAATAACCATTAGTCACAGAGCTAAGTAGAAAACACATTCCCTCCCCGGATCTATATCCTGGGGGCGGGCTAAAGTACATAAATAAATAGCTGAAGCAAGGCAAATGGTTAGCAGCAGGCAAACATATATACGTATATATATCTATAGGGCATACCAACCATAATATCCACGAGGTGACATAGACGCGCAGTAAGTAATAAAGGCAATACTATTTCGCGCACACTCACACCCAAGTATTCAAACCTGCACACACAAAAACCCTGTGTCGACACATCTTGGACCGCTTTACTTCAAGCGGAGTTGCGAACCCCGCGGGCCTCACCGATGTGGCCGTTGGTGACAGTGGCTAGTCCGTCCACTTTTGAATGTAGTCGTACCATATCACTCAGGCCCTCTCGTACAACATGGTGTACTAATTGGATGTAAGCAACATCCGGCGATTCCGAGATTTAGGCCGACAGCGGAGGCAAAACTGTGGGTTCGGAGTGGTGATAACCCGTTGCGCGCATCTCCCTGTCGCCATGAGTCGTCAACCCTCCCGCACCAGTACGAACAGTCTACCGGCATGACCGACCCTCCACTTTTACAACAAATAATCTTCAAACATCTTAAGAAGAGAATAAGCGCTTTAAGTCTTGACGCGGCATTCTTAACTCGATCGGTCACTCAACTTTTGACCGGGAGGCTCGGAGGTAGGAGGGCTCCTTATTTGGGGCTAACTCGGGAGGAGGGACTCAACTCTGGGTTTTCCCCAACTAAGGCCTCACAGAAAGGAGGAGAAGCACCGCTTGCCCGCGTAGGACCGTGGTTAGCACTAATATATATATAAAGTGCAATATAAGCTGTAAGAAAGGCCGAAAGCAGGGGACGAAATATCAGGACCAGTACGAGACTGGAGAATTAAAAGTACAGAAAGCAGTAAATAAAGGACCAGTGCGAGACTGGATAACTGAAAGTACAACAATCAGTAAATAAAGGACCAGTGCGAGACTGGATAACTGAAAGTACAACAATTAGTAAATAAAGGACTAGTGCAAGACTGGATTACTAGAAATGAACGAACAAAAATATAAGTAAGGGGACCAGTGCGTGACTGGATTACTAAAAGCATAAACAGAAAGCAAAAGTAGGGGGACCAGTGAGAGACTGGATTTAAATAATAAATGTTGAAAGTAAATGCAAGACCAGTACGAGACTGGAGAGCATAATAAATAAAAGGGTTAGTAGTCCAATCACTCCATAACAGGAGACTTCAATCTCGACTCCGTTCTTAGGAGGAAGTTTCGTTCGATCCCCGTTCATAGGGGTCTTTTCTCCGTTCATAGGAGCTTACTTAGATTTTATGAGATTACTTATATTTCGTGTGCCTTGGGTTCACATCTTAATTATCACCTTGTTATCGAATTGAAATAATGCTTTGCGATCTCGACTTGATCATACGTTTCGACGCTCTTAACTCGGTCGATTACTCGTTGAAATTGGTGGGTTTACCGCTTAACTTTAATATGACCCACACAATTTTATTATATAGTTAAAATAACGCGTCGAGGGTTTGCAAAATTATTCTGATTATTTTCGTCCATTTTCGAACAAGATTTTGCTCGTAGGAATCTTATTTAGGCTTTTTAAAATATCAAGAGATTTGATAACAATGCCAAACTTTGATAGTACCTTTAAAAAGACTAAACTTGACCCTATAATTTTTCCAAGAATTTTTCCAGGTTATTTGGGCATTTATTTCTTTTTATTAAAACTTGTGAAGGTCCATAAAAATAGCAAACCATTTCAGGAAAAACCCAAAAAATAATTGGGGGTGCCCCTCTAGGTGAGGAACATTTTTTGTGTTGGGAGTTTTTTCCACAGATGCCCAGTTTACCCTCAGAAAAATCAGAAAGGGAAAGGGGCAAGTGGGGTGCGGTTAGAGGAATGGAAAGAGAGCAGGGGGCGCTGCACCGTGCGCCCTCCTGGGGTCCCCACAATGGATCTGCGGCGGATCCACTATGGGGGCACGCATGTGGAGGCGGTGGTGGGAAAGGAGATTAGGGGAGCCGCCCGATCTCTTGGAGGAGATCGAATGGCTCCCGCTATCCCAGCGGGAAGCGGTCGCTGCCATTGCCGGGCAGCGGCCGGCTGGGGCCATGCCGCCCCCGGTCGGTGCAACGGGGGCCGACGACCACTCCGATGGTGGTCCAGTGGTCTGGCGCCGCCGGCCACCGCCGGATTATAGGAAGGAAGTGGGCGGTGGCGTAGCCTGCATGTGCCATGCAGGCTTACCGCGCCACCTCACCCGCTGGGGGAGGTGCCCCTGCCGCCCCTGACTGGGGCTCCGGGGAGGGGGCAGTCCCCCGGCGGGGGTCCGGCGGCCTGACGCCGCCGGCCGCCGCCGGGGGTGGGGCTTTTACCCCGTACAAGAAGCGAAGAGGGAGGGGGAATGGCGCGGGTGCCGATGGTGGTGCGTCCTCCGGCGGCCCTACCGCCACCTCCCGTCGGAGCTCAGGTCCCCGGCTGGGGACCTGCTCCCCCAGCATAACCACCGGCGCTGGGGGTGCAGGTTCATGACCAGCCCTTCGCCCACCCGAACCTGGGAAAGGTTTGGGTGGGGCTGGCGGTGATCCGCCGATGGGGGTGGGGGGGGGGGGGGGATGTTCGGCTTGCCTCCGGGAGGTAGGAAGGGGGAGGGAGAAGGTGGCCCACCTATGAGGGGTGAGCTCTGGAGTTTGGTGGTGCGGCCATGGAGTGGGAGCGGCGGTGGTTGCATGGCTAGGGAGGGGGAGAGTTGGCCGATATGGGAGGAGGAGGAGAAGGCTGAGGGAGGTTCTGTGCGACCAGGGAAGGGGATGGGCCCCTCTTTTTATAGGGGAGGAGGGAGGCTTCCCCTCTCCCTCCCTTTATCCCCACGCGGGGTTAAGGGAGGGATGGGTGGGGGAGATGATTTCGCCCCCCCCCCCCCCCCCCCCCCCCCCCCTTTTCTTCCCCTGCCCGAATAGGGCTGCCTGGTCATGGGCATCCCACCTCCCTTGAGGGAGGGGCCTCTCTCTCCTCCCCCATTTTATTTTCTTTTCCCAAGAATTCATGCTTGGGGGGGGGGGGGGGGTTGACCAAGGTCAATTTAGGTTGGGGTCCTCCATGGTCCTGGGGGTCCACCAAGACTTACTGGGGCCGGTTCAGAGTTTGTGCTCTCTGTATTTCGTGTGTTGTGTCGAGGCGGTCCACATAATCCAAAATGGGCATATTCTCTGTATGACCTCAGATCGAAATGGAATGAGTTCCATTACACTCATATCAGTTATACGAGTCTAACGGAACTGACGGAAGTTAAATCAGAGTACATTTGGCCATTGTACCCCAACGACTTAGTTGCGGCGCACAATAATACCCAAAATAGTCATTTTCTCCAAACGACCTCAGATTGGAATGGAACGAGCTTCATTACACTTGTATTGATTATATGAGTCTAACGGAGCTGGCGGAAGTTAGATCGGAGTACATTTGGTCACTATGCCCCAACGACTTAGTTGTGGCGGACAATAATACCCAAAACGGTCGTTTTCTCCAAATGACCTCAGATTGGAATGAATGAGCTCCATTACACTTGTATTGATTATATGAGTCTAACGGAGCTGACGGAAGTTAGATCGGAGTACATTTGGTCACTGTACCCCAACGACTTAGTTGCGGCGCACAATAATACCCAAAATGGCCATTTTCTCCAAATGACCTCGGATTGGAATGGAATGAGCTCCATTACACTTGTATCAATTATATGAATCTAACAAAGCTGACGAAAGTCAGATCGGAGTAAATTCGGCCACTGTACCCCAACGACTTAGTTGCGGCGCACAATAATACCCAAAACGGTCGTTTTCTCCAAACAACCTCGGATTGGGATGGGACGAGTTCCATTACACTCGTATCGATTATACGAGTCTACCAGAACTGACAGGAGTTAGATCATAGTCCCCTAGTACACAATCCTATATCGGGTCATTTTCTATCGCTCGGGCCAATTTTTATTAGACTAACTAGGGTCTAGTGACCCAATAAAAGTCGGGATGTTACACCATGCCTATATTGGACTGATGACTGTGGTTATAGGAAACTCTATCAGCGACAACAATCTCTCCTAAGGCTCTCCGCGGTCCAGAATACATATGAATAATAAATCTTCTAGCGTTCGGTTGGTACGCTCTGTCTGCCTGTTTGTTTGTGGTTGGAACGATGTGCTGAAGGCCAACCGAGTACCCAAATAATTCTGGACCGATCTCCACACTTTGGATGTAAATCATCCATCCCGATCCGTCACGATCGTCCTAGGCATGCCATTGTATCAGACAAACTAATCCACAAACCTCTGTACCAATTCACCGACTGGAGCGTGTAAGATCCCATTTTTTGCTACAAAACTGAGTCTTATGCCCAGAACCGCCGCACTGCGGTGACACCAACACTCGGGAAGGTCGCCACTACAAAACACTGATACTGCCGGCCATATCGATCATAGAAGAAGAAAAGTACAATTGAAGCAAGAGTAAGCTTAAGTCCACATTACATAAAATATTGATCATAATGAAAGGTGTCCACAGATAATAACTGAAATTAGAGGTAACAATTAAAAGGGCTCATGCCCAGTACATCATGTCCTCACTACAAGGTCACTCGCGGAAGCAAATCTACTGACAAACACTCACAGATCCTGAAACTGGTGCTCCGACCTATGCTAGACTGGCCCACCTCTATCTGTACCAGCCTCTGGTTGTGCTACATGTAAGACCCCTTTTTTTTGCTTTTGCTACCAGGCCTTATGACCAAAACTGCCGCTTTGCGGTGACACCAACACTTGGGTAGGTCGTCACTACAAAACCCGATCCTGCCGGCCATATCGATCACAAAAGAAGAAAAGCATATTTGAACATATAGAGAAGCTCAAGTCCACATCACATGAAATATAAAACCATAAGGATAAATGTCCACAGATAATAACTAAACAAAAGGTAACAATAATAAAGGTCTCATGCCCTGTACATCATGTCCTCACTACAATGTCACTCAAAGAAGCAAAATACTAATCACTCACTGATCCTAAAATGGGTGCTCCTGTGCTAGACTGACCCGCCTCCATCTGCACTGGCCTCTAGTGCTCCTGCGTCTCCTCGGTCCCCTAAAATGATATGGTCCACCGACCGTTAGTCAAAAAGACTAAGCCTCATTTCCCACCACCCATCCCCCAGTGGCTCCTAGGCACCGTGCGGGAGGGATGAATCAGAGGACAGCAAGGGGTATATATGAAAGCAGGTGGCATTGCCTAACTACAAGAATAACTAACACTACACAGGTGTATATATATAATTGAATCATTAATTAGAGCATGGTAAATAGCAAGTTTAGAACAGTAAGTAAAGATAGGTACTTAATAGAAAAGTAACCATTGATTTATAGGAATGCTCATACAAACCTCTAGACCAAGGGGTCATTTAGCAAGGCCTATCGTATAAAAAGTCCCATAACCCATTTATACGATAGGGGTAGGGGTTGAAATGCAATGCTTATGCCATGACATGCTGATTTATGCAGTTTATGCTATGTTCACACAAGTGCAACTCACACACTTCGACTCTATGCGCACAGACCTTTAGTTCCCCCTTTTAGGAGATAGCAAGACTCCCAGGATACTCCCATACTGACAAACGGAAGCGGTGGGTTGGGCCTCACCCACCTGTAGGTTGGTATTCACACTACCTAACCTAGACATATTGTACGCCTCAATGCAAAACTGCGGAGCGCCTGCGTACTCTTACTGGCTGGACCACCAAACTTTTCATGGCTAAGTGCAAATCCACACTTGCCGAGTTAGTGTATCAGCGTCGGTGTGAATGACCATCAATAACGAAGACCCACCACCTTTATGCACATGCAACATGATTACTATACATATATCTCCGAGCCATAGGCTCTCCGGGCTAACCCGCCCATCACCATAATCTTTCGAGCCAGCGGCTCGCCAGACCAACCCGCCCGCACCTACAACCACCGAGTCTACCACTCGTAAGACCAAACCAACTAACCTCCTGTAACCACGGGGTGTGGGCATGTGTATTGTTAAGACAATCTTGCATAACAGTTTATTCCTGCATATTAGGGTTAATCTTGGACTTCTCGAGGTCTACCCTGTGAAGGGCTCGCAACAGTACTAGAAGGTACAATGGGATGATAGGCCAACCCTCCCTTTCTCAAGACACTTAATGTTATTGGTAACTACCCATAAGAATACCCTTCTTATCATTACACTTGGATTAACCCTAAGTATTTTATGACCCTCTAAGGGGAAAGACGATCTTTCGTCAATCCCGAGCACAACCTTGCCCCTTAACTTATCGGGCACACTCAACACATAGACTCTTATTTGGTGACCTCAAATCTCCTCAACCAGACTAGGTACACCATCTACCTCCCATTCCCACCTAGTGGTCTACAAGTTACCCAACATTTACAGTTTTACTATTCGCAGACCAAATGAGCTATATGAGGTGCATGAGAGGAGGTACTCCATGTAGTCATCCAAATGACTCAAGACTATTACTGGGAGTCTATCATGATATTATAAGACTAAATACAGAGGATCATAATTTTCCTTGTTTATTTGGCATTTACTATAATTTCTCCAAAATCGGCCAAGTATGAAATTGAACATGAAGTGTAAGATCTTCATATGATATGGCCTACACAAACTTACGGAAAATCTATGATAGCAAAATAATAGCAAATACAGAATATCACAATTTTACAGTAAGTTATTTGCCTCTAATTATAATATTGAATAATTCTCCCAAATTGGAGGCTAATGAAGAAACCACTAAAAATACTTATCCAAATATTATGGTAAAATTACCAGATCTCTATAATGATTAGAAAAGTTTACTGACTGAGTTTTATAAATTTTTAAAACAATTTAGTCACATAAATAAATATTTTAAGAAAAATCCAAACTATGGCACATTGTGAAGTAACCTACTGATAAATACTTCAAAAATCATACAAAAATTCACAGTGCTTTCTAATGCCCTAAAAATGTCATATTACCAAGTTTTACAGTTTTCCAGAGAATATTAGGCCCTTATTTATTTATCACAATCTTAGGGCAAATTGGTTGACTTCTGAATGAAGTACTAATTCAATCAATCCAAAATTCACACAAAAATTATCAGAGATTTATATCATGATCATATGAGCACTACCAAACTTTCATCTACAATCAAGGTAACATGAGCATGTAAATTCCTCTTATAAGAAAGTTCCCTAATTGATTCTTAACTAGTTCAAAGGGAAGAAAAGTGCCTAAAAAATTCTCATAAGATTATCTAGGTCTATTCACCACCCGGAGAACTTATTCACCAAGTTCCAAGTCCATCCAAGGACAAATGACCCTATGTCCTTCATCAAGCCCAAAGTGCAACCCTAGGGTTTGAACTAGGGTTCTAGGGCTCATTCACCCCAAACCACCCAAAATCATTGTTGGAGGTGTTTTATGTGATATTAAGTCAGTGGTCAAGGTTTCACAACATTTGGATGGGGGTTGACCCCTCAAATCCATCAAGTGCACTTTTGACCAAATAACCCCTAGTTTGACCAATCTTAGATTAATTAATTATCCTATCAAATCAATCCCAAATGGGATGAAATTTTTACCAGAGTCATATCATGACCCTAAGGACCACTTACCAAAATTTGGAAGGGTTTGGAGGTCATTAGACCCTATATTTAATTATTACATGAATTAATAAATGTTTGCAAAAACCTTATAAGAAGTATCTCCAAAAATTAACAATTTTGGATATGTTTAGGGGGTGGGTAAATGTAGACAATTTTCCAAATTTCAGGACATTTGGATGGATGGATTAGTTGGGGCACACAAATCAAGCTCTAGTAAACCCTTTGTATAGGCTGCACCATTTTCAGTGATGTGGTCAGAACACTGATCAAAATTGCATGAAATCAATTTTGAATTAAAGTACACTTTAGGGGCTACAAGTTTGGTGTTGACCACATTCCCAGTAGATGGATCTAAGAATTTTATATATTTATATTAAGGTTCAGCATAAAAAAGACAGAAATACGAATTAATAAAACAAATGATAACAATCAAGAACACACATCTTGACGAAAGATTGGAGGGCATCCACTCATCTTCCTCCTCTAGCCGACGACCCAGATTCACTGTGCATATACCACTTCCTTCCTCATTTTCCCATCCATCCGGCAACATCCTTGGCCGTCCACTGCCACCACCACCTCCGTTGAGGTGGTGGCTAACGCCGGGCGGCGGCACGGCTGTCGGAGGGGCCGATTTCGGCGAACCCAACAGGAAGAAAATCCATGAAAAATTCAGATTTTTGCTCACCGGATCGGGCTCAATTGAGCCCGATTTCTCACCTATTTCGATCTAAGATTTATCCACAGAGGGAGAGGAGGAGGGGAGAACCTTTTTGGAGGGGAGATTCCTTGTCGATCTCCTATACACCATGGCCACTTGAATGCTCTTGGGTGCCATGGAACTTCTACACCAAGTTGACTAGTTCCTTCGGGCATGTGGGGGAAAACAATCCACTCTATCCGGTAAAGCTTTTAAATGGAGCAATTTGGGGAGAGGATGGGTTTATTCTTGGGATTGCCATTAATGGCCATGAAAGCTATTTTCGACCACCATGAAAATCCTCCAAATTCAGCCCCTTGTGGCCGGCCCTGGCTATTAAACTCCTCCAAATCAATGAGGGAGTGGGGGGGGGGGGGGGGGGGGGGGTGGCGGGGGGATGAGTACCATACCATGGGAGGTGAATAGAGGACGCCTTTGGCCTCTCAAGCCATGAATGGCCATTATTCCTCTCTTTCTCTCTCCTCCATTTTTGGGGAAAATGAGATTTTCTCTCTCCTAGTCGAATTCTCTGAAATTGAATGGTAATTTCAGTAACTCCCAACCCCATTAGCTAGTGGACCACCTCAATTGGGTCTATCCCAAGTGGATTGAGATTGATTAGGTCAAAATATGTCATTTTGACCTAAATTTAAGGTGAGTTGTCTTTGGTCAATTTGACCATTTGGGTTGAACCCAATGAGTGGATAGTGACCCATTGGCCTCTATTAAGAGTTAGGAAGGTGTAGGTAGGGTCAACTTGGCAAGGTGGAGGCCAATTGACCTTCCACAGATCACTTTGACCAAAATAAGGCTAGAGTTGACTTAGGTCAAATTGGCCGAATTGGTGGCCCCATGTTAGGGCTTTTTGTTCCATTGGGTCCCTAATATACTTATAAGGGTAGGGGAAAGGTCAATTTGGCATGGTGGAGGTCAATTGACCCTAATTAGGCTACTTTGAGCAATTTAGGGTTAAAGTTGACTTTGGTCAACTTGGCCTCTTTGGTTGACCCTAATAGGTCCTTGGTGCTCTAAGGGACCCTCCAAAGGTTTATGTGTGCCATGGTGGGGTTAAGGGGTCAAGGTGAGACCCTAAATTCCCACCTAAAGCTTGGTAACGGGAAATTGCTATTTGTACCAAGGTGCTCTTCCCCATCAAGCCTAAGGCCAAGTGGTCTCTTCAAGATTCCTAGTGTTTTGTCATGACCTAGTCATAACAAAACCACTATAGGGTCTAGTTGTTTGGGGGATGTTACACTGCATCTCCTCGGTCCCCTAAAATTGTATGGTCCACCGACTGTTAGTCAAAAAGACGAAGCCTCATTTCCCACCACCGGGAGGATGAAGCGGAGGACAGCAAGGGGTATAAAACAAAGCAGATGACATATCTTAGCTACAAGATTATCTACCACTACACAGGTGTTTATATGTATATGGAAAACAGTAAGTAAAGCAGGGTAATGAACAAGTAAGTAAAGACAAGTAGAGAATAGAAAAGTAACCATTGATTTATATGAATGCCCATACAAACCTATAGAACAAGGGGTCATTTAGCAAGACATATCGTATAAAAAGTCTCATAACTAATTTATACGATATGGGTAGGGGTTGAAATGCAATGCTTATGCTATGACATGCAAAGTTATGTTGATTAATGTTATGATCACACAAGTGCAACACACACACTTCGACTCTATGCGCACAGACCTTTAGTTCCCCCTTTTTGGAGCTAAAAAAAACTCCTAGGATACCCCCGTAGTGGCAAATGGAAGTAGTGGGTTGGGCCTCACCCACCTCTAGGTTGGTATTCACACTACCTAACCTAGACCTATCGTACGCCTCAACGCGAATAACATACCATGGAATGCCTGCGTACTCTTACTTGCTGGACCACCAGACATTTCCTTGGCTAAGTGATAACCACACTGGTCGAGTCAAAGTATCGGTGTTGGTACGAACAACCATCTAATACTATAGACCCTCCACCTTTATGCACGTGCAATATGATTACTTTACACCTCCGAGCCATAGGCTCCCCGGGCTAACTAGCCCGTCGCAATAACCTTTCGATCCACCTCCTCGCCGGACAAACCCGTCCGTAACTACAATCACTGAGCCTACCGCTCGTAAGTCCAAACCAACTAACACCCGCAATAATATGATGTGAGTGAGTGTATTATTATGTTAATCTTGCGTAACAAATTATTCCTACGGCTTTGGGTTAACCATGGACTTCCCGAGGACTACTCTATGAGGGGCTCGCAGCGGTACTAGGAGCTATGATGGGATGAATCCCAAAGCTTCCTTTCTAAGGCACTTACTATTATTGATAACTACCCATAAGCATACCCCTCTCACCTTTACACTTATTAATCCTAAGTGTGTTTTATTCCACTCTAAGGGAATGACGATCTTTCGACAATCCCAAGCACACTCTTACCTCCTAGTCAACAAGGCTTCTTACACCTACTTTCCTTTGGTGACCCCTCCCAAAACCAATCAGTCTGGGTGCACCAACTTCCTTAATTCCCCCTGTAAAACTTATATGTTTATCCTTATTCAGCCTTTTCATTATACAAAGACCACTTGAACTATATGATGTATAAAAAGAGAAAGACTCCGAATGCTCATCCAAATGATCCAAGATTATTATTAGGGGTGAATTATGTGATTTTAAGGCTATCTCCGGAAATTTATAATTTTCCTAATTTATTTAGCATTTATCATAATATCTTTAAAATCAAGGAAACTATGATTTTGAACATCAAGTAGGGTTTTATGATAAGTTATGGCCTTGATAAAATTTGTACAACTATATATCATCAAAATAATAGCCACATATGAAATTCATAAATTTGCAGAAAGGTTTTGATCTCTAATTAAAATATTGATTAATCTATCGCAATTAGGGATTTACAAAGGAACTACCAAAATTACTCATTCAAAAATTATAACAAAATTAACAGATGTCTAAGGTGATCAGAAAAGTTCACTGGTTGAGTTTCATAATTTTCCCAATTCATTTGACCATATAAATCCTTTATTTAAATAAATAAATAATAGGGCACTTTGTGAAGAGAACCATAAAATTATGCAAAAATTAACAGATCATATTCTTGCCCAAAAAAGTCCTCTGACCAAGTTTCATGATTTTCCAGTGAGTATTAAATCTATAATTAATTTTCTTACAACCAGGGCAAATATTGGGGTTATGAATGAAATATTATATATATCAATCAAAAATTCATAACAAGATTATCAGATAATAATATTACTAGTACCAGCTCACTGCCAAAATTTCATGAACATTCAAGGTAATATGATTATGTAAATTCTTAACATAAGAAAGTGCCATAATTGATTCTTAATTAATTCAGAGGGGATAAATGTTCCTAAAAATTCCAAATAAATTATCTAGGGCATAATACCACTATATGAACCTCTCTACAAAGTTTCAAGTTAATTCGATGACATATGACCCTATGACCTTCAATAGGTTCAATATACAACCCTACGGTTTGAACCAGGACTCTAGGGCACATCCACCTCAAACCACCCAAAATCACTTGTGGGGGTATTTTATGTGACATCAAGTCAGTGGTCAAAGTTTCACATCATTTTGATGAAGGTTGATCTCCCAAATCCATCAAGTGCACTTTTGATCTAATATACCATAGTTTGACCAAATTTGGGTTACTTAATTACCATTCCAATTCAATCCCAAATGGGATGAAATTTTTATCAGACTCATGTCATGACCCTAAGGACCACCCACTAAAATTTGGATGGGTTTAGAGGTCTATAGACCCTAAAATTAAATCACAAACATTTTATTAAACTTCTCCAGAAACTATAGAACCAAGTTCTCCAAAAATTTCCATTTTTGCATATGTTGAGGGTAAGGGTAAGTCTAACATATGCTCCAAATTTCAAAGCATTTGGATGAGTAGTGTAGAGGTGGCACGCAAATCAATATATGGTCAACCCTGTGTACAGGTTGCACAATTTTTAGTGATGCAGTCAAACTATTTGGCCAAATCGACTCAAATTAATTTTAAAATAAACTAGACTTAAAGACTTACAACTTTTGTCTCTGGCCATTTTTCCTAAAATGGCCTCTAAGGGGTTTAAATTTTAGTTTCAAGAACGATTATTTCCAGGGTAAAATATGATGTTAATTAATTATAAAATTAATAATTTATCTAAATGGAGGGCATCAGTTCATCTTCTCCAATCAGCCAACGGCCACGATTGGCCCGTCCTATACTAACTTGGGAGGTGATTTCCCGACCTCCTAGACCCTCTCCCAGTTGGACAATGCGACCACCACCTCCGTTGAGGTGGCGGCCGACGATGCACGGTGGTTGGCCGACCGAAGGTGGCCAGAATCGGGGTTTAAAGTAAGGAAAGTAAAGCTTGAATCCAAGCTTTCGGCCATGCCGATCCAAGACCAATTGGCCCCAAATCTTATGGCCATAATGATAAGATATACCCACTAAGAGAGAAGAGGATGGGAGGACCTGAGCGGTGGTTTGTAGCCATGCCATCGCTGGTACGTCATGGTTGGTCGTGAGCTCTTGGGTGCCATGCCGATATGCGCTTAGATGGTGGATTTCTTCTGGAAAGTGGGGGAAACTCCTTCCCTTCACCCCTCGAGGCATTTTAAAGAGCCAATTCAGGGAGGGGAAGAGGAAAGGCTTGGGATTCCTCCATTAATACCATTCATGGTGAAAATTTCGGTCATCCCCAAAAGTCACCAAATTCATCCTCTATAAGAGTTGGAAAACCTCTTAATCTTCTCCCAATTGATGGGGATTATCAATTGGGAGGACTTTTGGCCTCCCTTGGCCATGAATTTGGGTAATTGGGTTGTTACGAGGGGACCCCGTCACGGGTTAGACATGTTATTGTGGGATCTTGGGTCATGGTGACGCCCTAAAGCCAACCCTAGGCTTGGTAACTGAAAATTACTATCCGCAGACCAAGGTGATTCTCACCTCAAGCCTAAGCTCTTACGATTTCTTTGCGCATCCTAGGATTTTGTCATGACCTAGTCATGACAAAACCGTTCTAGGGGCCTAGTTGTTTGGCGGATGTTACAAATCCGAATACATAAAAATAATTTTTTCCCCAATTGAGGTTAAGCCTACGGGGTTTCTAACGCAATTGCTTGAATGTAACATCCCTTAAAAATAAATTATACCTGACACAAAGAGCACCAGATATTTTTGTTGCATCAAGTGTAGTGTCTCCCAGGTGTGCTCCTCCTGTCCATGATTCCTCCAAAGACCTTGACCAGCGGGACCTTCTTGCACTGTAAGACTCGCATCTCGGTGTTATCTATCCGGACTAGTTCTAGGTGAACCGATCGATCAGTAGCTACTGACCCATCTGTAGTTGATATCTTCTGCTCCGGCCATAGTAGAGCTCTCCTAAGGGAGGAGAGATGGAAGACGTCGTGCAAACTCGCTAACTCTTGAAGCAACTCTAGTCTGTAAGCCAGGGTGCCGATTCGCTCTAGGATCCTGTAAGGCCCCATATACCTAGGACTAAGTTCCTCCACCCGCGTACTCATGAGACTCCGTACATCGGACTTATCTTCAGAAATACCTAGTCTCAAACCTAGAACTCCACTGCATGATGTCGCGCATCGTAATACTTGGTCTGCCTACTCTGGGCTTCCACCATCCTGTCTCAGATCAATCTCACCTGGGCATCTATATCCTCTACGAACTCCAAGCCGAGTGCCTTAGGATCCTCATCCTAGATCCAAGACAGCAGATTCCTACATCTCCGCCCGTATAACACCTCGTAAGGGGCCATGCCTATGCTGGACTGAAGAATGTTGTTGTAGGAAAACTCTACAAGCGGCAACAGTCTCTCCCAGGGCTCACCGTGGTCCAGAATACATAGGCGTAATAGATCCTCCAGCGTCCGGTTGGTGCGTTCTGTTTTCCCATCCGTCTGTGGGTGGAATGTTGTGCTGAATGTCAGCCGTGTACCCAAATAATCCTGGAACGATCTCCATTCTTGGGATGTAAACCATCCATCCCAATCTGACACGATCGTCCTAGGCACGCCATGATATCAAACAAACTATTCCACAAATCTCCGTACCAAATCACTGGCCGGGGCGTCCTTCCTGGCTGGAATAAATCTGGCCACCTTCGTCAACCTATCGATGATCACCCATATCGAATCATTCCCCGCATATGATCAGGGAAGTCCATGTATAAAGTCCATCGCGATGTCATCGAACTTCCACTCCATCCCCGGGAGTTGCTGCAACAATCCAGCCATGCTCTTGCATTCCGTCTTCACGAGCTGGCAAGACTCGCAGTGGGTCACAAAGTAAGTGATGTCCCTCTTCATGCCTGGCCAGTACATGGTCCTCTTCAAGTCCGCCGTCATCTTGGTGATACCCGGGTGGTCTGAATACCACCTGCAGTGAGCCTCCATCATGACGTCGTCCCGAATACTGCCCCCTGCCGTTAAGTAAACTTGGCCTCTGAAACACAACAGCCCGTCCTTCAATGAATAGTCCCCAGCCGTGCCTGCCTCCAAGGCCTAGAATATTGTCTCCATATTAGCATACCGCCTTTGTCCATCCCTGATGCGATCCCGAATGTCATCTGTGGTGCTCATCACCGCCAAGTACTCCTCATAGAGCTCAGGGTCATCTGAGGATACCAAGGTGATATGTGTTGGAACAACCCTATTACTGATTTGGGCTAGGATCACTATCTGTGACTAGGACTCAAGTTGACCCCATTGTATAGTCTAAGGGTCAAGGTTTAAGTGTGTCTGAGTTAGTTAAAACTTAGGATAAATTCCAAGTTTTTGTGTTCGACGAACTTCATTCTGCGTTCGACGAACTCCTTCCTGAGTTCGACGAACGTCGTGTTTCAATTCGACGAACTTGCTCTTCAGCTTGACGAATTCATTCTTCCAGCCAGCTCTACATATTTTATCTCAGTTCGACGAACTCCAGATTGAGATCGATGAACTCAGCTCTGTGTTCGACGAATAAGTAACTAAATGTTCAGTTCGACAAACTCAGCTTTCAGTTCGACGAACTCAGCTCTCAGCTCGACGAACTCAGTTTTCTGCCCGATGAATTTCTTCTCATCTTGACAATTTCTGAAGGATCAGTTATCTCTATTTTCTCTAAACTCATATCGACTAATCAGCAACGGATCTATTCAATTATTTGGACTTATTCATTATCAGATAAGTCAAGATTTTATCTTTCCTTTTATTATTCCTTTCTATTCTCTTCTCTCTAGAAAATAGTCGTTGGCATATATTGGAAAAGGATACTCTCATAGAAAAGGAAAAGAATAAATGTATTACTGCTGAATTAGATTGTAGTTCCAAGAATAATCATTTCAGATTATTTTATTCCTTAATCAGAAGATTTGAATTTCAAATCAGTTAGATATATCTAAGGAAAAAGAGATATAGAATATACGAGAGAGATATATCAGAGAATAGAGAAGAAAAGAGATATACAAGTGGATACAATAGAGAACAAAGAAAATATAGAAGATACTTAGAAAAATACTCAGAGAGACAAAAATCTTCATCTTCAACAGCGACATTTTCATTCCCTGAAAACATCAACAATCTTCATTAAGTTTCAACTGCTAGTTCTTGATCTTCAAAGAGCAACAACAATCTGAGAATCATTTTCTCTCAAATTCATCTATTATAAAGGAAGATCTTCTTCATCCAAAAGAAAGCTCCATCCATTACATGTCAAGAATTTCTATCAGATAGGGGGAGCTTTACAACACAATAATCCACTCGTCTTCTCTCAGATCTTGTTGACAGAGAAGAATTTCATAAACACCTTTTGTTTATTTTACCTCATCTTGTACAAGGTTCTAACTCCCTTCAAAAGTTGAACCTTTGGTGGCAGGGCACCTGATCAAAAACCTGTGATTTGGTTTGAGCACCTGATCAAAAGCTCAGTGGTGATAGGGCACCTGATCAAAAACCTAGTAGATTCCTACCAAGGGTGGTAAAAGAGTATATGTACCTAGATTGATTGGGGAACTACTATAGATCCTTGTGTCTTCTGTGATTGTGTTTTTCTTTCTGTACTGTGCTGTGATACTGTTTAGCTTTTATACTCACTCTGCTACACATATATATATCACTATTTTAATTCCTCTATAAAATAAGTTACAAACTTGTAATACTCTATTCACCCCCCCCCCCCCCCTCTAGAGTAAATCTAAGATCTAATACCTAACTTTCAATTGGTATCAGAGGTTGGTTGGTTGATTACACGGGCTAACACCTGAATCAAAAGATCAATTAGATCTTATCTTTCTCTAGAGTTTTCTTTCCTTAAAAACTCATGGCACAGAACAAGGATTACTCAAGCACAAGACCTCCTATGTGCAATCTCAATAAGTTTGCATTATGGAAGGCAAGGATCAAATTGTATATGAATTCTATCGATGAGGATATCTTTAATTCCATTTTGACAGGACCTCCTACTCCATCAACATCAACAAGTACTGAAGCAGCAACCAACACTAGTGCTGTTCCACCTCCTGAGTGGACAGATGCTCAGATGAAACAAAGAAATGCAGATGCCAAAGTAATGAACATATTGGCACAAACAATGTCTGATGATATATTCCAGAAGGTTGGGGACTGCACCTCAGCCAGGGATATCCGGAATTCCCTCAACAACATGGTTGAAGGATCTGCAGATGAGAGAAAGGACAGAAAATCTCATCTCATCTCCCAATATGAGAACTTCAAGAAGGGAGATACTGAAACAGTTGCTGACATGTACAACAGACTCAGCCTCATCATCAATGAACTGATGTCTTTGGATAAAGTGATCTCAATCATTGAAGTGAATGACAAGATCCTAATGTGCTTCCCCAGCACATGGGACTCAAGGATCTGGCCAATCAAGGAAGCCAAAAGCCTGAATGAGATCTCCACTGAGACCTTGTTAGGCAAATTAAAATCCTATGAGCAGCTTATCAAGTTTAGAGAAGCTGAACAATCTACCTCCTCTCCATCCATCAAAAAGGAGAGAAGCATTGCTTTTCAAGCAACAGAAGAGGAAGATAAAGCTCCAGGAGAAATGGAGTTTATGAACCTACTAGCCAAAAGGTTCTACAAGATGGTTAGAAAGAACTTCAGAAAGAAGGACTCCAGATCCAAAGAAAAACTAAGGTATGACAAATCAAATTCTGAAGAAATTATTTGCTTTGGTTGCAGGAAGCCTGGACACATTCTACCTGAGTGTCCAGAAAATCAAAAGAAAGACAAGAGAAAAGATAAAGAAGAAAATAGGCACTCCAGCAAGCCATCCTCCCACAAACACAAACACAAGGGAAGAGGCGTTGTAGCTGAGACATGGAGTGAAACTGAGTCAGAGTCATCATCCAGCTCCCCCGAAGATGAAAATGATACAAATGAAAAGGATCAATGCTTGATGGTTACTTATGACTCATGCAATGATTCAGAACATGCATCATCATCCAGCTCTAGTGATGATGAAGATGAAAGAAATTTCTGCATGATGGCTATCAATGCCTCAGGAAATAATTCAGATGAATCAGAATCTAACAATGATAGTGATCAGGTAATCTCTACATTTGATTTTAACTCAAATGATTTTAAAAATGAATTCAAAACTCTTTGTTTAGATTTAATTAAATCTGAGAAGGAAATAATTTCCCTCAGAAATAAGTTGGTTGAAATGAATCAACTGACTGAAGATAATGCCAATCTTAAGAAAGAACTGGCTGCCTCCAAAGAACATATTGTTCTCATTGAGAACAAATTATCTGAGGCTAAAAAATTTGAAGAATCCCCCAATGGGAGAAGCATCAAACTGATGGACATTACAAGCACTGTAAATGCCAGACTCAATGGCAAACTGGGTTTGGGTGCATCATCAAGTCAGCCATATCTTCTTAAGAAAGATGTTTTATCTACTCCAGTAAAGTTCATTTCTGTCAAGAGCAAAGAGGCCATAGAAGTAGATAAGAACAACTCACGCAAGGATGTTAAGAATAAAGGAATTCAAAAGAATTCGTCGAATAGAGTTCGATGAAATCACATGAATTCGTCGAACGGAGAATGACGAACTCTGAATACAGACTTTCAGTATAGCTATTATTCGAACGACGCTCGACGAAATCACTTCAATTCGTCGAACAATGATCGACAAACTCAGCCAAGTTTGTCGAACAAAAAATGTACTGCATTTATGAAGAATTCTCATTCTCAACATACTAAGAATCCCTTTACTGAGTGGATTATTCCTTCAAGGAGATATCATCCACAAGGCTATAAGGATCAGCCTGAGATTTCTTACATTTCAGATTATTGTGGTAAGACAAAAGGACCCAAGGTAGTCTGGGTCAAGAACAACTAGTTTATTTCTGTTGTGTAGGTACAAAGCTATCCACACATAAAGGAACATTGGTATTTGGATAGTGGGTGCTCTAAGCACATGACAGGAAACAATGCCAACTTAAGCAATTACAAGGCAAAGCTTGGATCCAAAGTGATTTTTGGAGACTCCAACTGTGGACAAACCAAAGGATATGGAAAAATCAAAGTTGGAGCAGTTAGCTTCAAAGAGGTAGCATATGTCAAGGGTCTCAAGCATAACCTCATCAGCATAAGCCAGTTGTGTGATGATGGTTATTAGGTAACTTTTAATCATTCCTTATGTCTTATTACCAATAATAAGAATATCAATGTGTTATCTGGTATTAGACATGGAAATATTTATTTAGTCAATTTTGTCTCTGCCAATTCAGACATTTATTTATTTAATTCAATAAGTAAAACAAATAAATTATGGCATAAAAGGCTAAGACATATTAACCTTAGAACTATCTCTAAGCTATCCAAGGACAATCTTGTTGGATCGGTCAGCGCCCTTAGAGGGGGGGGGGGTGAATAAGGGTTTTAAAAACTTTAGATTATATTTAAAACTTTGAATTATTGCAAGATTAAAGACATGAAATAAGTGAAGTAAAACAAAAAAGAGACAAGCTTTATTAATGATAAATAAGTTTTACAAAACTTGATCTCGATGACGCTAGAGATCGGAGACGAATAATAAAAAAGCTCTTTTTGTTTTCTATCCCGACTCGCTTCCCCACAAACCGGTGGCCCTAGCCTTATCCTCCCCGGATTCGGCCTCAAGCCGCTCTAGCCAATCCTTCCCCGGATGTGGCCTCGAGCACCCCCTAGAACTAGCCTAGATCTAGTCGCCAACACGAGGTGAATTTCAGCCCTAAGTCTACCCCAAACCTAGTCGCCAACACGAGGCGATTTCACTACCGTTTACAATGATAAAAGAGAAATAAAATAACAAAACCTCCCTTAAGATGAACTTCTGAAGTAGGAGACAAAGATCCGCTGTAGAATCAGCGTTTGTTGAAGCGGACTTCGTCTGGATTCGGCGTGATGGAATTCTCCTTCAGAAATTGGCAGAGCTTCGCTGGGACCTCAAATTTCGTCTAAGGCAAGCCTCTGGAATTCTAGTACTCTCTCTCTGAGGTGTATGCAATAGGTGTGTTGAAAACAAGAGGAGAGGGGGTCCTTTTATTGCCTAAGCGCTACCGCCGGCGCTAGCGCTTCCGCCGACGCTAGCCCGGATTAGGAAACGTTTTGCGCGGCAGGATCTTCAATCCGTGGCAACATTTTGCTCTATGCCTCTTGTGTTGAAATTGTTGAAGTGGAAGTGAAGGAGGCTTTTGGACCTGGGCGGTCTGGGAGGAGGTCGGGCGGTCTGACGTGACCGCACAACCTGGCGGTCTGCATCTGCGGTCTGGCTGATCTAAGCCTAGCTGCGGTCTCCTGGCTTGATCGCTGGTATGGGTTCAAGGCGGCTGAAGATGGAGGTTGCGCGGTCTGTGCGTGACCGCGTGGTGCGCTGTCCTCTACAAGGCTGTGGTGGTCTGGTGTGACCGTACAGTTTGATCCAGGTTCTCTCCGGAATGCGGTCTGGTAGCTGACCGGGCTTTCTGGGGGTATTCGCGGACTAAGGGTCTTAGTCGCGCGGTCTCAATTCGCCATCTCAGGAGGAGACTGGTATGCGAGCTGGTTGCTGTTCGCGATCTCAGAAGGAGATCGGCATGCGGATAGGAGTTCGCGATCTGATGGCGAACTGACTATGTTCGCAGTCTCGTGCGAACACAGGTGGTGAATAGCTTCGGGCGGTCTGGCGAGCTCCTTGTGGAGTCGCGGTCTGCTGTGAGAGTGGCGGTCTCTCATGGCGACATTGAAGCTGGCGGGTTCACGAAAAAATGAAGAAGAAGTAATGTTGCTGATCGCGCAGTGTGACCGGTCAGGTCGCGCGGTCAGGGGGGTGGTGATCCTATCTCTAGGGTGGTGACCAGATCAAGTTTCACGCCTATAAATAGGAGCCACTGTTGCAGCAAATAGACAGACACACCAAGTGTAAGCTGAGTTCGCTCTTGTTCTTGCGGTCTGTTTATTTCTGACCGGGCGGTCTCTGATTGAACTCTTATTGTGCAGCTTCTGCGGATAGTGTGGGCAGCAACGATCACCTCTTCCTCTGAAAGTGTTCGGGCGGTCTGCGGCTTGGAGTTGTGGTGCTGGAGTTCGGGAGAATCAGGAGGTCGAAAGAAGGGAGCGGTCTGTGCAGCGGTCTGGTGGTGTTCTGTGGTCGGCAGAGAGTTGCGGTCTTGCAACTGGCAGAGATCGCAGGGGAGGTCGCGCGGTTTGGGCGGTCTCCAGTTATCCTCAGTTTTTTGTATTTCTCTTTGGAGTTTTGTGCTGATGAAATCATGTCTCGTCAAGCATGTCTTGCCCTGTAATTGAAGTTTGCTATCAATAAAGATCGTTTGTTTGCCTAAGATTGTTTCTGGTTGTTTTGGCTTGTATCTCTAGTTGTTATTCCTGCTTGCTCTCACAAGATTCGAGAAATTTTCACATGGTATCAGAGGGCGGTTCGAGTGGATAGAGCAGTGAATATCTTAGAGTAGCCATCGCCTTTGTGAAGAAGGAACCAGAGGAAGAACAATGGAAGGTGGATTTGCAAGAGGTATTGGGATTGAGATGCTTACATCGACTAACTTTAAGAAGTGGAAGTCGTGTATGCAGAGCTATCTTCTAGGGGAGGACCTCTGCGTTGTTGGAGGAGATGCGACAGAAGAGGTGAAGGCAACAGAAGCGGGTGACAATGGTCCGGCCGTGAGGGCGTGGAGAAAGACCAATGCTAAGGCTGAGTTCACTTTGAAGCGTGCCATTTCACCTGATCTATTTGATCACATTTTAGGGTGTGGATCAGCTGCCGAGATCTGGAGAGCCCTGGATGTGTTGTTTAACAAGAAGAATGTAGCGATGCTACAGTTCTTAGAGAATGAGCTGGCAAGGTCGGCTCAGGGTAATCTTTCTATCTCAAATTTCTTTCTGAAGATGAAGAACCTCTGCGTTGAGATATCAGCACTGGATCCTGATGAGCCAATTTCTGAGGCGAAGCTGAAGAGGCACATAATCCGCGGCCTGCGGAAGGAATATGTGGCCTTTGTGACGTCGGTGCAGGGTTGGGCTAATCAGCCGTCTCTGATAGAGCTGGAGAATCTGCTAGCATCGCAGGAAAGTCTGGCAAGGCAGATGGCGGGGGTGTCCGTGTCTGGGGGAGATAGCGAGGTTCTCTTCTCAGGGAAGAAGAAGTGGGATAAGAAGAAGAAGACCGCTGGAGGCTATGGGCCTTCAACTTCTGGACAGCAGGAGAGGGGATATCCTCCTAAGGCTGAGGAGAAGAAGAAGAAGGAAGGTCCCAAATGCTACAAATGCAGGAAGGTTGGGCACTTCAAGAAGGACTGCAGGCTGAATACTCAGCCAGGGCATGCTGCTGAGAAGGAGGAAGCACCGGCCAGTCATATTGATGGAGGATGGGGAGGAGCCTTCTCGGCTTCTATTGGAGCCTCGGTTCCCATCAACTATCAGGAGGACTGGATCGTGGACTCGGGGTGTGGTCATCACCTCACCGGGGATGGGTCAAAGCTTTCTTCAGCGGAGCCCTACACAGGTAACAATGCTATTATTACTGCAGATAATACTGTGCATGCAGTCGAGAAGGTGGGGGTTGTTTCCTTGGGCAGTGATAGAGGGCCATTAACCTTGAAGAGTGTCTATCATGTGCCCGGTATGAGGAAAAACCTCTTCTCCGTGACCAACGCTGTTGACGCTGGGTATCACGTTCTGTTCGGCCCAACAGAAGTGAAATTTCTACGTAATGTAGAGGCCGTGAAGGCCGAGGTCGTACATGTCGTGAGGAGAGCGAAAGACTTGTTCATTTTATCGACAAGTTCTTATGTAGACAAGATGAAGACGAATGATGGTGCCGTGATATGGCATGAGAGGTTGGGGCACGTAGGGATGGATAAGCTGAAAGCTATGGCGGTGAAAGGTCTGGTCAAGGGCCTGCCAAATCTATCCTCCTACGGTGAAGGTCATGTTTGCGAGGGATGTCAGTTCGGCAAGTCTCATCGACTGCCATTTGATAAGTCGCAGACAAGGTGTAGTGTGCCGTTGGAGTGCATCCACGGTGACTTGATGGGACCAACTGCTACCCCAAGCCTCGGAGGCAGTAGGTATATGCTGGTGTTGATCGATGATTACACCAGATATGTCTGGGTTTATTTTCTGAAGGAAAAGGCGGAGGCATTTGCCAAGTTTGTGGAGTTCAAGGAGCTCGTGGAGGGTCGGCTGAATCTGCGGATCAAGAAGCTGAGGACGGACAACGGAGGGGAGTTCACCTCTGCTGAGTTCTCCAGTTTTTGCAGGAAGGCAGGCATCCGGAGGGAGCTCACTTGTGCTCATACTCCACAACAGAACGGAGTTGCAGAGCGGAAGATCCGTCATCTGACGGAAACCTGCAAGTGTTGGCTGCATGCCAAGAGTATCCCAAGGTCCTTCTGGGCGGAGGGAATGTCTTGTGCTGCCTACGTCATCAACAGGATGCCTCTGAGCCCCATCAACATGTTGACCCCGCATGAGATGATGTTCAAGGAGAAGACAAGCGTGGCACACCTTCAGGTGTTTGGATCCACCTGCTATGTGCACGTTCCAGATGCGCTTCGTACGAAGCTAGATGCGAAAGCAACGAAGCTAGTCTTCGTGGGATACGATGAGCGCAAAAAGGGATGGAGGTGCATGGACCCGAAGATGCGGAGGTTTGTTGTATCTCGCGACGTCGTGTTCGATGAGGTGACATCTTACAAGGGGTCTTCTGATGTGGAGCTACCAGAAAGCAGGATGGAAATGCCAGAGAAAGTTGTGGAGGATCTTCAGGTGGAGCTACGTGTGTCACCAGGTGGTCCATCAGTTTCTAGTTCTGAGACGGAGGCTTTTGGTTCAAGGAGCAGGGGGAGCGGTGCTCCTAGCACGTCTGGAAGGGGAGCTAGAGAAGAAGCAGCTGGAGACAATGCGGTTCAGGGGAATGAGCTGAGGAGGTCGAAGCAAGCGATCACCGCTCCTGATCATTATACAGGAGGAAACGCAGTGAGCTTTGTCTCATGTTTCTTCGCTGGTCCCTTGGATGAGAGGGAGCCGTCGAGCTTTGAGAAGGCCAGAGGCGTGAAGGAGTGGGATATTGCGATGCAAGAGGAGATGGAAGCTCTCGAGAAAAATGAGACCTGGTCTCTAGTGCCCAAGCCAAAGGGCACCACTCCGGTGACATGCAAGTGGGTCTAGAAGCTCAAGAAGAAGGCTGACGGCAGTATCGAGCGGTACAAGGCTCGCCTTGTGGCTCGGGGGTTCTCGCAGCAATACGGTGAGGACTATGAGGAGACATTCAGTCCGGTGGCAAAAATGACTTCAGTTCGGTTTATCATTGCCTTGGCAGCATTCAATGGATGGAAGATTTGGCAGCTCGACGTCAAGAACGCCTTCTTGTACGGCGAGATCGACAAGGATATCTTCATGGTCCAGCCGCCAGGCTTTGTGTCTGAGGATTTTCCGGAGTATGTCTGCAAGCTGAAGAAGGCCCTGTATGGGTTGAAGCAAGCGCCGAGGGCGTGGTACGGGAAGATCGCAGAACATCTCCTATTCTGTGGGTTTTATGCTTCAAACTCAGACTCAAGCTTGTTCGTCAAGAAGAGCGGGGAGCTTCAAGTCATCGTGCTGCTTTACGTCGACGATATGATCGTGACGGGGAACTCGAAGGAGGAAGTAGCACAGCTACGGGACGAGTTGTCTATCAGGTTCGAGATGAAGGACATAGGTGAGCTTCACCATTTCCTTGGACTCGAGGTGCAGAGGAAGTAAAGTGGAGTGCTGGTGTCCCAGGCTGGATATGCGGAGCGAATCGTGGTGTGATTCGGCATGAAGGAAGGGAAGTGCATCTCTACACCTCTGGAGAAGGCTATGAAGCTTCGGAAGGATGAGGGGAGGATTATTCAAGATCCGTTGGTGTTCCGAGCTCTGGTTGGGAGCTTGATCTATCTGACGATCACGAGGCCGGATATTGCATATGCAGTAGGCAGAGTGAGTCGGTATATGGCGGAGCCACGGGTACCTCATCTGCTAGCAGCCAAGAATATTCTGAAGTATGTCAAGGCGACCTCGGATATGGGTCTCTTATACAGGAGGGATGCGGGCTTCGAAGTGCATGGATACATGGATGCTGATTACAGGGGAGATTCAGATGATCGGAAGTCGACATCTGGATTCGTCTTCATGGCGGTCCTTGGCTATATCATGGTGCAGCAAGAAGCAGGATTCCGTATCGGTCTCCACCACAGAAGCGGAATACAAGGCTTCGACCTTGGCAGCTCAGGAAGCCATCTGGCTTAGGAGGTTGGTTGGAGACGTCCACAAGGAGGTTCGGGAGCCGACTTTGCTACGCGGTGACAGCGAGAGTGCTCTCAAACTGGTAACCAATCCAGTTTGTCACGCGAGGACCAAACATATCGAGATCGAGCATCACTTCATACGGGAAAAGGTGCTGGAGGGATCTCTTTCGGTCGGGCATGTGCGGAGTGCGAACAATGTCGCAGACATCTTCACAAAGGCGCTGGCAAAGGGGTCGTTCACACGGCTAAGGGAGCTACTTGGGCTGGTTTCCACTTCCCACTTCAAGGGGGAGTGTTGAAATTGTTGAAGTGGAAGTGAAGGAGGCTTTTGGACCTGGGCGGTCTGGGAGGAGGTCGGGCAGTCTGACGTGACCGCACGACCTGGCGGTGCGGTCTGTGCGTGACTGCGTGGCGCGCTGTCCTCTACAAGGCTGTGGTGGTCTGGTGTGACCGCACAGTTTGATCCAGGTTCTCTCCGGAATGCGGTCTGGTAGCTGACCGGGCTTTCTGGGGGTATTCGCGGACTAAGGGTCTTAGTCGCGCGGTCTCAGTTCGCAGTCTCAGGAGGAGACTGGTATGCGAGCTGGTTGCTGTTCGCGATCTCAAAAGGAGATCGGCATGTGGATAGAAGTTCGCGATCTGATGGCGAACTGACTGTGTTCGCGGTCTCGTGTGAACACAGGTGGTGAATAGCTTCGGGCGGTCTGGCGAGCTCCTTGTGGAGTCGCGGTCTGCTGTGAGAGTGGCGGTCTCTCATGACGACATTGAAGCTGGCGGGTTCACCAAAAAATGAAGCAGAAGTAATGTTGCTAATTGCGTAGTGTGACCGGTCAGGTCGCGCGGTCTGGGGGGTGGTGATCCTATCTCTAGGGTGGTGACCAGATCAGGTCTCACTCCTATAAATAGGAGCCACTGTTGCAGCAAACAGACAGACACACCAAGTGTAAGCTGAGTTCGCTCTTGTTCTTGCGGTCTGTTTATTTCTGACCGGGCGGTCTCTGATTGAACTCTTATTGTGCAGCTTCTGCGGATAGTGTGGGCAGCAGCGATCACCTCTTCCTCTGAAAGTGTTCGGGCGGTCTGCGGCTTGGAGTTGTGGTGCTAGAGTTCGGGAAAATCAGGAGGTCGGAAGAAGGGAGTGGTCTGTGCAGCGGTCTGGTGGTGTTCTGTGGTTGGCAGAGAGTTGCGGTCTTGCAACTGGCAGAGATCGCAGGGGAGGTCGCGCGGTTTGGGCGGTCTCCAGTTATCCTCAGTTTTTTGTATTTCTCTTTGGAGTTTTGTGCTGACGAAATCATGTCTCGTCAAGCATGTCTTGCCCTGTAATTGAAGTTTGCTATCAATAAAGATCGTTTGTTTGCCTAAGATTGTTTCTGGTTGTTTTGGCTTGTATCTCTAGTTGTTATTCCTGCTTGCTCTCACAAGATTCGAGAAATTTTCACATCTTGTGCGCCATGCTACCGCCAGTGCTAGTAGCTACCGCCGGGCGCTAGCTCTTTCTAAAAACACTGCCGGAATCGCGCTAATCATCGCTAGCACCGGGCGCTATTGCTACCGCCGGCGCTAGTGAGCCTTTTCAAATTTTGGCCTCAATTTTGGTGGCAGTCATTATGAGTACTCCTTGAGTCATATGGACTATGAAAACCTGCACACTTGAACACACAAGATCAAATACACATAGGATTTACTATTCTCAAACCTAGGAGATGCAGAAGACCATGTTCCAACAAACTCCCCCTTTTGATAATAACAAATCCATTAATGATAAATCAAATCATTAATAAATAAGCATGAGGAAACTCTACTTGTGTGTGTGTGCGAGTGATGACTTAGGATAATTATTGATTTTAGCATTTAGAGGTGCTCCCCCTAAATACATGCTCCCCCTAAGTGAGTGCTCCCCTAATATGTCATGTTGGGTTTATGATAGCGGGTTATATTTATCATGTTAGTTCTCCCCCTTTGTATTAGCAAAAGAGGGTAGGGAAACAAAGCACCAAAGAATTTGTAATTAGAAAAGAAGGCATGATCGAGCTTTTTAAGTAAATGATAAGGAGGTTTAGAATTGTTTTTCATTGAAATAGATCAGAGTTATAAGCATTACAAAATATTCAGAGTTTTTAGCATAAAAGATTTTTATGTTTGAAGTAACCAATAAAAAAGTGTTCCAAGGAAATCTATCACTTAATGAAAGATAGGAATTTTTAAGAATAAGTGATGATGCAAAGAATACAAGATATTAAGTAAGCAAGGAAAGCGCAAGGTAAAACACTAATATGGTTAAGATGCGGAAGACTTATAGCAATACAAAAACAGTAAATAGTAATGATAATCCAAAAAATATGAGTTAAAGATCACAAAAAATGATGTTTTTGGAAATCATTTTGCAGTTTTAAATTTTATAATAACCAAGCATGAAATAATGTTTATCAAAAAGAGATGACCACAATGTTACTTTAATTCTTAATTTCAAAAACATACAAAACATTGTAGAACACATGCTAGGTTATCTAGTGCATTTCAGAAATAAAAAGTAATATAGAATTAGCATTAGGATCCAATACTCATGAGAAGAAGTGTTATGGAAGTTAATGATGTGCACAGAAGTGCAATTTTGAGGAGAGTAAACAAATGTTTTAATCAAAAAGACAAGTAATATGTAAAGTAAGAAGCACAATAAAACACAAATAAGATTACTTCCACACACTTTAATGCACAAAAAAATGTACAACTACCAAGGTGCTTTGCACACACAATGTTCATCAAGACTTTTCAGGGTGCAAAGTAGTGCTTGGGGGATCACATATTTTATTTTGAATTTTGAGACTAGTGATCCGGTGTACTTAAGAGAAAGTGGTTTTTCTTATTTTTGAAAGAAAGATTTGATTTGCACAAGACACTTTATTATTTTTTCCAAGGTGCTCAACCTCACAATGCTCATTAAGACTTATCAGGAGGTTCAAGTAGTGCTTGGTGGAGTTATCGTTGTCATTTATTTTATAATTTTGTTTTGGACAAAGTTCTCTGAATACACTTGTTTTGCAAATCAATAGATTTTAAGAGAAAAAAAAGCATAACCACTTTTCTTAATTTTTAAGAGTGCAAAAGGAGTGTAGGTAAGATACTTGTGCAATTTTAATTTATTTGTACTAATACAAAACATACACAAGCATTCTTAGATTAAATTCATATGTAGACAATGCCAAAAAAAGGTGAGTGAATAAATATCATTATCAAACATAAAACATTTACTCATACTTAGAGGCATGCTAAGCTTGATCCTACACAACTTTTAAACTATAATTGATGCACATTTGAATAGATATATCAAAGCATGAAGAGAGACAATGTCCAAAGTAGTTTGAAAAGATAAATTACAACATTGTAGAGTTTCTAAATAATAGAGTAAATCATGCTTGATTTTTCAAAAAAAATCATACAGTTTTTTTTTATAGTTTTTAAAGTTTTATATTTTTGTATTAGATTTTTAGAAAAGCATATTTTTGTAATTTTTTCTTTTGTAATTTTTATATTTGTTTTTTGCATGAAGATGAACTTCAAAGAAAAACATATTTGATTTTTTTTTTGTAATTAAACAAAGGAAAAACATTTAAACAACACAAGCGAAAAAGAAAAACATATTTTTTTGTAATTTAGTTTTTGTAGTTTTGTATTTGATTTTTCAAAAAAAATAAAGAAACACAGAAGTGCAAAACTAATTAGAAAATATAGATTTATATATTTTAAGGGATTTTTAGAAATTTAAAAAATACAGAAAAATGAACATGGACGCTAGCGCCTGCGGTAGTGCTAGCGCGGGAGACAGTAAGTGATTTTTGAAGATTATGAAAATTTTGATTGTTGATTTTGATTAGGTGTCCCAATAGTAGTTTCATGCTGAAATTGCAGATTTTTAGGAGATGTTTTGGATGGTTAAAAATGAAGAAAATTGTATTTTTGAATTTGTGTTAATTTGAAAGATCTAGGACACCCAATACAGGTCAAAATAAACGAAATCCTGCCTCACTAACTAGTACATATTGTAGAGAATAAATTTATGTAATTAATGGAATTTTGTTTTATTTAAAAATCAGAAGGGCCCGATACCGCCGGCGCTAGCGCTATCGAGGCTTTTGTTAAATCTGATCTATTCTTTCAGATCCGCCATTTCCTCCATTTTCTCCCGAAAAACCTCGAAGAACACTCGTTCCAATCGCCCAGATCTGAGGTAATATCTCATCTTTTCTTATAATTTTTGTTTTAAAGCTTGATTGTGATGTTAGAGATGAAGATATTTGAGGTTATTAGATGGATTTAGAGATTAGATCTATAATGGTTGATTTTCATCAATATTAGGGTTTTTATGAGGATTTTGATCTTGATTTTTATGTGGATTTCTTGGATTTAGTAATTTTTTACTTAGTTTAAATTTTGGAAATGTTTGAAAAATATTACTTGGATATTTTTAGATCTAACTTGATCTTGATGTTGATTTCCTAGATCTATCAAGTTAAAAAAAATGAAAATATTTTATTTTAGGAGATATATAATTATTTTTGTTTTTAGAAAAAAAATATATTTCATTTTGGTTTAATAATAATTTTTTTTGATAATGTGGCAGATGGCTCCTAAAGGAAAGAAGAGTACAGAGTTAGCAGTAGAGGCAGCAGTAGTGGGCGTTCCATACGTCATGGAGTTTGACTTGCCACGACACTATCACATTATGCAGTTATTCGCTGCCTCCGAGGTGCTAAATTTATTTATTTCTGACAGATTTTCTTCTGAGTTAGTGCGAGAGTTCTATACGCATTTGGAAGACCCATCACAGACCAGGCTGGATGGAGGAGTGCGGTCACAGGTGCAAGGGCAGGAGGTGACTATTACTCATGAGCAACTGAGGCGCGTGTTTGGATTATCCCAGCATTCACATCGGTTGGAGATTGTGGAGAGTTTCAGGGTGGGCAGAGATTGGACTCAGGTGAACATTGTGCTACATAATAAGGAATGCAGAAGTCTGATCTCGTCGATGTCGACACTCACTGTGGATGCCCTAGTTGTTCAGGATGTATTACGCCACACAATTATGCTGAAGTTGGGTGACACAGCAAAGGTCACAGCCCAGCTCAGTTATGTTACTTATTTTATTTTGGAGGAGGAGAAGTTCGACGTGGCAGACTTACTACTTTCCCTAATTCGCTACTCCTACAAGTTGAGGCAACCCACCCGACAGAGATACAACAACTTGCCCCTGGGCGGCATCATCCAGCGGGTGATTCAGATGTTGTATCCTTCTATTGAGCTGGGTTTCAACTTGATAGATTGCTACCCTCCTATTTATAGTACCTCGCATTTGCGGGCATCCTTTGCCTCGGATGAGCCATCATCATCAACTCAACCACCACTCCGGCGAGGAGCATCTTCTTGAGGGGCTCGAGATGCTCCATATTGGTCCTTTCGAGAGGAGATGGGTGAGCGGATGACACGGGTGGAGGAGGATGTTTTTGTGATAAGGAAGGATGTCTCAGGGATCAAGAAAATGATGAAGTTTTTGATGAAAGCTTTAAAGTTAAACCCATCTACACCAGAGCGGAGGGAATGGGAGAGTCCAGTTTCGGATCCGCCCCGCCACTCGATCCAGAGGGTTCGCAGGAGATGCTCCCCGAGTCCTAGTGTGGAGAACATAGATGAGGAGGAGTAGTTATGAGAGGAACAATTTTTATGTCATAATTCAGGAATTTGAACCTATGTCTTGGATGTTGTTGTTCTTTGAAATATGTTTATTTTGTTATCTTTTGGATGTTTGACTAGAATGTGATATTTAAAAAAAAATTATGTGGTATATTTTTTGAAATCTTATGATTAAATATTTTACCACCACATAGAAGATTTTGAATTTAATTGTTGATGAATATATGTATAATGAATATATGAATAATAAGTAGGTCATCTTAGTAAGATTTTGAGTTTTGATTAATGTTATAGGCTAATTAAAATTTTTGATCATGTTTCCTATACAAGATGACCATAACATGATAATTTCAAAGAAATAAGAAAACAAAGAAAATTGAAATACATTAAAGCACATCATGAAGTAGAGAAAAGTTGTATATTTCCCTTTTGAAAATATTCTACTTCATGCATTTGGAGGTACCTAATGAAAGAGAGATTTAAGTATCCAAAGAGGACCGGGTGTGATGGTTCCTTTGGGTACCCAAATACAACGTATTTGCTTTTGGGGAGATGGAAATGAATGGGCCCCTTTTTGTGGTGTTTGTGTTTCATCATTGGTTTTGGGCCTCCATTCAAACTGCGGTTTAATATTATTATTGTGAGTCAAATTTCTATTGTGATAATCTTTATTTTTAGGATTATAATTGTAGTGATTATAGAAAGCAATTTTCATAGGAAATTTGTGAAGTTTTATGTTGGGAGAAGTTTGATGATAATAATAATTGTACTTTGGAATTTCATTTTTAATTTGTTGATGTCTTTTATTTCCATTGCTTGATTTATTAATATTTTGAGAATTTATATTTAACTTGCTTTTAGATATATCTTGGCATTGTGAATGAGTGTTTTTCTTTATGATTTTCTTGAGCAAGTTGATTTTAGCAATTAATTCATCATTCTTAATTTGTAAATTGCGTCTGGCTTTATTGTAAGCGATTGTGCTATTTTTAAGAGTGGTAGCAATTGATTCAATATGTTTTTCATATTCATCCCTATATTCATCAAATGTTTTGTCCATCTCTTTAATTTCAATCTCGTAGTCTTTACATTTAACACAATCATTCTTCGATGATGAATTTTCTAAACATAATTTTTCATTGTGTTCTTTCACACAAATTATTTCTTTTTCAAGTTCTTTGACTTTTTCTTTAATATTAATACAATCAAAACAAGATTTTGTATTTTCAAGTAAAAAACCAAGATGATGAAGACACATCACAATTTGATTCATTAGTCTTTAGCCTCTTATTTTCTAAACGTAAGTTTTTATTAGCAATTTTCAATTTTTTGATCTTTCGTTTAGCTATTTTTAATATGTTGAAACTAGAGATAGATGTTATTACACAAGAAGAAGATTTAGTCTTTCTTACAGCGCTTTTGGAGGAGGCAAAATATGAGCATGAAGTTCCTTTGTCATCTTTTAGTCCTTCCTCGATCACAGATGAGTTTTCATCTTCTTTTGATGTATTGTTCTCTTTCTCTATTTTAATATTCTCCATGGCTTTGCTTCGAGAGAGATCTTCTTGGATGATAATGGATTCTTGTACGTTCTTTTCCTCTTGTGTTTGTTCCACACCTGCGAGAGGAAGATCATACATTTCTTCAAGAAAGTGCCATATTTTGTATGCACTAGAAAAACAATATATGAATTTGAAAATTTCATTAGATAGTGCACAAAATAGATAGTGTTTGGCTTTAGCATTTAGCTGACATTCTTTTTTATTTGATTCATCCGCAAGTCTTATAATTGCTAAGTTCCATACTTCGATGTCTAAAGTTTTAATAAATTTTTCAATTAAGATTTTCCATCCTTTATAATTTGTTCCTTCAAACAAGGGTGGTTTTTGTGATATTTCATCTTCACAGAAATTTGCCCCACTAATTGAAGCGAGATCATGAGACCCCATTATTCCCAGTTGTTAAGCCGATTGGAATAAAACCTAGCTTCGATACCACTTGTTGGATCGGTCGGCGCCCTTAGAGGGGGGGGGGGGGGGTGAATAAGGGTTTTTAAAAACTTTAGATTATATTTAAAAACTTTGAATTATTGGAAGATTAAAGACATGAAATAAGTGAAGTAAAACAAAAAAGAGACAAGCTTTAATAATGATAAGTAAGTTTTACAAAACTTGATCTCGATGACGCTAGAGATCGGAGGCGAATACTAAAAAAGCTCTTTTTGTTTTCTATCCCGACTGGCTTCCCCACGAACCGGTGGCCCTATCCTTATCCTCCCCGGATTCGGCCTCAAGCCGCTCTATCCAATCCTTCCCCGGATGTGGCCTCGAGCACCCCCTAGAACTAGCCTAGATCTAGTCACCAACACGAGGCAAATTTCAGCCCTAAGTCTACCCCAGACCTAGTCGCCAACACGAGGCGATTTCACTACCGTTTACAATGATAAAAGAGAAATAAAATAACAAAACCTCCCTTAAGATGAACTTCTAAAGTAGGAGACGAAGATCCGCTGTAGAATCAGCGTTTGTTGAAGCGGACTTCGTCTGGATTCGGCGTGATGGAATTCTCCTTCAGAAATTGGCAGAGCTTCGCTGGGACCTCAAATTTCGGCTAACGCAAGCCTCTGGAATTCTAGTACTCTCTCTCTGAGGTGTATGCAATAGGTGTGTCTAAAACAAGAGGAGAGGGGGTCCTTTTATAGCCCAAGCGCTACCGCCGGCGCTAGCGCTACCGCCGACGCTAGCCCGGACTAGGAAACATTTTGCGCGGCAGGATCTTCAATCCGTGACAACATTTTGCTCTATGCCTCTTGTGCACCATGCTACCGCCAGTGCTAGTAGCTACCGCCGGGCGCTAGCTCTTTCTAAAAACACTGCCGAAATCGCGCTAATCATCGCTAGCGCCGGGCGCTATTGCTACCGCCGACGCTAGTGAGCCTTTTCGAATTTTGGCCTCAATTTTGGTGGCAGTCATTATGAGTACTCCTTGAGTCATATGGAATATGAAAACCTGCACACTTGAACACACAAGATCAAATACACATAGGATTTGTTATTCTCAAACCTAGGAGATGCGGAAGACCTTGTTCCAACAAATCTGTTAAGAGGACTGCCTTCTGGTTCATACAAGAAGGAAGGACTCTACATGGCTTGTCAACTAGGTAAGCAGACCAAGAGTAGTTTCAAATCTTTATCCAAGAGTGATTCACTTAGAATTCTGTACTTACTATATTTGGATCTTTTTGGACCCACTGCAATACAGAGTTTTGGAGGTAAACATTACACTTTAGTTATTGTAGATGATTTCTCTAGATTCACTTGGGTGTTCTTTCTTAGGAACAAGTCTGACACCTTCAGTGTTCTGACAGACTTTCTGAGGTCCATCAAGATTGAGTACTCTACTCTAGTTGCATTGATCAGAAGTGATCATGGCACTGAGTTTGAATCTCTTCTGATGAGAGAATTCTGTGGAAAAGAAGGGATCAGGCAATGTTTCTCTGCTCCTCGAACTCCTCAACAAAATGGGGTAGCTGAAAGGAATAATAGAACATTAATTGAATCAGCAACTACATTGCTTGCTGATGCTCACTTGCCACTCTCTTTCTGGGCAGAGGTAGTGAACACAGCAAATTATGTGTTGAACAGAAGTCTGATACACAAACTTAAGGGTAAAACACCCTATGAATTACTTAAGAATAAAAAGCCTAAGGTTAACTATTTTAAGATTTTTGGATGTAAATGCTATGTGCATAACAATGATAAGAAATATCTAAGGAAATTTGAAGTAAAAGCTGGTGAAGGTATATTTCTTGGATACTCTCTTTCTAGTAAAGCATATAGAGTTTATAATAAATCAACTCTTAAGATAGAAGAGTCCAAGCATGTTTCTTTTGATGAAACTAACATATTGAATGAGGAGAGGAATACCACCTCTACCAAAGATATTTTGCAGGTACCAGCTCTATGTGAAGAGCTCAATGGATTAGATCTATAAAGATTCTCTACTTCCATCAACTCAAAATATTGAAGACAGTGAAGAAGAAGATAAGCCAGAAGATCTTGCTGATAATTCAAATCAAGTGACAGCTGAAAAAATCCCTCAAGAGGAAACTATTGCTGAACCCACTCCAACTGTTGATCACACCACAGTTAGAGATCATCCAATATCGCAAGTTATTGGAGATATCTCAGCAGGTGTTCAAACAAGGCATCAACTCAACCAAAATCAGATGCATACTTGTTTCTTATCACAGATTGAACCTCAATCCATAAAAGATGCAGAACAAGATCCAAATTAGATTCTTGCAATGCAAGAGGAACTCAATCAATTTGAAAGGAACAAAGTTTTGGATTTGGTTCCAAGACCAAAGGGCCATCCAATTATTGGCACTAAATGGGTCTTCAGGAACAAGCTAGATGATCAAGGCTTCATAATCAGAAATAATGCAAGATTGGTAGCTCAAGGATACTCTCAGGAAGAAGGAATTGATTATGATCAAACCTTTGCTCCTGTTGCTAGACTTGAAGCTATCAGGATATTTCTTGCCTTTATTGCTTTCAAGAAATTCAAAGTATATCAGATGGATGTGAAGAGTGCATTCTTAAATAGAGATATCAAAGAAGAAGTTTATGTGGAACAACCACCAGGTTTTATCTCTCCAACTCACTCTTCTTATGTATTTAAGCTTAATAAAGCTCTTTATGGTCTCAAGCAAGCTCCCAGAGCATGGTATGAGACCCTAGCTAATTTTCTTTTAGAGAACAAATTCTGTAGAGGCAATGTTGATAAAACTTTATTTTTTAGGATACATAAAAATCAAACTTTACTAGTTCTAATTTATGTAGATGATATTATATTTGGCTCTACTGATACAAACTTATGCAAAAGGTTTTCTGACCTAATTCAATCTAAATTTGAAATGAGTAGTATGGGTGAGTTATCATACTTCCTTGGCCTTCAAGTGAAGCAAACTCCTAATGGAATATTCATATCACAATCCATGTATGCTAAGGAATTAGTGAAAAGATTTGGTATGTCTGATTCATCTTCCATGAAAACACCCATTCCCTCCAATGCTGTTGTAGACAAAGATGAATCAGGGAAACCTATTGATCAAAAATTATATAAAGCAATTGTTGGCTCTTTACTTTACTTAACAGCTAGTAGACCAGACATAATGTTTGCTACATGTATTTGTGCTAGGTTCCAAGTTAACCCCAAAGAATCTCACCTTATTTTACTAAAAAGAATTTTGAGATATATAAAGGATTGTCCAAATCTAGGACTCTAGTATCCAACTGCATCAGAATTTGAATTAACTGGATTCTCAGATTCTGATTATGCTGGATGCATAGTAGACAGGAAAAGCACATCAGGAACTTGCCAGTTCCTTGGTGATAAGCTTGTGTCAATGAAGTTCGATACAGGCTTTGACATTGATATGGAATTATTTGCTAATTCTGACCAAGTTTTCCATGACATTCTTCAACTGTTTGAAGAACATCAGTTAAAGAAGTTCATGACCACCAGGATCAAGCTACCAGTTGCAGAAATCAAAGAATGGGTACATACTGTTGAGTTAGTGAATGCTACAACAATCTCAGGAAGTATTTCAGGAAACCAGGTTCCTCTTTCACCAGATATCTTAACATAAGTTTTTGGTTTGATGAATGGTAATGATGAGTTGGATATTAGCTCTGATGAATTTAATGCTGAACTGGTCAAAATGGGTCACTCCAGTGGAAACCCTAATCATCTTTTGAAAAAGAATTTGTCCATTGAATACAAATTCTTGGCTGATATAGTTGGAAAAGTTTTGCTGGGCAAAACTTCTGCTCATGATTACATTCTCAGGCACCAATTTCTATTGATGGTGGCCTTGGTAAAAAGAAACAAGTCAATTGGGGATTGATTCTGTTTGAATCAATAATGAAGAAGCAAAGCAAATTCAGTGCTTTCTATGGCAGAGTGTTAGGCATTGTTCTTCAAGAGAAATGCCCAAACCTGTTGGTGTCAACAAAGGTCTTCATAAATGCAAGCAAGAGGCTGACTCCAGCTCTCTTTGGCAAGTGGGAAAGAGTGATTCCCAAGAGGACTCCAAGGGAAGAATCTTCCAGGACAGCTTCTAAATGCACCGGGACTGACCCAGTCAATCCCTCACCCCTACCAGAAGTTCCTCCCCTTGAATCTTCAACTCCTATTCCCTCTCAACCTCTTCAGCATACCTCTCCTGAAGAAGTTCCTCCTTCAAATTCTCCCATAGAATTTCCTTCCTCATTGCCTTCTTCTTCTCCTCTCTAGACAAATCTGTCTGCAGAGCTTCCATCATCATCCACTGTAGTTGATGATTATCTGCCCCCTCCATCCTTTGACCTCTTATATCCCCAACATTCTCCACCTCAATCTCCCATCCCTGAAGATATTCATCCACCCCTTTCAAATGCTACTAACATCTTCATACCTTCTTCTATTCCATCTTCTTCTATCCCAGCACCATCAGCTTCTCAGCATACACCAGACCTTGTGTATGTTGATTTCTCCTCTAGTGCTGACCAGATTTTATCTCATATCTCTCCAAAGCTAACTGCTCTTCTAGATGAGAAGCTTGCTCCTATTCTTCAATCTATTTATGACCTATCTTCTAAGCTTGCATCCTTCCCTACCTCCTCTACACCTTTCCCTTCTTCTAGGGGCCTAGGTTCAGGTCTCCCTGAAACTAGGCAGGGGAGATGCTTGATGAAGAAGCTCCAGATGCAGATAATGCAGATGCAGGTTCAGATATGGTGTTTGATCTTGAAGCAGCTCCAATCATTAATGAAGAAGCTCCAGTTATAGTTTCAGTTCCAGTTATAGCTCCAAGAAATAATATTTCTATTAATCCCTCCATAGATATTATTTCTTTATTATCAAAGTTCAGTTCAGTTTTCAGCAGGCTGCCTAGGCCTCAAGATTATTCAAAAGCTATAGTTCCCTATACAGCTCCAGTAGATATAGTTTTGTTAAAAAAATCTTCAAAAGTTTAAAAGTTCCAGCTCCAGTTCAGGTTCCAGTTACAGCTGCAGTAATAGAAAAAGTTGGTTTGGTGAATTCACCTCCAACCTTTGTGTATGATGATTCACCTCTTCCAGAGGATGTTGAGCAAGAACTTGAGAATGCTCTTAAAGATCTTGATGATTTGTATGATAATCCTGATCAATTTTCTGATGATGATGATAGTGATGATTCAGATAATAATTCTTCAAAGAAATGAAAGTCCAGAAGTAAAGCAAAGGCTGTTCCTAAACCTCCATCCTCAACAAATGATACACCTTATTATATTTTGAACAACATTACTCTTACAAAGGATTCCCCAGCATGGATGAGATTCTCTAGAAATGAGAATAAAAGGAGAAAGAAAATGAAGAGATCAGGATTCTACACTGACAAACCAGTCACGTTTAATCCTCCTCCTCTAGCACCAGGCTTAACTAGCATGTCTTCTTCTCAGAAGCCTTCTCAGCAGCATTCAAGAACATCAGAAGGAAGTCATAGAAGCTCAAGTGGCTCTCATAGTTCTAGATCAGCAAGAGCTCCTCTTTCAGGATCTGCGAGATCTTCTTCCTCAGTATATAAGTATCATGTTTCTGATGGCTCCTCTCACAGGAAAAGAAATTCTGATGAACAATCTTCATATCAGGCCAGTGAAATTGATGAAAGGCCTCCTTCTATAGTTAATCCAGAATCAGATAAGATAGCTCATATGGCTAGATTCAAAGAATCAATTGCTACAGCTCAGATAAATAAAGCCAAAGCAGAAGGCAAAGATTTCTCTCAGTATACCACAATGTCTGATTTCAAAAGACAAGAATTTGAAAGGTACAACTCAAGACATCTATTTAATGCTGAAGATTATTTAAGGTTGCACCCAACAACAGTGGTTCTTTATGCATCATCTCAAACCCTGCTGGGAGCTAATGACCTCTATATGAGCAAAAGAGAATCAGAAAATCCAAACAGACAAATCATCTTCAAGCCCTCTTCAAAGTGACAGAGTAAAGCTTCAGTTCTTTTGGTTTTGATTATTTCTGATTTCAGTGTAAATCTTTCTAAACTCAGGGTGATATATTTTCTATCTGCTGAAATGATTTAAAATTCTGTCAGATATATATATATACTGTGTGTTTGTTGTTTGTGTTTTGATTTTTATTTTGTCCAATAGTATCCTAACCCAAATAGGGGGAGATTGTTGGAACAACCCTATTACTGATTTGGGCTAGGATCACTATCTGTGACTAGGACTCAAGTTGACCCCATTGTATAGTCTAAGGGTCAAGGTTTAAGTGTGTCTGAGTTAGCTAGAACTTAGGATAAATTCCAAGTTTCTGTTTTGGACGAACTTCATTCTGCGTTCGACGAACTCCTTCCTGAGTTCGACGAATGTCGTGTTTCAGTTCGACGAACTTGCTCTTCAGCTCGACGAATTTCTTCTCATCTTGATAATTTCTGAAGGATCAGTTATCTCTATTTTCTCTGAACTCAGATCGACTAATCAGCAACGGATCTATTCAGTTATTTGGACTTATTCATTATCAGATAAGTCAAGATTTGATCTTTCCTTTTATTATTCCTTTCTATTCTCTTCTCTCGAGAAAGTAGTCGTTGACATATATTGGAAAAGAAAAAGAACTAAAGTATTATTGTTGAATCAGATTGAAGTTCCCAGAATAATCATTTCAGATTATTTTATTCCTTAATCAGAAGATTTGAATTTCAAATCAGTCAGATATATCTAAGGAAAAAGAGATATAGAATATACGAGAGAGATATATTAGAGAATAGAGAAGAAAAGAGATATACAAGTGGATAAAATAGAGAACAAAGAAGATATAGAAGATACTTAGAAAAATACTTAGAGAGACAGAAATCTTCATCTTCAACAACAGCATTTTCATTCCCTGAGAACATCAACAATCTTTTCTCAGTTTCAGCTGCTAGTTCTTGATCTTCAAAGAGCAACAACAATCTGAGAAACATTTTCTCTCAGATTCATCTGCTATCAAGGAAGATCTTCTTCATCCAAGAGAAAGCTCCATCCATTATCTGTCATGAATTTCTATCAGACAGGGGGAGCTTTACAATACAACAATCCACTAGTCTTCTCTTAGATCTTGTTGATGGAGAAGAATTTCATAAACACCTTTTGTTTATTTTACCTCATCTTGTGCAGGGTTCTAACTCCCTTCAAAAGTTACACCTTTGGTGGCAGGGCACCTGATCAAAAACCTGTGATTTGGTTTGAGCACCTGATCAAAAGCTTAGTGGTGATAGGGAACGTGATCAAAAACCTATTGGATTCCTACCAAGGGTAGTGGAAGAGTAGATGTACCCAGTTTGATTGGGGAAATACTATAGATCCTTGTGTCTTCTATGATTGTGTTTTTCTTTCTGTACTGTGTTGTGTTTTTCTTTCTGTACTATGTTGTGATATCTATTTAGCTTTTATACTCACTCTGCTACATATATATATCACTATTTTAATTCCGCTATAAAATAAGTTAAAAACTTTTAATACTCTATTCACCCCCCCCCCCCCCTCTACAGTAAATCTAAGAACTAATACCTCAATTTCAATATGCATGTTCTCTAGCATGTTCACCAGCTCCAAAGTAATTAGCTGGGGCACTTCTCCTGATGTGGCAGCTCTCCGGCTCAGTGCCTCCGCCACCATATTCGCTTTCCTTAGGTGTTAGTGCATAGTATACTGATAATCTGATAAGAATTCCACCCATCATCTCTATCAGATGTTTAGCTCATTCTGCGTGTCCACGTACTTCAGATTCTTGTGATCTGAGAAGATATCACAGTGGACACTGTAGAGATAGTGCCGCCAGATCATTAGAGCGAATATAACCGCTCCCATCTCCAAATTCTGCACTGGGTTTTTCCTCTCATGATTCTTCAACTGACAAGAAGCGTACGCTATCACATGTCTGTTTTGCATCATAACGACACCCATCCCCTGATATGACGCATCCGTATACACCTGGAATCCTTCCTTCCTCGATGGAAGGGCAAGGATGGGAGCCGACGTAAGCTGACCCTTCAGCTCTTGGAAGGCCGCTTTGCACTGCGGCGTCCAAATGAAAGTGGTATCCTTCTTCGCCAAGGATGTGAGCGGGAGGGCTATCTGAGAAAATCCCTATACAAACTTTCGATAATAACCAGCAAGCCCCAAGAAACTCCGCACATCGGTGGCCGTCTTCAGCGGTGTCCAATCTCGTACTGCCTGGATCTTCACTAGATCCACTACTAGTCCAGCTCCACTGATAATGTGACCCATGAAGGCCACCTCCTTCAGCCAAAACTGACACTTGCTGAACTTTGCGTAGAGACTGTGCTCTCATAGTTTCTCCAACATCAGTGCCAGATGTCGTGCATGATCCTCTTCCGTCCTCAAGTAGATAAGAATATCGTCGATGAACACGATGACGAAGATGTCAAGATACGGCTCGAACACCCGGTTCATCAGACTCATAAATGCCGACGGTGCATTTGTGAGCCCGAAGGGCATCATGGTGAACTCATACAGTCTGTATCGGCTGCTGAAAGCCATCTTTGGGATGTCCTCCTCCTGTATCCGCAGCTGATAATACCCCAACCTCAAATCCAGCTTTGAGAAGTAGTGGGCTCCCTCTAGCTGGTCAAATAACTCATCGATCCTAGGCAGTGGATACGTATTACAGACCGTCATCCTGTTCAGTGCTCTATAATCAATGCACAGTCTGAGCGTCCCATCCTTCTTCTTCACAAATAGCACAGGAGCTCCCCAAGGTGAGGAACTCGGTCTAACAAATCCAGCTTCCACCAACTCCTATAACTGGCTTAGAAACTCTACTAACTCCTTCAGGGCCATTCGATAAGGAGCTCTAGATATCGGCTTAGCCCCTAACACCAACTGGATCTGAAAATCCTTCTCGTGGTGCGGTGGAAGCCCTGGCAACTTCTTCGGGAATACGTTAGCAAAATCCCGCACGATCGGGATGATAGATATAGAATGCTTGACCTCAATCATCTCAAACAACACCTGATATAATTCGTCTCCCTACAGGTGGTCCTTGGCGGCCCGAACGGACAATAACAAAAGATGGGAGGTGGGTCTGATACCTTCAACTACCACTTCTGAGTCTTCATGCATTAGGACAATCCTCCTTACTGGGCAGTCAATCCTTGCATGGTTCCTATGCATCCAATTCATGCCTAAGATCAGGTCAAAGTCTTTCATCTTCAAGAGCGTTACCGGTGCTTCAAACAGTTTTCCTCCAGTCTCCATGTTCATATTGCACTTGGCACTCGTTATTAACTCTGATCCGTCTGGGAGTCACACCTTCCTATGGATGCCTATGAAGTGCTGAATTTGATCCAGATCGTCCACAAATTCTTCTGAGACGAATGAGTGGGAGACACCCGTATCGAATAGAGTATATGTGGGCTTGCCGCAGACAAGTACTATACCTGGGTGATTTTTGTTTGTTTGGTTCAATGCTAAGGTAAAGCTAAGGTTTGCAAGGTACTAGTAATTATAATAAAAACACTAAAGTACCTGTGATGACCCTTGTCGGGTTGCGGGGTTGAGCTAGGTCTAAGGAATACATCTGGTCCCTGTCCTGACTATGATCACGACCCTGGAATCCACGACCTTGTCCACGTCCTCGGCCCCCAAAATGTTGGGCCTGTGAGGTAGCCTGTGGTGCTGGTGGTGCATTCCTCAAAGGGCAGTTCCTCCGAATGTGGCCCATCTGGTGGCATAGATAGCACTTTGGTGAGGGAATCGGCCCACCTCCTAAACTTGGTGTTGGATCTTATGGTGCCCTTAGAGGGGGGGGGGGGGGGGGGGGTGAATAGGGGTTTAGAAAACTTTAAGTTTTTATAGAAAACTTATGATATTTTATTTGATTAAGAGTTAATAAAAAATAAAGAGTAGTAAATCAATTTTATTAAATAGAAAAAAACATGATTATCATTAATAAAATTTGGTTACAAAATCTGTTTTCCATGACGCTAGAAATACAAGGAGAAATATGAAATACTCTTTTTATTTTCTATACAGACTCTTCTCACTAAAAACTAGTTGGCTTTAGCCGATCTCTCCTCAGATACGGCCTCAAGCTGCTCTAGACTTTCTATCCCCAGAAAGGCCTTGAGCACCCCCTAGACCTAGTCGCCAACACGAGTGAATCTACTCCACGATTATAATAAAAGAGTTATAAAGAAAAATACAAAAACATAAATAAATACATATTCACATTGTGTAAGCGTTGATCCGATCCTCCTTGAATTCTTCTCTTGAATTTTTGTGGGATATGGTGGTCTGGAAAAATATGGCCCTTGTAGAGTTTCAGAAGTGCTGGAATAGGGCTCTATATGATCTGTAGTTGAAGAAGATGAAATCCACCTATTTATAGGACTAGAATCAATCATCGGCATTAAGGCAAATGCCTGGCGTTGACCCAGTATAGCAATGTTTTGATGGCTCAGATCTTCAAAATAGGAAGGAGATACTGCACTTTAGGAAACATTCATTTTAGGCAACTATAACGATGGCATTGAGGCTAACGCTGGCGTTAAGTCAGATTATTCTTAAAGTGCCCCTTCAATCACGGCAGCTTCCCTCCCTGCCAAATTTGTCATGGTGGGAATGGGAGTCAACGCCGACATTAAGTCCTAACGCCTGGCGTTAGACAACCTTCCACTTTTCAGCTTGTGGGCAAGTCTAGACCAATAATGTAGCATCCTAGTGTCATATCTGTTCAAGCCTGCATGCTTAAAACACAATGGCAACCATGATCAAATACAAGCAGGATTTGTTATTCTCAAATCAAAGGGATGCGAAAAACCAAGTTCCAACAATCTCCCCCTTTTGATAATAACAAATCCAATATAGATAAATCAGATTCATATATAAGAGAGATGTGTTTTTAGAAGGATATATGACACTTAGCAATCTAGAGACATTAATAAGAATTATAGATTGTTAAATGATGCTCCCCCTACTTAAGTGCTCCCCCTTAGTGTATGCTTCCTTAGACTAGATGTATGCTACCCCCTTAATCTACTGAACCCTACTCCTTTAATCATTATGATTTATCATTTTATTCTCCCTCTTTTGTTATTAGCAAAAGTGGGTGGAGTGAAACAAAACTAGAAGAGAGAAGACAAAAGTTTGGACATAACTAAGAGAGGATTAAGAGTTTTGTTTAGACATAAAGTAATTCGTGATCGAGCTAAGGGAGACAGTAGCACAACGGAGAATGGATATGATAAGCGTGAAAGAACAACATTCCAAGTTTTTGACCAAAGTAATTCTACCACTTGTTGTTCAAAGAATTTTGAAAAAAAAAACTACTTGATGAAAGAGATGCAATATAGTTTGACAAGCACAAGTGAAGAAAAGATCTTTAAAAATAATCATGATAGGGCATGATAAAATAAATACATGGTCAAATTAGAAATGCGGAAAACAAAAACAAAACAATTAAGAGTTATCTTCTTGTTATAGTTTGACCATTCCAACAATATGTCTAGACTCTTCACATTTGAGCATTAACTTCAGAAATTTTCATAACAAATAGGCAAGCATGATCTAACATATTCAAAAAGATAAGGACTACAATGTAACGAATTCGTATTTCAAGTAAAGAAAATATTATAGAAATCTTGCATTGCAATCTAGTGCTTTTACTTAAGTGTTTAGAGAATTATATAATTTTGTATTAGGATCCAATTCTCATGAGTAGAAGCTTTATGAAAAACAATGATGAGTGCATATGGTGTTTTGATAAATGTATACAAGTGAAATAATCAAAACACATGACATATGCAATGAAATAGTAACAACAATATTAAGATTATAATCATATAATTACTTTCACACATCAATTTTAGAATAAAATTTCAAAGCACATTTCATGAGTACAACAACCAAGGTGCTTCGGCCACACAATGCTCATTAAGACTTATCAGGGATCGAAGTATTGCTTGGTGGATCACATAAGCATTTTTATAAAAAAATTTATGTTTCGTGATCCAGTGTACAACTAGAAGTGATGATAAAAAATGTGTTTGCACAAGACACTTTACAATTCTTTCCAAGGTGCTCAACCTCGCAATGCTCATTAAGACTTATCAGGAGGGTGAGTAGTGCTTGGTGGAGTTATCTTTGGCATTTTATTTCATATTTTTGTAATTTTGGGCCAAAAGGTCTCCGAATTCACTTGTTTTTGCAAACACTAATAATATCGAAATAACACTTCTATATGTGCAAGAAATTTAATGTTTGAATGATGGTGTAGGTAAGTTAGACACACAACTTAATATGTTAAAACTGTTACACTACACAATCATGCAAGACTAAGAATATGAGCACATGTAGATTACCAAAATAGTGAGTGAAAGAATCATTGATCAGCATAAAATATTACTCATACTTGGAGGCATGCTAGACAATCATACACAATTTTTTATAGACAATTGCATTGCACATAATCAGGTTAAGGTTAAGGCATGACAATATAGAACAATATTTAGGAAATTTGAAATTAAAATTAGACATTGAAGACAATCTATTTGTGTACGCCAAAATCAATTTTGACCATTTGAAACAAAATAACTAAGATGTTTGCTCTTGTGAAGACTTATAGTCAAACCATAATTTTGTAAGTATTTACAACAAAACAAATGACAAAAGCATATTTTTGAGCATTTTGGAGGTTTGAATTGTTTTTTTGTATTCTGGAATAAAAACTAACAAATTAATTACAGAATAATTTCAAAGCAGAGAAAAGAAACCAAGAAAATACTTGAAGTAGGTTAGAAAAAACAGAATTTCAATTTGGTCAAAATAGCTAACGCCTGGCGTTAACTACTCAACGCCCAAATAGGACACCATTTTTTAAGGTTTTTGAAAAAAAATTCGTTGGAAGAGAATGTATGTATATAGACCTTCTTAGTGTAGAAATTTCAAAGAATTTGGAGATGATTAGAAGGCTATTTACACATTTTTTTTAGTTTTAAAATGATTTTTATATTTTATACTTGTTTTTTATTTTTCTGGCAATCAAAAAGTAATTAAGATGTAAACACTGACATATATAAGTATATAAATGAATAAGTAGAAAGATTTGTTAAGTTCAGAGATAAATGCTAACTCGGGGAGATAATGATAACGCCAAGCATTAGTGCTTTTTAGTTCAATTTTGATGATGGTGATGCATATAGATTCATGTTTTAAGATATACGATAATTTTCTTTTTAGTTATTGTAGGAGAATGCCTGAGTCTATAATTACTTTTGATCTTTCTGAGACTTTAGTTGGACTTAGCAATTTAAAGTGGATCTTGGACTTCCCGAGGTCTACCCTGTGAAGTGTTCGCACCAGTACTAGGAGATATGATGGGGACAACCCAAACCTCCCTTTCTCAAGATATTTAGGTGTTATTGGTTGCTACCCATACTAAAAATTTATAGACTCAATTTGATATATCTATGACTCCCAATTCTAGTCTAAGCATGTTGAAACGAGCATCGGGGAGAGGTTTTGTGAATATGTCTACAAGTTTGGATTCTATGCATGTGAAGCTAACTCTCACATGTTCTTTCTTAATATGATCCCTAATGAAATGATGACGCGCATCTATGTGTTTAGATCGTGAATGATGAACGTGATTGTTTGTTAGATCTATTGCACTTTCGTTGTCACATTTTAATTCAATATTATTTAGATGCACATTAAAGTCTTCTAGTGTTTGACAGATCCGAAGGGCTTGTGCACAACAACTTCTTAGTGCGACATATTCGGCCTCAGTGGTGGAGAGGGCAACAGAATTCTGTCTTCTACTCGACCAAGCAACTAGTGAGGGGCCTAAGAAGTGACATGTGCCGCTTGTGCTTTTACGATCTAGTGAACACCCAACATAATCAGAGTCGGAATATCCATGTAAAATAAAAGAATCATTATAAGGATACAATAATCCTAGATTAGATGATCCGATTAAATATCTGAAAATTCATTTGACCGCTTTTAAATGAGATTCATTAGGATTAGCTTGAAATCTAGCACATAAGCAAACGACAAACCTAATATCGGGTCTAGACGCACTTAGATATGATAACGACCATATCATTCCTCTATATAGTGTTTGATCAATAGATATTCCGGCTTCATCTTTTCCTAATTTTAGAGAGGCACTCATAGGAGTGGAGGCTTGTTTTAAATTTTCAAATCCAAATCTTTTTAACATGTCATGAACATATTTAGATTGATTTATAAATATTCTATCATTTCTTTGTTTGATTTGAAGACCAAGAAAATAAGTAAGTTTGCCTACCAAGATCATTTCAAATTCTTTTTGCATCACACTTAAAACTTCATTACATAATTTATCATTAGTGGCTCCAAAAATGATGTCATCTACATAAATTTCTAATATGATTAAATCATTATTAACATGTTTGATAAAAAGTGTATTATCGGAACATCCCATTACGTAATCATGTTTTAATAAAAATGAAGTTAGTCTTTCATACCATGCACGAGGCGCTTATTTTAAACCATATAGTGCTTTATCTAGTTTAAAAACATGATTAGGGTATTTTTCATTTATGAAATTGAGGGCTTGTTCAACATAAACCTCTTCTTTAATAATTCCATTTAAGAAGACACTTTTAACATCCCTTTGAAAGAGTTTAAATCTTTTGAAGCTTGCAAAGGCAAGAAAAATTTGAATGGATTCTAAGCGAGCTACGGGTGCAAAGGTTTCGTCAAAATCTACCCCTTCGATTTGTGAATAGCTCTGAGCTACTAAGTGAGCTTTGTTCCTAGTAATTCTAGATTCACTATCTAATTTATTTTTAAAAATCCATTTTAAGCCTATTACCAGATGTTTTGATGGTCTATCTATAAGCCAAACCTTATTACGTTCAAATTGTTCTAATTCTTCATGTATAGCTAAATACCAAAATTCATCGTTTAGCACGGTAGAGACATTTTAAGGTTCAATTTCAGAAATGAAGCATAAATTAGAGAAGGATTCATGAATGGAAGAGCGTGTTGTTACCCCTCTTGATGGTTCTCCAATGACAAGTTCCCTTGGATGATCTTTTATGAATCTAAGCGCACTTGGAAGCACGAACTCTTCTTGTACTGCCTCCATTTCTTTGTCACCTTCAAGTTGTTCAACATTATCATCCTCTAAGGGTAAAGGTGGTTTCTCTTTTTTTCCTGCACTGTTAAAATCTACACAAGGAACAAATTCATCAAACTTCACATGAATGGACTCTTCAACCTTTTTAGACCTTTTATTGTATATCCTATATGCCTTACTAGTTGAACAGTAACCAAGTAATATTCCTTCATCACATTTTTCATCAAATTTTGCTAAAGCATCTTTGGTGTTTAAGATAAAACATTGACATCCAAAAACATGAAAGTAAGATACATTAGGTTTCCTTTTGTAATATAATTCATATGGAGATAATTTTAAGATTGGGCGAAACATGACTCGATTTATGACATAACAAGATGTATTTATGGCTTAGGCACAAAAGGATCTAGGAAACCCATACTCGGATAGCATAGTGCGTGTGAGTTCCTGAAGGGTTCTTTTTTTACTCTCCACCATACCATTTTGTTGGGGGTGCGTGGAGCGAAAAATTCATGTTTAATACCTAGATTATTACAAAAAGTGGTGAAACTATCATTTTCAAATTCCCCTCTATGATTCGATCTAATGCTCTTAATTTTTAATTCTAATTCATTTTTAATGCGATTGCAAAGTTTTGTAAATTCAAAAAAAAGCATCGGATTTAGAGGTAAGAAATAGTGTCCAAGTAAATCTAGAAAAATCATCAATTAATACAAATGTGTACTTTTTACCACCTAGACTATTAGTGCTAATTGGCCCAAATAGGTCATGTGTATTAGTTGTAGAGGTGTAGTGGTGGACATTTCATTTTTGTTTTTAAAAGATGTTTTAGAGAATTTTCCTTTATGGCATGGCAGGTATAAAGTGGATTGGTTTCTATTAAGCATTGGTAAACCCCTTATTATTTTATTTTTTTGACAATTTTAAGATCAACTTGGTGCTAGTGTGACCAAGACGCCTATGCCATAATTCTAGTTCTTCATTTTTTGTAATTTGACATTTTAGTGATGCACGTGATAGATCATGAAAAGAAATTAAATAGACATTGTGAATTCTTGGTGTAGTGAGTACAATATCATTAGTCTTAGGATCTATAATTTTGCACAAATCAGTAGAACACTCAAATAAAACATTAAGGCTTTTATCGCATAGTTGACTAAAAGAAATTAAGTTGTGTTTTAAGCCTTCCACATATAAGACATTTTTAAGTGAGGAGTCGTTACCCACTGTACCGGTGCCTAAGATTCTTCCTTTTCCATTATCACCGAATGTCACCCTTCCTCCTTTCTTCTTTGTGAGGCCTAGGAACTTTGCTTTATCGCCCGTCATGTGCTTGGAACAACCTGAGTCCAAGTACCACATGTCTTCCTTGTCCTTAGCCTTCCAACACACCTGACAAGAAGATTTTAGTGAAGATCTGGATACCCATGAGGTTCCTCCCATAATATAGGTGGTTACCTTAGGTACCCAGATTTGTTTTAAAGTGCGCTTTCCCTTCTTCCTACAAGAGCCCGTGGTGTGGCCAAACAACAAACAATTTGCGCACGCTACATAAGGGGATGAGACCTTTTTTAGAGAATTTTGTTGACCCTTACTGGTAGACACATAAGTAGAAGGGGTGACAGAATTATTATTATAAAAAGAATTTTGGTTTCTGGAACTTGAGCTAACGCCAGCGTTAGAAGTTAATGCTAGGCAGTAGCTTCCCAAACCATTACCCAACCCAAACTTTGCAGAACGATGGCACTGGTTGCCCAAAATCATGCCCAGTGATTTTTGGCCAACCCCGAATTTGTTTATTGCCATATTAAGATCATCGATTCGGGCTTTTAAGGTGAAATTTTCACTTACTAAATTTACACACCTCTTTGCAAAAATTTACTTTTCATTTTCTGTTTGAGAAAGAGAATTTTGTAAACTTCTTTCTAAGTCTCCCTTTTGTTTTGTGAGTGATTCGATATTGGAGAGAGCCTTAGAAAGATCATTTTCTAATTCTTTTGTTTTTGCTAAGTTATGACCCTATCTCTTTTCCCAAAGTTTTTATTTCCTTATTTAATTTTTGATTTTGTTTTAAAAGAATTTAGTTTTCAGTTTTTATAAGATCAAGATCTTGTAGACTCTTACTAAAAAAATTTCATGTTTTCATGTACTCAATATAAAGTTCATCATAAGTATTAGGAATTACCTCAGCGTCACTTTGGACACTACAATCATCGTCCGTTGATTCATGGCTCCTCCCCATGAGGCGCAGATTTGCCTCATCACTATCGCTTGAAGGTGAATCCTTTGAACTTTCGGATGAAGAGTCATCCCATGTTGCAGCCTGCAAAACCTTTTTTTTTCTCTTCCTTTATGTCTCTTTTCTTTTTGTTCTTTCAAGTACTTTGGGCTTTGGCTTCTTATATGCCAGGTCTTCCTGCAATGGAAGCACTCGAGAGGAGGTCGCTCTTCATCGTCGTAGCTTGATTTTTCCTTTTTCGCTCTTTTGGAGGATGAGCCTTTTCGGAAATACTTACGGAAAGTATTCCTCCTTTCCGGATTCTTCATTAACTTTGTAAAAAAATTCACAAAGAGACTCTCGTCATCCTCTTCCTCATTGTCATCCTCTTTCCTTAACTTTAGTGTCAAGGCTTTCTTCTTTGGCTCTTTGTTGTATTCTTCATCTTAGATTTTGAGTTCTACCTCATGGGTTTTGAGATTCCCAATGAGTCTCTCAATCTGGTGTCATCTTAGATCATGCAATTCTGAAATATCCATCACCTTTGGATTGAACTCCGGAGGGAGTGATCGAAGGATCTTCCTCACCAAGTCACCATTCGAGAAGGTTTTTCTAAGAATCTTTGAGGCATTTACGATCTAGGTAAAACGTGTGTACATTGAGTCCACGTCCTCATCTGGATCCATTCTTAATCTTTCAAACTCTGATTCCAGTTGGAAGAGCTTTGAGTCTTTAACCTGAGAGGTACCTTTATGAGTTATTTCTAGTAATTTTCGAATGTCATAAGCAGTTTCACAAGCACAAACTCTATTAAATTCAGTCCTATCTAATGCGCAAAATAAAGCATGCATAACCTTAGCATTATTTTTTGAAAGTGCACAGTGTGCCTCTAAGATTCCTCTAGAGGGGGTGAATAGAGTTTTAAAATATTTCTATCATAACTGTGTTTAACAATAAATTACTCTAAGGAGTTATGCTTAACAAACTAGGCAGAATAAAGAATGCAGGAAATAAAGTGCAGAATAAAAGACTGGACAGCACAGACACAATGAATTTTATATAGGTTCCCCAAAATGTGGGGTAGTCCTCTCTTCTACCACCTGGTAGGAATGCACCACCTGTGCCTGAGTCTTTTGATCAGGAGACTCTTAGAACCACTGATCTTTTGATAAGGAGATCATGAACCACCAGATATTTTGGTAAGGAGATCTTGAACCACCAGATCTTTTGGTAAGGAGATCTTGAACCACTGAATCCTTTGAAGAGGGATTAATAAAACTCTTTTACAGATTGAGAAAGAGAAGGAGAAGAAAGAATGTTGTATGAATTCTATTCTCAGAATTCTTGTGATGGCTGGTTGAAGAATAGCCAATGTGAAGTTCCATAGAATCTGCTCTTGATTAGTCTCTGCTTTTGATGTAGAGGAACTGCAGAGACTTTGATTGTCAGATTCTTCTTGACTTCTGCTGATTCAGATCCTGCTGCTATATGATGGTGACGAGAAGCAGCTATCAGATCTACTATTCCCTTAGATGAAGAACAATTATATTTCTCTTTTCTTTTATGTTCTTGATTAGGGTTCCTGAGAGAGATTGAGAAGAAGAGGAAGCCCTAGAAAAATGAAGGAGATGGATGATTGTGATTAATGCCTTATCTGCCTCTATCTTCTCTTGTCTTTTTATTCTCCCTTTTTCAAATTCAAAATCTATTTCCCTTTCTGATATGCCTTGATAAGGTAATCAACTTATCACTTTCTCTTTCTTTCCTCTTTAAATCTCGGCCCGTCCACCTGGAAAGAATATGTTTCCAAGAAACCTTTTTTGTCTTCTTCTTTAATGCTCCTTTCCATTTCAGGCAATTATTGAGCCATTGGGGAACGGTCTTGTAGGATGCGGGCCATGAAGGAAGGATCAGAAAGACGGCTAAAAGATATACTTTTATAGACTGTATTCGACGTAGCGTCGAATTCATTTCTTCTTTTATCGACGTAACTTTGAGTGCTTGTAGAAGCTACTTTGATTTCATCTCTATTCTGATTGAACTCTATGAGTCGACATTGCATCGACATCTTATCGACATGTCCATCGAGTTGACCTTGCATTGACTTTAGATAGCTTCGACTGATAAGATATTCTGCGCCGATTTGAAGTAGAAGCTGCGTCGACTTCTCCAGTTATTCCAACAAGTCCCTGACCTCTACGTCGATATCTATTCAACGTTACGTCGACTTGAGTTACTCTGACAGAGGGATTGAATCACTTGGATTTCTAGTCAGAGCAGCGTCGATATGGACTCGATGTAACGTCGAATTCTATTCGACGTAAATGTTAATTTAGCACAATTTTGCTTCCCTTGACCTGGTCCTGACACCCTATGTTGAGTGTGACATCCTAAGACATCTAATGACCATATTACCCTCACTATACAATGGGTAATTTAAATCCTAGTAGATAAAATCACTTTTAAGTAATTTGTTAAGTTAAATCAAAAGGGGGTTTTCCCAACAATCTCCCCCTATTTATCATAACAAATTTTATATTTTGTTATGAGTGATTTTATATAATTTTTATAAACAACAATTCATTTCATACAAGACAGTGTAGACATAATAACATGACAAGATGTTTTCTCAGATCATTTCATTCAATAACCAAGAAGAATATATGTAATCCCAACTGTTTAAAAATAGATTGTACTTCTTTGCAAAATACCTGAGCCTTACTGCTCTTTCTCAAGAGTTCTCCTTTTCCTTGAAAACACCTTTGGGATTTGTCTTTGAGCTATCTTCAGGGGCTCATCTTCATCAGGGGACATTGCTGCTTCTTCAGCAAAATTGGCTTTGTCAGGCTCCCCCTGAGCTTGTGTGTTCTGCTCAGCATCTACAACAGCTTCCTTGGCAATCTGTGCTACCTCATCTAGTAGATTCTCATGTTGAGGCTCCCCCTGTTTTGCAGCATCAGTTAGTATATCATATTCCCTTACTTCTTGGGAATCCCCTTCAGCTGTTAGAAACTGCATGACATCTGCCATATCTTTGTCATTCTGATCTGCAGGCCGTTCCTGGATATCATCATCCAACCTCTCTGGATGCTCCCCCTGAGTCTGTGCATCCTGAAATTTAGTTACCTTATCATGAGCAGGCTCACTATCAGCATTATCAGCATTCCCTTGATCCTGTCCACTCATAACAGTAGAGGGTATTTCTTCTTCTGGTAGGTTCTCCCCCTTCTTGACCTTGCTGGCCAGTGAGATTACGAATTCTCTTGAAACCATGGAGGAAGATATAAATTCTTTGAGGCTCTGAAATGATTTTTGAAAACTTAATAACTCACCCTCTATCTGTGAGTATTTCTTGTCAAATTTCTTAGCCTGAGGTGCCACTTGATCTGCAAAAGTTGAGGAGGCAATGCCTACTGCTTTGGAGATGATCTGCTCAAGATCAATTGTTTGTAATTGAGGGAGCTCTTCTTGAATAGGAGTGAGAGGATGGTAAACTTCAGGTGAGAAATGAGTTGATGGTGGTGGAGGTGGAGCAGTATGATAATCTGGGTTGAGATTGGGTGGTGGTTGATAGGTTGGCTGAGGAGATGGCTCAGGTTCTGAGGAGGATTGAAACTGCTGTTGCAGTTATTGTTGTTGTTGTTGTTGTTGAGACTGTTGTTGAGAAGGGGCTGGTGTATCCTCTTGATGGGGCTCTGAAACAGTGTCCATTGGGGAAGTATCATCCCTTGGGGTATCAGGAATCTGCCTTTCAGGCTCTTGATGAGAAGGAGATGGAGGAGGAGAAACTGGAGCTTGACCAGGCTTTACTATTTGCCTGGTCCACTTAGAGAATATACCAATATTGATCCTCTTCCCAGGAGGAATGGGCACTATTTTAGACTTACACACACTAGGATAGTGGTGAAGCAATACTTGACTCATGATTCTCATGAATGCATTCTCTTTGTTGGAGTACTTGTGAGCAATCAGCTTTAGGAGGCTCCTCCCCCAGTTAATCTTCTTCTGTAGAACGAGCATTCCCATAATCTGCAACTGCTGCCTGGGGATATCATCATGTGCTAAAATTTTACATAGCAGAACCTTCCCTACTATGCCAGCCAAAAACCTGTACTCTTCTGCCACATCAATATTTATAAGATTAATTGGCTTCTCCTTCTTGAATTGTATTATTTCTAGGACATTCCTTATTTCCTCTCCGGATAGTTCATCTGGGTCCTTCCTAGAGGGAAGATTAAATGTTTGGGAGAGAATCTCCTCAGATATGCTGATGTCTTGACCAGATATTGTCCCTTGAAGAGGACCACCATCTACCACTGAAATAGTATCCTTGAATTCTGTTAGCTCAATATCCATGATCTTGCATCTTGTGGAGATCAGCTTCGTTAGTCCAGCATTATGAAAAAGACCAAGGACGGCCTTGAAACTTTATGCTGCAGCATTGAACGACTCTATGTCCACATCAAATCCAGAGTTAATCTTGGGTGGAGCCATAAGAATTGTGGTACCTGCAAACACAAAGAAAGCGAGAAAGAAAGAGGCACGAGAGAGCAGGAGAGCAAGAAATTTGAAAGGGTAAATATTTCGACGCAATAATTGCTTAAAAGCAGATGAATCGCCGCTACTTAGGGTTTAGGTTGACGCACCATCGATTATACTTATTATTTGGTGCGGAAAGCTGTGTCGGGATTGCTTCAAGAAGCAATTCTGGGTGCGCTGATAAATCGATGTTGTGTCGACTAGCACTCGACGTAGCTTCGAACCTATTCAGAGACCCCAATTCGACGTAGTCCTGTCAACATTACATCGACTTCCAATCGACGTGACTTCGAAGTTAATCAGCAATTATTAAGTCGACGTATGCGTCGATAAGAACTTGATGCTGCGTCGAATTCTATTTGAATTGTCTGCTCTGTGTGCTTCTCGACGTTGGCGTCAGGTAGAAGTCAATGGTACGTCGACTTCAATTTGACGCACCTCTTAATAAACATATCTATTTCTTTAGAAAATCCTTGCTATTTTTCCCAGCAATTTTGCTTATTGAAAATATATGATAATATGATGTAATAAATGTTAAGGAGAATTCAAGATAGAAATTACTCCCTTGAATGATTTTTTGTTCCTTATTCATGACCTACATCATTCTCCCCACTCCATTTTCTCCTGAGTGAGACCCTACCTACACCTGCACAGGTAACTCAAACATTAGAAGGGACCCAGGTTACCTTGGGCCCTTTGCTTTTACCATTATAAGGTTCAATGAAAGAATAGAAGGGTCTTTCATGATACCCTTTGAGATGATAGTGAATGGATTTCCCAAACCTCTTATCTTGATACTTGAAATGAGTATAAAATGTATCAAAATATAGCAAATCAACAGAATGTTTTATTATTCTAGGTTTTGCTCTACCTTTTTGGTTGAGATTATTTGACTTTTCTACATAATTCTTGCCTAGGGATTGGTCTTTCTTATTCAGATTTATCTTCGTAGGTTTAACTATCCTATCTGTATCATTGTTATCCTTACCCTTGAATGATACACTCTTCTCACTTGGTTGATATTCACTAGGTCTAACAAATGAGACTGGATTTTTCCAGGCAGGTTTCATAGGTGCTTCAGTACTGGTGGAGGGCTCTGCTCCTAATCCTAGGTGATTAAATATTATAGAGAGATTTTCTGTGATATCCTTGAGCTTCTGACTCCTCCCATTGAGTGAGTCCTCAAAGGCCTTTGCCTTTGCTAGCTCTTCTTTTAATTGTATGTTCTATTTCCTGAGTTCAATTAGTTCTAACTCTTTATTCTTGATTTCATTTGTTAGATTCTGATTCCTTAGGTAGATTTCATCATCCTTCAAGTTTTCTAATTCAATCTTAGCAGTGTCTAGTTCTTTTTCTACCCTAAGACGATCAATGCAGAAATCTTTAAAACAAGTTTTGAAATCATCAGAAGTAAAGTCAAATTCATCAAAAACTAATACATGTTCTTCTTCATCATCTGATGATATTCCCAATGCCATCTTGTAGGCTGCTTCTGCTTCATCTTCCCTTTCAGATGAGGATGAGCTCTCCTCAGCTTCTGAATCACTCCAGGTTTCAGCAATGAAGCCCTTGCCTTTCTTCTTGTCCTTTCCTCTGAAGGACTTCTTTTCTTCTTGTCCTCTCTATTGCTGCTTCTCCTGTCCCTTTGCTCTTCTGGGCACTCAGAGGCAACGTGCCCTGGTTTGTTGCAGGAGAAGCAGGTAACCTCCTTCTTTGGAATCTTGTCATACTTAGGCTTTGAGCTCCAATCCCCCTTTCTCCTTGAATCTTCTATCTTGACACATTTCTTGAATCTCCTTGCTAAGAGATTGAACATATCATCTTCTGGGGTGGAAGATTCCCCTTCAGAGACTTTCATGGCAAGGCTCCTTTGGATGGGAGCTGGGGTCTTCTCCTCTTGTTCTGATTGAGCCCTGTTCTTTAAGAGCATCACATATGACTTAAGCTTTCCTAGCAAAGCTTCAATTGAGATTTCTTTGTGGCATCTGCATTCTCTGATTGACCAGATCCTTGAATCCCATGAGCTAGGGAAGCACATGAGAATCTTATCATTAATTTCAGTCAAGGATATTTCCTTCTCTAAGTCTCCGAGCTCATTAATGATAAGACTGAATCTGTCATACATATTAGCAACAGATTCTTCAGCCTTCTTTTGAAAATTCTCATACTGGATATGAGAAGGGACTTTTTGTCCTTTCTTTCATCAGCACTTCCCTCCACCATTATGGTGAGGGAATCCTAGATCTCTTTTGCTAATTGGCATTCAGCAACCTTCTGCAAAATGTCATCTGACATTGTTGATACCAGAATATTCATGGCCTTGGCATCACATGCCTTGACCTTCTTCTCAGTCTCTGTCCATTCTTTTCTTGGAACAGCCTCAGTTGTTGAGGATTCTCCTTCCTTTTGTCTGACTGGAGCAGGAGGACCTATGAGAAGAACATCATAGATATCTTCATCAATGGAATTCATGTAAGGTTTTATTCTGGCCTTCGAGAGTGTGAACTTATTCAGATTACACACTGGAGGTCTTGTAGAAGCATAATCCTTAGAGCTCATTTTCTTTATAAAATATGTTTATTGAAAAGAAATAAGAGTAGGAGGTCTTTTTCATCAAGGTGTTAGCCTTTTATTGATCAATCTCCCTCTGATACCAATTGAAAGTGCATAGTGTGCCTCTGAGATTCCTCTAGAGGGGGGTGAATAGAGTTTTAAAATATTTTTATCCTAACTGTGTTTAACAATAAATTACTCTAAGGAGTTATGCTTAACAAACCAGGCAGAATAAAGAATGCAGGAAATAAAGTGTAGAATAAAAGACTGGACAACACAGAAACTCACATCACAAACACAATGAATTTTATAGAGGTTCCCCAAAATGTGGGTAGTCCTCTCTTCTACCACTTGGTAGGAATGCACCACCTGTGCCTGAGTCTTTTGATCAGGAGTCTCTTAGAACCACTGATCTTTTGATAAGGAGATCATGAACCACTAGATCTTTTGGTAAGGAGATCTTGAACCACCAGATCTTTTGGTAAGGAGATCTTGATCCAATGAATCCTTTGAAGAGGGATTAATTAAACTCTTTTACAGATTAAGAAAGAGAAGGAGAAGAAAGAATGTTGTATGAATTCTGTTCTCAGAATTCTTGTGATGGCTGGTTGAAGAACAACCAATGTGAAGTCCCACAGAATCTGCTCTTGATTAATCTCTGCTTTTGATGTAGATGAACTGCAGAGACTTTGATTGTCAGATTCTTCTTAACTTCTGCTGATTCAGATCCTGCTGAAATATGTTGGTGATGAGAAGCAGCTATCAGAACTACTATTCTCTTAGATGAAGAACAATTGTATTTCCCTTCTCTTTTCTTTTCTTGATTAGGGTTCCTGAGAGAGATTGAGAAGAAGAGGAAGCCCTAGAAAAATGATGGAGACGGCTGATTGTGATTAATCCCTTATCTGCCTCTATCTTCTCTTGTCCTTTTATTCTCCCTTTTTCAAATTCAAAATCTGTTTCCCTTTCTGATATGCCTTTATAAGGTAATCTGCTTATCACTTTCTCTTTCTTTCCTCTTTAATTCTCGGCCCGTCCACCTAGAAAGAATATGTTTCCAAGAAACCTTTTTGTCTTCTTCTTTAATGCTCCTTTCCATTTCAGGTAATTATTGAGCCGTTGGGGAACGGTCTTGAAGGATGTGGGCCATAAAGGAAGGGTCAGAAAGACAGCTGAAAAGATATACTTTTACATACTGTATTCGACATAGCGTCGAATTCATTTCTTCTCTTATCGACGCAACTTCGAGTGCTTGTAGAAGCTACTTCGATTTCATCTCTGTTCTGATTGAACTCTGTCGAGTTGATCTGTCTGGCTCTGAACTTTATCTTCTGCGTTGAGATGAAGTCAACCTTGCGTCGTCTTTAGAAAGCTTCGACTGATAAGATATTCTACGTCGAGTTGAAGTAGAAGCTACGTCGACTTCTCCAGTTGCTCCGACAAGTCCCTGACCTCTACGTCGACATCTATTCGGCATTACGTCAACTTGAGTTACTCCGACAGAGGGATTGAATCACTTGGAATTCTAGTCAGAGCAGCGTCGATATGGACTCGATGTTACGTCGAATTCTATTCGACGTAAATGTTAATTTAGCCCAATTTTGCTTCCCTTGATCTGGTCCTGACACTCTATGTTGAGTGTGACACCTAAGACATCTAATGACCATATTACCCTCACTATACAAGGGGTAATTTAAATCCTAGAAGATAAAATCACTTTTAAGTAATTTGTTAAGTTAAATCAAAAGGGGTTTTTCCCAACATTTTTACATTTATTTTTATCCCCATCATCCCATCTATCTCTATGCTTTTCTATGGTTACCTCTCCACAACATAAGAAGGAGTGGTATACGGTGTTTCAACGCTATCCCAGACGTCTAGATCTAAATTAATTAGAAAGTAACGCATTCACGTTCTCCAATAGTTATAGTCGGTTCCAATGAAAAGTGAGGTCTACTTATTCCTTGCCCCTCATGGAAAGCGAGATCACGGAGCGTCACTATTCCCAGTTGTTAGACCGTATTGGAATAACCTAGCTCTGATACAACTTGTTGGATCTTGAGGCGCCCTTAGAGGGGGGGGGGGGGGTGAATAATGGTTTTAGAACACTTTAAGTTTTTATAGAAAACTTTTGATATTTTATTTGAATAAGAGTGAATAAAAAACAAAGAGTAGTAAATCAATTTTATTAAATAGAAAAAGACATGATTATCATTAATAAAATTTGGTTACAAAACCTGATTTCTATGACGATAGAAATCCAAGGCGAAATATGAAATACTCTTTTTGTTTTCTATACCGACTCTTCTCACTATGAACCGGTTGGCTTTAGCCGATCTCTCCTCAGATACGACCTCAAGCCGCTATAGACTTACTATCCCCAGAAAGACCTCGAGCACCCCCTAGATCTACTCCCTAGACCTAATCGCCAACACTAGGCAAATTCCTCCCTAAGTCCTACCGATACCTAGTCGCCAACACGTGGTGAATTTACTCCACGACTATAATAAAAGAGTTACAAACAAAAATACCAAAACACAAATAAAAAACTCCCTAAGAAGAATTCTGGTGATGGCGAAGGCTCGCTGAATATCGTCGAAATTGAAGCATGCGTTCTTCGTGTTGTGTAAGCATTGATCTGACCCTCCTTGAATTATTCTCTTGAATTTGTGTGGGAGATGGTGGTCTGGAAAAATACGGCCCTTGCAGAGTTTCAGAAGTGCTGGAATATGGGTCTATATGATCAGTAGTTGAAGAAGATGAAATCCACCTATTTATAGGACTGGAAGCTAACATCGGCGTTATGGCTAACGCCTGGCATTGACCGAGTATAGTAATGTTTTGATGGCTCGGATCTTCAAAACAGGAAGGAGATACTGCATTTTAGGAAACATTCATTTTGGGAAGCTCTAACACTGGCGTTGAGTTTAACGCTGACATTAGGTCAGATTATTCCTAAAGTGTTCATTCAATCACGGCAGCTTCCCTCCTTGCCATATTTTTCCTGGTGGGAATGGGAGTCAACGCCGGCATTAAGTCCTAACGCCTGGTGTTAGACATCATTCCACTTTTCAGCTTGTGGGCAGGTCCAGACCAATAATATAGCATCCTAGTGTCATATCAGTTCAAGACTGCATGCTAAAAACACAATGACAACCACGATCAAATACAAGCAGTATTTGTTATTCTCAAATCAAAGGGATGCGAAAAACCATGTTCCAACACTCGGCACCTCCTGCGCCTGTAGAGGATGAGGAGCCAATACTACCTGCTCCCTCTTCTCCTGCCTCTCCTCCTGGTGGGTTCGGCCTTCCATTCTCCTTTCTCCAACATCACGACCCTTGTAACAACCCGCATTTTCTCAATATATATAAATATATTATCATAGTAAGAGAAAATGCACGTCATGATGCCACGTCGTGCAGGGGACAACTATAGATGCTCAGGCAGCTCTACGTCCAACGCTTCTTTGGAAAGTCATGAACTTGAGTTTAAAACATAGTTTAAGTTTAAGGTTTTTAAACACTGTGTCCCTCGGTTTAATGGATCAACTAGTCCATAAATAAGAAAGTATAAATTTACGCAGCGAAAAAATACATAATTTGTTGGAACATGGTCTTCCGCATCTCCTAGGTTTGAGAAATAAATCCTATGTGTATTTGATCTTGTGTATTTAAGTGTGCAGGAAAATAAGTCCACATGACTCAAGGATAACATATGAAAGAAGCACCCGAGTTTAGAGCCAAAACTCAAAACTGGCCGCTAGAGCGGGTGGTAGTTCCGGCGGTAGCTCCGACGGTAGCTGCTAGAGCAGGCGATAGCTGCTAGCACCGACGATAGTGACTGAAAGCACAAAAGTGAAATTCAAGCTAGAGGGATGAATTTATAGAAGGCAGATAGCGCCAACGGTAGCTCAAAGAAATAGAGGAAGGCGACCGGCTTGCCTAAAATGAAGGATTCTCACGCAGAGAATATTTCCTAAACCGGGATAGCGCCGGCGGTAACGATAGCGAAGGCGCTATATCCAAGGCTATAAAAAGGACCCCTTGTATCCGTCTTCTTCATCCTCTTTAGATCACAAATTTCAGAGCTTCGTGCCATAGCATAGAGAGGAATGTTCAGAGAGATACTCCCACAAATCCATGAAGGCTTAAGGAGATCTGTGGAGAAGATTTCAACATGCGTCATCATCATGACAAAAGACCGCATCGACTACGATCATACTCTGCGGGTCTTCGTCTACTTCTCCAAGAGATCCATATAGGGAGTTTTTATGTTGTTGTTGTTATTTCATTTATCCATCTCTTTTAAATTGTGTAGTAAATTCGCCTCATGTTAGCGACTAGGTCTGGGTAGGACATATGGCAGAAATTCGCCTCGTGTTGGCGACTAGGTCTAGGGTATAGGTCTAGGGGGTGCTCGAGTCCATATCCGAGGAAGGGTTGGCTAGAGGGGCTTGAGGTCGTATCCGGGGAAGGATCGGCTAAAGCCAACCGGTTCGTGGGGATACGAGTCGGTATAGAAAACAAAAAGAGTCTTTCATATGTCGCTTTGATTTCTAGCGTCATTGAAATCAAATTTTGTAATCAATTTTATTAATTATAATCATGTCTCTCTTTGTGAAATAAAATTGATTTGATCTTCATTTGTCTAAATTGTTTACTATCCTCTCCTTCTTTATAAAACAATTTAGATCTTTATTCAAAATCACTATTTTGATCTCTTATCATAAGCAAGTATTTCAAAATATAATATAAGTTTTTAAAACTCTTATTCACCCCCCTCTAAGGGCGCCTACCGATCCAACAAGTGGTATCAGAGCGGTTTTATTCCAAATGGTCTAACAACCGGGAATAATGGCGTCTCATGATCTCGCTTCAACTAGTGGGGGAAATTTTTATGAAGAAGGAAAATCTCTAGCACCACCTTTATTTGAAGGAAGAAATTATAAAGGATGGAAAATATTAATGAAATTTTTTCTTAAAAGTTTAGATGAAAAAGTGTGTAATATTACTATTAAAAAGCCACCTAGCGTATTAAATAAAAACGAAATGGTTTTAAATGCAAAATCTATGAATAGTCTATTTAGTGCGTTAGATCAAAATATTTCCAAACTCATTCATACTTTTCCTACTGCATGCGAGATGTGGAATTTTCTTGAGATAACTTATGATTCTCCATCTACAGGTATAAAACAAACGAAAGAATTGGAGAACATAAAAGCTTGCAAAGATGTTCAAGAAAGCCACTCTCATGATGAATCAATGGAAAGCACATTAAGTGGAAAAGAAGAAATCGTGTCTTTGGAAGACGAATGCCAAAAAGATAAAGATAACAAAGAAAATTCATGCTCAAATCTCACAATATCCAAAAGCACTGTAAGGAAATCAAATCCTCTTATTGTTTGCAACTCTATTTCTACTTTATAATTACTACAAATTACAAAGTGCAAAAATAAGAACTTAAAAAATGCAAATTGCAAATTGCGCTTAGAAAATAAAGATGTAAAAGTAAGAGTTAAAGTAGAATCAAATTCAGATTTATCTAGCTTTACCCATGTCATTTCAATTGAAAATACAAAACCTTGTTTTGATTGTAATAATATTAAAGAAAAATTTAAGGAATTTGAAAAAGAAATTATTTTTGTAAAAGAACATAATAAAAAATCATCTTTAGAAAATTCATCATTGAAAAGTGATTGTGCTACATGCCAAAATTATAAAATTAAAATCAAGGAGATGGACGAAACATTTGAGTAATTTAGAAATGACTATCAAAATCATATTGACTCTATTGTCTCTACTCTTAAAAATAACACAATAGCTTATAATAAAGCTAGACATAATCTACAGATCAAGAATTATGAATTAAAATCAAAAATCAACTTGCTTATGAAAATTATAAATACAAACTCACAATATCAAGCAATATCTAAAAATGAGTTGAATTTGAATATGAATATCTTAACTAAGCCGAATAATGGGAGTAAGAAACACAAAGTTTTTGTAAATTGAAATCCAAATCATCATTATTTACAAAATCATGTTTCTCCCAACTTGAAATTAGAATTACACAAATTTCCTATGAACAATACTTTCGATAATGACAATGGAAATTTGATGCATAAGAATAACAATAAACCGAGATTTGAATGGAGGCCCAAAATTAAAAATGAAACGTTAAATGAATGGACCCATTCATCACTATCTACCCCAAAACCTACAGGTTATATTTGGGTACCCAAAGGAACCACCACACTTACTCCCCTTTGGATACATAAATCTCTTATTCATTAAGTTTCACAAATGCATGAAGTAGAATATTTTCAAAATGAAATATACAATTTTCTACTTCATGATATGCTTTAATGTATTTCTATTTTTCTTTTTGTTTTCTTATTTTTGTAAGCTATCATGTTATGGTCATCTTATATACTATAGGAAATATGATCTTATCTCTTAAAACTTAATGAGTTTATAAATCAAATTGATCAAAATTCAAAATTTTATTTTATTTTGATGACCTATCTATTAGTCTTATATTCATTACTCTAAATTTTATATTATCCATATGAATCAAACTCTAAATTTGTTATGAGATATTTATCTAAATTATTAAGAAAATCACAAAAGACATATTGAAAGATTAATTGTCTTAAATACCGATGCCACACGCACCAACATGATCTATTGATGTCCTTTGATTAAAATTCTCTAAAAAAAATATATCATAATTCATATCAAAAATCATCTAAAAATAACTATCTCTATCACATGTATATGAATTATATGATAACAATTGGTATTATAATTGTTTACCATGGTTGGTGTATTATGTGTGTATTGTGATTTATTTCAAGTTTAGACCTTAGAATCATCTTGATATCAATAAGATCAAATGAAATAGAATATTCCCTTCATTCTAGGTCTATAAGTTAAAACACTATCCAACTTTGGCATAACATTAATCTCATACTTATCATACTAACATTGTCACCTAAAGAATATTAGTATCTATGTTAGATTTTATATGTTATTATCTAGGGCATATCCATGTCACTCTTTGCAAAACCATCATCTCGTACTAATCATTCAAATCATGCTTATTTGGCCTATTCGAACTGATATCTTGTGCTTATATTTCATATCATTTTCAACATACATTATATTGATAAATATAAGCATTAGAAAAATCAAAATGAAGATATAAGAAAATATATATCATGGCATGGTCATCTAATATAATATTTGAAATTTGATTTTATCCCCTAAAATCCTAAATGAAGTTTGCAAATCAAATTAAATCAAAAGCAAAAGTCAGTTTTTCATTTATAAATGACCAATCAATTATCAATAAAATCATGCATATCTGTTTTGTTCAATCATGTCTTCTTTGTATGCATATCCTATAATATTAAGCTTAAATGGTTGTGCAAAACTCAAGAATTAAGGTTTAATGAATATGGAGATTTAATGAATATGAAACCCATGTTCTAAAATTTTAACTTCCGCAACTTTTTGTGATTTCTTCTCGTCTCCTCACTTCATTAGACAGGTCTTACATTGCACAAACATAATTAAGCAAAATCGGAAGTGAAATCGAACAAAATATAGGCTATATGATTAAAATAAGCACTCTCTATGAGCTAACGCAGGCGCTAGGACCTAACGCTGGCGTTAGCTCAAGTGTCCAATTTTTTGTAATTTTAAAATTTGAAAAATCACTAAAAATATATTATTTTATATGTACTACTCATTTTTGCATATAATTTATTTTTGAAAAATTAAAATACAAAATTACAAAAGCCAAATTAAAAATGTTTTTCTCGCTTTGGTTATTTGTTTGATTTCTATTTCTATATGCAAAAATCAAATACAAAAATATAAAATAAAAATGTGTATCAACATGTATTTTTTGAACATAAATTTTCTATTTACATGTATCTTGCGAAAGGGAGATTTGGGCTATCATCCCATCACATCTCCTAGTACCGGGCGAACCCCTCACAGGGTAGACCTCGGGAAGTCCAAGATCAATCTTATGAGTTCAAACTTTAAATCAAAATTATTCTTCAAAATATCAAAAATACTATATGGACTTCATTGAAAATCAAGCATGATTTAACCCATCATTTAGACCTTCTACAATATTACAATTCATCTTTTCAAACTACTTTGAACATTGTTTTTATCATGCTTTGATATATCTACTCATATGTCTACCAATTGTAATGAAAAGGTTGTGTAGAACCAAGCTTAGCATGCCTCTAAGTATGAGTAAATATTTTATGGTTGATAATGATTTTTATTCCCTCACTTACTTTGGCAAAGTCTACATGTGCTTTTAATCTAAGAATGTTTGCTTGTGTATTGTAACTGTACAATGAATTAAACTTTGCATAAGTATCTTACCTACACCACCTTTATTTGCACTCTTACTATTTAAGAAAAGTGGATGTGCTTTCAAAATTACATTGGTTTGCAAAACAAGTGTATTCAGAGAACTTTGTACAAAAAATAATCATGAAATAAATTGACAAAGATAACTCCACCAAGCACTACTTGAACCTCCTGATAAGTCTTAATAAGTATTGTGAGGTTGAGCACCTTGGAAAGAATAGTAAAGTGTCTTGTGCAAACCTTCATTTTTACACCACTTATTCTTTAGTACACCGGATCACAAAAAATATATATATTGAAAAATAAAGTGTGATCCCCGAAGCACTACTTTGCACCCTGATAATTCTTAATGAGCATTGTGTGTGTAAAGCACCTTGGTAGTTGTACATTTTCTTTGTGCATTGAAGTGTGTGGAAGTAAAATTATTTGTGTTTTATTGTACACTTTACTCTACATATATCTTGTATTTTTGATTAAATCATTTGTTTACTCTATTCAAAATACACTTATGTGCACATCATTATCTTCCATAACACTTCTTCTCATGAGTATTGGATCCTAATGCTAAATTCTATACTACTCTTTATATATAAATGCACTATATAACCTAGCATGGTCTCTATAATATTTTGTATATTTTGAATTTGTGAATTAATATAACGTTGTAGTAATTTCTTTTTGAAAACATTATTTCATGCTTGGTTACTTTATTGTCAAACTTAAAGATGTTAAATGCAAATTGATTTACAAAAACATCTTCATTGTTGGAATTTTGCTCATATATCTTCTTATGAATCGTCATGTTTATAAAAAGATGTTTTCTTGTATTTCTATAAGTCTTCTGCATTATAACAATATAATTGTTTTACCTTGCGCTTTCATGCTTTTTAAAGTCTTTTTTGTGTTTGCATCATCACTTGAATCTTAAAATTCCTTTCTTTCAACAAGTGGCAGACATGCTTGGTAAACTTTATATTGGTTGCTCTAAACATGAAAATATTGTAATGCTAAAACTTTGGTTTATTAATGGATTTCAAATTAGCTATGTGACCTTTTCTTTAAATATTCAAATAAAAATATCAACCCATAGGCTATGAACTCATCATTAGATTCAAACGCTAAATGTTTTCAATTATCATTATCCCTGATTACATATCTCACCATAGCGGGGGAATAGGGTTGTATACATTAGATTACCTGACCTCTAAGTCATGTCTTGTCCTTAACCGGGGAGAGTTCCAGTGGGGCCTTGCGAGTCACTGGGGGGAAAGAGTGCTAGGTTGAGTTTTGTCTAGTGTTTGCATATGGGACTAACACCCCAACCTATGGCATATATGCAGCTCCTCATGACCATCCATCACTAAGTACGGGGCTGGGGTGTAGACATATTGTCTGGGTAGATTGGTTACTTGGAAATCATTATTATTATTTTTGCTTAAAACTCTTATATAAAGGGAAGAACTAACATGATAGTGTTGAGTACTTGGTAAATGTTATTTTGTACATCTTTATGCTAAAAAATCTTATCTATTTCTATGAAAATACTTATGCTAAAAACTCTGATATATTTCAATAAAAATTATTATAAAACTCTTTATCATTTCCTTTCCTCTCAAAAGCTCGATCATGCCTTATTTTATTATCAAAACTTTTATGGGTTTTGCTTCCTTACTCACTTTTGCTAATAACAAAAGGGGGAGAACTAACATGATAAATAAAATCTGCTATCAAAATGGAAAACTAACATGATTAATTAAGATGATAGCTTACATATTAGGGGAGCATTCACTTAGGGGGAGCATGTATTTAGGGGGAGCAATTCTAAATACTAAAATCAATAATTATCCTAAGTCATCACTCACACGCACACACAATTAAGCTTCATCATGCTTATTTAATTAATGCTCTGATTTATCATTAATGGATTTGTATTATCAAAAGGGGGAGTTTGTTGGAACATGGTCTTCCGCATCTCCTAGGTTTGAGAATAAAAAATCCTATGTGTATTTGATCTTGTGTGTTTAAGTGTGCAAGAAAACAAGTCCACATGACTCAAGGATAACATATGAAAGAAACGCTCGATTTTGGAGCCAAAACTCAAAACGGGCCGCTAGAGCGGGCGGTAGCTCTGATAGTAGCTGCTAGAGCAAGCGGTAGCTGCTAGAGAAGGCGGTAGCTGCTAGCACCAGCGGTAGCGCCTGTAAGCGCAAAAGTGAAATAAAAGCTGGCGAGATGCATTTATAGAAGGCAGATAGTGCCGGCGGTAGCGGCTAGCACCGACGGTAGCTTAAAGAAATAGAGGAAGGCGGTCGGCTTGCCTAAAATGAATGATTCTCACGCGGAGAATATTTCCTAAACCGGGATAGCGCCGGCGGTAGCGATAGCGCAGACGCTAGCTCCAAGGCTATAAAAGGACTCCTTGGATCCGTCTTCTTCATCCTCTTTAGATCCTAAATTCTAGAGCTTTGTGCCACAACATAGAGAGGAAGGTTCAGAGGGATACTCCCATAAATCCATGAAGGCTTAAGGAGATCTGTGGAGAAGATTTCAACACGCATCATCATCATGACAAAAGACTGCATCGACTACGATCATGTTCTGCGGGTCTTCGTCTACTTCTCCAAGAGATCCATATAGGGAGTTTTTATATTGTTGTTGTTATTTCATTTATCCATCTCTTTTAAATCGTGTAGTAAATTCGACTCGTGTTGGCGACTAGGTCTGGATAGGACTTAGGGCAGAAATTCTCCTTGTGTTGGCGACTAGGTCTAGGGTGTAGGTCTAGGGGGTGCTCGAGGCCATATCCGAGGAAGGGTTGGTTATAGCGGCTTGAGGCCGTATCCGGGGAAGGATCGGCTAAAGTCAATCGGTTCGTGGGGATACGAGTCGGTATAGAAAACAAAAAGAGTATTTCATATTTCGCTTTGGTTTCTAGCGACATTGAAATCAAATTTTGTAATCAATTTTATTAATAATAATCATGTCTCTCTTTATGAAATAAAATTGATTTGATCTTCATTTCTCTAAATTGTTTACTATCCTCTCCTTCATTATAAAACAATTTAGATCTTTATTCAAAATCACTATTTTGATCTCTTATCATAAACAAGTATTTCAAAATATATTATAAGTTTTTAAAACCCTTATTCACCCCCCTCTAAGGGCGCCTACCGATCCAACATAATTTACTTTAATTTACCCTATATGAGCATGATGAACTAACCAACATTCTGATAATATGCAACTTCTAGATCAAGTATAAGTACAAAAGTTTTCTTGTATGGGCTTCAAAATAGAGTGATAATATTTTAAAAAGAGATGTCATGTAGGAAGAATTATGCAGTTTTGTATATAGAATAAATACCGTGCATCCTAACATAAAACCTTCCCAGAGAGCATTTGCACAAACAACAAACAATGGTAGTAGCATATAAATAGCAAAACAATATCTAACAAAAAAGGAGAATTCAAGATATGGGCATCAACATACTGACACGGACCCATATCCTTAACAAGTTCTAAGGAAAACAATAGTCTACCTCTCAAAGCGAGAGTAAAGAAAACACTACAGCAATATGAAGAAATAGATCTCAGTCGACTCCACCTGATACTGATCCGAACCTGAGGTATTCAAAAGAAAAGAATGCCTCAGCACAAAGGCATGAAAAGACATCACATAATTAAGAGTAAGAGAAATCTTATCAAGATAAAGGGTTACCAAACCACCATGAATAGCTGTAAAACATCAGCAAATCTAGTAAATAAGTGTTAGTATCCAACAAGTAAGGAAAGACTGGCACCAAGTGCGGTCAAAGTTGCATTACAACATCCAGAGAGTAAAAGGTATTGAGTTGCCCAAGAAATGAATCACTATCCCAGCCATAAAACAGTGTTGAGGCGGTGGCTACCTTTCCAACCAACCATCATACCAAAACTTCCAACAAACAAAAGCACTATGGTGGTGATTACAGTTCACATTACCAACATTCTACATGTCAACGGAAAGCAAAACAGGTACTGTGGTAGTGGCGTCATTGTCCAACTACACTAACAGTCCAAAAATAACCAACTGGGAATAGAGGTTCATAAAATCCTGACCAAAACAGAAAAACTCGGAAACAATTCCAAGGGAAACCCAACCTTACGGTGAATTCATCGAAATACATTTGACGAATCCAAGAAATACTCGACAAATTCGTCGAAACTATTCAACGAATCACAAGAACATTTGGCAAAATCACTATCGGAAGCCTAAAACTACTCGACAAATTCGTTGAAATGAATCGACGAATCTTCTAGAACATTCGACGAACCTAATCAACTACTCGAAAACACTCGATGATTACACTTGGAAAGATTCGGCGAATTAACTGAAGGTACTCAGCGAATTTATAATTAGTTGACGAATTTGATTTGGAACATTCTACGAGTTTACTTGCATACATGAAAGTTTGGCAGTAATAAACAAACACAATATTCTTGACTAAAATAGGAAGTAAAAGATTGGGTAAAGAAGTGATAATAAACATGGCAAGGGGGAAAATCCACAACTTGCCTCAAACCTTTCAAAGAAAACGGCCTTCAACGCACTCCACGTCGCAGATCGATCGCTAGAAGACCTCGAGGATGGATTTCTGAAACTTTTGGGTCGAAAAGGAAAATTAGGGCTATACCCTTCACCAACGAAAATCCACGAAACTGAAAATACTTACCGCACACGCGAATAGCTCAGCGAGAGCTTTCCAGATCTATGCTCCGGCAAAGATTTCGTGCACCGGAGCTCCGGTGGCGGCGATCTGAAGGCTCGCGGAAAGACGCGTCTCTTTCTCTGGTTCACAAAAAGGGGTCGGGAAAGAAAGAAAATAGGGTTCGGTTGCCTTCACGGTGAAGAAGAGGCTATTTATATATAGAGTTATAATTATAATAAAAAAATAATAATAATAGTTAAGAGAGTTTCAAAGTATAAGAAATAAAGGATTTACGGTTTCGTCGAAAGAAGGAGGTTTCACGAATAATCTTTCAACGAATAACTTTTATATATCTATATTATATAAAGAAGAACACTTAGGCCCATTTTGAAGCCAAAATAGAACCACCCATTAAATCTCAACCGTCAGATCTACTTTATCAGGTCTTCAAATAGCCAAAAACAAAATCCTCACCTTCCCCCTTCCCTAAATCAGCCCGACGCCAAATTCCAATTTCCCGAAATCAGACCGACGCCAAGGGCCTCCCACCGTTTCTGTACGCCTCCGCTGTCGGAGATGACGCTAGCCTGACCGGAGGACACCGACAAACTTGCTGGGGTTTGTCTGGCGGCGCTCCGTCAGGCTAACCATTTGTGCGATCTGCGTCGTTGATGATTTGATTCGGATTGTTTCTTTTTAATTAATTTGGTTTGTGCAACCTTTATATGATGAGATTAGAGTTAGGCGGGTGTTTTCAAAGAGTTTTGCAAGTATTCCTACTTTGAGAAACTAACCATTATCCTATCGAAAGATAGAAGTAACAGTCTTTTTCTTCTTTCGAAATATTGACGATTACACCCTGACTACAACGCCGAATTCTATTGATTTTTAAATCAGCAAAGGAGAGTTTTGCAAGTTTCGGATTTGAAAAGTGTTTATTTAAATTTTAATCCAAATTAATCATATAATATAGGCAAGTATACCTTATCGTGAGTAATACATGATATTTTGTTTTAGAAAATATCGAGGAATACTACTTTGAGGAACAAACTATTATTTTATCGAAATAAGTTTTTAGTGTGGGTTTTTAAAAGCGAACGATAATAAGCGTATAACTAGAATTCTAAACGATGATAAAAATAGCGCCCGATGTCGAATTACCTTGAGACGAAAATAGTCTTTGTTAGAAGTAAAAGAGATGACTTTTTAAAACATTAAAATGGCTTGGCCGTGGAGGTTCCATAATTATGAACGCTCCTCTCTCGAGGGTACGCCCACCTGAGATTATGGATATTCGACCGAACTCTCGTTCTATAATCGAATCTTCTTAATACTCGCTTTATGTTGTGAACCCCGCTATTGGGTTTTTACTTCCAATTCCGGAGACTTACCTCATCCTCTCTCGAGGGTAAAGCACACTTATCTTTACTCGTGAGCGATCAGTCCGTACGCACGAGCCTCTCGGCTAACTAGTGTACGGAGACAGAAATGAAAACCACACATCGATTCTGTGGCTCCACTCAACGTTTTTCTCGGGTAAACCTTAAGCGTTAATTATTTTAGAAAGAGATGTTTTATTTTTAGAAAAACTATTTTTGTGTCCCTATGCTCTTCGACATCGTGTGCTAAAGGAAATTAGCCACTCATCGGAATGGAGACGACATAATTAAGAAAAATACATGTTTAATAATTTAAGCGGATATAAGCGGATAAAAAGAGAAATAAAAAGACTTATATAAAATCAGTAATAGTATCTGTCCCAACCATCATAAACAAGCGCTAAAAAGTTCTTAGCATCTTATCCAGGACGGGGGTGGTATAGAAATGAAAAGACTTATAAAGGTGCAGAAATAATATTCGTCTCAACCGTCTTAAAAAAGTGCTAAAGGAAATTAACCTCTTATTCAAGATGGGGGTGATATAAACAGTTATATAAGGACTGAAATAAAGCTAAGTTACAAAAAAGAAAAACACTATCTCATATACGCACGTACTCTACTTGTAATAAAAAGACTAAATCGAAAGAAAGCGTTTAAACGAAAGCGATAAATAAAGCGTTAAAGAAAGCGATAAACTATTTTTATGAAAACAATAAACCTAAATTATGAAAGCAATAAACTAAGTTATGAAAGCAATAAAACTATTCTCACACACACACACACTAACATAAATAAAAAAGGAAGATGATCCAAATGAGAAAACAACATTTTATTTCTAAAATAAGCATTACAACTAGACTAAAAAGGCGAAAATTACAAATGAACATAAACTTAATTGCATAAGGAAAACTCACATTCACTCAAAAGAACTCAGAAAAACATTACAAACACACAAAATTTGGATGAAATTTCATTCAGCCGAGCCCCTCTATTTATAGGCAAAATTTTATTTTTACACGCCCTAGGTCACGGGCGTGTCTTGTGTGTCACGGCCGTGACTTAGGGCGTGATATTTGCGCGTTCCTTAGGGGTCGCATCCGCCATCTTCTAGAAGGTTTAGCCGTCAAACATGGCTACACACGGGCGTGATTTGAAGTGTCACGGGCATGACAGTGGGCGGCACATATCTGCTTTAACTGGGGCGTGACGGCTGGCGTGTGTGCTGGATTCTTTGAACGCCTGGACAGAGAGAGTTTGTCGAACGCAGAGCTCTGTTCGTCGAACGCAGCTTGATTTCATCGATCACAGGGCAGAGAGTGTCCATTGAACGCAGATTGTCGTTCGTCGAATGCTGGACGCAGATAGTTCATCGAACGCAGAGAACCGTTCGTCGAACGCTGGAAGTGGATAGTTCATCGAATGCAGAGTGTCGTTCGTCGAACGCTGAGATGGAGAGAGTTCGTCGAACGCCGAGAGCCTTTCATCGAACGCAACTTGATTTCGTCGATCGCAGGGCAGAGAGTTTTCATCGAACGCGGCTCGACTTTCGTCGCACGCAGGGCAGAGAGCGTTCGTCGAACTCAGCTCGATTTTCATTGAACGCAGAGAGATTGGCGTTTTAAAATTACACGCCCTTGGGTCATGGGCGTGACTTGTTGTCACGGGCGTGACTCAGGGGCGTGACTTGACAAAAATTGCCAAAATCTACAAAAACAAAAATTAAACTAAGTTAGTAAGGAAATAATGAAAAGAAGCAATTTATTTATTAATTTACATAGAAAATTCACAATATTAATTAAAACTATACTAAAAACTATACTAAAAATACATATATTTTACTACTCATCAAATACCCCCATACTTAAGCTTTTGCTATTCCAGAGCAAAAGTAAGAGAGATATATACGGGATTAACATAAGTTCTAATTTTTAGCTATCGTTTTATTTTAATCAAAAGAGACTGAAAAATAAAAATTCGGAGTAATAAGAGTTAAGTCCTAAATTATGCAAATGATTTAAGTAGAAAGAAATGTCCTAGCCAAAAGACTTCTTAATTAACTAAATAGCAAACAAAATTGCAATCATTAGTAAACGAGATTAGATCGAAATTATAATAACCTTTGTTTAAAGAAACATGAAGGAAAAATATAAGTTACTAATTATGCTCTCAAATGATTTTTTGAATTAGAACTAGAAACAATAATTTGGCTAAGGGAAAAGGGGTAAAAAGCCTTGGCAAAAAGAAGAGTACTTGAATTAGGTGTGATGAATTTTATCCTCTCACCCCTCTTTTATATTTTCCTTTGACTGCCATCGTTGGTTTACGAGGAAAAATTGACCCCTTTTTTATAATTAACCCAATGCCTGTATTTACGAAATTTTTAATTCCCATTGACATAGGATCTCTTTTAACAATATTGGGTGTCTATGTTTACGGAATTTTTTTTATTCCCATTGACATAAGATCTTTTTTTTCTTTTAATTTTTTATTTGCCATGCTAAATTAGTGTATACAAGGGTTTTTCAAAAGAAATTCTAGAATAATAAAAAAAGTTTTGAGAGCAACCTTAGTAATTTGAATATTCCTAGATTCCTAAAGACAAAGTAGGGATAATTGCAGTCTAAAGTTGTTTTGCCAACATAATACACACGTCTCTATTTTAGCTAGTAGAAGTAGTGCTTGAAAACAAAGCCTCTATTTAAATTAAAAACACAAGAAATTCTTTAAAACTTAACCCCGAACGTTTAAATCTATCGATCTTAGATAAACAAACAAATAGTAAAACTAGCGATTATGAAAATCCACAAACATATACTCTCGAAACTAAATGCTTTAAGAATAAAAGTAAAGTTGGGTTTATTATTTTTTTTTGCATTTTTGTACTACGAAACAAAAAAGGGAAAACATGTTTTTGATTTTTTTTTGTAACATTTTTTTTTTCTAAAGCATTGTATTAAAACAATTTTATTGTTTTTTTGTAACATTTTATGTTTTTTTTTCTAAAACATTTTTTTCATGCTTATATTTACAAAAGTAGGCAAGATAAAATAAAACATTTTTTTTTGAAAAAAATTGTTTGTTTAAATGAATACTGTAAAACACCCCCATACATAAAACCCAACATTGTCCCCAATGTTGTAATGTAAGTATGAAGAAGTGAAAATAACATTGCAATATATACAAAAGGAAAGAGGGAGCAAAAAGGCTTCCCTGAATTAAAGTTGGCGGGGCCGTAAGAAACCCTACAAAAGAAAAAAGAACAAAGCATAATAAAAGGTTAGATAAATATGGGGTGCCTCCCACAAGCGCTTTGTTTATCGTTGCGTAGCTTGACGCATTTGGCGTGGTGAGATTATAAGTTGGGGAGGGTTAAGGATTCGGTATTTTTGTCCACTGGATCGCCCGCAAGATAAAGTTTTAAACGATGCCCGTTTACTTTAAATTCGCCTCTTTCGAGGTGAGAGATAAGAACGGTCCCATACGACCAAACCTCTTTAACCTTAAAGGGGTCGGGCCATCGGGATTTCAACTTACCCGGAAAAAGACGAAGGCGTGAATTATAAAGAAGGACAATATCGCCCAGCGCAAATATTTTGGGAAATTTTATTTTACGATCATGGTAGAACTTAGAACTCTCCTTATAAAATTTATTACTCTCATAAGCGTTCGCACGCCATTCATCGAGTTCATTTAGTTGGAATTTCCTATTCTCGGAGGCTAAGTTCGAATCGAGATTTAAAAATTTTAAGGCCCAAAAAGCGCGGTGCTATAACTCTACAGGTAAATGGCAAGCTTTGCCGTAAACTAATCGATAGGGCGTACAACCGATAGCGGTCTTGTATGCCGTACTTTTCGCCCACAATGCGTCGTCGAGTTTGACAGACCAATCTTTCCTATTTAAAGAAACGGTTTTCTCCAAAATGCGTTTAATCTCGGGATTTACTACCTCTACTTGGCCACTTGTTTGGGGGTGATAGGTGGTGGCGAGCTTATGCGTGACGCCGTACTTAGATAAAATTTTTGAAAACTGGGCGTTGCAGAAGTGTGTACCCCTATCACTTACTATTGCACGGGGCGTGCCAAAGCGAGAAAATAATATTTTTAGAAAATGGACGACGACTCGCGCATCATTGGTGGGCAGAGCTTGGGCTTCCGCCCACCTAGAGACGTAGTCGACCGCCACTAAAATATAGCGATTATAAAAAGAAGAAGGTAGGGGGCCTATAAAATCTATGCCCCATAAATCAAAGATTTCGCATTCAAGAAAAGGGTTTTGGGGCATCTCGTCACGATGAGAGATGTTACCCGACCGCTGGCAGCTATCGCATTTACTCACAAAAGTGTGAGCATCCTTAAAGAGAGTGGCCAATAAAAGCCCGACTCTAACCCTTTCCGCGCGGTCCGGTTGGCTTGATAATGCCCTCCAGCCGGCCCCTCATGGCAGTGTCGCAAAATTTGCGCACCCTCCTCGCTTAAAACACATCTTCGTACCACTTGGTCTGCGCAGACTCGAAAGAGAAAGGGGTCCTCCCAAAAGTAGTTTTTCAAATCAGAAAAGAATTTCTTCTTTTGCTTAGTCGAAAAATCTTTTGGAACGACCCGCGCGACTAGATAGTTCGTATAATCTGCGAACCAAGGGGTGGAAGAAGTTTTTATAGAATTTAAAATTAAGAGGCGCTCCTCCGGAAATCTATCGTCTATTTTGGGTTCGACGAGCGCTTCTACAAAGGGTTGTTCTAAACGTGAGAGGTGGTCGGCTGCTAAATTTTCAGCCCCCTTCTTATCCCGGATCTCTAAATCAAATTCCTGTAAAAGGAGGATCCATCGAAGCAAGCGGGGTTTGGCATCTACTTCGGCCAAAAGATATTTTAGGGCGGAGTGATCAGTGGAAATGATTACGTGTGAAAGTGTTACGTAGAGCCTGAATTTATCAAAAGCAAAGACGACGGTAAGAAGTTCCTTTTCCATTGTTGTGTAGTTAGCCTGTGCGGCTGTGAGCGTGCGAGAAGCGTAATATATTGGATGAAAATATTTATTTACGCGTTGGCCTAAGACAGCTCCTACCGCGATATCGCTCGTGTCACACATAATCTCGAATGGAAGGGCCTAATCTGGCGCCACCAGAATTGGAGAATTGATAAGTTGTTGTTTTATAAAATTAAATGCCTCTACGCAGGTAGTGTCAAAAATAAATGGGGAATCCTTTTCCAGGAGGTGAGTTAGCGGTTTGGTTATTTTTGAAAAATCTTGAATAAACCGCCGATAAAAACCTGCATGGCCGAGAAAACTTCTAATAGATTTTACGTTCGAAGGAACAGGAAGTTGTTCAATTATAGCGACTTTGGCCTTATCGACCTCCATCCCCTTGGAAGAAATTTTATGGCCGAGGACTAAACCCTCTCGAACCATGAAGTTGCATTTCTCCCAGTTCAAGACTAAGTTCGTCTCTTCACACCGCTGAAGGACTCTATCTAAATTTTTTAGACAATTTTTAAAAGAGCTTCCAAAGACGGAGAAGTCATCCATGAAGACTTCCATTATATCTTCTACAAGCTCGCCGAATATTTCCAGCATACATCTTTGGAATGTAGCTGGCGCGTTGCAGAGGCCAAACGGCATCCTTCGATATGCGAAGGTGCCGAAAGGGCATGTAAAAGTGGTTTTTTCTTGGTCCTCGGGGGAAATAGGAATTTGGAAAAATCCTGAGAGACCATCGAGAAAGCAGTAAAAAGGATGACCAGAGAGACGCTCTAGGATTTTATCAATAAACGGCAACGGGAAGTGGTCTTTTCTGGTGGCATCATTTAATTTTCGGTAATCGATGCACACCCTCCAACCCGTAACAGTACGAGTTGAGATTAATTCATTATTCGTGTTTGCCACGACCGTTATACCGCCTTTTTTAGGGACGACTTGTACGAGACTTACCCACGTACTGTCGGATATAGGATAGATAATACCCGCATCGAGGAGTTTAATAATTTCAGTCTTAACGACTTCCCGCATGTTCGGGTTAAGTCGTCGTTGAGGCTGAATAGTTTTGCAGGGGTTTTCTTCGAGAAAATTTTTGTGGGAGCAGAATGAGGAGTTAATTCCCCTGATATCGGAAATTTGCCATGCAATTGCACGACGATGTTTAGACAAAACCTCAATCAATTCAGATGCTTCCGAATCGGTTAAAGTAGATGATATTATAACCAGAAGTTTTAAGTTCACGGCTAGAAAAGCATATTTTAAATGGTCGGGGAGTTGCTTAAGCTCCAAGACCGGGGGTTCTTCATAGGATGTGTAGATTTTTAACTCTTTCGAATCGAAAGGCTCGAAGGGCGAATCTGGCGGCAATTCATCCAAAGGAGGTTGATTTGCCAGATCTGAATCGTTTATCATTAAAGATAATAATTCTGAAAGAGAAGAACACTCATCCTCAAACGCGGATTCCAAATTAAAGCAGGAATCATCATTCGATAGTGAGTTCCGCATGGAGGGGTTGATATGCAAAGTAACTTCATCGTCTCCAACCCGAAGGAGGAGGCGACCGTTACTAACATCGATTAACGCGCGGGAGGTTGCAAGGAACGGGCGACCGAGAATGATAGGCACCTCAGCATCCACCTCTATGTCCAGGATGACAAAGTCTATCGGGAAGATAAACTTGTCGACCTTGACCAGAACATCCTCCACTACCCCTATTGGGTACTTTACCGAGCGATCCGTGAGTTGGATGCTCATCTTAGTCGCGCTTGGGATGCCCAAATCAAGTTTTTTGAAAAGGGAGAAAGGCATCAAGTTGATGCTAGCTCTCAAGTCCGCTAGAGCGTACTTTATTAACATATTGCCGAAGAGGCACGGGATGGAGAATCATCCCGGGTCATTCAATTTTGGCAGCAATTTGTTAAGGAGGACAGCCGAGCATTCCGCGTTAAGGGAAACACGCGAAACATCTTCGAGACGCTTTTTATTAGAAAGCAACTCTTTAAGATATTTTGCGTATTTCGACATTTGGGAGAGTGCCTCGCAGAAATGGAACGTTTATGTGGATTTGTTTTAAAATTTGTAGAAATTTTTTATAATGCTCGTCCTTCTGCTCGTTGTTTATTTTCGAGGGATAAGGAAGGGACGGGCTAAAAACGTTTGGCACAGTCAGAATACTCATTGTATTATCTATCGAGAGAGGGGGTGGAGGGGTCATTGTCGAAACATGTATCTTGGGCTCAAACCATTTTGGGGAGGTTAGCGTTGGCATTTTCTCGGGGGTTTGGCTCCGTGTTTTCTGGTAGAGCTCCATATGGCCGCCCGGAGACCATCTTTGCCAACTGTCCCACCTGATTTTCCAAGTTTTTAATCGATCCGGGGATATTCTGGATATTTGACTCGGTGGACGCAGCATATTTAGCAAAAATATCTTCGAGCGGTGAAGGTTTTGGAGGTGGAGGCTGAAATCCGTTTGGAAATCCTTGCGGAAATCCTTGCGGATTTACAATTGGGGGCCTCTGAGCATTATTAGGATTGCTCCAGGAAAAAATTGGGTGGTTCCTCCAACCCGGATTATAATTATTACTATACGGATTGTTATTAGGGTTGAAGGGGGGCCTAACTGGGTTGCCTAGGTAATCTACAGTTTCTTCGACAAAAGTATTATTATTATTATTATTATTATTATTATTATTATTATTATTATTATTATTAAGCCAAGCGGGAGTGGAGGAGGATGCAGTCATCTCCGCCACTTGCTTACTTAACCTTTCGACTTGAGAGGCTAAGTGAGAAGTGGCATCCAATTCATATTTCCCATTTGGTTTAGTAGGGCGTGATCTAGGTGCATTCCACTTCATGGCCATTTCCTCGAACAGAGCTTGGGCGGCCTCCGGGGTTTTGTTGTTTAACGTTCCCCCGGCGGCCGAATCGATCATCTGTCGCTTGGAAAAATTTAGGCCATTATAAAACGTTTGAACCTGTAGCCAGGACGGCAGCGTATGATGAGGACATCTACGCAGGAACTCTTTAAAATGCTCCCAAGTCTCATAGAGAGACTCAGAATCGTATTGAATGAAATAGGCGATATCCGCACGTAACTTGGCGGTTTTTGACAGGGGGAAAAATTTAGTTAAAAAGTGTTCCGTCAATTGGGCCCACGTGGTTATGGATCCTCTGGGAAGAGAAGTTAACCACGCTTTGTCCGCAGCGAAAATGGAAATAAGCGTAAACGAATGGCGTCCGAGGAGTTTCCGAAAATGGAAATAAGCGCAAACGCTTTGTCAGTAACGCCATTAATTTTGAAAGTATCGCAGATTTCCAAAAAATTCGAAAGATGTAAGTTTGGATCCTCATCTGGCAAACCGTCAAATTAGACTGACTGTTGTACCATTTGAATGATGCAAGATTTTATTTCAAAATTATTATTAGCCACTGTTGGGCGTGCAATGCTCGATCCGGTATCTTCCAGATTTGGCCTGGCATAATATGCCATGGTTCGTGGCGGGGCCACATCTGGAATTTGATTGACCATAGGTTCAGTGTAAGTATCCCCGACACACTCTTTGGGAAATTCGAGTAAGTTTTGATCACGAAGTCGGAAGCGCTCACGAAGGGTACGGTCGATTTTGGGGTCAAAAGGAATAATCGAATCGTCCGAGGAGTTTCCTCGGGTCAAATACTAATAATAAAAATGATATATTTTGTTTTTGTTTTTTTTCTTTTCTATGTTTTTTTCTAATTATATATATATATATTTTTTAATTATATATTTAATATATATGATAAATGTAATAGTAATTCCTTGTTTCAAATAACAACAATAAGAGTCCCCGGCAACGACGCCAAAAACTTGATGATTTGATTCTGATTGTTTCTTTTAATTAAGTTGGTTTGCGCAACCTTTATATGTTGAGATTAGAGTTAGGCGGGTGTTTTCAAAGAGTTTCGCAAGTATTCCTACTTTGAGAAACTAACCGTTATCCTATCGAAAGATAGAAGTAACGGTCTTTTTCTTCTTTCGAAATATTGACGATTACACCCTGACTACAACGCCGAATTCTATAGATTTTTAAAATAGCAAAGGAGAGTTTTGCAAGTTTCGGATTTGAAAAGTGTTTATTTAAATTTTAATCCAAATTAATCATATAATAAAGGCAAGTATACCTTATCGTGAGTAATACATGATATTTTGTTTTAGAAAATATCGAGGTCGTATATTTCCGCGGATCGTGTTGATTATACTACTTTGAGGAACGAACTATTATTTTATCGGAATAAGTTTTTAGTGTGGGTTTTTAAAAGCGAACGATAATAAGCTTATAACTAGAATTCTAAACGATGATAAAAATAGCGCCCGATGTCGAATTACCTTGAGACGAAAATAGTCTTTTTTAGAATTAAAAGAGATGACTTTTTAAAACATTAAAACGGCTTGGCCGTGGAGGTTCCATAATTATGAACGCTCCTCTCTCGAGGGGACGCCCACCTGAGATTATGAATATTCGACCGAACTCTCGTTTTATAATCGAATCTTCTTAATACTCGCTTTATGTTGTGAACCCCGCTATTGGGTTTTACTTCCAATTCAGGAGACTTACCTCATCCTCTCTCGAGGGTAGAGAGCACTTCTCTTTACCCATGAGCGATCAGTTTGTACGCACGAGCCTCTCGGCTAACTAGTGTACGGAGACAGAAATGAAAACCACACATCGATTATGTGGCTCCACTCAATGTTATTCTCGGGTAAACCTTAAGCGTTAATTATTTTAGAAATAGATGTTTTATTTTTAGAAAAACTATTTTTGTGCCCCAATGCTCTTCGACATCGTGTGCTAAAGGAAATTAGCCACTCATCGGAATGGAGACGGCATAATTAAGAAAATACATGTTTAATAATTTAAGCGGATATAAGGGGATAAAAAGAGAAATAAAAAGACTTATATAAAAGCAGTAACAGTATCTGTCCCAACCGTCTTAAACAAGCGCTAAAAAGTTCTTAGCATCTTATCCAGGATGGGGGTGGTATAGAAATGAAAAGACTTATAAAGGTGCAGAAATAATATCCGTCCCAACCGTCTTAAACAAGTGCTAAAAGAAATTAGTCTCTTATTCAAGATGGGGGTGGTATAAACAGTTATAATAGGACTGAAATAATGCTAAGTTGCAAAAAAAAAAACGCTATCTCATATACGCACGCACTCTACTTGTAATAAAAAGACTAAATCGAAAGAAAGCGTTTAAACGAAAGCGATAAATAAAGCGTTAAAGAAAGCGATAAACTATTTTTATGAAAGCAATAAACCTAAATTATGAAAGTAATAAACTAAGTTATGAAAGCAATAAAACTATTCTCATACACACACACACTAACATAAATAAAAAAGGAAGATGATCCAAATGAGAAAACAACATTTTATTTCTAAAATAAGCATTACAACTAGACTAAAAAGGCGAAAATTACAAACGAACATAAAGTTAATTGCATTAGGAAAACTCACATTCACTCAAAAGAACTCAGAAAAACATTACAAACACTCAAAATTTGGATGAAATTTCCTTCAGTCGAGCCCCTCTATTTAGGCAAAAATTTATTTTTACACGCCCTAGGTCACGGGCTTATCTTGTGTGTCACGGCCGTGACTTAGGGGTGACATTTGCGCATGCTTTAGGGGTCGCATCCACCGTCTTTTGGAAGGTTTAGCCGTCAAACATGGCTGCACACGGGCGTGACTTGAAGTGTCACGGGCGTGACATTGGGCGTCACATATCTGCTTTAACTGGGGCGTGACGGCTGGCGTGTGCGCTGGATTCTTCGAATGCCTGGACAGAGAGAGTTTGTCGAGCACAGAGCGTCGTTCGTCGAACACAGCTTAATTGCATCGATCGCAGGGCAGAGAGCGTTCGTTGAACGCAGATCGCCGTTCGTCGAACGCTGGATGCAGATAGTTCGTCGAACGCAGAGCGTCATTCGTCGAACGCTGGAAGCGGATAGTTCGTCGAATGCAGAGCGCCGTTCGTCGAACGCTGAGACGGAGAGAGTTCGTCGAACGTCGAGAGCCTTTCGTCGAACACAGCTTAATTTCGTCGATCGTAGGGCAGAGAGCGTTCGTCGAACGCAGCTCGACTTTCGTCGCACGCAGGGCAGAGAGCGTTCGTCGAATGCTGCTCAATTTTCGTCAAACGCAGAGAGATTGACGTTTTAAAATTACACGCCCTTGGGTCACGGGAGTGACTTGTTGTCACGGGAGTGACTCAGGGGCGTGACTTGACAAAAATTGCCAAAATCTGCAAAAACAAAAATAAAACTAAGTTAGTAAGGAAATAATGAAAAGAAGCAATTTATTTATTAATTTACATAGAAAATTCACAATATTAATTAAAGCTATACTAAAAATACATATATTTTACTACTCATAAGCCGTCCGATACAAATACCCAGTCCTTCAGCTGAATCAAAACCCTCGCAACTCCCGTCCCGACCCGCTCGCAAGAATTCATTGCATTTCCTACTCTCCCTCAGTCGAATCAAAACCCTCGCAACTCCTCGCTGCCCTCTTCAGCATCGATGGCTTTCGGTGTTAGGGTTCTCCGAGATGAATGACGCCAGGTGGAGGAAAGGGGAGGATGCCGACGTGGAAGGAGAGGGAGAACAATAGGAGGAGGGAGATAAGGCGAAAGGCGGTCGCGTCCAACATCTTCTCAAGCCAAATCTCGCGGCATTTGAAATCTCCATCGTCTGTCGTTCTTCCCGTTCCACACTTCCACCTCTGCCTCTAGGTCTCGCATTCCAGGTTCGATTTCTTGCCCGCTTTCTCCATTTTCCGCCGTTGCAAGTACATTTTCGTTAACCTTTCCATAGAGACGAATTACAACTTTAATTCTTACTGTGTTTTATGTGTTATTCCCTGTGGCTCAACTGCTCCACTTCTGGGCCTGTCATTCCAAGTACGTTTTAGGTTTTTTTTCACCTCCTTTAATTCTATTGTATTTTTCTTTCTGCTACTTGCTACTGCAAGAGGGAGAATTCCAGGTAAGTTTTTTTCCCCTCCTTAAATTCCTATTGTGTTTTGTTTTTATTTTTTTGTCTGTTACCTGCTACTACTGCAAGAAAATAAAAACCTACAGTTTGTTGTCTGCTGTTTTTCTCTAATTCTTTTCTTCCTTTTTTGGGTTTGGCACCTGCAACATTGTTTAGAATTAGGTACATAAACAGAATGGCGTGCCGCCAGACTAACCCCGGCAGGGTCGCCGGGTCCGGCGACCTGGCCAGTGGCCTCCGATCAGGCCGGCGGCGGAGGCGTACCGAAATTAGGGCGGCGATTTTTTATAAAAAATACAATAAAATTTTATAGTAAATTATATATACATATAATGAATATAAATTATATATATATAATGAATATATACATAAATTATACATATATATAATGAATATATACATAAATTATAGATATATATATATAATGAATATATATATAATTATAAATTTCTTTATATATATTTAAATTTTATTTTTTAAAATTTATAAAAATTAATGAAAAAGGAAAAATAAATAAATAAAACTTGGTGAGTGTCGGGACGGGCGAAAGCCGCCGCGACCGGGCGAATGCCGCCGGGGGTGGGCGAAGCCCGCAAGGCGCCAGCGAAACTTGTCGGGGGTGGGCAGGAAGTCAATTCGCGGAAAAGCTTCCAAGAAATCTCGTGAAATCCCACGCATGCATTTATTTTATAATAATAATAATAATAATAATAATAATATATTATTATTACCAAAACTAAACGGATGTTGAACCGACGAAAATCTCACCAAAGGCGAACGCCGGCGCTACGAATCCAACGGCGAAGTCAAAATCAAAATCCGACGTACCGTTCTCGAGATATAAATTTCCGAAGTTTTACGGCGAACTAAATATACAAATCTTTGAAAAATCACTAAGGCTCTAATATCGCTCGGATCGCCACAAAATTTTTTGGGCCTTTCTAAGATTAAATAATCTAATTTCCTAACATAAAATTTTCCAAATCCTGGTAATTTCAAAATTTGGCCGACTTGTCTGAACGGACGCAAAAACGCGCAAACGACGACGTACAGTTAACTCCGTACTAACGTAACGCCCTTACATCATTATGACGCCATCAATAACTTTCCAAATAATAACCAAAAATTCAGGGGCGTTACAACCCCCCTGTTGGTCTCTCCTGCCGCCCCAACCCTGGTCCTCTGTCGGTCTCTTCCTTCCACAGACGGTGTGTTGGTCTGCCTCCAACTTCTTGGCCATCTCCAAGATCCTGGCCAGAATGTCGTCAGAAACAAAAAGGAGGGCCTGCCTCAGCTCATCACGGAGGCACTTATAGAACCTCTTTGCATACCCTGCGTCTTCTAGCTGATAGGAGTCTTTAAACTGGGCCAGGTGGGTAAACTCCCAGTGATACTCCAAAACCGTCCTGCTCCCCTGCCTTAACTGTAGGAACCTGTCCTCCAACTCGTCTCTCGCAGACCGCGGTATGAAATGCTCCAGTAGCGCTACCTTGAAATCATCCTAAGAGACGTCTGCAGCCTCCAATCTAGCATAAGTGGTGTCCAGCAGCTACTTCCACCATCTCTTTGCATGGGACTCCAAGCCTGAGACCACTAGAGGTACTTCCATCTCTGTCGGGCACTGAATCCATACCAACATCTCATACATGATGTCCACCCACTCCTCAGTCCAAACCGCTGACTCTGTCCCGAGGTAAGATGGGGGCGAAAGACCACGGAAGACGCTCAGCCAGCTGGCCTCGGGATTTGGCTGAGGAGCCGGAGCCTGTTGTGGCCTGAATGCAACCAGTATGGCAGTCAGCGTCTATCTCATCTCCGTCTGCTAGAATGGAGTAGGAGTCGGTGGTGGTGGGACGATGTTTGGAGTTGAAGGCCCTCCATGCTGCGGGGTAGCGTTCGTCGCAAGCTACAAAAGGAAATTTGACACTCGTAAGGGGATTTGGCTAAAAAGGTTCAGTTAAATGTGGACATTTTCATGTGATTTCCCATTTGGGCACTCCATTGCTTCCGCTGCTAGTTTGTCCTCAAAGTAAGCTCGTGCGGGGTGGCCCATGGTTTGTGGACTTCTTTTCATCGGATCGAGGTTTCCTCGGATGCCAGTTTGTAAGACCCCATTTATTTGCTACAAAACCCAGTCTTATGCCCAGAACCACCTCTTTGTGGTGACACCAACACTCGGGAAGGTTTCCACTACAAAATGACAATCTTGCTGGCCATATCGATCACAGAAGAAGAAAAGTACAATTAAAGAAAGAGTAAGCTCATAAATTATAGATCATAATGAAAGGTATCCACAGAAAATAACTGAAATAAGAGGTATCAATAAAAAGGGCTCATGTCAAGTACATCATGTCCTCACTACAAGGTCACTCACGGAAGCAAATCTACTGACAAACACTCACAAATCCTAAAACTGGTGCTCCCATGCTAGACTGGCCCACCTCCATCTGCACCGGCCTCTGGTGCTGTCGCGTCTCCTCGGTGCCCTAAAATGATATGGTCCATTGACCGTTAGTCAAAAAGTCTAAGCCTCATTTCCCACCACCCATCCCCCAGTGGCTCCTAGGCACCGTGCGGGAGGATGAAGCAAAGGACAACAAGGGGTATAAAACAAAGCAGATGACATGTCTTAGCTACAGGAGTATCTACCACTACACAGGTGTTTATATTTATATAGAAAATAGTAATTAAAGCAGGGTAATGACCAAGTAAGTAAGTAAAGACAAGTATATAATAGAAAAGTAATCATTGATATATAGGAATGCCCATATAAACCTATAGACCAAGGGGCGGTTTAGCAAAGCCTATCGTATAAAAAGTCTCTTAACCAATTTATACGATAGGGGTAGGGGTTGAAATGCAATGATTATGCTATGACATAAGTTATGGAGTTCTCTGAAACAGCCTGAGGAGAGAAAAAGCCAAGAAGAGGTCCTCTCAAAAGGTGACCTTGTGGGTCTATTTGTAGTTTTCTCAAGATGGTCTGCGGATAATTGAATCCCGCCTTTTGGTTTCCCTAAAAGCAGCCCAAATTGGTCTGCCAATAGTGGAATCCCATTTTTTGGAATGGCTAACTACATGCCAACACAAAATATCCTGGAAGATGGATTCGCCCTAGGGGGCGAACACACCCCATTCAAGGCATGCTCGCTTAGGGCAGTGAGTACCCAGTGATACTGGGTATTCACGACTTGCTAGGAGTGGGGCACTTATCTGCTAAAAGCGATGCCAATATCGTCTAGAAGGCTGATAGGGGGCGAGTATCTGGCATGTGTGGGGATCTTGCGACTTGCCAAAGATGGGTAGGGCGAGTGCAAGCTACCAGGGTGGGGTATTCGCTGCTCGCCCCTCTTCCCGAACATCATCCTTTTTGTACTCTTTGCTGGTCCACTTGACAAACACGGGATTGTACACAATTCCCGCTCTTTGCGAGTTTGCCTCAAGCTCAGAAAGATAGTTAAACCCAGAGTGCTTGACAAGTGCCTAGATTTTGGAGAGAATCTTTTAGTGGGCTCCACCAGGAGCTATAAATACCAAGAGGGAGGGGGAGTGCCCTTCCAAGGACCCTCCTCCCCATCATCTTTCTCTTACATATGTTTCCCCTCGGCTGATCGACATTATGCTGCTCTCCCAAATTATCTGAGCTCGCCTCGCCGTAGGTAAGAAGAAGGGCGAGGCAACCTCCACTAAGTTGTTGGGACTCATCACCGAGAACTCCTCACAAACTATGCTGAGGTGCGTAGAAAAATAGGTCACCAAAAAATTGAGGTGTGAGTCCGTTGGTGAGGGAACGAATTTGAGCTTCCGTCACAACTCGGGTTTGTTCTGGGCCTAGGCATTTCAGACCAGGTGTGAGTCATCCATTCCCTATACTTATCTATAACAACTTTCATGATGATATGCCAATCTTGAGCCGTGGGTTTCGCAAATCAACATTTCCACTAAGGGCAGTGCGGGAGACCAACTGGTCAACGAGCAGGAGGGCACAAGCAACTGGGTCAGCCCTAATATTCGCCCACTCATTCTTGGTAAGTGAGCATTATTCTTCCACGCACATGACTTGCGCCTCGTGAGCATGACTAACCATGCATATCCTCATAGTACCCAATTACATCGACCTCGCTCTGACCCCAGCGCTGCCAAAGTTGCCCACTCGAGACCTGACCCTGGACATTCAGATTTTGCCTTTTTTTTTATTATCATTCTTCCGTAAATTCAATGCAGGATGTAGAGGTTGTGGCCCAGATGGCAACTTTGGTCAGCGAGCTAGAGGCATAGGTGGAGACCCTCAAGGCGCAGCTCACTTAGGATCCCACAGAGAAGTCGGTAGTGGAGAAGGGTGAGTCAACGTCCAAGCGTGAGACGATGCTACAGTTTACTCCCGGCGAGATTGAAGCGACCCGAATGCTCATGGTGATCAAGTGGACTGAGACGACCATTGACATGCTGCACGACATCAACGCCTTGGGTACAGGGTGAGAATATTCCACCTCTAAAGAGTTGATCCCGCGCAATTTCTTCCCGACCCCCCGCGAGCATGAGTACTCGCCAACAGCCAAAGATGACGTATAGCGAGGAAAATCTTCTGAGGACCTGCCGACGCCTTAGATTTAGGCCTCTCACTCTTTCTTCTCTCTTTTTCATACATGTAAGGGCGAGCCCCCAGAATTCTGTGAACCTTTTTATGAATGAAATATGAAAATTTCCAAGTCGTATTCTTGATTTTTCCTCTTTTTTTATATGTGTGTGTATATGCATGACGACTTGCCTTGGTCTCTTGGACTCGCCGAGCGCCGGCCTTAGGGACCAAATATTTCATCGAGATGTTGGACTCGCCCCTAAGAAACTTGCGAGACCCAGTCTTTGCGACCTCTTTGTCCTCGCAATCTTGAGTGAGCGAGTGGGGGCGTGCGTGGCCAAGGCGAGACTGAATTGGCTCGCCTCCTTCTCTTATCTAGACTTGGGCTTTTTCTCACCCCATCTATTTCACTCCTGTGCCACCCAAATGATGAACTTGCCCTGCCGGCTTGTGTGAGCCTGGACAGCGGGATTATCTCTGGGGTTCAACCGTGCATGCCCATTTTGTGACTCGTTTTCTATTTAAGTCGCAGGTCTCTCCTTTGGGAGGATTTTTTTCTTCTTCTGCAATTTCTTTCGCCGCAAAACCTGAGGGAGAGCTCTGGCTCTTCCTCCTTCCATGAGGTCTTTGCCCTAGTCCGCTTCACATTATCCAAATGCTTCAAGGAGAGGATTTTACACTCAGTTTCATCACAAAGCATGGAGTTCTTCGCATTGGACGTGGCCGGATTGTAGTTTACCGAAGAAGATGGGTCCATTGGGAGGTAGTGGCAGCTCTCCTCTACACCGGACGATAATTGGGACCGAGCTAGGATGCGGATTGATGACCTTACGATTCCTACCGTGAATCTACAACAAGCCTCCGGATTTGGTTGCATCTCTTGCATTTTTCTCTATTTGTGTGGATGAATTTGTTTGTGTTCTTCATTTTATTGATGATGTTGTATTATAAACATACTTGCTCTTTGTGATAATTCATGTTAATGAAATGTTGTTGTATGTTTATTAGTCACTTGGAGTGCGCCGACTCCTCCATCACCCTCGACTCCATTCCACAAGCCTTCAAATACACTACGTGAACCTACTCTTCCATTTCACAAGCCTTCTCTTCCATTCTGCTTGACTACTCGTCTATTACGCTTGACTACTCATTCATCCACCGAGCGAAGCAGTACATTGCGGCATGTGTAATCCCCCACGTTCTGAAGCGGTGTCGGCGACCCGCATTGTTAATTTAGGTTACTTTATTCTGTTTTTCATAAACCAATTCACACCTCCCGCAACCCATCCGACCCCATGAAGTTCAATCTCAAGTCATTCCTCAAAAATAAACTCCACCTTACTATGTTCCTTGTGAGATCGATACTTGGTAAAATTCGCCCATTTTATATTACTTGTGTAACCGGTACTGTTGGCACAAAAAATGTACCTCTAAAACTCGCACTAAAAAAGACATGAGGGGAAGAGTGCAGAGTGCAGGTTACTTGAGACCGAGAAACTAGAGAGGAGATCTCTGAGGAAAGAGATGCTTCAATTGATCTAAAAAAGGTTACAGAAGGGGGGGGGGGTCTAAAATAGGTAAGGATGAGAGGTAGAAAAGGACATATTTCTAGACCGCTTGCACAGGTCGCAAGCTGGAGGCTCGAACCAAAAGTACTTTTTTTAGGTACCACTACCCCTCTATTTATAGATGCGGAGGATGCCCAAAAGGGCAGATCCAAAAATTACGGGTTGCCCGGGGTACATGAAAACCGGGGCAGAGATAGGGGGTGCAAATAACAAAAAAGGAGACAATACCTCAGACCGTGCGATATGGAAGTCTCCCAGGAGCTTGACCGCATTTGCCTTGGAAGAAAAGCTTGAGACGAGGCAGGCTGTCTGCGCGGTCTCCAAGATTGGAAACCGCTGGAACTGACCATTCTGACCGGAAAAGTGAGGTCGCGGGCTTCTGGGAAAACATGATCCCCACACATTTTCAAGTTTTGTCGGTGCCTTGGAAATGTTCGCTTTGGCCGCTGAGACCGTGACTGCCATAAATGTGAGAGAAATCTATAAATACAACTTCAAGGTTTCAGAATCTAGAACTTTATGGAAAGGACTGTGAGCTTGTGTTGTTAGCGATCACTGTTTTTAGACCGTAACGATCTATTAAATGGTGAGCATATTGAACCGTCTGTCCAAGCAAACACAGGACTAGGGGCCGCCCAAGGTAGCATCCACAAAAGGAAAAAAGCAAAGAGAAGGAGACCGCTAGCTCCAAGAAGGTGTTGGCGGCCAAAGCTTCCAAGGTTGCGGTGGAGGACGCGACGAAAGAGGTCATCAACGCTCCTGAAGACCTGAAAGTTGAATTGCCGGTTTATGCGATCTTGGCGGCCTTTGATATTGTTGATTTATCAACTACTTCCTCAAGGCCTCCTGTGCTTGATCTCCCAGGTGTTTCCATCACCTTTGACTGCAATAAGTCGGTTGAAGCTCTCAGCCTGGTAGATGTCCAATCTGGTGAGACTGCTTCTACTGAGGCTATTAATGCTCAGATGCAGAAGCAGGAGGCTTCAGTGGGAAAGTTGAGGCAGTAGATCGCGGATAAGCATGAAGCTGCAAAGGGAACAAAAATAAAAGGCACAAGTTCTTCCATTTAAATCGCCAAGAAATGGAAAAGTGGCGAAAGTAAAGCAGTGTCCGCTAAAGAGGCTGTCACACTCCTGAAGGTGGCGATATGCGACATCCTCCTGTGGACTCTGAGAAGTTAAGTAAGCAAATTGACGTCCCTTTCCTTCTGCGGTCTCATTTTCTTCAAAAGGAGCGGACCCAGTGTTTATTGCTTATCTCGATGAAGATTCTTCTAACGGTCTTGTTCGTTCGATCTTGTAGGTGATCAACCCTTTTGAATCTGAAAGTCTTCGGGAGGCCGTCGAGGAGCGGGAGAGGAAGACCGCGGAAGAGGCATCGTGAAAAAGGCTGATGCTAAGAAGAAAGAAGAAGAAAAGTAGAAGAAGGAAAAGGAAGAGAAGGCAGCAGAGGCCGTCGTAGAAGAAAAAAAGATAGAGGTGGAAAAGGCGATGCTGATCACCGCCTAAAAGAAGAAAGAAGTGGAGAAAAAAGTAGCGCAGGTTGCTACTGAGAGAGAAAGGAAGGAGAAGGAAGAGAAGGCGATGCTGATCGCTGCTTAGAAGAAGAAAGAAGAGGAAGAGAAGGCATCACAGGTTGCTGCAGGGAAAGAAAAGAAAGAAAAAGAGAAGAAGGCAGCGTTGATCGCTGCTAAGAAAGAGAAGAAGGATAAGAAGAAGAAGAAGTCTACTGAGGACGAGAATGGAGAGAAGAGGGGAGAAGAAATTCGACACATCAAAAAGGAGAAGACCGCGCTGACCATCAGTCTGAAGAATATCTTCGCTGTCCAGGAAGCCTAGCTGAATATGGCAACGGCAGCCCGCGCGACAGCGGTCTCTGCCCTGCGAACTGGTAAGGCAGATCTGACTGTGAGACCACCTGAATTCTTTCCCCTCCCTGTTCTTTGACCTAGATATCCAAAAGAACGATGTGAGATCATCATCATTGAAATTGATGACATCCTCGTTAGTAATACATAATTAAAAATGAGGAGAAAAGAAGGAGAGAGGTCGCAAAAAAGTGAGTTGGAAAGAATGAACATGGATCACTTTAGAGGTTCAGACAGTCTTTTGCTGACCGCAGATCGTGCGGTCCCAAAAGATGTTGAAAATGCCTTGCATGATAGTGGTCTTGATTTCTTTCCAAGTATTTCCTTTGCGCGAGATCTTATATTTTTGAGTTGTTGTTGCTGAGTTAATCGTTCTTTACTTTTGATCGCAGATGTTGATGAGGTCGCCGACACTCCTGAAGAAGGGGAGATTCAGCAGCAACAGCTGGTGAAGCTCCCGCTGCTTGCTGATATCCTCAAGCCCATATTTGCGTATGCCTGAACAATGCGAGCTCGGGAGCGGGAACAGGACGACCAACTTTGGTCTTTGACCACCAATTTTGAAGAGAAGTTGCACGCTAATGAAAAGCGAGACCACGAGGAGGGCAATCAGAAGAGTGACGAGCTCACCAGGGCGCTCCAGAGGGCTGAGAAGGACGCAGAATATTACAAGGGGAAAGCCACTGCTCTAGCCACTGAGGCCGTATCGCTCAGGATCAGTCCTGCCCACATGATGATGAAGTCTGGATCTTTCAGCGGTTTCCTAGAGGAGATACCAACCTCTGAAATCATGGTCATTCCTATGAAGCAGATTGACAAGGAAATGTCGAAAATCCACCGAGTTACAATGTCAGCTAACCAAAACTTGGCATCTATTTTGACCGCTATAAATGAGATGCAGGATATTGCGGCCTTTGTCTGGAGAAAATGTCCTGCTATGAGATAAATTTTAGCTGTCTTTTATGTGGTCTCAAATATTTAAAGTCTGGACGATGTGAATATGTAATATTTGTATTATGACAATTTGATTCTTCTGATGTGATCTTTATATTTGTTGTGATGCCGATCTCCTTCTCTTTACTTACTTCTGTGCTGCTGCTTGGAATCGCGGTCTCACTTTATTGAGACCGACCAAATTGCTTGGTGTCTTTCTCTTCTTATGCAGGTTCAGCAGTCTGCACGGATTACTGTGCGGTCTCCCAAAAAAGGAATTATTACGAAATCATCCTTCATCTTCTATTTATAGCTGGCTTCGGCTTCATTACTTTAAACTTTCTGAATACGCCCAAAACACCGTTCTCAACAAACTCCAACAATGGTGACTGCTCGTGCTTTAGCCGCAGAAGTTTTCCTCGCTGCCTATCACAATCCCAGCCATCTTTACAAGGATGAGTACTTGAGCTTTATTGAAAAGCACATGATCCAGGGCCAGATCGTTGTGAGACCGCCAACAGATGAGGAGGGCCTAAGCTTTAGAGAGGACACCGATTTTTCATCCCAATGGATCATTTTGATTGGGGGCTGATGCTACCTCTCCTCTAGGAGGTCCTAGAAGTGATGGAGTATTACGGCTTGGTGCTTGCCCAGCTGCCGTCGAACTCCATCGGTCTCATGACTGTATTTATCAACTACCAGAGATCGGTGAGAGTTAAATTTACATTTGATATGTTCCACGCGACCTTCTCTGTAAAGTCGCCGAAGGAGGGGAGGAAAATGAGGAGTTCAAGGGCCTTCATTATTTTTCCTGCAGCGGGATTAAGGTCCTCAACCTTTCGAATAAAATCCCTTTCTGGACGAAAAGGTTCTTTGTGTTCGAAGGCGACCTTGGTGGTCTCAAACCTATGCCATCTCATCTAGCAGAAGGAGTCTTCCGCAACCCCAAAGTCCTTTTGTAGGAGGAGATTATGATTCTTGCTTTCCTGGCAGACAAGCGGTTCGACCTCCTCTATTACCTGACGATCTGGCCAGAGGTCACGGAGGTTACTCCTGAAGAAAGTAAGATGCTTCTAATGATCTCTTGCGGTCACGGAGGTTACATTTTCCTTCTTCATTGACCTTCGCGGTTCCGGATATTGATCTAGTTGCACCAGCTGAGGAGGTGCTTACTCAGAGAGAGATGAGGAAGAATGGAGCTCGTGAAAGGGAGACTGCGGAGCCTGGCTGCGAGTCAGAGACAGCCAACCAACCCTTTCCTCTGACCGGCTTTGGGAAGAAGCTGAAGGACATCAAGGGGAAACCCCTTCTCAAGTGGGGTGCCAAAGGAAAAAGCATGAAGGTGTCTACCTACCTCCCATTGTGAGGTGGGAAATTAACATGTCATGCTTTCACGATCACCTCTGCTCTATACGGAAAAGATAATGCAAGGGAGGCATATGATTTAGAGACCAATATGCTCCCTGACATCTGCGCGCAAGTGACCGCCAGGAGCACGGTATTGAATCATCACATGGGGCGGTCTCTCCGAGCAGCCCTGAAAGAAAACAAACACCTACAAGAAGAATTGCATGTAAGTTTGTCTTACCTGCGATCTTCCTTTTTCTTCTTTTATGACCGAGCGACCTAATTATCTTATTATATGCAACGCATAAAGATAGGAACATATCATGCGTATAATACAACTTTTCAAA